>OY720229.1:1974084-3340876 GCA_963082605.1 Rhodophaea formosa | reverse complement strand
CTGTGGCGCTAGCTGGCAACGTTCCTATTAAGGCTTAAATTAAAATACCACGAAAAAGAAAAACAAAAGTTTGTAGTTCCTACATTTCCTAGGCTAAGTTTTTGTTCTACTCCTACACCATTTTGTACATCCTAGACTATATGTAGTTTTGTACTACTCCCACACTATCTGTATCTATTCTTTCTGAGGGGAGGCCTGGTGTCCTGTAAGACAGGTTCCTCTGGATACCTAGTTCAAGCACCAGTTCTCCACAACAGATTATTTTGCAATGTGTGCATGTACAATGTACAATAACTAGTGTCATATTAGTTAAGAGTTTTGTTGTGGAGAAAATAAAGTATTTTTTTTATAGCTCAATTTTTGTGATATGTCCCTATCATCATCATTTCAGCCGTAAGAAGTCCACTGCTGGACATAGGCCTCCCCCAAGGATTTCCAATATGACCGGTTGGAAGCGTCCATATATATTTATTAGTTTAATAAGAGTATATCAGAATCATCAGATGACCGGGAGTCGGTGGACTCCGCATGCACAAGACTGCAATTTGTGGCGATATATGGGGGAGGCATATGGACGTCTCTGGCTGATATATAGATATCAGAATCATCGGACTGTTTGCTAATATATGGCTCTGGTGGTCAAAGAGGGTCGTGCTCCTGCAGTGGAGTTTAAAAAGACCTGCAGGCCGATTTGATACCTCGGTGTAAGTACAACGATTTGATGATCACTTTAGCATCCATTATGGTTTTCATATCTTAAATAAAAATATTCATTCATACCGAAGCCGTAAAGAATATTGAAGTTACCATGAAAATGATGTACACCGTATCTGTCAAAAGTTAGCAAATACGTCTGCTGACGGTGATATCAGAATTGCGTTGAGAATGAATTAAAGAACCAATTTATAGAATGAAACTCAGTTATTACTCTATTTAATTCTATTAATTATTCAGTATCTTGTGACTTCTCACAATCGCAGTTGCCACTGATTTTGCCGATGCAGCTGTATTGTTTATATGCTGGCGGGAAAACGCAGCAACACGTCTCTACCTTATTAGCTTTGCATGTTTCGTCGCACGTGGGCTTCTTCTCAGTCTTCTCTTTCTCTTTTTTACCACCCTTCCCTGCTTCTTCACTTGTTTCAGATTTATTCGACTTGCAGGTTTCTAGAGCACAGCAAGACGCCTTTCCGCAGCAAGGTTCTTCAGTCTTTTTTTGTGTTGTCTTACCACAACATTGGTTGTCTTCAGGCTCGGCACAGCTAGCTTCTTTTTTTGGTTCAGGCTTTTTGCAACAAAGTGTTATCATTTTACCTTCGGAATCTTTCGATCCTGTTGACGTTTCTTTAAAGAGCATTTCTGGGATAATTGTGATATTCACGGTGTGCGAGCTCGCTTCGCAGCACGGCAACTGAATGGAGAAGACCTGGGAGCACGAGGGGCAAAGTATTTCCTTATTTGGGGGCGTTTGTTGACTCTTGCACGCAGGGCAGGATTGTTCTTTTGGTTTTTGAGTACTTGCTTGAGTACCTTTGCATGCTTGGCAAGGAGGCTCGGCGGGTTGATTACAAGTGGGACACTTTGCTTCCTTCTCCTTTTGCTGACTCTTGCAAACAGGGCAAGTGACTTCATCTTCATCTTGTGCCGTGCATTTGTTGCAAGGAGACTCAGCCTCTTCAAGTCTGATTAACGATTCCTGGCAAAAAGGGCATGATGGGTCTAGTGTCACAGACATTTGGCAACACTTCTCAGCAGGTTTTGGCTCGCTAGGGGTACATCTTTGTGTTTGCGTCCCAGCATTGCTTCTTTTCTTATTCACTTCACATTTTTGGGACACACAGCAGGGTAGGTCTTCTCCTTTGAAGCAAGCGCAAGATTTGCAGGATAAGTTGCTTATAGACATGTTGGGAATAAACAACGAGCAATTTGTGGGTAAACTGTCTAAGCAAATGCGTGGTCGTTTGAAAGCTTTGGAATTCTTTGCCGTCTTCTGGTGGCCCGGTGGTCGAGACATTGAAGACGGGTTTTGGTGACCATTGTTAATTATTTATTTGGTGCCTTTACTTTCAGTTTCCATTGTTGTCTTTCCAATGATGTTGTCAATTTGATACTTCATTCTGTCGCAGGAAACCACAGGAAACATATGGATTCGTTGCATAGATTATAGAATTTAATGTTAATAACATTTAAAGTTTTTAGATTACTTATCTCTATGGTTTTTACCCCCAACGCGTAAAGTGAGAAGTTATAAGTTGACCCTCAGAATGTTATGGTTCTGTGGTTGGACCGCTATGTGTGTGAGTGTGTCTGATTGTTTTACTGTACACCTTATTGTAAACAGCGATCAAAATTTCGCCATGAATTTATTTTACACCAATCCATATAAACTTCAGAATCATTAACAAAATATAGATAAAACGCAACAAAAATTTGCTGACTAGAATAGAATAGAATAGAAGAATCTTTATTCCTAGCGTTCTTATTAGATCCTTGTATCTTGCTTGTAGCATTGTAGGTAGCGGGAGATTAGACAATTTGCTACGCCGTAGCGAAATCGTAGCTCGTCACGACGTCGTTCTACTACTTAGGGCGGATTCGACCAAACTAGTTTAAAATTTATCCCGAGAATAAATGGCAAAATACTCTAGAGTAACTCGATTTTGCATTTTACCAATTACTAATCCAAGAGTAAGATGTCTATTCCAGAGTAAGACACTACACCGCCAAATTTCTAGGGATAGTAACGTTATCTGGGAGTATTTTAATGGCGGACTGTAACCAGCTGTTTTATGATTTGAAATCTGCAGGCCCTTTTCGTGCCACATGCTGCCGCAAGGTACAATTGTAGGTACCTGGATTTTGTTTTTGCTTGATGTGTGAAGAGTTGTGGGCGTGTTGATTGGTTGACCAGATATTTTGTTTTTATAATGGATCGTTTGAGAAATCTAATTTATGATTCGGATAGTTATAATGAATAAGTGCCAAGGCGTCCTAGATGGATTAAAGAAAGAAACAATAACAAAAAGAAACAATAAAAGATTATGATGACCATGATTTTGCTATAAGGTTTCGTTTATCCTAGGCACCCCTTTTTATGCTTGCTATCAATTTTCCACCAGGCTGCCTATTTACTAACTCAGCTGACAGGTGTCGATGCCTATTAATCTAGGATTTATACTGTTACAAAGCGTTTTTTGTATTTCAAATAAAAAGATCGAGCAAGCAAAACCCGCATTTAAATCCTAGATTAATAGGCATCGAAACCTGTCATCCAAGTTAGTAAAAAGGCAAGCAGGTCCAACAAGAGTATTTTATCGCCAGGAAGCCAATTCTGGCTGCGTTTTCGTGTTTCAATCATTTTAAAATTCAAATTATTGGCAGGTACGACAACAAGCAGTAAAGCATAAAATTGAAATTATTAAACATAACTTTCAAATGACATGACAATGAACACCACAGAACTATAATTATTAATCTGAGATGAACACTGAGATTTGACATTTATCTCATGCTAAATTAAAATGGTATTCGCAAACCAAGTCAATCTATGGGAAGAGTATTATACGGATTTTAGTCGGGTTATACATTCACTCACCATTCATTCCTCAGCCGTAGAATAATAATGCCAAGGATAACTTACTCCAGGAATTAACTGGTAAAACGTCAACGAAGTTACTCGAGATTAAATTCAAAGATTAAAATAATCCCAAGAATAGTTACACTGGTGTAACTTGATGTTTGGTCGAATCCACCCTTAGTCATTGCGTAGAGGAGTTTAGATAACTTGCTACGCAGTAGCGAAATCGTAGCAAGTCACGCACGACGTAGGTAGCCTTCTACGAAGTAGTCATTGAATAGAGAAGTTTAGATAACTTGCTACGCCGTAGCGAAATCGTAGCACGTCACGACGTAGACATTGCGTAGAGGCGTTTTGATAACTTGCTACGCCGTATGCCCAGTGTGTTTATTAATCACTGGGGTTAAGGCTGCCCTGGAGCCCTGGAGGTGCTATCTGCGAATTGTGGAAATATTTCTTAATGTATAAAATTAAGCATTAATAAAATATAACAGGTAAAATGTTAAAAAAAATAAAATGAAAAATATATACAGAAACCTGGACCCCACCAGACCCACCCACATACCAGGTGATAAGACGACCTAACCAAGGCCGTAGGGAAACGCTGGATGCACGCCGCTTCCAACCGGTCATTTTGAAAATCTTTAGAAGAGGCCGATGTCCAACTCCAACACTGGGCTTCTTGCGGCTGATATGATGATGATACAGAAACCAAATTTAAGTGGCGAGAATTAAGCAATAAAAATAATTGTAACTAAGTTAAGCTTAATCCTCTGACTACGCTGGCTAGTAAATGGCTCTGGTAGTACAGAGAGGGTCATGCTCCTGCAGTGGAGACTAGAAAGACCTGATGATGATGATGATGATGAAGTTAAGGCTTCCTCGGTCAAAATAATAATATTAAAATTAGTCCGTCAATAAGAATAATAAAAAAATACTGGACACGTGTCTTTGCTTTTACTTATGTCAATTAAATAAAAATAATAAAGGTAAAGCGCATCAAAGTTCATGAGTAAGGGCTCATGGACACACGGAATTTTAACGGGCTATATCTTTATCTATAACTGAAGGTTTGCCAACGCAACATGGAACGCAGTATGCTCGGAGTGAAACTCGTAGATCGCATACGCAATTCTACCCTGCGTTCTCAGACCAGAATTGTTGACGTTCCTAGAAGAGAAGCTGGCTTGAAGTGGGACTGGGCTGGACACGTTTCTCGAACGTGGTCGACCAAGTACGAGGTGGCGATGAGCTCAATAACTACAGCAAAGACTGGAGAACAAAAACGACAGACAGACAAAAATGAAAAGGAGAGAAAGAGGCCTTTGCCCAGCACTGGGACACTCAAGGCTCGTAATAATAATAATATCTTAATCATTTTTTGTTCAATTAACAAAAGAATAAATATGCGTTCTATATTACTTGATTAACTATCTGACGGACTTAGTTATTATATTCTACCATTTCGTCTATTTACTAACTCGGATGACAGGTGTCAATGCCTATCAATCTAAAATTTACTGTTACAATGCGGGTTTTGCTTGCTCGAACTTTTTATTTGAAATACAAAAACCGCATTGTAACAGCAAATCCTAGATTGATAGGCATCGACACCTGTCATCCGAGTTAGTAAATAGGGGCATATCAGTGAAATGATGGCAAAAAATTTTATTGCTTTTATTGCTTAACCTATTCACAAATTTTATTATATACGCCCCGCCAAGTAAATCCCACTTCAGTCGAACTAAGACAGTTTATATCATACTTATATTATAAAAGACTCGTGTCTTTGTTTGTAACTGACAAACCCCAAAACTACTGAACCGATTTAATTACTTCACATTTAGAAAGCTACTTACATTATCAGTGAGTGACATAGGCTATAATTTACGCAACTTATATGCGTAAATTATAGCTATAATTTAACAGTTACGTAAAACACCTAATTCCTCATTTTGTTCGTAATACAAAAACATTTATGACACAAAACAACACTTTCGTCAACCTTCGTATACTATCTTCGTATATCGTCGTACACCGTGGCGCAGCGGTCAACACGCCTGCCTGCGACACGGATGGCTCCGGGTTCGATCCCCGGTCAGGTAAAGATGGAAAATGATCTTTTTCAGATTGACCTGGGTCTTTGATGTTTATCTATATAAGTATCTATTATAAAATATGGTATCGTTGAGTTAGTATCCCATAACACAAGTTTCGAACTTACTTTGGGGCTAGCTCAATCTGTGTGATTTGTCCGTATATATTTATTTATATTATTTATATTTTACTAGCAATTTTTCAGTGACTTTGTCCGAGTAAATTATAGCCTTATGTCCCCTGCAGATAAATAAGCTATCTGTACAAGAATTTCGAAAATCGGCTCTGTAGTTTCAGAGCCTATTCAATTCAAACAAATAAGCAATACAATATTTTCTCTTTATATACTAGTACAGAAGTAAAGAAAACCCAAGAAACCCCATTTGAATAAGTTTGCTAAATAACCTAAAATATAACCATAAAGTCAGCCAAAATTCCCGCCAAAAGTGCGGCTACACGATTGAAATATATATTTTTCCTTCAAATACTCTCCCGTTCCTTCGGTATTGCTCAATATAATACAGATTAACACATGTGGACCAAATTCTAAGTATAGATCCCGTGCGCTGACCACGAAGGAAAGTATTTTTTCCACTGGCAACATCGTCACTCTGAAACACTGAAATCAGTCGATATTTCCGACAACGCGGTCCCATACGCGCTGAAAACCTGTAAAAAGCATTAAACTATAATTTTAGAAACTAAAACGTGATTTACCGTGTATATTAAAAGTAGATAGTTGCATAAAATGTGCTGAGATGTGAAACTTTTTGCGGGAAATTTTAGTACGGAGTTTTGTTTATTTTGTGACCTATTTATCGATTTCGTAGATTTTGATACCAGATTACAGGTGAGTGGTTTTAATTATGTGTGGCACGATAGCTTTGCTCCCGTTAGATAAAGATTTATGTAAAACTATTAAAAATAATATGATTTATCCATGATTTATGGTAAAATGTGATATTTCGTTTATATATGTGATCGAAGGATATTTCAGACATTTTTTTAAACTTATTATAAATTAAGAAATAAGATACTTATTGAGAAAACAATTGCTCACGGGCAGGATTTTCTTATTTCTTAATTTAATATGAGTATAACAGTATAGCATTGTTAATGCATAAAAAATACCCATAAAATATTTTTTTATTAGATTCAACATGGAATAAAATTCAAAAATTCAAGATAATGAACTAAATAATTAAAATAAACTAAATCTAAAAGTATATAAAGCAAAGTAGAAATATAAAAAAAAGGGAAAGTAAAATTCAAAGCTTAATTGAAAAGTAGTCACATAAAAAAGCTAAACTATTAAATCATGGAATGAAATCTAAGTTTTTTAAATTTATTTACACTTCTATTAAGCTGGTAGTTTAGAAAACTATTTTAAAAAAATCATTAATTATATCTTTTAATAGAACGGGATAAATTAAAAAATAAATAAATAAATGGGTGGGCTTTAGATTAATTGGAATAGCTTAGCTCGAATTTAGATATTCTGTGGATTGGAATCGATAGAACTCATTTCGCTCTTAACAAAGACCATATTTTTGAAAGCGCGGAGTCGAGTTATTTTTAAATTATAACCCCCTAACTTTCATACTTTAGATACAAAATGCCAAAAAAACAAGGTCATAGGACCTACCTTAGCTTAGGTTCGTAAGGTTTCCTTGTGATTAAAACAGAGCGAGCGAAGCGAGCGAGCGTCCTCAAACTTAGGGAGAAACCCCAACTACTTTGTTACTTGTAATAATTTCAGTGCTATTCTGTATGAAAAAAATTACATCTCCGCGCCTTAAAAATCATATTGTTGAGAAGAGGCAAGGCAAGTTCTTTTACATCCAAACCTCAAAAATAACAAATCCAAAGCTCATCCAAAAAAATCTTAGATAAGATCTTTTTTTTTTTAGAATGCTTACAATATTTTTAACAACATATTGTGTGCATAGATCTAGAATAATCAGGAAAGAACCCTATAAAACGTAACAGTGCCACAAATACCCATGCCCCATGCATGCAAACGTGTCGCCGCGATAGATAGAAGCTCACGCACTCATCTATATCTATGAAATGCATGCAATTTTTCCATCCATTTTTTCCTGTTCGAAATTTAAATTCTTGGCAATGTTAAATTCTAGCCATTCTTGCCAGCATGCCAAATGGACACGATTTTTTTTAGTTTTTCAGCGTTAAATTGGTACCTAATTAATACCTATCCTAATTAATTAAGTAAAATAGCATCCTGTCCATATTAGTTCTAAGTCCATGTTAAGTTCCCACTGTTAAAACTAGATGGCGCTGCAATGTAAACAATAATCCTACAACGCGCTATTAAGATTTTTTCGTAAAACATGACTTGAGTTACAAAACCCAATAAATGTATCCTCGTTCTCACTTGTATTGGTTTTATTTGGTCTAGACTTAGACTGAACCTACCTATATCTAGGAGGCTTGTTTTGGGCTAAATTTCCAGTCCATGCTATTGGCCATAATCCATCACATACTTCGTCTGATAGATGTAGGATTCCAAGGAAGTAAATAATATCATCGTCATCATCATCATCGGGTCTTTTGTAGTCTCCACTGCAGGAGCGTGACCCTCTCCAACCCGTCTGGCCAGCGTGGAGAGTGTAGCCCAAATCCTCTGACTGCTCTACGTAATATATGGCTCTGGTAAATAATATAGGTATAATAACCAAATATTTAAATAAAAGTATCTCATAGTATCCGAAAGTTTCGAATCTTAGTCATATATATGTATACAGTAACCTAGATCTGTCATTTTGAGCAATTCACCATCGGCCAAACAATAAAGTGTGTTATTACAAAGATATTAATATCAATAACGATCCCCGCACCCGCTACCTACACCGATTACTTATCTCGTCAACCCAAAGGAATTGATGCGTCTGCGTCACACAGACATTTAATAATTAAGTAAATATCTGTGACTCGTTTATATATGACGAGCTCCGTGGCGCAGCGGTTATCACGCCTGCCTGCGACACGGATGGTCCCGGGTTCGATCCCCGGTCAGGTCAAGATGGAAAACGATCTTTTTCAGATTGACCTGGGTCTTGGATGTTTATCTATATATGTATTTGTTATAAAATATAGTATCGTTGAGTTAGTATCCCATAACACAAGTCTTTCATAAGAACTTACTTTGGGGCTAGCTCAATCTGTGTGATTTGTCCGTATATATATATTATACTTTTTGCGAGCATCTATTTTAGTCTATTTATATTAGACAAAGTTCGTTTAGTTAAATAATAGTGAAATAACCCGATAAATAACCCTAAAAAGATCATAGGTCAGCTAGTACCACATACATATCTGTATTGGTAGGAATTCAATAACTCTACAAGTTTAAATATTACATCACTCACTAGTGTATATGTGAGTGAACATTCCACAAATAGTAAAGGAAGGTGCTCGTTAACCCAGCAGGTTATTTGACACGGCGAAAATAAAGACATAGGTACATACATATTATCACGCCTCTCTCCCATCTACTATCCTACATCTACGATCCTTACAAACCTCTTTCGCTTCATCTACATTCATTACTCTTTTTTTACGCATGCTCGCCGGTTTCGGGTCCTCCTTACTTCTAAAGACAACTAGAGAAATACGTCGCCGTGTGGTTCCCGGCATAGTAGAATAGGACCACGCCAAGTCTTCCCGTGGATGTCGTAGAAGACGACTTAGGAAACACAAGCTAAACAAAGCTTCTAAATATCAAAGAGCCAGAAAAATCTCTCCAACCCGTCTAGCCAGCGTAGAGAGTTTAGGCTAAATCCTCTGACTGCTCTGGCTAATATAGGTATAACTCAATACAAAGAGGCTCGTGGTCCTGCAGTGGAGACTAAAAAAGACCCGATGATGAAGATGAGAGAAATACGACCGCATTAGTTGATGTAACCTCAAAATATTCTCAACGCTATTTCCACGAACTAAAATAGTTATCAAAGCATCTCTTTAATCAGGAGAAATAAACATACAATCAATCATATCGTTATGAATCTGGTAACAGCCTAGTAACAGCTAAACATTTCAATCCAACGGATGGTCGTGTCAGAATTAGAATTATGTTAAATAAATCGTTTGAAGTATGAATAAATTCATTATTAATATTATAAGAAGAAAGATTTGTGTTTGTGTATCATCATCATAGTCTCCACTGCAGGAGCATGGGCCCATCACTACCAGAAGAGCTATATAAATTAGCCAGAGCAGTCAGAGGACTTGGCCTACACTTTCCACGCTGGCCAGACGGGTTGGAGAGGTCTCTTTGATGTTTATAAGCTTTGTTTAGCTTGTGTTTCCTAAGTCGCCTTCTACGACATCCGCGGGAAGACTTGGAGTGGTCCTACTACTCTGTCGGGAACCATATGGCACTGTAATTTGTTTATGGATAAATTCAAAAGCGACTGAACCTTAGCTGAGGATTATATATTTGTGCCGTTTGGTGTAGAAACGTTGGGACCATGGGGCGCGAGGGGCTTTTTTAAAGAGATTACCCCACGGCTTATTTCATCTTCCGGTGATAAGAGGGCTGGCTGCTTTTTCGCCCAACGGATTAGCATAGCTATCCAACGGGGGAACGCAGCCAGCGTTCTTGCTACCATGCCAAACGGGCAGGAATTATTCTAAATTTGTAGTGTTTTTGGCTCCTTTTTTATGTAAATATGTAAATAGTTAATAGTGTATGTAATCATTTTAATTTTTAGAAATTGGCCTCTTGAGGTACGGATCCTTGAAAAAAGTTAAAAAACGAAACCTCCGGGCTAGGGCTATGCAAATAAGTAGAATACAATTAGCAAAGCACGCAGTATGGTAGCCGTATTTTCAGCGCGTTTGTCACAGCTCGTACCTAACTAATCTAAAAGGGAGCTAATTGGTGGGCCAGTTTGTTTTTCATTAGAGTTGCCGCCATTATACACTTGGCTATCCAATTTAGGCGTAATTTTTTTTATTATTATGGTATGCCTCCGAGGCGCAGCGGTCAACACGCCTGCCTGCGACACGGATGGTCCCGGGTTCGATCCCCGGTCAGGTCAAGATGGATAATTATCTTTTTCAGATTTTCTGGGTCTTGGATGTTTATCTTTATAAGTATCTATAGTAAAATATAGTATCGTTGAGTTAGTATCCCATAACACAAGTCTCGAACTTACTTTAGGGCTAGCTCAATCTGTGTGATTTGTCTGTACATATTTATTTATTTATTTATAAATGTTTTAGGGTATTTTATATTTTCCGAAAGAGTTATTAGTGGCAGTGTTTTTTTTTTTGTAGAATGTAACTGGCCAGTGAGATGCTATAAAAATATGATTCCACTTTTTTGGTTACGGATTATATGTCTTTGATTACGGTCAAAATTTTAGAATAATATTATTTTTTTTATTTCTGAAGGGTGGATCTAATAGAACTCGTCTTGCTCTACTCAATAATATGATTATTAAGGCCGCACACTAGGCACACTAGCGACGCCAATTGTTTTATTCCTAATACTTTACAAATAGAAAGAAATTCAAGAATGTAAATCATATAAGCACTAGTAAATAACCTGAAGTATTTTTGGAATCATGTTTAATATTATCAGAATTAGTGAGAATTATGAGAATCAGACTCTGATAATATTAAACATGATTCCAAAAATACTTCAGGTTATTTACTAAGGCTTATATAATTTACATTCTTGAATTTCTTTTTATTTGTAAAGTATTAGAAATAAAATTATTGGCGTCGCTAGTGTGCCTAGTGTGCGGCCTTAATAATCATATTATTGAGTAGAGCAAGACGAGTTCTATTAGATCCACCCTTCAGAAATAAAAAAAATAATATTATTCCAAAATTTTGACCGTAATCAAAGACATATAATCCGTAACCAAAAAAGTGGAATCATATTTTTATAGCATTTCACTGGCCAGTTATATTCTACAAAAAAAAAAAACACTGCCACTAATAACTCTTTCGGAAAATATAAAATACCCTAAACTAAAACATTTATAAATAAATAAATAAATATATACAGACAAATCACACAGATTGAGCTAGCCCTAAAGTAAGTTCGAGACTTGTGTTATGGGATACTAACTCAACGATACTATATTTTACTCAATAATATGATTATTAAGGCCGCACACTAGGCACACTAGCGACGCCAATAATTTTATTTCTAATACTTTACAAATAAAAAGAAATTCAAGAATGTAAATTATATAAGCCTTAGTAAATAACCTAAAGTATTTTTGGAATCATGTTTAATATTATCAGAGTCTGATTCTCATAATTCTGATAATATTAAACATGATTCCAAAAATACTTCAGGTTATTTACTAGTGCTTATATGATTTACATTCTTGAATTTCTTTCTATTTGTAAAGTATTAGGAATAAAACAATTGGCGTCGCGAGTGTGCCTAGTTTGGGCCCTTAAGGCGCGGAGATGTAATTAAAAATTTCTTACAAAATAGCACTTAATTTTTTACAAGGATCAAAAAAGTTGGGTTTGCCCTAAGTTGAGGACGCTCGCTCGCTTCGCTCGCTCGTTCTGTTTTGGTTACAAGGAAACACCTAACCTACCTTCTGTGCCCAACTTTTTTTTTATAGCGTACGTAAAGTATGATAGTTAAAGCGTTTATAATTTGAAATCGGCTCAACCCCGCGCTTTAAAAATTATGTTTTATAAAGAGGAATGAGGTCGTGCTCTGCAGTGGAGACAAGTGACCTGATGATGATGATGATGATGAAAGAGGAATGTGAGTTCTATCGATTCCATAACGCAGAATATTTCAATTAATGCTAAGCTATTCTAAGCACCACCCAAATTCTATTTTATACAAATAACTCTCCTTTTTCAGATTCATAATGGAAGCTGTAATGCGACGGCGAGAGAACAATGTTTTGATTGCGAGTCTCGTCTTTTTGTCATGGATAACTGTCGGTAAGTACTCCTAATGGTGAACGTCTTCTCACTTTTTATGTGCTTATTAGTGAATCTAACGACTCTCAAAATTCAATTCAAAGATTCAGTCATCCTATCACTGGTGCACTTGTCTGCATCGAGATATAAGAACAACGTACTCAACTCAAGTACGTACCTAGTTCTATTTAACGTATTATATACGTTAACGTATTATATGTATGAAACGTATTATTTATAACGTATTATACGTAGTTCTATATAACGTATAATACGTAGTTCTATATAACGTAGTCCAATATTTAAGAGTCGCCTGTACGCGCATGTCTCCATACAAACGGAAAAAGGGAATTGTGGCAATATTTGATAATTTTGGAGTAAAATTAAGCATTTAATTAATCTCATTATAATCTACGTACGTTCCTATACAGTTTGGTTAAAATACCAATGGTTTGAGAATTACAAGCCTTTTCAAATTTGTATGGAAATCTTGAGAGGCGTATAATTCTCAAACTATTGATATTTTAACCAAACTGTATAGGAACGTACGTAGATTATAATAAGATTAATTGATTGGATGCTTAAGTTTACGTCAAAATTATCAAATATTGCCACAATTCCCTTTTTCCGTTTGTATGGAGACATGCGCGTCCAGGCGACTCTTAACGTAGCTCCTCTATGAGCTACGTTAAATATTGGCATTTTTCCATTCTTTTCCAAATTTTAGCGCTGCAGCGCTAAAACAATAACGAAGCATCCAATCACACATAACTCAATATCTCAGCGCTATATTTGCTACTCTCACGCGTTTCCATAGCAACATGTCAACATAATGCGAAATGGGAGGAGGTAATATTAATTATCAAATAATAAATAGGTAATATTTGTCTTTTGAAGATTTATTTTTAAATTATTTACATCTAACCATTGAACTATGTCTTTTAATGTGTTATTAATATCATTTTCGTATTCCTTTTCATCTTTACATTGTATAATTGCTGTGCTATCATCAGCGAAAAGCAACATTTTATTTCTTTTGGCATGTCATTGATATAAATAAGAAACAGTAATGGCCCCAAGACACTACCTTGAGGTATACCGAACTTATTTACTCTATGCTTAGACTGATGATGTACTTCACTTTTACTTTGAGGACACAAACTATGAATTTCTACATATTGTTTACGATTTTCTAGGTAAGAAACCTCTGTTCGTGTTTCCTCCGATACCCGCATCACATTTATTAATAAATCTGTCATGATATACTTAATAATATTAAAACTTACGCGAGATAAATTCATTATGAAAACACGGCTTTACTCACGTTTTATTACGTCGCTCGTTACTTATGGTCTTCGTAACAGACCGAAACTAGTCGGCAGATCCGACGTAATAAAACGTGAGTAAAGCCGTGTTTTCATAATGATATACATAGTCAAAAGCACTCGACATATCTGTAAACAATGCACAAACAGGTTTCTTATTATCCACATTTTTCATTATTGAGTCAAGTAAGTCAAAAATAGCCATATTAATAGTCATATTTTTTCTAAATCCACCGAGTTAGTGAATCGGTCTGCTGGCCGCATCGCAAAAATCCGCATACACTTCAATCCGCTTAAGCGCTTGTGAGTATTTTGTATGAAACTTCACACAAGTGCTTCAGCGTACCTTTACTCGTTAAGTAACTTACTTCTTCTTTGATGGTTTGGGAGAAAAGGTAAAATATACTAGCTACTTTTCTTCCCGCGGATCCAAAAAGCCGGTAAAATCTAAGAAATCACGTAATAGGGATGCAGCGGGCAACCCATCACTATTTTGATTCCGCTTTCCACCCATGCTGAACGTGACCTTAAGGTTTTATGACCTTGGGCAGTGTCTACCCCGCAAGGGATAAAGACGTGAAAATATGTAGGTATGTATGTAACTGTACAGCCTATATGCCGTATGGTTCCCGGCAGAGTAGAACAGGGCCACTCTAAGTCTTCCCGTGGATGTCGTAGAAGGCGACTTAGGGAACACAAGCTAAACAAAGCTTATACACATCATAGAGATCTCTCCACACCGTCTGGCCAGCTTGAAGAGCGTAGACCAAATCCTCTGACTGCTCTGGCAAAATTGGCTCAAGAAGTACAGAGAGGGTTGGGCTCCTGCAGTGGAGACTAAAAAAGACCTGATGATGATGTCACCTATGTAAAGTAAGTAAAAGTATCAGGGTAGCAGAGTTTTACAAGAGATCTCCTTTCCAGCGCACAGCATCGACTGCTTCAAATGCGTGTCAATGGGGGGTGCGTTCCCAGCGTGTGATGATCCCTTCCACAACAACCATTCCTTGGACATGCTGGAGTCTCCTTGCATGGGCGGGAGGAAAGGCCGCGATGGACTGTTCCCAGCTACTTCTTGTATCAAGATCGCTGGATTCTTTGGTGAGTGTAAAAAACTTAGTTCATTCTTACTAGCGATGGCGGACCGCGAAGAGGTTTTGTAAATTTTTGATCAACAGTAAATCTCGTGAAAATTAACTTTATTACATACGACTTCTTCAGCAAGGGTTCGTTCATATAGCATCCGATTCGACAAAATTCAGATTGAATTTCATTCAAAGTAGGCGCAGTACAAAATTCTGTGAGCGATAAAGTGCTGTCTGATCCAAAAGTGCTTTCTTATCCAAATCCAGAAAATATTAGCACTTTTTTACAAAATAATTTAAAAAATATTTTATATTATCTATTGTCCTACACATTGTCCACGTAAATTAAAGCCTATGTCACTCGCAAATAAATTAGCTATTAATAGATGAAACAATTTTGAAAATCGGTCGTTTTGGTTTTGGAGCCTATTCAGAATAAACGAACTAGTAAGTAAAGTAGAAAATTCTGTTTGAGTGAGACACGTCTTCAATTTTGTTTTTTCTTTAATTAAAATTCAAGATTAATCTCGAATTATGCACCTAAGTTCTCGCAGAACATGTAATGTATGTTGTCCCAGAACAACTGACAACTGCGCCACGAAAGCTGTCAATGTTATTAAACTGTGCTGACTAAAAAACTAATTGTCGAGCTCCGTGGCGCAGTGGTTACCACGCAAGCCTGCGACACGGGGGTCCCGGGTTCGATCCCCGGTCAGGTCATGATGGAAAACGATCTTTTTCAGATTGACCTGGGTCTTGGATGTTTATCTATATAAGTATATATTATAAAATATTGTATCGTTGAGTTAGTAACCTGCGACACAAGTTCACAACTTACTGTGGGGCTAGCTCAATTTGTGTGATATGTCCGTATATATTTATATTTATTTTAATTTCAGATGACACCGGCGAGCGTATCACTGTTCGTGGTTGTGGATTAGACTCGGGAACAGCCACAACCGACACGGAAATTATAAGGATGTCACACTGTGGCCGCTTCTACTATAACGAGAGGTAAGTAAATGTTTTAAGTAGAGAGTTTATTGTAGGTATTTAAAAAAATCTAACACAATGGTTCGTTTATTTCGTTGGTTGTATTTACTGAACCGAAAATTCCAAAATATTTTAGTTTTTCCTTGATGCATACGGTAACGTTAATTGTATTCTAAATTTGAAGCTTCTATGTCTGCTAGAAGCGCCTTAGAGTTTTGACGATCGGTCAGTCAGTGAGTGACATAATTATTTTTAACAAAAAAGTAAAACCGACTTCAACCCCTATACGTAAATGGGTGTGGTTGTTCAATCAAAATAGAGGAACAACGTCGTAATCAACTTAATTCGCGAAAGAATTTAACAAAAATATAATTAAACCAAACGGCATACTTGTACAATTTTTTTTCGTTTGATTTTATCTAAAACCACTGAATACTTGTTGATAAAAACATTATAGGACCACTTTTGAAGTTCAGTCAAAACAGAGAAGAAAACGTTCTCATCAATTTGTCTTGATTCGCATAAGAATAAAATAGGGCATTCTTTAAAAAAATTTTTGGTTTTTGTTTATTATTTCAAAAATTGCTTGATACATTGCGACAAAAATTTAATGGGACCACTTCTGGAGTATTACCTATCAAACAAAAAAGAATCACTAAAATCGATCCATAATTTTTTTTTGGGTTTTTGTTTATTTTTTCAAAAAGTGCTTAATACATTGCGACAAAAATTTATGGGACCACCTCTGGAACATTACCTATTGAACAAAAAAAGCACTTCCGTGACCAAAAAGTGTAGATAGCTATAGTCGATAAGTTTACCGATTTTAGGAATTACAAACAAAAAATTACAACTAATATGATGAGTAATGAGGTTAATGGCTTTTTTTGATAAAATATTTTTAGCAACCAGAAGTGGATTTATTAAAAAAAAAACACAAAAACCGAATGACCGTTATAATATGAAAATCACAAATTAGATGATGATTTTTGACAATCGGGTCGGGTGGGGTAAACTTGAGTTCAGCTAATAATATACTAAGTTTTAACTTAGTCATTGGTTAATTAGCTTAATTCTCTTTTCAGGTACGTCCACGGCTGCCTCCAAAGCTGCAACGATGCCGACGCGTGCAACGGAACGGCAAACTTGCTACCGTCGTCTCTATTACTTATACTAGTGATGTACCACGTGATGGTAGTCATGAAAAGCTAACAGAGACATCGGTAAGGTGCTAATAGTGGAGCGTCGATCCGGCAAAGTTGAAAAATTTGTAGGCAATGTTAAAAAGTTTGCCTGTGAAGTTCTCAATTTTGCCGGGTTAGTCCCGTCACTAGCTAAGAGTGTATATTGAGGGCACGGTGTAATATACATATAACTCTGATGATAAATTGGTTTTTAAATAGCATTATAATGCTCGGTATATTATAAAATCACATATTTTAAATTTTGATAAATTCTGATGATGTTTGTGCAGTCCTATTGTTATAGTTATACCTACATCCTATGCTTTTCTCTATGTATGTTATGAACTGGTGAGTTATTTAGAAACAAAATTGTGAATTTATCCGTCAAAATAGATCGGCTAAACTGGAAATGACACCTTTTTCACAATATTAATAATAACCGTTAGAAATAAAAGCAAAAGTTGGAATAAGTTCAAAATTTTTGTTTTTTTACCTTAAACTTGGTTTTATCTCATGTATTATATATATTTTATCTGATACATATTTGAAATTTTCAAACCCGCCCGTGCCCTCCGCGACCAAAGGGAGAAATGTCCATTAATTAAATACATAAATAATAGTAATAAATTAATTATAGGCAATAAGCTTGGGTCACTATACACTTTTTAGTCGCGGTAGAGTAAGGCGTCGTTTGAGTAATACGTAAGCAAATTTTTAAATATAAGTTTACCCGCCACAAAGGGAATGACAGGCAAAATTAGTAAATGATGACATAGGGTAATGGCAACATAATATCATTTTTATGGTTAAATGTTGTTTTTATTGACGAGTTTTGAGACATTAAAGGGTAATATGCAATATCTTTGCTCTCTGCAAACAGACAGCGATTACAATTACGTTTTTTACTTTTAAGTAGATATAATAAATAAATTGACTCGTCACAAAGGGGATAAAAGTCAAAATTGGTGAATTTTGATATAGGTTAATAGTAATATATGATTTTTGAAATTCGAAAATGAATTTTGTAAAAATCCCTCTACTTGTAAAATCACCTGTTTAAAAATAGTATGCTTGGTTTGAAAGCCTGCATTGCGTAAGTTTTGACAGATCTATTGACGAAGAAATATTTACTCTCTTTAACTTTATAATATATGCTTTGTATTATATGAGAATATAACGAGCCTATGTATATAAGACTTATTACAATATATATGTATTGTATTAAAATTTAGAATTTTGATATGCAAATCGGAATCCGTACGCTTTGTATTTTATAATAATAATTGTCTATTTCTATACGACGAAAAATATTTATCTATCTCAACAGAGAAGTGACTATAATGTATTTATATTGAAAATATAAAACGTAATAAAATAAAAATAACAATATTTTAATGAGCTATGTTAGAGATCATACCGTAAATTACCGGATTAAAAACTCTAAACACCTACTTTTGTTAACTACTGTAGTCTTATGTATGACTATACTAAAGGGAAAATAAAAATGGAAGAAAATTATTACTTAGCTCACATAACGCAAAGAAAATTATTTGTGAATATTTTTTTTTTTACCTAATTTGTAAGTAAAAAGATATATATTAAAAAATCTTTGTAGATAAAAATATAAGTATAATAAAAGCTTACGTAATACTAAAACAGCAAATACGAAACATAATCATAGTGTAGGTAGGTATGCAATAACTTCGACTTCTTACTAAATCTATGGATCTCAGAATAATCAGGACTAGGTAGGCCCTAAGAAACTTAACAGTGACGCAAATGTATGCAAACGTGTCGAGATACAAGTTCACCTGTACATCGGCATTAATTAATAATGCATGCAATTTATTCTACATTTTCTCCTGTTCGAAATTCCATTCCTATCAAATGTTCAAATAGTACCTTCTTAACTACACACATGCATGTAAAGTTGGCGTCACTTGTGAAATCCTCATGCCCAGTCCATATTATTCCTAGATCCATGACTAATATCTAAAATCTTGAGTCGCAGAAATGTGAATGTTCGAATGATTATATCGAATATAAAAATATTAGTCTTCTAAGTTAATATAGGCCTTATTGAAAGACACTAAGTGGCAGTTACTTTATTCTGTAGGGATTGCAACTTTGCCTAGAATACATTTGGAAATACATTATTACATTTATAAAATGCCTAATTTACCAACACACATCCTAAAGTATTGTTAGAATTGAAATTGAATGTTTGGGATACAGTATATTATATTAATCTAATACAATATTGTTAACAAATTTAGGGCAAAAAACGACTTTAGCACAAACAATCAACATGCTTAAAAAAATTCTGAAGCTAAGTGTTAAACTAAAGTAAAAATATCTCATATTTGGCAGACTACCACATTTCTGTGATTCAAGATAAAAACTATCACATTTGTTCCTTATTATTAAGTTGCTACGTACTGCTATCTTGTTATTTAAGGCCTAAAGTTCACGAGACGTCACTAATTACGAGTATTAATATATTTGTACGTTACTATGATTAAGGTTAATCCAAAAATATTTATTGTATATTGTACTTAATGTTGATTATATAAAGCATTATTTTCCTCTGATGCTGAAAATGTGTGCTAGGAATACATTGCTAGTTTTTTGATAATTTATAATTGTTGAATGGAACCCGGGAATTAAAAGCCGTAGCTATTTTTAGCGTATATTTTCCATTATTCTGGATGTTTGCATATTATAGCTTTGTGTCACTCTTAATATTAATTTTATGAAATGAGAGGTGTAACAACTGGTGTCGTTGTCATTTCATATAAAATGCGTGACACATGCCGCTGAAGCCGAACTTTAAATTCAATGGAACATTCTTCTACAATAACTATTTTCTATTCTATTTTTTATGGCTTTCGCCATAACCTCGGTTATTCCGCCGATGTCCAATTTAAAGGGATACAAAGTATCAATGTTGTACGGTTTATAGTTCAAGTAGCAATCAAAGGACCTACCTATGCCTTGTTTGATTGCTACTTTGATCGTGAGCACGAGCATTTTTAACACCAAACTCCACTAATTTCTTTTAATTGCCTTTGACCAGAAGTGGGACACATGATGGCTCGAATTAACTAAGTATAATATAATTACAAACAAACTTACAAAATCATTTGGCAAATCCCAACTGACACCCTTGACTTTCCACCAAAAACTCCATTAACTGGTTAATTTAAATAGAATTACATTGAAACACGTCGGCATGTTTGGATTTATGTTGAAACATTTCTCATGATTTACAGATTTCATATTCCAGGCAAAGTTATGATTTTTCGACAATGTTGACAACATTGCCGGGTCCTACCATCACTAGTCCCTTCCGAAGTGTGCTTATGTTTATTTTAGAATAAATTAATAAACATGTTTCTGAATAAACTTATTTTAAGCTATAATTTATGACAATAATAATTTGATATATTCATAATGGTTGTAAATAAAGTTACTATTTTATCATCAGTCTCGTGGACTACTACTCTTCTGACGTTTTTTTTGCTCGGCTGTGATTCTAACTATACACATAAAGGTTCCATAAATAATGCGACTTGAATACGCGCCTATAGGTGTCCCATCATGAGTGCTATTTTTAAACAGATGACTTCCCCAAAACGTACGACTTTTTCCATGTAAATAAAATAAATAAATAAATTCATATAGGGACATATCACACAAATTGAGCCAGCCCCAAAGTAAGTTGTGAACTTGTGTCGCAGGATACGGACTCAACGATACTATATTTTATAATATATACTTTAAACATCCAAGACCCAGGTCGCACTGAAAAAGATCGTTATCCAGCATGACCTGACCGGGGATCGAACCTGGGACCCTCGTGTCGCAGGCTGGCGTAAATATCGTTCGTTAGGCATAAAACACACAGAAAAGGCGTACGGCGAAGGCACGGAGCAGATACGGTGCAGGCGTGCGACACTATGATAGGATTATAAACCGTATTATCATGTTTTCAACGACCAATATCTCAATATGACACCACCTCTGCCCCCACGTGGCATCTTACGAGAACATTTTTCTCGCGATGTTGGTCGTTTCGAAAATGACAATAAGGCTTAAAATTCTATCACAGTGTTCCATGTCTGCGCCGTATCTGCGCTGCGAGCCTTTATATGATAATTTAACGCCTTATAGGTCAGCCTCCGTGTTCCAAAGCGTTTGCCTTGTTGACCCGGGTGTGGTGGATTCGATTCCCACGGGAAGCATACTTTGTTAAGTTTTTTCCAGTTTGGATAGGACATTGCAGACATGATTCACCTGATTGTCTGATAAGAAAGATGATTCCGTGCTTCGGAAGGCACGTTAAGATGTTTCTCCCGGCTGCTATCTAGTATTCGTTAAAGGAACCACGTCAGAGGCCGAGAGGCGGTTCCGAAGGGTGTGCATGGTCGACTGACCGTGTCACCTACACGAAATGATGATGATGAGTGAAATCTGATGGTCGATAATAGTGGGCACCTAGTTCGGCACTGTGTTGCCAGTCAAAATAACATTATAGTAATCAACGAAAGAAGTCACATTATTTCTTGAACACTACACACTATGCTTAATACATTTTTTACATTTAGATATGGTTGGTTACAGACAGATATACAAATTTTTAAACGGAGATATTTGTGTGTATGTCTGTCTGTAGCTGTGTGATCTAGTCATAAGAGCACAAATGGACGTATTAGGTATTTTAGTTATAAAGTTATATGTTTAAGTTATCAATGTTTATATTTGTGAAATAAAGCTCCACTCCATTTTGTGACTACTACATTTTGAGGGAAAATATTATCGCTGCCTCTAACTTTTTTTCACGTTAACAAAGAAAATGTCTGAGTTTAAGTTGTAAGTTGGAGACGATGGGACCTTGGGGCCCGGAAGCTAAGTTTTTTTTAAGCACGTCACAACGCGTCTCTTCGAGGCAACTGGTGACCCTAGAGCTGGCAGCTTTTTTGCTCAGAGAATAAGTCTCGCTATTCAGCGAGGAAATGCTGCCAGCATATTGGGTGCGTTGCCTCGATGCGGTGCGTTGGAAGAGATATTTTATTTGTAAAAAGGTTTGTTTCTATAATGTCGAATTAATTTATTACAATAAAAATATGTACAGTTGTAAGTGCCCCATCCATAAATTACATCACACGTTAAGGGGAGTAGAGGGAGTCAATGAAGTGTGACAGAGTGTGAGAACAGGGGGAGGGGCTAAATATCATGAAATTTGTGTGACGTAATTTTATGGATGCCCCCGAACGGCCAATGTAACAATAGAAATCTATTTAAAATTTAAACAAATGGGGTAGTAAATGAGGCAGTTTTGAGAGAAAAACGATTTCGGTTAAAGTGAGATCTTTATTTTACAAATATAAATCGTCTATAAAATGAAAAATCTTATTTAAGAATTATTGTTTCGTATCATATCAGAAGTAAGCGGTATTAATCCTAAAAAAAGTATATCTATAGGTACCACTAAGCAATTTCTCCAAAACCAAAAAATTTTACTCGGGAAAATGCGTGCAACTTATTTCCATACATTCCTTAGCATGAGTCTACACACGGCGATGTTATTGTGTGGCAAAGTTTGAGCGAATGTCAATCTTATCGCCAATAAAATAGAATATAAAATAATATAAGATAGAAGCGTGGACTTGTCGCGATTCTTTCGTTCGTGAAGGCGATCCCTAAGAGTGGTACCAACTACACCAACGTAATTTCGAATCACCGCGTCGAATATAGGGTATACGCATTCCAGGCATCTTACTTCTTAAGACCTTCGGCTCTGTCTACCCCACTAGGGATAAAGACGGGGGCTGTCTGTGTTGTGTTAGCGTTTCTCGCACGTCTCGCACCGCAGGCACGAAGTGAGTGACTACCTACGCGTTGTCAACCCTAGCGCTTACACGGCCCGGCTCAAGGTCACCGATGCCCGAACTCTAATTGTACAAGGAGTGTCGCCGGTCGCCGCTATGCTTCTGGTATGATTCATGAACATGATGCATTTGTACAATCGCGTAGAGAATCGATGTTCCGGCAATTTGTAATTATTTTGTATTTACATGGTATCAATTACGACAAATATACATTGATTTAATTATTTTGATGTTTTATTGATGTAAAAAATGTGAACCCATCATCATAAACTGAGCGTTCTTCCGATCTTATCCTCAAAGGTATGGTATCTATTTTCTTTTTTTTTTAATGGACTGTGGGTGCAGCTACCTACACACACAGTCCATTAAAAAAAACCATGCAGCTAGCTCCAAGTGAGTTTTTGCTACTTCACCTGACTTTTGAAGTGAGGGCAGAGTGCCTTCAACCTGTAAGGCGCGCATCGCCAAAGGGCCGCCAGGAGTGACGGACCTTGGCTTTGGGCGTGGGTGGGCCGGAGCCCAGGGATCGTATCTTACGACTGGTAAACTTCCTGCTTCCCCAGTACTCAGTCTCTGTCAGTTTTCCTGCTGAATACCCGTCGGCCTGCACTACTTGATTTTCTGTGCCACCAAAAATATAGGTGTATCCCCTCGCCTCCTCCCCACTCTACAGTCCCCTTGAAATTGCTGTCCTGGTCCGGGATATGGGATCTAAGGGATGGGTCCCCACCCATCCCTTAGATCCGGCACTGCTAAAAAGCCTGACAGTGTCTGGCTTTACCCGAATTGGCAACTTTATCAATGTAATCTTTATTATTGATGTACTATACTTAAACAGAAAAAAGCAGTCGAAGGTAATAAAATTACAATGCAGTTGTTAAAATACAAGATTTATTAGTAAATATCAATGATTACAATTTTACAATACAATGAACATACAGCATTCAAGTTCAATAAATAACAAGGCAAACTTAACACGCAATCGCAGTCCGGTTAGTCTACTTCTCGGTCCTTCAAAATTATAGGTGAATGGGTCGTTCACACCGCCAGCGAGCGAGCGAGGCGAGAAAAGCGAGTAAGGCGAACGAGGCGAACGAAACTATGAGCTAAACGATTTGGTTCATATACACTGCAAGAGGGCTAGCTAGCAAAGTAAGAGGGCTCTCTCTAATATCGTCGGCCGCATCGCTCATTTAGTTCGCTGTATAAACAAAAGTATGGAAAGAGATAACACTATGTTCGCCGGCCTCGCGCGCCTCATTCGCTCGCTAGCTCTGTCAAATATCTTCGACCACATAGCTCATATAGTTCGCTGGGTGAAGCAAAGCATAATAGATAAGAAAACCACCAGCAAGCAACTAAATAAATACTGATGTCACAAAGCTTATGACACTTCCCTCCTTTTGTCACATCTGTCACACTTCGTTGACCCTCTTTCTCTCCCAACTTGTGACGTAATTTATGGATATATGTACAACATTTCAGCACAATCGGTTATTGGTATTATTGCTACAAAATGATTTGATCCTCACAGACAAACTAACAGGGCAAATTAAAATAAAACCTTGTAAAAGTTTGTAGCTAAAAAAATTACTCATAGTAGGTACTGCTTCGAGTTGCTGACAGACAAAAGTTACTTTTACATTTAAATATTTTTTTTTTTTTTCAAAAAAAAAAAAATTAAAATATTAGTATGGAAAGTATTTATGGCCCTCCACACGTTCGGTTTATTTATTTATTTATTGCTGGGTCGAGTGGCAAATTCTCAAGAACTTTTGTGAGTATAACAGCAATGGATAGCAAGTCACCGCGAGAATGTCCAAACGTGTGAAGCACAAACTATAAAGAGGATACTATTACAAGTATCAGACGACTGACTGTCTTAGGTTTTCTCTAGGCAACTGAGACCATAGACTAATATTGGAGTGAGAGTAAACATGATTAAATGTAATACATAATAGTAAGGATAAGGGGGCCACAAACTCAAACTCAATTGACGCGTGTTCTTGCCCAAATTTTCGACAGTGTTGTGGAGTGACTGCTACGACTTGTCAGTCAAATTCTAGTTCGAATAAGTGTCGCGACACACGGGCCACTAGCCACATCCACAATTGCCGCCTCAAGGATCGTGTGGCGACCACAGGCGCTAACTCTGTGCGGTGAGTCCATATAAAATATATGGACTTATGGCCCTTGTGCGGTGACATTAAGTGTCCGTTTCAACTTAAAATGCACACTGCAGTGAATACGGTACTGCGTTAACGGTCACTGCAGTGAATACGTTACGGGTAACGATAACTGCAGTGAATACGGTACATTTAACGATCACTGCAGTAAATACGGTACAGTTAACGATCACTGCAGTAAATACGGTACAGTTAACGGTCACTGCAGTGAATACGGTACAGTTACCCAGTCACTACGGTGAATAGATTCACTGATATTCTTTTTCGCCGATGTCTGCCTCGATATCCTCATCCGTAGTTGACGCGAATTCCGTCGTGGTGGTCGGGCCTAAATCGAACAGTAATAAAAAATGTTAACCCGAGAATTGTAACGCTTTTGATACGAAACAATTTTTTTATTTAATATTATACCTATTATAATACCAATCAGTTTTCGAGAAAACTAACATTTTACATCTACTACGTTCAATCCTTACCTACGCGACTTAGGAAAAGGGTGGTGGGGGCTGAACTTACACTTTCGACAACCTTTTCATCGTGCCTTTTATATTGTCCTATATTATTGTACTATCCTGGTAATAGAGGAAACGATAAATTTTCCCCTTAATCTAATCCTAGGTCACGCCTAAGAAAATAAAGGAGATTTCTGAACAAACACTTTCATCAACCTTCTATATATTCTGATATCCTGGTTCTCCGAGGAAATGATAATTATAAATTTTACCCTACGTGACCTAGGCAAATAAAAGAGGGGTGTGGGGCACAGATCTCAAACATTAATCAACCTTCTATATTATTATGCAATCCTGGTTCTTCGAGAAAACGATACTGCTAAAATAAAAAGTAGGGCGGGGGATGAAACAGAGAAAGAGTTACCCGTGTCATAGCCGGTGACAGTCGGGGTCGAGTCGCATTTGCAGCGGCGCAGCTCTTCCAGAGCTCGCAAGTCGGAGGGCAGCATCGCGGACGCGTCCTTCTCTTCTGGTTCATCTGAGAAATAGGTGTAAGTACTTATAATTTCAGCTAGATTTCGACATACATCTCATTCCTTCATCCGATATCATCTTAAATTCTCAAAATCTATAAATTCCTCGCTGGCTGCATTACTTTGCTGGATTGTGACGCTTCTTCTGTGCACGAAAAAGCAGCCAGCCTTCCTTAATTAGTGGATTTTAGTATACACAAGCGTTTATTAATGTCTTTTTATGCCAGCCAGCCTGCGATACGAGGGGCCCGGTAATCAAGTACCTAACTGTACTTGTACGCATGCACTGAACGATGCGCTTTAGCGTTCTTTTCTTGCCCAATTTCTTCTCTTTCTATTCACAGTGACATCTTTATTGGCGACACCAGCGCTGACTCATACTCTTTCAACCTTCATTTCACTCAACTACTTACCAATTTTAAGCATGACCTTGGTTCTTTTCTTGACTACTTTTTTTCTTTTTCTTCACACGTCGTTAGGTGGTACCAGCAATTCCACTTGTCGGTTGACCACCTACTCTTTCAACCTTCTGCTATCCTGGTAACCTAGAAACCACGCACTTAACAATTTATTTAGTAACTACTTACCAACTTGAAGCATGACCCTGGTGCGTTTCTTGCCCACTTTCTTCTCTTCCTCTTCACAGCGGCACGTGATATCTTGCGGCAACAGAGCTGCCGCCTGTCGCCGGATCTCAGACGGCAACAGTTTGGGACCTAGAAATGGTAGATCATTATTTTGTCATTCACAAATATCTTGGGCTTAAGAGTCGCCTGGACGCGCATGTCTCCATACAAACGGAAAAAGGGAATTGTGGCAATATTTGATAATTTTGGAGTAAAATTAAGCATTTAACCAATTAATCTCATTATAATCTACGTACGTTCCTATACGGTTTGATTAAATTATCAATAGTTTGAGAATTATACGCCTCTTAAGATTTCCATACAAATTTGTATAGGATTGAAATTTTCAAACTATTGGTATTTTGTCATTCACAAATATCTCGGGCTTAAGGACCCAAGAGTGAGTAGGAGACTCCGTCTTACTTTGACCTCATTAAAGTGTCAGAAATACGACTATCGGTTGACATCTCACGGTAGACTTCGTGATTGATAATTAAGAGCCATTTTAAGGGGATCCCAAAATGCTTACCACCAGATAAAACTATCTCATCATCATTTTAGCCTCAGCTCTTTTTTAGGGTTCCGTACAAAAGTTGAAAAACGGAACCCTTATAGGATCACTCGAGCGTCTGTCTGTCCGTCCGTCCGTCCGTCTGTCACAGCCGATTTTCTCCGAATCTACTGAACCAAATTAGATGAAATTTGGTAAGATAGTGTAATCCTATGACCCGCTATTAAGGGGATAAGGGTCATTTTGAGGGGCTCAATCACAAAATTTTAAAAGAAAGTTTTGCAAACCTTACTGTGTCATATATCAAATGAAAGGGCTCATTATGAGGATCTCAAAAATATTTTTTTGTTCGGGTAAAATCAATAGGTACTTTTGATTTTATTCACAAAAGAAGGCAAAAATTGACCATTCCACCCCCCCCCCCCCTGATCTCCGAAAATTTTGAAAAAAATATAAAATATAGTTCATTCCTTGAAGATTACAGGAAAAATAATAAGAATTCTATTACTTGAAAATTAAGTGGTAAACTCATAATAATAAGTTCACACTTGGCCGGTTTTTTATTTAGTAGTTATCCTCTACTGCAGGAGCATGCTGAACCTTTTTTAACTTCCAGAGCCATATAAAAGCCAGAGCAGTCAGAGATTTGGCCTACGCTCTCCACGCTGGTCATACTGGGCTGGGCATAATGTTTACAAGCTTTGATTTGCTTTTGTTTCCTAAGTCGCCTTCTATGACATCCACGGAAAGACTTGGAGTGGTCCTATTCTACTCTGCCGGGTACAAAACTACCTATATAAAGATATAAATATATATACGGACAAATCACACAGATTGAGCTAGCCCCAAAGTAAGTTCTTAAATAAGACTTGTGTTATGGGATACTAAATCAACGATACTATATTTTATAACAAATACATATATAGATAAACATCCAAGACCCAGGTCAATCTGAAAAAGATCATTTTTCATCTTGACCTGACCGGGTCTCGAACCCGGGACCATCCGTGTCACAGGCCGGCGTGTTGACCGCTGCGCCACGGAGCTCGTCAAAACATATATACATAAACACCTATACATATAATTGTTACCCTCTTAGTTTTACGTCAGTGATACCACAATACATACAATACTATCACGTATTTCCCCTTGCGGAATAGACAAAGCCCAGGTCTATAAAACCTAAAAGCCACGTTTAGCATGTTGGTGGACTTGTAGGTATTGGAATCGAAATACTGATGGGTTGCTAGCCTCATCACCAATTTACATGATTCGCGCCCATTCCCTCGATCGGCTTTTACGATCTGCGCGGGAAGAGAAGCAGCTAGCACATTCTACGTTTTTTCTTTTCTCCCAGACTAGTGTGGAAGATACCACATGACTTATAAAACCCCAATAGGGAGTATGCACGTAATTTTTTTATTTGCTTAGTATAATCCTTAATAACCACAGTAAAAAATATGAAAGAACTTTTAAAGTATCTTAATTAACGACGAAGATGTCAAACTTTAAAGTTTAAATAAGAAAGAGAAGTCCGATATGGACTAGTGACGTCATAGTCTATGTCATGCATACATTTGCCATATAAAATAGTGTTTTCGCGAGTGAGATAGACATATTTTCGTAAAATCTCATTCGTTTTTAAACCAAATTTTATTCTGTTTTCACTTTCAGTACTTTACTATTGAATATTTTTGGATAAACTGGTAAGATAACAGATATTTTTTCATGCATATGACTTACATTTGTCGGTGTGGAAAGGCACTGATCTCTCGAGCGCGCCTTTGTAGATCCTCATCATGAAGTGGTGGTAGTCGTGGTCTTTAAGCGGGTGCACAGCGCCGGTGGCGAGGTCAAACACTGGAAGAAATGTGATAGTAAATCTCTTTGTATTTATGTTGTCCTGGTACTCCAAGAGCCTCCAATCAACGGATTGTTTGCTGGCGCTGTAATCATACAGTGCCGGTGGCGAGGTTAACACTGAAAGTAATGTGATAGTAAATCTCCTTGCATTTTATGTTGTCTTGGTACTCTTGTCACCTATACCTGTGTTTATATAGGTACTATGTTCGAAACCTGCTGTAATGTAAGCGTCTCCTCCTTATTACCCTGATAGAACTACTTATTTAATTTTTAATAAACGATATTTACCCTTGTAACGGAACACATATATGTGTCGCGTTCAGATTCTCAAATATTAATGGGAACACTTGAAATCATACAATAACTATCTGCGGTTTGACTTCGAGATAAAATCATACAATAACTTTATAATTTGTTTACAAAACTATTGTTTACAATAGGCCAAACTATGACATTGACATTCGTTCATAATTTGATTGGTCTGTAAAATTAAGTCTTAGTTTAGAAACCAATAGAGATATAAATAATGGTTAACATTAAATCAATAATTCCATTAAGATTTACTTATATTTTTATTAAATAACATTAAATTTATTGGTCCTTTGACAAAGAAATCATTCATGGTAAAATAATGAGTACTTAATTTATTGATTTCCTTTTGCCTTGTAAAAGTTGGAAAATTTATAAATGAGCCAAACGCGAGTTTTGTAATTAATGAATATGGAATGAATTAATAAAAGAAAATAATTATGATAATTTCCTAAAACTTTACGATGATACTTTAAAGTAAGAGTTTATGAGGATTGAAAATAACCGGAAGTATAGTCTCGAATAGCCAATGGGAACGTTTGAACCAGAATCCCAGTTTTTCAGAAAGGAGACTACCAATCACGATGGAGATGATGAAAAGCAGGGGTGGGAGAATTCTTAACAAAACGGGGACACCTGCAATTCCTGGGACAGTTTATTTCAAATTTTCTACGAGTTTATATCTTGGGGTGTCATTATGCTGGAGCTGTGACCGACTTCTGATTTTGCTGCTGATCGCTCTGGAAGTCCAGGCTTGTCCATGGTGACCTGATCTGGCAGGAGATAGGCGCATATCATTGATAGTTGGGATCGGTCCACGTTTTGATTTCCTTTGATTTTGAGCTCTGGAATCTCTGGATAATATTTCCGTAGAGATCTCTCTCGTTTAAAGTATTGAGGGAGAATCCATGCTGGTCGCCATACGCCGCGAAGGCACCGCTGGATCCTTTTAAGCATTTTTACCTAGAATCAGTGTTCTTTACTTCGTACCTATACCTATTTAAAGTCTGTTACGTACGGTTTGTAATTCAGGTTATCCTGAAATCATTATTTAGCATTTCATACATTTAAAGTCAGTGACTAATGGGGTAAGTTTTTGCACATATTATTAGCTGGAGGCCGCTAGGGAGATTGGATTCTCCTTGAAGGTATTTTATTGTATTAATCCATGTTGTAACGTGATTTGTGAAATTTTGTGCAAAATATCCATTTTACTAAGGGTAGATTTGATTTTGAAATTGTTGAGAAAACTTTATGCTTTATGGAAAATTTTGAGTAAATCCTTATTTCCCTAAGCTGTGTAGAATCTAGGTATAACAAGATTCCTAGCTTTTGTCTTAACTATTGAACTTTGGTGGGAAAATATTTGCCAGAACATAATTATTTTAACTGTGGGTAGTTTTCCAAACAGTTGCCACTATTATTTCCGATAGAACCCAATAAGTAAACACTTTTCTTGGATTTTAAGCATTGCTCAATAGAATTTAATTGCTATGGCATAAATTCCTAGTTTAATTTCACAAAAGATTGAGACTGATCCGTCTATTCACTAACATGAATATCCTAACTTATTGTCTTCAAACAATCAGACTTTATGGTCATCCATATGAAATAACAATGACCTTATATTATTTACCATATCATTTTATTCTCTGAATTGGAGGTGTCAGTCCGTGAGATGTCGGTCACTAAGTCCTAGAAGGTTAAGGCTTGACCATGACATGAGTAATAGGAGTGATACTATCTAATCCTGGAATAAATAAGAAATTCTTAATAAGTAGTGTCCTTCCTCCTCTGTAAACAGATATTACGCTTGAAGACACTTTGTCTTTCCTCTTGTCTCCTACCTATTCTACTGACAGTAGATATAGGCACTATATTAACTCAAGTATGAGTTTCCCTAGTTTGCTTCATGAAATAGTAAAGTAGCATACGGTAGAACTGGTGTCCAATTCTGGAGTGGAGCCGTATAGTCGATACGGGGAGGGGTGCCGACCTAGCCGTTAAAATAACACGCTGGGCTTATAAATACATACCATACAAACATACACATACCATACTGAACTGAGAGTACCTCACATTGACAGACACAAACTATTAACCCTAGATTTTACCTTAACATAAAATACATTCTCTTAATCATTTCATAGATGTCTTAAGGCAACTTGATTTGTTTAGTAGATATCATTCCTCAAGAGAACCATTGACATATATGACAATACTTAGATTTTCCTATAATACATACTGGCATAGTCTTATCATAGATGCTTTTAGGTAGCTTAAATGTCTGATAGACAAGCTTTAAATATAAACTATCTCTAGATTATTACAAAACACATACTTTCATGGTTTTATCATAGATGTTTTTAGGCAACTCGGTATGTCTGATAAACAATCTTTAAACATAACCAAATCTAGATTATACTATAACATATACTTTCATTATTTTATCTTAGATGCTATTAGGCAGCTTGGGATGTGATTCCAACCTTGTAGGGAAACATAAATTTATAAATCAATAATCCTAAATTTTAATACTTCCCTACATTTCTGATAAGTACCTTATACTATGACTATATTCAGCAGGCATAGCAGTAAGCTATGGAGGATAGGATCATACTAGCAGGCATCTTTTCCCATATTGTTATTTTTCAGTAAACTTCTCCATAATAAGGCAAAATTATAAATTACTAGAAGCAGGCAACAAAAAGAAACAGTGCAATTAAAAGTATTTATTAGATAGGTAAATTCATAAGCGCATCATTAAAGTAAAGGTTATATCCACAATAATAGCACGAATACACCCAAAGATAGCTATTTAGGCAAGTCTAAGTTAGGTTATGGTTCATTAAGTTAGGTATAGTAGGACAAAACCACAGCCTTAAAAAGTTCACGGGTTGCCACGGAAAAACAAGGGATTCTCCACTAGACATCGATTACGAGCCAACATAGGGATTGAATAATTGGAACAAACAAACATACATAGCAGTTGATAATAGGCTTCTGAATTAGGCTAGCGTTTGGTGCAGTTAGGTCATCTTAATTTGGCAAAGCTTTCACAAAAATAAAATATCAAAATAAAAAAAATTAAAACATAAGTAGGTAGGGTACACCCTTATTGTTCTAATAATAAAGAGCATATTGTGCAAAAACTTGTGGTTGACTGTGAGATGGAAATACTACAGGTTAGTGTTCGCACAAGCGAGCGAAAGGGATAACAACCTGTAGTATTTCCGTCTCTTTCTATGCCAAAAGAAACTATGGGTACTCAGTCCTTCTACCAATATACATGCCGAAATTTTGATCGTTCCGGACCATTAAAGGGGTGATTCAGCCTGTCAATATAAACAACTTTTCCTATGGGACAAATGCTGTAAACTCGAAAAAAAATTCGACATTCCTATACAAATAGCCCGGGTGGCTGAACACTTTTGTATGAAAATGTCGAAATAAAATTTGAGTTTCCAGCATTGGTCCCGGATCCCGGGCTGAATCACCCCTTTAAGGGTCCAGAACGATCAAAATTTCGCCATGTATAAGGTCCTTGTTTGAAACACATAATAAATTCTCCATTCTGGGGTCATCCAAAACTTACGTCACACTTTAAGGGAGTCAATGAAGTGTGACAGCGTGTGATAACAAGGGCAGGGATTGTCAGTGTTTGACGTCACACATATAAAGCCAGTCACCGATGAGTCCCTTTCATAAGCATCAATCCCTTTTACAAAGATTTCCAAGCGTGATCATATTTAAATCGAAAATTTTAAAAATCTATATGGCTACTCATAAATATTCAAAATAACCAGTGTCTACCCAGATTACAAGGTTTATTAAATAAGTTTCTAAAAATGTATTTTTTGTATTGTAGGTTATCAAGTCGACACGACACGTTTATAAAAAATACCCCGAAGTTGATTTCATATAAATTCGGAAATAATTCAACTCTAAAGGCAAAAAAATAGGTGATTGATTCTTGTTTTTCGTCGCTTTAACTTAATTTTGCAATAAATAATGTTTTCTTATGTTTTCGCGATTGTTACACATTTAAATAAAATTATTTTAATACGGTTTTTATCGCGTTTATTACATTATTTATACACCTAACGTTTCGAGCACTTTACAGTGTTCGTGGTCGCAGGTAGACTAAGGTGACATTTGTCTAATATTTTAAAAGAACTGCAAAATCTACCGCCTAAAATATTTATTGATAACGTTCCGGATGTACGCAGTATTGGCTCACGGTGTCTGAAGGTCTTGCAGTCTTCTGCTTAGCTTGAGATTTGATTAAATTGATGACTGGATCCCAAGCTGGTGGTAACTGCCAACCATCCTCTCTATTGAAATTAGGATGTTTTTTAATTTCAATAGCCTCACGAAGCATTCTTGGAATGTATCTGTTTTCTTTTGCAAGGACTTGAGGATTATCAAAACGCATATAATGGTTGGGTTTGTCTAGGGCATGTTCACAGACTGCAGACTTCGTTGAGCGCCTATGCTTCATGTCAGCAATATGTTCTTTTATACGGGTACCGATGCTTCTCTTTGTTTGCCCAATGTATGATAAACCACACTCACAGTCAATTTTGTAAACTCCAGCATCTTGTAACGGGATATTAGATTTGACAGGTCTTAAAAGTTGGTTTATTTTCTTGTGCGGCTTGTAATAGGTCTTGATTGAAGCACGCTTAAGTATATTACCAATTTTGTCTGTGACTCCCTTTACATATGGTAAGATGGCAGGAAAGCGATCAACTGTGTGAGGCTTTGGGCGGCTTCTGTGATGTGTTTTTGGGAGGTTGAGGTTGTTGCTTCTTAAAACCGATTTTACTCGTTGAAGCTCCTCCTTGAGGTGGTGGGTGTCACAGATACCATGTGCTATCTGAAACAAAGATTTACCAACGGTAGCCAACTGACATGGATGATGATGGGATTTGCCATTGAGATATTTGTCGTTATGGGTAGGCTTTCTATACACAGTATGACTAATAGTATTATCAGGATTTCTAATTATTAAAATGTCAAGAAAAGCTAATGAATTATTTGTCTCAGTTTCTAAGGTGAATTTAATTTTGTTATTAATTGAATTAAGATGGTTTAGTAATATAGATACTTGAGTTTTTGGGAGAACAACGAAAGTATCATCTACGTACCGTTTGAACATCTTCGGCATAGCCAGGGTGGATGAAAGAGCCTTCTCCTCAAGGTCTTCCATGAATATATCGGCGACAATGGGGGAGACTGGTGACCCCATGGCAACACCGTCGATTTGTAGGTAAAATTTATTCTCCCAGAAAAGGTAGCCTGATGTTAAGCAGTGCTCAAGCAACTCTGCATATTCTTGAGGTAGCTGGTGGTCCTCTAGTCTTCTCTTAACGATTTCAATACAGTCATACAGGGGAAGGCTGGTAAATAATGACTGCACATCAAAACTAACCATTGTGTCATCATCAGTTAGTTGCAGATCTTTAATTAAGCTGATGAAGTGGTAAGAGTCCTTGACATAAGTATCAGTGTGCCCACGAAGTGGTGATAATATCTTCGCTAGGTGTTGTGCCAGTTTGTAAGTTGGTGAATCAATCTGGCTCACAATGGGTCGTAATGGGCAATCTTTTTTGTGTATTTTTGGAAGGCCATATAATTTTGGCGGTTTCACACAGGAAGGTACGAGTGACATGGCATCTAAGTTTAGTTTTTCGGAGTATTTTGATATTAATTCTTTTGTTTTTGTGACGATCTTGTTAGTAGGATCATTTTTAACTTGTTTATATGTACTTTCATCCGATAACAGTTCTTCTATTTTAGAGTTATAATCCGAGGTGTCCATTATAACCGTTGAATTGCCTTTGTCAGCTCGTAAGATGGTAACGTCCGGGTTCTTGCGAAGGCTGGTAAGTGCAAGATATTGTTCACGAGGAAGATTTGGTTTTGGCGGCTTGCCATGACGAAGAACTGCTGACACATCTTGGCGTATCGCTTCCAAATCTTCCTTTTTCAACTGATTTTTAACCAGGACGTTTTCTACCGAACAGATGATATGTTCATATGGGATTCTCCTGGGTGCCACCGCATAATTTAATCCATTTTTCAGAGCCTCAATTGCTAACGTAGGTATCTATCGGCGTTTGTTTACATAAATTGACAACCGATTCATTTGACTTTGACATTTCTTGATTTTCACGAGTGACAGTGACATCTTTTTTCGAACGTTGGGTTGTTAGTTTTTCGAATTTAGCAATTTGACGTTGTTTACATGCGTCATACGTATGACTGGCTCGTTTATCCGTAAATTTAATGCACTGTTCAAAGTCTTGGGATGATAATTTTGATTGAAGCTCTTTGGACAAATTCTCAATGTCTTTTAATATATTTACTGCGTCGAATCTATTTTGGCGAATGCAACGTATTAGCAGGTCCTTACTTGCTTGTCGGAGGATGTCTGCGCTCCCTCGTATGTTCTTCTTAGGTGTTATACGTACACATACTGGGATGATGTTGTGGTCTCGGCATCTCTTGAGGAAGTTTATTGAAGTGAGAAGCCGTGCGCGTTTGTTCTTGAGACATTCCAACCGACGTATTTTATTGGCTGTTTCCGGCCCGTACACCGTTACATAATGTTTTCTTATGTTTTCGCGATTGTTACACATTTAAATAAAATTATTTTAATACGGTTTTTATCGCGTTTATTACATTATTTATACACCTAACGTTTCGAGCACTTTACAGTGTTCGTGGTCGCAGGTAGACTAAGTTGACATTTGTCTAATATTTTAAAAGAACTGCAAAATCTACCGCCTAAAATATTTATTGATAACGTTCCGGATGTACGCAGTATTGGCTCACGGTGTCTGAAGGTCTTGCAGTCTTCTGCTTAGCTTGAGATTTGATTAAATTGATGACTGGATCCCAAGCTGGTGGTAACTGCCAACCATCCTCTCTATTGAAATTAGGATGTTTTTTAATTTCAATAGCCTCACGAAGCATTCTTGGAATGTATCTGTTTTCTTTTGCAAGGACTTGAGGATTATCAAAACGCATATAATGGTTGGGTTTGTCTAGGGCATGTTCACAGACTGCAGACTTCGTTGAGCGCCTATGCTTCATGTCAGCAATATGTTCTTTTATACGGGTACCGATGCTTCTCTTTGTTTGCCCAATGTATGATAAACCACACTCACAGTCAATTTTGTAAACTCCAGCATCTTGTAACGGGATATTAGATTTGACAGGTCTTAAAAGTTGGTTTATTTTCTTGTGCGGCTTGTAATAGGTCTTGATTGAAGCACGCTTAAGTATATTACCAATTTTGTCTGTGACTCCCTTTACATATGGTAAGATGGCAGGAAAGCGATCAACTGTGTGAGGCTTTGGGCGGCTTCTGTGATGTGTTTTTGGGAGGTTGAGGTTGTTGCTTCTTAAAACCGATTTTACTCGTTGAAGCTCCTCCTTGAGGTGGTGGGTGTCACAGATACCATGTGCTATCTGAAACAAAGATTTACCAACGGTAGCCAACTGACATGGATGATGATGGGATTTGCCATTGAGATATTTGTCGTTATGGGTAGGCTTTCTATACACAGTATGACTAATAGTATTATCAGGATTTCTAATTATTAAAATGTCAAGAAAAGCTAATGAATTATTTGTCTCAGTTTCTAAGGTGAATTTAATTTTGTTATTAATTGAATTAAGATGGTTTAGTAATATAGATACTTGAGTTTTTGGGAGAACAACGAAAGTATCATCTACGTACCGTTTGAACATCTTCGGCATAGCCAGGGTGGATGAAAGAGCCTTCTCCTCAAGGTCTTCCATGAATATATCGGCGACAATGGGGGAGACTGGTGACCCCATGGCAACACCGTCGATTTGTAGGTAAAATTTATTCTCCCAGAAAAGGTAGCCTGATGTTAAGCAGTGCTCAAGCAACTCTGCATATTCTTGAGGTAGCTGGTGGTCCTCTAGTCTTCTCTTAACGATTTCAATACAGTCATACAGGGGAAGGCTGGTAAATAATGACTGCACATCAAAACTAACCATTGTGTCATCATCAGTTAGTTGCAGATCTTTAATTAAGCTGATGAAGTGGTAAGAGTCCTTGACATAAGTATCAGTGTGCCCACGAAGTGGTGATAATATCTTCGCTAGGTGTTGTGCCAGTTTGTAAGTTGGTGAATCAATCTGGCTCACAATGGGTCGTAATGGGCAATCTTTTTTGTGTATTTTTGGAAGGCCATATAATTTTGGCGGTTTCACACAGGAAGGTACGAGTGACATGGCATCTAAGTTTAGTTTTTCGGAGTATTTTGATATTAATTCTTTTGTTTTTGTGACGATCTTGTTAGTAGGATCATTTTTAACTTGTTTATATGTACTTTCATCCGATAACAGTTCTTCTATTTTAGAGTTATAATCCGAGGTGTCCATTATAACCGTTGAATTGCCTTTGTCAGCTCGTAAGATGGTAACGTCCGGGTTCTTGCGAAGGCTGGTAAGTGCAAGATATTGTTCACGAGGAAGATTTGGTTTTGGCGGCTCCACAAGCAAGTAAGGACCTGCTAATACGTTGCATTCGCCAAAATAGATTCGACGCAGTAAATATATTAAAAGACATTGAGAATTTGTCCAAAGAGCTTCAATCAAAATTATCATCCCAAGACTTTGAACAGTGCATTAAATTTACGGATAAACGAGCCAGTCATACGTATGACGCATGTAAACAACGTCAAATTGCTAAATTCGAAAAACTAACAACCCAACGTTCGAAAAAAGATGTCACTGTCACTCGTGAAAATCAAGAAATGTCAAAGTCAAATGAATCGGTTGTCAATTTATGTAAACAACTAGAGGTGGGTCGTTGAACGTTTTGACGCCAACGAAACTCAACCGTTTTTTTTCAACGGGCAACTAGTTAGCAAACCAGTTGGCGTCGCCAACTGGTTTAGTACTGGTTGCTGAAACAACGTGGCGTTGTTTTTACTTCCAATTTGTCGCGTTTTGGGCGTAACGCATTGCAAACTAGTTGAAAACAATTACAAGGATGAATAAATATTTGTTTTAAAAAAATCTTTCAATAATTCAATGACGCAATTTTTTTTATTTACTTCGAAACTACGAAACTTCACTATATGATATTTATATTTACACAATCTTTACAAGCTTATAATAAAATGATCAGTACTAGGTACTTTACTAATAAACAAATATTCACGATGCGAAAGAATTTTCGAAAATCTCAAACTACTTAATATTTAATATAAACAAAACAAACCAGAATAATTTCTTGATTCGGCCGCCGCGCGAAACGGCAGCGAACGTGAAACGAAAAAGTTATGTTTATCTTTGTCTCTCTTAACCAAATACATTATCGGCATCTCACCTACTCTAAGGTATTATTCGACTCGTACGTCGTTCAGTTGTTTCCGCCACGCGTGCACCGGTTTCAGCTCGACGGGGCAGCGTTTCGTTGGAAAAAAACCAGTTGGTCATTCCAACTACATTTGCAGTGACGAAAAACTAGTTGAATCGTTGAGAGTCGAAAAACGGTTGAATTAGAGCGGCCGCATATTATCAGAAATTTCTGTTAGAAAAATTCTGACGCTCGCCGGAAGGCACTCGCTGCATACATTTTGTATTAGCTCCCGCACACTGTTAGAAAAATTCTAACGGGTCGTCCGTTTCTGATACCCGCCGGATGGCACCTCAGCCGGACGTCAGAATTTTTTCTGTTAGAAATGGCGGAAGGCGTGTTTTCCATACATTTTGTACTAGGCCCCGCACACTATCAGAAATTCGCGTCAGTTTACCGTCCGCCGCCGTACGCTGCACACGTGTTTGGTTGTATTTTAGGAACCTACGTTTTTGACGAAAATGAGCTTAATTCAAGATTTAATTGCCGATGTGTAAAAATATCCATGTTTGTGGAACGCGATGATGAAAATTACCAGAATAAAATACACAGAGACTTAGATATGGAGCGAATATGCCAAATATTAATTAAGTATTGAAATCCATATTTCAATATCAAGGTTTTTAGGGTTCCAAAGCGTAAAACGGGACCCTAATTACGAGATTTCGATGTCCGTGTGTCACCAGGATGTATCTCATAAACCGTGATTACTATACAGTTAAAATTTTCATAGATGATGTAGGTACTTATTTGCTTTTGCCGCTATAACAATAAACACTAGAATCAAAATAAAATAGGTAATAATTAAGGGGTGATCCCATACAACAAACGTGATTTTTTTGCCATCTTTTGCTCGTTATTTATAACGGCAACAGGTAGACGCTTCAGATATTCACAAAATATTTATTTGTTTATTCATCGCTTTAAAAATAAATAATTAAATCAAAATTAAATGCGCACGGCTTCTCACTTCAATAAACTTCCTCAAGAGATGCCGAGACCACAACATCATCCCAGTATGTGTACGTATAACACCTAAGAAGAACATACGAGGGAGCGCAGACATCCTCCGACAAGCAAGTAAGGACCTGCTAATACGTTGCATTCGCCAAAATAGATTCGACGCAGTAAATATATTAAAAGACATTGAGAATTTGTCCAAAGAGCTTCAATCAAAATTATCATCCCAAGACTTTGAACAGTGCATTAAATTTACGGATAAACGAGCCAGTCATACGTATGACGCATGTAAACAACGTCAAATTGCTAAATTCGAAAAACTAACAACCCAACGTTCGAAAAAAGATGTCACTGTCACTCGTGAAAATCAAGAAATGTCAAAGTCAAATGAATCGGTTGTCAATTTATGTAAACAAACGCCGATAGATACCTACGTTAGCAATTGAGGCTCTGAAAAATGGATTAAATTATGCGGTGGCACCCAGGAGAATCCCATATGAACATATCATCTGTTCGGTAGAAAACGTCCTGGTTAAAAATCAGTTGAAAAAGGAAGATTTGGAAGCGATACGCCAAGATGTGTCAGCAGTTCTTCGTCATGGCAAGCCGCCAAAACCAAATCTTCCTCGTGAACAATATCTTGCACTTACCAGCCTTCGCAAGAACCCGGACGTTACCATCTTACGAGCTGACAAAGGCAATTCAACGGTTATAATGGACACCTCGGATTATAACTCTAAAATAGAAGAACTGTTATCGGATGAAAGTACATATAAACAAGTTAAAAATGATCCTACTAACAAGATCGTCACAAAAACAAAAGAATTAATATCAAAATACTCCGAAAAACTAAACTTAGATGCCATGTCACTCGTACCTTCCTGTGTGAAACCGCCAAAATTATATGGCCTTCCAAAAATACACAAAAAAGATTGCCCATTACGACCCATTGTGAGCCAGATTGATTCACCAACTTACAAACTGGCACAACACCTAGCGAAGATATTATCACCACTTCGTGGGCACACTGATACTTATGTCAAGGACTCTTACCACTTCATCAGCTTAATTAAAGATCTGCAACTAACTGATGATGACACAATGGTTAGTTTTGATGTGCAGTCATTATTTACCAGCCTTCCCCTGTATGACTGTATTGAAATCGTTAAGAGAAGACTAGAGGACCACCAGCTACCTCAAGAATATGCAGAGTTGCTTGAGCACTGCTTAACATCAGGCTACCTTTTCTGGGAGAATAAATTTTACCTACAAATCGACGGTGTTGCCATGGGGTCACCAGTCTCCCCCATTGTCGCCGATATATTCATGGAAGACCTTGAGGAGAAGGCTCTTTCATCCACCCTGGCTATGCCGAAGATGTTCAAACGGTACGTAGATGATACTTTCGTTGTTCTCCCAAAAACTCAAGTATCTATATTACTAAACCATCTTAATTCAATTAATAACAAAATTAAATTCACCTTAGAAACTGAGACAAATAATTCATTAGCTTTTCTTGACATTTTAATAATTAGAAATCCTGATAATACTATTAGTCATACTGTGTATAGAAAGCCTACCCATAACGACAAATATCTCAATGGCAAATCCCATCATCATCCATGTCAGTTGGCTACCGTTGGTAAATCTTTGTTTCAGATAGCACATGGTATCTGTGACACCCACCACCTCAAGGAGGAGCTTCAACGAGTAAAATCGGTTTTAAGAAGCAACAACCTCAACCTCCCAAAAACACATCACAGAAGCCGCCCAAAGCCTCACACAGTTGATCGCTTTCCTGCCATCTTACCATATGTAAAGGGAGTCACAGACAAAATTGGTAATATACTTAAGCGTGCTTCAATCAAGACCTATTACAAGCCGCACAAGAAAATAAACCAACTTTTAAGACCTGTCAAATCTAATATCCCGTTACAAGATGCTGGAGTTTACAAAATTGACTGTGAGTGTGGTTTATCATACATTGGGCAAACAAAGAGAAGCATCGGTACCCGTATAAAAGAACATATTGCTGACATGAAGCATAGGCGCTCAACGAAGTCTGCAGTCTGTGAACATGCCCTAGACAAACCCAACCATTATATGCGTTTTGATAATCCTCAAGTCCTTGCAAAAGAAAACAGATACATTCCAAGAATGCTTCGTGAGGCTATTGAAATTAAAAAACATCCTAATTTCAATAGAGAGGATGGTTGGCAGTTACCACCAGCTTGGGATCCAGTCATCAATTTAATCAAATCTCAAGCTAAGCAGAAGACTGCAAGACCTTCAGACACCGTGAGCCAATACTGCGTACATCCGGAACGTTATCAATAAATATTTTAGGCGGTAGATTTTGCAGTTCTTTTAAAATATTAGACAAATGTCACCTTAGTCTACCTGCGACCACGAACACTGTAAAGTGCTCGAAACGTTAGGTGTATAAATAATGTAATAAACGCGATAAAAACCGTATTAAAATAATTTTATTTAAATGTGTAACAATCGCGAAAACATAAGAAAACATTATGTAACGGTGTACGGGCCGGAAACAGCCAATAAAATACGTCGGTTGGAATGTCTCAAGAACAAACGCGCACGGCTTCTCACTTCAATAAACTTCCTCAAGAGATGCCGAGACCACAACATCATCCCAGTATGTGTACGTATAACACCTAAGAAGAACATACGAGGGAGCGCAGACATCCTCCGACAAGCAAGTAAGGACCTGCTAATACGTTGCATTCGCCAAAATAGATTCGACGCAGTAAATATATTAAAAGACATTGAGAATTTGTCCAAAGAGCTTCAATCAAAATTATCATCCCAAGACTTTGAACAGTGCATTAAATTTACGGATAAACGAGCCAGTCATACGTATGACGCATGTAAACAACGTCAAATTGCTAAATTCGAAAAACTAACAACCCAACGTTCGAAAAAAGATGTCACTGTCACTCGTGAAAATCAAGAAATGTCAAAGTCAAATGAATCGGTTGTCAATTTATGTAAACAAACGCCGATAGATACCTACGTTAGCAATTGAGGCTCTGAAAAATGGATTAAATTATGCGGTGGCACCCAGGAGAATCCCATATGAACATATCATCTGTTCGGTAGAAAACGTCCTGGTTAAAAATCAGTTGAAAAAGGAAGATTTGGAAGCGATACGCCAAGATGTGTCAGCAGTTCTTCGTCATGGCAAGCCGCCAAAACCAAATCTTCCTCGTGAACAATATCTTGCACTTACCAGCCTTCGCAAGAACCCGGACGTTACCATCTTACGAGCTGACAAAGGCAATTCAACGGTTATAATGGACACCTCGGATTATAACTCTAAAATAGAAGAACTGTTATCGGATGAAAGTACATATAAACAAGTTAAAAATGATCCTACTAACAAGATCGTCACAAAAACAAAAGAATTAATATCAAAATACTCCGAAAAACTAAACTTAGATGCCATGTCACTCGTACCTTCCTGTGTGAAACCGCCAAAATTATATGGCCTTCCAAAAATACACAAAAAAGATTGCCCATTACGACCCATTGTGAGCCAGATTGATTCACCAACTTACAAACTGGCACAACACCTAGCGAAGATATTATCACCACTTCGTGGGCACACTGATACTTATGTCAAGGACTCTTACCACTTCATCAGCTTAATTAAAGATCTGCAACTAACTGATGATGACACAATGGTTAGTTTTGATGTGCAGTCATTATTTACCAGCCTTCCCCTGTATGACTGTATTGAAATCGTTAAGAGAAGACTAGAGGACCACCAGCTACCTCAAGAATATGCAGAGTTGCTTGAGCACTGCTTAACATCAGGCTACCTTTTCTGGGAGAATAAATTTTACCTACAAATCGACGGTGTTGCCATGGGGTCACCAGTCTCCCCCATTGTCGCCGATATATTCATGGAAGACCTTGAGGAGAAGGCTCTTTCATCCACCCTGGCTATGCCGAAGATGTTCAAACGGTACGTAGATGATACTTTCGTTGTTCTCCCAAAAACTCAAGTATCTATATTACTAAACCATCTTAATTCAATTAATAACAAAATTAAATTCACCTTAGAAACTGAGACAAATAATTCATTAGCTTTTCTTGACATTTTAATAATTAGAAATCCTGATAATACTATTAGTCATACTGTGTATAGAAAGCCTACCCATAACGACAAATATCTCAATGGCAAATCCCATCATCATCCATGTCAGTTGGCTACCGTTGGTAAATCTTTGTTTCAGATAGCACATGGTATCTGTGACACCCACCACCTCAAGGAGGAGCTTCAACGAGTAAAATCGGTTTTAAGAAGCAACAACCTCAACCTCCCAAAAACACATCACAGAAGCCGCCCAAAGCCTCACACAGTTGATCGCTTTCCTGCCATCTTACCATATGTAAAGGGAGTCACAGACAAAATTGGTAATATACTTAAGCGTGCTTCAATCAAGACCTATTACAAGCCGCACAAGAAAATAAACCAACTTTTAAGACCTGTCAAATCTAATATCCCGTTACAAGATGCTGGAGTTTACAAAATTGACTGTGAGTGTGGTTTATCATACATTGGGCAAACAAAGAGAAGCATCGGTACCCGTATAAAAGAACATATTGCTGACATGAAGCATAGGCGCTCAACGAAGTCTGCAGTCTGTGAACATGCCCTAGACAAACCCAACCATTATATGCGTTTTGATAATCCTCAAGTCCTTGCAAAAGAAAACAGATACATTCCAAGAATGCTTCGTGAGGCTATTGAAATTAAAAAACATCCTAATTTCAATAGAGAGGATGGTTGGCAGTTACCACCAGCTTGGGATCCAGTCATCAATTTAATCAAATCTCAAGCTAAGCAGAAGACTGCAAGACCTTCAGACACCGTGAGCCAATACTGCGTACATCCGGAACGTTATCAATAAATATTTTAGGCGGTAGATTTTGCAGTTCTTTTAAAATATTAGACAAATGTCAACTTAGTCTACCTGCGACCACGAACACTGTAAAGTGCTCGAAACGTTAGGTGTATAAATAATGTAATAAACGCGATAAAAACCGTATTAAAATAATTTTATTTAAATTTGCAATAAATAGTTTTATTTGAATATTGTTGGCTTTCCAACCTGTTCTGCGTTGACATTTAGCTTTTTTTGCAGACAGTTGATTTTTTGCTTTGCGATGGATTAATTTTTGTAATACGAAGTTTTTATTAAATATTAATATTTCAATGGCTTCCCAAGACACGTTCTACGTTGCCTTTTGATTCTTTTTTCAAACTTCAATCAATCAATCAATCATTTATTGCTTCCTTAATGTGTAATACAGATCTTAACATATTGAACAAAAGTAACAATTGAGGACCCTGACGGGCGCTGCAATGGGCAACTAGACTTCCCTAGACACGTTCTGCGGTTATTAATCAATAGTTATCTTTCGCGATTTGCAAGAATAGATCTTTTTTTTTTTTTTGTATGTGTAAGTGGCCTACCCTAGTGTCAGATTTTTCAAGCTGCCTTAAGGCATCTGACATAGCTTAACGACTGCCATCAACGATGGCAGCCGGGACCAACGGCTTAACGTGCCTTCCGAAGCACGGAGGAGCTCTAGATATTTTAATGCCACTTGCGGTCACCCATCCAAGAGGGGACTGCGCCCGGGGTTGCTTAACGTGCGGAAGCGCTTATAGTGCTTACACCCACTAGGCCATCGGGCTAATAATTCTTTATGAATAGATGTCTCATCTGGAGGTATGCGCTCTGACAAGCTAAGTTTCAAAAAGCCACCGTTAGATGGCACTAGGTCCACACTATTTTAAGCGTAAAAAGTATAGTATGCATTTATTTGTTCTGATTTAATGCAATAATCGAAAAAGCCTTTTTTAGTAACTTGTTATTATGAATATCTATTAAATAGCACAACCACGCGCCATCTATGTATAATTAAACTTTCGTTTGGACACGTCACCGATGCAACTACCGTGCAAGAACTGTACTCACTGTATTCAACCATATATTTAGCATCGAGCCGGACCTCTGTCCTCTCTCGTATCTTCTGTCCAAGATAGCGAGTGATGGCTGCGGTCTCAGCTTGCTGCGAGCGGGATCCAGTCACCACTGTTAAAACAAGAACAATGTTTAAAATCATCGTCATTAGCTTTTTTAGTCTCCACTGCAGGAGCATGTCCCTCTCTGGTAGTAACCAGATATGGCTCTGGTGGCCAAATTCTCTGACTGCTCTGGCTAATATATGGATATTAGCCAGAGCAGTCAGAGAATTTGGCCTACACTATCCACGCTGGTCAGCTTGCCACACTCTTTGATGTTTAAAAGCTTTGTTTAGCTTTGTGTTGAGCTTGTGGAAGACTTTGAGTGGTCCTATTCTACTCTGCCGGGAACTACACTGCATATTGTCATACTTAAAGGACCAATATTGCGAGAAAATTCTGTCGTCCCCTTTGCCCGCTCATGGCATCTTGCGGTTGCTAGCGACAAAAATTTTTCTCGCAAGACTGGTCCGTTTGAGTTTTGAGAACGGTTTGAGCGACAACAGTGTTTACCCTAACATGTATGTTTGTTAGTCTCCACTGGAAGAGCACGACCCTCTCTATACTATCAGAGCCATATATTAGCCAGAGCAGTCAGAGGATTAGGCCTACTCTCTCCACGCTGGCCAGACGGGTTGGAGAGGAACATCCATTATGTATATTTACCTTCGCTGATTAGTTGGTTGAGCATACACCGCATCTCATGTGCCGGTGGATAGCGCTCTTCTAAGGTCCTCTCGTAGGGCTTCGGACGAGCTAGGAAAATAAAGGAAATATTTACTGTCTATTTTTCTTCATACACCTAAGTGGCCAAACAGGCATACGGCCCACCTGATCGAAAGCACTTACCGTAGATTATGTTAAGGTATACGGTATACCTAACTAGACATGGCTTTGGCTGATTTCGCTATGACTGGCTGCTTCTTATCAAACTACTAGGCTTCCATAAACGTAAAGAGTGCGTAACTCAAGTATTCTCTCATCTTGTGGGCTGCTTCCTAGCAAACTAACTCCATAAACGTAAAGAAAACGTAACACGAGTATACTTCACCTCGGGATCGTCTCTAACATAGTCATGGTTACTATATTGCCTAATTTTCATCTTGTTGGCTGCTTCCTACCAAACTACTAGGCTCGCATAAACGTAAAGAGTATGCACCTCGAGTACTTTTAAGTGACTTCTACCTTGAATCGTCAAAACCATATCTAGAAATGGTCACAGTTAACCAAAGACTTCTATATAAACTTAGGAAGACGTGCCCTACTCCAAGAAAATCGAGCCACGTGACGTGGCCGGCATCTACACAGTACAGACTTTAAGTGCGAGCTAAGCGCATGGGTGTTGTTAATAAGCTTTATTTGAACGCTTTAAAACTTGGTACATACACCTCAGTTTCTAGTCTGTTTATGTCTTTGCAGTTCACTAACTTCTCTATGAATAGCTCCTTCTTAACAAACTACTAGGCTCTCATAAACGTCACGAGAACGTACCTCGAGTATACTTCCACCTCTAGTCGTCTCTAACATATTCTCTAGTAATGGCTACAGAAGGCGGACTTTCCCTGCTTCCTACCGAGCTACTAGGTTCTCATGAACGTAAAGAGTAGTATTTGATTATACTTGCACTTCGGATCGTCTCTACCTTAGTGTATAGCAATGGCTACAGAAAGCTGCCTTTCCTTGCTTCATACCAAACTACTAGGCTCCCATAGACGTAAAGAGTACGTACCTCGAGCATACTTCCACCTCGGGTCATCTCTAGCTGTGCTCTCCTTCGGCTCTTGGGACTCCGGACACACGTGGCATCTGCACTTGTCACCGAGGTAAATGCCGCAGTGGACGCATTTCGCTGGAATAAGAATAATAGGGATAATAATAGGTTTATTAATACGTCACACTTTTGCATGGTATTTGTCAGTCTATCGACAGTGGTTATTAAAGAAAGTCTTAGCCCTTTTTTTCAGCCTAGGAATTTTCTTTAAGCTCATTAGCTTTTGCTCATGACATCATGATATTCTATTCAAAAGTTGCTGAAACAAGAAGCAAATGAAACGAAACTTTACAAGCACTGACGTACGTATATGAGATGGTGCGTAAATTGCTTCTATCAACTGAAGCAAGAAAAAAAACTCAGAACGGACGGGGACGCCATATTGAGGAGGAAGCTGCGAGTCACCGTTCTGTACGTTAGTACTATTATTAATTTTATGGTTTTGGGCAAGTTCTCCTTCAAGCTTAGAGTCAAAATCAAAGATTTTTATCCAAAATTGGATAATTGTATCTCATTTTTACCGTCATATTATTCTTTCTTATTATTTTTAATTTAATTAAAACTACTAAGGATCTTCTAGCGCAACAATAGTGACTCAGATGTCTTCAGCGAAGACAATTAATTTCATTTAGGTTGCGAAGCATAGAGTCAGCAACTGTGGCCAGTGCAAGTTGGGAGGCACAAAGCCCCCAATACCTCATTTCCTTTACCATGAATGATGTATGATGGTCATAAATCAACTGAAAATAGCCAATAGCGAAATGAAATGTCATTCGTGCTATGAATTTTATACTTGAATTTTCAGTATGCGTTTAAAGAGAAAACAATAATTACTCTATTATTACAACAAAATATTTTATATTAAATATTAGATACAATTTACGTGCATGACAAGACGTCAACCATCAAGCTCAGTCTAGCAGACATACATCACTTCACAAACAACGAAGAAGATACTACTACTTACTAGTACTTATCAGACGACCCACTGCCTTATGTTTTCACTAGGCAATAAAGATCATAGACAAATAATGGAGTGGGGGTAAAATAGCAAAACAACAATTTGCTCCAGGAATTGCGGCTTCATGAGTGCAAAAATCTATAACCGTCTACCTGAACAAATCAAGTGCCTCCCTTATAATTCATTTAAAAATAAACTGTATGCATGGCTGACTGAGAAAGCATTTTATAATGTAAATGAATTTTTAGAATAATACTTATACTTACAATATTTTTATAACAGTTTCAAATGCCGCATTTATTGAAATCAAATAAATTTTCTGATCCTAATTTTATATAATTGAAATTTACTTATAAATTGTTTCACATTGACTTGAATTGATTTTGTATTAGTGTAATAAAGTAAACATGATAGGTATATATTCAAATTTTGCATGCTGGAAACGGCTAAGTGTAACCACGCTTAAGCGAAATAAATCATTTCATTTCATTTCATTTCATTTCAATGAAAAAAATGTCATACAATTCCGTTTGAGTTTCTATTGGAGGCCACAAATTCAAACTCAAGTGACGTGTGATATATGCCCTAGCAGTGCATCACTTGTAGTGTGCGCGCTGGGCATAAATTCGCCGGGTGATATATGTGCGACCTTCTTATTGAGACGTTTGTCCTCCGTGGTCCAGTGGTTAAGGCGTTTGCCTTGTTGACCCGGGGGAGGTGGGTGCGTTTCCCACGGAAAGCATACTTTGTTGTTTCCAGTTTGATTAGGACATTGCAGGCATGAATCACCTGATTGTCTGATAAGAATAAAACCGGCCAAGTGCGTGTCGGGCCACGCGCAGTGTAGGGTTCCGTAGTTGCGAATGATAACTTTGAGTTCACACTGTTTACACTCGCACCTCACAGTTTAACGACCAAAAACATCTAACAATGAAGCTTGTATGAAATTTTACATTTTCCAGTACATTTTATAAGTTGGTTGCCTATAACTTTTTAGTTTGCCCTTAGTACCTAGCTCTGATAGTTTTCCTTTCAACTTCAGTATATACACTACTGCTGTAATTTTTTTCACGTATCCATATATAACCGTTTAGCAGATAGAGGGGGGGGACACGTACCTCTAACAAAATTTTGCACTTTTAAACCAAATATTTCGGAAACGGATCCCTAAATCGAAAAATGGTGTTCTCAACCTCACAATATTTTTCAAAGACCTTTTTAACGATACCCCACACGATGGGTAAATAGAGAAAAAAAAATACTCCTCCACTTTACTTGTATGGGAGCTACCAAAAAAAAAAATTTTTTCAAGATTTTATTCTACGACTTTTTTGCCATGATTAATATACACACTCATACCAAATTACAGCTTTCTAGTACTTATAGTCTCTGAGTAAAACCGCGGACGGACAGACAGACAGACAGACAGACAGACAGACAGACAGACAGACAGACAGACAGACAGACATGGCGAAACTATAAGGGTTCCTACGGAAGTTAGTTAGTTAGTTAGTCCTAGTTTACTACGGAACCCTAAAAATGATTCCGTGCTTCGGAATAAAGGAACCACGTGAGAGACCAGGGACACCAGGATGTGCATGGTCGACTGACCGTGTCACCTACACGAAATGATGATGATGATAGAGAAGTTCGAGTGTGGCAAGATAAAATCATATGTATGAATGATCACGCTTCAAGCCTTAGGCATAAAACACAGAAATGGCGTACGGCGAAGGCACGGCGCAGATACGGTGTAGGCGGGGGGCACTATGATAGGATTTCTTTTTTTTTTATTTATTGGGGAAAACAAACAACAATACAGTCAAAAAATTTCAACCCTTATTTTCATACTCTAAACTACCAATATCGCAAAAACACATTGACACTTCTTCAGCCCGCACGAGGCATCTTGCAGTAACGTTTTCTCTCGCGGTTTGAGTATCGTTTTGATTCGTTTTTCTCGCGGTCGTTTTGAGCTCAGGTTTTGAGTATGACAATAAGGCTTAAAATTCTATCACAGTCTGTCATGTCTGAGGCATATCTGTGCTGAATGCCTAATCTGTTAGTTTTACGCCCTAAGAAGATACAAAAAGAAGCATTTTTATATGAGACAGAGTTTTCACATGCGGCTCCGCTTGCGTATAATTTTGCCGTCGTTTATCGCAAATTCCACAGGAACAGCATTTCTTTCCAGGATGAAAGGTATGGTACGTTCTTCTTAGTACCCTCACCTATATGTATGCCAAATTTCAAGAAGATTGGGTCAGCAGATGAAGCGTGAAGAGGTAACAAACAAATATATATAAAAATATAAAAACTCACTTTGGCATTTATAATATTACTAGTTTTTCCCGCGGCTTCGCCCGCGTAATATATAGCCTATGTCCTTCTCGGTACCCTAATCTTTATGTATGCAAAATTTCATGATGATCGGTTCAGTAGATACGGCGTGAAAGCGTAACAAACAAACAAACAAACAAACAAACTCACTTTCGCATTTATAATATTAGTTGGGATTAGTTAGGATAGTTAGGATTAAGACTAGTTGTTACTCGCAGCTTCGCCCGCGTGTTGTATAGCCTATATCCTTCTCAGAACCCTTGTGTACGCAAACATTCATGATGATCGGTTACTGAACCGATAAATTCTTTGTTTGTTACTCTTTCTGGCCGTATCTCTACTGAGATACGGCGAGAAAGCGTAACAAACTCACTTTCGCATTTGCATTTAGGATATTTAGGAGGATTTACAGTTAGGGTATTTAGGATAGTTAGAATAACATAGGATTTACTCACATTCATCATTTGTATCAGCGTCGTCTAAAAGCCCAAATATGGCCTTCCTTGCCGCCACCAGTCTGGCGTTTTGCACGTCGGACACGTGCATTCTCATGGCGGTCTTGTGGGCTTCTGGCAACAGGAACTGCTGCACCAAACCCGCTACCAGGTCGTTCTGCTCTGCTGTCGACCTGCCACGCATATAATATACAGTTGTTGAAATCTTTAACATTTATTGTGCATCGTAATGGCCGTCTTGGGGGCTTCTGGTAGCAAGAACTGCTGCACCAAACCCGCTACCAGGTCATTCTGGTTTTTTCAAATTATTTTTCGGCCCTGGATACAAGACCTTTGGAGCAAGGTCGTTCTGCTCTGCTGTCGACAGAAAACGGTATGTTTCGCGCTAATTCCCGATATTGCATTTAATAATATACAGTTGTTAAAATCATAAAATTTATTGTGCATCGTAATGGCCATCTTGTGGGCTTCTGGTAGCAAGAACTGCTGCATCAAACCGGCTACCAGTTCGTTCGGCTTTGCTGTTGACCTGTCACTTCCTTCGGTTAAAAAAACGGTTTCGATGCGCAGCAGCGTCGGAACCGAGATGAGCTAAACAAACTGGGCTCACCAACCCATCTGCCAAGAGTAGTGATAGAAATCCTTGACTAAGACCACCAACCATGTCCAGCAATGGACTTCTTACGGGTGAGACAACAAAGAGGCCTCTACTTGTAGGAGAGACCACTGACAAAAAACATGTCAAGTGCGTGTCGGGCCACGCGCAGTGTAGGGTTCCGTAGTTGCGAATGACAACTTTGAGTTCACACTCGCACCTCACAGTTTAACGACCAAAAACATCTAACAATGAAAATTGTATGAAATTTTACATTTTCGAGTACATTTTATAAGTTGGTTGCCTATAACTTTTGAGTTTGTACGTAGTACTCAGCTCTGATAGTTTTCCTTTCAACTTCAATATATATACTACTGCTGTAATTTTTTTCACCTATCTATATATAAACGTTTAGCAGATAGAGGGGGAACACTTACCTCTAACAAAAATTCGCACTTTAAAACCAAATATTTCGGAAACGGATTCCTAAATCGAAAAATGGTGTTGTCAACCTCACAATTATTTTTTAAAGACCTATTTAACGATACCCCACACGATGGGTAGGTAAATAGAGAAAAAAAATTACTCCCCCACTTCACTTGTATGTGGGAGCTACCCTAAAAAATTTTTTTTCATTATTTTTTCTAACACTTTTTTGGCATGATTAATATACATCATCATCATCATCATCATCATCAGCCTATACTCGTCCACTGCTGGACATAGGCCATATAATAATACATAATTAAATAATACGAGTAATATACATATACATTAATATACATACTCATACCAAATTACAGCTTTCTAGTACTAATAGTCTCTGCGTAAAACCGCGGACGGACATACAGACAGACAGACATGGCGAAACTATAAGGGTACCTTGTTTACTACGGAACCCTAAAAAGTGCCTGAAAATACTTTTTTTTTCTGAATAAAATCTTTGAATCGTCGACCGGAACTTCCTCTGCCGCTAAATAAACTCCATGGCACTGAATCTCATGGAGTAAGTACTAGGGGATCATAACTTACATAGAGTCATGCGCAGCAAGAGACCCTTCCACCTTGGTGGCTGATCACTGAATAGTGGCGACAGCGTCTTCCTCTGCCGCTAGATATACTCCATCGTACAGTATCTCATAAAGTACTAGGGGATCATAACTTACATAGAGTCATGCGCAGCAAGAGACTCTTCCACCTTGGAGGCTGATCTCTGAATGGTGGCGACGGCGTTTTCCTCTGCCGCTAGATATACTCCATCGTACAGTATCTCATAGAGTACTAGGGGATCATAACTTACATAGAGTCATGCGCAGCAAGAGACTCTTCCACCTTTGATGCTGATCTCTGAATGGTGGCGACAGCGTCTTCTTCCGCCGCCAGATGAACTCCCTCGTAGATTATTTCGCGGAAATAGGCGTCTACCGTCTCTTGGGTGACGCCCAAAATCTAATGATAAAAGATAAGTTTGCTTTGAATCGAAGTAACTTTTAATTTGGCAAAGATCCTGGATGTGAAATTTTCTCTTTTATGGTCTTATTGGATGGCCAATAAAGAGTACCTACATGATGTTTAATTTTCTGAATGGTCTATGTTGTTTAATTTGATTTTATCGATGTCTTTATTAGATCTGGCATTCCTGGGAAGGTGGAGGAAGACGCAAGCCGGAACCCACTTCCCGTAAGGCAGTTTCAAAGAGCTTGATGCTCTTCATGAATGATATCATGATGAATCAATAGATTGTAACAAACACACCAATTACTATTTTCAGCAAATATAACGGAGAGCTCTTCTCCATTTCCCACACTAGTGAACATACAATAACGTGGATGCCTCGTGTTATTTTCCTCCACTAGAAGACATAATGGTTCATGACGCTTCATTCTCGTCTTAATAGTGTGCATCGTGTAAAAATAAGACAATCGATCAAGAAGGAAAGAAAATAATACGTCATATCTTAATAGTCAAGGTGTCATCCTCAACTACCTGTCTAGTGGTTGCGAGTATGGCATCGGGTAAGCGCGCCCGGGGTCTCCCGACCTGCTACTTCCCATCTTCCAAACCATGCAAGCAAGTAGCATCCCAAATAATTTTATGCCGTTCCCCCAGTTCAACAAACTCCTACCCTTCCCTCGCTTAAAAAACGGTTTCAAAGAACAGCGGCGTTGGAACCGATAAAAGCCAAACAAACTACAGACATAGATTTCTATCATTTGGAGGTAAGATATCCACTACTAGACAGGTCCAGCATTGAACATTGAACTTCTTACGGCTCTAATGAGGATAACTTCAGATCACATTGTTTTAATTCGAATGGTACCTGTTTAAACATCTCATCGTGCTCTCGTCTCCTATGCTCCTCTTTCTGCCTGCGACCCGCTTCGGCTGCTTCGCGCATTTGCTTCTCACGAACTGGAGAAAAGATGCGGACTTTTAAGTTTTTGGCCATAAGTAATATGGGATGGTATTTCCAAGGCATCAGAATCATGTTGATTAATACATACATATTGATATATTCCGAGTAATAAAGACTTTTACGGAACAAGACGTCGCTCTTTAATTAGTTCGTAGGTACCAGAGAACAATTAATTAGAGCTAAACGGATGCCTTTAGCAATAAGCATGAGAAAATTAGGGAGGAGAACTCCATTGATCCTTCTTTGTAAGTTGTTGGATGCTACGAAAATAAATGTCACAGAGAGATGTCAAAATTTTGAACTCATTAGCTGTCAGTTGAATAGCGTGCTGTCTCCTCTCTTCCTCCCACTTTCGTTGTCTCCTTCTTCCATTTTTGGCATTCCCTTACAGTAGAAAGTTACTAGGGAAACATATATAAAGAATAGCTTCTGCTCTAAAAAGTCTCTCACGTAAAAGTTACCAGGAAAACCCACAGAGATATAAAAGAACTTTGAACTCACTAGCAATCAGTATGAACGCGTGCTGCCTCCTCTCCTCCCTCAGTCTTCGCAGTTCCTTCTCCAGGAAGTCCAAAGCAGCGGATACAGCACCACCACATAGTTCGTCTACTAGTGCTGTTAAAGCAGCGTCCTGCGAGTTTAAAATTGATAGAATTGATTAAGTATTTTTTGAAGGATGAATAAATTATACTGGACAAAAATATTCTGTTCACGAAATTTTCAAAATACTTGTTTTCAGCAATCAGCAATTCTACCAGGCAAGCATAAACACGAGGAAGTAATACCGTCTGCTCAGCTTCGTTTCTCAATGCGGTGTACTCCCTAGCTTTAGCTTCTTCTCGCGCTATGCGCTGCCTGTCTTCCTTCTGCAGGCCATGGGTCGTCTTCAACTCTTCCGTTAATTCGGAGGCTCGCGTACGGCCCTCATACATCTAAAATGGTGAAGCAACGTTATTATTATACTTCTTCTTAGCATAACTACAGTATTAGCAGACCTCTTATTCATTTATGACACCCTAGTATCTGCACTCGCCAAATTCTGGTAGTCCTCTGCAGAAGAATCACCGATTGGTGGCTTTCTCATTATTATCGATACTCTCCCCCTTCAAAGTGGCTGGCTACGGTGCCACGAGGACAGAATACTCATCGATCGAACTTCTCTACCTTGTGTATGAGTGGCTTGCACTGGTGCCTTGGTCAGTCGATGTAGCTTTATGACTTCTCAATCGTTTATAATAGCCTGGTATCTGCACTTATTAAATTCTGGACAATTCGGCCTTTAAATGGTCTTTTGCAGAAGAATCGCTAATTGGTGACTGACTAGCTTCCTCATTATCGTCGAACGTAGTAGTGGTTCGCTCCAGTTAGTGTATTACTTACTCTACTACACTTACCAAATTCTGCACAGCACGGCCTCTAATGATCTTCTGGAGAAGAATCGCTGCTTGATGACTAGCTTCTTCTTCGTCATCGATCTTGTCCACCTCAGGAGTGGCTGGTCTGGGAGTCTCGACAAGGCGACGTGGTTTGAGCACTCGCAACGGTCCAGCGTAAGCAGACGACGCGGCTCCAAGTCGTGCCTCTAAAAAAATACGATTTTTGCGACATGTTAAGGATGCCACCAGAACATGCAGTTCACCAGATTAAGTATTCCAAAAATTTTGCTAAACTTGGTTCTTTTAAAATGTTTAAGTACTTAAATTAGAAAAAGCCGGTAGCATGGACAATTTTGTGGCTTTTCATCACTTCTTAAGCTCAAATTTGTACAGAAAGAAGCCCGAAGAATTATCATGTTAGCAGACGAATTTCAAGTGCATCTTTTTACCCAACATCTTCCTGTTGTAGTGAACACGTTAGGATATTTTGTAACAAGGCAAACCTCTGCCCGAATGAGATGGCTATAAGTGCTGTTCAGAAAATGAAATATCTATTCATACAGCAGAATAAAGCGCAGATAGAGAGACATAGAGAAACTAAAAGGTTCTGCTTTCGTCTTTGGATGATTTCCCTGGGAAAGAAGAAACAAACTAGAGGTCATTTATGTAACAATCTACTAGGCCCAAATCTACGAATTTATATTATAATTCTAGGCCGTACTTTCTCCGCTTAAAACAACACTCACTTTTAAGTTCATTATGCAAGCTCTCGAGGAATTGTTCGCTCCATTTGGTCTCCCGTTCGCACAGCTGCATGGTGTCCTTCGGCAGGTGGTGACCAGAGCATGTATGCTTGAGATCTTGGCCGCAACGCTCCAGCCATTCCGGAGGCTCGGCTAGCTTCTTGTGGTCTTCGTAAGCTAGAGAAAGATGTCAATGTAATTTAGGTGACCCTGGTACTTTTTGTTTCATATCTATGGTACAAGTGATTAAAAACTTTAATAATTTGAAGTGAAACTGTATTTATTTCAAGGCTGGAGGATGTGTCCTTGTATCATTCATGTGGCTCTAGTATTTTTGTTTTTCATATCTATACTACGATTTGGTAAAGCTATGGGAAACTTGCTTATGGGTGCGGTGGCCTATTTGAGCGCGTGTTCACATTACCGGTTTGCATCGGCCCGGCGCTCGGTCGACCACTTATTATAATATGTATGAAGGAGGACCTCTAAGGAGGTGTATCGTCTGAAAAACTTTATTCATGTAAGTGGGAAAAGTTAAAGGCGTGACAACTGCGCCATGGCATAGCCCGGTTTACACTGGCGCCGTTGACACAACTTCTAGGCTTCACATATTCACACATAACTGATCTTTCAGCCGCAAACCAGTAATGTGGACACGCGCCCTTAGGCCACCATAGCCAACTTACACACTATACTTTGGTGGCCAAGAGGCCACAACGCTGGAGCCGTTCTGGAGGCTCGGCCAGCTTATTCGTGTGACTCTATGGTATATTTTTGAATTAACTTTTTTATGCTTACTAGTCTTCATCAGAAATTTGATCACACTTTGCGTTGTGTCAAAATTTATAGAGATTCAGAGATTTAGCATGAAAGGCGGCTTCTACGTTTTATTCGTTCCCTGGTTGTATATGAGAGAGAAGGTGTGCCTACTTACATAGAAGGGAAGGATCGTATTGAATCTCCGCGTGTCTTCTGCGCGCCTGGTACCCGTGCCTCGCGAGGGGTGCGATCAAGTCCGACGTAGGGTCGTGCGCAGCTAAGGTCATTGACCCTGTCCCCCGTGAAGCCCTCATTCGCTGAACCAGACCTACCCGACCACCACCACTGTGGAGGGCCGATAGTTTTCTTAGCTCTGGAATAAAACAAGGAAATTATCGTGATATTTTAGCAGAAAACCAATAATGAAGCTATAACTTGTAGTAGCCGTAGCCGGGGCCCACTCTACGAACGAAAGGTTTTAAGGGTGGCAAATTTACAAACTAATATGGGTGGGTTAAAGACTCGGGGGGTAGCGAAACCGCAAAGGGGCTGCAGAAGCTCAGAGTGTGCAGGGCATTTCTACGTTTTCCTCACGATTGTTACTCTTACCTACCCGTATCCCTGGTCCTAGGTATATGGTCCATTTTCTTTTCGATCTTCTTCCTGACTGCTCATAGCTTGGCCAACTCTCGGTTCCTGTGATTTTTCATTTTAATTCTGTATGGGCCCCGGCAGAGTAGAATAGGACCACTCCGAGTCTTGCCGTGGATCTCGTAGAAGGCGACTTAAGAATTAAAACAAAACAAACCTTTTTTTTTATGTCATAGGACGGCAAACGAGCAAGCGGGTCATCTGATGGTAAGTGATCACCGCTGCCCATGGACAACTGCAACACCAGGGGTGTGCCAAGGGCGTTGCCGGCCTTTTATTTTCCCTCCGAAAGGGAAGGGGAGATGGGCCTCCGGCTCTCTCACTTACCGAACGAAGTATAGCAGCGGTAAAGCTACTACTCAAACGTCGGTTTTCCGTGAGAGTGTGGAACTTCCCCGGACGAGCCGACTATGCAGTAGCATGAATATGCTACTAGCAAAATTTAATTTCACCGGTAGCGTGGCTCTGCCACAACTAAAAAAAAGCTTATAAATATCAAAGAGCCCTCTGCAACCCGTCTGGCCAGCGTGGAGAGTGTAGGCCAAATCCTTTGTCTGCTCTAGCTAATAAATGGCTCTAGTTGTAAATGTAAGTCATGCTCCTGCAATGGAGAATAAAAAAGACCTGTTTATGATGACATTTTTATACTCCAACTATTTATATTCTCTTGTCTTCCGAATGTGGTTCCATGGTCTCCTTCTTGACAGCCCACAGCTTGGCCGGCTTTCGGCTGCTATGATTTGTGCGTTGATAGGTTTACATTTTAATACTTCAACTTTTATATTTTCCTGGTACTTTCGCCAGTAATTGTTACTCTTACCTCTATCTCTGGTCTTTCGAATATGTTCGATCTTCTTTTCCATGGTCTCCTTCTTGACAGCCCACAGCATGGCCAGCTTTCGGCTGCTATGATTTGTGCGTTGATAGGTTTACATTTTAATACTTCAACTAGTTTATATTTTCCTGGTACTTCCGCAAATAATTGTTACTCTTACCTCTATCTCTGTTCTTTCGAATGTGTTCAATCTTCTTTTCCATGGTCTCCTTCTTGACAGCCCACAGCTTGGCCAACTTTCGGCTGGTGCGGTTGGTTTGTTTAGTTCGCAGTTTTGCTTGCATCTGGTGCAAAAGTTCCAGGCGGATATTCTGGAGCTCATCTATTTCCTGGAAGATAATTGTTTTTTAAGAGCTGAATATTATGAGACACACAACTTTTCTTTTATGAATGAAGTTCTTAAGAAGACCACGAGAGACTTCTGGAAACAGAAGTTTGTTAGTGTCATACTTAATTTTATACCTACCGGGATGCTATCAGAAATATTGACCCCACCACCTCCCTGAAGTTCTTCCAATGAGGGTGAAACTAGGACATTATCGCCCTGTGACAGACTTTAACTTTTCCTATGTGAATTATGTTTTTCAGCAACTTCTTAAAATAGGAGCTTGTTTCCAGAAACCAGCTCCTATCCTAAAACCCTTAATTTACCCACGTCGGAAGGACACCAGATGGGGTATCCCGGTATACCCCATCTGGTGTCCTTCCGACGTGGGTAAATTAAGGGTTTTTATCACTTTGTATAATAAGAAAACATAAGCTAGATATAGCCAATGTATTGGCCCCCAGATCCAAACCTTGGTTATTAATTCCCAAGAGGAAGATGTCTTCATCGTTCCTGCAGGCCTATTTGCTATCTTTTAACAACTACGGTGTACAGTACACCATTTTCATATTAACTTTAATAGTCATTACGGGTACGATATGAATGACTATTTTTATTTAAGATATGAAAACCGTAATGGATGCTAAAGTGAAAATCAAATCGTTGGTCACCGAGTTAGCAAATCGGCCTGCTGGGTCCACGGATTTAACTCGTTTCATCATTATTTGCACTAGGGAAACAAAGAATAGATCTATAGACAACATACCACTTACCTAATGAATTAGTCCTTCTTTGTCATAACTAATATTTTAAACGCGAAAGTGAGTGTTTGTAACGCTTTCACACCTTATCTACTGAACCGATCATCATGAAATTTTGCATTCACATAGGTTACGGTACTGAGAAGCATATAGGCTATATATCACGCGGGCGAAGCCGCGGGTAACAGCTAGTTTCTCAATTTATATGATAACATCCGTCTTTTTCATTTGACAACCCCAGGCTATTATACAGCTTTTGGTTTTACCGCAATCGAGTAAGAGGGTCGCCAAAGCTTTTCGTCGTTTAATGTACTAGGAAAACATGAGTCAGATAGAGCCAATCTCACCGCTTCCCTGAAGATCCAATCCTTCGTCTCGACATCTGTGATGATGGCATCCGACTTCTTCATCCACCGCGGGAATTGGCCTTTTTCCATCAACTCCATCCAACACCGAGCATGTCGCATTCTGACAAATGCATATAAATTTTTCAAATTACAAAAATTTTATCAGACTACTATTGGAAGAAGAACTCACTTTACCAGGTTTTCTTGTAGCAATGAAACGAAGAAGGTAGGCTTTCATTTCATCATCAACTCTTTTTCAGTCTCCACTGCAAGAGCACGACCCTCTCTGTTCTACAACACCAGAGCCATATAAGCCAGAGCAATCTGAGGATTTGGTTTAAACTCTCCACACCGGCAAAGACAATATACTTAATAAAGATTTTGTTTGTTTGTTTGAAATCTTTTATTTCTCTATTTTGCATCATGCCGTGTGGTTCCCGGCAGAGAAGAATAGGACCACTCCAAATCTTCCCGTGGATGTCGTAAAAGGCGACTTAGGAAACTCAAGCTAAACAAAGCTTGTAAACATGAAAGAGACCTCTTCAACCCGTCTGGCCAGCGTGGAGAGTGTAGGCCAAATCCTCTAACTGCTCTGGCAGTACAGAGAGGGTCGTACTCCTACAGTGGAGACTAATAAAGACCTGATGATATTTCTCTATCTGTCTTCTCTGTTCTGATGTTTATAAGCTTTGTATAGCTTATGTTTTCTAACTCGCCTTCTACGATATCTACGGGAAGACTTGAAGTGGTCCTATTCTACTCTGCCACACGGCAACGGCTTTCACTTACTTGTTGATAATTTCGGTAGTGTGGAAATCAGCAGGCAAGTCTCCAACCCGGAATGGACATCCAGGACCTAAAATCATTTCGTTAAATAGTTAATTGTCATTTTCAACATTTTCACGGCTCAATCACGAGTACGCGCGTCAAGCTCACGCGGCAGAGGCACGCGCCAGCGTTTCGGAATAAAGTCATACAAATCTTAGAACCTGTTCACAAACAAAAACTTCGAGCGGAACGGATGCGCGCACCTTTGGCTATGCCCAGTTTTGCTGTAGCTTCTCTACGACAATGTTTTTCAAAATTTGCCCACATTGTTTCAGTATTAGTGTAGGTGATTTCTAGGTCTTTTTGTAGGTGTTCCTTTAGCTCTTTTAGGAAAGCATCGCCTTTCGGGCAAGCCAGGTCTTTCCATTTGATTCGGGCTGTTTTATAAGTTATGTTCCTAATAGGCTTGGGTAATGAATATATTCCTACTAGAATTCTATGCTGGGAAGTCAGAGACTCTCCTGGAATAACTTTGCAATCTTTGAAACGCTTTTTCAATGTACTGTCCGCTAGTATAAAGTCTATTTGAGACTTTTTTCCACCACTGTTGTATGTGATCAGGTGGTCCGGTTTCTTCTGGAAGGTAGTGTTAATGATGGTAAGTTCATGTCTTCCTGCAAATTCCAAGATATGTTCCCCTTCTTTATTAGGACTTCCAAAACCGAATCCTCCGTGTACGTTTTTGTATGTAGTATTTGTTTTCCCTACATGACCATTCAAGTCACCCAAAACAAGCCTATTTTCTTCTGATGGTATATTCACAATCATTTCGTCAAAATCATCCCAAAACGCTACCTTTTCCTGCTCCTGGCATCCAACCTGAGGTGCATAGGCACAAATTATGTTTAAGCTGGGCTGTTTATCTAGCGCTAGCTTGACTGCAATGAGGCGATCAGACCTTCTTTCTATGTTGACAATTCTACTCTTGAGATGACTATCTAGGACAATGCCAACTCCATTCTGTTTGTTGTTTGTTCCATGGTACACCAGTTGATAGCCCAGTCCTAGGTCTCTGGATTTGGAGCCCTTCCAGCGCGTCTCCTGTACACAGCATACGTTTATGTTTCTTCGTTTCAGCGTTTCTGCCAGTTCTTGTCCGCGCCCAGTCAGGGATCCAAGGTTCCATGTCGCTATTCTTAACGTGGGATGCGGAGATTTCTCTTTGTCTTTTAGGTTTGTGTCGTCGCTTTGGGGGGACGCCCTAGTATTTTTCGCACTCGTAATCCTCACGTCGCTTACGGGGTACTTTTACAACTTGCTTTTGTCTGACTTTTTTCATAAATTAGGAGAAGTTGATTTTTGGTTTTAGTTTTACGGCCGGTTACCACCTGACGCCAAGGTTGTAGTCTTCTTGGAAGACCTGGAAGCCGCCGTTGACCTTTGCTTGATGGTTCTTCCGCCGCCTTTCCTACTGGATACCCCAACCTAGATATCCAGCACTCTCTACATCCCTTACTCCACATATGGCGGAGGGGTCTGTGAGGGGGGTTTTATATCGGAGTTTCCTTCTCCGGCCTTGTGGTCCGCGGGAGGTATTTTATTTCCCTCCTACCCGACATATCTGCCGAGCGTTCCCCTATCCGCCTCCTGGGGACGCGGTCTCTAGGGAATTAGGCTACCCCGAGACGACGAAACGAGTACGTTCGGGGCAGTTTTAAAGTGGCCCCCATAGCCGAGAAGCTCAAAGCAAATCGTCTCAGATGGTACGGCCACGTAATGAGGAGAGATGATTGCCAGAGAAAAAAAGAGGCAGAGGGCGCCCACCATACACGTGGTACACCAGTATGACTAGTCTCGCACAAAAAGAGGATCTACCCGACCCGACAACCCTAGACAGAATGTCATGGCGCAGAAAAATTAGGAGGGCCGACCCTACTTGACGTGGGAAAAGGCAAGGAAAAGAAGAAGGAACGGATGCGCGCAAACACAGTGCGGCAGCCTTACGCAAGTAGAAAAAGACGGCATGCTGTGCATGAACTAATGTTTTATAGCATTCGTCCACCGAGCCTTAGTTGCTTTTACATTCATCTCCTGAACTTTGTTCACTTACCCCATTCCAGTTTGTCCAAGAACAGCACTTCGGGTGTGTTTTCACACCCCTCCGCTGGTTTGCCGTCAGGCTGCCACGGTATGGTCTGAGCAGACGACTCCCTACGGAAGCAGAAAAATGTTTACCACTACATACATACATATTATCACGTCCTTATGCCTTGCGGGGTAGACAGAGCCTAAAGCCATAAGACCCAAATGCCACATTTAGCATTGTAGTGGGCGTAAAGGTGGAAAGCGGAATCAAAATAGTGATCGGTTGCTAGCCGCATCGCCTATTGATATGATTCTTTAGACTTTCGCCCAATCCCTGGACCGGCTTTTACAGTCTGCGCGGGAAGAAAAGCAGCTGGTATATTCTTTGTTTTTTCTTTTCTCCCAAACTAGCATAGAAGTATGTTTACCACTAACACTCAAATAGTCGTTTAATAAAGGAAAGAATATAATATATTCTCATTACCCTTTAGGCGTAAAACTAAAAGATACGGCGCTGACATGGAACACTGTGAAAGGATTTTGATTGATGATTTTTGAGTCTTATTGTCATACTCGAATCAACCAACATCGCGAAAAAAAACGTTACCGTAAGATGAGAGGAGGCACAGGAGGCGTTAATTATTTCTTGCGATATTGGTTGTTTAGAAATAAAATGAAATGAAAAATATTTTATAGACATATCTCTTTTTTTACATTTAAATAAATGTGTATGTTTGTATAACACTTAGCAACCGCATTTCAGCACCACACCATCGAACTAGAAGGTCCATTCCGCCATCGAACTGCATCTCGAGTGGTGGGGGGCATGATATGGTATATAGATGGTACTAGGAGAGACATTAACATGATTTGGAAATCATTGCATAGTAATTCGTAAGCTAGTATTTTTCACTGTACTTTAGGAATAAATTTATAAATCACGATAGAAAATATTTATTTGACTAAGATTGACCCCTTGATCTTGTCTGACGAGAAGGAACGAGTACATGCCTTCCTGGAGTCCGGCTGTTTAGCGTTTCGCCAAAATGCGCCGGTTTTGACAAAAACGCTAAGAAAAGTGTCAAGTTCTCATTTAAAATTGTTAACTGTAGTCCATAAAATAATTCGAAGGGTAATCTACGGCCTAGCACAACGAAACATTAAACTATACTTTGTATCTCCGTTTTTTTTTCAGATAATTATATCAATGGGGGCGGTAATTTCATGCTTTCCCCTTTACTGAAAGATGACAGTACTAGCGTCACAGTGGTGACACTCCCTATACGTGAGAATTCGGGCAACAGTGACCTTGAGCCGGGGCGTGTAAGCGCTAGGGTAATATATATGTTACGGTAAATTTGATTAATTAAAAATTATTAATAATTTTCTTACATTATTAATAATAACCTAGTGTTTTGTGAAATATGAATAATTCATTGAAATTAATTACTTTTTGTAGTTATTATTAATAATTAACTACAAACATTGGTAAAAGTAATAAAATTAAATAAGACCCCAAGTTTTGTTGTCCAGCAGGGATTTTCTTATAATATCACACGCAGTCTTATAATTGTACCTGTCTCAGATCACACAAATAAACACTTGTTTGTGTTCAGTTAAGGTTAAAACTTGTTTTAAAACAGTTTTACTTGTTCAAAAAAAATAGAGATATTATATCATTCGCGTTTTTATTCAACAAGTTGAAATTTAAAATAATAAAACCGACTGACATTTTTTCTAAGAGCTGAAACATACTTACATCTCTATTTTATAAAATTACTAAACCGATTCTGAACAAACTTGCACCGTTCCCTAAAAAAGAATAACCATCATCCAGCGTTTTGGGTAGTATCGATCCGCCACTCGTTATTAAGCTTACGCGTGGTGACATGACTTCCAGGTAGAACCCTACCTGCCCTATGGATTTCATCAATCAATGGGTCATCAGCCAAAGGGTTCCGGCAGTACCCAAGGGTCACAATGGGTCCAAACGGTACCATTTACCCCAGGGTCCTATCGGTCCCTAAGGGTCCCATTAGCTTCCAAAGATCCCATTGGTTTCCATGGGTCCCATTGGATTCCATGGGTCCCATTGGGTCTCATGGGTCTTTTGGGTCCCGTTGAGTGTCATGGGTTCAATGGGTCCCATTGGAAACCATAGAATCACATTGGAACCCACTGGGTTCCATGTATCTCATTGGGTTCCATGGGTCCGATTGGATCCCATTAGGTCCCATCGGTACCATTGGGTTCCATTTTGGCACCATCCACAGAGCCAAGAACGAGTGAATACGTAATGATTGCTGACGTCACAAAGAGTGGCGGATCGATTCTACCGGTTTAAAAATCGAGCTCCAGGTCTTTTAAGTCTCCACTGCTGGAGTACTACTCTCTGTACTACCAGAGCCATGTATTAGCCAGAGTGCTTACGTTTGTTTTTAAAAAATTATTACATTTATCGGTATTAAGGTTACATTATTAATAATCACCGATAAGTGTGATTAATTTCTCACTTTTACCTCGACTTTCGGTAATTATTAATAATGATAGACAATTATTAATAATTTTCAATTAATCACTCTTACCGTAACATATATATAATATAGGGAATAAGAAGTCACTACTCACTTCGTGCCAGCGGTGTCAGCCGTGCGAGAGACGCAAACACACACAGCCCTCGAGCAAGGCAGTCGGCGACGGCCCGTTCCACGCCCCGCGCGCCTCTCGCTGTTCCGCGCATATTCATGCCGCAAGGGATTTTACACGTGCAAACATGTCTCAAGTGACGTTTCCTTTCGCGTAGGGTATATGTTACCGGCCAAACCCGATTTCCCTTTTCCTTTAGAACCAATGCTGGGAACACAATTTTTTTTCAACTTTTTCGTACAAAATTGCCGGCCGAACACTGTTGTATGGAAATGACGAAATTTTTTTTAAGTTTCCAGCATTGGTCCCATAGAGAAAGTTGTTCATTTTGACGGGCTGGTTTGTTGGTTAAAAGGAGGATACTGTTCACACTAATACCCTGTATTCTTGCCAGAGCAACATAAGCATCTGGCACATCTCCTTACCTGTACATACTCTGCGTGGCTCTGTTCCTTGGCCGTGGTGAGGTGGGCGGCATGTACTGTGGCGACGGAGGGTGGAAGTCTGGGGAAATGGTCTTTATATCTAGAAGCTTCTTCGGCCTGCAAAGAAAAACTTTGAAGAATATAAAAGGGTAAACTCACTATGCAGAAAGTACGCGGCCGTAGTTCGGTGTTATAACGGCCGCAATACTATTTTTATTAAGGCGCTCTTATAGTAACACAGCTATTAAATTCCTAAAATCATAAATTGTATCGAATTTTAAAAATCTAACATGTACATGTACAATACTTCTAAATTACTTATAGTATTTTTTTTATATTACAAGTAATTTACTAGTGCCAAACAGGTTAACGCCAAAAGTAGCTACTTTTGGCGTTAACCTGTTTTTCTGTTATTTTATCAAACGAATATAGTGAAAATGAATACAAAAATACTTTAAGTAATTTACTAGTTATAAACTTGTTAGATTTTTAAAATTCGATATAATTTAGGATTAAAAGAATTAATTGCTGGGTGGCGCTAGTGTTACTATAGGAGCGCCTTAAAGACGACACATTATGTCGAAACTACGACGCGTTATAGCGTACAGCCGAACTTTGTTTGGGCGTAGGTTCGGTGGCGATTCGGCGGCTATAGCAACTCACTAAGATTCTCTGAAAGGCGACCTCGTAAGTAACTAGGGTTGCCAACCATTAATAAACCTTTTTATTGCAAAAATTTAATCGCCGAAAAGCGAATACTCAGTAATCTCCTGTTTTTCTGCCCTTAGAATTGGATTTCTTTTCCAAAAAATGATATGTGACCACTTTCGGGGTCTACCGGAAAAATAATTATCACAATCGGTTAAAAATAAGCAGTTATATACTTTTTTCCCTGGTTCTTACTTTTTACTGTTCTATAAAAAAAATGTATACGAAATACTGTTTAATGTCCACTGGTATTCGGAACTCAGGCCTTAAGAGTCGCCTGGACGCGCATGTCTCCATACAAACGGAAAAGGGGAATTGTGGCAATATTTGGTAATTTTAGGGCAAAATTAAGCATCCAATCAATTAATCTCATTATAATCTACGTACATATAATCTACGTTAAATAGGATTAAAAGAATTAATTGTATACGCCTCATACCACAACGCCTTAACTACTGTTCGTTTTTTATCTCCAGCTTTATTATATTTTTTCACGAAATAAACAAGTTGGCAACCCTACACGTACCGGTAGTCGCAGCGTAGGACGCATAATGTTCGAGGGAAAAAAATGGATGCAGGCTGCTTCTCATTGGTCAGCTTGGATACCCTAGGCTCATGACTAGTCGTCGACTTCTTACTGCTGGAATAATTAATACAGGGTTACTCAAACCACACCGATAACTACTTTATATCTCTTTAAACTGGACATTGGCAGAATCACTAATATAAAATCAAAAAATTTAGGGCGTGCGTACTCACATAGCGGTGAATCTGTATCGGTCTCGCCCATTAAGCTGAGGGGGCCGCACATGTCTTGCGTCGCTCGCGCGCTGTAGATACGCCCCATACGACCGGTCGATGTGGTCGGGCAACCGACAGTTTGCGTGGTACACTGTAACAAAAGAACAAACACTAGAAGTCGTGACGTCAACATGGGTCCCACTCAACGGAACGTTGGCTTTTGTTACGGACAGAAGCGCGTTCAAACCAACATACAGTTCGGTAGTAGTAACATAGCTTGTATGTATAGAAATAGCAGGTTTTAATAACGTTTTTTTTAATGTAAATAAAGGCTTTTGCCCGTTAGTATATAATGTAAACTAGCGTAAATAGTTAAGTTTTAGCTATAAGAGGTTCCAAATAAACATACGCACGGTTGGTTGTTTATTTTGAATGCCATACATTAAGTGAGATGACCGAGGTAAAAGGTATGTGGTTTTTTGGTATCCCATGGTAGGTCATCTCACTTACAAGGTATATGTTTGGTAAATTGCGGGCTATGTACTGGGATTTTGGGATATTATGTAAAGTAATCCTATGTACTGGCCGCAACTATGCGCCACCTAGCGGCAGGCATAGGACAACAAGGTACCCCTTGTGCAGCAATACCGTAACGAGAACCGATGTACTATTTTCGGTATTGCTGCACATAGGGCCTAGTTTTAAGTAATTATAAGCATAGATTTAGGTAATGCTTTGTAAATGTGAGACTATCTACCTAGAAAATAGTGCGGTGAAAGGACATTTTGGAAAAGAACGGGAAATGGAGGGGATGATACCCCGCACCCCGCTCACACCGCACTTATTCATCGAAGTGGGTAGTCTCACATAATCTCATGTGTACAAAAGCTATAAATATGAGCGCGCGGCCGCAGTCTGTGTCGTGCCGTGCTAGTGTTTAGTTATAAGTTAAAGAAAATAAATTCGAAGTGTTTGTTTCCGAATTCGCGCGTTTCAATTGGGGAAGACCGTGCGTCCGAGGGGCATATGTGTTATACAGTCCACTGCCAGTGATTTTGTAGACGGCGAGGTTTCAAGATTGTCGTCTACATCCCGTGGTCCACGCGAGCCGAATCAAGACCAGCCGAATCGGAGGGAGCCGAGGATCGAGGTGCCGGGTTGCCGAAGGAAGAGGAGCAGCCGGGTGAATCCAGGGGTCTAGGTTCAAGATCGGGTTGTTTTGTTAGGCGCGAACGCTAGCACGACACGACCATCCGACCGACCACACGTAAGTTTATTTTTGTAACATTTTGGTGTACGTGTGGTTTGTCGGACAGGGGGGGCTTCTTTGGAACCCAGGGGTTGTAACCAAGTGATTTCTATCCTGTTTCTATACGCGGGCGTACCGCGGGCCTGAAACGGTTTGAACCTAACGGTGTCAACTCATTCCGTTTCGGGTTTTAACGCCGATCAAGGCGGTGCAGTGAACAGGGCTAAGCTGCCAGCTACGCGCCTTTTTCAAGGCGAAGCTGAACAGCCCTCCTACGCCGGTACGGTGTGTGGTGAATCAGGGCCGGACTGCAGGCAAGCCGAGGGTCATTGGCCATTCCCCCAGTGACCTGAGCACCTGTGAAGCTACACATTCTCTGCTGGGTAGGTCCTACCTTTCCATTCCTGCGTCACATCCATCCTCAGTCGGGTTCACCGCGTTAGTATACCCGGTTGGGATTGTTAGGAGTAGGGGCGGCAAGAAAGAAGAAGATGCCAACTACGCGGAAGCAGGCGGAGCAGATGGAGGCGGCCGGGAGCCACGACGATGCAAGGAGAAGGCTGACGTTTGAAGAACCACCAGCATCGCCGTCGGGTATCGATACAGTACCCCCCACCACCACGCGCAGGCACTTACCACCTACCGACACAAAGCAAATGGAAGCGAGCGAAGCCAACCGAGAAACAGGATACGAAGGGATGCAGCCGGGAGAGACTACGACGCAACCACGCCGAGCGGAATCAATACGGTCAGGGGCGTCGAGTGTAGTGTCTCGAATTCAGCAAGCAGAACTGCAAGCGGCGGAACGAATGGCCGTGCTGAAGAAAAAAGAATTAGAAATTGAAGCGGAGCTTGTAAGAAAGCGATTGGCTATGGAAATTACGTCAATCAGAGAAGAAGAGCAAGCCGTACCTGCAGAACAAGGCGACGTGCAGGAACGAGTGAATGAATGGCTACAGCGTAGTCTCGCACGACAACCGAAAGGGATAACCATGCCATCTACGTCACAGGACTTGTCGTATCTGCGTAACGCTACACGAAGAGAAACTTTAAGGGGAGAGCCAGGCGACCCGCGCCCATCCAATGATGATAAGGAAGGACTGGGAGAGGGGAGGAGTCGACAAAGAGGGTCGACGCCGACGCGCCAAGGCATCGATCGTTTAGCAGAGGTGTTAGAAAAGATGACACGACACAAGCCGATATCAAGACAAGGGATTGAATTACCTGTATTCAGTGGAGCGCCGTTAGATTGGTTACCATTCAAAGCAGCGATGCGGGACTCAACCGAAATGTATAAGTTTTCGCGAGCAGAAAACTTAGCCAGGCTACGAACGAGTTTACGAGGAGAGGCGAAAGAAGCTGTGTCGGCGTTGTTGTTCACCGCGTCCGACCCAGAAAGGATTATGGCTACTTTGGAGCAGTGTTTCGGCCGACCGGAAGTAATAATTGACCGAACATTGGATGATATAAAGAAGCTAAAGCCTCCCAGCTCAACAGCCAGTGATTTAAATAGTTTTGCTATCAAGTTGCAAAACATTGTGTGTACATTAGCTACGATTGATAACAGAGGTTATCTACAGAACCCTATAATTGTACGAGAGATAGTTGAAAAACTTAGCCCTCATCTCAAAGCAAGATGGTGTGATTATGCAGATCAACATAGCCACGCAGGAGTCCCAGAGGCGGCTACTTTAGCAAATTTCATGATGAAGGAGGCAGACCGGGCGTTGAAGTACGCCTACACTACGCCGAAGGCAGCTGTCGCGCCGCCCGAAAGGAGAGCCAAACCTAAAACAATGAAAGTGTATAACATACAAACGCAAGGATGTTTGGCGTGTGGCAACAAACATAACACAACGGAATGCTCAAAAGTAAAGGCGATGGACGTCGACCAACGCTGGGAATGGGCTAAGAAAGAAAGGATTTGTTTTCAATGTTTAAACAGCAAACATAGGCGTTTCAAGTGTACACAAAGTAAATGCGGAGTGAACGAGTGTACGAAGAATCATCATAGGCTGCTACACAAGGAGAGACCCAGCACAGAGACGGTGGCTGCTGCCATACACCACGCCGACGGGCACAATGTATGGCTAAAGATATGCCCGGTGCAACTAAAGGGGTCCCGAGGTACGATTAAGACGTACGCATTGTTGGACGAGGGAAGCTCTACGACACTCATAGATGAAGATTTGGCCGAGTTAATAGGAGCGGACGGACCGCCTAGTGCATTCGCCATACGCAGCGTGAACGCACACGAACCCGTGCCTAACAGTAAACGAGTGGTTTTGGAGATACTCGCCGCCGAACATACATACACCGTCAAGGCGCGTACCATGAAAGATCTCACGCTGAGTCGACAAAAGATAGACGCAAGGTGCCTGAAGAGTCCACATCTCATCGACATTGAACATGAAATATGTACTGAGGAAATGAAGCCTAAACTGTTGTTGGGAGCTGATTATTTGGAGCTGATTATAAGCCGTAAAATCAGAACAGGCAAACGAGGAGAGCCCGTTGCGTCCTTGACGAAGCTAGGATGGGTGATTCACGGAACGGCGCCACGAATGATGAACAAGGATGATGAAATCGTATGTCACACGTCGTACAGTAGAGCCGAAGATAAGGACGAAGAGCTAAGTAATTTAGTAAAGAAGCACTTCGAGTTAGACGCGATAGGTATCACCAAGAAAGTGAAGCCTACACCGTCAGAACAGAGGGCAATAGATTGTTTCAACGAAAGCGTAACGATTACGGAAGGGCGTTACCAAGTGAGTCTGCCTTGGAGGAGAGAGGATATAACGATGCCTCCTAGTTATGAAGCAGCATGTAAACGATTAAGCCACATAGAAAAGAAGATGGATAGATCTACTGCGTTTTGTGAAAAGTATACAGCGCAGATAGAAAACTTATTGAAGAAGGGATACGCCGTGCCCGCGGATGGGACAGAACAAGATAATCCGCGCCAGTGGTACCTCCCGCACTTTGCAGTAACAAACATAAACAAACCAGAGAAGCCACGATTAGTATTCGACGCGGCGGCCAAGATGAATGGAGTTAGCTTGAATGACGAGCTACTAGAAGGGCCAGACCTACTACAGGGACTTGCCGGCGTACTATGGCGTTTCAGACGAGGAGAGATCGGTGTACAGACGGACATATCGGAGATGTACCTACGTATACTCATACACCCATCCGACCAACCAGCGCAGATGTTTCTATGGCGTGGCAAGGACAGAGAAGGGCCTCCAGCCAAGTACCGGATGAAAGCGATGATATTTGGAGCCAAAAGTTCACCTTTCTTAGCTCACAGCGTGCGAAATCATAACGCAAGGAAGTATCAAAGCGAATACCCACGAGCGGTGCAAGCTATAGTAGAGAATCACTACATGGACGACTGGTTGGACAGTTTTGATGTAGAGGAGGACGCTCTGCAAGTTGTGAGGGACGTGAGCCGTATACACGGGCAGGCAGGCTTCCAACTCGCCGGTTTCAACTCCAACAGCCGACGGGTAAGAGCGCTGATGCCGTCTGAAGGAGAGAGCGCCACATCAATAGAGATATCGCCACAGAACGGGCGCACCCTAGGGCTGATATGGTACGCGGGCGAGGATAAGTTAGCGTTCAACACAGGAATGCTTAGAGTTCCCGAAGAGGTCAAGAGAGGTGAGAGAGCACCCACAAAGCGAGAGGCGCTAAGCGCGGTTATGTCTTTGTTCGACCCGCTCGGTTTGGTCAGCTACTACACGATCACCGCAAAGATAATACTACAAGGATTGTGGCGCCTAAGCATAGAGTGGGATGAACAGATCCCAAGCAAAGATGCGGAAGATTTTAAGGAATGGCTAAAGGGACTGGAAGACGTAAAGAAGTTGCGTCTGCCCAGGCAATACGCTAAGAACGCGAAGAAAAGGCAGCTTCACGTATTTTGTGACTCCAGTGAGGCGGCGGTGGCCGTAGCTTTGTTTTGGCGCTCGGAAGACGAGAACGAACATATCAGCATACAACTGGCCGCTGGGAGAGCCAAAGTAAACCCGCTCCGGGGCCAGACGATACCGAAAACGGAGCTGCAGGCGGCGTTAATAGCCGCGCGACTGGCGTCATCAGTTGTGGCCGAGCATAAGTGGGCATGCGATGAGGTGACCTATTGGACGGACTCAAAAACCGTTCTGCAATGGCTACGAAATCCCGAGATCAAGTATACGCCGTTCGTAGCACATAGAGTGACAGAAATCACGGAGACCACAGACATAAAGCAGTGGCGATACGTGCCGACGGACAAGAACGTCGCGGATGACGCGACGAGGTTGAACTTCACGGTTAAGAGTGACACCGATAGATGGTTTACGGGCCCCGAGTTCCTGTATAGGCCGAAGGAGGAATGGCCGCAAGAATGGCCCGTAAACACGGAAGTAAATGAAGAATACGTAATGTACACAAAGAGGGTGTCAGACTGTGTAATTGACATGAAACGGTTCTCTACCTACGAGCGCCTGTTGAAAACAATGAGCCGAGTATGGCTATTTATTGAAAATTGTCGACGAAAGGAACGGCGGGCGCTTGAGTTTGAGCATGTGGAGAGGGCGGAGATAACGTTGAGTAAGCTGTCACAGGCTGAGAGCTTTGCGGAAGAGATAGAAAGACTGAGAGGCGGGCGGGATTTACCTGCGCGATGCCGAGCGCAGGGGCTCCACCCCTTTCTTGACGCAAAGGGCCTGCTGCGAGCCTCTGGCCGGGCTAACGCCGCGGATGTCGCCACGCTCGCGCTGAACCACCCTGTGATCTTAGACGGAAGACATCCATACACGCGGCTGTTAGTCGCTCGCGCCCACCGCCAATCACATCATGCTCATAATGAGCGGGTAGTCAACGATCTTCGACAACAGTATCTAATCATAAAGTTAAGGCCGACGGTTAGAACAGTGGCACGAAATTGCGCGTTATGTAGAGTAAGAAAGGCGCGCGCGGTCAGACCAGTCATTGGAGACCTCCCTAGGGCGCGTTTGGACGCATTTGCGAGACCCTATTCGAACTGCGGCTGGGACCTATTTGGGCCAATGATTGTTACGATTGGGCGAAGGCACGAGAAAAGATGGGGAGCCCTATTTACATGTTTGACTACGAGGGCGATCCATATAGAGTTAGTAGCGACTCTAAGTGCGGACTCAGCTATAATGGCGCTGAGAAGGATGGCCGCGCGGCGAGGCTGGCCGCGCCTGATATATTCAGACAACGCGACAAATTTCAAAGGAGCCGATCAAGAGCTGCAACAAGCCTTCGCAGAATGGGAGCCGTTGTTGCGAGATTACGCGCTAAATAAACAGCTAGAATGGCGCTATATCAGTCCAGGAGCGGCGCATCAAGGCGGTAGCTGGGAACGTATGATACGCACGGTGAAGAACGCTCTCAAGACGGTGTTAACCTCTAAGTATCCAAAAGAAGAGGTTCTCATGACACTGCTAGCTGAGGTAGAGTACACTGTGAACGCGCGTCCCCTGACCCACGTACCCGTAACACGCGACGATCCAGAGGCGTTAACGCCCAATCACTTTCTATTGGGCAGCTCACAGGGCCTACCCACTCTAGGGCCCTGTGAGCCGGCGGACAGACGACACTGGAGGGCTGCGCAAGGTTTGGCTGACGAATATTGGAGGAGGTGGATAAAGGAATATCTACCCGAGTTAGTGCCTAGGCGAGAAACGCCTTCCCATAACTACAAAAGCATCAAAGTCAACGATTTGGTGGTGGTGGTGGACCCGAACTTGCCGCGCAATGTATGGCCGCGCGGCATAGTAACCGAGATTTACCCCGGACCCGACGGCGAGGTACGCAACTGCGCCGTCCGTACGAATGGAGGTGTGTTCCGGCGTCCGACGTCGCGCTTGGCTGTCCTGCCGCTGATGGACCCTGCTGACGAGGTGGCGCAGAGTCCTGGGACTGCGGGATGAACCCTACGTCGAGGAGAGGATGTTACGGACAGAAGCGCGTTCAAACCAACATACAGTTCGGTAGTAGTAACATAGCTTGTATGTATAGAAATAGCAGGTTTTAATAACGTTTTTTTTAATGTAAATAAAGGCTTTTGCCCGTTAGTATATAATGTAAACTAGCGTAAATAGTTAAGTTTTAGCTATAAGAGGTTCCAAATAAACATACGCACGGTTGGTTGTTTATTTTGAATGCCATACATTAAGTGAGATGACCGAGGTAAAAGGTATGTGGTTTTTTGGTATCCCATGGTAGGTCATCTCACTTACAAGGTATATGTTTGGTAAATTGCGGGCTATGTACTGGGATTTTGGGATATTATGTAAAGTAATCCTATGTACTGGCCGCAACTATGCGCCACCTAGCGGCAGGCATAGGACAACAAGGTACCCCTTGTGCAGCAATACCGTAACGAGAACCGATGTACTATTTTCGGTATTGCTGCACATAGGGCCTAGTTTTATGTAATTATAAGCATAGATTTAGGTAATGCTTTGTAAATGTGAGACTATCTACCTAGAAAATAGTGCGGTGAAAGGACATTTTGGAAAAGAACGGGAAATGGAGGGGATGATACCCCGCACCCCGCTCACACCGCACTTATTCATCGAAGTGGGTAGTCTCACATAATCTCATGTGTACAAAAGCTATAAATATGAGCGCGCGGCCGCAGTCTGTGTCGTGCCGTGCTAGTGTTTAGTTATAAGTTAAAGAAAATAAATTCGAAGTGTTTGTTTCCGAATTCGCGCGTTTCAATTGGGGAAGACCGTGCGTCCGAGGGGCATATGTGTTATACAGTCCACTGCCAGTGATTTTGTAGACGGCGAGGTTTCAAGATTGTCGTCTACAGCTTTATAACTAACATATGCTGAGTTGGGACCTATTTGAAGATGGACACAGTGTCAAAAAAACCGGCCAAGTGCGTGTCGGGCCACGCGCAGTGTAGGGTTCCGTAGTTGCGAATGACAACTTTGAGTTCACACTGTTTACACTTGCATCTCACAGTTTAACGACCAAAAACATCTAACAATGAAGATTGTATGAAATTTTAAATTTTCCACTACATTTTATAAGTTGGTTGCCTATAACTTTTTAGTTTGCACTTAGTACCCAGCTCTGATAGTTTTCCTTTCAACTTCAGTATATATACTACTGCTGTAATTTTTTTCACGTATCCATATATAACCGTTTAGCAGATAGAGGGGGGGGACACGTACCTCTAACAAAAATTTTCACTTTAAAACCAAATATTTCGGAAACGGATCCCTAAATCGAAAAATAGTGTTGTCAACCTCACAATATTTTTCAAAGACCTTTTTAACGATACCCTACACGATGGGTAAATAGAGAAAAAAAAATTACTCCCCCACTTTACTTGTATGGGAGCTAAACTAAAAAAAAATTTTTTCAAGATTTTTTTCTACTACTTTTTTACCATGATTAATATACATACCCATACTAAATTACAGCTTTCTAGTACTTATAGTCTCTGAGTAAAACCGCGGACGGACAGACAGACAGACAGACAGACATGGCGAAACTATAAGGGCTCCTAGTTTACTACGGAACCCTAAAAATTGTGTTCATTGTATAATGTTTTACGTTCTTTCCTGTGTGTGATTTTTCAAATAAACCATTCATTTATTCAAGTCTAGAAATCGACGACAGCGAAGGAGAAAAATTGTGTGAATGAAAAAAAACTTAAAGATACGCCTACGATTTGCGAAAATGAGCCACACAGCCCGACAGAACTGTCTTCATCGTCAGGTCCTTTTATGTCTCCACTGCAGAAGAACTACCTTCTCTGTACTACCAAGCCATATTAGCCAGAGTAGTCTTGTACTGTCTTGCCCACGACACGTCCAAACAGGCCTTGCATCGCCACTACCATTACCGGCCTAGAGGTAACTCATAAGCTAAGGCCGAAGTAGGTAATTGATTTGGCCTCAATAACCTGATGGGGATATTTTAATATGGACATGCCTCCGGGATTCCGGGATATTAAATAGGTTTTTCCGGTAATTTCAAAATTAGAACATGTAGGATGAAGACATACTTAGCAGCATTCACCGTTGCTCGCGTTTTGACCACGTGCATTTTGAAAAAATAAAGATTATTCAGCATCCAGCGTTTCCCTGTGACTTTGGTCAGGTCGTCCAACCACCTGGTCGGTGGGTGTCCGACGTTGCGCTTGCCGGTACGTGGCCGCCATTCGAGAACCCTTCAGCCCCATCGGCCATTAGTTCTGCGCGCTATGTGCCCCGCCTACTGCCACTTTAAGGAGCTAATCCTTTGAGCTATGTCGGTGACTTTTGTTCTCCTACGGATCTCTCTCATTTCTGATTCGGTCCCGTAGAGAAACACCGTAAAGTTAGTTATTCCCGGCAAAAGGCTCCCAACCCCTTAATCGTACGATTTGTTCTCACAGACTCACATAGATGGCGCCACTCGTTATTATACAACATTGTAAGAACAATATTTTAGGTTTTAGTTAGTTTAGGCTAACCCAGCTTACAGTAGGACTACTACTACCACTTTTATAAGTTACATCGGCATTGTTCAATGACGCAAAATAGCGCAACCTACCGCCGACTCAAGCCGAATGAAAACATCAATCAAATAAGGAACTTATCGCTAAAAAATAAGATTAGAAATCCCAAAACAACAGGACTCGTGCTATCTCGCTCGCAATACTCGTACGACTGCCGTGAGTGTTCGAGACGCCGTATGGCGCGTACACATCAGCCAATAGCGGACGGGTATTTTCGCGCCATGCAAAAATTTGACTTCTGCGCAGGTACATCGGTGTAACTTATAAAAGTGGTGGTACTGTACCGCGTGTTTAGTATCGAGTGGAAAACAACTTTCCTGCGCCATACATTCGCCTACTTTTCACCACCTTAATTTGGTCAAATATTTTTGTATGAGTGCGGCACGTAAGTATTATATTATCTTTGCCCATGTACTGATTTCTATGACAGTTCGTGATACAAGAACATAAAATCAAGGTACCTACTCCGGGCTTTGCTTATAAGTACTTATAACATAACTCACCGGCGTGGACGCTTGGGTATCGCCGACTCCCCGAGAACATCGTCTTGTACACGGGCTGGAGTACCTGAACAAAAATTAAATTTTAAGATTTCGCAGCCACAATCATATTATTATCACTACGGTTTACATGCTATGTAAACGTGGCCTTAAGTTTTTACAGGCCAGGCTCTGTCTACTCCGCAAGGGAAAAAGACGTGATATGATGTGGTACCTATGTATCACAACGATGGTGATATCGCCGTTCCCAAATTCCCATTACCGGGGAGCCTTCCCCATTCTCATTTTTAAGAGTCTGTCTCTACTATTAAAAATTAAGAGACATAAAATTACATTCATCTGGAAGCTTAAATTATCTTCTATCTGTCGAGACGAGTGACGAAGAAGGCGAGGGGCGCGGGGGCTGCGGTGCGCCGGGTCAGCGTCAGCGGCGATCGCCTCTCTTGCGAATCGAGCAGCTAGGCACCGGGCGTGTCCCATAGATTAATGTTTTATTTACCAGTATTATACCTATGGAAATAGTCCATTTGTTTTATTCCCAGTTTCCCACGTATTATTGGCTAGGACAGTTAGGGAGATATTAGCTCTGCTGCTGCAGCTTCACTATCTTTTATTTAATTACAACGTTCCTGTAAGATCGGTTGTTTCTTTGGTACGGACCCAGAAAGCAAGACTACCCTAAATTGAAGTGTCATACTTTCGGGCCCCCAGATGTAGAAACTTGGATGTAGCCTATTCTTAGCGGTCTATACAATATATAAAAAAAACTTGAGAGGTGTCAAGGGACACCCGGATGGAACGAAGCTCCTTTCGATTACTTACAACAGCTAAACTCACACCGCCTTTTAAAAAAGAAAAGAGCTCTAGTTACACTGGACTGATCAAATTTGTACCAACTTCTCGATTCCAACCAGATTAACCTGACCCCGGCTCAAATTATAATTGACGGAAAGGTGAGAAGTGTAAATTCCTCGATCGCCACCATTTTAAACAGCCACCGGCTAAGCAAAAAGTGTCGTTACAACTTTTGGTCTTAATTTTTTCCGTCTAGCCCCCTTTCGCAACGCGCGATAAGGAACTTTGTTCCAAAAAATCGGCCGGTTTTGGCGGTAATCAGTACTTCTCGTAATGAATCTTTGTAAAGTATTACGAACAATATGATTGGCGTCGCTCGCTAGTGTGCCTAGTATGGGCCTTTAATACCAGACATCTATTGCTGTAGAATTATAATATCTGAGTTAGTTAGGTACTTACGACTTGTGCAGACGCCATAGCGGCTTTGAAGGCGGTGCGGGCGTAGTCTTTGGCACCGGACACGATGAAAGCGGAATCTGTGACGAATGTTACAAATAGTATTGCAGACGCCGATCTTCGGCCGCGTACTTTCGGCATAGTGTGTTTACACACTTAAGGTACGCGCACATTATGACGGGCCGCATCGCAAAAGTTCGAGAGGAAAATCCGCTTATCATCATCAGGTTTTTTTTAGTCTCCACTGCAGGAGCACGACCCTCTCTGTACTACTAGAGCCAATATATTAGCCAAAGCAGTCAGAGGATATATTGCCTACACTCTCCACGCTGGCCAGACGGGTTTGAGGTTTCTTTGATGTTTAAAAGCTTTGTTTAGCTTGTATTTCCTAAGTCGACTTCTACGACATCCACGGTAAGACTTGGAGTGGTCCTTTTCTACTCTGCCGGGAACCACACGGCAGAAAAAATCGCTTATATCGCTCGTATAATGTGCGAGAGTTCCTTTAGGCTGGCCGGCTTATACACTGGAGTAGAGCGAGGTAGCGGAGCGGTGAGTGAGGTAAAATATTTCATTTATCAGCGGCACAGAATTAATAATAGTCAGCGGGTAAGAGGATAATTTTTTTACGGACATAGGCTATAATTTAGGCCGACAAATTGAGAGAAAATTGCTAGTTTCAAACATGTTTCGTATAACACATAGTTACTTCCCTATGTATGCTTAGATCTTTAAAACTACTTAACGGAAGTTGATGCGGTTTTTTAAAATAGATAGAGTGATTCAAGAGGAAGGTTTATATATATCTAAAACATACCCGGGGGTAGCCGGGGAGTTGCTATATAAATAATAAAAATGAACTGACCATACAAGTAGTCGTGCGCCCTAATCTTCGCCACGTGGCGCCTCCTGGGCCGTTGGTACAGCGTGTCGCCACTCATTCTCACTAATTTCTATAAATAACACTAAAAGTAATAGAAAAGCTAATTATTTACAATCATGAGAAGTCGGAAAGCTATCGTCAAATTCAAATACTGCTGTCGTTTTGGCATGAGGAGATAAATAATATTGACATAATAAGATTGTTGCTAGGTTACGGGATAAGTTATCTTTTTATTTGATACTTAGCCAACTTCTTCAAAAGTAGGTATCTATATATATCTGGTAATTGTTTTTTTTCCATCATCTGATCTTTTTTAGTCTCCAATGCAGGAGGACTAAAAATAAAAAAGTAAGAGAGCAAGATGGACCCTTATTTAAAATTTAATTCGCTAACTTTAAAGGTCATGGCTCACTTACACGACTGCTCCAACACCGCTCCCCCAACACGGCTCTAAACTAATACAATTGCTCGCGGTCCACGCACCGACAGCTAGCAGGCACCCAGCTGCCTACCCCGATGTTCCGCGGCGACTCGGCGACTGCGAGCAGTCAGCGTGCGGACACCGCGCACTCGCGCAGACCGCTCGTACCCAGCGCGTGGACAGCGAGGTGGCAACATATATATAAAAGTACTCTGTGGTGGCAACTACCGAGCAGTCTGATAGCGGTAAGCTCGCTGACAGCGAGCTGTCTGCTAATTTACGAGTATGTTACCACTATAAAATATATCTCACGGCCACGACCTAAAGCTCATATTTGAATGATATTAAATTTGTCGGGTGGGAGCGGTGTTGTATAAGTGGGCTATGACCTTAAGAGGTGACTCAGCCCATCAACATGAACAACTTTTGTTATGGGACCAATGCTGAAAATCCAATATTATTTTTACCTTTTCTATACATTTGGTCCGATCAGCTGGACACTTTGTTTGGGTATGAATTTTTTTTTTTATTTCCCAGCATTCCCATATCAAAAGTTGTTCATGTTGATGGGCTGAGTCACCCCTTAAAGTTTGCGCACTGAATTTAAAATAAGGGTGTATATTCAACCAGAAAATAATTATTCTACAAGAATTTCTCCGTCCGAGCTTGATCAAGCAGCTTTCAGCATTATCAAGCTCAGCTAATGTCACAGCAGCTTTTCTAAGCTGTACCACCTGCTTCTACTTAGGATGCTCCGACGAAGGCTCGTAGAGATTATGTGACACTCCTCAATATTCCTGATGTCCTAGTACTTCAAGGTCTAATGAAACACTCAAATTAATCTTTAAACGACTATTTCACAATTTCTCTTATTCATTCAATCAGAAACATACATAAATGTACTTATTCTACAGGAATTTCTTCCTCTGAGCTTGGTCATGCAGCTTTCAGCATATCATCAAGCTCAGCTAATGTCACAGCAGCTTTCCTAAGCTGTTCCGCTTGCTTCTGCCCGCTACAATGAAGGTGGGCGGTATTCTCTCGTAGACTCTTTGCCACACTCCTCAATATTCCTTATATCCTAGTACTTCAAGGTCTAATGAAACACTCAAATTTAAACTTAAAACGACTTTATTTCACAATTTCTCTTATTAATCCAACCAAAAACTTATTCTACATGAATTTCTTCCTCCGAGCTTGATCAAGCAGCGTTCAGCATATCATCAAGCTCTGCTAATGTCACAGCAGCTTTCCTAAGTTGTTCTGCTTGCTTCTGTCCGCTACAATACGGCTTTGCGATGCTGTCTCGTAGACTGCTTTTATGTCACACTCTCCTCAATATTCTTGATGTCCTAGTACTTCAAGGTCTAATGAAACACTCAAATTTAAACTTAAAACGACTTTATTTCACAATTTCTCTTATTAATCCAACCAGAAACTTATTCTACAGGAATTTCTTCCTCCGAGCTTGATCAAGCAGCTTTCAGCATATCATCAAGCTCGGCCAGTGTCACAGCAGCTTTCCTAAGCTGTTCTGCCTGTTTCTGCCCGCTACAATGAAGCTGTGCGATGCTGTCTCGTAGACTCGTGAGGCGCTCCCCGACTCGGCGTTTTTCTTCAGTGAGGAGTTCGTATGCTTTGTCTCCTGAAGGAAAATAATTATGTTAGTATTGATTGCCGTGTGGTTCCCAGCAGAGTAGAATAGGACCACTCCAATTCTTCCCGTGGATGTCGTAGAAGGCGACTTAGGGAACACAAGCTAAACAAAGCTTATAAACATCAAAGAGACCTCTCCAATCCGTCTAGCCAGCGTGGGGAGTCCCTTATAGAGGCGACTCAAACCGTCGACCTTTACGCCCACTAACACGCTATACGCCCAATGGATATAGGCTTAATAATATATATGAAGATGCAGATATTTATTACTAACTAGGTAGTTCCTAGCACGCAGCCAGCACGGAGCGAATGTTGTTTATTGTTTACCTACCGACAATTTGTACGCGTCCACTAAATGTAAAATTGTAAGTTCTCATTGTAAGTGAATTTTGTAGATTCTTTTATGAGAAATAAATTTCTTTAACCGTATATGTATGTATCTCCTTTGGAGTCACGGGTGTTACCCCGGTCCTTTGGAAGGCTTGCATAGGGATATTGATCCATCACGTAGATGCCCTTTCGAGAAGTTCATGTAATGTATGTCTCCAGCCAGAACCCATTCCTGGAAATACCAATGTATGATATGCCCTTGAATAGGTCTTGGCCAGTAGAACTATTGTATTTTAAAAGGGAAAACAATGGGCTATGGAATACGGTAGTTTCCTAATGTTAAGATTATATAAAATTTGTTTCTAATGAGACTAATTTTTATCTAAAAACACTATAAAGAACACTTTTAATTTGATATCGATTCGTTAAGTGATCTTAAAGCTTCTTTAAAGTTGGGTGAATAGGACCATTTTTTAAAGTATGAAAATCTTTAATTACAATTATACTGTATTTTAGTCTGCAAAATTTATAGCAACTTTTATTATGAAACCATTACCATAAATGAAATATTTCGTATAGCTACCAAACAAAGTTCTCACGCCACCCATACAAAATACAAGCTTGTGACGTCACAAATATGTAGGCATTTCAGCGGCGCGTTTTCACGTCTAAAAACATGTGTCTTTAAAACTTTTATAACTGAAAGAGATTTTTGTTTAGAAATGTATTTCTGTCACTATTGTGTTTATTTTTGGCAGGTCTTTACATAGCAACATGAAAAAAAAATTAGTCAACGTGCCCATTGAAATATGGATGGATTTATGATGGGTTAGTATTAGTAGTTTACCAACCTAACATGGGCAAGAAGTCGCTGGCTCGCTCAGCTCTGATGTCCAAGTTGAACCAGTCATCCATGTCTTCCGAGTCTGATGATGGCAGCTCCTGAACAAATCATTGTGATATTAGAAAAAAAAAACAGGCCAAGCGCAAGTCTGGTCGGAAACGAACGGTTCCGTGCCACGTCTCGAGGAAAACCAGGCTAGCACAAAACACAAGAGATTCTCACTACTCAGACCAAACATTTTGCGTCGCTCACTATTGTAATTTTATATCAGTTGGAATATCCTAATCAATTTGCTCCGGCCGCATCAATCTGTCTATTCCGTAGACTCCACGTCTTCAATACCAGGCTAGCATAAAACTCAAGAACCTCTCACTTCTTACATCATACATGCTGGCTTCACTGGTGTGGAACCCCTAGTCCATTTACTGTTCCATAGTGTCAAAATCCACGTCTGTCATACCAGGCTAACATAAAACACAAGAAGTAAAGTAGTAAGAATAATACTCATACACTTTACGTCACGTCCATCAATCAGTAGAGACTTCCTCGTCTATTTGCTCCAGCCGACCCAACACCCATGACTGGAATACCAGGCTATCAAAAAACTCAAGAGGTTCTCACTACTCACATCACAGTCACACACGTTGGCGCCGCATTCAGTACGTAGTGTCTAAATCCACTTCTGTAATACCAGGCTAGCATCTTCTTCTTTTCGAGTCAAAATATAAATATATACGGACAAATCACACAGATTGAGCTAGCCCCAAAGTAAGTTCTTAAGGGCGGCCAACCCGTCTATCTTTTCATACAAACGCTCGTACGTGATTATGGCGGTGCAACAAATCTTTCTTTAAAGATTTTCCACTAATAGGTATGTTGTGCACTATATCTAGGTTTCTATAAAAACGAAAAATCAAAATTTGGAGAAACAACTTCAGTATTAGCCTCCAAAAATCCGCTTTTTTGCACAAATTTTATGTGAATTTTGGGCGTTTATAATGTACTCATTAAGTGTAACAGTAAAGAAAATATTTATTTAGAAACCTTGCAAATGTAATAGAGATTCTAGATGTACAAGGTTTTTTTCATAAACTTGTAAGGCTTACCAATAAACACGTATTTCTTGAAACAAGTTTAATGAAATTTCCGCACACTATTTTTCGTTCAATGTCTTCGCGTACTCACTAGCTTGTTTCCATGTGGTAGTAAGAGGTGTGCGGGAGACGAGGGCAAGGGGCTCTTTTCGCTTTGCCTCTTTATCTGACATTGCGCTGGACGGAACAAGCTTTTCGACCATGCTCGCGTTGACGATAGTCGGTCGGGGAAGGGCCACCTTAAGAAAGACTTGTGTTATGGGATACTAACTCAACGATACTATATTTTATGACAAATACATATATAGATAAACATCCAAGACCCAGGTCAATCTGAAAAAGATCGTTTTCCATCATGACCTGACAGGGGATCGAACCCGGGACCCCCGTGTCGCAGGCTGGCGTGGTAACCGCTGCGCCACGGAGCTCGTTTATTCTGCTGGAAATGGTTAATTCTGCTTTACTAAATCGTTTTAGACCAGTATGTGGCCACAGCGATTCCTCTGTCGTTTGCCTCATTAAGGTCTTCGAATGTGCAGGTGGAGGGGCAATTGGACAAGTCATCAGGTGAGTCATTGATTGCGTGGCGCCGCAGTCACAACGGTCATTGTTGGAAAAACCCCACTTGGTTCGATTTTCCTGGCATCTCCCCACCCCAGCTCGGAGTCTGTTGAGGGATTTCCAAACCACCCAGGGGAGATCGCTACCTGGTGGGAGTTTCTCTGCAGGTGGAAGATCGGACGGGGTAGGCGGGTATCTGTTATTCCATTGTATCAGTCGCGCTTTTGAGGCTTCTCTAGGATGTAGCTCGGACTACCTAAGAAAGCTGTTTCGACTTTGCAGACGTGAGGGTGGCGGTATTTGTCCGTATAACAGATGCTTTTCATCGTGTTTGTTTAAATTTCTCCACCGCACAAGCAACGCTGCGCCTCACGCATGGCGGTGCAATGCCTGATAAAGTATACACGTGAGAAAGAAACCCACTCCGGGTTTCAGATTGCCGGTAATGACTCGACAAGAAGCGTTAAGGGCTACATCGACCTGTTTCGCGTGTGCAGAGCGTGCCCATACAGGGCTTGCGTATATGCAGGCTAGCATCAAACACAAGAAGCTTTCTCTACTCACATCATACACGCTGGCGTCGCTATTAGTATGACTCTCAGCGTCGGTGGGGATCTACTCATTCATTTGTTCTGGCCTCCATCATCTGTCTATTACGTAATGTCTCAAAAACCTTGTCTGGAATACCAGGCTAGCATATAACATAAGAGATTTTCTCTACTCACATCATACAATTTGCGTCGCTCTGCATATGATTTTATGCATCAGTAATATCTACTCATCCATTTGCATCATCACCTGTTGGTTCCGTAGACTCCAAATCCATGTCTGCATTACCAGGCTAGCATAAAACACAAGAGGTCCTCACTACTCACATCATTCACTCTGGCGTCACTGTTTGTATGACTTTCAATATCGGTGGGAATCTCCTCATTCATTTACTGAAGCTGCATCATCTTGTCTATTCCGTATACTCACCATTCACGTCTGGAATACCAAGCTAGCATAAAACACAAGAGGTTCTCACTACACACATCATACACTTAACGTCTTTGCATGTATGACTCAGCATCAGTGAAAAATTCCTCGTCTACTTGCTCCAGCCGACCCAACATCCATGTCTGTAATACCAGGCTAGCTACAACACAAGAGGTCCTCACTACTCACATCATACACGCTCGCGTCACTGTTAGTATGACTCAAGACTCTCAGCATCGGTGGGGATCTCCTCATTCATTTACTGAAGCTGCATCATCTTCTGTCTATTCCGTATACTCACCATCATCATCATCATCATCAGGTCCTTCCAGTCTCCACTGCAGGAGCACAACCCTCTCTGCACTACCAGAGCCATATACTAGCCTGAGTAGTCAGAGGATTACGAGGAGACACATAAGCTAAACAAAGCTTATTAACATCAAAGAGACCTCTCCAACCCGTCTGGCCAGCGTGGAGAGTGTAGGCCAAATCCTCTGACTACTCCTCTGATACTCACCATTCACGTCTGCAATACCAGGCTAGCATAAAATACAAGAGGTTACCACTACTCACATCATACACGCTGGCGTCACTGTTTGTATGACTCTCAGCATCGGTGGGTATTTCTTCATCCATTTGTTCTGGCCTCATGATCATCTGTCTGTTCCGTAATGTCTCTCGCTCCATATCTAAAGACTCTGTAAAGTCCTGAAAGAGAAATGATGTTCACGTCAATAATTTTATACAATTGCCTATGTGAGCGGGACACCAACTTGTTGTAGTATTTCCGTCTCTTTTTATGCTAAAAGTTATTATGGGTACTCAGTATTTCTACCAATATGTAGAGTAGGAGGTAGGGTGAGTAGGACCCGACATGCCCCACGTTGGGCGCCAATGTCGGGTCCTACTCACCCAGCTCTAGTTTAGAGTAGACCCAACATGAAATAATAGGTGAGGTAGATGTATTAGGTGCTCAGCGGAGAGAGAGAACTCAGGGCGAAAGAACACAACACAGGTATAGGATATATTTTGATATTAGATTATGCTTCACACATAGTTTTACACTGTTACTATTTTAAAAACAATTGATAAAAAAACAATATGGTAGGCGAAAGCCTGTAAGCAAGGGTCGAGTGATCACGACCAAACTTAGGAAAGAAATCGAATGGAATGACTGACTGATGAGGAAGGTCTGAGAAGAAGATTTGAATATGGAATTTAAATTAAATGGGCATGTTGACTAAAAAATTTTTCGTGTTGCTATGTAAAGACCTGCCAAAAATAAACACAATAGTGACAGAAATACATTTCTAAACAAAAAACTCTGTAAGATATAAATGTTTTAAAGTCACATGATTTTAGACGTTAATTTTTAGACATGAAAACGCGCCGCTGAAATGCCTACATATTTGTGACGTCACAAGCTTGTATTTTGTATGGGTGGCGTGAGAAGTTTGTTTGGTAGCCATACGAAATATTTCGTTTATGGTAATGGTTTCATAATAAAAGTTGCTATAAATTTAGCGAACTACAATACAGTATAATTGTAATTTGTAGATTTTCATACTTTAAAAAATGGTCCTATTCACCCAGCTTTAAAGAAGCTTTAAGATCACTTAACGAATCGATATCAAATTTAAAGTGTTCTTTATAGTATTTTTTGATAGAAATTAGTATCATTGGTAACAAATTTTATATGATCTTAACATTCGGCAACTACCGTATTATGTTTCGAAATAAAAGTGAACAGGATGATAATAATTGAGAAATGAGGTGAAAAGTAAGATGCAGCATGAAGTTCTTCGTTAAGGTCCGTTGTAATATGTACAATTGCATATGTGCGAGCAGGACACCAATCTGTTATATTTCCGTCTCAAGATCTACCATAAATCTTTGCACTGAATTTTGCTCTCTATTATAATAACAATAAGGGTAAATATCGTCTAATATATCAAATATTGAAACAGTTCTATCAGGGTAGGCCTTTCATTAGAGCTAGGAGACAGTTTTGACCGCGTAATGTATGTGACGCAAGCGAACGTGCGGTACCTAACCTAATAGCGTAGTACGGGCGCCAGTACACTAGCGTAGGTGTGTAGGCTGTTGAATGTGTGAACTCGTTATTACGCGTCAAACACGTATGTGTGCCTGTTTCTCCTATTGGGCCGTTTAATATGTGTGCGTAAAATATTTTGAAACTGTGTGCGTGAAACTTGTTTTTCTGGAGACATCGGGACTCAAACAAATTTCGCTCGCGCACCGATCTAACCTAATATTATTCTGATATCTATGTTCCCATATTAATTGCCCGAGCGGCTGAGCAATTTTGTATGATAATGACGATTTTTTAAGTTCCTGTATTGATCCCATAGGAAATCCCATTCATATTGATGGCCTGAATCAGTCCTTTAGTAGCGATTTCCATACAAATGTATTCCTCTATTTTCTCGCTGAAAACTACTTTTAGAAGCACGATTCTTTTTTCATAAAATCTAGTTTTAAAATAGGCATGGCCCTATTTTTTTTTTCAAAAAAACGGTTTAAAAAATTTTTTTTGCGGTAATTTGTATGGAAAACATACTGAAAAAATACTGCTAGGATACGCTCTTACGGCTCGTTCACGAGTACGCGCGTCAGGCGCACGCGGCAGAGGCAGGCGCCTGCGTTTCTGACTAAAGTCATACAAATCTTAGAGGGTGTTCACGAACAAAAAACTTGAGCGGCACGGATGCGCGCAAACACAGCGCGGTAGCCTTGCGCCAAAGTAGAAAGAGATGGCATGATGTGCCCGACCTTGTGTTAGAACGAGTGCGGGAGTGATTAGGTGGATGTATTGGGAGAATAATTTTAAATTATAATAAAATTTATAAATGTTTTCTAATGTACTCATTTTATTATACATTCTTAGAAATTTTCAACCGACTTAAAAAGAAAGAGGTTCTAAATTGAACTGTAAGTTTGTTTGTTTGTACTATATAAATAAAAATAATATTATTTTTATAATGTACGGCTTTATAAACCTTTATATGTTTTATAATAGCGGAGGGTAGGTAGTCAGGTCAGGGGGGTCAGGGTCTCGTTATTTTCTTTTGCATATGATACCCTAAGGGCTTGCAAAGTTTAATTAAATAACTGAAACCCACGCGGACGAAGTCGCGAGCACTGGTAGATAATACATCTAGACATAAATTAAAATGTTAAACCCCAAGCCATAAAAATGCATAGATTAATATTTTTAATACAACCCAAAATAGATACCAATGACATTCTAATACAATGTCATACATTGCAAAATAAGAATGTATTTATTATTCTGTGACCTAAATACGTCTACTGTGCTCTGCCGCCCGATCGCACCGCCCGTTCTCGTGAACACCTTGCCGCATGCGCCTGCCCCCGAAGCCCGTCGCCGCCGCGCAACGCGCGTTTTCGTGGCCTTGCGGTTAAGGGTGTGTCGAGGGTCATATTACACTCTGTATATAGATGCATGAGACTCACATCTTCTAGGTCAAAGTCGTCTTCCTCCAGAAACTCCTGCTCGTTTATGATCTCCTCGTGCTCGGGGGGAGGCGGCTTTTTCTGAACACACAAACACATCATCATCATCATCAGATCGTTCTTATAGTCTTTCTTATAGGGTTAGTAGGGTAGGGTAGTAGTTCTTATAGGGGATAGTCCAGGATTATTATATTTCCATGCTGGTCTGGGAGAAAAGAATAAATGTACCTGCTTCTCTTCCCGCGCATAAATAAGGTTGAAGGTTGTGTACGATCCGGGACCGCACAATAATGATATTTTGTTTTTTTTTTAAGTTTTCTATGTATGTATCCCATCCCAATCCCAACTGATCCCAACTAATATTATAAATGCGAAAGTGAGTTTGTTTGTTTGTTACGCTTTCACGCCGAATCCACTGAACCGATTATCATGAAATTTTGCATACACATAGGTGAGGGTACCGAGAAGGACATAGGCTATATATTACGCGGGCGAAGCCGCGGGTAACAGCTAGTATTTTGATAATTTAAATGATATAAAAATGATACTGATAGGATTGAGTACCGCGATGACTGATAATGATAAAAACGACTTGATCTCGAGACTATTTTAATGGTACTAAAGTAAATTACAATCGAACAGCGGCCCAGCGGCGCGCTGTCAGCATTTCATCTTTTAGGTCAATAGGTACGCTCGTACATAGCCTATTGAGCAGGCACAAAGATTAACAAATGATAAAGATAAAAATAAAGTTCTGCCGTGTGGTTCCCGGCAGAGTAGAATAGGACCACTCCAAGTCATGTCGTAAAAGGCGAATAAAGAAACACAAGCTAAACAAAGCTTATTAACATCAAAGATACCTCTCCAACTCGTCTGGCCAGCGTGGAGAGTGTAGGCCAAATCCTCTGTCTACTCAGGCTAGTATATGGCTCTGGTAGTACAGAGAGGGTCGTGCTCCTGCAGTGGAGACTAACAAAGACCTGATGATGATGATGATGAAAGTTAATTTGTAACAACCACAAAGATGGTGTTATCGTTAAGGCCGCACACTAGGCACAGTAGCGACGCCAATCATTTTATTCCTAATATTTTAAATAGAAGAAAATTCAAAAATGTAAATCATATAAGCACTAGTAAATAACCTGAAGTATTTTTGGAATTATGTTTAATATTATCAGAATCAGTGAGAATTATGAGAATCAGATTACCAATTAATCACGTTTTCTCTTAATGACTGATTCTGATAATATTAAAACATGATTCCAAAAATACTTCGAGTTAATAACTAGTGCTTATATGATTTACATTCTTGAATTTCTTTCTATTTAAAGTATTAGGAATAAAATGATTGGCGTCGCTACTGTGCCTAGGGTGCCCCCTTAATGTAAAATGATTAGATATAATTTAAATTACTTTTTATTTACATAATTATATTTATTTTTTCACCATTACAGTTCTATCACTACTTGTAATTAGTTTATTATTTTAATGTTAGTTTAAGGCGTTTTATACTATTTTTCTGAAACAACTTTTTGGCCGGATATATTTTGTAAACTTTAAATGTTGTTGTTTATTTAAATAAAATAAAAAATAAAATATATTATTACTGCTACGACTATTTGACTAAATAAAGTTAAATTTAATGATAAATAGTACTGGTTGGGAATATAAAGCTGAAGATTTTGTTAGTTCGTTCGTTCGTTCATTTGTTTGTTTGTGCTAATCCCAGGAACTACTGGGCCTATTTTAAAAAAATATTTAACCGTTGGATAGGTACGTTGTCCCTGAGTGTACTAGGCTAGGTAAGTACCAGAGGCAACAACCAAACAATCTCCGTGGTCCAATGGTTAAGGCGCTCTTATAGTAACACTAGCGCCACCCAGAAATTAAATTCTTTAAATCCTAAATTATATCGAATTTTAAAAATCTAACAAGTACAAAACTTGTAAATTAGGTACTTGTAAATTTTTTTATTTATCACAAGTAATTCACTAGTGCCATATTTAAAGAGAAAAATCGGTTAACGCCAAAAGTGGCCACTTTTGGCGTTAACCTGTTTTTCTCTTCGTTTAACAAACGAATATTAGTGAAAATGAATACAAAAATACTACAAGTAATTCACTAGTTATGTACTTGTTAGATTTTTAAAATTTGATATAATTTAGGATTTAAAGAATTTAATTGCTGGGTGGCGCTAGTGTTACTATAAGAGCGCCTTAAGGCGTTTGCCTTGTTGACTCGGGGTGGTGGGTGCGATTCCCACGGGAAGCATACTTTGTTAAGTTGCTTCCAGTTTGGTTAGGACATTGCAGGCATGAATGACCTGATTGTCTGATGAGAAAGATGATTCCGTGCTTCGGAAGGCACGTTAAGCCGTTGGTCCCGGCTGCCATCTGGTAGTCGTTAAAGGAACCACGTCAGAGGCCGAGAGGCGGGTCCGAAGAACTCTGACACCATGGTGTGCATGGTCGACTGACCGTGTCACCTACACGAAATGATGATGATGATGATGAGAGACAAAGCTGGGGCGGAACGCTCATCTTCTATGTACCAGCTTCACTTTATTTTTAGCAATCCATCGATTCAAGCGAGCGCGCGCATCGCGAAAGTCTTAAAGACAGACTATAACTAGATCTTTTTTTGACACTGACAGATGACAGTGACAGTTGTGATGACACAATGATGATTTTTTCACGTAGAGGTTGCAAGGTCTATACGTCCACACCAAATGTTAAATGCTGTGGATGAAAAATGATGGAGCATAAGAACGGTACGGAACACTTCTATATACCTGTTTCACGTCCTTTTTGGCCGCCGGCTTAAGCAGAGTCTTGACGGGCGTGCTGCTGTTGGTGCTCTTGGAGACTGTCTTGAGTATCGGCTTGGACGGCGTGCTCGTCTTAGGAAGGGTGGGCCGCTTCGGAGTTGGCTTTTCTGGTAGGATCTCTGTAAAATTGAATGGAATATAAGGAGATATACAATAGTAGATTTCGCCCGCGGGAGCCCGCGTTCATATCGATCCCTCGGGATCAGTTTTTTGTTTTTCGAATGTGTAAGTGGCCAACACTGGTGTCAGATTTTTCAAGCTGCCTAAGGCATCTGACATAGCTTAACGACTGCCATCAACGATGACAGCCGGGACCAACGGCTTAACGTGCCTTCCGAAGCACGGAGGAGCTCGAGATATTTCATGCCACTTGCGGTCACCCATCCAAGTAGGGACTGCGCCAGGGGTTGCTTAACATACGCAAGCGCTCATAGAGCTCACACCCACTGGACCATCGGGCTCCTCGGCTCGGCTCGGGATCAGTACTGTAGGCTCAGTACTCTCTAGACTACACATCTAAGTCGTAGCTATTTGTGTTGCGTATGTGTATGTATGTCTTCTTATTTGTATAGTGTAGGGGGCCTACGCTATCAGGATAGGTTGCGAATAAAATGCACTGGATATCACTGAATGTTTATTCCGTACTACACACAAACACTGGTTACAGTCAGAGGTTACAGTTACACGATAATATTACTTTAGAGTTTATGAGAAACGCACAACCAAACAAACACTGAGTGTTATGCACGGACACGCTCTGTTCTCCGAGTGTGCCAAATGTGTATGCAAAATTTCAAGAAGATTGGTTCAGTAGATAGGGCGTGAAAGCGTAACGAACAAACTCACTTTCGCATTTCCTACAGTGAATGCAATGTAAATAATTACGGGAGGTGGGAACCTGGTGACCTGTACTACAGGTTTTTATATGTATATGTCGCAGTCATCTGGTTGAATGTGCTATTTGATTGAATGACTAGCGCGTTCATTGAATTACCACGTTTAATTGAATGACTAGCCCGAATGTTGAACAAATAAGCGTCGCTCAACGTCCAACTAGTTAGCGGATTGTAACATAGCCCTTTGAAAAGAGCGGACATAGAATCAGTCAGGTGATTCAAATTTAGTTCATTTTTTCCCACTACGGCGCTAGTAGTCACCAAAACCAATATGGCGTCAAACAGCTCGAACAGATGACACGATGTTGATATTTTTTTCGATTAAATTTACCTAAAAGTGCGTTATTTGTAATAAAATAGTATGACATTATGGATTTACCTATTATAACGCCGCCGCCGGCTACTTTAAAAACTAAGAAAAATGAAATCATGCTTCCACCAAATATTACAAAGTCGGCTAAGATTGAACGACTTCGCTAAATTACATTCAGTTACATTCAACGACTTGACGAGCTGTCCTTCAGTCATTCAATTGAACGTCGCCATTCAATGAACGCGCTAGTCATTCAATCAAATAGCAAATTCAACCAGATGACTGCGACATATACACCCTTATTTTGTAATCAGTACACAAACTTTAAGGCGTGACTCAGCCCATCAACATGAACAACTTCCGATATCGGACCAACGCTGGGAACCCAAAAAAAATTACATACCCATACAAAAGTGTCCAGCTAATCGGTCCAAATGTATATAAAAGCAAAGACAATATAATACTAATGTAATAGACTGCCCACCTCATACAAAAATATTGGACCAAATTAAAGTTGCGAAAAGCAGGCGAATGTATGGCGCAGGAGATTTGCTTGCTACTCGATACTAGATGGCGGTAATCTGCGTTAGCCTTTAACTTACCTACGGTGTCATTTTAAAATATTATGCCTAAAATATTGTTTTGATTTTTAATAAGATATATTTTGTGAATCATGTTTTATATTCTCATAATACGGTAGATGCAATGTTGTGTAGTTTCGAGTGGCGCCATCTAGGCGAGTCTCTGAGAACAAATCGTACGATTAAGGCGTTGAGACCACATGATAAAAGGTAATAAAATAAACTTAAAAACACGCTTTGTAATGACGTTTCTTAGCTAGTCATGTATTGTTATCAGAACTCAGAGCGTGTTCAAATTTCATCCTAATCTAAGACCGGGAAGTGGGTCAAACTGAGATTCCAAGATTTTTTTACATACATAGTTAGTTATAAGTGAAGCTTATAAAAACGTGTTAAAATATAGTACATTATGATACAAGTACGGTAAGTGATATTATAGTCGAGGTGTTTATAGGCACGAGGCGAAGCCAAGTGCTTATAATAAACCGACGACTATAATAGACAGCTTGCCGTACGAGTATCACACGACGTTTTTCGATACATTTGCGATTACCATAAACTAAAACAAGATTGCAGTTCAGCAAATAAGGAATTTATACAACTTACGAACAAAAGCAGTTTGTAAAAATACTTTTATAATAATCAGGTACATTAACTCAGGTTTATTTCATCAAAAAAAGTACATCGATAACCTTCTCCTTTTCGAAGACGGTTAAAAAATCACATCTCACGAATCAGATAAAAGTTTTCATGCTGAACTTGAAACTCTTTGCTCGGATTCTACGAAAAAGTTTAAATTTTGCATCTGTGGCATTGGGCTATTGAGCGGTTGTGATTGGTGTAAAGTAAAAAGCACTTGTGCTGTAAAATACATCATTACGACACAGATTTTGATGTCATAAGAACCGTATTATTAGCAAATGTATTGAAAAAAAATAATATTTATTTTCAGCATTGGTTTGGTCAATTACCAAAATGTGTTCACGTTGATGGGCTATCACCATTAGGCCATATATTATATGGTAAAAGCTTACTCACCAATATTGGCGTTGCCTATTTTGACCGCTTTCTTAGTCTGACTAGTGTAAGGAGGTTAAGTAGTACTTATGGAAATGGTCGCATTTCATGAAATGTTAACCTGTCTATTGGCCACATCATGATGTAGATTGGGCAGATCAATGACAATATATCGTTTAACGATATGTGCAGCCAAACGCGTGGCTCTTTCATGAAATGCTCAAGATTGTTTGATCATATCGTAAAATAGCTTCTTTTAATAACCGGTAGAGGCGCTACAAACGCTTTGTTTGTTTTGTTTATGTGGAAAGATGGCGGCCGCCGGCGAAAACCGCAGTGAAAATGTGAACATTATGTTGAATTTGTTATGTTTTTTTAATTTTGTGTTAGTCAGACGTAAAAAAATACAAATTGTTCTTGACATATTCTCAATTTTTGTTAATTATATTTCCTGGACACCCTATTTTACAGTCCGGCCAAACGTGAATGACAATATCGTTAAACGTTGACGATTCAATGATCTGATCAAATTAAGTTGGCCACATCATAAAATGCCACCATTTCATGAAAATGTCAATCGTTTCATGAAAAGATCAATTCTACGATATGGCCACGACATATATATTGGACGGCTTGTTCGACGCAATTTAATATTATTCATTAGTAACTTTGTTATTAATGTTTGTTTTTATCCTAAAACTAGCTTTTGCCCGCGGCTTCGCTCGCGTTAAGAAGTAGAATTGTTCAAAATCCTTTGTTAGCGGATGCCTACGTCATAACATCTACCTGCATGTCAAATTTCAGCCCGATCCGTCTAGTGGTGTGGGCTGTGCGTTGATAGATCACTATGTCAGTCAGTCAGTCACCTTTGAGTTATATATATTTAGATGTTGTTAAAATTTTGGACACATTACAGAAAGTAATGGCAAAATTTCATTCATAATTATCTCGCGCGTTAACGTTCTTTTAATTTCGCTCGCACATTGCTGCCGCTGCCATACATTCGCCTACTTTTCGCCACCTTAATTTGATCCAATATTTTTCTATGAAGTTGGCAGTCTATTACGTTAGTATTATATTGTCTTTGGCTAAGCTCACACCTAAACTCTGTACCGTGAAGACGCCGTTCACGTCACGTGACACGATTGGTTTTATATGTCTGTTTCTTGGAGTAGGGCACGTCTACCTCAATCTATATAGAAGTCTTTCATACCACCATCATCATCAGGTCTTTGTTAGTCTCCACTGCAGGAGCACGACCCTCTCTGTACTACCGCCATATTAGCCAGAGCAGTCAGAGGATTTAGCCTTCACTCTCCACGCTGGCCAGACGGGTTGGAGAGGTCTATTTGAGAAGCTTTGTTTAGCTTGGTCGCCTTTTACGACATCCACGGGAAGACTTGGAGTGGTCCTACTCTACTCTGCCGGGAACCACACGGCACCACCATGCAAAGAGCTTACTCACCAATATTGGCGTTGCCTATCTTGACCACTTTCTTCGCAGTCTGACTAGTATAAGGTGGTTTTGTAGTGCTTTTGGCGGCCTTATTGGACGGCTTGTTCGACGCGAATACATTCCTCATCGTTGTTGCCTCGTCCGATGACTGAAACAAGATCATCATCATCATCAGGTCTTTGTTTATCTCTACCATGGTGATATCATCTTTGACGAGTCCACGAATTTCCATACAAACGGGAGTTGTACCTAACTATACATAGATGAGGCTACATGCTATACTTAAAAGATATATATTACTAGCTATTACCCGCGGCTTCGCCCGCGTGATATACAGCCTATGTCCTTCTCCGTACGTCAACCTATGTATATGCAAAATTTCATTATGATCGGTTCCGTAGGTAGGGCGAGAAAGCGTAACAAACAAACAAATAAATAAACAAACAAACAAACTCACTTTCGCATTTATCCCATAGTTGGGATTAGTTAAGATGTATGTAGGTAAATATAGGAAAATTTACGGGGTTAAAATTTACCTCACAGTCAGTCTCGTCGTCGCCATCACTCATGTCTTCAGGCTCCGCCTTAGTCGCTGGTTTCCTGATGAGCGCGTTCTTGGCCACGCGCAGTTTCTGCACCGAGGAACTCTGAAAAATATACATCATCATCATCAGCAGACCGATTTGCTAACTCGGTGTGCAACGATTTGATTGTCACTTTAGCATCCATCACGGTTTTCATATCTTAAATAAAAATAGTCATTCATACCGAAGCCGTAATGAATATTGAAGTTGCCATGAAAATGATTTTTTTTTAGTATTGTTTTACGGCCCTGGATACAAGTCCTTTAGAGCCTTTCTTCATTTATTTCGCCAGTTGGCGAGTTCTTCTTCTTGGTTGTCAACGAAATGATGGTGTAATTCATTTCGTTGTTTTCACGGAGCCCCTGGCGACAACTCTTCGCGAATCCACTGGTTTCATCATTGACGACGCAGCAAGGCGGACAACCACCAGCCCGCTATGTAAATCTCACTACAGCCGCACAATGACAGTCTATTTTAGTTATTCTACACATTGTTCATAAATATGGGCATTTATAACACAAAATAACACCAATTTCACATTATAAAGTCCACTAGAATCAATTTGCGAAACAATCCAAAACAGACACCGTGTAATCCGCTAAAATTCCCGCCAAGAACTCCCATGAAAATGATGTACACCGTAGCTGTCAAAAGTTAGCAAATAGCAGGTCTTTTTAAGCCACTGCAGGGGCACGATCAGTATAAATAATAAATAAATAATAAAATAAATATATACGGACAAATCACACAGATTGAGCTAGCTCCAAAGTAAGTTCTTAAGTAAGACTTGTGTTATGGGATACTAACTTAACGATACTATATTTTATAACAAATACATATATAGATAAACATCCAAGACCCAGGACAATCTGAAAAAGTTCATTTACCATCTTGACCTGACCGGGGATCGAACCCGGGACCTTCCGTGTCACAGGCCGGCGTGTTGACCGCTGTGCCACGGAGCTCGTCAAATATGACGGATGTAAACGGTCAAACAAGGCAATTGGATTTTTTAAATAATGTTAGGAAAGGAAATTGTGGTGGGAAGTCAAGGGGTGCAGTTGGGGTCTGCCTTGGACGATTTTGCAAATTGATTTTGGTGGACTTTATAATATGAAATTGGTGTAGTTTGGTGTTATACGAGTAAATACTCGTGCTCATGGAACAATTTGTGATATAGTTAAAGTGGGCTGTTAAATGGACTCGTATTGACTTGTCACCATAACCTCCCGACGACCACGAGGCATCAAAAAACATACGCCATCTTTGATGCTAATTGTTACAACTTTACCGTACAACACCGATACTTAGTATCTCAATTTACTGGACATTGGCAGAATCACTGAAATCTCGGTGGAAGCCATTTTATAAAACAGAAGAAGAAATAATGTTAGCTTATTTACCATAGATTTAAAAAAAAATTATTTACATTATATTACCTTACTTGATAGGTTAGTTTAGTTATTAATAAATTAAATATAATGTACTAGCTGTTACCCGCGGCTTCGCCCGCGTTATTTATAGCCTATGTCCTTCTCGGTACCCTTACCTATAAAATAAAATTAAAATAAAAATAGCCTTTATTCTACCACAAAAATTTGCATGCATTTCAATCAATATTAATATTTTGATTTTTTTCAACATGACAAATAAATATTCTATAAATTAAATTAAATTATTATTATTGTTTTAAATTGTTAATATGACATTATTATTATTTAAAATTATTAATATTTCATCATCATCATCATCATCATCATCATCATCATCATCATCATCATCATCATCATCATCAGGTCTTTCTAGTCTCCACTGCAGGAGCACGACCCTCTCTGTACTACCAGAGCCATATACTAGCCTGAGTAGTCAGAGGATTTGGCCTATACTCTCCACGCTGGCCAGACGGGTTGGAGAGGTCTCTTTGATGTTATTAAGCTTTGTTTAGCTTGTGTTTCCTTAGTCGCCTTTTACGACATCCATGGGATGACTTGGATTACTTAACATGTTGAATTGTGGAAGTCGCCTCTGCGGCGTAGGCCTCCCCCAGTATTCTCCATCCCTCTCTATTTCTTGCTTCTCTCCTCCACGCTGGTCCACAGATTTCCTTAAGATTATCTTCCCATCTTGACGAGCTCCGTGGCGCAGCGGTCAACACGCCTGCCTGCGACACGGATGGTCCCGGGTTCGATCCCCGGTAAGGTCAAGATGGAAAATGATCTTTTTCAGATTGATCTGGGTCTTGGATGTTTATCTATATATGTATTTGTTATAAAATATAGTATCGTTGAGTTAGTATCCTGCGACACAAGTTCACAACTTACTGTGGGGCTAGCTCAATTTGTGTGATATGTCCCTATATATATATTTATTTATTTATATTACCTTACTTGATAGGTTAGTTTAGTTATTAATAAATTAAAATATAATGTATTTTTTTTTTACATCTAAGATACCTATACAACCCGTCTGGCCAGCGTGGCTTGGGTAGTACAGAGAGGGTCATGCTCCTGTATTGGAGACAAAATGAAAAAATCGGCCAAGTGCGAGGCGTACTCGCGCATGAAGGGTTCCGTACCATTATCTACATATGGAACTATCCTACCTAATATTATAAACGTGAAAGTGAGTTTGTTTGTTTATTTGTTTGTTTGTTTGTTACGCTTTCACGCCGTATCTACTGAACCGATCGTCATGAAATTTTGCATACCCATAGGTTAGAATACGGAGAAGGACATAGGCTATATATTACGCGGGCAAAGCCGCGGGTAACAGCTAGTCGTCCATAAACGGCAAAAAGTAATGTATGTTGTATGGGAAATAAATTTAATTTATTCTATTTTTTGTATTTGTTGTTAAAGCGAAAACAGAAATACATAGTCTGTATAAATTTCAACTGTCTAGCTATCACAGTTTTTGAGCTACAGCTTGGCAACAGACAGACATCGAAGTATCCTTAAAATGTTCCCGTTTTTACCCTTTGGGTACCCTAAAAAGATCTGATGATCATGACGAATCGCAAATGTCTTGAAAAACGTCGTATGATGCACGTACTCTATAAGCTGGCTGTTATAGTCATCCGATTATTATAAGTTTTATTACATTATGATGCAAGTGGCATCATAATTCACAAAAAAAAAAGACTCCCATTCAAGATATATTCGTCATCATCGCTGGAACCTGTATCATCTTTATTCTTGGCCTTGTCCTTCAAACTCCTACTCTTGCCGGTCTTGTCCTTGGTCTTCACCAGCACCTTCTTCTTTGATTTACCGTTGTTGCATGTATACGGGACAATTATACGCGAGCGAAGTCACGGGTAAAAGCTAGTAGTTTTATATTTGTCCACGCATATCTCAGAAACATTCATTGTTATTTTATTTTATGGTAATCGCAAATGTATTAAAAAACGTCGTATGACGCTTGTACTCAGTAAGCTGAAATGCATCATGATGTTACTATGTATAAAAAACTCACATTAAAAATATACTCGTCATCATCATCACTAGAACCTGTGTCATCTTTATTCTTGGCCTTGTCCTTCAAACTCCTACTCTTGCCGGTCTTGTCCTTGGTCTTCACCAGCACCTTCTTCTTTGATTTGTCGTCGTTGTCTCCGAGGAGTCTCTGAAATAAATTAAAATCATACATACATATAATCACACCTTTATCCCTGTGTGGTTAACGGCAGAGTAGAATAGGACCACTCCAAGTCTTCCCGCGGATGACGTAGAAGGCGACTTAGAAAACACAAGCTATACAAAGCTTATAAACATAAATCTACTACTAGAATGCTCTAGTGTGACAACTACAAGAGAAGAGTTCCTGGGAAAACCAGAAACCATGAGCGAGGCCTGCAGCACACCCTCTGCGGTTCTACGCTTTCTCGAGGAGCTGGGTTGGCTCGTGTAAAACAACGTGTAGCAACCCACCAAAGAAGGAGATCTGGGATCTCCTATCAACAGAAGACTGAAGAATGGACATCTTCTGTTCACACACAATGGGCCCGAATAGGCGGCCTAAGTGTGGAAAATAGCCCACGGTAGCAGCAGTAAGCAGTAAACATCAAAGAGACCTCTGTAACCCGTCTGCAGGCCTATTTGCTAACTCGGTGTACAACGATTTGATTGTCACTTCAGCATCCATTACAGTTTTCATATCTTAAATAAAAATAGTCATTCATACCGAAGCCGTAATGAATAATGAAGTTACCATGAAAATGATGTACACCGTAGCTGTCAAAAGTTAGCAAATAGGCCTACTGGCCAGCGTGGAGAAAATAGGACAAATCCTCTTACTGCTCTTGCTACTATATGGCTGTTGCAGTACAGACAGGGTCGTGCTCCTTTTGTTTAAATGACTATGTAGCTAGCTCCACGTGAGCTTTTGCTACTTCACCGGTGACAGCAGAGTGCCCTCAACCTGTAAGGCGATTATTAACAAAGCGCCCCCATTAGGGACGGACCTCGGCTTTGGGGGTTGCCTGTGTGTGCAAGGCTTGGAGAGACAGCAAACTCTCGTATGCTTGATGTACCGCGGTCGTGCTCCTGCAGTGGAGACTAAAAAAACTTGATGATGATGAATGTATTTAACCTAAAACTCACCAATAGATCGTCAGTGTCGTTGCCGTCAGACTTCTCCGATTGCTTCTCTTTGATTTCGACTTTGCCTTCCTTCTTCACTGTGCTCCCTGTTTGGTTCTCCAGGTTATTGAGGGTCTGCTCTATGGTCTCCGCCGGCGGTTCTTCGGATTTTGTGATGTCCTGGCTCGTTTCTGGTGATTATGAACAATTAATTTGATAAATATTAATGAAAAATTTAAAAGTCAAAGCTCATTTTCTATAGTCTCCATTTTGAGTATTTACTCAAATTGAATATTTATCCGCCGCCCATCTCTACGTGTTATACGTGCTTCCCTCCTCGGACCGGGTCAAATTTAGCTTTATTATCAAATTGCCCAATTGTCACATAGCAATATAATAATGACGTTCCCCTGGCTAGCGTCTTGAGACACATTCTGGCTTTCCATGGACTGGTCGCCGGAGAGCATAGTCTCGTCTAGGAACGTCTCAGAGCGAATTGGCTGTGACAGACGGATGGACAGATAGACACATAAGTGATCTTACATATAAGGGTTCCACTTTTCATTTTTGTACAGAACCAGCCTGGTGACAGATGGACAGGCAGATAGACGAACAGACAGACAGACTCAAGACAAACAGAATCAAGGTATTCATAATAAAGGTTCAGTTTTTTCATTTCTTATACAGAACTCTAATCAAGTAGTACTTAAAATTCCAGTATGAAAACACCAACCTGGTTCCTGAGTGACATTGCCCTGGCTGGCGTCTTGAGACACATTCTGGCTCTCCATGGACTGGTCTCCGGAGAGCATGGTCTCGTCTAGGAACGTCTCATCCAGGTCTTCTTGACTGGTATTGCCGAGGTTCGAATCGGTGCCATCTTGATCTGCCTGAAGAATGCAATTGTTATGTACGATCCTTTGACTGCCATGGTTAATATATGGCTCTGGTAGTACAGAGAGGGTTGTGCTCCTGCAGTGGAGACCAATTTAAAGACCTGATTATGATGATGATGTATGATCGTCTTGCAAACGTCTACACATAATCTTAAGGTGAAAATCGATTGCACTGATTAGGATCGTGGGTTCGATTCCCACGGGAAGCATACTTTGGTAAGTTGTTTCCAGCAGTTTGGTTAGGACATTGCAGGCATGAATCACCTGATTGTCTGATAAGAAAGATGATTCCGTGCTTCGGAAGGCACGTTAAGCCGTTGGTCCTGGCTGCCATCTGGTAGTTGTTAAAGGAACCACGTCAGAGGCCGAGAGGTGGAGGAGAACTCTGACATCAGGGTGTGCATGGTCGACTGACCGTGTCACCTACTCGCAGCAGTTACTTAGCAGCAAGTAAAACTTTAGTTCTTATATTTAAAGATATGTACTAAGTGTTGCCGTGTGGTTCCCGGCAGAGTAGAATAGGACCACTCCAAGTCTTCCCGTGGATGTCGTAGAAGGCGACTTAGGTAATCCAAGCTACACAAAGCTTATAAACTTCAAATATACATCTCCAACTAGTCTGGTCAGCGTGGAGAGTGAAGGCCAAATCTTCTGATAGCTCTGGTAGTACAGAGAGGGTCATGCTCCTGCAGTGAAGTCTATAAAGACCTGATGATGACGATGACTATAGTTAGTTACGGAACACACTGCTCAATAGCCTGAGCAGGAATATTGTCTACATATGGATGGAGTCATATGTGTAGGCCAAATCCTCTGACTGCTTTTGCTAATATATGGCTATGGTCACAGAGAGGGTGGTCCTCCTGCAATGGAGACTAAAAAAGACCTAATGATGATGATGATGATGAAATGGAGTCCCACGCACAATTTAATCAGACCCTGAAAACAGTCCAAAGGACACCACTTACAGCTTGGTAGTTGTCATCATCAGTGAGTAGACCCTCGCTCAGCCACTCCTCTTGTCCCTCGTCCATTTCTTCCAACTCCTCAATTTGAGCAGTCTTCTGGAAATAATCAATAAATACAAGAGTAATTAAATTCATTGGCATCCAAAATGTTTAAAAACATACCATGTGTCAACAATAAATTTATTAAAAAAAGGGCTTTGGAAGGTACGTTAATCCATTGGCCCCGGCTGTCATCATTGATGGCAGTCGTTAAGCTATGTCAGATGCCTTTCGGCAGCTTGAAAAATCTGACATCAGTGTTAGCCACTTACACACACGAAAAACCAACTTATTGCTGGTACTGGCCTAAAATTACATGTTCTGTGTCCTATGTTCATGCGTGGTGGTATGTTACCATCATTCATGAACTTATGTACCACATCAGCTATCGGTTCTTCGCACTATGTGCTCCTCCCACTGCCTCTGGACTCTGGATGCAAGTCACTTCCAACCGATCATATTGGAAATCCTAAGGGGAACCCTAATGTCTAGTAGTGGACTTGTTGCAGCTCAGATGATGATGATGGGTGCAGAATACATTACAAGGATATATTTATACAAAGTAAAAAGACCAATCACACAGATTTAGGTAGCCCACCATACACACAGTAGTGTCAACAAACAAAGCATATAAACATCAAAGACCTACCCAACCAGACCTTCCAAGGCCAGCATGGAGAGTGTAAGTTATAGATATCAGATATGTGGTGTAAGCCAAAGCCTAAGCAGCAGCCTAACCAAAGAATAAGCCTTTGACGGCTCTGGTAGTACAGAGGGGGTAGTGCTTCTTCAATGGAGACTAACAGGGACGTAATGATGATGAACAAACAATGTCTTTATTGTAGGGTTTTATAAACATATATAGTAGACTTCTAGGGCGTTGATTTCCCTACAATCACTATGTGCGAGTGAACTAATAATTCGTAGACTTTAGTGAACTACTTTATATCACATATCATATCCATTTTTCCTTGCTTTACTTGAAAAAGCAGTAAAACAAGATGAAAACATTGACTTTGTGCCCAAATGCTTACCTCAGTTTTGGATATTTTTGCTGGAGGCTCCTCAACGTCAGACATGATTGGAAACAATTTCTAATTAATATATTAAACCCAATTAAAACGATAACACAATTATGATAAAAACAAACATTTACTTTTCATCAATTATCGTATTTTATAACCTCTTCCCATCGCAACACAAAACAAATCAATAAGAGTTGCCATGTATGTTTTGAATTTTGCCATAGGCTTCTTTGAAATAATACCATAATACCTATGCCATGATTGTTGGATATTACAATTAATTATTGAATTTTGTTACTTCCGGAAATTAATTTAAATTCTATGCGACTGCTTTTTTATTTTCGCAATACATATTAACAAAAATTACGGCTCAATCTCCAATCTTTTCTTTTTAAATTCATTTGTCAAGTCCTTCTATTCTTGCGATTGCTGTGTCGGTCAATTTACCGCGAGAAATATCATGGTACAAATTTATTGTAGATTGTTCTGGGAACACGCTGTCTTTTTAGCCTACTTTAATTCACCTTTTTCAGGCAAAAGTCTTATGAAATGCCAACACTAATACGCTTTGTATAGTTGCGAATATGCGTGTCAAATACTTGCCGACCGGTAGCGTGTACCAGGCAGTCATCAATAATGAAGAGGTTCAACCAAACGATGGTGTGGTCAGGGTGTCATCCTCAACTACCTGTCTGTCGCTTTAAAAATAAATAATTAAATAAATATTAATGGCGGTCGTACTAAGAACATGTTTTTCGTTGCAGTTTTTGCCCGATAGTCTAATGTTGTATAGATAATGGTACGGGACCCTTCATGTGCGAGTCCGACTAGCACTTGGCCGATTTGTTTTATTTAAATAAAAAAAGCGCTAAGAGCAATAACATACGTCAGAGAGTATTATGTTCCTTGAACATACGTATCTTCATTCATATAGGTAGATGTGCGTAAGCATACAGATGAAACACAACTGGGCTCAAAAGCTGCCGGATCAAAATTTCTGATAGTATGCGGGGTGCTTCCGGCAAGCTTCCGGCGAGCGTCAGAATTTTTCTAACAGGGATTTCTGATAATATGCGGCCGCTCTAATATGTCATGTCATGTAATGTAATGAGAGACGGAGGCCGTGTTGCTCGAAGAATGAGAGCCGCTGCCGCTTGCAAAGAGTAAAGTAAGCCCAAAGTAAGCCACTCGTTTGCCCATGCGCAATACTTTTATGCCGCCCCTCAGGCATAGCGTAGCGGTCGGTGCCTTTCTGCCGCCCTATTTTTGGGGTGAGTTTCTGCCACCTTAATTAGCCTGTTTTCGGCCCCGCAGCGGGGCTAGGCGAGCTACACGGGCGTATGCCCACTTCAGAGGATTAAGCTATTTCCTTCAGCTGTATTACTTTATGCGACTTACGCAAAAGTTTGGATCCAAAGTTCCGTCTTCTTAGGACAGAAAAAAGCCTGACTATGGAGAAGGACAACACACCGTATCCAGGTCAAATTTTTCTGCGCACATTCCGTGCGCTTGTGCAGTTTCAGTCTTGTCACTTTCTTAGTTAGACAAGTTTCTAAGCTAAACAAATCTTATAAACATAAAAGAGACCTCTCCAACCCGTCTGGCCAGCGTGGAGAGCCTAGGCCAAATCCTCTGGCTTGATCCAATCCATTGATTGAATCCTCTGACTGCTCTGGCTAATATATGGCTCCATGCTCATACAGTGAAGATTAATAAAGACCTGATGAAGATGAAGAAGAAGTGCCATCATAATTATACTTACGTACGTTTTAAGTCATTCTGCGGTGGTGATCCTGATTGTTTACTCACACATTAACGTGTGTACTGATGTGTAGTGTTCGACTTGTGTAAAACTGTAGTTTGGCCTAAAAATTTAATTATGATTCTGAGAACAGATTGACATTCTATCTTTATTTTCGTGCGAACATGGGGAGCGGGTAATAATATAAACAAAATTATCTGTTATATAGTTTAATTTGAGATTACATAGTTCTCTGTACATATTTAAATACAGTTTCAGAATACAGAAAATAAAATACATAATATCACCAATAACAAGCCTACAATAAAAAAGAAATAATGTAGGCTCAGAATACAGAGTAGGTAATTCTATAAAAATGATAGGCATCGACACCTGTCATCCGAGTTAGTAAAATTTACTAACTCGGATGACAGGTGTCGATGCCTATCATGCTATGCTACGGGGGCAGCCTGCATATTTAATATGCAGGGCCCCCGTAGCATGGCACGCGCGACAACATTTATCGACTATCGCCATCTTGTTTTTCGCAATACTAAAGAGCGAGAAGTAGATAGTTTATCCCGCGATTTAAACGGCGTCGCGGGAGCCATGCTACGGGGGCTGATCTGCCGGCCTATTTACTAACTCGGATGACAGGTGTCGATGCCTATCAGTCTAGGATTTGCTGTTACAATGCGGTTTTTGTATTTCAAATAAAAAGTTCGAGCAAGCAAAACCCGCATTGTAATTGTAAATTCTAGATTGGGCATCGACACTTGTCATCCGAGTTAGTAAATAGGGCTGATAATGGAGTAAGACGGTGGCCATAGGCAATAACTTAAGAAGATAAACCCAGTCTTACGATTTATTTGATTTGTCTTGATAAGCACTTTACAGTATAAATAGCTCATAATAAAAGCTGATCACAAAATGAAATTTTTGTAAAACTTATTTACGCTGCTTTCAAAAATTTTGTGCGTTAATGCGAAGTATTTTTATTTTTTAAGTTACCTACATCCGGTTGAATTTAAGACCACTTTAATTTTACAGCAACATGTACAATAATAGGCACTTTAACAATAAACTTTATACATGTAACATATTGACAAAACATTATAAGTACAGTCGCCTGCAGAGAAATCTGACGCACAGATTTTAAATTGTAAGGGGGCCAGATTTATCTGCAGGCGACTGTACATGCCTAAAAAATAAGTTAAGTACATTTGCATTGCATACATTGCATGATTGTTTAAAATTTACACATACAATTAATAAAACCCTGTCGGATCCTTAACGGGGCAACTCAATATGAACAACTTTTTGTATGGGACTAAATAGGATTTTGATTCCCTTTTTCACCAACATGCTAAACGTGGCCTTTAGATCTTATAGACCAGGGCTCTGTCTAATCCGCAAGGGAAAAGACGTAACTTATTTTACTAATTTTATGCATTTGTCCCATAGGAAAAAAAACGTCAAGGAATCAGACAGGGCAGGGTTTTATTAAATATTGTTAGAAGTATCTACACGTTAAGAGCCGTCATCATCATCATCATTATGATCACTAGTCTCTACCCTAGCTCTAGCCCCCCCCGATAGGCGGCCCCAGGCGGGGTACGCCCGCTGCCCCAAGGTACATACGCCACTGATCATAAAAAAATACTTGAACAATGTTTTCAAAACTAACAAAGTTTATAACATTGGTTATGTTTATGACTCGTAGCAACTGTCTCTACCACGGAAGTAGTCTCTACACTCTACACACAGATCATTCATCAACCATGTAAGATAATCGCCCTTAGCGCCATCTATCAGAGACTCTTGCAAATAAAATCGAAATGTGATATTTTTAGGAGAAACCGGAAACGAACCTTTGTTTGGTTTAAGTCTAATCCGAACTTATTTAAATGCTTGAATAATAATAAAATTTTGAGACATATACAGAAAAATATATCTAATAAATTTCATAAAAAGTAAAAGTCTGAGGTGACAAATTTCGCGATACTAATTCCCACAAACAAGTGAGTATCGGCGCAGGTTAAAAAAACTAACGGAAGGATGAAGACGTAAGTGTATGATAATTTTAAAAGGTCATATGTAAACGAAGGCAAATCCATAACTTGTCTATGGAATGATAATTTATTTTCCTACGCCGCATCCCTCCCCTCAATGATAGCCGTCAACGCCTGCCTATCTCTCTTGTTCTCACACGCCGAGGCAACAAGCGCCAAAAGATGCTTATTAGAATACTCAGTTCTCTCTCTGACAAAGTCTTCAAGCCCTTTCCGGGGCAAATAATACGCTTTTACGTACCTATCTACGTAGTCTTGATACGGAATAGGTTTTAATCCAGATATTTTCTCTAACTTCACGAACAACTGCCTATAATCTAGTTGCATTAATCCTCTACCTCCATTCGAACACTTACTCGCATTTGAAAAACCTTCGACTAACAAATGAACAACGAATTTTGACACCATCGCCCAAACTGAGTTTAACACCTCCAAATTTAAAGTAACTTTAGCTGAAACATTTTCTAAGCGCAACGCAAACACTTGAATTTTCCGTGTAACCATGTCTACGTACGGCGAATGTTCTACAGCGACGTTTTTAACATCCCATTTGACTTGTGACATTGCTATTAAGGCGGATCTAGCGTCAACAGCTTTTGATGCAGAACACATATAAACTGGCATTCTCAAATCTGTGACTACTGCTAGAGTGTTATCTTTGAAATGCTCTAGAATCATTCGCTGATGTGACGCGACTATCGACTCTAAATACGGTTGTAAGAGCTCAAATTGCTTTGATAGAAATATTACGCTTTCGACTGCGACGATTCGTTCGCTTAGGCCGTGGAGAGTATCTTCTGAATTTAAATTTAAATGATGCGGTAGTTCTGGACAAGGGAAAGTTTTGGAATCTCCATCACCAGAATTACCAGTCGTATCTATACTATTTGATATTCTTTTTAATACCGCATTCAATTTAGTCGTATATAACGTTGTTGATGCAACATCTAAATCTGAAGCGAAGAACAGATGAACCGTATAGAAGTAATAATCAAAAAGTTGATTCATAAGCATAACTACTTCTAGAGAAATTTGCGGGAGATATCTACATATTTGTAGGTATTGACCACAATTTCTTAGAACAGATAGAGTAGTATTCGTTACTATGACACAGGGACTGTCTATAAGTTTATCATTTGTACTTGAGTATTCTTTCTCGGTTTCTTCAACGAAATCTCGTCTTAGCTCATCGGGTTCATCATCAGAATCATCACTCGCTTCTAACTCTGGCTCTAGACCAAAAATATCATCATTAGTGACGTTTTCATTTCTAAATATTTCAAATGGTGTATGATTAGTTTTTTGATTGAAGTATTTCGCTATATATACACTATCATCTTGGGACGGAACTGAAGAGCCACCGTCTGATTGCGCTTTAGATATTGATGTTTCTAATTTAGGGTTTAAGTACTTTTTGAACTGTTTAAATTCTTGTAAATTTAGCAAATTGAAAGTAGATTTAACAGGACATTGCTCCCAGCCTTCGTTCTCTAAAAAGAGTTTCAACTCATCCATGCGACCTCTATGATAGTTTTTAATGTATATCACACTTTGGGTTTTGATGAAATCTTGCAATATATCTGATTTATCGCCGCAAAATACTTCAGCTACTTGCGTTAATTTCCTCAAAATACCTAGCATTTGAATAAACTTTTCAAAGGGATATTCCTCTAAGCCAGAACTCTTCAAAAAAGTTGATACCTTGGCCTGAACATCATGCCAGATCCTGATTAAACCTGCTTTTAATTTCTGCCTGATGTATTCTCTACTAACATTCTTTTCAATTTCAAAAACGTTGCTGGACGATGGCGTATCTTCTTCATCATGCTTCGTATGCCAATTAACTAAAAGGTAATAACTCCTCATGATCAAAAAGAGATTCTCGCACAAATTCAAAAGACATACAGGAGCCTTATTCGCTTGTACCATTTGACACATATCCTGAAATTTCATCTCCAAACTTACCTCTCCTACATATGGCTTAACTGCCTCTATAGCTGATTCATTTACCGCAGAAGAGTAATGCATATGTAACTGTTCCATAGCCGCTTGAGTCTTACCTAACAAGTTGAACGCTTTCCGTAACTTCCTAAAAACGTTTTCATCAAAATTATAACATAGAGATGATAATACACTATCTAGTTTTTCTTCTGTCATGTCTAACGTATCTTGTAACCTAGTATTCAAATCTGCTATACATGTGTACTCTTTGTGACTAACCGCTGCTTTCCTACTTTGTAAAATTAGTTCAATCGCTTCATAATATTCTTTCTTATTTAGTAGCTCTGCTACGTCTTTTTCTACGCTACGAAGACGTCTTAACAGCTCTAGAGATTTCAGTACCGAACGTATGATTTGTCGCTTCCGAAAGTTGGCTAGTATGACAAAAGTTGAGATGGTGAGATGGTTGGATGCTGAACGGAGGGAGTTCCTTGCTTCTTGGCATTTCTGTAGGGTCTCCGAGAGTTGGGAGCGAATGTTCTGGATCTCGGCGAATTCACGGTCGCAGTTGTCGCGCTGTTGCGAGATCAGGTGGAGAGCTTTGCCGGACACCACCTGTAGTAAGTGAAAACGCATTCAAAATCCACGAAAAAAAAAGCTTATCTTGTTATTGGGACAATAATTAGAGATTAAGGTACATTGTAGTATTTAAACAATAAACCTCAACGTATCTTCACAATTAAGTATCGTTGACCAATTTACAACCTATCACGAGTACGACAAATGTCCATCCAAATATAGGAGTGCCTCAAGGTGGTAACTTGGGACCAACGGCAATCGAAAATCATAAACAGCTTTGAAGTGTACGTGGGAAAGTGCAGGGGGAATAGGGGGCACAAGCCTGAAATATCTGTTTTCCTAAAATGAATGATTTTCAAACAATCTGCGTTATAACAATGTTTGCACGTCTATTTTGTCAGCTACCTCAAAATGTCTGCTATTTAGAATGTGTACACTCTCAGGAAGTGGACGGATTCATAAGTTTTGGTTTTCCGTTATCATCAATAGGTCTTTGTCAGTCTCCACAGCAGGATCAAGACACTCTTTGTACTACCAGAGCTATATATTAGCCAGGGCAGTCAGAGGATTTGGCCTACTCTCTCCACGCTGGCCAGACGGGTTGGAGAGGTCTGTTTAATTTTATACCTTTTTAGCTTGTGTTTCCTTAGTCAATTTCTACGACATCCACGGGGAGACTTGGAGTGGTCCTATTCTACTTTGCCGGGAACCAAACGGTTATGTAATATGTCGTATCGAGAAAGATGTTAATTATTGCCAGAAGCACAGTTAAAACAGGGTGCGGTTGATTTATGGATCACCCAGGGCGCTGGTAATCGCTCTTCACTGTCACTGAAGTCTATGTAGAATTGAGGATTAAAGGGAAATGTGGACAATGTAATGATCTCCTACCTCTCGATTATGGGTAGCAGCGAGCGGTATGTGGTTACCTACCGGTTGCCGCCTCTTCAGCTTAGTGAACATCCGCTCTATAGCCTCCCAAGTATGCAGCGCGGGCACATTCTGCAGAGTATGTTGTAAGGCGTACTGCACCGCATCAAACGCAAAAACTAAAAAGAGTGCCTCAGGGTAGTAACTTGGGACCTACGGCAATCATTTTGTAATATGATAGAGCCAGAAGTGGAGTTACAGCTGGTGTAGGTTGAGTTGTGGATCGGCCAAGACGCTGGTAATCGCTCTACACCTTCACTGATATTCGTCTAGAATTGAGGATTAAAGGAAAATGTGGGCAATGCAATGGTCTCCTACCTGTTGCTGCCTCTTCAGCTTAGTGAACATTCGCTCTATAGACTCGCAAGTGAGTGGCGCGGGCGCATTCTGAAGAGTATGCTGCAAGGCATACTGAGCCGCGTCGAATTCAGCCGGCGGGGAGAAGTACACGTTCTCTATCTCGCGGAGTACCTGTAAATATTAGACATTGTTAAGTCTCGAAGCTGGTTAAAATACCTGTCTATCACATTTTATTTAAAACTAGCAGCCTTATCCGGATGCGCCAAGAATGTTTTTTAGACATATAAACCTTCATCATGAATCACTCTATCTATTCTCTTTTTAGGGTTCCGTAGTAAACAAGGAACCCTTATAGTTTCGCCATGTATGTCTGTCTGTCTGTCTGTCTGTCTGTCTGTCTGTCTGTCCGTCCGCGGTTTTACTCAGAGACTATAAGTACTAGAAAGCTGTAATTTGGTATGAGTATGTATATTAATCATACCAAAAAAGTGGTAGAAAAAAATCTTGAAAAAAAATTTTTTTTATGGTAGCTCCCATACAAGTAAAGTGGAGGAGTAATTTTTTATTCGCTATTTACCCACCGTGTGGGGTATCGTCAAATAGGTCTTTAAAAATTATTGTAAGGTTGCGAACACCATTTTTCGATTTAGGGATCCGTTTCCGAAATATTTGGTTTTAAAGTGCAAATTTTTGTTAGAGGTACGTGTCCCCCCCCTCTATCTACTAAACGGTTATATATGGAAACGTGAAAAAAATTACAGCGGTAGTATATATACTGAAGTTGAAAGGAAAACTATCAAAGCTGAGTACTAAGTACAAACTAAGAAGTTATAGGCAACCAACTTATAAAATGTATTCGAAAATGTAAAATTCCATACAATTTTCATTGTTAGATGTTTTTGGTCGTTAAACTGTGAGGTGCGAATAAAAATCAAAGTTGTCATTCGCAACTACGGAACCCTACACTGCGCGTGGCCCGACACGCACTTGGCCGGTTTTTTAATTTTAAGTAAATAAATAAGATATGGGAAAAAATTCCACGCTGCCAGGATTTGAACCGGTAGTCTATGTTCGTCTAAGGCCTAATTGGTAAGGCGTTAGACGTATTCCGATCTATTACGTCCATAGTCTGTTTAGGGACTTCCATGTCAGCCAAGGTAGATCATGGCCAGGCAGGACGGAGATATTCTGATAGCGGGATGACGCACGCTGTTGGATATCTCTTCTTCCAGATGCTAAACTTAGATTTACAGACTTACGTACGTAACGATATAGAGTTGTATTTACCTCCAAATCGGCAGCAGAGTGAGCAACACTGAGAGACCGCGAGTTAACGCCGGGAGGTCCATGGCGATTCTCCAGTCCATCTTCAGGCATCATAGTGCTGCTGAAATGCAAAATAAATTTCTTCTATAATTGAAAGTAAAAATATATTTTATATCTAAATCTGTTAATCTCACACTACACGGTCTGTAAATATTGCGGTCCAAAATTTTTAATTTGTCGTGAACCTTTAAAAAAATTCGTTTTACTAGATGTCCCTTGAACTCAAAAAGATTGCAGAACACTGGATTACTATATAGAATTCAATACATTGTATACATAATCCAAACATACCCATTTAACAAGAAGGTATTAAATACATTCAAATAGGTATGATTCAAGTTTCCTCAAGCTATCAAAAGGATAAGGAAAAAGTTTTTTCCTCAAGTTTTTTTTTGCAAATACATTCACAGTTATGTAAAATGGGGTAAACATGTTTCAATGTACCATTTAACAGAGCAGGATGAACCTATACAATAGAGCGAGACATCCTTACAACTTCTCTTTTCTGAATATATGTAGATCTGTCCTGCTCTGCCGATTTGACCAAATGAATTGTGTAGGTTATTAAAGGACGGGGTTTTTGATGGGAATCTAAGCGGTTCAGTTAAAGTTTACCATAGATGAGTTTGCAAGTTAATTTTAGTGGACTTAATAATATGAATTTGTTATAGTTTGCTGTTATAAATGCTCATGCTCATGAACAATGTCTGAAATAGTTAAAGTAGACTGTCATGTGGGCTCAAGATAGACTTGTCACCAGAAGCTCACATAAAGCATTCGGAACTACACCATCTTTGACTGCTACTTGTTAACTTCTCACCAGTGGTCATTACAAAACGCTAGTAGTTTTTCGATTTTGTATATTAAAAATAAAAATAATAAGAAAGAAAAATATGACGTTCAGAAAGAGATACAATTATCAAATTTTGAATAAAAATCTTTGACTTTGACTTTAACTGTATACCATACACCACAGATATTTTGTATCTCTTTAAAATGATCATTGGGAGAATCTCTGAAATCTCAGAGGAAGCCATAAAACGAAAAATAGAATAAAATAGATATTTAAGGATTTGAAGAAGGACGGATTTGCCGTGTGGTTCCCGGTAGAGTAGAATAGGATCACTCCATGTCTTCCCGTGGATGTCGTAGAAGGCGACTTAGGGAACACAAGCTAAACAAAGCTTATAATATCAGGATTTGGCCTACACTCTCCACGCTGGCCAGACGGGTTAGAGAGGTCTTTTTGATGTTTGTGAGCTTTGTTTAGCTTGTGTTTCCTAAGTCGCCTTTTACGACATCCACGGGAAGACTTGGAGTGGACCTGTTCTACTCTGCCGGGAACCACACGGCATCATCATATAATCATACAATCTCATCATATAATACATGGAATGTATTATATGTCCCTGATATATAACACATTCTTAGTATTTTCTACAAGTCATCATCATTTCGTGTAGGTGACACGGTCAGTCGACCATCTACACCCTGGTGTCAGAGTTCTTCGGAACCGCCTCCCGGCCTCTGACGTGGTTCCTTTAACGACTACCAGATGGCAGCCGGGACCACCGGCTTAACGTGCCTTCCGAAGCACGGAATCATCTTTCTTATCAGACAATCAGGTGATTCATGCCTGCAATGTCCTAACCAAACTAGAAACAACTTAACAAAGTATGCTTCCCGTGGGAATCGAACCCACGACCCCCGGGTCAACAAAGCAAACGCCTTAACCACTGGACCACGGAGGCAGTTAGGCTACAAGTACAGGCACTCAACGATACTATATTTTATAACATATACTTATATAGATAAACATCCGAGACCCAGGTCATTCTGAAAAAGATCGTTTTCCATCATGACCTGACCGGGGATCGAACCCGGGACCCCCGTGTCGCAGGCTGGCGTGTTGACCGCTGCGCCACGGAGCTCGTAAAATACGAATTTATTTTATTTAATAAAAAATCTATGTTTCTGTAACTCGAAATTTCGGTCAGTGATTCCTTGGATGTTACTCTTTTTGACAAAAAAATATCAACCTCCGACTCAACCGTCCTTATTCGAAAGTTTATCCTGCCCCCCCCCCCCCCTATTTACTAACTTTTGACAGCTACGGTGTACATCATTTTCATGGCAACTACAATATTCATTACGGCTTCGGTATGAATGACTATTTTTATTTAAGATATGAAAACCTAGTAATAGATGCTAGTGACAATCAAATCGTTGGTCACCGAGTTAGCAAATCGGCCTGCTGCAAAATTTTTGGCCTGAGTTGAAATTAACATAATGAAACTTTTAACAACTAAATACTTGTAGTCAAAGACCAATAATTCTGTCACTTAGTACCAGTTAAAATCACATGCCGCCAAGCCAAAGAGACATTGCCTGCCCTGAGCAGCAAATACTCCAAGCGCCTACTGGCTCTTCCAAGGGTAAAATTACGACTCATGATAGGTATAATAACCGGTCATTGTATGTTAAACAAACACCTATTTGTTATAGGAATGACTGACAGTCCCCTTTGCAGAGGCTGCTTAGAGACTAAAGAAACTGCAAGGCATGTCATACTAGAATGCCCTAGCATAACAACTACAAGAGAAGAATTCCTGGGACATCCAGTAACTATGAGCGAGGCATGCAGCACACCCTCTGCAGTCCTTCGCTTCCTCGACGAGCTGGGTTGGCTCACATAACACCAATCAGCAACCCAAAAGAAAAACGGAGAACGAAATCTCCATTATGCAGAGGACTTAGATGACGAATAGTCCTCTGTCCACAATGGGCCCAAACAAGAGGCCTAAGTGTGGAAAACTGCCCACGGAACCAGATCGAGCAGAACCAGACCAGTTAAAATATTTTAAATACATAAATAATATAAGTATCATAGATATTATTGGGGAAAAGAAGGGGAGGCCTTTGCCCAGCAGTGGAAGACAAAAGTATGCTAAAAAAGATATTATAATTTAACTTATAATAACTTACACAGTATAAAGACCTAAAAGTAGAACAATTATGCATATCAACTACGTACTTTTGAATGAAGTATACAGCATAATTCAGGTAAATATTGAACCAGAATAACATGAAACTGAATATGTTTTGAATAATGGTTAGCTTCTTACCTTTATGAAGCACTCACGACAGGAATATTGATGTTACATTATTGTTTGTATCCACATTTCGAAGGTTGTCACGCAATAGGTCACTTAGAAAGATAACATTGTACTTGTATGATCAGAGATGGATCATAGCTTATAATTAATATGCTAAACGTTGTTATTACACTTGTCTGGCTAATTCTAAATACAAATTATAGATACAATACGGGAAAAACACTACACAAGCACAAATTCAGGAAGCAAAATCACCGAAGCGCAAGTGCAAGTCGTCAAGTTGATTGAAGTTGTGGTGTCAAGTTACGTCATTGTCAAACTTGTGTCAAACGTCAACAGTATTACCAGTTACATTTTATGAATTTAACCGAAACCAATTTATTTATCTTTACACCAAGTGATTTCGTCTCATTGTGTTTAGGAGCATGTAATGGCTTGTGGAACGTGCGTCTCCGAAATCACTGTTTGAAAGAACGTACAAGTATCTGTGACATGTGACAAACGACGTGCTCACAACACTAGCTGGTGCTCCATTGTCGATGGTCGCCGATCGTCGTTCTTTTCACTTAGTATTTCTTTTAACTCCTACCGGACGTTAATTACGAGGCATGCTTTACACAGATGCCATAAAAATGTTAGTATATTAAAAACAAGCCACCGTGAGGTTCCGGACAGAGTAGAATAGAACCACTAAAAGTCTCCCTGTGGATATCGTAGAAGGCAACTTTTTTATGATTTTGGACAGCAAACAAGCATGCGGGTCACCTAATGGTAAGTGATCTCCGCTGCCCATGGACAACTGCAACATAAGCTTAGGAAACATAAAGCTAAACAAAGCTCATAAACATCAAAGAGACCTCTCCAACCCGTCTGGCCAGCGTGGAGAGTATAGGCTGACTCCTCTAACTGCTCTGGCCAATATACAAGATGATTTTGAAGCTATAAACTATATTAAAATCTCGGAATCAGAATTCCTAAGGGAATACAGAATCGAAAGAAAAAAGGTGAAAATCGAAAAATAAAATCAGAAATTCGCCCAGTTGATCGGTGACTTTGTATGAGAGATCTAAAAACTTTTACGTTTTATTCCTTGTTTTTGTTGTCTTGTCCTTCTGTATTCTATTAATATATTTCATAGGTTCAAAATTAGCCTGTATGACTCTGGTAGTACACACAGGGTCGTTGTGAAGGATTCTTCAGGTTCTTGTTTAGGAAAAGCAGGAGCACAAGAAAAACACAAGATAGACTGTACAAAAATAAAATATTCCTTTTATTTATTTGATGCATGTCACTCTCTGTCGGTAGGAAACAATATACGAAAAAATATTATTTGTTAAATCTTTCAAATAAAAAAACATTTAGGTATAAAACCTCTACAGTCGTGCTCCTGCAGTGAAGACAAAAAGTCCAGATAATGCTGATGACAATTATAAAATAAACAATAACATCTTTGGAAGAAAATTTCATATAAAAAGGCGTTATTCACAAGCTATGTCAGCATCCATCCCTCTTTAAAAATTTCAAAATTCTAAGGTTACCAAAATTACGTAGAAGCACTAATAATTACATTACAGATTTGCAATTCAAATATTTTTGTTTTATTAATTTTTATCTCGCAGGGGTTGGGTGGGAAGGCGAAGAATGAAGAGTAAGTCACACAGAATTCTACTAAATGGTCACAAAAGTTTAATGTTGGCAATATGATTATTAAAAACAATGCGTTTAGTTTTTTCATATCCGTGCTAGGAAGGTAGAAAATGAATGTAGAAAAATGATCTACATACTTGTTATTGTAGATATAATGGTTACCGTTTAAATTAATCACTATAATTCTTAGAAACTACCTGTACTAATTTATTATGTCTCTATTGATTAAAAAATAATTAATTAAAAATCGACGACAAAAATGAGATAAAGATTTTTTTTGTCAGTGCCACATTGTTAAAAAAAATAGTAGTCTTGACGTCATGCGAGCAATGAATATTTAGCGACGGTGATTTGGTTATTTTGTGGCGAATTTAGTTGACTTATATTGATGTGTTTAGTGAAATAGCAAAAATGGAGACTGAGCGGATGATAGAAGACACGATACCACCACAGGTACTGTTGAAAACATTAATTGGAGCATACCGTAATGTCATGGCTGCTAAGTCCGCCATCTTTGCGTCTCCCTGTTGTTTCAACTTATTATTCTATGTTTTTCTTAGATCATATTAGCAGATTTTCCAACAATTTGAGAAATTCCTGTAGTAGACTTCTTCCTCAACCTTAGCCTTGCGTCGATTTTGGGTTGAGGAAGTGATAGTTTAAGCAGGAAGGCAAAAGAGAATGTCGAATGTCCTGCATTGCGGGTGCTTCAAATAAGAGTTTCTTTCTAGTAAATTACCGTTAATTTCTTATATAAAACCTAATTCTAATATAATCTAATTCCATAAGCTAATACATGTATTTTAGTTGAAAAGGCTTACAAAATCTTACAATCCTCAACATTCACGTTAGCCTAAAAGGCGTAAAAAATGCATAAAATCTTTAATTAACAATTATTAATTAGCATGAAAACTGCAGCTGAGGCATTGACCTAACATTCCGAGCGTAAAATTTTGAGAATTTTAAAGAATTTCGTTCCAAAATTTAACTGTGCCACTTTTGTCCTCAATTTCACAATATGCTTGCAAATTGCTAGCATATCACCAGTTACGTGAGCTGGTACATGTCCCGCTGTGATGTTACGACTCTTGTCACTGCCCTAGCTTGTTTTTTTACCTAAACATACAAGTTAAACATGTTTATTACTTAATTTCAAGTTACAAAGAAAAACAAGAAAGTTTGGCTAAAACACTGTCATGCATGCAATATTTACTTTTGTACACATGCACTTAATCATTATTTGATTTTTTTTTAATTGTGCAGGCAGACAATCATACGCAAGAACATTTTCGCCTATGGACATCTGCAATATTAATTTTTGGTAACAGAGTTGTACTGGCCTTCTAATAGGAATTCATCCTTCTTTTGAAGGCAAACAGTGCCTTCAGGGCAGAACAGTGGAAAAAAGCTTGTTTTTCAACCTACACATCACTATCACTTCACTACATCACTACATAGTATATAACAAAGTCGCTTCTTCTTTCCCCATGTCCCTTTGTATGCTTAAATCTTTAAAACTACGCAACGGATTTTGATACGGTTTTTTTTAAATAGATAGAGTGATTCAAGAGGAAGGTTTATATGTATAATAACATCCATTAAATATTGGAGAAATACTGTTATTTTTGAGTTTTCTCCTGGATATGATGTCGTAAATATTCACATTTTTTACCGATCATCATGAAATTTTGCGGACACATAGGGTAGGGTATTGAGAAGGACATAGGCTATACATCACGCGGGCGAAGCCGCGGGTAACAGCTAGGGCAACAATAAAAGATTGAAAGAAAGGTGTTGTTGTGGTTCACCAGGCCTTGAGCTGAGCCTCTATAGCTTTCTGTTTGTTTTAGGAGATCCTGTAAAACAAAACTGTAAAACTTAGTTTTGGTGCAACTGGGATACAACATGCCCTTTATATCCCCTGATGTTAACTGAGAATTATGAGAACTGATACTGTGCTTCTACCTGATAGATAACAAGCATGCCAAAATATGCCTGTGTCATTTTAGTTCCAGCTCTTTTTCCCCAACTACATCTATCTTCTGTGACAATCCACAATTTTTTTATGTATGTTTAACGTTGGTGGACTATGCCAGCCTCATTTATGGGGACTTCAAGTCCTCCATAAATATACCTATGCAACATTATAATGCTCTATTCTTGTGACAAAAACAGTCAAATTGCCTAGTAAGTAGTAGTGAAAACATTTTAGGATGTCGTAGAAGGCGACTTAGGAAACACAAGATAAACAAAGCTTATAAACATCAAAGAGACCTATGCAACCCATCTAGCCGGCTTGGAGAGTGTAGACCAAATCCTCTGAATGCTCCAGCTATGGTATTACAGAGAGGGTCATGCTCCTGCAGTGGAGAGAAAAGGCTTGATAATGATATCTTTCATCACTTGGTGCCCTACACTTTGAGATATTTGAAAGTTTGATTATGTGCTGAATATAGGTGAAGGTGTATTTGTGGTCAGTGTACAAAAGAGTCCGTTCAAAATTCTGAGGTCAGTCATAAGACCTAATTTTACAGGTACCGAAGGAAAATTTTTTTCTTAAATGCTTCAGTACACTTACTTTAACTATGCCAGCCAATTCATAGTGACATTATACACGAGGACATAAGAGGATACTGAATGTGACAATGGATTGTAAGAATCTCTTACTTACTAAACTTCTTTTTCACTTCAATCTTTCTTTCATCGAAATTACTCTTACTAGACTATGAGGTTTGTTCATTGTAAGAAAAAAACATTGAAGTTCAGAGGTTCTACAGTCCGAATCAAACTCTATGGCGGCTCGGAACATCGCACGAGCAGTGGCGGATTTACCAATAGGCTTAGTAGGCTGAAGCCTAGGGCGGCATATTTAGAGGGGCGGCAAATTTAGCCCAAATAATTAAAAAAAAAATATAATTATATTTATACACATTACGTTCGTAATCCGTATATAAAAGACTAGCTGTTACCCGCGGCTACTTCACTATATCACCTACTTCACAATCATACTAATAACGGGAAAAAGTCGATGTCATGAGGACGATAGAACACATCATAAAGTAGCAATTTCTGAATAACTAAATGTAATTAATATGATTGTGAACTAAACTAACGTATTGAATTTCAATAGTAGCTCAGTAGGGGCGGCAAGTTTGGATAGACTACTAGCGGCAAATTTGTAAATCCGCCGCTGCGCACGAGTCAATGCGCAGTACGGAATATTAGGTACAGTGGGGCGCGCGAGGGGAGGCGGGGTGTGTACTGCGCAGCCCGCAGCTAAAATCCGAGGAGCCATAAAGTTTGATTCGGACTACCAATCTTAAAAATTGCTATCCATTGTTTACCAAACTAAGCCTTAGTCACTTCAAGGCCTCGTTTTTTATGCAGCGGTAAAAAATACACAAACTGCTTTACCAATCTCGTCAAAGTGTGTAATTGTTGCAATTGAGGCAGCGAGTGCATGATGACGGGAAAATCATTGTAGCTAACAAGTAGTATTTTTTTACCATAGTTGATTTTGACACTGATTTTAGCGGACTTGAAATTCTTAATATAGTTTAATACTTATTATATAAAAACCAAACAAATAAAAATACAACGAATAAGGATATTTGTACAAAGGCGGATTTATCCCATGAAGAGATATCTTCCAGTCAACCAAGTGTTTGAAAGGTTTTAGGGAAATAGTACCCAGTTAACTAATGTAAGATAATAAAAACATTATTCCGTCGTTTAGATCATAGTATAGCGCGAGTCGTTGCACAATACGCAATATTACGTTCAGAGGGGCGCGCGCGGGGAGGCGGGGCGCGTACTATGCAGTAAATACAGCTAATATCCGAGGCGCCATAAAGTTTGCATCGCACTGCACTAATACTGAAGACGTTTTAAATGAATTACCTTAGGGGTAAACAGTTAACATATGGTGGCTGTGGTGATGGCATCGACTATATTCATGAACTAAGAAGACGAACAGGCAACGGCCTTCCTGATGGAAAGCGGTTACCGTATCCTATGAACGCCTCCAACACCTAGGACCCTGAAGAAATTTTTTCACGCACCTTTTTGAGGTACCCCATGTTGTCGTTTCTCGTGAAAACCAAGGCAGGAAGTTCATTCTATTACTTTAGCATATAAGTATAGAAGAAAGTTCCGTATATAACGGACTGCACGCAATTTAGGATTTAAGGTGTGAGGATGAACTCCCTGTTGATGGCGTGAGGTGGGATAGAAAAAAATATTCTCTAGACTAGAGTATTTTGTCTCCCGTTCGTTAGGAGGAAATACTCACTTGCACTTCAGCAGCGTCAATAGCATTCTAAACCTTATTGCATTACATTACAGGTGACGTCGTTAACATGCCTCGACACTGGCGTCAGACCTGCGCCGAGCAGCGCGGCCTACGCGGCAGAAAGAGACAGCTGCCTCAACTTGTTTACCAGATGGAACGAGACAGATCAAGTAAGTCAACTTTTCTTTTAAGATTCTCTTGATGAGAGAATATCTCCTGCGTTTCATGTTGCCTTAGTAAACTGGCGTCTGAGCAGTGCGGACTAGGCGGCAGAGAGCTGCCTCAACTTGTTTACCAGATGGAACGAGACAGATCAAGTAAATCAACTTTTTAATTCCATTTAATCTAGAATAGCCTAGAAAATTCTTTTAAACTTACAAAACAGAGTAACGTGGGTTGAGATTCGAACCGGTGTCGCCCGATTGCCAACCCACGCCGAGCAGCGCGGCCTACGCGATAGAGAGAGATAGCTGCCTCAACTAGTTTACCAGATGGAACGAGACGGATCAAGTAAGTCAACCTCTCTTTTAAGATTTTCGACGAGACAGAATATCTCCTGCGGGTCATGTTGCCTTAGAATCAGAGCAACGTGGCTTATGCTGCAAAGAGAGACAGCTGCCAAAACTTGTTTACCAGATGGAAAATGGATCATCTACCTCTCTTTTAGGATTCTCTTGACGAGAGAATATCCTCTGTGGGTCATGTTGCCTTAGTACACTAGAGACAAAGCAGCGTGACCTATGCGGGAGACAGACAGCCAGCCTCAACTTGTTTACCAGATGGAACGAGATCAAATATGTCGACTTCTTCTTTCGAGTCTCATAATATCTCCTTCCTCCCATGCACTGGTATCAACTAGGTTCTTGAATTAAAATCTGTTGAGCTGGCTACTCTAGGTATGTAATCTGATCTTCAATGTTGACCATTTCTTCCGAGACCATATCACGAGGGGTCATAATACATATCAGGTGAGCGGGGTGGGGGTTAGGGGGTCGCATCACGCTGTCGCGCACCCAACATGATTTTGATTCACTTACCGTGACCCAGCGCCCTGGGCGGTGGCCCAACTGCGCCCAACCCTAACGCCACTTCTGAACACGGCGGCTTGATTAATATAGAGGTAATACTCTTGCCAAATTACGGCTTTTAGTACCTATATATACATAGACTTATGAGACAAACCGCGGACAGACAGACATAGTTACGGACATTGCGAATCCTTGTTTTCAACGGAACCCTAAAAACTGACCCTCTCTGTACTACTAGAGCCTTAACCAGAGCTACCTACATTCTTCACGCTGGCTGGCGACTTCTACGACATCCACGGGAAGACTTTGAGTGGTCCTATTCTACTCTGCCGCAAAAACACAACCCAGAACCACACAGTCAAAAAAACTGTAATCACACATCTTACTTTTGTCAACAGGTGGAGTTTGTGGAGCAGCTCCTGGCTCGAATGTGCCACTACCAGCATTGGCACATCAATGCGTACCTCAAGCCAATGCTGCAGAGGGACTTCATCAGTATGCTGCCCAGTATGTATTGAACTCCTTAACGTTTATGATAGCCTAGTAACTTTAAGCATTATTTTTAGTTATTTCAGCATTGTCACGTCAATGTGTACCTCAAGCTAATGCTGCAGATCCCTTCATCAGTATGCTGCCCAGTATTTATCCAACTCCTTAAAGTTTATGACAGCCTAGTAATTTGATACATGATTTAGTTCTTTTTTCTTTTCTTCTTTTTAATTATGGCTTCCACCGAGATTTCAGTGATTCTGCCAATGTCCAGTACGATGAGATACTAAGTATCGGTGTTGTACGGTATGTGGCATCAAAGATGGCGTATGTTCTTTGGCAGCCTCGTGGGAGATTTTGGCGACAAATCTATACGAGTCCATTTAACAGTCTACTTTAACTATTTCACAAATTGTTCTCGAGCACGAGCGTTTATAACACCAAACTACACCAATTTCATATTATAAAGTCTACTTAAATCAATTTGCAAAAATGTATAACGCAAACGACAACTGAACCCCTTGACTTCCCACCAAAAACCCCCATGATTTAGTTATTTCAGCATTGGCTTATCCAATGCCTCACGCCAATGCTGCAGAGGTACTGCATCAGTATGCTGCCCAGTATGTATCAAACTTCTAAGATTTATGACAGCCTACTAACTCAATACATTAATAATAGGTATCATTGATTATTTTGCAACGAGGAAATAAAAAATGGAAGGGAAGGAGAAGAAGCCGGATTCCACAACTGAGGGTTTCTGATTTTAAAAAAATTTCGACCTGTCAGTGCTCGATAAGCCGCTGTCAGTGGATAATATTTAACAAGCAGTAACAATTGACAGATTGTGGCCTAATCACAGCTTACCGGACCCGGCGCCACAGTGCTGCCGCCGCTTATTTCACAGCACCCTCATTCTGCAGAGCGACTTCTTGGTGCGAGTGAGTTGTTCTGTGTGTGTCAAACACCTATAACTTTATGATACCCTAGTAACGTCCTGTCTTAAGTGGAAATGGGCGGGACATATCTGCCGCATGCCTGTCGAAATTCGAAAGCGTGTTCCGTTTTCCATGTTGTGGAATCCACAATGTGGATTCCACAACATGGAAAACGGAAATGCGGATCCCCGAAAGAGATGGAAGCAGTTCTTGGCGGAAATTCAAGCGGTCGACACGGTGTTTGTTTTGAATTGATTTGCAAATTAAATATAAATATATAAATAAATATATACGGACAAATCACACAGATTGAGCTAGCCCCAAAGTAAGTTCGAGACTTGTGTTATGAGATACTAACTCAACGATACTATCCCAACGAACCCAGGTCAATCTGAAAAAGATCATTTTCCATCTTGACCTGACCGGGAATCGAACCCGGGACCATCCGCATCGCAGGCAGGCGTGTTGACCGCTGCGCCACGGAGCTCGTGATTTAGATTCATGAATTTTATTATGTGACACATCGCCGTAATTTGGTGTTATAAATGCCCATTTTCATAAACAATGTGTGTGCCATAGTGCGGCTGTAATGAGATTTACTTAGTGGGCTGGTGGCTGTCCAGTCCACCTTGCTGCGCCATCTACGATGAAACCAGTGGATTCTCCAAGAATTGTCACCAGGGGCTCCGTCAACCAACGAAATTAATTACACCATCATTTTGCTGATTAATAATAACTTGCTAACTGGTGAAGTAGTAAAGAGAGGTTGTAAAGGACTCGTATCCAGTTCCTATAAAAATATTTAAAAAAAAAATGCTTGCTTAGTTTCCGCGCTATTTCATAAAAAAAAACTTATGATAACTAATGCTACAGTGTAGCAACTCATAGAATTTCAAATAGGCACGTGTCTCCTTCCGTTGTGAAAACATGAAATTCAGAGTCAACATGGTCACGTTGTTAATGCAAATGTGTTGCTTATTCGAGTATGATGCTTATATGTCAGCGTGTATGTATAACGTGTGGTTCCCGGCAGAGTAAAATAGGACCACTCCAAGTCTTCCCGTGGACGTCGTAGAAGGCGATTTAGGAAACACAAGCTAAACAAAGCTTATAAACATCAAAGAGACCTCTCTAACCCGTCTGGCCAGCGTGGAGAGTGTAGGCCAAATCGTTTGACTACTCTTGTAGTACAGAGAGGCTCGTGCTCCTGCAGTGGAGACTAAAAAAATACCGGCCAAGTGCGTGTCGGGCCACGCGCAGTGTAGGGTTCCGTAGTTGCGAATGACAACTTTGAGTTCACACTGTTCACACTCGCACCTCACAGTTTAACGACCAAAAACATCTAACAATGAAAATTGTATGAAATTTTACATTTTCGAGTACATTTTATAAGTTGGTTGCCTATAACTTTTTAGTTTGCACTTAGTACTCAGCTCTGTAATTTTTTTCACGTATCTATATATAACGGTTTAGCAGATAGGGGGGGGGGGGGGGGGGACTTACCTCTAACAAATTCGCACTTTAAAACCAAATATTTCGGAAACGGATCCCTAAATCGAAAAGTGGTGTTCTCAACCTCACAATATTTTTTTAAGACCTATTTAACGATACCCCACACGAAGGGTAAATAGAGAAAAAAAATTACTACCCTACTTGTATGGGAGCTACCCGAAAAAATTTTTTTCAAAATTTTCTTCTACCACTTTGTTGGCATGATTAATATACATACCCATACCAAATTACAGCTTTGTAGTACTTATAGTCTCTGCGTAAAACCGCGGGCGGACAGACAGACAGACATGGCGAAACTATAAGGGTTCCTTGTTTACTACGGAACCCTAAAAAGACCTGATGAAGATGATGTGATATGATATGTCATACGCAAAACATGTGAAAACATCTATTGCGTTAGCTGATACTGGATCAGCAGATTAGCGTTGCCATGTATGAAGATAGACTAAACGTCATCTCATCATCATCTTTAGATACTCCTTATTATACGTCCTATAATTAGTAGAACTATATGCCGTCTGAAGGTTCCTATGTAACGAATGAAATCACACGTAAAATCTTCGTTTGTCCCACAGAAAAAGGTCTCGACCACGTGGCCGAAAATATCCTGTCATACTTGGACGCGAGTTCGCTCTGCGCCGCCGAGCTGGTCTGCCGGGAGTGGCAGCGCGTCATCTCAGAAGGAATGCTTTGGAAGAAGCTGGTGGAACGTAAAGTCCGCACGGACTCTCTGTGGCGCGGCCTAGCTGAACGTAGAGGCTGGTGAGTGATCTACAGTATTTATTATTCCCTGGTAGTAGCCATGGGTATTTGGCAATGTTTGGAAGTTAGTTCCTTCTTGGTCTCCGAGCTGGTCTGCCGAGAGTGGCAGCGCGTCATCTCAGAAGGAATGCTTTGGAAGAAGCTGGTGGAACGCAAAGTCCGCACGGACTCTTTGTGGCGTGGTCTCGCTGAGCGCAGAGGCTGGTGAGTGATCTCCTATACATTTATTATATCCTGGTACTAGCCGTGAGTCTCCAACTTTGCTTGGAAGCCAGTTCCTCAGAAGGAATGTTTTGGAAGAAGCCGGTAGAGCGTCGAGGCTGGTGAGTGATCTCCTATGAATTTATTATTCCCTGGTAGCTGCCGTGAGTATCTGGCAATGTTTGGACGCTAGTTCCTTCGTGGTCTGCCGAGAGTGGCAGCGCGTCATCATTGAATACATGATGTCGAAGAAGTGATCTCTTCTGTAGTTCTTATTTCTTCGCTTGAATAGTAGTTCCGTCTGTGCTACTGATGAGTCGACAATTAAAAGACAGGATGCTTTGAATGATCCTATTGAAACATGCAAGGGCCTGTCAGTGACTGCCGATGAAACTAATCTCCTTCATATTTCTAAATGCCTGGTAGGTACTCAGAACTTGAATGACGTTGAATGTTTATATCAAACTTGTTTCTCCAGGATACAATACCTGTTCAAGCCCAAGCCGGGCTGCCAGCATCCGTCCCACTCGTTCTACAGACAGCTGTACCCCAAGATCATTCAGGACATACGGTTAATCGAGGATAACTGGAGAATGGGCAGGCATAACTTGCAGGTATGTACCCATATTTTTATAGGTGATACTGTTGTTACTGATATTAAACTAGAAGTTATGAAGATTATAAAGATAAATTAATAATTCAAAAAATAATAAACCTGAGTAAGGCCCTTGGGATTTTTTATTTTATGTTTAAAAATAATCCACTGGACAATTTACGTCCGCCATATAACTTTTTTTCTGATGTCGAATAGCCTATGGCACTCCGTGGAAGAATATGTATCTGATGATATCCCACAATTAAAAAAAAAATCGAACAGAATTTGTTGTATATCGTATGGTTCCCGGTAGAGTTGAATAGGACCACGCAAGTCTTCCCGTGAATGTCGTAGAAGTTGACTTAAGAACCACAAGCTAAACATAGCTTAAAAACATCAAAGAGACCTCTCCAATCCATCTTGCCAGCGTGGAGAGTGTAGGCCAGATCCTCTGACTGCTCAGGGTAATATGTATGGCTTTGGTAGTACAGAGAGGATCGTGCTCCTACAGTAGTGACCAAAAGATCTGATGATGATGCACCAAATAAATTACTTTTTCTTTATTAACAGCAAATATATTAAAAAAGGTCATGGTTTCGTTGCAGAGGATAAACTGCAGATCAGAGAACTCCAAAGGCGTGTACTGCCTGCAGTACGACGACAACAAAATCGTATCCGGCCTCAGAGACAACACTATCAAGATATGGGATAGGAAAACTCTACAGTGCGTTAAGGTGAGTATTTAGGTTATTTTTCTTGTTCTACAGGTTGATTCTTTTAATACTGGCAATACTGAAGGATAGTGCTCTGTACAAAGCGCTGTACAAAGTTAAAAAATATGTGTGAAGTCACCTTTATCTTGTTTCATAGGCATCATCATCATCATTCGTGTAGGTGACACGGTCAGTCGACCATGCACACCCTGGTGTCAGTTCTTCGAAACCGCCTCTCGGCCTCTCACGTGGTTCCTTTAACGACTACCAGATGGCAGCCTGGACCAACGACTTAACGTGACTTCCGAAGCACGGAATCATCTTTCTTATCAGACAATCAGGTGATTCTTGCCTGCAATGTCCTCTAACCAAACTGGAAACAACACAATGTATGCTTCCCGTGGGAATCGAACCCACGACCGGGTCAATAAGGCAAACGCCTTAATCACTGGACCACAGAGGCTGTTAATAGTTTAATAGTGAAAACTAAAAATATCGAGCATCTATGTTATCCCAAAATTACTCGTGATCACTGCCACCGCACCGCGCGCTACCGCCCCGCCGTCATGTGTAGATTCCACACAGGGGATTTTGCATTTAGAGTTCAGACGTGTGGTTCCCGGCAGAGAAGAATAGGACCACTCCCAAGTCTTCCCGTGGATGTCGTAGAAGGCGACTTAGGAAACACAAGCTAAACAAAGCTTATAAACATCAAAGAAACTTCTCCTACTCGTCTGGCCAGCATGTGAGTGTAGGCCGGTTCCTCTGACTGCTCAGGCTAATATGGCTCTGGTAGTACAGAGATGGTTATGCTCCTGCTGTGGAGACTAACAAAGACCTGATGATGATGAGGCTCTGGTAGTACAGAGAGAGTCGTGCTCCTGCTGTGGAGACTAACAAAGACCTGATGATGATGAGGCTCTGGTAGTACAGAGAGGGTCATGCTCCTGCTGCGGAGACTAACAAAGACCTGATGATGATGAGGCTCTGGTAGTACAGAGAGGGTCGTGCTCCTGCTGCGGAGACTAACAAAGACCTGATGATGATGAGGCTCTGGTAGTACAGAGAGGGTCGTGCTCCTGCTGCGGAGACTAACAAAGACCTGATGATGATGAGGCTCTGGTAGTACAGAGAGGGTCGTGCTCCTGCTGCGGAGACTAACAAAGACCTGATGATGATGAGGCTCTGGTAGTACAGAGAGGGTCGTGCTCCTGCTGTGGGGACTAACAAAGACCTGATGATGATGAGGCTCTGGTAGTACAGAGAGGGTCGTGCTCCTGCTGTGGAGACTAACAAAGACCTAACGATGATCCCGTATTAACTGACAGCTGGTTTACTTGACTTATTTAAAAAATCTTTACTTCCAGGAGCTCCAAGGTCACACGGGCTCCGTCCTCTGCCTCCAATACGACGAACGCGCTATCATCTCGGGCTCCTCTGACAGTACGGTCCGCGTGTGGGACGTGAACACAGGCGCTATGCTGAACACCCTCATACACCACTGCGAGGCTGTTCTTCATCTTAGATTCTGCAATGGCATGATGGTCACTTGCAGTAAGGTTAGTTTCTCTTGCAAAAAAAAAAACAAATCGTACGAGAACAGGACGTAAAAGGAGGTTGTAGCAGTTCTGTCTCCATATACCATGATCGTGCCATCATTTATGGCACTTGCAGTAATGCTACTCAGTCTCTTGATCTCTGTGCAGTAAGGTTAGTTTCTCACCCTCTTTCTGAACCTTTTCTCCACTAACTCCCTCATAAATCAAGAAAGATAGGTAGAGTTACTACTAGGAGAACAGGATTTAGCAGGAGGTTGGACATAACAATGAAGTATTATGAAGACTTCTCAATAGTTCACGTGAGAGTTACCAGGCAACTATGAGTCTTCAAGAGTGCCTTTATACAATCTCGGGCTCCTCTGACAGTACGGTCCGCGTGTGGGACGTCAACACAGGCGCCATGCTGAACAACCTCATACACCACTGCGAGGCTGTTCTTCATCTTAGATTCTGCAACGGCATGATGATCACTTGTAGTAAGGTTAGTCTATACTCTCTCTCACTCTCTTTCTGCACCTTTTCTTCACTGATTCCTACCAAAATCTTGAAATTTATGCAGAGCAGTTATTAGGAGAACAGGATTTAGTAGGCAGTCAGGCGTCACAGCGAAGTATTATGAATGAAACTTCTTAGTTCAAGTGAGAGTTACTAGGCAAGTATGACCCTTCAGCAGTGCCTTTGGACAATATCGGGCTCCTCTGACAGTACGGTCCGCGTGTGGGACGTCAACACAGGCGCTATGCTGAACACCCTCATACACCACTGCGAGGCTGTTCTTCATCTTAGATTCTGCAATGGCATGATGGTCACTTGCAGTAAGGTTAGTTTCTCTTGCAAAAAAAAAAAACAAATCGTACGAGAACAGGACGTAAAAGGAGGTTGTAGCAGTTCTGTCTCCATATATCATGATCGTGCCATCATTTATGGCACTTGCAGTAATGCTACTCAGTCTCTTAATCTCTGTGCAGTAAGGTTAGTTTCTCACCCTCTTTCTGAACCTTTTCTCCACTAACTCCCTCATAAATCAAGAAAGATAGGTAGAGTAACTACTAGGAGAACAGGATTTAGCAGAAGGTTGGACGTAACAATGAAGTATTATGAAGTCTTCTCAATAGTTCACGTGAGAGTTACCAGGCAACTATGAGTCTTCAAAAGTGCCTCTAAGCTATCTCAGGTTCTTCGGACAGTACGGTGCGCTTATGGGACGTCAGCACAGACGCTATGCTGAATACCCTCATCCACCACGGCGAGGCCGTGCTGCATCTTAGATTTTGCAACGGCATGATGGACACTTGCAGTAAGGTTAGTTTCCATTGCCAAAAAAGACAAAATCCTAGGAAAGCAGGACGTAAAAGGAGGTTGTAGCACCTGTCTCCATATACCATGATACGATCGTGCCATTCTAAATATAAATATAGATACGTGAAAAGAATTACAGAAGTAGTATATACTCGTATACAGAAGTTGCAAGGAAAACTATCAGAGCTGAGTACTAAGTACAAACTAAAAAGTTATAGGCAACCAACTTATAAAATGTATTGGAAAATGTAAAATTTCATACAATTTTCATTGTTAGATGTTTTTGGTCGTTAAACTGTCTGTGTGGTACGAGTGTGAACAGTGTGAACTCAAAGTTGTCATTCGCAACTACGGACGGAACCCTACACTGCGCGTGGCCCGATACGCACTTGGCCGGTTTTTACTTAGTGTTAATGGGCAGGCAGTTGAAGATGCCACCCCTGAACTTTTTACTAAGTAATGTTAATCTTTACTTCCAGGACCGATCAATAGCAGTATGGGACATGACGTCTACGACAGAAATCTTATTACGGCGCGTGTTAGTTGGACACCGCGCCGCAGTCAACGTGGTGGACTTCGACGAGAAATACATCGTCAGCGCTAGCGGAGACAGAACTATCAAGGTTAGTGTTAGTGGTCATAATCTTAAAGAGACCCTGTTCTCCGAGCATTTCTGGAGATAGCTGTATGGGGATGTACCCAGAATTAAGCAGAAAAAATCATATGTTTAATATGTGGGAGCTACGAGGCGAACATAAGTTAGCAGTAGGTTATGACAACGACAGATGTCTTATTAAGCGTGTTAGTTGGACACCGCGCCGCAGTCAATGTGGTGGACTTTGACGAGAAATACATCGTCAGTGCTAGCGGAGACAGAACTATCAAGGTTAGTGTTAGTGGTCATAATCTTAAAGGGACCCTGTTCTCCGAGCATTTCTGGAGATAGCTGTATGAATGTGGATGTACCCGGAACTTCGCAGAAAAAGTCATATGTGGGTTACTAAGTGGAGTTACTAGGCGAACATAAGTTAGCAGTAGGACAATATCGACAGATGTCGGATTATAACGCGTGTTAGTTGGACACTGCGCCGCAGTCAACGTGGTGGACTTCGACGAGAAATACATCGTCAGTGCTAGCGGAGACAGAACTATCAAGGTTAGTGTTAGTGGTCATAATCTTAAAGAGACCCTGTTCTCCGAGCATTTCTGGAGATAGCTGTATGAATGGGGATGTACCCGGAACTACGCAGAAAAAGTCATATGTGGGTTACTAAGTGGAGTTACTAGGCGAACATAAGTTAGCAGTAGGACAATATCGACAGATGTCGGATTATAACGCGTGTTAGTTGGACACTGCGCCGCAGTCAACGTGGTGGACTTCGACGAGAAATACATCGTCAGTGCTAGCGGAGACAGAACTATCAAGCTTAGTGTTAGTGGTCATAAACTTAAAGAGACCCTGTTCTCCGAAGCATTTCTGGTGGTAGCTATGTGCCTGGGAACACTTAATTGCGAGAGAAGTAATACCTATATTATTTCATTTGTGGGTTATGTGGGAGTTACCAGGGGAACATAAGTTAGTAGTAGGATATGAAATCGACAGATATCTTATTACGGCGCGTGTTAGTTGGACATCGCGCAGAAGTCAACGTGGTCGACTTTGACGAGAAATACATCGTCAGTGCTAGCGAAGATAGAACTATCTATGTAGAGTAGAATAGGACCACTCTTAAGTCTTCCCGTGGATGTCGTAGAAGGCGACCTAAGAAACACAAGCTAAACAAAGCTTATAAACATCAAAGAAACCTCTCTAACCCAGCATCTGGCCAGCCTAAAGAGTGTAGGCTAAATGCTCCGACTGCTCTGGCTAATATATGGATCTGGTAGTACAGAGAGGGTCATGCTCCCTGAGTGGAGACTATAAAAGACCTGATGATGACGATATTTATTTATTCTAATAATTGCCATTTATTTCAGGTGTGGAACACATCGTCATGCGAATTCGTACGGACGCTGAACGGCCATAAACGTGGTATCGCGTGCCTACAATACAGAGATAGACTGGTTGTCTCTGGCTCTTCAGACAACACTATTCGCCTGTGGGATATAGAGTGCGGACAGTGTATAAGAGTACTAGAAGGTCACGAAGAGCTCGTAAGGTGTATACGGTGAGTTTAGTACATACATGAAAAGAATTCTCAGCTGCAGATAGAAATTGTATTAATGTTAGATACCAGGCATGCATAAGTTTGGAGCAGTTTGTATACACAAGCTTGCTTACTATACAGAGATACGAGTAGACTGGTGGTCTCTGGATCTTCAGACAATTTCACTATATGACTGTGGGATATAGAGTGAGGACAGTGTATAAGAGTGCTGGAGGGACACGAAGAAGTAGTTAGGTGTATATGGTGAGTATATAGTGTCTACATGAAAAAGAATTCTCACCCACAGATAGGAATTGAAGCGACGTCAGATACCAGGCGAGCATAAGTTTGAAGCAGTTTGTATATACAAGCATGGTATCACGTGTTTACAATACAGAGGTGAACTGGTTGTCTGGGATGTAATTGTGAAGATGGCGTTACCCTAATTTTGCTAAATTGAATTTAAGGTTTTCATTTTCAAAAAGAGATATCCTAAATTGTGCTTTTTATTGGATATGGTGGATAAAAAGTTGTAACATAACTTATGACCAATCGATAAAGGGGCATTGTGTACCTATATGAATAAACGTTAATGCGATAAAAATATGTATGTTCAAATATATTCTTCCATAGGTTTGACAACAAACGCATTGTGAGCGGTGCGTACGACGGTAAAATCAAAGTATGGGACCTGCCGGCGGCGCTAGACGTGCGGACGCCACATCAAGATCTCTGTTTAAGGACTTTAGTGGTGAGTATACAAAATCTTCCTCGTGTCTTATGAACTCCTGGTATACGCGTTGCGTATATGGAAACCCTTCCAGTACTCAGAACCAGAGCTGCGGGAGCCTTTCAGCGATTGAACATGCAGTTTGACAGTTTAAATGCTACCTTGCTTAGCGGAGATGTTTTAAATATTGTTCCCGTTTCTTTGTACGTGCCGCTTCCGATCTATAAGATCGGGGAGCATAGCGCAGAAATCCCTCCCGCGTGTCAGATCGCACCCAAGTATTTTATGCTTTCTGAGGATCTGAATAAGAGAAGCGTTTTTATTATGAAGTCTTGAATGCTATACCGGACACAATACCCGAATCCAGCTCGTTCGCAACTCTGAATAGAAATAGGTTTCAAGCAACTTTCTGTGAATTAATGATAGTAAGCCCACCCGCAGCTCAGAAGTACTGAGGTTCTGAATACTGGAAGGGTTTCCATATACGCATACGCGTTTCTAAATCAAAGTATGGGACCTGCCGGCGGCGCTAGACGTGCGGACGCCACATCAAGATCTCTGTTTAAGAGGCTTATCACAAAATAGTGCTCTGAAAGATTAGGCTTTTACGCACGGCGACCACACGGTTGGGGTCACGAGTTCACGACGCTAATGCTGTTGCTACAACTGCACGATTTTGATACTTTTCATATTCTTTAATTTTTTGATATTGGATTTTTTATAATATTGTTAATCATGACAAGAAATTCCCACATACGTTCATTTTTGTTGGCTAAAGATACTTATATCAGCGAAACTAGCGATACCCGTTAATAAATTCTTGTACTCTGAAATAAGAACACATTGAAAAAATCTATGTAAGTATTCACTAGCAAAGTACATTTAGTATTTTTAGTATAAATTTTTATCAAAATCATCATTTGAGATTGAGAGATCTACTCATTACCGCTAAAAGTGGCCGCTTTTGGCGGTAATTAGTAGTTCTAGTATTTACATTTACTATCTTATATTTACTGAATGAAAAATAATAAAAAGTTATACCAAAAATACTACAAGTCATTTACTGAAGAAGTACTTACGTAGATTTTTACAATTTGCTCCTATTTAGCAGTCATATCATCATTTCGTGTAGGTGACACGGTCAGTCGACCATGCACACCCTGGTGTCAGAGTTCTTCGGAACCGCCTCTCGGCCTCTGACGTGGTTTCTTTAACGACTACCAGATGGCAGCCGGTATCACCGGCTTAACGTGCCTTCCGAAGTACGGAATCATCTTTCTTATCAGACAATCAGGTAATTCATGCCTGCAATGTCCTAACCAAACTGGAAACAACTTAACAAATTGTGCTTCCCGTAGGAATCGAACCACGACCCCCGGGTCAACAAGGCGAACGCCTTAACCACTGGACCACGGAGGCAGCAGTAAAAGAAATAAAATGAGGGATAGCGCTAGTTCACTAGTCTAAGCGCCTTAAGCTCTTTAAGTTTTTGCCAACATTTTATTTACAATCTGCGTGTAATTTTGGAATATTTTTTTAGGGTTTAGTACCTAAAAACGTAAAAACGAAACGTAACGTTGGTGTCACCCTGTCATAACCATTTGCTACGAAACTACTGAACTGATTAAGTTGAAATTCGATACTTATATAAGTAACCCGAAGATGAGAGATCAAAAGAGTATTACGTGTATAATATTTTTCTCAAACATGCTTGGAAATGTTCACATTATTTTGACAACCTTGTTTGGGATAAATCAATATTGCTGTACTGGCCAATACACGGCAGCAAAGTATGTATGAAAATCTTAAAGTAGTGTCTTAAAGTAACTATGAAAATTCATATCTGTCATGTTATTTAAAAATGGAACGACGCGTTTGCTGCAAAATAATTCAAGTATGGAGGTTACAAATTCGAATTTAAAATTTTACCAGGCTAGTAAGAAAAAAGAAATTAAAAAACTTAAGATTTTGGCGCGATATTTTCTACATATTGTTGTTTATGAACATTTTATGAATATTAATTGACATATTTACATCAATATTTCATGATGGTCTAGGATAAAAGAAAAATCATAGAATATACCAGGTGCTTCTCTTCCCGTACAGTCTGTAAAAGCAGGCCGAAGGAGAGGGCGAAAACCTATGCAGAAGAATATGTCAATAGGTGATGCGACTAGCAACCCATCACTATTTTAATTGCATTTTCTACATTAAAATCCACTAATACCCTAAACATGGCTTTTGAGGTCCGTCTCACCTGTAAGGGTAAACACGTGATAATATATGTATATTTGTTTGTCTATATACTATTTTTTTTAATTTCCGTGCAATATTTGATAAAAGTACTACACAAGCCTTGGCCGCAATCAGGCATTGATGGACTCACGTATGTGTGCCTCGGCTCCGCCTCGGCCCACATTCACGCGTTGTACATCAATACCTCTTTTGCCGGCCGTTGCAGTAATGTACTTTATTGGTAAATTAGATATTTACAAAAAATATATCGTAATCGTATACATATGTCTGTTGACGATTTATATAACAAATAAGTTGGAAAGTATTTGACCAAATTAATTCAATAAAACAAATAAGACATTTTTACAAACATGATATTTATTATTTGACTAGCAGGAATTGGTTTTTTGGCTGACCTAAATAATTAAATATAAATATATACGGACAAATCACACAGATTGAGCTAGATTTTATAACACATACATAATTACATATGTATATAGACAAACATCCAAGTCCTAGGTCAATCTGAAAAAGATAATTTTTCATCATGACCTGACCAGAGTGACCGCGGAGCGAACCCGGGACCATCCGTGTCACAGGCCGTGTGGTGTTGACCGCTGCGCCACGGAGCTCGTCGTCATAATCATTAATTACAATTTTACTTAATAAAAATAAATTGGAATACTATGTGCCTCAGTGGCATGTATCTGGCTTAGTTAGTCGCACTATACGCTTTGCACTCAATCGTTTGACGAAGAAAAATTCGGCATAGGTCCGCCGTCGACAAGCTCTCGCGCAGTACTGAGTTTGAGCGGTCGACGCATCGAAATATATAGTAATTTGGAGGTTGCAATTACGTTTTTTATAGTCATATCTTTAATTATTATTATTTTAAAGTACAAAATTTAAATTCCTTATGAACTTACGTTTATTCTAGTACATGTTTCATGTAATAATATTACTGTAGTAAGGAGAAATTTGCAGTTGATGTTTTAGAAATTTCGTGGTTTTACGGTTTTGAATGGATATTTTTTACTAAATATTCCATACATATTTTAAAATTCCGATTCCGCTATGAACTTTACCACTATTAAAGAGATATTATTATAATTTTTTCGTTTAAATTCCGTCTGTACAGTTGTTCAGTTTTGAGCACGAACAAGGGCCTCGCCCTCTTTTTGTGTAAAACATGCTTCGGAATTTTGGCTTTATTTTAATTGATTAGATAAAAATGCAAAAAGTGAAGCCGCTATGAACTTTACTAATAACTATTCTCCATTGTTAAATAGATTTAAGTTGTCAAAGTCTTTCAGTTTCTTAGAATTTGAATGCCAAAATCGCGGTCAAAATGTGATAGGCCTCTTAATGACTTTAGTGGTGAGTATACAAAAACTACCTCGTGTCTTATGAACTCCTGGTATACGCGTTCCAAAATCAAAGTTCTGTCGGAAACATTCTGTCTTAACATAACCAAAGTATGGGGCCTCCCCGAAGCGCTACTCATGCGGACGTCACACATCAAGATCACTGTTTAAAGACTTTTTCTACTCCTGTACTTTTATCTATCATTTAAATGATCAAGAACACAAACATAAGAACATCCATAATAAGTCTATACTCTATTCTCCATAACAGTACGGCACAGCCGTACTATAATGTCGATATTACGATACGCCAGCAACCACAGACTACAAAACCCAGATTTCATGATTGCAAAAGAAGTTTTTTTTTTTAAGCCCAGCGCACGTCATTTAAAAAAAGGAGGTAACCATAGACACAAAATTTTGTCATGTTTACAATTCCCGCGAGTTAGTTGTCAAACTCAAAATTTATATTTTACTAGTTTTGCATTTTTTTTTTAAAGTCGTAGAAAAAATATTGTATGCAACGGTTTATAATTAGGTCTTAAAAGGCTCGTGGCGCCTCTATTACCCGCGCCACTCACCTTTTAAGACCCTTATTATTAAACCGTTGCATAAAATACTATAGTGGTCAGTATTCAATTACCTCCTCGTGTTTTATGAACTCCTGCTATACGCTTTATGAAATCGAAGTATGGCTGGCACCTACAGCGCAAAGCGATCACGGTTTTAGTGATCTACAAATTATGACGCTTATGTCATCATCATCTCAGACGCAAGAAGTCCCCTGCTGGACATAAGCATCCCTCAAGGATTTCCATCATTGCGGGGGTTTTTAAAAATCTTGATTTTATTCAATTTTATAGAGTACTAGTATGTATATCTAAATGAATAATAATAATTAAAACTACTTAAAATTAATTAATAAATTATATAGTCCCTGCAAACCATCACCTCGCGGTAACGTGCCCAAAAGGCTGGCAGCATTGCCACGTTGGATGGCAATGCTTATCCTTTGTGCCAAGTAATTGCCAGCCCTTTGGTCACGTGACTTGGGGGTTTTTAATAATTTGGAAAATTATGCCATCAGGAACACACAGGCCGAGTATTCCGGCTACAGTTCGACGAGTTTCAAATCGTGTCGTCGTCGCACGACGACACGATCCTAGTGTGGGACTTCCTGAACTACGGCGGCGCGTCCCCCGCCGCGCCCCCCGCAGCGCCCCCCGCGCCGCATCCGAACCGCCCCCGGACGCCGGACCTTGACTGGGACCACTACGACTAGGTAAGACTATAAACAGACGGATAAACAATCAAATCACGAATGAAATCGAAAAATCACTGCTGGAGTTACTGGAGTTACTAGGCGCAAATAAAAAGTCAAGAGGTTTGCATATATTGGAGGAGATACTATATTGCTAGATACGACACGAACCTAGTGTTAGACTTCCTGAACTACTGCGGCGAGTCCCCCGCCGCGCCCCCTGCAGCGCCCCCCGCGTCGTATCCGAACCGCACCCAGACGTCGGACTTTGACTGGGACCATTATGACTAGGTAAGACTTCCATACAGACAAGAAATTATGAATAAAATCGAAAAATTACTCCTGGAATTACTAGGCGCATATAAAATTTCAAGAGGTTGGCATGTCGAACTCTGCTAAAAGTTGGATTTTAAGACAGATGTGACGTGATAAAACACGATCCAAGTAGGGGATGTCCTACATTGCCATATTAATATTAAAAAATGTCATTGGTTATGTTTTATATCAGCTTTCTTATAAATAAGATCAAAAGTTGAATCGACGTAACCGGTAAAATGATCATCTTTCGATAGCCTCTTTACATGTGTAACTTCTTTGGTTCCAGGTTGGAAACATCCACACACAGACTCAGTGGTCATGATTACGGACGTGGTTGTGCGCGTGTGTGTACACGCGTGTGACGGTGTTGTGATAGTGCAGTGCGTGCCTGTGACTTATGCACGCCTGGTACCGCGGAACGGATACGACCAGTGGCGTGAGAAAGTGGTTTACTGATTATGCTCTCCTAGTAACTCTATGACAAATACAGTTGATTTTACTGTATAAAAGTAACCGTTGGGACCGTCTACCCCGCTAGCCATATAGACGTATGTATAGTTTAACCGTATAAATGGTCCTTTTGAAGTATAATTAAATTTGTTTGAATGTTTCATATGATTTGTTGCGAAGCATGTACTAGGCTGTCAGGAGTGCGCTGGAGTTAAGCCAGGCTGGAAATCTAGGCTTATGACCAGCAAAGGACTAAATATTGCAGATTTTGTAAATTAATTCGGATTTTTGGCTAAAATGTACAGAAGATATAGTGAATATTTTAAATAAAAGTCAATGCTTACCGATAGAGTGTTCTACGGACAGTTACAGAAATACATTCAAAGATTAAGTCCCTTTAAGTATCTGACTATATCCCTTAAACAGATGGAGATATAAAGTAGCATTTAAATGCCTTTCTGCAACTGAGCGTACATTTGCCAGAAGAGTTTATCTAGCAGTTATAAATTTACCGAATATTTATTAGCAAATTATAATATTTCTGATAGAAAAATGTATTGAAAACAGCACTTTATTGATAAGTATTGAAACAATCTTCATTTTGTAAAAATGGGTGCAGTTCTAAAGTCAGATCTTATTAACTAAGTCCCTATATTTGGGTCAATCAAAATGGTTAAGAAATAGCTAGCAAATATGTCTCTAAAGGGCTAGTGAACTGTGTCTAAGTATCCCGTATTATGTACAGATATATAAATTGGACTAAAAAAAATCCATATCCACTGAGAGGGTCGTGCTCCTGCAGTGGAAACTGAAAAGGACCTGATGATGATGATAAGAAATGGGTGTCATACTCCACAGTATAAACTAAGACATTCTGAAATCTCCATCTGTTTTTGTGTAGAGTTATCTAAACAGTGACAGAATGAGACTTGAGAATGTTTTTAGTGAAGATGCTTTTGACTAAGGTTCTATGCCAGTTCAAATCTACTTGGAAAATGGTCTTTTCAGATTGACTTGGGAACTGAATGATTTATATACAGAGAGATTCTAAACAACTTGGCAATATTTTAATGTTGGGATCAAAATTCCTAATAGAAAAAAAATTTACACAAAGAGAAATAATATTGGACTTTCCGTACAAAACTCATCCCTGGTGTTGCAGGCGTCCATAAGCTACGGTAACTGCTTCCATCATGTGGGCCGTATGCCTGTTTGCCTACTTAGTAGTATAAAAAACATTGCAGGTTAAGTTTGTATGAGAAGTCCATATTTATTTTTTCATATTTTACCTTCTTTTTCTTGTGTATGTATTTTTATTAAGGATTCTGAGTTCATAACTAAAATAATGCAGTTGTTGAGAATCACGCTGTATAACTAAATTTAACCCAAAAAATTAGGATATGACCGAATTATCTCTGCCAAATAATACCTTCACTACGACAGCCATTTTGGATTATGGAAAAACATAGATACAGTTCAATACACCTTTTTTAAACTTATATGGAATCTAATAGGAAATATTTTATACAATGCCTCGATCATAAAATTACTATGAATTGCAACTGCAGCATCAAAAATGTAAAAAAAAGTGCGAAGTCGCAAATATGTAAAATATGCTGTCTTTTTTTACTATTAATTTATTTAACTATAGGAATAGTTTATTGGTAAACCAAGTTCTTGTTCTACCATACAAATCTGGGCAAGACGAAAAGAGAATACGTAAACAGAAAAGTGTATGGAATTTTCGAATACTTTTTTTGTTGAGGCGCTGACACTGGCGCCACCTTACAATTTATTTAATCCTAAATCATAAAAATCAACAACAAGACAAGTTAAACAAAGCTTATAAACATCAAAGAGACCTATCCAACCCGTCTTGCCAGCGTGGAGAGTGTAGGCCAAATCCTCTGACTGTTCTGTCTAATATATGGCTCTCGTTGTACAGAGAGGGTCGTGCTCTATAATATCTCTAATAAAAGAAATGTACATACATAACTAGTATTTTAAATTACTCATAGTATTTTAGAAAGATCGGCTAACGCCAAAATTGGCTACTTTTGGTGTTAGCTTGTGTTTTTCTTAATTTATCAAACAAATATTAATGAAAAGTAATACCAAAATACTACAAGTAATTTACTAGTTATGTACACGATAGATTTTTTTATATTCTACATGATTTAGGATTAAAAATAATTAAATGGTAGTTGCAACCAACATGCTTAATGTGGCCTTTGGGTTGTATGACCGTGGACTCTGTCTACCCCGTAAGGGAAGCAGACATGATTATATGTATGCATGTAAATACTGGGTGGCGTTAGTGTTGTATATACCATGGCGCTTAAAAAAAATACAGATATTTAATGTGTATCATGACAATTATATTACCTACCAGGGACCCAGAATGAATGAAGAGTCCGTACAATTTTTCTGTTCACGTGTTTCTCATGATTTCTCACTTCGCTGAGAAGCGAGAAACTGATGTAATTTATGTCAATAAAGAGACAATTTGCACATAAAATAGTATGTTGTCTCGCTCACACATTCTAAACGATAAGTATGTGCGAGCGAGATAGCAGTATATCTTAAAAACATGTACAAATTGTTTCTTTACAGACAACTATTAGAAAATTTATTAAGAGCCTATTAATTATTAAATTGCGATTTTTTTTAAATACAGGTAAATAGCTAAACCATGTGTAATGTCAGTTATGTAAGAGATTGATTCTCAGATTGTGTATTTGTCTATTGCATCATATCGTAAAAATTCAAGAAAAGGGCAAATTTGAACTTTACTACCAAGATTATAAGTTTCAAAGTTCTTCAGCTAATTTACTCAAATAATTTTATTCAAATCCTGACCTGAAAGAAACAATTTTTTTGATACTGCCGACTAGTTTCGATCTTAGAAGAAATTCGTAGGCAAGTTAAACACTCCAAGACAGAAAATAGGTCGAAACTAGTCGGCAATACCGGCAAATTTTACGATATGCTGCAATAGGCAAAGTTGTATGTAAATTTTAATTGTTTAAATGTTTAATTGTAAATATGCCGAATGCACTGTCCTTTGGAACGACAGAAGACTGTATGCAAGTAATTAGACGCTAAATTATTGTTTTAAATAGCAGTTAAGAGGGCCCTGATCATGCATGTCTCCATACAAACGGACAAAAGGAATTGTGGCAATATTTGATAATTTCGGTGTAAAATTAAGCATTCACTCAATTAATCTCGTTATAATCTACATAGGTTCTTATACAGTTTAGCTAAAATATGAATGGTTTGAGAATTATAAGCCTTTCAAAATTTTGTATAGAAGTGTTGAGGCTTATAATTCTCAAACCATTGATAATTTTACAAAGCTGTGTAGGAACGTAGGTAGATTATAATTAGATTAATGGATTGAATGCTTAATTTTACACAAAAATTCTTCTTATGTAATAATCCTTTGTATGAAGACATTCGCTTTCAGGGCCCTCTTAAGGTAAATTTGAAGTTTGACTTTAACGGCAAGTGTCGCGCATTTTGTATGAAAGTACAGGTCAATTGCGCAACACTTGCCGTCCGCAGAATTTCAAGGTTTACTTTAATCCCCCATGTTGTGCTACTGAAATGTGTAGTAAACAAGGAAATAGTTTTTTATTATATCCCACTGCTGGGCAAAGCCTTCTCCCATTTCCTACCACTTGTCTCTATCTTTTTTGGATATATAATATCTCTATCCTTTAAGGTCACGTTTAAATTGAAAAACTAAAGAGACATTATCAACTCTCAAAGCTGCTGAATAAAAATATGGGTAGTTCACTTTTTGATACTGAACAACTTCTGCAAGAAAACAACGTTTTGATTTCAATAGTTAGCCAGCAATATTTATAGAGGTGTATTGATAATATTAAAACAAATAGTGAAATAATGAAAACTAGCTAATTCGCTTTAAATTGAAGTTTTGACCCCCATTTCATCCCCTTAGGGGGTGAATTTTGGTTCGAAAGGTTTTCCAAAATTCAAAGCATTAGGGAACGCTTACATCTCAATAATTAAAAAGTAAAAATGATTAAAACATTTTTCTTCAATATTTGGCATTCTGCCATGGAGAAAGTTATTTAGTATCGTATAGCACATGCTTAGCCTATGTCCTTGTTTACTGCAGGTCTGTTTAGTACAACATTTGGGACATAGTCTAAGGACACACTGTTGGTAACCGCTCGTCAACTTATCAGTTGCAATTTTAATCATCTTAGTCTAATTGTTGTCATTGAAGTCAAAAGAATTAATTTAGTGTTGTTTTTTCATCTGAGTCTAATTGTTGTCATTGAAGTCAAAAGAAATAATTAAGAGTGTTTTTTTTTTAATCTGAGTCAAATAAATAAAAGGAAATAGATGTACAAATATACAATCGCTTGTTTAAAGTATTAGACAGGTGTTAAAAAATGACGTAAGATTACCAGCAGTGTGGTCTTAGACTTTACCCGCTTCCATCTCAAAACACTTATTGGAAAATATTTTTGTACTTAACTCTTTCGTTAGCTGAATTAAATTATTAACACTAACTTACTTGAGATAACATTTTATATTAGACAAAACTATCACTAAATAAAATAAATAAATATATACATACAGACAAATCATACAGATTGAATTAGCCCCAAAGTAAGTTCGAAACTTGTGTTATGGGATACTAACTCAACGATAGAATATTTAATAATAGCTATTTATATAGATAAACATCCAAGCCCCAAGTCAGTCTAAAAAAGATCATTTTCCATCTTGGCCTGACCGGGAATCGAACCCGGTCACAATCCGTATCGCAGGCAAGCGTATTGACCGCTGCGCCACGGAGCTCGCACGCTGACTTTCTTTTTTTCAAAAGGCGATGCTTCAAACATTGATCAAGTGATCGAGTATTGGCCGTGCTGCGACATCGGGTGAGCTTTAGAAAAGCTTAGCAATTTTTTTTTATTTCTGAAGATTGGGTCTAATAGAACTTGGCTTGCTATTTTTTTTTAAAGGACTATGTAGCTAGCTTCAAGTGAGCTTTCGCTACTTCGTCGGACTTTTTGAGGTGAGAGCACAGTGCCCTCAACCTGTAAGGCAAACATCACCAATGGGCCCCCCCAGGAGGGACGGTCTTCGACTTTGGGCGTTGCCTGTGTGCGCAAGGCCTGGAGAGACAGCAAACTCTCGTATGCCTGAAGGGCCGATGCCTTGCTCTTCCCAATAATATGATTTTTAAAGCGCGGAGATGTAATTAAAATTTTCATACAAAATAGCATTTAAATTTTTACAAGGGGATTTCGACCTAAGTTGAGGACGCTCGCTCGCTTGACTCGCTCGCTCTGTTTTGTTCAGAAGGAAACCTAACGAACCTGACCTATTTTCTGTGACCAACTTTTTTTAGTCAATTTGTATGCAAAGTATGAAAGATAATGAGCTTATAATTTTACTTGAATTTTTATTTTATTTATTCTGTTTTGAAAACAGCTAGATAATTTTTGAAGTCGGTTAAAAATGGTGTCTTTTAAAGAGATAAGTGAGTTCTATCGATTCCAATCCGCAGAATATCTAAACCGTGCTAAGCTATTCTAAAGCGCACCTACGAAATCCTTGATAATCAAGATGGTCTCCTGAATAGGCTGAACTACTCGACTTTTCAGACTTAATATTTAAAAGTGATAGTATTATTTAATATAAAAGGTAGTTTTTCCTTTACGATCTCCCTATTTAGTCTGTATTATTTTATTTTTCTAACGACTTATATCCAGTTTTTTTCTATTCGTATTAATTCTTTTTTTTAATATTTTTTTTTCTATTTATGTATAAAAATATTTTCCAATAGATATTTCTCCGCTCACAGATGCAAACAAATTTTGTATAAAATATAAAAATAATCTTAATAAATTAAGTATGTATAAAATTGTAAATCGTTAAATAGGATTACTATTGTCCATAGAAAAATATGTTATATATTATGCTTATAAATATTGTTTTCTGATGACGAAATAGCGAAAATAAAATAGTGGGTCTGGAAAATCCTCTGACTGCTCTGGCTAATGTTATGGCTCTGGTAGTACAGAGAGGGTCGTGCTCCTGCAGTGGAGACTACAAAGACCTGGTGATGATATTATGTTCAGGGTCATTCATTCTAAGTAGTTATAGCCGCGTGGTTCCCGGCAGAGTAGAATAAAACCACTCCAAGTCTTCCCGTGGATGACGTAGAAGGCGCCTTAGGAAACAAGCTAAACAAAGCTTATAAACATCTAAGAGACCTCTCCAACCCGTCTGGCCAGCGTGGAGAGACAGCTCTAGCTATATGTATGATATATAATATATATGGCTTGGGAAGTGCAGAGAGGGTCGTGCTCCTGCAGTGGAGACTTGCAAGGACCTGATGATGATGATGATTCTAAGTAGCTCTTTTTTATGTTACTGATTATGAATCTACTTGTGTTCATATAGCTATATAGAACGCGCTGCTAATTCACAGAGTAGCTAAAAACAGAGATAACGCTCACACGTGGCATCATGGACTTAAAAATAATATTGACCGTGCGCGGGGAAGTCACAAGTAGAGTTAACTTTTTGCGTTACATGTGTTCAGATAAGTTACTAATTTAACATTTGAAGGAGTGAACTTCGAACTTGGCGAGAGCCTGCAACATTGGGACCTTTAAAAGGAGTGAAAAGATAGTAAGGGCGGCAGTATGCGACGTTGCCGCCGTTATAGGCTACGGTTTACGCTTTCCATCAGGTGGGCCATATGCCTGTTTGCCTACTCAGTAGAATACAAAAAAATTATAGGAAAATTAAGAAAAATTGCAGCCTATAATGACGACGTGTGCGTGAGCTTGTATTGCTACACGTATGCTTTGAGATTTGTGCTGTTGCTTCTCTTACTATACTGGTTATTCTTAAATCCATAAATGTCACTCGATAAGTCACAAACTATGACTCGAATAAAGACGTTGGCTAAAATTTGCCTTCCAAGACCCTAAAAAAAAATTCGAATTTCAAACACTGTATAGTAGTTAGAAACTAATCACAAGTTTAGTTTATTGACAGACGCGTCCGTATTACGCATTCGCGAGCGAATCTCTGCCTTTTTATGAGCGCAAAGTAACTGCGATTATAAAGCTTAGTCTCTGCATTTAGTTCCTCTACAGTTGTATCTGTGAGCGGAAAATATCAATGTATGTATATTTGCAATAGTTTACGTTTGCTATAGTAATATAATTTTATTCAATACGACTATCTTTTATTATCAACTAGCTGTTACCCGCGGCTCCGCCGGCGTGATTTATAGCCTATGTCCTTCTCTCTACCCTAACCTATGTGTATGCAAAATTTCACGATGATCGGTTCTGTAGATACGGCGTGAAAGCGTAACGAACAAACAAACTCACTTTCGCATTTATAATATTAGTTGGGAAGTTGGGATTGGGATTTAAGGCCCCACACTAGGCACACTAGCGACGCAAATAGTTCTATTCCTAATACTTTACAAATAGAATGAAATTCAAGAATGTAAATCATATAATAGAATTACTGATTACCGCCGCTGAAACGGCCGTTATTGGCGGTAATCAGTATTTCTCCGAATGACTGATTCTCATAAGATTAAAACATCATTCCAAAAATACTTCAGGTTATTTACTAAGGCTTTAATTTCATTGTATTTGTAAAATATTAGGAATAAAACTATTGGCGTCGCTAGTGTGCCTTGTGTGGGCCCTTAACCATAACCCCAACTTTTCAAGTACCTTACACCTGGCCGTGTGTTTCCCCGCAGAGTAGAATAGGACCACTCCAAGTCTTTCCGTGGATGTCGTAGAAGGTGACATAATAACATCAAAGTCACCTTCAACCTTCGAGCAACACTGCTTCCGTCCTCCAACCCGTCTGGCCAGCGTGGAGTGTAGACCAAATTGCCTACTCTGGTTAATATATGAGTCGACGTGTGGTTCCCGGCAGAGTAGAATAGGACTACTCTAAAGACTTCCCGTGGATGCCGTAGAAGGCGACTTAGGAAACAAGCTAAACAAAGCTTATAAACATCAAAGAGACCTCACCTACCCGTCTGGCCAGCGTGGAAAGTGTAAGCCGAATCCTCTTTACTGCTCTGCCTAATATATGGCTCTGGTAGTACAGAGAGGGTCGTGCTCCTGCTGTGAAGTGAAGTGAAGTGAAAACCGGCCAAGTGCGAGTCGGGCCACGTGCAGTGAAGGGTTCCGTAGTTGCGAATGACAACTTCATACTGTTCACACACGCACCTCACAGTTTAACGACCAAAAACATCTAACGATGAAAATTGTATGAAATTTTACATTTTCCAATACATATTATAAGTTGGTTGCCTATAACTTTTTAGTTTGCCCTTAGTACTCAGCTCTGATAGTTTTCCTTTCAACTTCAGTATATATACTACTGCTGTAATTTTTTTCACGTATCCATATATAACCGTTTAGCAGATAGAGGGGGGGGCGCTCCGTGTCAGAAGTACTACCGAAATGTACAACAAATGATACAACATTGTATCATTTGTACTACTAGTTAAAAAAATGAGACTCATAGGGGGGACACTTACCTCTAACAAAAATTTGCACTTTAAAACCAAATAGGTATTTCGGAAACGGATCCCTAAATCGAAAAGTGGTGGTGTTCCCAACCTCACAACATTTTTTTTGAAAGACCTATTTAACGATACCCCATAGGATGGGTAAGTAGAGAAAAAAAAATTACTCCCCCACTTTATTTGTATGGGAGCTACCCTAAAAAAATTTTTTTCAAGATTTTTTTCTACTACTTATTTGCCATGATAAAAATACATACCTTTACCAAATAACAGCTTTCTAGTAGTACTTAGTCTCTGAGTAAAACCGCAGACGGACAGACAGACATGGCGAAACTATAGGGGTTCCTAGTTTAGTTACCGTGGCGCAGCGGTCAACACGCCTGCCTGCGACACGGATGGTCCCGGGTTCGATTCCCGGTCAGGTCAAGATGGAAAATGATCTTTTTCAAATTGACCTGGGTCTTGGATGTTTATCTATATGTATAAGTATCTATTATAAAATATAGTATCGTTGAGTTAGTATCCCATAACACAAGTCTCGAACTTACTTTGGGGCTATCTCAATCTGTGTGATTTGTCCGTATATATTTATTATTTATTTATTTATACTACGGAACCCTAAAAAGACCTGATGATGATGAATGGACCAGCTGCCCTTACAGTATCATCTCTCCACTGGCTTTCGACGGCTTCTGTGGTCCAGTCATAGTCGCCAGTCCAGTTTTTTATGACTTAATCTTCCACAGCTTATGTGACCTGCTCATCTTCACTTTAATGTGGACATTTTTTCTATATCTGCAACTTTTGTCCGTCGTCTTATCGGGTAACAGGGGGATGTTACCCGATCTCTTAGAGAAATGCCTAACATAGCTCTTTCTATAGCCACAACACAACAAAAAATAAAATAAAACTACAAATATCTTACACATTTTATTATAAAAACAATCCTCTCACATCCAACTTTGGCAAATACTGAATTTTGTCTACCAAGTTATCGTAGTCACAGCAAAAGCTATGCGTTCCATCGTTGGGCCTCCACTTCAGCCACTTATGGCGGCTGCAGGGGTCGTCGCAGAAGGAGAGACGGGAGATCGTGGTCTGGTTGAAAAACGACGCGTTTATGGAGATGAAGGCGGCTGCGGTCTTCTTGGAGGGGTCGTAGACCAACTGGAACAAAATCTTACTTTGAACAGGGCTCCTGACCTGACTATCAACCATGAGTTTATAATACGTGAGTAGTAAACGATTCGATCTAAAGTAAACTATTCGATGGCTCGTAATACTAAACTATTGTCTTACTCGATAGAAAACGAAGGTCAGTTTTGTAACTCATGGTGCTGCTACCGCAGAAAATGTTTCTGTAAACACAGGATCGTATTCGTTTACATTCAACCTTGAGGCGTTTTCGATTACGAGTTTCGAAAACTATACTCTGGTAAATCGTACTCATGGTGTACAAAGTACAGTAAACTATGACCGTTATAAGCACGTTACCGTATACTACTCTCGTAAATGAATCTATCATTTACGAGACTAGTATACGATATATCTCGCTCGGAATCCTAATCCTTATAAATGCGAAAGTGAGTTTGTTTGTTACGCTTTCACGCCCTATCTAAGAATGAAATTTTGCATACATATAGGTTAGGGTACTGAGAGACGCACATGGACTATATATATATATCATGCGGGCAAAGCCGCGGGTAACAGCTAGTGTTAACTAATATTATAAATGCGAAAGTGAATTTGTTTGTTTGTAACGCTTTCACGCCCTATCTACTGAACCGATCATCATGAAATTTTGCATACCCATAGGTTAGGGTACTGAGAATGAGGCCGGCTATATATATACTACACTCCAAGTCTTCCCGTGGTTGCTCGTAGAAGGCGACTTCGGAAACAAGCTAAACAAAGCTTTTAAACATCAAAGAGATCTCTTCAACCCGTCTCGCCAGCGTGGAGAGTGTAGGCCAAATCCTCTGACTGCTCTGGCTAATATATGGCTGGTAGTACAGAGAGGGACATGCTTCTGCAGTGGATTCTAAAAAAGGCCTGATGATGATCAGTGATAGGATATTGAAAACTACCTTGTAGAAGTACATAGGTACGGGAACGATGGGATTGTTGTTGGCGTCCACAGCCAGGTAGACTTCCTGGAAGTTGCCCTCACTGTCAGGCAGCGTCAGCACGTCGTACGTGCCGGTGTACACCGTCACTGGCGAGTCTTGAGAGTCCACGCGGCGGCGAACGGCCTGGGTAAAGTAAGATAAGTAAATATCAACATCAGTCTCGTCCACTGCATAAGCAATACCTACCCGCTCTGTATTACCAGAGCAATATATTAACCAGGGCAGTCGGAGGACTTGGCCTACCTTCTCCACGCTGGCTTCTCCACGCCAAGACATGTTGGAGGAGTCTCTTGGATGTTTATAAGCTCTGTTTAGCTTGTGTTTCCTAAGTCGCCTTTTACGACATCCACGGGAAGACTTGGAGTGGTCCTATTCTACTTTGCTGGGAACCATACCACATGGCATATTATTCTCTTTATTGTATACTCTGTTTGTTCCCTAATTTTAGAGAACAAGAAGTAATTGTGATTTCAGTTGAATCCTCTCGGAGATTCAAATCACTCCAGGTGGAATAAAATGTCCATAGTTGGTTTGTCCTAGCTACATTTTATTTTTTAAATTATGTACATTTTAACGTTTTCACGATTGTTAATGAACATATCGCTGACATGAAGAATGGACGCTCAACGAAATTTGCAGTCTGTGAACATGCCCTGGACAAACCCTGCAATTATATGCGGTTTGATAATCCTTAAGTCCTTGCAAATGAAAAAAAGATACACCCACATCACATAACATGCAAAAAAAATCCTCATTTGAATAGAGAGGATGGTTGGCAATTATCACCAACTTGGGATCCAGTCATCAACTTCAGATACCGTGAGCCAATACTTCGTAGATCTGGAACGTTGTCAATAAATATTTTAGGCGGTAGTTTTGCTAAGTTTTTTTAAATACAACACCAGGATCCCGGAACCGACTCGCTTGTTTGTTCCCCCCTCCTGTAGGGCGGCACGAGCCGCTGCGCGAGCAACGCGCCGCGAGCGGTTAGTTCGGGACCCACCGCCGCGCGGCTCGCACTCGCCTTGAAAATGGGCTCCTGCCCCCGTAGCATGGCTCCCGCGACGCCGTTTATATCGCGCGATAAACTATCTACTTCTCGCTCTTCAGTATTGCGTAAAACAAGATGGCGATAGTCGATAAACGTTGTCGCGCGTGCCATGCTACGGGGGCTGACCAGTCTGAAACTAGAGTCGGCAATCCCGACAAATAGCACGTGAGTGACCCGTTGTTATATATAACAGCTTACGTCTTCCAAAGCAGCCCAGTCACCAGCATTTCCCCTCATCCACTGCGGCGCCGTGTTGATGTAGTGGAAAGACGCGCGCTGTTCTGCACGGAGAGTGAAGTCTGCTTTCGCTGCGAGGTGGCCTCGAGTAAGGAACTGAAATTCATACCATTATTTAACATGTTCTATACTGTAGCAATAGTAGTATTTTTTTAATGGAATAGTACGGTTAACGAGCATGCGGGTCGCCTGATGGTAAGTATTTGTGCTTGTCACAGCAGGGCAGGGGCGTTACCGGCGTTTTATTTTTCCCTCCTGGTGGGCAAAGTGTGCCTAAATATGTAAAAATCTAACTCTAAAAGATTTTTAAAGATACTTTTGATACATAATCGCTTAAATTCATTAAAAAAACTTTTTTTTTTTTTTCTTTACAAACCCGTCGTGTTGGGTATTGTTAAATAGGTCTTTTAAAAATATTGTGAGGTTGAAAACACCACTTTTCGATTTAGGGATGCGTTTCCGAAATATTTGGTTTTAAAGTGCAAATTTTTGTTAGAGCTAAGTGTCCCCCCCTCCTCCCCCCTCTATCTGCTAAACGGTTATTATTGATACGTGAAAAAAATTACAGCAGTATTATATATATATTAAAGTTGAAAGGAAAACTTCAGAGCTGAGTACCAAGTAGAAAGTAAAAAGTTATAGGCAACCAACTTATAAAATGTATTTTCGAGAAATGTATTTCGACGAGCTCCGTGGCGCAGCGGTCATCACGCCTGCCTGCGACACGGATGGTCCCGGGTTCGATCCCCGGTCAGGTCAAGATGGAAAACGATCTTTTTCAGATTGACCTATGATATATTGATCTATATATGTATTTGTTATAAAATATAGTATCGTTGAGTTAGTATCCCATAACACAAGTCTTTCATTAGAACTTACTTTGGGGCTAGCTCAATCTGTGTGATTTGTCCGTATATATTTATTTATTATATTTATTTATTTATTTGAAAATGTAAAATTTCATACAATTTTCATTGTTATATGTTTTTGGTCGTTAAACTGTGAGGTGCGAGTGAGAACAGTGTAAACTCGAAGTTGTCATTAGCAACTACGGAACCCTAAACTGCGCGTGGCCCGACACGCACTTGACCGGTTTTTATGAAGTTGTGTTACAACATGTGTTAGAGAGTCATGCTCCTGCCGTGGAGACTTAAAATAAACCTGATTATGATAACACAAGCTTAACAAAGCTTATTAACATCAAAGAGACCTCTCCAACCCGTCTGGCCAGCGTGGAGAGTATAGGCCAAATCCTCTGACTACTCAGGCTAGTATATGGCTCTGGAAGTACAGAGAGGGTCGTGCTCCTGCAGTGGAGACTAGAAAGACCTGATGATGATGATGATGATAACAGCTCACCTGCTTCTTCGTGATGTAACTATCCGCCATCCCGCTGCCCAAGATGGCGTCCAGTCTCTCCTTCTGGTTCTTCAGTTTGTACAGCTCCGACATACGGACTTTTCCGAACAGGTTCCCTTCTGTAATATAATTCATTTAAATATTTTAAGTTATTGGAACTCATCATCGCCAAACTCAAGTACCTAATTCTAACCAGTACTTAGCACAAATTGCTCTAACCAGTAGTACAGATTGCCTTAGAATAGAATAAAATAGAAAAATCTTTATTCAGTGATTTACAAACGGTACAGTACAATAACAATAGTTAACATTAAGTTAGTTCAGTTCACCAATTTTGTAAAAATAAAAATTAAACAGTTATATTTAAACCACTGAAAGTGAGTTCCACTCAGCATACATTGCTGTCATACAACAGTCGGCAACACTGGTCTTCCTTTAGAATATGTATTATACACTAGCAGTCCAGGGCCGTCTTAAATGTACGTTTTACCTGGGCACTTAGCCCAGGGGGGCGTCGATAGTCATCGACATCAGGTCTTTTTTAGTCTCCACTGCAGGAGCACGACCCTCTCTGTACTACCAGAGCCATTATTAGCCAGAGCAGTCAGAGGATTTGGCCTACACTCTCCACGCGATGTCTCTTAGATGTTTATAAACTTTATATTTAAAAACGGGTCACTCACGTGCTACTTTGTCGGGATTGCCGACTATAGTTTCGGACTCATCAGGAGTCCATTTTCAAGGCGAGTTCGGGATGCGCGACGCCGATGTATCCCGGGCCCTTACTGCGTTTTCGCGGCGCGCCGCACGCAGCGCTGCTCGCTGGCTCCTTGTGGTGGGGATAGGAGGCTGCGCGGGCGGGGGATGTGGATGATGTGACGTCAGGGTAGTACTCGCATTGGTCACCGTTTCGTCATCTTCCGTGTCCGATGACGGTGCTTGTGTGTGGAAAGAGCTAATTGTGTCAGTCTCTATTGGCTCTGTGTGCTCCAAATTATCTTTCACTTGAAGAATCGGTCTCCAGGTTGCGGGTAAAGTCCATCCTATATCTCTATTGAAGTTTGGCCGACGACTGATCTCTATGGCCTCTCTTATTTTTCGGGGGAAGAAAGTCTTTTCCCGAGCCAAGACTCTAGCCTTATCAAACCGAATATAATGGTTGACATTAGACTCTAGCGTATGTTCGACGATGGCTGATCCCTTACTGTCCAACTTCTTTAAGCTTCTGATATGTTCACTCAGTCTGATGGATATATTACGGCCTGTTTCACCCACGTAGCTCTTTCCACAGTCACAAGGTACTTCATATACTCCAGGTACATTTAGTGGGTCTCTGTCTTTCGGAGAGCGTACCAATTGCCTAATTTGTGTTAAAGGCCGAAAAATAGTTTTAATGCAATATTTCCTGCGTATCAACTAACGGCAATCCCGACAAAGTAGCACGTGAGTGACCCGTTTTTAAATATAATGTATTTATCTCACGTTAGTTTCAATGATATAGTTTATAAACTTTGTTTAGCTTGAATTTCCTAAGTCGCCTTCTACGACATCCACGGGAAGATTTGGAATGGTGTTACTCTACTCAGCTGGGAAACACACGGCTAACACGGCGTCGATAGTGTCGAATTTAAATAAGGTAGCTTACTACATTGAATGAGTCTGTCATGGTCAGGAGTTTCAAATGCCTGGTGGTTGGAGGTATGACTTGGGGGATACGCGTCCGGCAAATAGGGCTATACTTTTGTGCTACCTCTCACATACTCATTTCTTATCTTACCCTTCTAGTCACTTCTAAAACAAGAAAATAAACCTCTTACCCGTAAACTGCGGTCGTTGTCCATTCTGCGTGATCCGAGCTCCAGGCGAGAGCTGATGAATGACGTAGTGCGTCTGGGCCAGGTGAGGGTCGAAGCAGGCCTCGTACAGCGTGTGGAACTTGCTTCTGACCTGGTAGCCGATCCTGAGGATAATCCATACAGACACGCATTAGCCGGAATTTGCCACAAGCATAGGAATGAACCACGGATGAACCACGAACTGGAAGCACTAATGGAGCAGGAAACCATAGTTAGGTTTTGTAAAGCACAGCGTCTGACATAGGCGGGACATCTGGAAAGAATGCCGGACAACAGGGCTGCGAAAATACCAACCAGATGGATACCGCAACAAAAGAAACCGATAGGCAGGCCAAGGAAGCGATGGATCGATCGTGTGGAGGAAGACCTCAGGAAAATTGGGAAGTACACCAACTGGAGAAGGGAGGCGCGTAACCGAGTCAAGTGGAGAAAAACTGTGGAAGAGGCCAAGACCCACAAGGGGTTGTAGCGTGTTGGAAGAAGAAGATATCAAACTAAGGAGTGTCATCCTCAACTGCCTATCCGCTGGCTGCAGGTAAGAATGACGTAGTGCGTCTGAGCCAGGTGAGGGTCGAAGCACGCCTCGTACAGCGTGTGGAATTTGCTTCTGATTTGCTAGCCGACCCTGGGGATAATCCATACAGCGTTACACAACATTTACCTTAAGAGTCGCCTGGAAGCGCATGTCTCCATACAAACGGAAAAAGGGAATTGTGGCAATGTTTGATAATTTTGGAGTAAAATTAAGCATTAAGTCAATTAATCTCATTATAATCTACGTACGTTCATATACAGCTTGGTTAAAATACCAATGGTTTGAGAATTACAAGCCTTTTCAAATTTGTATGGAAATCTTGAGAGGCGTATAATTCTCAAACATTTGATAATTTAACCAAACTGTATAGGAACGTACGTAGATTATAATGAGATTAATTGATTGGATGCTTAATTTTGCCCTAAAATTATCAAATATTGCCACAATTCCCTTTTTCCGTTTGTATGGAGACATGCGCGTCCAGGCGACTCTTAAGCTTCATATAATTATGTGTATAAACAGGACTTACAAATCACGGACCTTTTATTTATTTGTTTCCGCTGACGTTTCAATTGAGATACATCCATCAAGCATCCATCGATGTCGCAGCGAGACTGCCTTTCCATAAGCATATCAAACTAAATGGCTTAACTAATGATTGGAGGCCCTTGGTTATTCATCGAATGAAGAAGGCCCCAAGGTTGTGATAGCGATTGGAACTAATTCTGATGGGCTGGCTGGTCTTGCCTGTTAGGCAGGATACGTTCTCTTTGGAAATCATACTGTTCTATTGCTCATTGCGATTCCACCCTTGAGCAGAAATCAAGGATAGGCCGAAGGAAATAGACCTATGGTAGCTAGGTCACCCTGCCATTGATTATTTCATTGGGAACTTCACTCCAGCAACCTCCGATTTTGAGTTAGAAACCTCACTGTGCGAAAATTCATGTTTACCCTGCATCGCAAGTTCTATTAAACTTACCGATACATCCTGCTGCCTTGGTAACAGCTCTGCCCTGTCTCCTCCGTTGTGAACCAAGGTTGGTTGTTGCAACGGATCTCTTTGAAGGGTCCGATCCACCTTTCCACTCTGAATGTGTCGTTTATGATGCAGTGGGCTTCCTGAAAACAGTGTTTCATGTCAGCCAAATAAATAATTTTCAGTGAGGCATCGTTGGAAAGTAAGTTTTGTTTGGTTGAGTGTGGATGTCTGTTTGGATGGTTGAGTTTTGTCGAGCTAGCGACCTTTGGTCTTTAGCTCGACAAAACTCAGCCATCTTCCTCACTTGCCGAGGAGTATTGAACTCCTAAATCAAGCCCTAGAACGACCGCTTCTCTAGCTCTACCCTCAGACACTGGAGACATTATCGGTATACTATATAAGCCATGTAGTTCCCGGCAGAGTAGAGTAAGACCACTCCAAGTCTTTCCGTGGATTTCGTAGAAGGCGACTTAGGAAACACAAGCTAAACAAAGCTTATAAACATCAAAGAGACGTCTCCAACCCATCTAGCCGGCGTGGCCAAATCCTCTGACTGCTCAGACCAATAATGGCTCTCAGAGAGGGTCATGCTCCTGCAGTGGAGACATAAAAAGACATGATGACGATGATACTTTATATGGCACGGCTGCATGATGATTGATGGTAGAGGTTTCGTGAGCTGGTGTTCACAGAATAACTTTCCATCTTAAGTGCTAAGTTCCATCATGCGTGTTGTGAGTTTTCATGTTAGAACACGATATCATGTAGGTATAAAAATTAAACCGACTTTAAATATTTCTAGTAATCGATACATACTTAACTCTCTAACGCAAAAACTACTAGACTGATTTTGATGAAACTTGCATTGTTCCCTAAGTTGAGATTTACCTTGATCAACAAATAAACATTTCTGCAATCAAGTTACTGAAATATTCACGGACAAAGAAACAAATATAATACAAACATACACTTTTGAATTATTACATAGACTTACATATAAACTATGCAATTCTGACAATATTAAACACTCGCAGACTTGCAGATAAGTAGCATCCTAGAGGTGAAAGAATTTTGCATATCGGTCCAGTAATTTCGTCCGATCCGTCCAGTAAGTCCAGAGATTTCCTATTCACTGCAAACGAACATGGCAACAACGTGGCAATGCTGCCAGCCTTCTGGGCACGCTACCACGGGGCAACGAGCTGCCAGGCCTATTTTATTTGTAAATAGTAGTTTTAGTTTAACTTTTATTGTTTCTGTAAAAAATAATGTGTATTTTCATGTTACTTATAAATAAATAACAAACTCCGCATTGAAAAAAAAACGAACATCTTTCATGTTTATCATAATTTAGTATAGACATACGGGTGGATGACCTCCTTTATTGAATTTGAAAATTACGTACCAAAACATCAGAATGGGCACTATTATTTGCCAACACGACATGCCTCCTGTCCCCAGGACACGCCACCATAATAGTTTCTGACCTCTGCAGGTTGACATCGCTGGTCCTCTTGTTAGGGACAAGGAAGGTTTCGTGCTGGAGGTAGACTGGAGATGGCGTCCCGAAGTCCTTGTTGAGAGATAAGGTGCAAGCTGAAAAATAACGGCAGATCACTATGATGTATGGAATGTTATAGCGTGTGTAGTGAAATATAATTTTTGATCTTACTATTGTAAAGTACTGGATAAATAATAATATCGAAGAATTTTAAGCATTAGCATTAACTAGCTGTTACCCGCGGCTTCACCCGCGTGATAAATAGCCTATGTCCTTCTCAGTACGTGTATGCAAAATTTCATGATGATTGGTTTAGCAGATACAGCGTGAAAGCGTAACAAACAATCAAACAAATAAACAAACTCACTTTCGCATTTATAAAATTAGTTAGGATTAGGATTCTACAGTTATGATTTTTTTATCAAAATAAATACCTATGTTTTATGTTAAAAAGCATGTGGTCTCAACGCCTTAATCGTACGATTTGTTCTCAGAGACTCGCATAGATGGCGCCACTTGAAACTACACAACATTGTATCTACCGTATTATGAGAATATAAAAACATGCTTCATATAATATGTCTTATTAAAATCAAAACAAAGTTTTAGGCATAATATTTTAAAATGACACCGTATATTTAGTAAGTTAAAAGCTAACGCAGATTATCGCCATCTAGTATCGAGTAGCAAGCAACTCTCCTGCGCCATATATTCGCCTGCTTTTCGCAACCTTAATTTGGTCCAATATTTTTGTATGAGGTGGGCAGTCTATTACGTTAGTATTATATTGTCTTTGGTAAAAAGTATTGGTTATCGTATAGTTATCTGGCAGGAAATCTATGGATCGCGGAGAAGTGTGTGTGTGTAAGTGGCTTGCTGTAGTTAGACTGTATGGCCGTCTATGATGGCCATAGAAGAGCGGTATGTGTGTATGGCCAGCGTGGAGAGTGTAGGCCAAATCTTCTGATTGCTCTGGCTATAATGGCTCTGGTGACCAGAGAGGGTCGTGCTCCTGCCGTGGAGAGTAAAAAAGACCTGATGATGATGATGTATGTAACGCATTACCAACATGTGATACTACAATCTTACATGATCCTTAATTAAAAATACACTTAATAATCTCTTATCGACAAATACTTTGTTTTAATTTAATTGCTCAGGCCATTCAATAATCATTGTACTAATTTAGTGACGCAGAGCTCGTAAACTACCTAAACGTAACTTATTAGTGATCTGTGCCTATACACTGTTAAATATCTATCGTTTTGAACCCTTTAAGGGTTGATTAAACCCCATCAAATTAAGCGAATTTTCCCTTATATCCAAGGCTCAATTTTTTTTTACATTCTCATAAAAATTGACCGGGCGAAAGCATTGGTATTTCCAACTTTAATATTTTTTTCCATCTTCGTAAAAGTAGGTTTTGTATTCGGAGACGCCACGACGACACTTATCTTCTTTATACTTAGACATGCAAATCTCGAATGCGTCATTTAATTTGTCGAAACAAAGACTTTCACCGCAGAAATGAAATGAAATGAAATGAAAATGTTTTATTTCTTTAACATTTGTTCTTAACATATTAGTGGCAGGAGCCTCCTTTTAGACTTAACATACTCTGTGTAAGGAGACACCGCTCTTCCTTAACTATGGTACATACAATGTTCAGGTCAAGATGAAAAATGATCTTTAGACCTAGGTCTTGGATGTTTATCTATAATTATAAGTAGCTATTATAAAATATGGTATCGTTGAGTTAGTATCCCATAACACAAGTCTCGAACTTACTTTGGGGCTAGCTCAATCTGTGTGATTTGTCCGTATATATTTATTTATTTAATGTACTCACCAGAATCCACATTGTCCAAGGTTCTCAAGAAGAAATGGCAGAACACGATGCCATACTTGATGATGTCCATCTTGCCTCACGGGGCGATCTGGGTCAAATGATTGAATTTAGTAACGGTACATCGGAGGTGTAAAAGTATAATTATAAGTAGAGCGACAGCGACATATGACGCGTTACTTTCTTTTTTTATAGCTTAGGACGGCAACCGAGCAAGCCAGTCACCTGATGGTAAGTGATCACCGCTGCCCATGGACTAATGTAACGCCAGGGGTGTGGCAAGAGCGTTGCCGGCCTTTTAATCTTCTCTTCCCAGAGGGGAGGACGGATGGGCCTCTGGCTCTCTTACTCTCCGAACGAAGCATAGCAGGGTAAAGTTACTAAGTACTCAACGGGAAGCTGTTGAAATAAAGAAATACAAGACTTTCAACAGGGAAGATGGATACAAACTATCACCTGCATGGAATCCAGTGATTGATAAAATTAAACCACGTCGTTCAGTGTCGGACAAAAAGTTGGACATTGTCAGTGTTTGTGTGTACCGGGGCTAATACGAAAATATAAAACTAGGTGTGGGTAGTGACATTATTAGTGCAAGTGCTCCCACCACCACAAGATGACACCGCCGTACTCCAGACTCGCTGCGACCACGATGGATGTAACTCCATAGAAACGTCAGCGAAAATAAATAAGTAAAAGGTTCGTGCTAAGTCCTGTTAATATTAATAATTATAAGTACTCAAACGTCGATTTTCTGTGAGAGTGTGGTACTTCCCCGGACGAGCAAGTAGTAAAAGTTTTTTGCCGGTAGTGTAGCTCTACGTAAGTCAGAGGATTTGGCCTACACTCTCCACGCCGGCCACACGAGTTGGATAGGGATCTCTCTAATGATAAGCTTTAAGCGAGCTCCGTGGCGCAGCGGTCAACACGCTAGCCTGCGCCACGGGGGTCCCGGGTTCGATCCCCGGTCAGGTCACTATGGAAAAAGATCTTTTTCATATTGACCTGGGTCTTGGATGTTTATCTATATAAGTATATATTATAAAATATAGTATCGTTGAGTTAGTATCCTGCGACACAAGTTCACAACTTACTGTGGGGCTAGCTCAATTTGTGTGATATGTCCCTATATATTTATTTATTTATTAAGCTTGTGTTTCCTACTTCTACGACATCCACGAGAAGATTTGAAGTAGTCCTATATTTCACTTTGCCGGGAACCACACGGCATAAAGCAATTATTTATTATTAGCTGTTACCCGCGGCTTCGCCCGCGTGATATGTCTTCCTCAGTAGTAATCTACGTGTAGGTGTGCAAAATTACATGATGATTGGTTCAGTAGATAGGGCGTGAAAGCGAACCAAACAAACTCACTTTCGCATTTATAATATTAGGAATAGCAATTTTCCTGGTTCCGAACACATGTTACAAATGATCGTACTCATTAGTCATTACCGATTAGAGGTGTTACTGATATATCAGAACCGATACCGCGAACATAATATGAGCGCTGCAGAACATAATACAAATATATTAGGTTATATGATATCCGAAGAACGCGTTCCCGAAGAACCGTCAAGAACAGTTAATATCCCAAGTATCGTATCGGTGAACCGGCTGCGTTACTGCGTTCCGCGCCTGTTCGCATTCCGCATCCGTTCGCGTCCTAACAACGACGATACGAAACGAAATTAACTAAACGTTGATGTAAAATGCCTCACAAAATAATATCGCCTGAAAAATCCCAGCCTGTTCTTCACCGTTCTTGGAGAACGTTCAACGGAACATAATATCGGTAAACTAATATATTCGATAACATGGTTCTTGATATCTGACCCTAATATAACACCTCTATTACCGATCATGTATCATCAATTGATTGAACATACAGACATACATTACATACAATTCGATCACGTCTTTTCCCTAACGGGGTAGACTGGGCCTTATAGCATAAGACCAAAGGGCTCATCTAGCGTGTATAGTTGGAAAAACGGAATCGAATTAGTAATGGGTTGCTAGCAGTCTTGCCTATTGCCATGATCCCTTAGATTTATTCCCTCGACCGGCTTCTACAGTCTGCGTGGGGTGAAAAGCAGCTGGTACATTCTAAGTTTGTTCACCAAACCAGCGTGGGAGAGTGATTAAACAGATGTTTTAATACTCGTAGAGACATTTATGGATGCTAATAAAACTGACTTCTATTTGATTATTTTTCCTATAAAAATCTATAAATATACAGGGACAAATCACACATATTGCGCTAGCCCCACAGTAAGTAATATAATTAGTTTATAGAATAGTATTGTCATCAGAAGTCAGAGCGTGTGCAAAATTTCATCCTAATCGAAGACCTCCGAAGTGGGTCAAATTAAGATTCCAAGATTTTCTTACTTGGTTACAAGTGAAGCTAATAAAAGCGTGTTAAGAATCGCCTGGACGCGCATGTCTCCATACAAACGGAGAAAGGGAATTGTGGCAATATTTGATAATTTTGGAGTAAAATTAAGCATTTAATCAATTAATCTAATTATAATCTACGTACGTTCCTATACAGCTTGGTTAAAATACCAATGGTTTGAGAATTACAAGCCTTTTCAAATTTGTATGGAAATCTTGAGAGGCGTATAATTCTTAAACTATTGATAATTTATCCAAACTGTATAAGAACGTACGTAGATTATAATGATATTAATTGATTGGATGCTTAATTTTACTCTAAAATTATCAAATATTGCCACAATTCCCTTTTTCCGTTTGTATGGAGACATGCGCGTCTAGGCGACTCTTAAAAATATGATAAAGGCTATTTATGTAATAATCATTAAGCGTACAAAATGCAACATACGAAACTTTAATTGCAAACCAAAAACAATAAGATAAATTTTCTCACCAAGAAACCAGTTCGGTAAATCCAAAATCAAAACAAACACTGTTTTTTTCGTTACATTATAATATTCAAAATAAAAAATAATAAAAACTGCACCTTCTTGTACCAACGTGGCGTGTACACTGAAAATGTTTATTCAGTGCCAAAGAATGGTAATGGATTACCATTAGCTCGCGTGTCGATCTCATCAAAACTCGCGCGCGTGATATCTCGGTGAGTTTGATAAAATTTTGTATAAGGAAGGGCAGATTGAAAGATCCTAAGTCAAAGGTCGTGTTTATCAGAAAGTACCAAGCTTATTTACAAAGATGGCTTGGTTTGTTCGGTTCCCTCCTTTTACGACTTGCGCGAGCGTAAAGCATAAAAGGATGGGCATTAATGCTCCAAAATCCCCCACAGGTGCATTTTATCAGCCGGTTAAATAACCGACTGATTAAACCAAACATATGTTTGGTTTAAGTGTCTGTAAGTGGCCAACACTGGCGTCAGATTTTCCAGTATACATAGCTTTACGACTGCCGTCAACGATGACAGCCAAGACCAACGACTTAGCGTGCCTTCCGAAGCACGGTGGCCAGTTGTTACCGGAACAAATTATAATATCTGTGGTGTGTGATGAATTTATAATAAACCATTTATTAAAATAACAATGCTATTCAGTTGATTTCATTATTATTTCTAGAATGGCCTTCATTTGCGATATTGCATGTGAAAGGATATTCATATTGTAATTTCTTGCTTGTTTATAGATTTCATATTCTTAGAATGATGTATTTTGAAGCTGTAACATTAGAATCTGAAGAATTATTTGTCATCGTGATGACAAAAACGAGGACCGCGCTCAAGGAGACCGCTCTACAACTGTTTTCATCTTTCCACCCACGAATCACCCAGAAGTATAATAACGTTTTTCGCTCATATGAATTTTTTTTGGAATATGTCTGTTCCTTGTTAACTGTAGCCCAAACGGCTTGACCGACTTTGAAGTGTGAGGTGTCTTTAGATTCATATTCTTTCCTGGAATTTCATAGGCTATGAAACTTCAGCTAAACAATATGTCGGACCTAAACTGCTAAACACGGTAGACAGTTTTTTTTTAAATACAACTTTTTATCGGGTAGCGCTGCATTCTTGTGACAACTTTTTCTTATTGACGGGCTTAGTCAAAGGATATGTTTCCAATGTGTTCCGAACCCATGATTCTTACTATTTGTTTTTAAAATGCACATTAAGGTTATATCGAGAGTTAATTTTTACACCTTGTATAAATCAGTAAATGCCGTGTGGTTTCCGGCAGAGTAGAATTGGACAACTCCAAGTCTTCCCGTGGATGTCGTAGAAGGTGACTTAGGGAACTCAAGCTTAACAAAGCTTATAAACATCAAAGAGACCTGTCCAACCCGTCTGGCCAGCGTGGAGATTGTAGGCCTAATCCTCTGACTGCTCTGGCTAATATATGCGGCTCTAGTAGTACAGAGAGGGTCATGCTCCTGCAGTGGAGACTAAAAGACCTGATGACGATGATGTATAAATCAGTACTACCCAAGCAAATTCGAGAAACGATGGTAGCAACTCATTATCGCGCTGTGTTGTTTATTTACCTCAATTTGGGAATTACGCCCGTACAGTCGAGTACAAAATCGATACTTAGCAATACGAGCTCCGTGGCGCAGTGGTTAATACCCGTCCCGAGGCCAATCCTCGGCAAGAGTAATGTCAGAAAACGATCTTTTTCAAATTGTAGCCTGTGTGTTTGATTTTATCTACATAAGTATCTATTGTAAAATAAGTATAGTAAGTATCGTTGAGTCAGTATCCCGCGACACAAGTTCACAACTTACTATGGGGTTAGCTCAATTTGTGTGATTTGTCCGTATATATTTATTTAATTACCTTCTCGTGTTTTATGAACTCCTGGTATACGCTTTTTTTTTCACCTTTTTTTCTTTCCATTCTGTGTTCCATTTGGGATTCTGATTCCGAGATTTCAATATAGCTTATAGGTTCAAAATCAGCCTATATACAGGTGTTTTTTTAATTCATTGGCATCGTTTTAAATATAGCTATACCAAAGACAATATAGGCTATACCCATGATTGAAAGTAATTTAAGACTACTTTCGAGTAAAATAAAATTACACATTTTTCAAATTTAAGAAAAACTCAATACTTAACTGCCTCAAATGCTTTGAAAGAGGCTATTACTTTAGATAAAAACCAAAAATTAAAACAGGACTGTATTTCCAAAAACACCGAAAAATTAATTCATTTAAACAGCATTAAATCAATCGGTCGATGAAATTTACGCAAAACAAGTGACTTTAGACCGATACACAACCAGCGATTTAATGTTGACGCAAGAAATCTTTTTAAATGTATTTTTTTTTTGCGTATGCTAACGATTTCGATTCCACCCTGTATAAGGTCCATATCCCGATTTAAATCAAGCGCAAATATTTTAAAGGGTACTATGAAACGCTTAAAAGAAAATTAACACATATTTTTTCACTTTTCCATACACAATAAAACACGCATTATTTATTTCGCATTTCAGTTAAGTAATAACGTAGGGTATTACAGAAATAGGTAGGTTCCTACCTAACTGTATACAGCTATTCAGATATTACAGGTTGGTTATAACCACCCCGTAATTAGTTGCGATAATTAGTGCTACATTTAACTATTACCTATTTCCTTAATTGAAATAAAATGTTCGAAGTCATTAAAAACAATATCAAAACTAATTAAGTAAGTACCTATTAATTATAATATGATGACCATGACTTATGTGAACCAGCAGGCCGATTTGCTAACTCGGTATACAACGATTTCATTGTTACTTTAGCATCCATTACGGTTTTCATATCTATACATTAAACCTATTATACACTTCGAGCAACACGCCTTCCATACAGAAGCCGTGTTGCTCGAAGATTATACATTAAACTATTACATACAACAGTAAAAATATTTTGTTTGTACATTTAGTATTTTTGACTAAAATGGATAGAGGAACACTTAAAAAGAATAATAGAAAGCAAAAAAATTTTTGAAATTTTTGTTTGTCTGTCTGTATGTATGATCACGATTATCTCCGGAAATATTAGACGGATTCGAATGAAACTTTTTTTGCTATATAGCTACTAGGCCTGAGCAACATATAAGGTAGAAATGATTTTGGAAAATGGAACACCTGATGCAGCATCCTAATGGTCCAGCCGAACCACTTTTATAAGAAATATAAAAGTGGAGCCGTAGCAAAAGTTGTTAAACCTGATGAGCATTTTTATTGAGGTAAAAAAATAAAAGCTTTGGAACACCTCATGCAGAACCATAATGGTCCAGGCAAAGACAATATAATACTAACGTAAACGTCCAGGTTGTCAAAAGTTAGCAAATAGGCCTGCAGGGCCCAGCAGGCCTATTTGCTAACTTTTGACAACTACGGTGTACATCATTTTCATGGTAACTTCAATATTCATTACGGCTTCGGTATGAATGACTATTTTTATTTTAGATATAAAAAACCGTAATGGATGCTAAAGTGACAATCAAATCGTTGTAAGTACACCGAGTTAGCAAATCGGCCGGCAGGGCCTCCAGTGTACCAACCTCATTCCAAGAGCAAGGATCCAGGGGGGTGGTCAAGGGCGAGTCATGGGGGTCATACCCACCACAAATAATCACTTTAGTCTGCGTTTATTTAGGTATTTAAAAACTTCATTACATATACATGTAATTGGCGGACTTAAAGCCTAAGGCCTTATCTACCAGTCAACCAACAGGTGATGCCAAGAATGAAGTAAGTGCTTTAAACTCTTTATAGGTCATAAGCAAAATTTGTATGGCGGCTGTAACCACATCACATGTTTTACCTTAAGGTCAATTTTGTTTGAAGTATGGCCATTAGAACATTTTTTTTATATTTTTTGATTAGTCTCTGAACGAGCGTAATGCACAAACGTAACCACAGGACTGAAGTTCGTTCAAGTTTTTCGCAATAGCGCCAAATAATTGTGGTTACATTTGTGACTTACGTTCATTTAGTGTTTCCGGCATTCACGAGTACAGTGTTCTCCTAGTATTTAATTATATAAAAACGAATTTAGTGGCAAATGGGTAATGAAAGGTATGTATATCATTAATTTATTATTTTTACATTAATTTGACACAAAAATTTTACATGTACCATTGTTATATAAAGTTTTACAACGAGTTAAATATTACGACCACGTGTCGCCAACTTTTAGGTTAGTTTTTTACTCTCATAATAAATTAATTCATATCTTTTCTCAATTATATTATTTCGAATATGTGTTTATTGTCTTTGTATAGTATGTTTAATGTTTTATACGATAATAATACTACTGAAGCTAGAGGTTTTTGGGTAAAGATGTTATTACCCTGCAAAGTCGGACATTTTTTCAGAGACAATTTTGGTCATAAAAATATTTATGTGTAGTATGGGGAAAACATACTCATACCTAGTTTTATATATACCATACTACGATTATTTTTGTTTGTTTTAGATGTCTAGAAAAACTATACTGGATTTGGATGCAATGGATGAAGAGATGATGATGGGAATCGACGATAGTCAGGCTGAAGATTTCGATATTGGTGGTGACTCAGACCCTGAGGACTTTCTTCCTCAGGGTACATTTATGCCTTGTAGCCGAACACAAAAACTCGACAAAAACCTAGAAAAAGAGTTGAATCTGACTGAAAAGTAATTCCACCGGAATGAAAAACTCAAGACTGCCTAATGCAAAAGTTCTTTGTTGATTTTGCATGTGATACTACTCTTGTAAAATTAATAAACATTTATTTTATTATTGTAAAACTAATAAACATTTAAAAACTTATCTTATTATTTTAATTAATTTCATGACCCTAAATACCCATGCTTACTAAAAAATACTTAACTTATTCCTTAGGTGGTCATAGACACATATGTAACCACTTGTCTTATTCCCTTAACGGTCACGGTTACATACGTAACCACGGCCTACAGACAAAACCGGAAAACACAAGTAGTAAATTTTCCATGTTTTAAGATCCATTTAAGGTCTTTAACAAAAGCCAAAGTAAAAAATTTCAAAATCACACAAAAAAAATTCTGCCCGTTAAAGGGTTAATGTAAAAGCCGTACCTTCATAGATAACAAAACAAGCTTTAATCCATATTGATTACTAAATTCTATAGAAATAAACTTACATACCACATTAGAAATTAAAAACAGTGATACATACATAAATAGCCTACATAAATATCTGTTACATAAACTCTTTGAGAGAAATGTGCGCGTACTGAATTTTTAAGCGCGGGACACATAGAAAAGGCGTAAGACGCGGACGGGGCGCGAGCAGGGCGCAGACGGGACGCCGTCGCGACTTTTGAAAACACATAGGAAAGACGGGGCACAGACGTGACGCTTGGCGCTCGGTAGTTGTGGGTGATGTGACTCGTATCGACGCGCGAGTCTCGGCGCCCGCGCCTCACCCCACCAGCAACCCCGTTTCGCCCGTCCTCCGTCCGCTCGCGCTCGTGTCCCGTCCGTTCTGTATGCTTAAAGCAAAAGACACATAGAAAAGACGAAGGGCGAGGACGAGGCGCAGACATATGTCTCCTCCGCGTCTTTTTTATACAAAATGTATAGAAGAACGAAACGAAAGAACAATAGGGCGCAGACCCGTCGCAGACGAGTAAGCGTCGTGTCTGCGCCCTGCGTCTTTTCTGTGTGTTTTAGGTCGCGACGCTTCTATACATTTTGTATGAAAGAGACGCGGATGAGACATATGTCTACGCCCCGTCCTCACCCTATATTATTTCTGTGTCTTCGCTTTAAATGCCAGACGACTACGGGCCCAATGAATACTGGCTGGGCGCACTTGATATTTCTTGCTAACTAACCACTCCAGTCCGTGACTGTACTTTGCGTGTGATTTTAATAAGTCTGTAATGACGTAGGTATATTTATTACCCGCTATGCTATGACTATGAGTAATGTTGGGTAACTTCCAAGCCCTAAGTGTTTACCTAAACCTATCTTTTGTTACATGACCCACCTATGACGACATACGACACGAGTGACACAGATAAATAAGCTGTCTATAGGTCATCATCATCATCATTTCGTGTAGGTGACACGGTCAGTCGACCATGCTCTCCCTGGTGTCAGGGTTCTTCGGAATCGCCTCTCGGCCTCTGACCTGGTTCCTATAACGACTACCACTTTTCTGAAGGTGAAAGAATTTTGAAAATCAGCCCAGTATGTAGTACCAGAGCTTATTTCATGCAAATAAACAATCAAATCTTCCCTCTTTAAACTATTATACTAGCAATTTTCCCGCGACTTCGTCCGCGTTAATTATAGCCTATGCCACTAATAGATAAATTAACTTTCAGTAGGTGAAAGAATTTTTGGAATCGGTCCAGTAGTTTCGGAGCCTATTAAATACAAAAGAACAAACAAACAACTGTAAATCTACAACATGTTAATGAAAAAGCGCAAACCAGAAATTAAGTAGTTTGTTCAGGATCGAGAGGGGAATCGATTCCACAATTAAAATATAGGGTCTATTTTCTATTTTAACCAAAATAGTATTTTAAAAACGTCGTGCGTGTTTGATCATTACTTTTACCCTATAATGCGGCGGCACGCGAAGGACATAGCGTCACTCTAGATCGCGCGCCATTACCATAGACCTTTTTAACAAACACAAGAAAACATAAACGTGCTAAAATCTTCGTAAAAAAATAATTAATATAATAAATTAGGTAATTATAATCCTTTTATAATAAAAATAAGTTGGTGTGTCTGAGGTTCTGCATGGTATTGTATTGCTGCATCTGCATCTGCATGAATATCCACATTGATTATTGGGGATGTGAGTGAATCAATTATGGATGTTTAGCAATTCTTTGTTGAAATAAAAGATATTGAACTTAAATAATTAATTTATTTAAAAGGCAACAAGTCACCCCAATTACTGGACCTAGCGCACCTGTATGTTGTCTGATCATATTTGCCCTTAGAAAATATTACTTCTTTCAACTCTCCTTGAGCTGTGCATAACTTACAAATAGTATGACCCGAACGCACAATAGGAGCTCTTACAACTCTTGGCCATTGTGGATCATCAGATGGACGAACACCTCTCCTTAATATTACATATGAAAACACCTCAGCAGATACTTCAGACTTAGATGGAAATGGTAACGATTCATACTTCATTAAGAAATTGCATGGAGTTTCTTGTTCTAAATATCGTGGGCAGACATTATCATTTGGACATGGAGAAAATGCGTAACCAGTTCGACTTTTTAATTCTTTCTTTGATTTGTTTTCTTTTGACAGATTAAGAACAAACTCTCTAGCTTCATTTACTACTCTGAAGCCAGCATTCGATCCATGTTCGACAATTATTAAGTAATCTTCCGTTTTATTCCATAGTTTCTGTATTGTTTCCAGCCTAGTTTTCATGTCTGGCATTTCAAATAATGAAAACGCAGATAATACTATGTTGTATTTCAGATCTGTTGATGCCGGAAGAAACTGACGTTGGAAATAACCTTTGTATGGCATTTCAACATTGTCTTTACCGCTGCAGAGTATCAGTCTTGCTAAATCATGCATTTGTTGTGAAGTATCTACGCAGAAGTATTCGAAAATATCTCCTTTCCAAAATGTGTTTACGGCCCATGTACCCGTACCTACCCCTGATCCGAAATCGAAAAAACTCCTTGGTTTGAAATTTATATCCTTTCTTCTAATTTCGTCAAGCACACGTACTAGGATCGCATACTCAGGAGCAGCTCTCGTCATCAAATATTGCAAACAGGTTGGTTTATCATACGAAATATTTCCCCAACGGTATACATTCTTCTTTAATATATTAAATACTGACGTTTGTATTCTTTTCTCGTACATTTCTTCTTCTTCTGGCGTTAGTTGTTTGTCGATGTTCGATAATACTTGCTTGGATACGCTGTTGTGGATTTTAGCCGCTTTTTCTTTAATATCTCCATCTTCAGGTGGCGGTAGCCTCGAGCGGATATAGTTGTTGAGTTTTAAGCTGTCCTGGTACAAAGCCCGCGCTCCAGAGTCTTCTAAAATAATATGAATAGCCTTTTGGATGTCCGGTGGTATAGTAGCAATTTTGATTCGAGCTGTTCCAGGGTGTTTTCTTGGTTTGTACTCTTTAGACTCAAAATTCGGCCGCAGACTTGCATCTATTTGGAGATGCGTAGAATAATTTGTATATGAATACGATATACGAATTAATTTCAATTTTCTAAACATGTTTATAATTTTATAACCTAAAAATCCACAATCCAAAACAATCCGTAAACTGTCACTGTCAAGTGTCATCTGTCAATTACAATGGTTGCGTTTATATACCTACTTCGCACAAACGTCGCGTTCCTTTACTTATGAGTGCTCTCATTTTTTTACTAGAAAATATAAAATAACTTATAAGATATCTTCTTTTTTGCCCACGGCTTCCTCTACCTGCCTAGCCTTCTAGTTCTATTTCTTTGGTACCAGACCTTTCATCAATTACGTCCCATCCCACCAGGCCAGATGAGCCGCCGCAAGCACTTGAAGAAGCCAAAATGGTAAATAGAAATGTTTGTTCATATCATTAGGATGTGCAACTGTTGAATCGTCACGATAATAGGACAATGCTCTTCATCGGCTTTTACGAAATACAAGAAAAAAGAACCCATCATGATAAAAATTGATGTTTTTTTCAACTTGGAATTCCGTGTACAGTACAGCATCCACACAAGGTATAGTATCTACCCTTCTTGTAACACCTGTATATGCATTTCGGTTTTAGGTCTCTAATGATCCATTATCTTAGGGCTTAGCGCCCCTTGCCCCTCTCGCTGCGCCACTAATGGAGTCCTAAAGAAGACCACGAGACGAGATCTAAAGGTACATACAGACCAGGAGTGCTATTTTTGAACGCGTGACTCACTAAAGCGCAAGTCGTGCACGACTACAAGTCACACTCGTCTTCCAAGTCAGGAAATGCCATTTTGCCATATTTTTGAAACCATCGCTTGAACTGTAGTGCTGCCAACCTTCAACGAAAAATATTTAATTTCTTCTTATTTCACGCAGAATTTTTTATAAACTTTTTTAAGGTTATTATGGATTTTTAAAATGTTTAAGAATTGTAGCGTCTAACGGAACGTACAATTATGACAGATGAACTTCAAATGACAAGAAGTGACTTTGACATAAAAGCGTTCGTCGCCTGCGGAAACGAGCGGTCTCAACCGCTCGTCGCAATCACTCGTCGACTAACGATTCAAAAATGCGGCCTTTTGGAAACACTCGCGTCAATCACTCGTTTAGTGAGTCACGCGTTCAAAAATAGCACTCCTGAGCCATGCTACCAGTGAAATTCACTTTTGCTAGTAGCATAATTGAGCCGGCTCATCCGGGGAAGTACCACACACTCACAGAAAATCGACGTTTGAGTACCAATTTTACCGCTTCTATGCTTCGTTCAGTGAGTGAGAGAGCCAGAGGATCATTCATCATCCTTTTATTCTTCCCCAGAGGGGGATAAAAGGCCGGCAATACTCTTGTAACACCCCTGTTGCAGTTGTCCATGGGCAGCAGTGATCACTTACCATCAGGCGACCTGCTTGCTTGTTTAGCTTAATATATCATAAAAAAACTCAGACTATGAAGATGGAATAGCAAATAAACTAAAACGAGGTAACATGAACGACTTTATTATATTTTCACTCTATCCATCTCCTGTTTATGTCTGTTGATGCAGTCCCTGAACTCATTCACCTCGGTCTGGCACTTCCTCCAATCCTTTGTTGTGGCTATGCACTCCTGGTAAAAGAAATAAGGGTATATTATGTAAATTAAGATAGTGTTAGGTAGTGTAAAGCATGAAAGTCCTTTTTTGCTGTGCCCCTATTTTAAGTGGCCAGCACGGATGTCAGGCATTTTAAGCTACCTAATAATATATGTTAAATAAACCATATACTTATGTTATCATCTAATGTTTTAAGATGCTGCTCGGTGATTTACATCCATACACATTTCTGTGTGTAAGTTAAATATCAGGGTCGTCACCACAGAATGAATTCAAGTACCTACATACTAACATACGTAAAAGTTACAGCATGTAATGTGTGACGGTTACCTACTATTATTCATTCTGTGTTAATGCTTTGCAAACAATTGAATACGGTGGGAGATTCAATGTAGGTTTATTGTCCTAGCCAAGATTTTGAGAAAAAAAAATTATACACTTCATCACTGAGTAGTTCACGGGAGCTAGCTATGTGGTGTGTGGTGATCATATTTACAGATCATTGTACTTTGTTAATATAAAATATGATGAAATGATGAACTCAATAGAAGAATATTAGAAACTATGGATTTAGAATAACCTATTATTAAAGCTTGCTAGCATGTTACAAGTGTATGGTAAAGAAAGATATGCCTCTAGTATAATTTAAAATTAGGTACAGACTACACAATTAATCTTTTTGTAGCTTTTGTACAAACTGTCGTGTCGTAGCCGTGTGGATCCCGGCAGAATAGAATAGGGTCTAAGTCTTCCTGTAAATGTCGTGAAGGCGACTAAGAAAACACAAGCTAAATAAAGCTTATTAACATCAAAAAGACCTCTCCAACCCGTCTGGCGAGCGTGGAGATTGTAGGCCAAATCCTCTAACTGCTCTGGCTTTATATGGCTCAGGTAGTACAGAGAGTGTCGTGCTCCTGCAGTGGAGACTAGATGAAGACATGATGCGAATTGATGATGAAAGAAAATATTTCATTACCTTTCTAAAAAGTAACAAATATTCACCTGCACTTTGTAATGAAGCTCCAGACATCCCGCCTTCTTCAATTTCGACTCAACAGGATCATCGTCGTTATCAATGGCCACTCTTTCGCGCGGTTTTATTGTCATTTTTAATTACTTAATGTTTTTGACTAGATTTTGCAGGCCAAAACCATCAAAACAATAATGATAACCTCCAAATAATATCAGCTGACAATGACATAAGGATATTGCTTCGTTTACACTGACTAAGTAGGTAATTTAAGCGTGCTTAGTAGCAAATGCCTTACACCTTCGAGCAACACAGCTTCTGACGGAAGGCGTGTTGCTCGAAGCCTTTCACCTTCGAGCAACACGGAAGGGAGTAGCCATACGCTGCATTCCCCTCTGTCAAGGTACAAGCCAAAATTAGGCATATGCATGTCTATGTGTTAGTTGTGTGTGACTCATCTGTACACAAATTATTTTTTCTTTTTATGTCATTTTTTGTGACAATGTCATAATTACTATCAAGTGACAGTTTAAGTTTTGTATGTAGGTGTGCGGAACTAAACTTGTGTGCACATTTCCCCCCGCAAAAAACGCCAGAAAAATTGTCATAGTAAATTGTCGCTTTGCCCACTCCCTCCGTCCGGTACGGAGGCCGTGTTGCTCGAAGCCTTTCACTGACTAAGTAAGTAGTGTGTAAATTTAAGCGCGCTTAGTAGCAAATGCCTAAGTAAGAAAAATATTTTATGTACTTATTATTTAATATAATGTTTAAAGATTCCCGCCCGATCAAAGAGGATGGGTGGATGTGGATCGATATAATGCGGATTATTATCTTCTCCTACAACACTTAACGAGTGAGATACCGATATATTTAAAGTTCAACTTCAAGGTTTGTGCCAACACCCAAACTGTCGGTTTGCTGCTAGTTTGGGGTTGCTTATATCAGCCTTGGCTATATTTTCTCAGCATCAGCAGTGAACATTCCGAAATACTAAAAGTTTCATAGTACCTACTCAAGTCATAAATAAGAAATAAACATTTAATTTTACGTATTTATCTTAAAATAAAACAACAGATAAAAAAAATGATAAACTGTATTTAAATAAAATTAAATAACATTACACTAGTTACGCTAGGATCTTGCTCTTGTTGCGGAGAGCCACGTAGGCCACCAGGATGGAGATCACCGTGGCTAGCAGCTCCGAGTTCACCCAGGGGCCGGAGTAGCCTGGAACAAAATCTCATTTAGCACATCTTATAACAACTTTAGCACGCTTTGGCCAGAGTCCAGACACCTGGCGAAGCGATGACGATTTTAAACCTTAAGGCGCTGTGGGTGGTATCCATGTGGTATCAGACGATACGAGACACTAGCGCCACCCAGCAACTAATTCGATAAGTCCTAAATAATATCAAATTTAAAAAATCTAATAGTTGAATGCCCTAGTAAATTACTTGTAGTATTCTTGGTACAAGTTTTCACTATTTTTAATTTGATGAAATAAGAGAACGAATTATTACCGCCAAAAGTGGCTACTTTTTGTAATGATTCGTTCTGTCAAACTAAGTCTCGTATCATCTGATACCACAGCGCCTTAATGTTTTTACAAAAAGCACTCTACTTAATATCTATAGTAAACTCCAACAAAGATCTCATTTAGCAAATCATTTTGCACTTCATCAGGTTTTGGTCATCATCATCATCATCAAGTCTTAAGTCTCCACTGCAGGAGCACGACCCTCTCCGTACCGCCAAAGCAATATAATTAGCTAAAGCAGTCAGAGGATTTGGCCTACACTCTCCACGCTGGCCAGACGGGTTGGAGAGGTCTCTTTGATATTATAAGCTTTGTTTAGCTTGTATTCCCTAAGTCGCCTTCTACGACGTCCACGGGAAGATATGGAGTGGTCCTATTCTACTCTACCGGGAGCCACACGGCCATTTTTTTTTCAAGGTTCACAGGTTTTGGTCAGATCTGGCCAAAAAATGTCGATTTTAAGCCTTAATTCAAAAAGTTAGGTCTTCGTAAATTTTCTAGTTTTATCTGAATCATAGTGCTAAACATTATCTGTCAGTGGGTGATACTATCAGTGAACATACTGGGAGAAATTGGTGTACTGTACACATACAATACAAATGTGTATTTATGGAAGTTGCTATAACTTTATTATATTTTTCTACTCCTGTACTTTTATCTGTCATTTATATGATCAAGAAAGGCTCGTGGCGCTTCTATTAGCGATATTCGCTCGCTTTGCTCGCCGCGCCACTCACCTTTTAAGACCCCTATTATAATACCGTTGCATAAAATACTACAGTGTTAATGTGTATAAGCCAAATGGGATATGGTGGAGAAAATAGATGTGTAGGATCCATGAAGGATCAAAACACTGTAGCTTAATTCATATAACATTGGTTGTACATAGACCAAGTCACCAATTCGAATTCTGCCTGTGTGGGAGTTAGTCTTGTTTCAAAGTTTTTTAGAATTGTTAGAGTTGCTATGAACATTAAATTTTGTAACATGAATGCGAAACATATAACACGTAATATTTTATAATATACTCACTGCCAGGGTGCTGTAATTCGATGGCGAGCATGGGGGCGACCTCAGCGTTGGGGTCGGAGCGACGGGCACGTCTCAGCGAGGCCCAGCCTTCCTCATCTAAGATGTGGACCTTGTGCGTGCCAGAGCGGGCCTTGGCAGGCTCCTCAGTCCAGGAAACCTGAAAAATTTAGAAAGGTTAAGGTAAGGTTAATAAGTTTAACAAACTTTTCAGCAACATCATCAACAGGTTTTTATAGTTTCCACTGCAGGAGCACGACCCTCTCTGTACTATATGGATATTAGTCAGGGCAGTCAAAGGATTTATAATAATAATTTATAATAACCAACTTTTATAATGTAAAATTCTTTGTATTTTGCTTGCAACTTCGGCCATGTCGATTTTGGTTTTACGTCACCCCTTTTCCATGCCTGAAACACTTGTTTGTTAATTTATTGATTACTTCTGTAACGTTTAGAATAAAATAGTTTTTTTTATTACTAATTGTTAACTAAAAACAAAGTTTCAGGCTTCTAGCTCTAAAAATTTTAATCTCTTTTTCACCCGCCTAGGGGGAGAATTTTTAAAAAATCCTTGCAACTATCTGTATGCCAAATTTCAGTGAAACCTGCTTAGTAATTTCGGCTGTGTTGATAGATGAGTCAGTCAGTTTCAGAGTTCAGTCACTATCAGAGCTGAGTACTAAGTTCAAACTAAAAAGTTATAGGCAACCAACTTATAAACTGTAAAATTTCATACTATTTTCATTGCTAGATGTTTTTGGTCGTTAAACTGTAAGGTGCGAGTGTGAATAGTGTGAACTCTAAAGTTGTCATTCGCAACTACGGAACCCTACACTGCGCGTGGCCTGACACGCACTTGGCCGGTTTTTTGACTTGATATTAAATTAAATTAACATTTGATCAATGATTCATTTCCTCTATAATTATGATTTGACATTTATTACTAATTCAATCTTAATTCATGACATGACAATGTAAGCTCTAGTCCACTTAAGTGATTTTAAATAGGTATGTCGTAGATTGTAAGTTGATGTCATTTGGAGAAAATGCGCTGTGCAGTTTGTTGCCGCTTCTTCTGCACTCCGCCTTGGAAGCGGTGTAAACTTAGCCGTAAGTAAATTATTGACGTCAACAATAATATATTTTTGTAATTATTAAAAAAATTGACGGTCACTAAATGATATTGAAATATTTTATAATGAATAAAATGATTGACTTTGACTTTGTTTGCCTTTTATATATTTAGATTAGGTAGAAAATAGATTAGTGGAGTTGTAACTGAGTGACATTCTGGCAAAATGCTACGGGCCCGGAAGAGAACAGAACAGAGAAGAGGAGTGCTTAAGCTATGTCAGCAAGAAGGCTCTCGCTGAACTCTAAGGGGCTTATATAACTTTACCACAGGCCCCAAATGGTATTTTCATGGCCAACATTATTATGGCGAGCTCCATAACTGTAGACAAATATCAATCATTTTAAAAATGATATAAAAGTACAATTAGCTTGCGCCAGGAATCAAACCCTGTCCCTTGTGTTCAATGTTGGGTCTGTTAACCACTCGGAACGAACCAGAGAGTCAATCAAATCATTGACATCATCAAGTACTATTACCAAACCTCAGCGACAGTACTTATGAACAGCAAGAAATTTTGATAACAAATACAAAGATTACCAAATAATATTGTCCATGCTTTGATTTGGGCAAGAACCTGGTCAGTTTAAGCCAATAAGGAATTGAACAGTTATTTATTTCACTACCTTTTATTCAGAAATATCAATTTCCAGCACACCCTGCTGTAGATGAAGAGTAATGTAGAGTGACTGATAAATTTAGATACATCCAGCCAAAGTACAATCCAGTCCATAGGAATTAGCTGAAATTTAATTGAAACTAGAATACCATAAATCTTTGGAAGGTGGGTTGATTTACAACAGCTTGAATAGACCGAGGAAGATATTTCCAGCTACAGTGCAAGTAGGTAGTTTTACTACTCTTGCTGGAAAGGAGAGAATGGAAAAAAAAACCTTAAAGAAGGAAGAAAGTTGATTATTTTGCTTCCGTTCTTCGATGCTGCGTTAAATATGTTTAATATTTAATTATATTTAATATGGGATGAGAATGAAGTGCCCTGTATAAAAATCTTTAGTAAGTGGCATTAGAGGTTACAAACTTACTAGAATTATTATTTTAGCTCGTCAACGTAATTTCATGAGACTTTAGATATTCTCAGTCAATGGTAAGTGATATCAAGTAATCTCAATACAGTATTTAATTCAGGAATAAAGTAGAAATACAAAATGGAAAGGTTACTAACCTGGTATTTATTTTCACCGATGCGGGCCGCAGTCAATGGTTTTCCTTCGACTTCGGCGTACAAAGCGTAGTTTTCAGGCAGGTCATTGTCGCATTTCAGCGTAAATTCAGTAATGTAAGCTATTTGTGTAACTACGGTCGCATCTAAACTGGTGAACGAAGCTGCTTCGACTTTTGGGTTTTTGCAGCTTTCCGCCAAAGCGCTGCCGCAATAAGCGATAAGGAATAAATAAATAACGTATTTTGTGACCATTTTGCAGTCTTTTAACTAGTTTGTGACTTATAAAATAGAAAGAAACTTAGAAATTATTTCACATAAGACCCGCTCACTGTCCACGTATTTTAAGTTATGTTCGGAAATTATGACGAACCAAATTGAGTCCCTTAAGAAATAAAAATATCTTAATAAATTACAGTGAAACCTTTATTAATATTTATGTTATTACGTGATTATTTCTAATTAGTTAAATTACGTATGCCAGTAATTAAATATTTACAATTATCAAATTTTAAAATGAAATTATATTCATTGGTGAATTAATTCGTACAACGTTTCGAACGTATTTCCAAACGTCGGAAACGTCGGCGATGACGTGTGACCAAAATGCCAAGTCGACATGACATGTGGAATGGCTGCGTTCATAAAAGTACGTTCAATTCTTAATTTTCATATTTCATTTTCATCCGTAGATCAAGTTCAATGCGCTCCATTTTCATTGTAGGTTTGTAAGAACTTACATATGTGTTTTTTATGATGATTTTTAAGTTCAGCATCACATTTCCAGTACATAGGTACATACACTTGATTAGTAATATATAATGTGAAAGTTAAATTTGTACAACAAACAAAACTATTTCTTTCGTTACCCATTTTGGAAGACCGTGGAAATGGGTAACAAAACAAAGTTACTCCACACCATCATGAAGAACAACCCTTATAATTACCGTTTCATGCGTGCGTGAAAACGTAATAAACTATCGTATTTTATTTATAGTATCACCAAAATCCAATCCAAACCAAATCATTATTACATCGAAGATTATACTGAAAATTTTATTACATTGAAAAAAAAAAACAGTGAAAACGGATACTACGATATTTATCATTCACATTGAGAGAGGCAAGGCCTTTAGAAAACTTCCAGACTTCCGGGTGAAATTTCCCAAATCTGGCAACTCAGACTGCCAAAGTCCTGTCAATGTCATTATTTTACTTATTTTACGTCAGATTGACAGTGACAAGTGATAAGACACAGATATTCTTAATATAAATCTATAAATCCTACGTTTGCGCATTGCGCCCTATTTTCAAAAATTCAAAAAAATAATAAGTTCTGGTTTAAAAAAAGATATGAAAAATATGGAAGTTTATACATACAAGGTACTTTCGACTGCATATATAAAAAGTACCACTTCCGGTTAAGTACATGTTGTCACAAAATCAGAATATTGCGAAATGTGTATTGGAAATAAGACTGAGTAATCAAGCCAGGATCGGACCTATTTGATTAAGTATTGCAGATAGAACAACTAAAAATAAAAAATAGTTAGGTTACCTTCAGGCCGGCAGTCGGCCGTAAAACTTTCATATAGCGGCACTGCGGTCGCACACAACAACATCGTCTCCCTCCACGTAGTTTTTAAAGATAAAAATAGTTTTTGTAGAGTTTATACATTTTTTTCAACGTAAAAAGGTACTAATTAATACGATAGTGGTGTGAGAGCGTTATCTTTACTAAGTGAATTGTTTTATGAGTGAAAAATAATCATATACATTTTACCCTAGTGACTTAATGAATTTGCCTTTTTTTTAACATAAAATAGTGATAATAATACTGAACAGTGTGAAATATAACAAAAGCTACTTCAATTGTGCCTATATTTGTGTTCAAAACTCTTATTTGGTGCCATAATTTAAAAATGAACATCTTTTTTGTAACGTCTTTACGTTACATTTGAATATTCCCGTGTTTTTATAATTAATGGACTCATAGCGCCATCTATGAATGACCACATTGTCTAATCATTCTATGCACAACGTCATCTTTATTTTTATGTTCGGACTATTTCAAACATTATTACTACGCATTTACAAATCTTTTTAAAAGATGGCACCACTTACTGGGCTCCAATGTGCGAGTTGTTTACACAAAATAGAATCTCGTCAATTTCTGAAATGTTCAGCTTGTCTCAAGCACTTTGATTTAACATGTGCAAACGTCAGTGAAAAGCGCTTTTTTAACACTATGTCATCGGAACATAAAAAGATCTGGAGATGTCTAAAATGTTCGAACACAAAAAAGACCAAACATGAAAATTCGCCTATTAAGAAAGGCACAGATGAAATGGAAGGGTCAATTTCTTCACCCATTATCACTGGCAACAGTAAAACCAATATGATAAGCCAGAATCTAGCATGTCCGCCATCCTTAGCACCAGTAGCGACACCCCCAAAATTTCAACAGCGGACATTGGAGGAAACCATAATTATGGAATTACGACAGAACCGAGAGGAGATGCAAGCCATCAGAGCTGAAATGCGGGAGTGGAGAACTACTTTTTCTGCTTCAATAGGAGACTGTAATGCTCGTATAGACGAGCTCTTAGTACGTATTGAGGCTATTGAATCAACTGATTGCTCAAGACGAGAGGGCTCTACTAGTGAAGTCCCAATCGTTATATCTACGCTAGAAAAGAAAGTTGCTGAACTTAAACTTGATATAAATGATCGAGACCAACAGCTGCTGAATAACGACATAGAAATAGCAGGATTACCCGAAGAAAACAATGAGCAAGCCGTCCATATTGCCCTAACATTGTCAGCAAAGCTCGGCGTCTCTCTGGAGGAGCGTGATATCGTAAGCGTCGAGCGAGCGGGACCACTCAGACGAAAACAAATGAACCTTGAAAACACCGATAGCAGGCGGCCACGACCACTCGTCGTGAAACTGGCGCGTCGTGCTCTTCGTGACCAGCTCATGAACGCAGCGCGAGTTCGTCGTGGTCTTTCTACTGCTGACTTGGGACTCACCACGCCGACAACACCTATTTACGTCAACGAAAGATTGACTCGAGACAATCGGCAGCTTTTTTACAAGGCACGTGTAGAAGCGACACGCCAAGGATGGAAGTATGTCTGGACACGCGACGGACTTATTTATGCTCGAAAAGAGAATGGGTCTCCGAGGCAACGTCTCCGCACGGAGACCGACCTGAATACAATTTTTTGTCTTTAATTCAGTTGGGTCATATATTTCGTACTAACCTAATATTATTTAGAAGCATATTTCTTATAAAATTATTCACTTATATTTTTTATTACTACTTACAATGTAAGCTGTACCCCAAAAAATGTTTTTTGTTTTCATTATTCATATTTCAATGCCATAGCATTATTCGAGTAGTATTAAGTACATATTCTACATTACTGACTACTTTTGTGAAAATACTTATTATGTATACAAATATTATTCTAGACGTGCTAAGTACCTACATTGATAGCTTCAAGTTAGTTTATATGGTCTACAGTAGACCGTTGAATAATTTTTTTCTATTTTTAGAGAAAAGTGTGAATTTTGAATCTCGAATTGTAATTTATTTTGGATATATTATTGCTTTAAGGCTAACTTGCTTGTATGCGATACTACTAAAAAAAGCTTGTGTATTTTTTCACCTTAATCTAAAATTTAAATTGATTTTGTGCTTTAGCAATAATAAAAATTGTTTAAATGTCATTTTAGCTATATATAATCTCTGTTTGCGTCATATAACAATACTAAAATTTTATCTTCTTAACTGCAACTACATAGAAATTTCATATAGCTTTGTCATACAATTTATTGCAGGACTAAATTTTAAAATTGGCTTGTTAAACCCTTGCTCGCTGGGTAATCGCCGTCGTCATGATGAGTTTCTGGTCGCTATGGAGAGACATGCCGTGGATGTGATGGCAATCAATGAGACATGGCTTCAGGAGGAAGAGGACGCGCGCGCACCCTCTGTACCTGGGTATAGGCTTCGCCACGTACCACGTTCTCCACATGCACCGCGCTCTCGTGGTGGTGGGGTTGGCTTCTATTTAAGGCGAGGGGTTAGCACGCGGGTCCTTGAACACCCTTATACTTTACATGTAGAACAAATGTGGCTTGGTATTAAACTTAACGGCTATAAACTTGCCATTGGCACGGCGTATCGCCCGCAATGGATGAACGTAGACACCTTCATCGACGCTATGACAGAGTCTGTTAGTTACTTTTCGACGTTTGATCAGATTATTTTAGTCGGTGATTTTAACATAGACCTTTTGAAACCGCATGATTGTGATTCCATAAAACTTCAAAACTTTATTGATTTTATGGGTCTTCACCAGCATGTTAATAACGCAACCCATTTTACTGACTCTTCAGCAACATTGATAGATGTCATTTGTAGTAGTTTAAAAGTAAGTAACGTTGTTGTAGACCATATACCAGACTTAAGCCATCATGCCTTTGTTACATTTGAAATAAATATTAAAAAGCCCAGATTGAAACCACGTTGGATAACATACAGACCACTTAAAGACATCAACTTGGAAAAATTTAACAAGGATGTGAATTCGATATCGTGGGAAGAACTATTGAATGATGATGTAAATATTACAGTTTCTGATTTTAATACACAACTTCATAACTTGTTCGATCGTCATGCCCCTATTAAAAAATCCTACGTAAGAGAACAGAGCTATCCCTGGATAACCCAGACCATAAAAGATATGATGAAATTGAGAGATAAAGCATATTCAAAATGTCGTATAACTAAGTTAGATAAAGATAAGGAATCATACAAACAGCTGAAAAAACTTGTGAATGTAGCATTACAAAATGAAAAAGCTGCTTATTTCCGCTATAAGATAAACCAAAATTTAAAAAATAGTCGTGATCTTTGGAAAAATATAAAGAGAAATGTTGATTTTCATAAACAGCACAGTGATTTGCCTTACAACATTAGTAACCCCAATGACATTAACAGACATTTTCTAGACGCACCTTCGAGCAACACGGCCTCCGTACTCGAAGAGACGCACCCCATAACTCTCCAATTAATATTTCACAAGTAATGAACTTTTGTTTTAACAGATTTGGTCCAACAGTTTTTAATTTGCAACAGGTTGGTGAAGAAACAATATTTGATATTATAAAAAATATTACATCCAACGCTGAAGGGGTAGATGGCATAACATTGAATATGATTATTCTAACATTACCACGAACTCTCCCGATCATTACCGCTATCGTAAATAAATCAATTGAAACAGGCACCTATCCTGACTTATGGAAGCATGCAATTGTTCTACCACATCCAAAAACTAACAATCCAAAAGAATATAAAGACCTTCGCCCGATTAGCATTCTACCATTCTTGTCCAAAATTTTAGAAAAAGTTGTTTGTAAACAATTAGTAGAATACTTAAATACAAACAAAATATTGCCATCTAAACAATCTGGATTCCGATCGGGCAGAAGCACCACTACAGCGCTTTTAAATGTAGTCGATGATATATTGTCTGGAAGAGATGTGGGTGAGGGATCTATTCTTGTGTTACTGGACTACTCACGAGCCTTTGATACAATAAACTCGACGTTACTGATGGCTAAACTGGCATACTATGGGTTTGATGGTCCATCCCTGAAATGGTTTTCAAGTTATTTAACTGGTCGGTGTCAAAAGGTAGAAGTTAGCTCCAGTGATGGTACTAAATTTTATTCTGATAATCTTCCGGTAAACAAAGGTGTTCCTCAGGGGTCAATACTTGGACCTATACTCTTTATTTTGTATACTGCAGATTTGCCTAATTTTATTTACGAGTGTGAATATTATTTGTATGCGGACGATGTTCAGATTTATAAAAACTTCAAGCCTTGTGATACTATTTCTGTAGTAAATAATATAAACGAGGATCTTACTCGTATAACTGACTGGTCAGATGCAAATGGCTTAGTTTTAAATCCATCCAAAACCAAATTTCTTATTTTAGGTACGAAAGCTCAAATTTCAAATATGAAAAGTTATATGCCAGACATAAAAATACAAAATAAAAAAATTGAATTAGTTACTGAAGCAAGAAATTTGGGAGTTGTGATGGACAGTCGTCTACAATTTGAGAAACATGTACACGAGTGTGTAAAAAACTGTTACTATAGGTTAAAAGTTCTGTACCAAATTCGGGAATATTTAAGTGTAGAGTCACGAATATACCTATGTGAATCTCTGATATTGTCTAAGTTGAATTATGCAGATATTGTAATTGGTAATTGCTTATTAGCTCGTACAAAGAAATTAATTCAACGTGTTCAAAATTCTTGCGCAAGATTTTGCTTCCCCGTCCCCCGTAGAGCCCATATAACCCCATATTTGAACAGAAATGACCTACTTAATATGGAATCCCGGCGTACTCTCCACTTAGCAGTGTTATTGTTTGGAGTTATCAAAAAGGAAACACCTTCTTACTTATTCAACAAATTAATTTTCACCCAACGTTCAAGAGTACCCGATCGTTTAATTTACCCCACACACAAAACTGCAGCATTTCGCGGCAGTCTCAGATATTCTGCTACTAAGTGCTGGAACGTTATTCCGCCGCCCATAAGAAATGTGCATTCTATCAAAACTTTTAAAAACAAGTTTAAATCTCATATTTTACACATCCAAAAATCGTAATTCGCAGCTTAGGCATTACCAATACAATAGTTTCTCTTATTTTTTAACTAAGTAGTTGAACTGTATTGCATTGTTCGTAATAAGTACCTAAGATGTTATGTGCGACGCAAAGCCACAAAACATTATCAATGTAGTAAATTGTTGCTTGTGGGTTAATGTGTCTATTACTTTTACTTAACTTTGATTCATAATATTATTTGCTTTGCTATATATTTGTATGGCGTCCGCGGAAGACCAGCGTTGTGGTTCAGCCGCAACATATGCTGAGCGGAGACCATTTTGGTATAAACATAAAGGTATATTTCTTTTTTCTTTGTATCTGGTTGTTATATTTATCATTTTATGTTTTATACAAAATAAACGATTTTCTTTCTTTCTTTCGCCAAATCACATCATGAATGCTGTCGTCATAATAGTGGACCCCGGCTCCAATGCATTACAGCTGCGGACGCAACCGGGAATAAGCTTTTTTTGTCTGAGAATTTTGATGTTCTACTTACAGCTCCATGGTATGAAACTTCGAGCAACACGGCCTCCGTACCGGACGGAATGAAAGGATAAAATCTTTAAAAAATTGTCCATGTGCAAGTCGAGCTCGCCCATGAAGGGTTCCGTACAAGCCAGCTTAGATTAGCAAACCTTACACTAACAAAAAATTGCACTTAAAAACCAAATATTTCAGAAACGGATGCCTTAATCAAAAAATGGTACTCTCAACCTCACAATATTTTTTAAAGACCTATATAACAATACCCCACAATAGGGGTAATAGAGTAAAAACTTGTATGGGAGCATGCCCAAAAAAATTTTTTTTTCAATATTTTTATCTAGGTACCACTTTTTTGGCATGATAAAAATACATACCCATACCACACTACAGCTTTTTAGTACTTATAGTCTCTGAGTAAAACCGCGGATGGACAGACAGACAGACAGACAGACAAACAGATAAACTATAAGGGTTCCTTGTTTACTACGGAACCCTAAAAACTACGAAGAAGATTTGTTCCCCAACCGTAGCGCCGGACTTGCTCCACTCCACGCCAATCGCTCACTGCCTGCTCCAGCCGCCGGCGTCGCTCTCGTACTGCGTGTTCTCCAGCCGCGTGATGAGCTTCCTGCCCCCGTAGCATGGCTCCCGCGACGCCGTTTATATCGCGCAATAAACTATCTACTTCTCGCTCTTCAGTATTGCGTAAAACAAGATGGCAATAGTCGATAAACGTTGGTGCGCGTGCCATGCTACGGGGGCTGGTAAATCATGATATCCTAGTACTTTAGGCAGCAAAAACGCCACAAGGGGAGCGCTGTCACCAAGAAACTATCAAGACGCTCTTCCCACAGTGGGACTAGGTTTCACGCGCCCCTTTGTGAGTCGTGCGTGATATCCTGGTACTTTAGGCGTACGTGCTTTCGCCGCTGCGAGACGACGCTCTAAAATGGCAAACTATGGACGCAAATTCTGGTGATTTATGGCATCCTAGTATTTCATGCAGCCAAAGTGATCCGCAATCGCTTAATATAGCTGTTATTATGTATGGAATGTCTCCATACGTGTCTAACGTATAGCGGCGTCCTACGAATAAGTAATAGCGGCGTCCCTCTCGTCGTTGTCTACAGGGGTTTAGGGTTATGGAAATGAAAGTATAGGTACTATCAGTGTTGGCCGTATTGAGTGTATCAGTGCGGGCCGGGCGGCGTATTGGCGGGCGAGGCGGGCGGCGGCGCGCTCCAGTCGCCGGCGTCGTCGCCCTCGTACTGCGTGTTCTCCAGCCGCGTGATGTGACAAGCTTCTTTGTAAGTCATGACACTGCTTCAAGCAAGACCTCCGTGCTCAAGACGCTGATTCAAAAGGAGAACTAGTTTCACGCGCCCCTTTAAGAGTCATGTTATCCTACTACACGCCCCCGCGACTGCGAGACGACGCTCTAAATAACAAAGTACCTATAGACCTTTGGCCTTTGACCTATGGCCTTCTGGTCGTTCACGTAATCACTTAGTGAAGCGAACACATTACTCAATCTCGGAACACGTTAGACACGCGTAGAGATATCTTCATACATGTCTAACTTGTGTTTTACAGGGTTTGGGGTTTTGGAAATGAAAGTCTCTGGTAATAGAATTTATCCGTATTGGCCTATGAGTATAAGTGTGTGTATCAGTGCGGGCCAGGCGGCTTCTTGGCGGGTGAGGCGGGCCGCGGCGCGCTCCAGTCGCCGGCGTCGCCCTCGTACTGCGTGTTCACCAGCCGCGTGATGAGCTTCCTGGTAAGTCATGATATCCTAGTACTTTATGCAACTAAGTGCCATGCTGTCGCCACGACACTGCCTCAGTGTTCAAGACGCTCATAGAAAAGGAAAACTAGTTTCACGCGCCCCTTTAAGAGTCATGCTATCCTAGTACATTAAGCGTACGCGCTTACGCTGCGACTGCGAGACGAGTTGAGTGAAACGACGCGGCAAAACGCTCCAATTAGCAAAGTCTGGACGCAAACTCTGGTGGATTTATGGCATCCTAGTATTTCAAGCAACCAAAGTGAGCCGCAATCACTGAGTAAAGCGCTATTATGACATTGCCATACGGGTTTAGCGTATTGCAGCGTCCCTCTCGTTCTACAGGGTTTAAGGGTTACAGAAATGAAAGTCTCTCGTATTATAATTTATCCGTGTTGGCCTATGTATTGTAAATGTATCAGTGCGGGTCGGGCGGCGTCTTGACGGGTGAGGCGGGACGCGGCGCGCTCCAGTCGCCGGCGTCGCCCTCGTACTGCGTGCGTGTTCTCCAGCCGCGTGATGAGCTACCCGGTAACTCATAATATCCTAGTACTCTATGCAAATATGCTAAAGTACAAGGCGTTATGTGCCGTCGCCACGACACCCTTAAGGCCTCCGTGTTCAAAACCCTTTTCAAAACGTGGGACTAGTTTCATGCGCCCCTTTGTGAGTCATGATATCCTAGTACTTTGGGCGTACACGCTGTCACCGCTACCGTAAGGAGAGGCTCTAAATAGCAAAGTCCATACTTTGCTATTTAGAGCGTCTCCTTACGGTAGCGGGTGCGTCCATACGCACCCTCTGGTGATTTATGGCATCCTAGTATTTCAAGCAACCAAAGTTACACGCAGTTGCTCAGTAAAAAGCGGTTATTATGATATCTGCATACGTGTCTAACGTATAGCGGCGTCTCTCTTATTTGCTGAAAGGGTTAGAGGGTTTTGGAAATAAAAGTCATTCGTATTATAATTTATCCGTGTTGGCCTATGTAGTGTAAGTGTATCAGTGCGGGCCGGGCGGCGTCTTGGCGGGCGAGGCGGGCGGCGGCGCGCTCCAGTCGCCGGCGTCGCCCTCGTACTGCGTGTTCTCCAGCCGCGTGATGAGTCGCTCGTCCTCGTCGCCGAACTCGCCGCCCATCAGCGACGGCTCGCCCACCACCATCACGTCCTGCAATCCCAGTACATGTTTGCTTAGTATTACTATTTAACTTTTACCAAAAATAAAGTATAATCACATATTTTCAATTTTATATTAACACAACTAGTGGAGTACCATATAAACCTCAGATATAAACTTAGCAGACCAATCAGAAGTGCCTTGTGTTGTGCGTTGATGCGTTAAAATTTTAAATTTTGACCATTTGATTTGCAATTGTTTGTATATATAGGTCGGGGGCCGGGGGTATCATCCTCAACTGCAAAAATCGATTTCTGACATTGTGGTACTGCCCCGGACGAGCGGGCCTATTCACACTAGTAGTAATGTAAATTTCACCGGTAGCGTGGCTCTACCATAACAAAAAAAAAGGTTTCAATGTGCAGCAACGTTGGAACCGATATAAGCCAAACCAACTGCGCTCAACAACTCGTTTGCCAAGCGTGGTGGTGTGGCAAAAAACCCCCCAATGGTGGAAAGTCTTGGGGGAGACATGGTGATGATGATATGGATGAAGTACCAGGGCGACATACCTGTGAGGCGAGGCCGGGGGATCGCTTCGTGGCGGAAGAAATTAAATGCCTTGAGGCAGCTTGCAAAAATCTGACAACAGTGTTGGCCACTTACACACCCGAAAAACAAACAAACACGGCGGGTATGAGACGGGTGAAGTACTAGGGCGACATACCTGCGAGGCGAGGCTAAAGTTAGGTCCGGGGGATCGCTTCTTGGCGGGCGCGGGCGGGGCGGCGTTCGCGCCCGCGCTGCCTTTGCGTTTGCGGCGCTTACTCGCCGGCCGTTGTGATTCTGGAACGAGAAAAACTAATGTTAATAGGTTACCTAAATTTTAGTTTCGTATAAGAAAAAGACAGCATAAGTATGAATGTATAATGTATATAGGTATTACTCTAGAAAAAACATAACAATGCATTAATAAATTAGACTACATCGTTTTGATTCATACACATAACATTTCATACCACATTTTTAACTTCTAAATAATGCGTCTGTCGTATATCTACTCTCTTTCTGATTAACTAGTTAATTAGAAGTGGAGCTATACTACCATCTAACGGTGACTTTTTAAAACTAAGCTTGACAGCGCGTGCCTCCAGAAGAGACATCTATTCTTGAAAAATTATAATAGGTATCTATAGTTTTACCATGGAGACATAGTTTTAGTTTTTTATGAGAAAATGTGGCAATGCAAATAAGATCATTTCGTTTTCAATATAAATATGTTCGTTTTGATTTTCGTTCGTTTTGACCTTTCATTCGCAAAATCGGAACTTATCTATCATGCGAATTATCTATTTGTAGGTATTTTATGTGATATTTATAGGTTAACGATATGTAGTACAAATTCTTTGTAGATTCATAAAGTAGAATAGGAAAAACATAGAATATACCAGCTGCTTTTCTTCCCGCGCAGACCGTAGAAGCCGGTCAAGGGATTGGGCGAAAATGTAAGGAATCACATTATAGGCGATGCGGCTAGCAACCCATCACTATTTTGATTCCGCTTACCTTAACGCCCACTAACACGCTGAACGTGGCCTTTGGGTTTTGTGACCTCAGGCTGTCTACCCCGCAAGGGATAAAGACGTGATAATATGTATGTAAGTTATTTTGAAAACCTCTCGGTCGAATAAAATACCAGGACATCATGACTCACCAGGCGGCGCGACCATGCGCTGCCACTTTTGGAAGAGCGTCGTCTTGAGACAGTCGCGCGGCGACAGCGCGTACGCTTTGTGCCGCGACATCAATTCCTGCATGGGTTCTAAGATCACGCATAACTGGAAAGGAGAAAATAAAAAGTTAAAACAAGTTGCATTAAAAAAATTGGGTTGGCACTCTCAGAGTGCAACCCAATTTTATTAATGCAACTTGTTTTAACTTTTTAGCGGCAGAAGTGAAAACTTGAATATTAACGTTTTTCGAAATTTATCGGTCACGTGACTTGTCGCGAGTTTAACATTTCTTCCCCATCACAAAAAGTGCACAGCGCCGCTAAAGAAGTTTTCACTTCAAAAATACTGCCATTTTTGACAGTTTACGACCGCCATGCTGATTTTTTGCTCACGTTACATACGACGCTCCAGGTTAAGATCTTAAAAATTCTAATGACACCTCGCTCTTCAAAATCAGTCGTGCTGTTTAGGCAGCCTAAACAGCTTGGCTGATTCTATATACCTCTAAATTTATGTACATAGATACATACATACACGCGAAAACATTACCTTTCTTTTGGGCGAGTCAAGTGGGTAAAAATATTAGCACAAATTGCTGTTGTCTCAGCATAAGGCTACTGCGTTTACTAAATGTTCGAAATTGATTATTATTTTTACATGGCAAAACATATGAATTCATTGTGTTTAGCTTTTTGCATGAAGATAGAAGTGATGGCTCTCTTTTCTCATTTAAATGTTTTCCCGGTTGTAACTTCAGCTACAGTGCTTTGAAACCCGGGAGTATTAGCTCTTCATTATTAATGCATTTATTGCGGGTTAATACCAGCATATTGTCCTTTTTTTGGGAGAATCTGGGAAGCTGGTGTAAATTCAAGTGAAGCACCTCCATGAAATCATCAACCAAAACAAATCCCGTGCTAAATGCCTTCGTAGCAACGCAATAGAGGATGCAATCAGGATGCATATCAAATTACTAGGATACCATGATAGTTTAGCGTGGAATTGGTGATGCCTTGTCTAGTGATGTTCTTCGACAACTGGTCCAGCGTGGCGTGGTCGAGCGGGTGCACCACTTGCGGTATCCCATTGAAAAGTTGTTCATATTGACGGGATGAGTCACCTCTTTAGGGTCTTTTCAATGGGCCATTTACATGCTTTATACGTACCTTCATGAAATCATCAACAACCACATCTCCAATGCGGATAAGCCTTCGTAGCTACGCAATAGAGGATGCATATCAAACTACCAGGATACCATGAAGAGCAAGGAGACTCACCCTCAAATAGTTTAGTGTGGAGTTGGTGATTCCTTGTCTGGTAATGTTCTTCGAAAGTTGGTCCAGTGAGGCATGGTCGGGCGGGTGCACCGCTTGCCGCGGGATCAGTTCCCGGTGCGCCCGCACGGCCATATGCCACGACTTGATGCGCATCAGGTCGTCGAATGTGAACTCCAGGATTAGGCGCCCTTCTGTACACACCTGGAATTGACACAACAGCATGGTGGTATTATCTTTGACGTGTCCGCGAATTTCCATACAAACGGGAGTTGTACACTAACTATACATAGATGGCGCTACGTGCTATACTTAATAGATATTCATTATTACAACTAACTAAAAAAAGCATTTTTGATTATTGCATTAAATCAGATTTTTATCTTCCAAATAAATACGTACTGTCCTTTTTACGCTTAAAAACATTCTCATTAGTCTAGTTGACTAGTAGTGAACATACTGCAATCTAACGGTGGCTTCTTAAAACTTAGTTTGCCAGAGCGTAAGCCTCCGGATGGATGATATCTATTCCTGTAGAATTATGACATCTATGCACAACAGTATATTTTATTTTAAAATAAAGCTTAGTTCCTTTCCATGCAATGATACAAACAACTTTAATACAAGAAGAAGAAGAAAAATTAAACAAATTCACTCAGAGAACGTCAAAAAAAGTATATTAAATGTACATTTCATACTTTTTGATCTACTTTTCTCAAGACAAGTCTGATATCAGAAACAAAAAATGATAAGGTGCTTACTACACAAAACGAAAACCATTACAGGGTAGGATAGTAGACTAACACATTTACCGTAACATGGACATTACTCATGGTTTTTATCAAATAAAATCAATAATAATTACCGAAAACATTGTGTATTTTTGTTTCTTGATCAATCATGTCTTGCGTAATACTTTTTTTTAAGCCAATGGTAAACTTAAGTACATCGAAAAAGAAAAGATTTTGAAACTGAGTTGGAAGTGCTCGTGTTTTCGTTTATACATAGATGATACATTATTTACTGAAATTTTTAGAACATCTAAAGATTTTATAAATTTTAACTCCATTTTAGGCTACCGCTGCATTTAGTTTACGCTTATTTTTATAAACACTAGCAATTTTTCTGCCACTTCGACCGCGTAAATTATAGCACATGTCACTCGCAGATAAATCAGCATTATTTTATTAATTAATATAGGTGAAAGGGTTTTGAAAATCGATGCAGTAATTACGTAGCCTTTTCTATGCAAATTTTCAATCAAATCTTTCCTTATTTATATGTAATAAATATACTGATATATTTATGTAATAAATATAAATACACTGATGTTATAAAATAATAAAATAGATGGATAAAGTATCAACTTTTATCCCAAGGAGAGTTGTTGTAAGGCAGGCAGTCGGCTGACAAAATCTTACATGAGTAGAATAGGTGAAATATGTGCTGACACAAAGCCTATTTTCAGTTCAGTTTTATTTTCACTACGGAACTTACCGCAATTATTTTTGACAATTATTTTTTAATTTTCGTCTAATATTTCGGCAACATTGCAGCTACCATAATAATAATCGCGGTAAGTCCCGTAGTGAAAATAATAGTGATTGTGACCGCGAAAGTTTAAAATCATATGCAAACTTACTTTCGTGAACATGGGCTTGCCGTGGTGCGTCACCATCGTACAGTGGTCGCAGTCGAGCGTGATGCTTGTATTGTGGAAGGACTCCTTGGGCTGCCGCATCGTGTAATATAATTCTGACACGCCGCCCTCGTATATACTACGGAAGTAACGCGGTATGAGCGTCCTTCCTATTGCTGGAAAAGAGCGGAAGATACAGTATTAGTTTACTATTTGTGTGTAAGTGGCCAACACTGGTGTCAGATTTTTCAAGCTGCCTCAAGGCATCGGATATAGCTTAACGACTGCCATCAATGATACCAGCCAGGGCTAACGGCTTAACGTGCCTTCCGAAGCACGGAGGAGCTCGAGATATTTTTATGCCACTTGCGGTCAATTGCCTTGCGGTCACTTGCCATCCAAGTGGGGACTGCGCCCGGGTTTGCTTAACATGCGAAATCGCTAACAATGCTCCCGCCCATCAACGCTCAGCCGTGCTAACTAAAATGGTTCTCGTCTCGTTCTGTCACTGTCTACATAACTGTAGCTGTCTGTCTACATAAGTAATTTAATTTATTGTAATTAATATAAATAACATTAAAAAATAAATAAATACTTGTAAAATATTGTAATCGAAGCCCTTCAGGCACGTAGGGACCAAGTCTGGATTGAGTTTCATTCAGCGTATTCTTCTCACCAGTGGTTACGAAACGCTAGTAGTTTTTCGATTTTGCATATTAAAAATTAAAAATAATAAGAAAGTAAAAAATATGACGTTCAAAAAGAGATACAATTATCCAATTTTGAATAAAAATCTTTGACTTTGAATATTCAGCGATTTTCTCTTTAGCTTGTTCAACTCGACTTAACCGCAATAATCCAAATCGGTAAGCTTATAATGGGAACTAAATAAAAACATCCTTCGACTCTCGAATGAGACAACTTTCTGTCTGGGGTTTTTGGTGGGAAGTCAAGGGGTTCAGTTGTCGTTTGCCTTATACAATTTTGCAAATTGATTTAAGTGACTTTATAATATGAAATCGGTGTAGTTTGGTGTTATAAATGCTCGTGCTCGAGAACAATTTGTGAAATAGTTAAAGTAGACTGTTAAATGGACTCGTATAGATTTGTCGCCAAAATCTCCCACGAGGCTGCCAAAGAACATACGCCATCTTTGATGCCACATACCGTACAACACCGATACTTAGTATCTCATTATACTGGACATTGACAGAATCACTGAAATCTCGGTGGAAGCCATAATTAAAAAGAAGAAAGAAAGAAAGAACTTTCTGTCTTGACATTTCCTCAGTCAGAAAATAGTAAAATAACTGTCAAGCCGTCTGGCCAGCGTGGAGTGCGTAGGCCAGATCCTCTGGCTGCTCTGGCCATATGGCTCTTGTAGTACAGAGAGGGTCGTGCTCCAGCAGTGGCGACTAAAAAAAACCTGATGATGATGATGATCTGTCAAACTTGTTCACATTAGCAACTTGAAGTGTCAGTTTTTTTTTGTGGAGGAAATACTTATAAATTCATTGATATGAATACGGATGTTAATGTTAGAAAAGCCATAAGCGAGAGGTCGTCTGCTACTAGAAATAGTATCTTCCTCATCGTTTGTGCAAAGAGCTCTTGAATACAAGGCAGATGGAAAATTGTAGACTGGGTAAAAGGTAAAAACCTACAGTGATTTCATTGTCTATTTAACCGTTAACATCGGCTACAACATCAGTACTTTGACCGTGTGTAAACAACTTCCTAGACATGGTTATGTTATGATTACCTTGTACATAAACATTTGTACCTTTGTGTTTGCTTGAATCTGTAGGCTTTTAGGTACGCGCACATTATGACGGGCAGCAGCGCAAAACCCGCAAAAATGCAAAATGATGCGGTGCGGCCCGTCATAGTGTGCGCGTACCTTTTAGCTGTAACTATTTGACGTTCCCATTATGACCGAATTTGATACCATAAGCCATTGATCCCAGCTGTCAATAATATCTTTGAGATACTCAGACGCCTCTTAACAATTTGCCAGAAAATAAATAAGACTGGAAAGTACCAGGATAGCATAAAATGGGAGCCACTTACTGTATCTCTTAGGTCCATCTTCTAAACAGAATGTGAGCGTTAACGTCGCGTCGTCCTCGAAGAACTCTGTCGCGAACGCGTCCCACCATAGGTTATCGGAGTCCTGGAATTGAGAAATGACTGTTTTAGTGTTATGTGGTCCTGGTACTCTAACAAAATTTGCTCAAGAAGGGAGGCGTCAAGCAAGCCACTAAATGTGCAAACTTTAGCCAAATCATATTATAACATATAAAATTATAAACGATTATGCTGTAATAATAGCATGTACCTCGGGCTACGATGCACCCTGGAACACGCTGGTATATGAAGAGAGAAGTAAAATTTCGACTCTATTTTAAACAGGTTCGTACGAAATTGATAATCTATACATATCTACATTGTATTAAGATAATATGGATGAAAATTTTACTACCGGAATTTGAAATATTTGTGCCTGTTTCCCAATTTCTTCAAAAGTTGGGGTATAAGGTGGGATGAACCGCATTATTATTCCTTAACACGTCTTTATACCTAAAGGGGTAGGTTAGTAGACAAAACTGTAGAGTTTTCTTATTAAGGGGGAACAGTAGGCACAGTAGCGACGCCAATCATTTTATACCTAATACTTTACAAATAGAAAGAAATTCAAGAATATAAACAATACAAGTCTTAGTAAATAACCTGAAGTATTTTTGGAATCATGTTTTGATATTATGAGAATCAGTCATTGAGAGAAAAAGTGATAACCGCCAAAAACGGCCGTTTTTGGCGGTAATCAGATTCTCATAATTCTCACTGATTCCGATAGTAATAAACATGATTCAAAAAATACTTCAGGTTATTTACTAAGGCTTGTATTGTTTATATTCTTGAATTCCTTTCTATTTGTAAAGTATTAGGAATAAAATGATTGGCGTCGCTACTGTGCCTACTGTTCCCCCTTAAATAAAGAAATAAGTATATATCAGAATAGCAATGTAAATGCATAAAAATACCTGTAGAAATTACTGAAGAGTTTTGTCTACTAATTTACCAATCCCGAACGAAGTACCGTTCCGCACCTAATACGAAGTTACCTACTAGGTGTTTCTCTTCCCGCGTAGACCGTAGAAGCCGGTCGAGTGAATGGACGGAAACATTTTGATTATGTTTTACATCCACAATACGTCAACAACACGCTCAATTCCTTCATTTTATGCAAGATAGGATAAATCTAAGGATTTACATATTGCTTTACCATGCAGAAGGCTTTTTATATATCTAAGAAAAGAAAATTACTTATGAAATTCCTAGGTGGTCCTAGTATTGCATTCGAGTGGTCCTTAAAAATATGCATTTATGCAACAAATTCAAAAAGCCTTATCTCGGGATTATTTAAAGAGGCGTATGTAGTAATCTTCCCTGATTTTACTACTTTCGGGCATTTGTTTTTCTCTCGGGCCTGTTTGGACCAGTACTTACTTCCTTTTAAATTCAAGAGATGGCGCTGTCAACAACGAAAAAGTTTACTCTAAACGCTAAGAGATGGCGCTAGTAATGAATAACAAGGGTAACAAACCTAATGGGAGCTTGGATGCCACTTTTACATGCATGCATGTTCTAATCGAATATTGTTTGAAATATTTGAAGTATCATACTTATTCTATTGGATTTAGCAATTATTCAGGTTAGATAAAACATTTAAATTTTTTTATGATTCACTCTGGTCTAAAATTCGACAATTATTCGGTGCTGCACATTTAAATGAATTACAAACTTGGATGGTGGCTAATTCATGTTGGCAATTACTCAGTGCTTTAGTGAAGGAAATAGTTAAATTTTGAGTTGAGTTAGTCCTTCGAGTACATATATCTCCATGCTCAGAGCGAATCCATCAATTGAATAAAATACATGCATTCCATGATCAATCATCGTAACAGAACAGTGACATTCGATCGATGATTTCGTTACTTCAATTGAATTTGTTTCTTATTAGTTTAATTAGCGCCCCACCTCGGCTCACACTCTTATTCTTATAATATACATTTTTTATGAAGGATTTCTGAAAACTTCTTTTGTACTTCATAATTGGTTTAATATTATCATCAAATTTACTGGTTTTTTACCAGCGGTTTTTATACACTATAAAATGCTATTCTGAATATTAAATTAAGAAATAGGATTTGGGAATAGATTGCACGTGAGTAGGATTAGAACTTGCAGTCTTTGTATTATTTCGACAAACACCTAATTGGTAAGGCGTTAGTCTTTTAAGTCTTTAAGACTGCCGGTTTAAAAGCTGCTAACGTGGATTTATTTATCCCATATGTTATTTCTTAATTCAAAAACTTTACTAGTGATGTTGTGACCAATCCACCCAAAGCCCCAAACCTCTACTATCGTACTTTTCAAATGGTTGTAATAGATTACCTCTGTCCTTTGTTGTAACCGCTTATTGAGTTCATATACTCTGTAGTCTGGCTGACCGAAGTAGGGCGCGTGCCGTCTGGAAAGCGGAGAAGATAAAACCTTAAAAAATTTGTTCCAAATGTATGCATGTGTGTGCCGCCGTGTGTTTCCCGGCAGAGTAGAATAGGACCACTCCAAGTCTTCCCGTAGATGTCGTAGGAGGCGACTTAGGAAACCCAAGCTAAACAAAGCTTAACATCAAAGAGACATCTCCAACCCGTTTGGCCGGCGTAGAGAGTGTAGGCCAAATCGTCTGACTACTCTGGCTATTATATCGCTCTGGTAGTACAGAGAGGGTCGTGCTCCTGGAGTGGAGACTAAAAAAGACCTGATGATGTATGCATGAATGGGATGATATGTTTCGAAGCTCAATGCATACAAACAAACAATCAAATTTTTCCTGCTTATAATATAAGTAAGGATAGTATAAACTCTTGTACTGCGGGTGCAATTTTAAAAGTTCTTTCACCAAAAGGAAGCTACATTAACCTTTAAGCAAGTAAAATAGACCATATTTTTCAAATAACTATGGATCTTATATATAACAACGGGTCACTCACGTGCTATTTGTCGGGCTTGCCGACTATAGTTTCGGACTCGTCAGGTGTCCATTTTCAAGGCGAGTCGGGACCCACCGCCGCGCGTCCCGCACTCGCCTTGAAAATGGACTCCTGACGAGTCCGAAACTATAGTCGGCAATCCCGACAAATAGCACGTGAGTGACCCGTTGTTATATATAATGTCTTTATCTCACGTTAGTTTTAATGATCTGTACGAAAATTGAAAAACATGACCTCTAGGCAAATCCAATAGAAAAATACAAAAAGTTATTGCTTGTTTATTTTATTTTTTTACCAAAGCCACCGGCGCCGAGAATAAAACTACGTTAGGTTGGGAAGCCATTGACAGCCGAGCAATTTACGGTCTTCATTTCATTACTTTGTGATTTCTGTTACCACTGTGTTGCCAACTGGATATTTCTTTTACGTCTATGTATTCCTAGTACATGACGCTTACGCATAGCAAGCTGAGCTCGGCTTTAATTCGAATGAGTACATAATTTGTACTGTATCAGGAGATCCTATGTGATTCGATAGCCACGTACTACATAATAAACATAATATCACGTCTTTTTCCCTTGCGGGGTAGACAGAGCCTAGGACTATAAAACCTTGAGGCCAGGTTTTGTATGTTGATGGGCTTGTAGGTGAGAACGGAATCAAAACAGTGATGGATTGCTAGCCGCATCGCCTATAGACATGATTCCTGATGCCCATTCCCTCGATCGGCTTTTACGATCTGCGCGGGAAGAGAAGCAGCTGATACATTCTACGTTTTTTCTTTTCTCCCAGCCAGCATGGAAGCCACGTGCTGCCACGTACATTTCATTAGAAGCATATCTACTAGGTACTTATCATTTTAGAACTCACAATTTATTTAACATTTAATCTGAATTTAATATTTCATGTTTTATAATGCTAATTCAAAATGCTATTTACATTAAAACAATTAAAAATATTAAAAAAACAATTCAATGAGTAAAAAATGTGGCTGGCAGCATTGCCACATTGGAGGGAAATGCTAATACTTTTCTTCTAATACACTAAACTACCTATTATAAAACAAAGTCCTTCGCGACGTCTGTCTGTACGCCAAAAACTCAAAAATTACTGTACAATTTTCATGCGGCTTTTTACCAGGAGTGATTCATGAGGAAGGTTTAATAGTACATTATGATACAAGTACGGTAAGCTGGACATTATAGTCGAGGTGTTTATAGCCGAGTGCTTTTAATAAACCGACGACTATAATAGACAGCTTACCGTACGAGTATCATACGGCGTTTTTCAATACATTTGCGATTACCATAAACTAAAACAAGATTACAGTTCAGCAAATAAGGAATTTATAAAAGTTAGGAACTATAGCAGTTTGTAAAAATACATTTATAATAATCAGGTACATTTACTCAGATTTATTTTCTCCAAAAAAGCACATTGATAACCTTCTCCTTTTCGAAGTCGGTTAAATAATCACATCTCGCGAATCTGAAAAAAGTTTTCATGCTGAGCTTGAAACTCTTTGCTAGGATTTTATGAAGTAGTTTAAATTTTGCATCTTTGGCCGGCTTTTGAGCGGTTGCGATTGGTGTAAAGTAAAAAGCACTAGTGCCGTAAATACATCATTACGATACAGATTTCGATGTCATAAGAACCGTATTATTAGCAAATGTATTGAAAAAGTATAATACATGCCCGGACACCGGAGTGGGCTGCTACTGTGATAGAATTCGACGTAACGTTAAAATTTGCAAAAAAGAAATAAGCACTTAGAATAGGTTCGTTCCCAGTTGTCTCTTTCAACATTACATAAATAAGAGCGCATAGCAACGTTATCTATCATCTTACAGTTACTGATAAGGATAGGGGTCAACGTGCTAAGGAACGCGAACGAGCATGTCATTACTGTGCTCCCACTACTTTATGCCGTGTGGTTCCCGGTACAGTAGAAAGTAGAATAGGACCACTCCAAGTGTTCCCCTGGATGTCGTAGGAGGCGACTTAGGTAACATAAGGTAAACAAAGCTTATAGATATCAAAGAGAGCTCTCCAACCAGTCTGGCCAGCGTGGAGAGTGTAGGCCAAATCCTCGGACTGCTCTGACTAGTATATGGCTCTGGTGGAATAGAGAGGGTCGGGCTCCTGCAGTGGAGACTTAAGACCTGATGACGACTACTTTATCCGACGAGGAGCCAGATATTTTTTTAAAGTGCTATGTAGCCAGCTTCAAGTGAGCTTTCGCTACTTCACTGGACTTTTGAGGTGAGAGCAGAGTGCCCTCAACCTGTAAGGTGAATATAACACCAGGCTTTTTCTATGGGACTTTAACTTGATTCGAAAAATATCAACATTTTCATACAAATTGCCCGACCGGCGAACAGTTTTGTATGGAAATGTCAACTTTTTCGAGTTATTTCTATAGAAAAAGTTGTTCATGTTGACGGGCTGAGGCATCACTTTAAGGATCGGAGTGGGTTCTGTTTCATTGTCGCCTCCTGTAGGCCAAACGGCTTAAATAATAAATAAGTGAGGTATCATATCCGGCGAGCATGCATGAAAAGAGTAATGAATGTGGATGAAGCGAAAGAGGTTTGTAAGGATCGTAGCAAGTGGAAATCCATAGTCTCTGCCTTTCTCTCTCTCTCCCATAGGAAAGAGGCGTGATAATATGTATGTATGTATCATTAGTTTCATTAGATTAGTATTCTTGATATTTTTAAAACTAAGAATATTTTGTTAGATGGTAGCCCGAATTACACTCGTAATTACACCACAGACATGAATTACACACAGCGCCCCCATTTCAATGACATCTAAGTAATCCAAATGATCCTTGCCACACTTAAAAGCTCAAAAGTTTCAGAAAGACGCTTTTTAACCCACTTCAAAAAAAGGAGGAGGTTCTCAATTCGTCATAATCTTTTTTTTATGTATGTTCCTCGATTTCTCGAAGACGCCTAGACCGATTTAAGAAATTCTTTCTTTGTTTGATAGGTAATACTTTATAGATGGTCCCATTAAATTTTTATCGAAGTGTGTCAAGCGCTTTTTGAAAAATAGACAAGAACCAAAAAAATTTTACAAGTATACCGTTCGGTTTACACTTAAGAGTCCCACGTAAAGCCGCAATCCCATACAAACGTAGGTTCGTTTTAGTTTTACAACAGTTAAGCCAATCTCAACCAAATTTCGTACATACCGGATAAGGCATATTGATGTTTATAATTAGGTTTTAATTTTAAAAACAATACCGATACAAAATTACAGCGAGTACAAGTTTTCGATACGAAACTTCAACTCGCTGTAATTTTGTATACGAAACTACGTTTGTATGGGATTGCGGCTTTACGTGGGACTCTTAAGTACTTCCATTTTATTTTTATACTTATTCAAAGAAATTGACAGGGTTGAAGTCGTTTATATGGGATTTATTTTGCATTCACAATGCTATTTTACCTTATTTATTAAATAAAGAAAATAAGAAATTTAATTAATTTAATTTTTTCACCATTTCTTATTTTCTTTATTTAATAAATAGGGTTGAAGTCGGTTTTGTTTTTTGTTAATAATATCTTGAATTATTTTTAAAATCTATGTTGTAAGCACAGATCATATAATCAATACGTTTTATTGTAAGTAAGTAATTTTCGTAAGTAGTAAAAATGATTCCGTGCTTCGGAAATTCGGAAGGCACGTTAAGCCCTTGGTCCCGGCTGCCATCTGTAGTCGTTAAAGGATCCACGTCAGAGGCCGAGAGGCGGTTCCGAAGAACTCTGACACCAGGGTGTGCATGGTCGACTGACTGTGTCACCTACACGAAATGATGATGATGATGATGATTGTAAGTACTTTATGTTTACAGGTTTTCCTCTACGTTTCTTGAGCTAAGTACTCAAGGAGGTTTTGAAGCCGAAGTCACTTTTGCCCATGATCATTCATCATTCATCATCATCACGAAAAAAATTGGTAAACTTTCTCAAATGGCCATTTTCGTAAAATATCACTAACTATCGCACAATGTCATTTTCGCAAAAGGTTTTATAAGTTTTCTGCTATACATATCCTCTGCACCGGCTTGTATCCTTGGCAAAGAATAATTGGCAAGGCGTTTGACGTACAAAGGTTCAAATCCTACGCGCGTGGATTTTTTTCACATACCTTATTTCTTTATTTAATTAATAAGAGTAATCAAAATAGCATTGTAAAAGAAGAAAAAAAAAACTATTAAATAAATATAAATTTCTTGATGTTTGTTTGTTTTTCGTATGTGTAAGTGGCCAACACTGGTGTCAGATTTTTTAAGCTGCCTTAAGGCATCTGACATAGCTTAACGACTGCCATCAACGATGGCAGCCGGGACCAACGGCTTAGCGTGCCTTCCGAAGCACGGAGGAGCTCGAGATATTTTTATGCTACTTGCGGTCACCCATCCAAGTAGGGACTGCACCAGGGGTTGCTTAACATACGTAAGCGCTCATAGAGCTCACACCCACTGGACCATCGGGCTCCTCATTTTTCTTGATAATCGATATCGAGTTGAATAACGGAGGCGCGAAAGCGTATCAACAAACAACAAAGAGAGTGTTGTACGTTTTATCGAAAATTGTATCATCGAATGTCAATTCATCGAAAATGACTGAGTGGTGGACGCGACATCGAACGCACGTATCATCAAAAAATCGTAAAGTAGTAAATAAAATTGTAAATAAATAAGGACATATCACGCAAATTGAGCTAGCCCAATTGTAAATATCACACATTTCGATTTTACCTTCGAGCTCACATCTTTCAATATATGTAGTGTGTTGACAGCTAATCAAACAATGTTTTTTCATTGCTGTATAATAACCAAATGCACCTAAGACGACGAATGATAGCAGCCATGTATAAAAGCGCTTTTCAAAAAAAGAGAAAAAAAGGAAGGCTTCCTCCCGGCGCAGGCAAATACTTGTAATTTTCAGAGGTATACGTTTGCGGCTCTGAAACTACCTAAGAAATTAGGTTTCACATAATTGCAGCCTTATTATCGGTTCTTGGGCTCGATGCACCACAGGTAGGGATGCATGCAACTGGGGAAAGACCCGCTCTGATGGGTCCGGCCGTCAAGCCCACCGTCCGCGAAGCACCCGGCCGAGAAACACCCGAATTTAATTTTGTTTGTCCGCGAACCCCACGGACGCGAAGATTGCGCGAAGATCGCGGTGATTTCGATTAAGACAATATAGAGCAATTTTAATTTCTAAAAGTAAAGACTGACGCGATCGACACCGTCTCAACGATAACAATCCACTGCTTTCACTAATTTTCAGCATTTTTATCGCAAGCCATTAGCCTCGTTCACCCAGACGTAGGTATTTTCGTTGTAGCCTAAAAACCTGAGTTGCGAGATGGACTAAATTCACACACAGAACGTTTGAACTGTTCTTTTTTATCACTCAGATGTGATTTCAGTTATAAAAGGCAGTTGATATGGAAATGGGTTACGATGACGTGAAGAGGATATAAAGGTCATAATAGATTGTAAATTCCAAACCAGGGTTAAACGAAGTTTTCACTTTAACATGGCGACATCTAGCTTAGCTATGTGTGGCACATTTTAAACATGGACGTTCCGATTGGACCTCTTAAAATCAAATTCTTTTTATTGCTAAGGGTTAACATTACAACGTCTTCCTCGACCGTTATAGAGTACTGTGTTGAGGGCAAGTTTAGGTGTACCATACCAGAAGAATGGCACATAGTATTACGAAAAGATTGAGTTCTATGCTATGACTACCAGGACAATATGGTTCACCAGGAGTTTACCTAAAATAAGGATCCGGTATCGGGTGGTAGATCGGCGGCGGCAGCGGCGGCGGCGCGTACTCATGGTACTGCAGGTGCGGGGGGTGGTGCGGCGAGAGATGGTGGCCGTACTCGCGGTACTCGCCCTCGCCGCCGAGCGAGCCCAGCGCCACCGGCATGTAGGCCACTTTGTCACCGCGCCATCTGTCTGTTGTGTTCACGGACTAGCGCAATTCGAAATTTGAAGTTTCACCTCTTTTACGATTGTGTCCTCCTGGTACTTTCACTTCGTTGTTTCAACACTTTTTTCAACTTTAGCTCACACCTAACAGTTCAATGTTATATTGAGAAATACTTGTCTGTCACACACTTAAGAAATTAAGATATAATAATAAAAAGTAAATAGATTTATTTTCACTTTTGTATAAGTTTTAAAACTTTGGGCACTTTGGTTTGATATTTTCCGAATACTTAAATAAAACTCACATTACCGCTGTAAACAAAATATACTTCGTTTAAATATTACAAGAAAAGCACACTTTTTCCCGAAAACTCATAAATCATAATCGACTACGAAAATCTACGGCGTCAAGAACGCGACTGATAAAAAGCATTTCGAATTTTTCGCGCGGGAAGTGTCACTCTGGCGTAACGAAACGTCCTAAGTCCCTTATATACTTGACATTGTTATGCGAAAGTAGTTCTAATTGCTCTGCATTAGAGGCGATAAGCTTCTAGGCAGCGATCCACGAGTGGAGGTGTGGCAACGTCGCGTCAGCTGTATTGCTAGTAACGAGCGCGTTCCGAAAGGTCAACATCGGTTAGTATTTTTTATCCACCGGCTATTTTTGATAGCTTTGTTTTTTTTTTCGAAACTTCGACACATATTTTAACATGTCATTTTGGGAGTTTTATTATCTGTCGAAGTTATAAATACAAAACTAAAATAGCTTTTGTGTAAAAATATTGAATGCATGAATTAGATAGTGATGATGCACTGATTAGACTTTGAGCAGGTAACTAAACTATTGATTTTAAATAATGAATGCCATAATCCGCAAATGTACGATTCTCAAAAATAATAAATCCTCATTATCATTTGTATGAATAAATAAGTTATTCAAAAATAATAAAAAAGACTATTGTTTTCACCGCAGCAAGGCCTCAGAACGCACGCCGCGTTGCCGCTCTGTGCGTTCGCGCCATACTTTTTACTGTTTCCTAGCACATAGAGCGCTCATTACGCCGGCACGCACACAGGCACAGCGCTGATATTGTTATATCCGTTGTATATACGTTCTACATAGTGCAAGATGTACATAATATATACATTCCACCAGCTTCGAACGTGGCTATGTAGGTAGGCTATGCTGCGCGGTACACAAATCAAACAGAACATTCTATAAATAACTGAAGACACACAGTGTCCGTGAAATTTCTCGCACGTCAGTTTTATTTTGTCTCATTTGGGAAAATATTTTTCCGAAGACTGAACGCGGCGGAACTAGTGACGTGCGTCATTAAAACTCAAATCGATATTTTGTGTTCGATGACCCGAATTATGCAACAATTAATGACAACACATATAGAGAGATTTTTTAAAAGTTTATAAACTCTGAGTTCCCGCATTGAAACACTTGTAAAGAACGATATTAATTTGAAATAAAACTAAATTTTGACACGAACTTTTGTTACGCGGTCATATGGATAACGTCATTTAAGTAAATATATTTTAGGAATTCATCGATTGAATAACGAACGAATGTGAAACCGAAACACAATAACAGCTACCACAATCGTCAATAACCGGAAATCGCACGATTCGCGAGATCGCACCGAGATCGCCTTGAATTACAACCTTATCACGCCCAGATACCTTGATAACGTCTAAACAATACCAGCGTCATAACACAGACGCCACACACACTACAACTCGTATTCAAACGTCGAAACACGTAATTAACTGATAAGAACAGTTGTAAAACAATAAATTAGAAGATGCACTGCGATTGCGCGTCGCAAAAAAATAAATTCAGCGAGAACGTCAGACGTGTTAGCTTTCCGTCAGTCAACGCGGAATGTGTGTCACGCCGGCGAGTCATTGACTCCGCACTAACGCCAGCATCGCACAATGTACTAAACGCTACACGTAAACAGTACGACACGTGCGCCGGAAAACGCGAATAAACCCTCGTGGCAATCGAGAACGATCGAGGAAGCAGACACCTGACCTGAAACTTGAACATAGCGTCTGGTGCAGCGCGCGCCGGTCGCGGAACAAGCAATTGCGCGTAAAAATATTGAATATCAGCAACGTGGCCAAATCAATAGACTGAAAAAAATGACGCGCGACACCTCGCGCTGCGTATCGACGTTCGATTTTCGAAACTGCAGCCGTGTAAATAGTGTGGTGTGGACTAGAGTTGCCGGCGCGGCGGCGCGTATACTGCACCTATGTAATTCAATACATAACAGAAGTGTGCCGCGCTATGACGGACGAGTGACGAGCTGTCAAGCGCTCGGAACATCTCGGTCACACTCGGCGCACCTCGGAGATCAGCGGCGGCAAGTTCGGATATATTACACGATTAGATTATGTCAGAATGATTAATAGTAAAAACCGGTTGCTGCGTTAGGTCAATCACATTGGTCGGCTACAATAGACGAAAATCGAGTTTGACGACAAGTGGCCACTCGGAGTTAAGGTCGTCTTGATAACGATTGAATGATTTATTGCAACTGAAACTCTCAATGTGCTTAATCAGGAGAATCAAGAAGAAGAGCTCAGACTAGAAAGTAAATTGATGTTTGTAACCAAAGTTTATGAAAAGATGATGATGATGGTAATGAAAAATAAGCTGTTCTACCGTTAGTTATCTAATAGACAATATATGGTTAGCAATATAAAACTTTAAAAACGTTCTTGTAAATCCAACAGGTTGTTGCATACAGCTGTATGAAAGAATCTTTGATGCTTTTCAATGTCCACTGCTAGTGCAGCTAATTTAAAATTATAGCTTTGCTCAAGCTAATAAAATTTAATCTATATACGTTAAAGATTTTTGTATCAAAAAATAAACTTGGCAATATCTCTCCTAATAAGAATTTGCTGTTGTTTGTTGGGCGCCAAAAAATTATTCAGAGCATCTTTTTAAAATGCTATTATAGCAATTGGTAACATAATAATATGCGCTTAAACGAAGATAATATCATAAATATCAATTTTAAAGTAGATGTACAATTGCTTTAAACAATAAAATAAAATTTGATGTGTGTCTTTACGAATTTGTGTAATGAATGCAACAGATATGTTCATATTGTTTATTGAAAATTTTTGTTATGAATCCAAGAGATATGTTACACTGGTTTATTGCTCGTAGCTACATTTTTAAAACAAAGACGAAAGCACTTTGTAATTCTTCACACAGCTTTTCAATGTCCACTGCGAGTGCAGCAAGCAGTCAACCCATCATACTATTGTCGAGAGAAAGTCAGTGAAAGCCAGCGTACTGTAGCGTTTGACGCTTCAATGGTGAAGAGAGATCGCTTTGCTTAGGACCCCTTTTGGTAAAGATTTTGGTACAAACTTTTATTTTTTCCAGAATATTAGCGATTTAAGCTGGTAATAATGATGCTTCCTCACCTGAATCAACAATATGCGTCAGATTATCTTCCTATTGACAAATAATTAATTATTCTACTCATAAAAAGCCGAAATCCTGTATTGTGGTTTAATCACATATAATAAAAAGACATTTTACCTGCTGAAACCATTACGGTATAAAAAAATAAAGCAGTAAAATTATAACCATATCCTGAGGTTTTCCTTAAAATATGGTAAGCATTTCACAGTTTCATTTGCACAAAAATTAGTATTGACAAAAATGAAATTATACTCTATCCATGTTGAATATTAATTACTTTGCTATTTTCAGAATACTCTTAATAAAGTAGAAATTTCTTGAAAATGCACCAGAAGCGAAAATAAATACCTAAATCACAGAAGAAGAAAAATTGGGATCTTAACTCTAAGCAAACTTTTATAAATAATGTGTAGTTTAAGCAGAGAGAGGACATTGAACCTAGAAGACACTGGGAACTACATGATTTTTTTTATAAACGATGTTCAAACAAGATTTAACTGATATTAACAACACCGTAACTTTTAAAACTAATAAAAGAAAACATAACAACAGTAAACTAACTATCGACAAAAAAGTTATACGTTAGCTTAAATCGATGTTAATTAACAAATTAATCGTAATGCCCCATCACTAAATACAAAACATAGTCTTCAAAAATCGAATTCCTATTTCAAAATAAATTCAAATATGGAACGCTGATCATCTCCTTATCGAGAGGGAGCAAGCGAGGAGGTTGTTGATTTAATTCATTAGCGGGAATGAGACGACGCGACCGGCGTGCGAGTGAGACAGAGCGATGGCGGTGCAGCTCGCGTGAATGAGTGAAAGGTACCGGCAAGTGAGCGAGACGGATTGACGGGTGACATTGAAGATAGACAAGGACGGAGTCAGTCTGTTGACGTAGTAGTAGATGAGATAAGGGGCTATCAGCAGTTTTGCGCGCGTTTGGACTGGGTTTTCTTCTTGATAGCTTTGTTGACGAATTGTTTGGCGAGTGGCAAGTGCAACGATTTTGGGCAATATTACATGAGAAATTTCTTAGATGCACTAAATGAATTTGGCGAGATCAACGTGCAACGGCCCCCGCAAGCTCTTAGCCCGTGTCGTACATACAGATGTATTTAAAAGGTAGTATATAGTACAACTGTACAAGTACTTCCCAAGGCGGCAACCGAACCAATAGTCCAGACAAGCTAGTATGATACCAAAGCGCCATGAAGGCCGTACTTATCTATACTAATATAATGAAGAGGCAAGATTTGATTGTTTGTTTGAATTGAATAGGCTCCAAAACTACTAAACCGTTTTTCAAATTCTTTTAACCATAAAATGCCTGTTTATTTGCGGGTGTGCTAAAATTGCTTGTAGTAGTATGTTTGAAAATAAAACTTATTAATGCAAAGAATTAATATACCTATAATTATGAAATAACTTCATTTTAGGTCATCATCATCATTTCGTGTAGGTGATACGGTCAGTCGACCATGCTCACCCTGGTGTCAGAGTTCTTCGGACCCGCATCTCAGCCTCTGACGTGGTTCCTTTAACGACTACCAGATGGCAGCCGGGACCAACGGCTTAACGTGCCTTCCGAAGCACGGAATCATCTTTCTTATCAGACAATTAGGTGATTCATGCCTACAATGTCCTAACCAAACTGTAAACAACTTAACAAAGTATGCTACCCGTGGGAATCGAATCCACGACCCGGGTCAATAAGGCATACGCCTAAACCACTGGACCACAGAGGATGTTTCTTCACTTTAGGTAATACTTTGAAATAAAGAAAATGCGATATAAATAAGTTTTACAATTCAATGTCGGATTCATCATCACAAGGTCTTTGTTGTTTGTCCACTGCAGGAGCTCGACCATCTTTGTACTACTAGAGCTTTGTATTTTCCACGCTAGCTAGACGGGTTGGAGATGTCTCTTCAAATGTCGGTTTGAAGACGATATTTAAAATAAGTTTTCTTAAAGTCTTATAACTGCCTTAATGTTAATTAGTGATTCGGTGTGTTGAATCATCGAATCGATTTTTGATATTTTGTTATCCTAGTAAAATATATTTGAAAATAATTAATTGATTAAATGTTTGCGTTGATTGTGTGTTAAATGTGATTGAGAAAGAGATTGAGAATAGGTACGTTAATAGCCCATAGCGAGAGTTGAAACTTTACAAAAACTTTCGAGACAGTCCATCGTTCAAGTCGCTCGACCGCGAACCGATGCAAACGAGGCACGAAACCCACAAACACGTGGAGACCTCACCCACACAAACACGGTTTATTATTATTACACTCGCGGCGTACAGACAGCGAGGTAAGTGAAAAATATTTTCCCGCGAACAATTTTCAGTCATTTCAAGTCTCGCTTAGCTCCGTACTAATCGGAGATCGTGTAAGATATATTCCATCTCTAGAAATTAAATAAAATCGACGTGTACATTCGACAATTTTATTTATTATACTCCGTGGCGCAGCGGTCAACATGCCTGCCTGCGACACGGATGGTCCCGGGTTCGATCCCCGGTCAGCAGGCAGATTTACTAACTCGGTGTACAACGATTTGATTGCCACTTTAGCATCCATTACGGTTTTCATATCTTAAATAAAAATAGTCATTCATACCGAAGCCGTAATGAATATTGAAGTTACCATGAAAATGATGCACACCGTAGCTGTCAAAAGTTAGCAAATAGGCCTGCAGGTCAAGATGGAAAATGATCTTTTTCAGATTGACCTGGGTCTTAGATGTTTATCTATATATGTATTTGTTATAAAATATAGTATCGTTGAGTTAGTATCCCATAACACAAGTCTTGCTTAAGAACTTACTTTGGGGCTAGCTCAATCTGTGTGATTTGTCCGTATATATTTATATTTATTAAAATAAAGAAATAAGATATGGATAAAAATTCCACACGGGCAGAATTTGAACCGGTAGAACTCTTGACCGGTTGAACTTTTTGTACGAGTGACGCCTTATCAATTAGGATATGAAGCGCGGTAACCTAATTGCTATATAAAGGGTAAGGACTGCCGATTAAAATCCGGCCCACATGGGATTTTTACTCATATCTCATTTCTTTGCTTTAATAGAGTATAATCGAAATAGCATTGTGAATACATAAAACACTAATAACATTTTATTTATTTGTAAAATAAATACTTACATCCTCATATTTATTAGGTAATTTCGATACACAAACATCTTGTCTATCAATTGTAGATCTACTCATGTTATAAAAAGGAAGGGTTGTTTGTGTACGTAATTGATTAATTTAAAAACTTACTGAACCGATTTCGTTACTGTTTCGCCTATAGAAATCTACATTATCAGCGGGTTACATAGGCTATAATTTGCGCGGAAAAGTCATAGGAACCTCAAACCGCAACAGAAATACATCATCTGTGCAAATGCTTGCAAAATTTAGCTATCAGGGTTCATAAAATACAGCCTGGTGATCGAGAGATAGACAGACGGACAGACGGACAGACGTCCAAGTCTTAGTGTCTAGTTTTCAAACCATAACAAAACTTAAATAATGCAAATTGATGATAGAGAGAAATGGGCATCTTTGGAGGAGGCCTTTACCCAACCTGGGGACCTAGCTTAAAATATATTATTAAGATAATTAGAAGTAAGAAATTTTAGTATATTCAGTAAAACAAGATAGTAAATGAAAATGTAGCGTAGTCAAATAAAGGCTTTTTTATTTTTTATTAATGCAAATTGATAATAAACGGTTATTGCACAAAATTCTACATTGTACTGCGTTATAAGACTTATTAGATACCACGGGTCAAGGTTGAAGAGGGTCAAAAAACGTATTTACTTATCAATACTATCATAAATATAGTCAGTCGTATTTTGCCCAGTACATCAGGTCAGTGTACCTATACACCCTGTTAAAGACAATGAAATACTAACGTATAGATATAGTATAGACTTTAGACTGCCAACGCCAACCTCATACAAAAATGATAATGGACCTGTGTATTGGACCAAATTAGGGCCATGCGTATAAGGTTGGAAAAGAATACTGCATTCTCATGACGAGTGTTTGTGAACATTCATCACTAGATGACGTTCATCCGCGTCTCAACTTACTTAATGTAACTGAGAATAATTTATAGGTATACTCGTAATTCCAAAAATATTGTTTTATTTTTAATATGCTTTGTGAATCAACAGTGCTTTTATGTTCTCATAATGTAGTGAATACCAATTTGTGACATGTTATGTGGCGCCATCTATGGGCCACTGTCAGAAAATATAGTACGAATTAGAGGTTGGGATTGAGGTCACATGACCATGTATTACGGTACACTGTACTTGTACACCCTGTATATTCGCTGAAGTGTAGTTCGGAGTAATGTAGTTCGATGTAATGTAGTGAACCACTAGAGTATCTGTGGAAGGTGGGATTAAAAATTTATGTTTCGGTGTAGTGTATTCTTCACCAGTATTATTTGTAAATCGGTCTTTGTTGCATATCGACCAGTGTACATATAATTCGAACACTATTGATTGATATCGTTTTCACTACATCGAAATAGAAATTTTCGACAAAATGTTACATGTAGCTTAATTGTATGTTGGTTGGTATATCTCAGCTCAACCAACAAAAAAGAAAATTAATTAACCTAAAATTATATTGAATATGTTAAAATTTTAACTTAACTACGTAACTCTTTGTCTTAGAGTTAAGCAATTTTTATGTTCAATACAATACCAATTTATTTTATTTTTACCCGAGGAATTTTATTTTTTGTCATATAAATATTTATGGAAATATGGCCAAAATTCTTTTCTTATCTGCTAAATAAACCAATATAAAATTTACGCGGACGAAGTCGTGGGAAAATTTGCTATTATAAAAACCCAGTTTTAAAACGTGAGTTAAGCCTGGTTTCTCTACATATACATATAATCACTTGAAACTATATTATTAGCAGTACTTGGCGATTCGTGGCATTGATAAAAAAATATTGATAAGTGGCGCAAACCTCATTTTTAGGTCAAATGCGAGTATAAAAAATAAGAGAAGTCAGCTATTGCTTTTGCCGCTGTGAGCAAGCGAGGGCTGCCAACAGAATATAGTACATATACAATACATACTATCACGCCTTTTTTCCTTGCGGGGTAGACAGAGCCCAGGTCTGCCACGTTCTCTCTGTTCGTGTAGGTGACACGGTCAGTCGACCATGCACACCCTGGTGTCAGAGTTCTTCGGAACCGCCTCTCGGCCTCTGACATGGTTCCTTTAACGACTACCAGATGGCAGCCGGGACCACCGGCTTAACGTGCCTTCCGAAGCACGGAATCATCTTTCTTATCAGACATGCCTCCAATGTCCTAACCAAACTGGAAACAACTTAACAAAGTATGCTTCCCGTGGGAATCGAACCCACGACCCCCGGGTCAACAAGGCAAACGCCTTTACCACTGGACCACGGAGGCAGTCCGTTTAGCATGTTGCTGGGCTTGTAGGTGAGAACGGAATCAAAATAGTGATGGGTTGCCAGCCGCATCGCTTATTGACATTGACGCCTTTTCCCTCGATCGGCTTTTACGATCTGCGTGGGAAGAGAAGCAGCTGGTACATTCTACGGTTTTTCTTTTCTACCAGTACAGTGTGTAAGTAATATAGTAAGTATTATTAAAAAAACGCTTTAAAAATATAGTATGTACTCTTCAAATAAATAGTAAAGCTGGTAACCAGAAGGCTGGCAATTTTCTTGGACAGAGGATACGCATTGCCATCCAACGTGGCAATGCTGCCAGCATTCTGTCTGGGTACCTTTTCGTGTGACAACGAACAGCGGGACATTTATTTAATAAGTTTTATTTCTTTTTAGTTAAGTTTTAGTTTTTAATTTGTATTAGTTTAATGTATCGTGTAAATAACTTTAAAAATATATAACGGGATATTTTTAGTAAAGCTGGAAAGAATAAAAATCTCATTTATTTTTGGTTACACGCACACCAAAGACGCACACGCACATTTTATTATATTTATTTTAATAATTTGTGGTGCAAAATGAAAACATTGATCAATTGTACTGAAATACAGTATTTTCGCGTACTATGTTTTTCTTGAACAGTATATTGTATGGAGGCCAAAAATATAGTACATACAGGCTGAATTTTAACCCATGAACTATATTGTAATCTTGGGATCAGAATCTTTAATAGAATACAGAATTGTAACAAAGATAAGGAATAAATTACAATTACGCCGATCAGCTGGGCGAATTTCTATAGGAAGTCTGATTTAATTTTTTTATATTCATGTTTTTTCTTTCGATTCTGTGTTCCATTTGGGATTCTGATTCCAGATTTCAATATAGCTCTTATAGGTTCAAAATCAGCCTATATAAAGGTGTTTTTTAATTCATAGGCATCCTTTTAAATATAGACTATACTGATGATTGAAAGTAATTTAAGACTACTATTGAGTAAATTAAAATTACACATTTTTCAAATTTAATAAAAACTCAATAACTACCTCAAACGCTTTGAAAGAGGCTATTACTTTAGATAAAAACCAAAAATTAAAACAGGACTGAATTTCCTAAAACACCGAATAAATAATTCATTTAAACAGTATTAAATCAAGTGGTCGGTGGAATTTACGCACCACAAGTGACTTTAGACCGATACACAACCAGCGATTTAATTTTGACGCAAGAAATGTTTTTACGTGTAATTTTTTTTTGCGTATGCTAACGAATTCGATTCCACCTGTATAATACGGTACGGTAGGCAACCCTAGCAAGCGGTGAACTCGCACACACTAGCGACTGCACGTGAAGACAATAGCAGGCGGCTGTGTGCGTACACTAGATGTGTAGTCGAACCAAATAGTTTTGATCTTTGCAGGTGAAATTGTTTTTGAAATGAAAACTTCTTTAGCGGCGCTGTGCACTTTTTGTGAAGGGGAAAAAATGTTAAACTCGCGACAGGTCACGTGACCGATAGATTCGTCAGATTGAAAATTCGTAAGACGGTGCAGGGGCTTAACTTCTTCTTAAGACTTCCCATAGAAATTCGCCCAGCTGTTTGGGGACTTCGTATGGGAGGTCTAAAAATTTTTACGTTTTATATTTTTACGGCTTTGGTAGTACAGAGAAAGTTGTGCTCCTGCTGTGGAGACTAAAAAAGACCTGATGATGATGAAGATTCCTTATTTTTCTTACAATTCTGTATAATATTAAGGACTAGCTGTTACCCGCGGCTTCGCCCGCGTGATATATAGCCTATGTCCTTCTCAGTACCCTAACCTACACCTAGTATGCAAAATTTCATGATGATCGGTTCAGTAGATACGGCGTGAAAGCGTAGCAAACAAACAAACTCACTTTCGCATTTATAATATTGATTCTGAAACTTATCTCCGACAAATGTTTCTCTGCCGAATGAGCCACCGACATAATGTTTCGTTCATGATTTTTTCAACGACAGAATGTAACAACTACGAACGTTTCGCCGACAGAACAATTCATTTATGGGTGAACCGACGACAGAACCTAACAACTACGAACGTTTCGCCGACAGAACGGTTCATTAATGGGTGTTTCAACGACAGAATCTTTCACCAAATTCAGTAGGATACATCGACATAGCTCATCCATACTTACATACTAATATTATAAATTGGAAAGTGTGTCTGTCTGTCTGTTTGTCCGTCTTTGACGGCAAAATGGAGCGACGAATTGACATGATATTTTAATTGGAGATAATTTAAGGGATGGAGAGTGACATAGGCTACTTTTTGTCAAAGCGAGCAAAGCCTGCAGCAGTTGCTTTTTGCGAGCAATGCCGCGGGCAAAAGCTTGTTTAGCCATAATTTGGCACACTAGTCTGCTACTATTCTTTGTCCGTGCTTATTCCCGGTTGCATCCTTAGCGTTGAGGTGTCCTTGTCGAAGGTCGGGTGTTCGATCCCCGAGAGAGGTATTTATAATATTAGTATGTAAGTATGGATGAGCTATGTCGATGTATCCTACTGAATTTGGTGAAAGATTCTGTCGTTGAAACACCCATTAATGAACCGTTCTGTCGGCGAAACGTTCGTAGTTGTTAGGTTCTGTCGTCGGTTCACCCATAAATGAATTGTTCTGTCGGCGAAACGTTCGTAGTTGTTACATTCTGTCGTTGAAAAAATCATGAACGAAACATTATGTCGGTGGCTCATTCGGCAGAGAAACATTTGTCGGAGATAAGTTTCAGAATCATAATATTAGTTGGGATTCTGATCCCGAGATTACAGTATAGTTCATAGGTTCAAAATCAGCCTTGTTTTGTCATCTCTTTTTCTTGCGGGGTAGACAGTACCCAGATCTAGAAGACCCAAAGGCCACGTTCAGCTTATTGGTGGGCCTGAAGGTGGAAAGCGGAATCAAAATAGTGATGGGTTACTGGCATCGCCTATTGAGGGATTCTTTCTTTTATGTCATAGGACGGCAAACGAGCAAGCGGGTCACCTGATGGTAAGTGATCACCGCTGCCCATGGACTAATGTAAGAAAAGGGGTATGACAAGAGCGTTGCCGGTCTTTTGTTTTTCCCTCCCCAGAGGGGATGGGGGATGGGCCTCCGGCGCTCTCACTCACCTAACGAAGCATAGAAGCTGTGAAGCTACAACTCAAACGTCGATTTTCTGTGAGAGTGTGGTACTTTCCCGGACGAGCCGGCCCATTTATGCTATCAGCAAAAGTGATTTTCGCCGGTAGCGTGGCTCTACCACAACTGATTCTACCTTAGATTTACGCCCATTCCCTTGACCGGCTTTTACGGTCTGTGCGGGAAGAAACGCAGCTGGTACACTCTATGTTTTGGATTGAAAACTTCTTTTATGTGATGGGGCAAAAATGTTAAACTCGCGATAGGTCACGTGACCGATTATAAGTGACAGTATTTAAGTTTTCTCTTTTGCCGGCACTCCCGGAGTGCCACCCGTATCTCCCAAACCAGCATGAAAGGATAATATCTTGCCAACAGAGCTGTGGCAATAGCTGCAGCTACCGATCCCAAGATACTCATCGTAGGGCTAATTATGGTTATTTTCCCTTTTCATATCACACACCACACACATACACACACACACACACACACACACACACACACACACACACACACACACACACACACACACACACATACACACACACACACACACACAAACACATTAGTGACATATTTTTATCATTTAGTATTTATTTATTCATCCCTGTAGTTATTAATGTAATTTCCCTGGCACTTTATATACTTTTTGAGAATTTGTGACCTCTTTTCTTACATCTTTTAAGGCATTATATGTACCATAGTTAAGGAAGAGCGGTGTCTCCTAACACAGACTATGTTAAGTCTAAAAGGAGGCTCCTGCCACTAATATGTTAAGAACATATGTTAAAGAAATAAAACATTTTCATTTTCATTTTCATTTTTCAACAGTACATAGTTCAAAAAGGGCTTCGCATTACAAAAATATGAAAGATATCTTCGATTCCTTTCAAATGTTTTTTTTAAATGGGTAAAATTTAAATAAAATCTTGTAGTAAAGAAATTTTGAGAACTCTAAGTCTTCCCGTGGATGTCGTAGAAGGCGACTTAGGAAACAAGCTAAACAAAGCTTATAAACATCAAAGAGACCTCTCCAACCCGTCTGGCCAGCGTGGAGAGTGTAGGCCAAATCCTCTGACAGCTCTGGCTATTTGTATGATATATAATATATGTGGCTTGGAAAGTGCAGAGAGGGTCATGCTCCTGCAGTGGAGACTTACAAGGACCTGATGATGATGATGAAAGAAATTTACTAAATCAATTTTAATTTATTATCATCATCATCAGGTCTTCTTTAGTCTCCACTCCAGGAGCACGACCTTCTCTGTACTACCAGAGCCATATATTAGCCAGAGCAGTCAGACCACGCTGGCCAGACGGGTTGAAGAGGTTGTTTGCAAGCTGCCTAAAGGCATGTGACAAAGCTTAACGACTGCTATCAATGATAAGAGCCGGGACCCAAAGCACGGAGGAGCTGCGCCCGGGCTTCCTACTCCCAACCAATCAATGGGATGGCAATTATCAAGAGTGGCGTTGTGAACGGTTATTCCGAAACAAACTGTCAAATATATGTACTATATTTTCTTCAAGTCGCGTATCCAAACCAGTCTCTTTCGCATCCAGTCGTCGCTCGCTCGCTTATATGGTTGTCTATGTGTAACCATAACCTAACCTACCTTCTGTTACCAAGTCGCGTATCCAAACCAGTCGCTTTGGCACCCAGTCGTCTGAACGAATTCTCGTGAAATAAACCATTGAAAGATTTATTTCTCCTTAGTTTCCAACAAACTGATATATTTATTGTTTAAAAAGTTATTAAACCATTTTTCAAGGGTTGTGTTTGCAGAATACATAAAAAAAAGTATAACGGGAACATATACTAAGTATGTGTTTTTACATTTTTTAACAAGCGGTTAAATGTTTTATCACTTTTCCTTTGCACTAATTACTTGCAGAAATGGCAAAGACAGTAATTTTTTGTTAAGATCATAATATGCAGCGACATCCATATTTAGCTTTGCGTTGCCACCCCTATCTGCCTAATCTGCAATCCGCGTGACGCCTGCCTGTGGTGTTTCCTGAGGGTGTTTCTCACGTGGAGTCGCTTGACGCAACTCTGGACGTTAGATAGGTACGGCTTGTCCCTAAATATGGGCGAATTATAGCTTTTGTTGTTTGTTTTTCGTATGTGTAAGTGGCCAACACTGGTGTCAGATTTTTCAAGCTGCCTTAAGGCATCTAACATAGCTTAACGACTGCCATCAACGATGACAGCCGGGACCAACGGCTGTCATCGTTGATGGCAGTCGATTGGCTCACAACGAATTATAGCTTGCTTCGTTGTGAGCCAATCTGTCTATTATTTTCATAAATTAACAAAAAGACCCCATTGGTAATTTGTAAATAGGAATTTGTAATATTATGGGCTTGGTGGTCTGAAATAAAGAATTATTATTATATTATTATTATTGGTGGCTTAGAAGAACGGGTAAAAGAAGTTTTGGACATCCTCTTGTGAGATGAGTTGACTGATGAATGACGGAAACGAAGAGAAGCATGTTCAGCAGTGGCCGGAATAAGGGCCGATATGATGATAATGACGAAAAAAAATTGCGTCGTATCTTTTTTCCAGCCGTGTGATTCCCGACAGAGTAGAATAGGACCACTCCAGGCCTCTCCGGTGGATGCCGTAGAAGGCGAGAAACACAAGCTAAACAAGGTTTATAAACATCAAAGAGACCTCGCCAACCCTTTTGGCCAGCGTAGAGGGTGTAGGTCAAGTCCTCTGACTGCTCTGGCTAATAAATGGCTCTGGTAGTACAGAGAGGGTCGTGCTCCTGCAGTGGAGACTAAAGACCTGATGATGATGATGATTAAAATAACCGCATCAAAATCTACAGCATACCTACATAGGGAAAGCTGAGCACAGACAGACAGCGGGAAGCAACTTTGGTTTTACACTATGAAGCCGCGGGAAAATGCTAGAAATATAAAATGTTCTGTTTCAAAGTTTCGCCATTTCGACAATAATTAATTCAACTGATTCTACCACAACAAGACGAAAAAAAAGACCACAAGACGAGACGCCGCCAGTACTTCTCGCTGCGACCGAAAGGAAACGGTTTATAAATAGCATTACAATTTTCGTTATATAATTCATACATACATACAGTCACGTCCTTTTCCTATGCGAGTTAGACAGAGCCCAGGTCTATAAAACCTAAAGGCCACGTTTGGCATGTTGGTGGGCTTGAAGGTGGAGAACGGAATCAAAATGAATCTTGGTTTTTGATGGTGACCTAGTTGTTTGTCTACATACCCTTGCAGGGTCGACAGAGCCCAAGTATTGGTGAATTTGGTGGGCTTGTAGGTGAGAATGGAATCAAAATACTGATGGGTTGCTTGCCGCATCGCCCATTGACACGATTCCTCACGTCTACTCCCTTGATCGGCTTTTACGATCTGCGCGGGAAGAGAAGCAGTTGGTACATTCTACGTATTTTTTTTTCCCAGACCAGCGTTGATGGAGTATATTATTAAATCTGAAAATACGCGATGAAAAGTATTCGCCACAAGTAGGGGGCTGTCCATTAATCACGTGAGGCTCGAAAGGGGGGGGGGGAGGGGATTCGGAAAAAAATCACGAAACATCACCAGGGGGTGGGGGGGTATAGAAAGATATCACGTGTATTTATTTTTTCGTCAAACGCGCGATTTCTAAACCAAAAACCGTGACCTTGACACGCCGTTGCCATGCTGCCAGACATTTTTATCATGATCTTTAATTTTCGAGCCACGAGCTCCGTGGCGCAGCGGTCAACACGCCTGCCTGCGACACAGATGGTTCCGGGTTCGATCCCCGGTCAGGTCAAGATGGAAAATGATCTTTTTCAGATTGACCTGGGTCTTGGATGTTTATTTATATAAGTATCTATTATAAAATATAGTATCGTTGAGTTAGTATCCCATAACACAAGTTTCGAACTTACTTTGGGGCTAGCTCAATCTGTGTGATTTGTCCGTATATATTTATATTTATTTATTTATTTCTAAAATAAAATGTAAAGATAATGTTCTAAAAAAAAATGTTTTCTTTGTAGGTGTTAAAAAATACACGTGATATTGGGTGGGGGAGGGGGGGTTAAGTCTTAAACCTCCCACGTATCACAAAGGGGGAGGGGGGGTCAAAAAATGCTAAAAAAACATCACGTGATTAATGGATGTTTGGATTGGATGTTTATCTATATGTATTTGTTATAAAATATAGTATCGTTGAGTTAGTACCCCATAACACAAGTCTTACTTAAGAACTTACTTTGGGGCTAGCTCAATCTGTGTGATTTGTCCGTATATATTTTTATTTATTTATTTATATTTATGGACGTCCCCTAGGATTGTACCACGAGTCTTATGAATACGCCCACCCAATGTGTGATACCAATAACACCAGCGTGACTTCTTTTCATACATATTTTCAGTTTTATAAATAAAAGGTTCGTGCATTTTATTATTAAGAAATAATTAATTAATAAAAAGAACAGAAGTTAAAAAAAGCAAATGGAAACTACAAAACCTTTTTGCAAAATAGGGTTGGCATTAAATGTTTACAGATGTTAAAAACTCCTTACACGAAGACAAGTGCACCATTGATTTTTCATTTGCATGCGAGTTGAGAGGGAGATACGCCGAGCGTGCAAGTGCGAGCGAGAGAGATTATTTTATTAATAGGGGTGTACAAAATCGGCGGCGGGCCCCTCCGGCAGCGTTTTGGTCCGTGGCGTTTGATTCGACCGAATTTTGGATATCGCTAAGTATGTTATGCGGTCCTAGTAAAATTATTTGTACTAAAATGTTTTTCAAAAAATAAAAATTATGTTAATGAATTACTGAAACAAAAATAATTGAAAGTTCTTGGCGGAGATTTTAGCGGACTACACGGTGTCTGTTTTAGATTGTTTAGCAAATTGATTCTAGTGGACTTCATAATGTGAAATTGGTGTTATTTGGTGTTATATATGCCCATGTTTAAGAACAATGTGTAAAATAACTAAAATAAACTGTCATGGTGAGGCTGTAGTGCGATTTACTTAGCGGGCTAGTGGTTGTCCGCCTTGCTGGGTCGTCAATGATTATACCAATGTATTCGCGAAGAGTTGTCGCGAGGAGCTCCGTGAAAGCAATGAAATGAATTACACCATCATTTCTTTGATTGATCGCCAACTGGCAAAATAAGTGAAGGTATCTTACCAAGGCCATAAAATAATTATAAAAAAAATATATATTAATAATCATCATCAAAAAATGTTGCTATTGCTATTATGTGGTGTGGTCCTTGTAAAATTATTTGTTGACACATGATTTTCGAATTTGTAAAGTGGAATAAATTAAGCAATATAAAGATGTATCCGTTTTGGATCACATTTGAATTTTTAATCGACCGAATTTTTAATGTTGTTTGTTTAGTTAATTTCATGTGGTCTTATAAAATTTGATGTTTCGATGAAGTCGCGGAAAATTGCTAGTCCCAACCCCAAATTCCCAATTCCCAACTATTCCCAACTTATATTATAAATGCGAAAGTGAGTTTGTTTGTTTATTTATTTATTTGTTTGTTTGCTTATTTATTTGTTTGTTTGTTACGCTTTCACGCCCTATCTACTGAACTGATCATCATGAAATTTTTGATACACATAGGTTAGGGTACTGAGAAGGACATAGGCTATATATCACGCAGGCGGAGCCGCGTGTAACAGTTAGTGTTCTATAAAAATACAAAGAGTTAGTGGTCCAATACGACCGGTTGATAGCGGTCGGCATCAGATTTCCTGAAAATCCATGAAGAAAGGCCTATGTCCATCTGTGGACTTCTTGCGGCTGGGATTTTGTTTTGTTCTTCGTGTGTGTAAGTGGCCAACACTAGAGTCAGATATTTCAAGCTGCCTCAAGGCATCTGACATGGCTTAACGACTGCCATCAATCATGGGTGACCGCAAGTGAAGGCACGTTAAGCCGGGAACAACGGCTTAAGGGGGAACAGTAGGCACAGTAGCGACGCCAATCATTTTATTCCTAATACTTTACAAATAGAAAGAAATTCAAGAATATAAACAATACAAGCCTTAGTAAATAACTTGAAGTATTTTTGGAATCATGTTTTGATATTATGAGAATCAGTCATTGAGAGAAAAAGTGATAACCGCCAAAAACGGCCGTTTTTGGCGGTAATCAGATTCTCATAATTCTCACTGATTCCGATAGTAATAAACATGATTCAAAAAATACTTCAGGTTATTTACTAAGGCTTGTATTGTTTATATTCTTGAATTCCTTTCTATTTGTAAAGTATTAGGAATAAAATGATTGGCGTCGCTACTGTGCCTACTGTTCCCCCTTAACGTGCCTTCACTTGCGGTCACCCATCCAAGTAGGTTGCTTAACATGCATAAGCGCTTATAATGCTCACGACCACAGGGCCTCTGAGCGGGTGACTGTGATGGTGATGATGCTGCAGTCATCTTCGAAGCGGAGAAAATAGGAAGGGTCATGTTCCACCATGTGATCAGGTAAACAAACCTGTAGGCCTATTTGCTAACTTTTGACAGCTACGGTGTACATAATTTTCATGGTAACTTCATTATTCATTACGGCTTCGGTATGAATGACTATTTTTATTTAAGATATGAAAACTGTAATGGATGCTGAAGTGACAATCAAATCGTTGTACACCGAGTTAGCAAATAGGCCTGCTGGAACACTGTGTTTCAAGGGCAAAGATAAAAATAAATAGTTTTATTTAACAAAAGCACACAAATTACCTAATACAAACACGTAATCACACTGAAAAAAAACAGACAATTACAACGAAACGAACACATCAAATGTAAACCAAAATTTGTGTGTTATGCTGTCAAAACGGATCCAACTCAGAATGTACCTAGTTGGCAGTTCATAACTGCCAGCGCTGGTCTTCCGCTGGACCCTTTGTTGACGAATGTTTTTGCAAAATCCTCACCAAGGTCCTTAAAAAAAATTCTGTGCATTGATAGCAATGTTTTTATCGTCTGCTTCGTCTATGTCGCTAGACAGGAAGTTACCTTGCGTTATGAGCGCAAAGAAATGGAGACTACCGAACTGTAGACTAAGTGACAACGGAAGACCAGCGCTGGCCTTAAAGCCAGCACATGCTGAGTTGGGACCTATTTGAAAACGGACAGTGCTGCGGTGGAGTTCCATTTATGTCGAGTGGAACCCCATATTCACTTTTATTTAATGTTTTTTTTTCTAAATGTAACTGTGTGTCCTTTTCAAATAAACATTATTCTATTCTATTCTATTCTAACCTTGATGTGACGTCACGGTATACAAATGAATCCTTACATGTTAGGGTCTACCCTAATGATACACCGCACTGGCTCCAGAGTTTAAAGTAAAAAACTATTACGCAAATACTCACGCACACATCGATAATTTTCCCTACATTTTCCCCTGTTCGAAATTTAATTCTTTGAAATTGGTGAACATTTTTTATTTTTTATAAATAAATATATAGGGACATATCACACAAATTGAGCTAGCCCCACAGTAAGTTGTGAACTTGTGTCGCAGGATACTAACTCAACGATACTATATTTTATAACATATACTTATATAGATAAACATCCAAGACAAAACATTCTGAAAAAGATCGTTTTCCATCATGACCTGACCGGGTATCGAACCCGGGACCCCCGTGTCGCAGGCTGGCGTGTTGACCGCTGCGCCACGGAGCTCGTCGATGATGATTGATTGATCGAAGACGATGATTGGTATATACCATGTACTGTGGTTTATACCGTAATGACTGTTGAAGTGACCAGCAAAATAATGTACAACCGTAGTTGTCAAAAGTTAACAAATAGGCCTGCAGAGAAGAATCATAAATTATTCTAATTATTCCATCTGACTGTAGACTAATTGGTCCCAGAGATGCGAGTCTAAAGTTTTGTAGGTCACCAGACAATAATAACTATTTATTTATAGTGTTATATTGTCTAATTTACTGATGATGAGCCGTGTGGTTCCGGCAGAGTAGAAAAGGACCACTCCAAGTCTTCCAGTATAGATGTCGTAGAAGGAGACTTAGGAAACACAAGCTAAACAATGCTTCACATCAAAGAGACCTATCCGACGCGTTTGGCCAGAGTGGAGAGCATACGCCAAATCAGCTGACTGCTCTGAATTTATGTGTCTCTGGTAGTAGAGAGAGGGTCGTGCCTCTGCAGTGGAGACTTAAAAAGACCTGATGATGATGATGATAAAGTGACCAACAAAACGACACACCGTAGATGTCAAAAGTTACCAAGTAGGCCTGCAGAGTAGAATTATAAAATTATGCTGATTATTCCATCTGACTGTAGACTAATTGGCCCCAGAGATGCGAGTCTAAAGTTTTGTAGGTCACCAGACAATATTAATGTATGTGGCGACCTCTACACTCGCTACCAGAACTAACACGAAGACCCAACTGTGACTATGGCGAGACAGCAAATAACTAAAAGACTTCTCACAAGATGGCGCTGCACAATCCTGAAACGCGCAAACAATGTTTCTTCGATTTGCGACATAAATAAGACCTCCGACAGAACTCGGTCGGAGCCGTACGGTTCCTGGGCGCACACCTTGCCCAGCGGGAAGATCTTCCCTTTGTGGCGGTCGAGCATACCACCTCGCTCCCGCTACATGTATTATATATATATATAGTTTCATATTATCTTATTTACATATTATCTTCCACGCTGGTCTTGGAGAAAAGAAAAAACGTAGAATGTACCAAGTGCTTATCTTTCTGCGCAGATCGTAAAAGGTGATCGAGGGGTTGGGCGAAAATTTAAGGAATCACGTCAATAGGCGATGAAAATGTGTCCCTTCCCCCCCTTCCAACTCTAACTTGCATTTAACAAGTAAATATATATAATATATGACGATTAAAAGATTAAAAATATATATAATTATTTTAATATAAATTAAGTATATCAGGCGCCGCCTATTTGCAATACCTGTAAAAGGTACTAAGTTGTAAAGTGCAATACTAGATATAAGACCTTTTTGTATACACTTAGTTGGCAAATAAATGATTATGATTATTATGATAACTTCTAAGATAATAGTAAAAAATCTGAAAAAAATATCATGAACATCAATCATCAACGGGTCTTTGTAAGTCTCCACTGCAGGAGCACGACCCTCTCTGTGCTACCAGAGCCATATATTAGCCAGGGCAGTCAGAGGATTTGGCCTACACTCTCCACGCTGGCCAGACGGGTTGGAGAGTTCTCTTTGATCTTTATAGCTTTGTTTAGCTTGTTTCCTTAGTCGACTTCTACGACATCCACGGGGAGACTTGGAGTGGTCCTATTCTACTCTGCCGGGAAAAAAATATATGCTTTTAATTTTTTTTCGGAGTCCCCAGTATTGTTCCCAGAGGTAAAGTTGTTCATTTTTGACGAGCTGATTTGATAGTTTGAGGGACAACAATTTTTACCCTAACACTCTGTAAAACACACAGGTCATCATCATCATTTCGTGTAGGTGACACGGTCAGTCGACCACGCACACCCTGGTGTCAGAGTTCTTCGGAACCGCCTCTCGGCCTCTGACGTGGTTCCTTTAACGACTACCAGATGGCAGCCGGGACCACCGGCTTAACGTGCCTTCCGAAGCAGGAATCATCTTTCTTATCGGTCAATCAGGTGATTCATGCCTGCAATGTCCTAACCAAATTGGTAACAACTACCCGTGGGAATCGAACTCACGACCCCCGGGTCAACAAGGCGAACGACTGGACCACGGAAGCAGTATACACACAGGTATAACACATTTGCGTTAAATACATTTTTCTGTTTGATCAACCGCGATCCGCGACCAATTTGTAAACAAATTCAATTTACTTCGCCATCAAGTAATCAATGTGTTTTGAGTTTCTATACAATGTTTACTATTATACTTATTTGATCGAAGATTATTATATTGTGAATAGTAATATAATAATAAATATAAAAAAATATTGGATTGACGTTGAGAGTCGCCTAGAAGCGCATGTCTCCATACAAACGGAAAAAGGGAATTGTGGCAATATTTGATAATTTTAGGGCAAAATTAAGCATCCAATCAATTAATCTCATTATAATCTACGTACGTTCCTATACAGTTTGGTTAAATTATCAAATGTTTGAGAATTATACGCCTCTCAGGATTTCCATACAAATTTTTAAAGGCTTGTAATTCTTAAACCATTGGTATTTTAACCAAGCTGTATAGGAACGTACGTAGATTATAATGAGATTAATTGATTAAATGCTTAATTTTACTCCAAAATTCCCTTTTTCTGTTTGTATGGAGACATGCGCTTCCAGGCGACTCTTAAGATCATTAAAAAAATAACGCATGTGTTACGGCTCATATCCCTACAGCCATTTTTCTGCAGTTCCAATTTCCAATGGATTAAACCTCCTACTTTTTGAAGACGATTGAAAATTAAATACGACCTCTTTTTTAATCTCAGAAAAATCTAGATTTCTCGCGAGCAGCCAAATTTGTGCAAGTCAAACTATGAGCGGGAGTCGATATTAACTCACACAGACGTAAAACTATACAGGATGTCATTGTGTGTGTTAGCGCTAGATTGAGTGTAGTCGGACAAGTAATTTTGATACTCGTAATTAATTTTAAAATTACTCATTATTTTAATACTTGTATAAATGTGAATGTTAAAAGATACTAGCTGATGCCCGCGACTTCGTTCACGTGGACTTTATAACTCCGGTGAATTAATATACCTTAATATGAACTAAAGTCGATACATAAGCGTAATCTGTAAATTTGACCTGCTGTCATGCTGCAACTTAAAAAGCGCACATATCCAAAGGGCCTTCGAGAGAGACGGACTTCGGCTTTTTGTGTTGCCTAAGTGTGCAAGGCTTAGAGAGAAAGCAAACTCTCATGTTTTGCCGTATGGGCTGAAAGCTACGTTGCGAAAAGGTATGCCTTTTGGCAGCGATACGTCCACCCGTCAGGAAGGCTTGGCGCGAACTAAATTGTCACTACACGGGCGCTTGGTTTTATAGGCGATTTTTAAAAATTCATATAAAATTATAAACATCGGATATTAATTAAATTAAAAATTAGATCTGCTTGCAAACAGTATGTTTATTAGTAATAAATAGAATATCAAAGAAAAAAATAAGTATTTATCGTGGAAAAGCAGCACTATAAAACGTAAATTATGACATTTTTTAACGAATTTTTATCAGTATATAGATAAATAATTTATCATATTTTCCTCTGAGGTGCACTAAAAGACAATATAATCTGCGTTCTAAAAATATTAAATTAGTTACATTAACATGATTTAATTTTTATTTCATATTTCAAAGTGAGCTTTAACCGGCATTTTTGTAATTCGGCGTTACGAAAACCTCATAGTAATAAAAGTGAACACCTAGAAACGGTAATTTTACGTTGCAGTGCACTAAAAAAAGAGTTGATCTTTATATAATCACGAATAATTTTATTTTATTTTATTTGGTTAATTTACGCGTAAATAAGGCGGTCTAAAACACCAAAAAACTGAAATTTCGCCGTAGATTGAATGCGCGCCCTTAATCCATGGAGATATACGTATGTACTAGGTACGCTTATTCTAATCTATTATATTATATTCTAGTCATAATTAGACCACAGAACTAGAACTAAATTGGACATACAGACATATACCATATACATATATATACCATCCATCACAAACTACGTAAATGATACTACATATTAATAGTATCAGACGATCGACTTTGTCAATAGGGACCATAGACAAAATATTGGAGTGAGGGTAGAGATGATGAAATGTCATACAATTAAGTTTGAATTTCTATTGGGGGCCACAAATTCAAATTCAATTGACGTGTATTCTATGCAATATCCGTAAAGGCAGTTTTTCGGCAGAACCAATGGACCTGATAGGTTTGATAGGTCTGCTATCTGCATCTCTAAATTTTCTATTAATTAAAACAATTATTATAACTGGCAATGCAGACTTCAGGTAAACATGGGTGACTGAAAATAAAAAATAATAATTTTGTGAACTCAGCGTTTCTGCGAGGTTGGGGTGAGTGGGGGTGGAAGGGAGTGATACGCGGGCGATTCAATCTTGATACTTGATTAATTAATTCTACATTAATTGTTTTACATACTCGTTAATGTAATAACTTTATTTTTAAATAAGTATATGTTAAGGCTATTTGTTTGTGTTAATGGGAAATACAAGCTAGTAAATGTAGGTAGAATATATAAATATAAATAAATATATACGGACAAATCACACAGATTGAGCTAGCCCCAAAGTTAGTTCAAGACTTGTATTATGGGATACTAACTCAACGATACTGTATTTTATAATAGATACTTAAATAGATAAACGTCGGACTTTCTTCACAAATGCTGTAAAGGGGAAATATTTGACTTCTTGTACGTTTGTTTGTTATAGATTTTATTAGTTTCTATTATATAAATAAACTAACACTCGGTCGATCATACACGTAAAAATATTTCACCAATAAAAGCTACATTATCATTTGTCAGCCTCAGCGACACCCATACTTCCATAACATCTATACTGCGTACTAATATTATAAATGCGGTAGTAACTCTGCCTGTCTGTCTGGCTTTCACGCCAAAACAACGGAACTGATCTAAATGAAATTTGGTACATACAAAGTCTAGAGCCTGAGAAAGGACAAAGGCAATTTTTTTAATTCGAAAAAAGGCTACGCAATTTTACTAGTCCATGCGGACGAAGTCGCGGGCAGAGTTAGTAAGCTATATTTTATTTTCACCACAGTTAAAACCGAAACTAAAAGATCCTACAAATGCCGATCCGCGCGCGAGGTAGGATGGCCACCCAGTTATAGGCGATGCGGCTAGCAACCCATCACTATGTTGATTCTGTATGTTAGTACTATTATTAATTCTGCTTTCGGTCTTATGGCCTTAGGCTCTGTCTACCGTCTGTCTGATAATAACGTGATAATAGGTGTGTATGTATGTTTATTTCATTTTCACCACAGTTAAAATAAAAGATCTCCACAAATGCCGATCCGCGCGCGAGGTACTAGGAGCGCAGCGAAGCGAGGGGGTGGCCACCCTCGCACGTGCTACCTCCCCGATACCGATACCTAAATATAGGTTACGGTCTGACACTATCGCCTTCATAAACTTGGAAGAATTACCGATTGTCTCTTGGTTTTTTATGGTGACCTAGTTGTTTGTCTGCATACGTACATATTACTACGTCTTTAACCCTTGCGGGATAAACAGGGCCAAAGGTCATAAAACCTTAAGGTCATATCGTAATAATAAACAAATATCATAAAAGCGAAAGTGAGTTTTTTGTATATTTGTTACGCTTTTAGTAACCGATCCTCATGTCTCATTCCTCAATTTTGCAAACACATAGGTGTGGGTACTGAGGAGAACATAGGCTATATATCACGAGGGCAAAACCGCGGGTAACAGCTATTGATATATTTTATATTTTTTTTATGTCATAGGACGGCTACTGTTACACGTTGTTTATATATTTTGAGTTCGAGTTTAAATAAATATAACCAAATACCTACTGAGTTTATACCTTTAAATCTCATTATTAGGCCCAATCACAGATTATTGTTAGGATTCGTAATCCGAACAAAAAACTACCTGGGCCTGAGTAACCTCATCTTTTACTTTGAGTAGCCTTAAGTCTAAGTTTAATGTAGGTACCTATACCCTATTTATAAAAATACAACGCGCTCTTTCCACCAACCGACCGGTTGTTTATCACCTGAGATACAGGCCAACGTCTAGTTCAGGGATAGACTCCTGGATGGCGAATGGACGGGGCGCCTTTAGTACTTTTTAAGTTGCTAGGTACAAACGTACCTTGATTCCAAAATTTGTATTCTGCCTTTCGATATGTATTTACCTACATTACTTACAATACACTGTAATTTTTGTATTGTTTGATGGTTTATTCAAAAATAAAGATTATTTATTATTAAAAAAAAAACCTTTCAATTGCCTTGTCGACAATCACGCACGTAACATGTGTCACGGTCGCTTACCGAAGACTACATCAAGCAGTAGATTTTAGATGATTAAATAAATAAATGCCGTGTGGTTCCCGGCAGAGTAGAATATGACCACTCCAAGTCTCCCAATGGATTTCGTAAAAGGCGACTTAGGAAACACCAGCTGAACAGCGAAGAGACCTCTCCAACCCGTCTGGCCAGCGTGAAGAATGTAGGCCATCGTCTCCACTCCAGGAGCATGACCCTCTCTGGTACACACCTTAAATCGTGCTGTTACTATAACGTACTACAATATCTATATATAGACTTTTTATACACAGAAGAAGTGGCACAACAAACCTCATTGCTGCGTTTTCAAAGATGTTTTTATGGACCACCGATGAACTGTCGACGCAGGGACCTTTAATATGGTGCCCTGTCGATATTGCATCCGTCGATACAGCGACCCTTCGCTGCGGCGCACCTTCGATATTATGCCTGTCGATACGCCATACCATCGATATGCTGACCAGTCGATGCAGCGACCATCGATATGAGGTACTTTCGCTAGAGTAACCTGTCGATGGAGCGTTGTCGATGCAGCGACCATCGATGTAGTGGCTGACGATACTATGATCTAGACCCCTCTGTACTAACTACCAGACTAAAACCTATCATATTAGCCAGACCAGTCAGAGGTTAAATAAATGTAATAAAAATACTTCTGTTGACTGTTTATTAAAATTGTAAGTACCTAGCTATAGTGAATTTAATTAATCACTTGTTGGAAATCATTATTCTTAAAATTCGTAATCCGAACAAAAATGTATGTAAACATCGTTTTTAGGGTTCCGTAGTAAACTAGGAACCCTTATAGTTTCGCCATGTCTGTCTGTCTGTCTGTCTGTCCGTCCGCGGTTTTACTCAGAGACTATAAGTACTAGAAAGCTGTAATTTGGTATGAGTGTGTATATTAATCATGGCAAAAAAGTCGTAGAAAAAAACCTTGAAAAAATATTTTTTTTTGGGTAGCTCCCATACAAGTAAAGTGGGGGAGTAATTTTTTTTTCTCTATTTACCCATCGTGTGGGGTATCGTTAAAAAGGTCTTTCAAAAATATTGTGAGGTTAAGAACACCATTTTTCGATTTAGGGATCCGTTTCCGAAATATTTGGTTTTAAAGTGCAAAATTTTGTTAGAGGTACGTGTCCCCCCCTCTATCTGCTAAACGGTTATATATGGATACGTGAAAAAAATTACAGCAATAGTATATATACTGAAGTTGAAAGGAAAACTATCAGAGCTGGGTACTAAGTGCAAACTAAAAAGTTATAGGCAACCAACTTATAAAATGTACTGGAAAATGTAAAATTTCATACAATCTTCATTGTTAGATGTTTTTGGTCGTTAGACTGTGAGGTGTGAGTGTAAACAGTGTGAACTCAAAGTTGTCATTCGCAACTACGGAACCCTACACTGCGCGTGGCCCGACACGCACTTGGCCGGTTTTTATCATATAACTTCATTTAAGTTATTGCCTACAAAAGTATTTAATTTTTGTAACTACTTGATTTGCTTAAATGTGACTTTCACTAACTAATTATAGATGACTAGCAATTTTCCCGCGACTTTGTCCGCGTAAATTATAGCCTTTGTCACCCGCAGATCATGTAACTTTCTATTGGTGAAAGAATTTAGAAAATCGGTCGAGTAGTTTCGGGAGCCTATTCAATTTAAATTACTAGCTGTCGCTCGTGTGATGTATAGCTTATGTCCTTCTCAGTACCCTAATCTATGTGTATGCAAAATTTCATGGTGATCGGTTGAGTAGATAGGTCGTGAAAGCGTTACAAACAAACAAACTCACTTTCGCATTTATAATATTAGTTCGGAAGTTAGGATAACATTTTTGTTTGACGTAGATGCTACTGGGCTGTATGTATAAATAGGTAAATAACAATTCATAAAACCATTGAAATGTACAAGCATGTACTGAGTAGTGGCTGTTGTCAAATATAGTGCAATAGGGTGCAATCTTAGAGTATCTAAGGGTGCAATGCAACGTCATTTCAGAGGTAATGCAATATTCATATAAATAATATAATATGCCGTGTAGTTTTAGTTTCCGGCGAGTAGGATAGGACCACTCCAGGTCTTCCCGTGGATGTCGTAGAAGGCGACTTAGGAAACACAAGTTAAACAAAGCTTATAAACATAAAGAAACCTCTCCATCCTCTCTAGCCAGCATGGAGAGTGTAGGCCAAATCCTCTGACTGCCCTAGCTAATTATGGCTCTGGTATTACAGAGAGGGTCATGCTCCTGCAGTGGAGACTATAAAATACCTGATGATGATGATGGTGATATAATAAATAAATATAAATATATATATATATGGACATATCACACAAATTGAGCTAGCCCCACAGTAAGTTGTGAACTTGTGTCGCAGGATACTAACTCAACGATACTATATTTTATAATATATACTTATATATATAGATAAACATCCAAGACCCAGGTCAATATGAAAAAGATCTTTTTCCATCCTGACCTGACTGGGGATCGAACCCGGGACCCCCGTGTCGCAGGCTAGCGTGTTGACCGCTGCGCCACGGAGCTCGACATTAATAATAATAGGGTTGATCGAGCTCGGCCAATGAACAACTTATCCTATGGAAATTATGCTCGAAATTCGAAAAAAATAACAATTTTTTGGCTGAAGATTTTTGTTGGGAATGTTTTTTGGATTTCCAACATTGGTCCCAAAGAAAAATGGATATTCACGGGCTGAGTCGCCCCTTGAAGGACCAGACATGGTTTTAGTAATCTATGTATGGTTTCAGTGGTGTTGTGGATCATAAGAAAATCATCATCAAAAGAAAAATTCCAACTATTCCAAGTATCAAATCCTTTTTGGTCCTGAACAAAACTATAGTTTAGGCACAGATTAAAAAGAATATTTTTTGCATGTATGAGTTAAGGTCTACAGCATAACGTTGCCGAAAAAAAGATGCCTTTATCGATATTATTACGCGTCATGTGTATTACTTTTAACCATCTTTACCCTCATTCCAATATTTGTCTATGGGCGCTATAGCCTAGCGAAAACATGGGAGTCGTTTGTCTGATACTAGTAATAGTATCTTCTTCATAAATTGTAACGTAAACAAAAATCGAACATCCACGAACGAGCCCAAAGCCCATACTTACCAACGTAACAAAATTAACGAAAAAAACGTCAAAATTTCGAAATTCGAATGATTCTGATCGGGGAGCCGAGCAGACGACACTCGAGCAAGCGAGTAGCGTCTCTCCATATAGTCTTTGCTTATGTATACCGCGACCAGTATATCTGGAGCCGTGTAACGTCACCCGGAGGGCCTATGGTTGTTGGTCGGAATATGGCGCGCGGGGGACGCGGCGGGTCAACGGGCGCTGGGCGAAGCGGTACCGACAAATACATAGACGGTGCATGTATACGTATAGACGAGTACTCGGGGTGGGCGAGTAGCGTTGGCAAAAAAGGGCGACGTTAGAAAATGTTTGACGAGTTTTAGCTGCCTTTAAAAACAGGAGGTTATAGTGTATGTAATATTGTCAGAATTATATGAGATTTATATATGACTAGCTGTTACCCGCGGCTTCGCCCGCGTAATATATAGCCTATGTCCTTCTCGGTACCCTAACCTATGTGTATTTCATGATGATCGGTTCAGTAGATACGGCGTGAAAGCGTAACAAACCAACTCACTTTCGCATTTATAATATTAGTTAGGATTAGGATAGTTAGGATTTATGTATATAACTATAACCAGTTTAGAAATATCTAGTGCTCTGTAACAGTGTTCTGATCTCCTGCCTGCATCATGTGCCCTAGCTGCTGAGCGACTACACCACTTACTTCTTAATTTGAGGCACGCTCCATCAGAGCTGGTTGAGCTGGGGCCCCGCAGTTCTTATAATGATTATGATTATTTATTAATTTAAAATATTTATATTATGTCCTATATCTATTTATTACATACACGCGGGCGGGTAACGGCTAGTACTCAATAAATAAATATGTATACATATACGAAAAAATTATATTAAAACTTACGCGAAATAAAAAAAATCATAGAAACTGCTTTACTCTACTTTTATTTAGTCGGATTCACCGACTAGTTTTGGTCTGTTACGAAGACCAACATCGGAGCGAGTATTCCAGGTGACGACACACTTTTTCCACTCTGTAGGCGAATCAGACGAAATATAACGTGGCATGTAACGTTGAGTAAAACTTGTCATCATCATTTCATGTACGTGACACGGTCAGTCGAACATGCACACCCTTGGTGTCAGAGTTCTTCGGAACCGCCTTTCGGCCTCTGACGTGGTTCCTTTAACGACTACCAGATGGCAGCTGGAACCAACGGCTTAACCTGCCTTCCGAAGTAAGGAATCATCTTTCTTATCAGACAATCAGGTGATTCATGGCTGCAATGTCCTAACCAAACTGGAAACAACTTAACAAAGTATGCTTCCCGTTGGAATCGCACCCACCACCCCGGGTCAACAGGCAGTCAGTCCTTAACCAGGAGGCAGGCAGTCCTTAACCATTGGACCACGGAGGTTGTAATAAATTCGCTATGCTAATTATTACTTTAACTGGCGGAATCTAAAACCATTTCGAGATAAACGCTCAAATAACAATATTTTCGATGTTACAGATTTTAAAAGCAAAGGATTACCTTACATATTGAAGAAATAAATTTCGCGTTTTGTGACGTCATTCGCGGACGCATTTTTTCCAACCCAGATTTAACCCTGTCTATGTAAGTTTTTCAAACGAAAAATATTTTTTTCTTAAAAGTAGACATCATACATGATATTATGTTAAGTACTAAGAATATTGATTATGTCTCTTATTCCAAAAAAAGAAATAGCGGCAACGAAAATATCGTTACTTGGAGAAAATTAAAAATTCAAGTTTATGAATGGAAACTATAAGGAATGGCAAAAATAATGTTTTCTGACACATAAAAAGGTAAAATCATGACCTTCAAAAAAGTTTCAAAAAAAGAAAAATTGTAAAAGGCATGTATGAGCAAGAGTATCTAAATTGAAGGTTAGAGATAAATTGAGGCAGGTGATGAGGACAGTCTGTGACGAAGAATTAGAAAATAGAATTTAAAATGTTTAATATTTAAAAATATAGATTTTAAAGAAAGGTAGACAGGATGATGCAGCATCATTACATAACTAAAACGTCCTGATTGATATTTAAAACATACGAGTAACACCAATTATTATTTTTATTTTTGAAATAAATATTGATACCTAACTCGTATTTTCTCATATTATACACTCTTTACAGATAAAAAAAACATATATAAAGTAAAAAAAAAAAACATACAACTTAGGTCACACCAACACGATCATGTTGTACGAGTGCGAACGGACCTGCAAAATCTAGTACAAAACGAGAAAATAGTAGGTACAATTGTACCTGTGGGTAATTACAATATCAAATCAAAACAATTAATTTCTATTAACCCTGCGCTGCCAACGCTACACGACACAAAATATATACGTACCGTTCACCTACATTTATTTGTGCACCCACACAAGCGCAGTTTTATGACTCGCACACAGACGGACTTACCTTCACTCACACAGGCGCGACGTTCTCGGAGGATAATTTAGCGATTTTTACCGTCATGACATGACGATTTGATTCTTATGCTCTCCTAGTACCTATCATGGCAATTAATAAATTAAAGACAAATAATAACCTCGAAAATATAATTATTATCAATTAATTAATTCCTAAATGCGCTAATTTTTGTTTCTTTTTATTTAAAATATATTAGAATAACAGTATTTTTAGGATTTATACAATAAATTACTAAAATATATTTTTGATACAATTTTATTTATTGAGTTAATTAAATATTTTAATTAGAAAATAAACTAAAAGTCTGGTCGCGTTAACCCTAAACCCACCACAATAAAATTCACGTAAGTAATTATAAATATTATTTGTGCCTATACTAGTATATGATATAACAGCTTGAAGCGACATTCACAAATCAAAATAACACTAAACACTATGAACAAAAAACAAATATGCAACCTCTTCAATTAGACTTACTAATTACTACGTAACCTCAAGATGTTACACCTCACCACAAAAACAAAGCCCCATGCTAAACCATTAACCAAGAAAGAGACGGAGATATCTCAAGAGAGTCGCGTGCGAGCGAGACAAAAGACCTGTCAATCCCATTGTCCCGGCCTCGCGTTTTGACGCGTGACGTCAGAAGGACGTCTTTCCCCTCTTTTTTTGTGGTGAAACTATTTTATTTTGAATTATCAAATGTTTACAGTAGTTAAATAAAAAGTTAGTGATTGTTTAACATTAATTAAGGAAATTAGAGTGACTATTTATTGATTTATTGCTTTTTCGTGGTGTATCACCACTATTTTAATATATTTTTTTAATTGTCATATATTTGGTAGAACGTTTTATTTTGAATACTATCAAACGTTTACAGTTAGTCAAATACAAAGATAGATAGTTTTAACATTAATTAAGGAAATTATAGTGACTTTTTATTGATTTCTTTTTCGTGGTGTTACACAACAATTTTTTTTTATTGTGAAATATTAGGAAGATATATACGTTTTATTTTGAATTATTAAAAGTTTATAGTTAGTCAAATAAAATGATAGTTATTGTATTACATTAATTGAAACCATTATAGTGACATTTTATTGAACTTCTTGCTTTTGTGCGGTGAAACTATTTTATTTTGAATTATCAAATGTTTGCAGTTAGTTATATTATTGTTTTACATTAACTCAAAATTATACTGATAGAGTGATAGTGACTTTTTATTGATTTCTCAATAATGCAACGTGTTGTCATGTATACCAGGATGATTCGACTGATATTTTTTTAATAAACCATTTCTCTTTTTACTGAATATAAAACAAATATAATTAATACTTAAATAAAAATAAAAATTAGGTTATATGATCTTATATGTATATTTTTTATTTTTAATTATGCGTTCAGTTACCGTTAGGGCATGAAATACCGGAGTGATTTTCATTTAATTTTCCGGAATCACAATTTAAATAACTGCTAATACCGGTATACCGAAATTTAGGTTATTTTTAGATACTGAAATTACTCAGGGAATGGGCAAATATCTCAGGAATCATGTAAATAGGCGTTGCGGCTAGCAACCCATCACTATATTGATTCAGTTCTCCGCCTACAAGCCCACTAGTTTCCCATAGGTTTTATTATTTATTTACCTGGGTTCTGTCTACCCCGTAAAGGAAAAAGCGCTCTATGATTTTAGATCATTGTTTCTTTATGGGAAGGGTCTGGGGGGGGGATTCCTAGGGTCATGCATGACCCTGATGTATTTGAAGTTCAGCGTCCTCGCGACTCTTTGGCTTGGTTATGATTTGGGGCTAGATTTCAGGGATGACATACCATCTCGTCTTTTTTGCCTTGCGGGGTACACAGGACCCAGGTCAAATATAATAGAATTCAATATTTATTTATTTAATTCTATTTTTAGTATTTTTTATTATAGTTGCACCAGAAATACATCATCTGTGACAATTTCTATTGTCCAACTATCACGGTTTATGTGATACAGCCTGGTGACAGACAAACAGACCGACAGACGGACGTCGAAGTCTTAGTAATAGGGTCCCGTTTTTACCTTTTAGGTACTTACGGAACCCTAGAACTGTGACAGAATGAAAAATTTATTCATTTACAACGATTTTAGGCACTCCAGGGAGTTCCTTGAACATCCAGGGTTTTTCCAGGATTTCCCGGTTATCCCACTAAGGACGACTCCGGACTTTCTGGAGCGACATCCCGGAAGGTATCCGAACATGTTGCAAAAGATCCCGTTCAGTAATTTAAAATGGGGTATGCCATGTGGTACCCGGCAGAGTAGTATAGGACTACTCCATGTCTTCCCGTGGATGTCGTAAAAGGCGACTTTGATGTTTATAAGCTTCGTTTAGCTTGAGTTCCCTAAGTCGCCTTTTACGACATCCACGGGAAGAGACCTCTCCAACCCGTCTGGCCAGCGTGGAGAGTGTAGGCCAAATCCTCTGACTGCTCTAGCTAATATATGGCTTCGGCAGTACAGAGAGGGTCGTGCTCCTGCAGTGGCGACTTAAAAAGATTTGATGATGATGATGATGATGAATTTAAAATGTCCGGGTTTGGTCGAAAATTGGACTAATTTGACAAAAATATAATCCGACTAACCGTTTTGAAAAAAATATACAGATCGTTGGTATCGCACGTGTCGCCTAATCCGAACCGGCTCAAAACAGGCAACGGTCTTGATCACAAACAAAAAGAAAAAAAAAACTCGTCGTCAGTTGTTCTCGGCAACCGGTTCGGGCGGAGACGCGCGCGTTCGCTAGTTCAGCTTCAATAAAGCTATTTTTAGATGCTCATTTTACGTGGGTAAAATTTTAAGTGTATTTTAGTCTATGGATTATTTTTATTGAAACAAATTAAAATACTAAATGAGTTTTTAAAACTAGATTTTGCCCGCGGCTCCGCTCGCGTTGTAGTCTTCTTCTTCATCTTTTCGTATTAGATTTTGTCCCTCCAGTGTGTACACTGTCCACTTTCTGAAGCGGTAAAAAGGTTGTATAGTTGATCCCGAAGGAACAGTAGTTTTCTCTGGATGAAAGGTAGCTATATCCTTCTCCGTACTCTAGACAATGTGTATGCGAAATTTCATAATGATCATCATCATCATCAGGTCCTTTATAGTCTCCACTGCAGGAGCTCGATCCTCTCTGTACTACCAGAGCCATATAAAAAGCAGTCAGATAATGATTCATAATGATCGGTTCAGTAGATATGGCGTGAAAGCCGAACAAACTCACTATTAACACTCTTACCTACAAACAATTTTCCTACAACTTCATCTGCGTAAATTATAGCAAAACTTGGAATTGTTCCACCTAAATCACCCGTCAAAATTAGCGTACTTAATGCACCTGAGGCCAGGAGACTTAAGTCGACTACAAAAATTGTATTAAATGGATTCCACTTAAATCACCCCTATAAAATCAGGTGATTTAAGTCTACAAAATAGTCAACTTAAATACCTTAATAATTATGTTTTTGTAGAAATTTTTATGTATGTTTATTTCAAATCTATTATATAATCATAAATATTGCCGTTTGAGTATAATTTGAACTCTCCGTGACTTATAGTTATTGAGTCATACCATAGATATCAGAATATCTCTGTGAGTCATACCTTATCAAACCATGCCCATTTTTTAGGGTTCCGTGGTAAACTAGGAACCCTTATAGTTTCGCCATGTCTGTCTGTCTCTGTCTGTCTGTCTGTCCGTCCGCGGTTTTACTCAGAGACTATAAGTACTAGAAAGCTGTAATTTGGTATGGGTATATATATTAATCATGGCAAAAAATGGTAGAAAAAATCTTGAAAAAAATTTTTTTAGATTAGCTCCCACACAAGTAAAGTGGGGGAGTAATTTTTTTTCTCTACTTACCCATTGTGTGGAGTATCGTAAAAAGGTCTTTGAAAAATATTGTGAGGTCGAGAACACCATTTTTCGATTTAGGGATCCGTGTTCGAAATATTCGGTTATAAGGTGATACGTAAAAAAAAATACAGCAGTAGTATATATACTGAAGTTGAAAGGAAAACTATCAGAGCGCAGTACTAAGTGCAAACTAAAAAGTTATAGGCAACCAACTTATAAAATGTACTGGAAAATGTAAAACTTCATACAATTTTAATTGTTAGATGTTTTTGGTCGTTAAACTGTGAGGTGCGAGTGTAAACAGTGTAAACCCAAAGTTGTCATTTGCAACTACGGAACCCTACACTGTGCGTGGCCAGACACGCACTTAGCCGGTTTTTTCCAAATGGCACAATTTGGAGTAATTTTGCTTTCCGGGCCCGTACCAAGGAAACTAAAGATCTTACAGGAAAGTTGTGATTTAATAAAAGAAAGAAGACTATATAAACTTTCAAATGAACTTTCAATATTTTATCTAAGTTTTTTAATAGTAGAGAAACAGACTCTCAAAAATACTCGTCCTTTCGACCGAAGTATAAAAAAAGGTCAATTTTTATTTTCATTTTTCGATGATCGGTTGTGTGATTAACAGAAACTAGTGTAACGAACAAATTTCAAGTTGCTTTGATCCAAATGGAGACTATCCAGCCCACATCCTACATGAAATTTTACTCTTTGGTCGAAAAGACGCATTTTTGACAGTCTGTTTCTTTACTGTTCAAAAATTTAGAGAGATAAATTCTCTCATTTGAAAGCTTAAGCCTTCTATCTTTTATTTTTTACAACATTCTTGTACGATCTTTAGTTTCGTCGTTACGGGCCCGAAAAGCAAAACTACCCCAAATTGTTCCAAACTTGGGAAAAAATGGACATGGTTTGTGAAGGTTGTACATTGTTGTTGTACTCAATAACTATGAGTCACAGAGAGTTCAAATTATACTCAAATGGTAGATAATTTAGTATATTTTATAAAAGCATACCACACAAAAATACCCGAAAAAGGCATCCTTAAGGTAGTATTTTCGTAAAAACATCATTTCACAAAAAAGTCCCATACTTTCGGGCCCCCCAAAGTCCCATATTTTAGGGCCCCCCAGGAGTACCACAGGGTTAAGAAAGTTGCAAACTTGGGTGTAGGCTATTCTAAGTGGTTTCTACAATATATAAAAAAATCGCCGATACATGCGCGTTTGCAATGTTTGATGTCGATATGAATGGGCTATAAAAGAAAAGTAAACAATTTTTGAGTTTCTACAGTAGAATCTAGTATATATAGGTATCTTATCTAGGGCAAAACTAAGCTGGGATATTTAAGTTGTCTTTTTTGTAGATTTAAGTCACCTGAAATATTTAAGGTGATTTAAGTAGACCGATTTGGTAGTTGACTTAAATCTCCTGGCCTCAGGTGCATTAAGTACGCTATTTTGTGGAGTTAAATCACCCGGCTAATTTTGACGGGTGATTTAGGTGGAACAATTCAAAACTTGTAACACAAATGCAATATTGAAAGAGATTCATTTAATCTATGGTCGATAACCTGTATTAACGGTCATAGACTAATTTAGTTTTTTTTTTAAACCTATGGTCGATAATATAGACTTTCCAAACCGACGGATATAGATTTTTCAATTGCAAAAATTTCAATATTATCATGTTAATATTTGTCGTGGTGAGAGAGACGCCTGTCTTCATTGCATGCGCCTCTAGTCCTTGAAAACAAGTTAGGTCAAATGATTGCTGTGTTTTACTTCATTCATATTTGTCATTGTTGTATTGACTCTTTTGTTAATTCTCAGTGTTAATTATAAATGAAACTAATGAAGGTGTATTCTTCGCTTAGTTTTATAGAAAACTAGGAATTTTCTCGCTACTGGTCGACTTAAAACTTCACCCACCTATTTCATCCCCTTAGGGGTTGAATTTCTAAAAATTCTTCCTTGGTGCTCACTTAAATCATTAAAAAAAACCCCTGTAATAAAAATTTCAATTTTCTTGGTACATTAGTTTCGGCTGTGCGTTGATATATAAATCAGCGTTGTATTAACTTATCTTTTGGTGAGTAAGTTTTGAAAAACGACATAGTATGGGATTTACTTAAAGATTTCTGGAAAACATATTAGAAATGTATATCACTAGCTGTTACCCGCGGCTTCTCCCGCGTCATATATAGCCTATGTCCTTCTCAGTACCCTAACCTATGTATATGCAAAATTTCATGTTGATCGGTTCAGTAGATACGGCGTTAAAGCGTAACAAAAAAACAAATAAACAAGCAAACTCACTTTCTCATTTATTATATTAGTTTGGATTTGAATTGGATGGATTGGATTGGATTGTTGTATTAACTTATCTTTTGTTGAGGAAGTAGGTAGGTAAGTTTTGAAAAACGACAAAGTATGGGATTTACTTAAAGATTTCTGGAAAACATATTAGAAATGTATATGTTACGGTAAATTTGATTAATTAAAAATTATTAATAATTTTCTTACATTATTAATAATAACCTAGTGTTTTGTGAAATGTGAATAATTCATTGAAATTAATTACTTTTTGTAGTTATTATTAATAATTAACTACAAATATTGGTAAAAGTAATAAAATTAAATAAGACCCCAAGTTTTGTTGTCCAGCAGGGATTTTCTTATAATATCACACACAGTCTTATAATTGTACTTGTCTCAAATCACACAAATAAACACTTGTTTGTGTTCAGTTAATGTTAAAACTTGTTTTAAAGCAAGGACCCACATGTACTTGTTTAAAAAAATAGAGATATTGTATCATTCGCGTTTTTATTCAACAAGTTGTAATTTTTAATAAATAAACCGTTTGCAATTTTTTCTAATAGCTGAAACATACTTACATCTCTATTTTATAAAATTACTGAACCGATTTTGAAGAAACTTGCCCTGTTCCCTAAAAAAGAAGTAGTATCGATCCGCCACTCGTTATTAAGCTTACGCGTGGTGACATGACTTCCAGGTAGAACCCTACCTACCCTATGGATTTCATCAATCAATGGGTCATCAGCCAAAGGGTTCCGGCAGTACCCGAGGGTCACAATGGGTCCAAACGGTACCATTTACCCCAGGGTCCTATCGGTCCCTAAGGGTCCCATTAGCTTCCAAAGATCCCATTGGTTTCCATGGGTCCCATTAGATTCTATGGGTCCCATTGGGTCTCATGGGTCCCATTGGGTTCCATGGGTTTGTTGGGTCCCGTTGAGTGTCATGGGTTCCATGGGTCCCATTGGGAACCATAGAATCACATTGGAACCCACTGGGTTCAATGTATCTCATTGGGTTCCATGGGTCAGATTGTATCCCATTAGGTCCCACCGGTACCATTGAGTTCCATTTTGGCACCATCCACAGAGCCAAGAACGAGTGAATACGAAATGATTGCTGACGTCACAAAGAGTGGCGGATCGATTCTACCGGTTTAAAAATTGAGCTCCAGGTTTTTTTAAGTCTCCTCTGCTGGAGTACTACTCTCTGTACTACCAGAGCCATATATTAGCCAGAGTGCTTACGTTTGTTTTTAAAAAAATATTACATTTATCGGTATTAAGGTTACATTATTAATAATCACCGACAAGTGTAATTAATTTCTCACTTTTACCTCGACTTTCGGTAATTATTAATAATGATAGACAATTATTAATAATTTTCAATTAATCACTCTTACCGTAACATATATATCATATATTAGAAATGTATATAAGGATTCGATTCAGGGCCAAATCAGCAAATAAATTCACCGTATGGAACCCTCTCCACCCCGAGTTCGACTCGCATTTTTTTAATGAAGTTAAATAGTAAATTTTTAAACTTTCACGGATATCAACATTGGAATTAAACATTTCGGGATATTTACCGTGATTATTGTGTAGGAACGGTTCCTTCATGATCATGGACATGGTTCATGAACTGGATCGAAATATCGAAAACTCAAAGAAACCACAATAATCACGGTAAATATCCCGAAATGTTTAATTCTAAAGTTAAGGCTGCACCCTAGGCACAGTAGCGACGTCAATCATTTTATTCCTAATACTTTACAAATAGAAAGAAATTCAAGAATGTAAATCATATAAGCAGTTAGTAAATAACTTGCAGTATTTTAGGAATCATGTTTTAATATTATGAGAATCAGGTGATTACCGCCAAAAACGGCCGTTTTTGGAGGTAATCTGATTCTCATAATTCTCACTGATTCTGATAATATAAAACATGATTTCAAAAATTTTTCGGGTTATTTACTAGTGCTTATATGATTTACATTCTTGAATTTCTTTCTATTTGTAAAGTATTAGGAATAAAATTATTAGCGTCGCTACTGTGCCTAGGGTGCAGCCTTAAATAGTGAATAGATCACCAACTTTTTACTTTGTAATTCATATTACCCACAGATATGTATATTATTATTTACTAGCTGTTACCCGCGGCTTCGCCCGCGTGGTATATATGTCCTTCTCAGTAACCTAACCTACGTGTATGCTAAATTTCATGATGATCGGTTCAGTAATTCGGAGTGAAAGCGTAACAAATAAACAAAAAAACTCACTTTCGCATTTTTAATATTAGTTAGGATTACATATATGTTATTTGGATTTTAGGCAATGTATTATTTACACGCGCAATGGTAGTGGTACCTCTTGAGCATATATTTGAAACGGTAGGGAATTCAAATTGTCCTATCCAGTCTCCGATATCTAATTACTTCTCGGAAGTTCGGTTCCCACGATCGACATCTACGTTCTCGTCAATTATTTACCAAACTCTATAGCAATTACGTGTTTGGGAGCTTGGAGAATACCGTATTTAGCACAAATCGGTTAAAGGCTGGTAAATGGTACCTAAATACGCCACATCGGAAACTGATAGTTGTTTACTGTTTTGAACTCTTCGGTGCTTATGATGTCCTGGTAACTTCTATGTTGTTTCCGGAATGGTTATGAGAATTTTATTGTCACTCATGAAGTTGTGGTACCTACATACATGCGGCAAGGTCTTAATATACATCTTCGAGCTCGTCAATTATTAAGAGAATACCGTATTAGCTCAAATTGGTTAAAGATGCACACAAATACGGCACATCGGAAACCATAGATTAAAAAAAAAAAATTTTCGTCACTATGTCGGAAACGGATGGTTTGATGGTTACTGTTTGACATCTCTTCGGTGCTTATGGGGTCCTGGTAACTTCTATATTGTTTCCGGAGTGGGGAAACGATCATCTATTTAACATATGATATGAAGTTTTAGTACCAACATATGGTATACCCCAGGACCTTTCTTTTATACAGAGAAGACGCTACTATAATATAAATAGATGGGTATACCGTGTGGTTCCTGGTAGAGTAGAATAGGACCACTCCAAGGCTTCCCGTGGATGTCGTAGAAGAAGACTTAGGAAACAGAAGCTAAAGCAAAGCTTATAAACATCTAGAGACCTCTCCAACCCAGATAATTTGGCCTATATTCTCTACGCTAGCTAGATAGCTAGCGTAGAGAATATAGGCCTGGCCATGGCTACAAAGAGGGCTGTGCTCCTTCAGTGGAGACTAACAAGGACCCGGTGATGATTACGACCCAAAGACAATACATAATTATATCGGAAAAATGTATTATTTAGGTTTGATAGTTTCATGTCTCTCTTCTATACTTCTGAGATCCTGGTAACTTCTATATCGTTTTATCGAAAGGTAAGATCAGCGGGTCTAAAATGGCCACTTAACGCAATTCATCGTAAAGGAATTCGTATTATGAATTCCCAGCAGATCAAAATTCGTGAAAAAGATTCGTGCAAAGTGGCCATTTTAGACCCACAGTTCTATCAGGGTACTGGTCATGTTTAGAAGATATTTTTGAAATGATTTAAATAAAATGCGCCCTTTACCCATATATTGACAAAGATATCTTGACTTTTCTCGAAATAACAATGCGTACGGTCAAATATAAAAGGTCGAGGGCAATTGCCTCCAACATTATGTAGATTCATAGTTTGATTCATGTTATACCACTTATGGATTGCGAAAAATGATCGTACTCCAAGGTAGCCAGAAGGTTAGCGCATTGTACAGATACATATGTCAATATTGTTAATAGTCGAACGAATGGTATAAGGGAAAAACGGTTGAATAAAATTTCAGACGTACATCTCAATTACTAAGTGAGCGACTAGAAATGCAGAGACTTTGGCCAAAATCTCCAATATAACAAAACAATTTGGCCACAGACTGTAGGTTAGGTTCGTTAGGTTTCGTCGTGACCAAAACAGGTGCGAGCGTCCCCAACTTAGGACAAAACCCCAATATAACAAAACGACTTGGCCTCAGAGGGTAGGCTAGGTTTAATTTCCGTCACTCTCAGTTAGTCGCACACTTATTAATACAATGACGTAAATATTCATTATATTTGATACTTAAAATTTTAATTTACAGTCACTCGATTAAATACTAGCCATGGTATAATAGGTACGTTAAGCCGTTGGTCCCGGCTGTCATCATTGGTGGCAGTTGAAAACGGGGCCGGACTGTGAGTTAAGGGGACCCTGGGCTAATACTACTTAGGGGCACACCTTATTACTCAAAGTATATGAAAAAATTAAAAGAATTGAATGGGTTTGATTAATCGCAGGACTTGCAGGGATGTAAACCTGACTATGTGTTTAATTAAAACTATAGTTTTTTTGACATTTTTGACTTTAGCTTTTAGAAGCCTAAAAAGCCATATGAGAAAGTAAGTTACTACGTAGCTATTCAGTACCGTCATAGTACTATTATTAATTCTGTGGTACCGTGAGTGAAGACGCCATCCACGTCACGTGACACGATTGCTTTTGAATGTCTGTTTCTTGGAGTAGGGCACATCTATCTCAGTTTATATAGAAGTCTTTGGTTATAAGGCCACCTCTGGTCTTCCGAACCTATCTGTAGAACACATGTTCAGATTACGGTCTTACCCAGTGGTTGTTTATAAACATACTTTAAATGTGTAAAAAAAACTCACCTGTCTACAGGAGGTGGCAGTGGCGCCATCATATGTGGATGAGGCGGCATCGGCGGATGTGGCGGGTGCGGGTGGAAGGGAGACCCTGGCGGCGCGAAGCCCGGCCCAGGGAAGTGGCCTTGCTGGGGCGGCGGCGGCCCGGGAGGGAACCCTCCGCCGGAACCGGGTCGCGCGGACGGGCTTCCGAAGGGCCCGGGCGCCGCGTACGGCGGGCCCGCGAACCCCGGCCCGGGGCCCGGCGTGGACGGCGCGGGCGACGCCGCGAACGCGGGCCCCGCGGGCGAGCCCGCTGGGGGCGCGAAGGAAGGGAAGGGAGCATCACTGTTGCTCTTCCATGCCGCCGGCACTCCGCCCGCGCCCTCATCCAACGCCGGCACGCGCCGCTGCAGCCCCACCGACATCTGTACCAAAGAGCATATAATCACTACGTATTTGTTCAAGGAGAACATGACTAGAAAGGAGTTCGTATGTAAAAATGCAAAGCAAGAAGTGCCGGTCCTAGGTTTTGATTTGACCGAGAAAGATTGTCTTTTTGCGCCCTTTGGTTGTTCTTTTTCCTCAATGATGTGTGACGAGCAAGTTAACACACACAACATTGCTCTAATGTAGGACCGGCACTGTAAGCGACAAGTGTTAAAGCAAGTGCGTTATTGTAAAGATAAATGAAATAGATCCCCAATGAACACACGAAGATAAGAGCTGAGCGACGAGCAGGTCTATTCGTACCCTTTTCTGGTAAAGTATAAGGTACATACCGATTAAAAAAACAAGTTTCAATTGTGTAAGTCTCTAAAGTTTCCGAATAAAATGACTGTGACATACGGACAGATGGACAAGCGAACAGACAGACGGACATGAAGAATCTATTAGGGTTCCGTTTTTTGCCATTCGGTTACGGAACCCTAAAAACGCACTTCTCTGAACATCGAGATATGGATGATGAAGGCATTGGTATATTGAGTATCATGATGACTTGTATTGTATTGATGTAGAGTGTAACTTCACATAATGATGTTTTACTTTTACGGTGAATTCTTTCCGCAGCTATAGTATTTAAATCGACCTTAAAAAAGGAGGAGGCTCTATGTTTCATTCTATGTATTCAGTTATATTTTGACATTTTACCATATACGATTCTTAATTTGATTGTAACACAGATCTGCATAATGAGCGTTTAATTACTTACACAAAAATTTGCATGCTATTAAATGTGGCTAAATAGGCTTGTTCTCAACACATGTACCTACCATCATCTTTATGTACCCTGTTTAAGGCAAATAAATAATTTTGATTAATTGATTTGATATAATAAATAAACGTTTCTGGGGTCTTTCATTAATGTACATCAGTACATAGAACATTCTTAATTTTCTGTGAGTGGTTTCATTTACTACGACGTAAAGAACTTCGGTATTTGTTAAAGTTCCCCTTTTAAGTAAGATTTATCCAGCACCACCACAAAAACTGATGTCATCGTGTTCTTAAGCAGAGTTTTTAAGAAGTGAACGTGAAGTTTTACGCGTACAAAATCGCGGGAAAATTGCTTGTTTGATTTTATAACTGAAATAAGTTGACGTCGTTTAAAATAATAATTGCACTGTGACATTGTATTGTAATATTGGAATGTCTACGGCGAGTTAAATAATTAACAAAGATAAAGTTATCGGAGACATACTGCGCGTAAATATTTTGATAAGTGTCATTCGTGGGTAAAGTGATAGTAATTCCACTTTGCTCTCATTTTGCTTTTTTTCATAGAAGTTTATCACCAAATATTGAAATTGGATCAATTTGTCGAGCTCCGTGGCGCAGCGGTCAACACGCTAGCCTGCGACACGGGGGTCCCGGGTTCGATCCCCGGTCAGGTCAAGATGGAAAAAGATCTTTTTCATATTGACCTGGGTCTTGGATGTTTATCTATATATTTAGTATATATTATAAAATATAGTATCGTTGAGTTAGTATCCTGCGACACAAGTTCACAAATTATTGTGGGGCTAGCTCAATTTGTGTGATATGTCCCTATTTATTTGTTTTATTATTATTTATTTATTTTAACTGATATTTATGTTAAACGTTGCGTATTATCAACCGACTTAAAGGAAGTTTTCAATTCGACTCGTATGTATTTCAATGAAAATTGCACTGTTCCTTATTGGTCTGTGACAAGTTCAACTTGACTTATGAAGTAGCAATTTTAAGCAAAATTTAAAAAAAAACTTTTAATTTGTATGTATTTTAAGCAAATACATACAAATTAAAAGTTGACTTATCTATCTATACTCCTATACTAATATTATAAAGTTGAAGAGTTTGTTTGTTCGATTGAACGCGCTAATCTCAGGACTCAGGAATTACTAGACCGAATTAAAAAATTCTTTCACCATTGGATAGCTACGATATTCCTAAATCCTATAGGCAGGTATGTACCACGGGCAAATCCGAGCCGGACTGCTAGTCTTAAATAGAAATAGCCCATCTTCCGAGAGCTGTAAAATGTTGAAGTGACCACTAAGACGTTTTGTACACCGCAGTTGTCAAAACAAGGCCTACTGGTTGCATTATTTAACCGATTCTTGTGAATTATATTACCATCGATAATTACATAATATAATATTCGAATCAGATTATGGAAAATGTTCATAATTGGTCGCGATATTGCCACAAAGGACACCTACGCACCATTGGGATCTTTGGGGTTTATGGCGTTGAGGATAATTGAGCGGCTTATGGTCACGGATCTAAGAATAATCAGGAATGCTATTTTATATATGGCGCGTGAGCGAAACGCAAGACATATATAACAACGGGTCACTTACGTGGATCGGGAATTAATCGGGATCCACCGCCGCGCGTCCCGCACTCGCCTTAAAAATAGGCTCCTGACGAGTCCGAAACTATAGTCGGCAATCCCGACAAATAGCACGTGAGTGACCCGTTGTTATATATAATGTCTTTATCTCCCGTTAGTTTTAATGATAGAAACGCAAGACGTAAGCACGATGCAAGTCGTCTTCCAAATCACGAAATCTTTTTCAGATTGACTTGGGTCTTAGATGTTTATTCTATATACTTATTTCTCATAAAATATGGTATCGTTGATTTAGAATCCCCTAACAAAAGTTTTAAACTTACTTTGGGGCTAGCTTAATCTGTGTGATTTGTCCATATATATTTATTTATTTACGAAATGCCAATTTGCATTTCGCTAAATGAAGGCCACTTCCAACTGAGCATTTTGGAAATCCTTAGGAGAGTCCGGTGCCCAGAAGTGGACTTCTTGCGACTGCAATGGTGATGATGACGATCTGGCGGTAAGAAAACCCTAATTAAGCTAATTACCCTAATTCGTTACTAAAAATGAAGGTTAGAATGAAATCAGCCTGATAATTAAATATAGGTACCTAATTTTTCCTTATTGGCCAGACCTTATAAACCTACACATATGAGTAATAAAATATTATACAATAAAGTTGGTTGTTATTGAACAAATCCCATCTAATATTATAAATGCGATCGTGAATTTGTATATTTGTTTATTACCTCTTCATGATTTATCTACTAAACGAATCTTCTTGAAATTCGGCATATATGGACATTGATAAAATCTACGGAGAAGAACATAGGACCGCAAGAGAAGCCGCGGGTAACAGCTAGTAAAGTACCTATAAGTTGTTATTTTTAGAACACGTTGTTTTGTGACAATGTTTAATTACGATCGATTTACTGTGAAGTGCATACCAAGATCCATTAAGACCAAGCACAATATGCTAATCTTCTTTACTTCAAAAGTTTTTTTTAGCCACCTTCCGACTTGATCATCATGATATAGTACGCGCATATGAAAATAGGCAAATCGAATTAATCAAACTAGTGGCACTGTGGACTCGGTCGTCCGTCTTGTCGTGTCGATTGCTCAAACTATATTTTGTCTTTCCGAGAGGTCTTGCTTGAGACATTTGTCTTTATACCACAGATCAAAACCTCACCTCAATAAGATACCTACCGCCGCGTCCGCCGCCGTTATGTAAAATTATATCCAGTCATGTTTTCGTTACATATATATATGTAGCCTAACCTAACCTTACCTATCTGTTTAGGTTAGTGATCTCATGTTGAAATTTAAAAAAAAACGATATTTTCTTCTATTAAACGAGAGTAAAAAGCAAAATTAATATGATACGTGCAAGTTATTTTTTTGTAGCGCTTTTATTGCTCTGAACCGATCAACATAAAATCTTGCAAATGCGTGATCTGTAAGAATCTGTAGTACGGAAAAGGACAGGCTAGAATATCTTTCTATATTCTAAGATTAAGAAATGAAATCTAAATTTTCTAAGATTAAGAAATTCCTATATTCTAAGCCTTTCATCCCCAAAAAAAAAATCAGTTTGGGGGAGACAACGGCGTACAGTGCCCGGCAAATAAGTTGAACTAAGTGCGAGTAGGACACCGCAATACATTGCCACTGATTAATATAGGTGTGTCTCGCTTACACTTAGTTCAACTTATACGCCGCGTGTTGTACGTAGGTGAAAGCTAGGTACCTACGAGGTACCTACCTACTTGATTTGATCCAAATCATTTTAAAAAACATAAAAAATGCTGGCTGATTGATGTTTTTTTATTTTTCACATTATGAGTTTAAAAGTAAAGATAAGATTCCGTTACAAAAATTCAATACCTACTTACATAAACTCACAGGAAGACGATTATGAAATATATACTATGAAATATATAGAAGTATATATACTATACTAAATCACAAGACCTATACAGAAGTTCAATTAGATATTTATTTAATTTTTAACAAACATAACCTTTAAACTTGTTGATGTTTACAAACGGTAATGGTTGACCATGACCAACCTCAAAAAAATATTTTAAGTCCGAACGATGGTATAATAAGATAGCCGAAAGGAATAACCAACTATGTGAGGCGGTTCAATCAGTGTTCTTCTTTGATTTTGGACTTAAAACAGTTTAAAGAAATTGAGATATACAACGGCTAAATGCGTAAAATTTCCAATAATATACCTATCTTATTTAAATTAAAAAAAAACAATCGGTTGGTTCAAATTCATATCCCGTGGGTATGTGATTATTATTTTACTATGACCGGAAATACCTAGATTGTATTTCTTAAACTAAACGGCGTACGTTAAGGCCTCTTCCACATTGTAGTTTTTGAAATACTTATTTTGTTGACGTTTATAGAGAAATCACGCAACAAATAATATTGCATAATGTAGGTATATTTATAAAATTAAAAAATATTATATTCTACATTCTGTTTTTGTAGCATTAGATTAGATTTCGCCCGCTTTGATGCAGATCCTTCGGTAACAAACAATATTTTTTCGGGGATGTAATATTACCGTACCGTATTCCTTCTCGTACCTGCCGCAACGTTCACAATTCATAATGATTCGATCAGTGGATAAAGTATTGACGAAAAGTGTTGACGAGCTCCGTGGCGCAATGTTCAACAGCCTGCGACACGGATGGTCCCGGGTTCCGGGTTCGATCCCCGGTCAGGTTAAGATGGAAAATGATCTTTTTCAGATTGCACTGGGTCTTGGATAAATCTATATATGTATTTGTAATAAAATATAGTATCGTTGAGTTCTGTTGCTTGGGGGAAGCCCGCAGTCCAGCAGTGCACTTTTTCCGGCTGTGATGAGATGTGTGGTAACTGGGTTAGCGTAACGGGTTAGGTTAAATTAAAATTTGTGCTATGATCACTAATCACTAAATATTATAAAACAAAGTCCTCTGCCGCGTCTGTCTGTCTGTCTGTTCGCGATAAACTCAAAAACTACTCCACGGATTTTCATACGGTTTTCACCAATATATAGAGTGATTCACGAGGAAGGTTTTAAGGTATAATACATGCCCGGGCGCAGCCGGGTAGGGCTGCTAGTTTTCTATATTTTTATTTTACTATTCTTGTAGGCATACATATTTCCTGATGCTAACTTTCATATAAAATTTAGTTGAAGGTTTCGTGCAAGTAGACATTAATTCAAAATTACGGAAATGAAACTTTTTTAAATTGGCAATAGTTACTCTGCGTCTTATTGAAAATTAGTACTCCCACTATCAGTTCTGTTTCATCAATGCGAGACGCCCGTATTCTTTTCTGAACCTATCCATGCTGTAGGTCGGTAGAAAAGCTGGTTTCTTATCAAAAGCACTTTGCGATTACGTCTCTTAGTAAACACTTGCCTAACTGCCGTCCACCAGCTGAGTCAAAAAAGTTTGGTATGTGTCCCTAAAAGCGTTCATTGTTTTTTATGAAAATGACGTCACAGCTGAGGCACCTGCGCCAAGTGTCTCAAAACACGTTTACCATTGCGTAAATAGCGTTGTCTCGTTCTAAACCAAAATCTATTTAAATATCTCCATCGATATATGTTAGCCTAGTCGTTTTTCAAAAACTACGGTGTTCGTAGCAACCGGTTCCCTTTGCAAGTTTTTGCCAAAGCGTCACCTTTTAGTTTTTAAGCCTAGAGATTGCTTCATTATTTCTTTCTAATCCAAAAAAAGACTCTACTCTAGTTCTGATACCCTGGTACAATTTTGAAAACCGTTGATATAGAATACCGGTTTTTGGTTCCAAGTTCAAGTTATTTTTATACGTAGGTATATTTGTTGGTTTTTCTCGGTGGGAGTCCAAACCACATTTGATTTACTGCTATGCTTAGGAGTGTTTTCTCTGTCCAAACCAAAGTGAATTTTTAAAATAATCTCTTAATTTTGAAAATTATTGACAGTAAACACAGTATTAGATTTTGAAAAACTGCTATTGTTATCTGTAAGTTAGTGATCCAAGTGTTGTAGCTACAATTATTTTGTTATCTTCGTCTATTCGTATTTTGAAAAAAGTCTCCTTGGGTACTATTTTTGAACGTGATCGCTCGTCTGCGAACGGCGAAATTCGTACCCTTGCCTGATCCCCTTTCTTCGACTGTTCTATACAAAATAGTTGAATACGCATTTATTACTTGTTTCTAATATAAGTTTGTTGTTTTACTATAAGAAAGCTCAAAATGTTTCATCTTAGAGGTGGTCCATCAAAATTATTTTCCCTTGTTATTAATAGCTCAACACAATGCAGTGCTATTTTAAGAACTTACAAACCGGTGAATTTGCATAAAATACGAGAAAGTGTGACCACTAGGCTTGCTTTGAACTCTGACGAATTGCTGCTCTAGACATCTTCTTCCATCATTTTGTTGTTGACTCTGCTTGTCTCTATAAGATGGGAATGTGATTTTTATCTTCAACTATCTATCTTCATAATGTTTGTGAATCTCAAATTACTGATAGAATTCGTAGAATCCAAAAAGTGTATGTATTTTACGTACAGCTTAGATTTTCTAATAAGTGTTAAATAATAGAATTATCCCCCGGCTTGCTAGTTTTTAAAACCTAAGGAATCTGTAACTGTGATTTAAAACTCTCGTACTTATATACCAAAAAAAAAACTATAGTCATGGCGCCATGTAGCTTTTGATGTGAAGGACGAACAAACAAAACCTCGAATTGGTAGCTTACGTTTTATTCGAAAGCCCTTATGTATGTTACAGAAGAAAGAACCATCTATATATCTGACTCTTCTTATCCGAATCTGTGTTCACAGATGTTTGGCAACCATTGTAGGTACCTATGTATAGTATAAAAGATTTTAATTTCTCAATGACTGTTGGAAATGTTCATGTGACGCAGTGTCATATCTTCTGCCCAACTGGCTTCGCTGAAAATCAGCCTCATGGTGGCATACCCGCCATGATATCACAGCTGAGGAAAACCAATTTGTTGTGTCATATGCCGTCCAGCTTTCATTGTTTTGTTTTGTATTTTTATATACAAACAACATACTCTATAACAATTTGCGTTCAAGAATGTAACATTCTGATGGATGATACTAGTATTATCATTGGGCTGTCAGCGAGTACCTGCCCTTGGGCAAATGTTTGGTTCTCGGAAACATTGTACCTATTCCCGGAAAGGTCCTAGGGGATTTTTTCTCGTCGCCACGAATATCTTTTGCATAACCCTTGTTCTTGAAATGTTGTTAGTGATTGCATAGTAGTTTATATTTCAGCAATATTCGACCTTATTTAACTAATATCTTGCATTAAGATATAACTTTTTTTAATAACAGTTTATAGATTTTTTTTTTTTTTAAATCCATGTGTTATACCAACTCAAATTAATAAGATCAATGAGATTTGAATTGGGTAATTTATCATAGATTTGCTACTATTAAGGAAACCTGTGCGGCTTCCGACATTAGAAATAAATAGGTATTCTTTCGTATGTCGAAGAAAGTATTCACAATCTATTTACGTAAAAATCATCAACAACATCACGATCACACCGCAGTAAGTCGATCACAGATTATAGGCCTCCCCTGAGAATTTCTACAATAGCCTGGTTGGAATCGGCCGGCATCCAGTTTTCTCATAACCTTGCTCAGATCGTTCTCCCAAACAAGTAAAATAAATATAAACTTTTCTCAGTTACAGGGTTACAGGTATTATTTGTTACAATCTTTCTTTGTCAAATCTGCAATCATATTTTTAAGTGTAAGTTTGTTATGATTTTTTTCAAACATGAAAGCATACGTATATTATATTTACGAGAACAGGTGTAACTACAGCCGTGTAGATATGACCTGGAACAGATTGGCATAACACCAAGGCAGGTCTTTAGATCTTGATTCCAGATATAATCGTTTCCACCTGTGGTTCCTCCCACTACAGGTTTGGTCATTCATTTTTACTTTATATCTTAGTAGTTCGCCAAGAACTAGGTCCTTACGAACATTTAAATTCTTATTAACGGCTTTGATGTCTAATGAAATAGGTACCTTTTGTTTATAGGTAAGATTTGTTTAAAATTGGAATAATATTTTTTTAGGTTAATTTAGTTTTAATTATTTAATTTAAGTTGTTAATATTTTTGTTGTAATAAATTAAACTAGCAATGAAAATTAAACTCATATTACCTGGGTTCTCTCGTTCCAAATTTCATCTTAACACTGGCTATCGCGACACAAATGTGTTTTTGCTTCAACAGGATTTGAATATCTCACTCGCTATGCTCGCTCGGTAAACAACGATGTTGGTCTCGACTCTTGATATATTAAAGTATTATCTGCCAGCCAACCATTCTACCAATCAGAAGACACCATTGATCATTTTAGATTTAAAAAGTTTCACAGCTCGAGATCCTGATATCTACATAAGCGATTGATAGACAATCGTTGGGGCTCACTAGTTTTTATAATAATAAAAACAAGAAGCCTTTACCTAGGTCGCCTTCGTCTTCGTAGTTTCAAACATTGTGTAAAGAGGTTATGGTGGTACACAAGACAGTCATACTCATGACATTTGCCTATAGCCGCATAATGGAGATACATACAATTAGCTTTGCTACCAAGGCACATCAATAGTAGATTCACATCAAAAATATTTGAACAGCAGCAAGGTTCTGGACTTGTTTTGGGATGGCAGGAGTTCTGAAGTAAAACTTGTGCTGCATTATTAGTCAGCATTGCAGGTAAGCTTACAAAAACAATCGTGCGACCATCGCCAATAAAGTTTACTTGATAACTTTTGGATAATTGCTACAGAAATAAGAATTACAGACATCAGTTCTTTTAAATTTCTTTCAGGAACTTAAACAAGCTCTTGATTTATTTGCTCCAGTAGTTAGCTAACGGTTTGACGCGTTTTCAATTAAATTATGTTGTGGTGAAAATAGAAAATAATTGTTATAAATACTGTCTTTATTTTACGATCTGCAGGCATATTTGCTACTTTTGACAAATATGGCGTGTACAACGTTTTGATGGTCATTTCAACATCTTCTTCTTTACGTCTTTTCTTGCTCTTAAAAATCTATTACGATTTATAAATCGTAAATAAAAATAGTCAACCATACGAAAGCGTTGCAAGGATCATCATTGATCCTTTAAGATGTGAAGAACTATCACTGAAGTTTTCTTCTTACAACTTCTTGGTTAAATTCTTGATATTTGATAAGACGCATTTATTTTGTTTCTTAGAAATGTATTTGGTCTTATGTTGATTCTCAGTATATATTCAGTAGGTACGTGTAATTGCAACTTTGAATGTTATTTGGTTATTTTGATGCTGATGATAATTAATTTTGGCAGATATTTAGATATTGCGCGGTGTGCGTACTTTGGTTTAAATCAGGTAACTAGTTATGTTTTATCAGAAGCTGATTGCCTGTATATTATTGGTATTTAGTGATCATGGTCTCTATTCTTGCACTGTATAAAAGAGTTTCTTCTTCTAATTACGACTATTACTGTCTTATTATTTGTTACTGGAATATATTATGTCGTTGTAATAAAAAATCCATACTTCCAAATCAAAATGTTTCAACATTTCCAAGATAACGATCAAAACACATTTCCATTATAATTTCGCCTTATTGCATATTTAAATTGCGTAAGAATTACATTGTAAGCTAAGCAAATACTTTAATAATAGAATAGCATTCATGCAGTACAGGAAAAATGTACAATAGTGTGTTGTATTACGTTATTAGATTGTGTATAACGTTGCAGGCTGCAACTGCAAAAAACTATTAATAAAGAGGTTTACTCTTTTCATTTCAATTTTTTTATATTTTTCATCTTCCACTTCTTATTTTCGTATTTTTTTTAATTTGTCTCTCTAGATTCTTCTCTTGATCGTCCACTTCTAAAATTATTAGTTATTAGTTTTTTTATCAGAGACGTCCACGTTGCGTAAATTTAGGTTCAGACTTTCATCTATGATGGAATCACTGCATCTCCATTAGACGGACATCCATCAGATGCAGTACTTTTTTAATTCTTTTACTGAAACTATACATTTCTTTGGTGTGCTTTTTATAGAACTTTTATCACAATGTATAGTCTTTCAAGTTTGAACATCACTTATTGTAGGTACGCTTATTTTTATCGTGTTAGCGACCTTAGTTTTTTTTAATTATGTATTTCAATCGATTTGTTTCTTCTCCAATTTATATTTATTTCTTCAAAGAATATATTTGCAAAATACTCTGTCTCATAAATCCAAGATTTCTTGCTCTGCAATACTGGCCCTTGTTGCATATTTGTTATAATACAAAACAAATGAACCAACCAGAATATTCAAGCTACATTTTGTGTTCGTCCTTTTCGTGGAAAGGACGCCGCGTAAGCCCCACAGCGCTTGTTTTACGAACTTTAAATATTCGAGGGATGACATTCCGAGTCCGACCCGTACCAGGATTTTAGGATTTCATAAGAGATTCATTGTACATTCGGTTTTCGGGATTGTGTGGTCGCACTTTCTGGCTGCAGAAACATTTTCGTTATCAAAATACAAATGTTTGTAGTATTCACAGTGTTGATAAATTTCAAAATCTACCAAAGCAACATAAGCTTTAAGTAGATTAATTTTTGATATCTCAATATGACTTTTTGCAAAATAATACCAGGTACTCAGTTTTGAAAATCTGACCTTGTATTTCGAGTCTTTGAGACCAATTAGTCCAACATTAGATTTATTTTTGTAACAGGTTGCGATATTTTTGCGTTCCTCTAGCAAGGCATCACAATCCGGTTACTACGTAAGTAGCAAATAATCGTTTCGTCATTACTGAGTGGCAACAGTCAGTAGGTACTTAGCCAAACAAGTTTTGAGGTTACCTAAACAGTCTGTACGCTGTTCTAGTTTTTTAAACTTGCCCCGCGATATCGATTTGTTGTTTGGGTATAAATTGATTACATTTGAGCAGGTGCCTTCCAAAAACATTTCGATTTTGGCATTTTTAGAACAGTTGTTTCGTATTCTACATTATGGACTAGTGGATTACAATAAATACCTAGCACAGTGTTATTATAAACAATAATAAACATGTTATTATTTATACACATAGAATAGAATACATTAATTATAATAACGTAAATAAGAGGAAGGTTGAATGTCTTTATCTTATGCGAGAGGGAGACATTAAATGAATCATTTATTTACAATAACGCCATGTATCGACACGGGATCACCAGGCGCTCATAACCTACAAGGGTATCGATTCAAAACATTCCCTCCAAAAAAAAGTGCGCCGCACAAAAAAGGGGTTACGAAAAAAGACCTGCTCGGTATGTTAAAAAAAGCATTGAGAATACGAGGGAAAGACCTCCGTACCTCCGTGGTTCGATCAGCGGCGGGCGCCCCACTCGTATGCTAAAACCTCCGGGTACCGGGGCGAGCTACCCCGCATTTCTGCTCATACACAACAGAAATAACGCACGCTCCACTTACAATGTTCCTGTTCCCTTTCTTCCTCATACGAACATTGCACGATGTTTATCCATTTAACTATTTTAAAACTACACTACACTGACACTGGGATCCTGACGGGCACTGACATCGAGAATTTAGTCTTTTTTTGTAGCCGCGTCGCGCCGGCCGGCGGGCGGGTAACGGACTCGAGATGTGGCGACTTGGCGCCGTGTTCTAGCTTGATTGTTATGATTATTTTACATTATTTCACTGATTATAGTAAAGGAAAAGCGGCGGTCGCCTCATGTCAGTCGCGAACGGAGTCGCGTCGTCCGCGGGCCGTGTGCTCGGGTTCTTACGCTCGATGTTACTGCCTGGCGTCCTGAGGAGCGGGGCGGGGCACACGACGCGAGTCTGCTTTGCCGACGCTTGAACAGCGCTGTTTTACCGACTTTCGTGGACAGGTGACGCGGCCAAGTTTGAGCAAGTTAGCGCTTCAAGCGATTTGCTTTTTGTGGCTGACTGTACTTGGTCGACCGCGAGTTTGCGACGAGAAGAGTACTAAATGTAAATAGGTGTTCGACGCTTCAACACAGACATAGTTACATATTGTCTGTTGTGTTGTATTGTGTGTAATTTTGCGATGGATGGATTTTTCCCTATTTAATGATATGTATTAATTTCATGAGGTATTGAAGGATGCAGATACAGTAGGTGCTTATTCTTTAGCTGCAGTCCGATTGAAATTAATTTATAGCGTGAAAAAGATATCGTTTGAGAGTTCTTGCACATTGGATAAACTATCAAAAAAGTGCGAGTTGAACTCGCGTAGACAGGGTTCCGTACAATGTCAAAATGAAATGTTTTTATTCAATCAGTAATGTCAAAATGAAATGTTTTTATTCAATCAGTCAGACGCAAGTTAACTACTACTAGCGCTATCTAGTGGTGTTTTAGTGAACTATTTTCCGTAAATAGTTCACTATTTTTGAGTTTACCACTTTATTTATTCATTAATTTAGACCCACCTTTGTTAAAAGAGAAAATAAACGTTTATTATTATTGTTTTTAATTGATAGAATCCTTGTTATTTTTCTGTAATCCATAAACAATTAAAATAACATAAAAAAAAAAATATTTAAGGCTACTTAATTTTGGAGAACAGGGAGGATGAATGGTCAAGTTTCGTCTTCTTTCATGATCATGAATGAAAACAAAACTATTTATTTTACAATAATAGCAATATTTGAGATCCCCATAGTGAGGTGATTTGATATTTATTATGGATGAATGACACAGAAGGTTTGCAAAGCCTTTTTTTTTATTTACATAAATGTCCCCCGTAAATAACGCTTAATTTGAAAAAATACTTATTTAACACATATGTGCATTTGCACATCTGTGTTGTTATAGGATTACACTATCCTACCAAATTACACCTGATTTGGTTTAGTTAAATCGGAGCATTTGGCTATGATAGACGAACTGACAGACAGACGCACTAGTGATCCTATCAGGGTTCTGATTTTTCATTTTTGTACGGAACCCTAAAAACGTTCTTTACCGTCTTACCTAAACTGCAAACAATGAAGTATAAAACTATTATGAGAATTAATACCTACGTAGGTATATAAATTGAATCGAACATAAAAGATAAATCATTAGACCTTACCGGAAAAATATAATGTAAAGAAAATCGTATTAGCAAACAACAACTACATTAATAAGGTGTGTAAGATAAAATACTCAAATCACAAAAATATTCTTCAATAACTTTATAATTTCACTTAGAAACTTGAAACACTGTGAATATTGCACTAACTTATGAATCATATTAAACTATAAAACAACGTTATGCACCATTTCAGTAATAACAGGAATAATATTTAACCACGGAGATACATGTACTCGTGTATTGAACATATTTTTAATAAAAACCATACTTCCATATCCCACACAGGCTCACAGGCTCGCGTCCATATATAAAAGTACTCTGTGCTCGCGTCTGAGCATAGAAAAATTTTACTCTAACGAGCGTCTGAGTGACTGTGAAAATGAAAACGACGTGTTTTTCGAATGTCAAAATTAACGACCACATTACGACTATATTTTGACTTTTATTTTGTAGTCAAATATCATACTTTTTTCGTGAACCTTACGCATGAACCACTCATGTGATTTAGTAAAAAATAAAATTTAATGCAAACAAATACAAACTAATGAAGAACTTTAATAACTTTATGTTAACTATTGTTATTGTACTGTACCATTTGTAAATCACTGAATAAAGATTTTTCTATTCTATTCTACTCTATTTCCTAGTATTATGTCCTTAATCTATGTCAGATGCCTTTAGGCAGCTTAAAAAAAATCTGACACCAGTTTTGGCCACTTAGGCACACGAAAAACAAACAAAATGTTCCTTGCCTAGTAAGTAGCTAAAGGAAAGGAAAGGCGTAGAGTAATGCAATGTAAATAGGGCCTTATTTTTTACCGGAAACGGAAAATATCTATTTCCTAGGAAATGGAGAAAACACTTTAATTACGTAAAATATATTTTGTTACCTGAAATTAACAAATTCTGTCTGTAATTTATCATATATAGTCAAATCAAAGAGAATATAATCAGAACGTGGGTCAAATCATGGTCAAGTTTGTAAATGGATAGCGAGCTAGTTGTCCACGAAACCCTTTCATAAAAAAATATACGCGACTTGATAACTTCAGTTTTTTTGTAACTTGAAAAAATAAAAATTTTCTTGCTTATAGAGTATTGAGTTATTAAAATCGAATATCGTATATCATTCTACTTTGAACAAACGAATCAACCCGCTAATACAATCAAAACACTAGCTTTTGCTCGCGCTTTTGCCGTAGGATTAACTCAACGATACGATCAAAATAAAAAGACGAAAAATCCATCAAATGAATCGGCAAAAAACCCCATTATATTATTTTGCCGCCCCTCCCAATCTGCCGCCCTAGGCAGCCAATTGGCAAATCCACCACTGTTTGTCTTGTTTTCGAGTGGGTATGTGGCCAGCATTAGTGTCAGATTTTTCAAGCTGCCTAAGGCAACTGACATAACTTAATGACTGCCATCAATGATGACCGCCGGGACCAACGTTTAACGTGCCTTCCGAAGTACGGAGGAGCACAAGATATTTTAATGCCACTTGTGGTCACCCATCCAAGTGGGGACTGCGCCCGGGGTTGCTTAACATTTCACTGACCGGGGTGCACATACACAGACAAAAAGCCATAGAAAACTTTATTTTAACGAGGTATAAGCGCTATACTCGCTGTAAGCTCGCTTAGGCGCATTATATCAATTTATTTATATCATTCGGCTATTTTTAGTCGGTGCATCTTCGCGGTTGACGAATTTTTGTCCGTCTGTGACCGGAACTGACCGTGCATGACGTCATGTCTGGTATTGAACTTCGTCGTGTTCAAGAAGCTTAAAAACTTCATGGTCGTGTCATTTTGTAGTAATTCTTCTTTTTGGTAGCGTTCTCTGCATGAAGGTATTTAGGTACGAGGTTTTCTGTCTTCTAATATAGAACGTCCTAGTTGAAATTTTAATATTACTAAGTATCGATTTAATTTTCAAATACTTCTAATATTTCTATTAACATCAAAGAGACCTCTCCAACCCGTCTGGCCAGCGTGGAGAGTGTAGGCCAAATCCTCTGACTACTCAGGCTAGTATATGGCTCTGGTAGTACAGAGAGGGTCGTGCTCCTGCAGTGGAGACTAGAAAGACCTGATGATGATGATGATGAATATTTCTATTAATATTTCTTCGCTGCCCGCTTATTAACTAAACCGACTTTCTGCGCTTCGTTTGGAAGTTTAAAACAACGCACCTCCACACCGACATCGACACCCCCATATCGTGTTTTCCCTCTAGTCTTCCGTAAAATACAATTAGAGAACAAATATTTTTATGACTATTTTTAAAATTTCGCGTCGCATGATAATTAAATGCAATTAACATACCGTTTTTCTCATGACTCCAGTGGAGTCATCCCGTGACCACGGTCGGTGTAACCCGGCCGAAACGTCTGGAGAAAAACGGTATGTTTCGCGTTAATTCCCGATATTGCATTTTATTAATATTTTTATGGTTTTGTGTAGTCAATGTATCAAAGCCTATAATTTGAAAAGAGCGCGACTCCAAGTTTTAAAAATATTTTGTTTATTTCATTCCATTCCGCAGAATTTCTACATTTTTGCTAAGCTATTCTGATGACCTAATAATAATTCTGAGATCCAATATAAATATTTTACATAGTTTTTTCCAGAGCAAGAAAAAATATATCTTTGCTTTTAGGTTTTTTTGTTTTTTTCTTATAGTTTTATTTTTTTATTTTCAAAACAGTTTTGATTTCTAAACGTTAAAGTCTGATGACAGTTGACACGTAATCACGATTCTGAACGACCACTGTCGCTGTCACAACCATATTTTATTGACGTTTGCATTGAGCAAACGCCGATGTTATAAATTCTTGAAATTAAAAAGTAATATCAATGAAACTTGTCAATTAGACCTTCATAATCCTAGAATATTATATCTAGATTACACTAATCATGGTTAGGCATAGAAAAGTGGGTATAATACATAATAAACATGGTAACAGTAATGACACAAGTAGCAGTTCTGATAACAGCGAATCTTCAATAGCCAGCAAGACTTTTAAGATCCTATCGGTATGGAAGACCCTGGTGGGGTTCGTGTGCTTCCTCATCGCGGTCTACGTGGGCACCCTGGGCTACCTGGAAACCAGAGTTAACACCCCTTTTGATGATGAGAAGGTGAGTGCGTTTAAGACGTATTCGATTGGATTCCCGGCTTTTTTATCGTCTGCTTGTGTTATTTTAGGGTTTAGAAGTAAGTGAGAGATGCTTAAAGTTAGAATTCCTTATTGTAACAATAACTCAGTAGGCCAAAACAAGTATTAAGTCTACAGATATTAATAAAACTAGGTAATAAGAATAGATAGCGACAGCGGCAATCTACGTATTCCTACGTATACATGACGTGTAGAAATATTTTTTTATTATTACAATCACACATACTCACTAGTAAAGCCAAGTCATCCGCATACTATTAAACAATTTACTAAATAATTCATTTCATCACCAATTTAACAAATTTCATGTCAAAGTTAATTTGTTTCAATAAATATATAAAGCAAATCAGCAAAACAAATTTAACTGACATTTGGAAATGCATGTTATCTTCTTCAATCAAAAAAAAATTTCAGTCTTAGGTGTGTAAAATATTCAATGTTGTAATAATTTTTGGTACGAATGGTTTATTAAATTAATGTGGAGGTCTGTATGCCTCTTATTATGTTGGCATCCATTCTCTCATCTATGAGCCAATGAATCAATGAAAATACTAAAGAAATACAAAAAATGGTGGTTGTTCTTTAGAAATTTTAATCATTCACTTAACTACCTTCTGTGTAGCCTGTTAAGCAATAATAGAAATAGAACACACAAATACAGACAAATCCTAATCCTAACTAATACTATAAATGCAATAGTGAGTTTGTTTGTTTTTTACACTTTCACGTCGTACTGAACCGATCATCATGAAATTTTTGTATACACGAAGGTTAGGGTACTGAGAAGGACATCTAATATGTGAAAATAAAAATATATTATTAGGGTTTTTAAATTTATAATGCTTTGCTATGTTAGTCTGATCAAATTATTATTATTACTGCCAGAGCACGGGTCATAGGACCCTCTCTGTAATGCCAGAGCTTATGTAAATTAGCCAGAGCAGTCAAAAAGAGTCTGTGGCCTACACTCTCCACACTGACCTATCGGGTAGAAGGGTTTTTTGGTGGGAAGTCAAGGGGTTCAGTTGTCGTTTGCCTTATACAATTTTGCAAATTGATTTAAGTGGACTTTATAATATGAAATTGATGTAGTTTGGTGTTATAAATGCTCGTGCTCAAGAACAATTTGTGAAATAGTTAAAGTAGACTGTTAAATGGACTCGTATAGATTTGTCGCCAACGCACCCACGAGGCTGCCAAAGAACATACGCCATCTTTGATGCCACATACCGTACAACACCGATACTTAGTATCTCATTATACTGGACATTGGCAGAATCACTGAAATCTCGGTGGAAGCCATAATTAAAAAGAAGTTCACCTGTTCCGTGGGCAGTTTTCCACACTTAGGCCTCTTGTTTGGGCCCATTGTGTGTGAGCAGAGGACTTTTCGTCATCTAAATTCTCTGGGTAATGGAGACTTCGTTCTCCATTTTAAGAATTTTTTTTTTGCTCTTTGATGTATATTAGCTTTGTTTAGCTTGTGTTTCCTATGTCGTTCTACATCATACACACATCCACAGTAAGACTTGGAGTGGTCCTATTCTACTGCGCCGCAAACCACACAGCATCACCATATTACTTTACGTAATAATTTAAAAAGAATTATGCCTAAATTATGTAACAGATATTATGTTACAATTCATACTTCAAAAATATTCAGTGTAATACATAGCTAAAAATAGCATTATGCACAGCACCAAGGCGTTTGACGACACAAAAGTGCACAATTCAACTCGTGCAATGTGCTCATTTACATTTTCATTATCATTTAAACTAATGTGAGATGAATACTTTGCTTAAAATGCGTCACAAACATGTCGGCAAGCTTGTCGGCTATAGTTTCGGGATTTTTGCCTTGTAATTGGACTCCTGACGAGCCAAGTACAAATCGTCATCATCAGGTCTTTCAGTCTTCACTGCAGGAGCGCAACCCTCTCTGTAATACCAGAGCCATATATTAGCCAGAGAAATCTGACTATTTGGCCTGCACTCTCCATGCTGGCCAGACAGGTTTCAGAGGTTCATTTGATGTTTATAAGCTTTGTTTAGCTTGTGTTCTCCAAGTCGCCTTCTACGATATCCGCGGGAAGACTTGGAGTGGTCCTATTCTACTCTGCCGAGAACCACACGGCGTAAAAATATACTCTGTAACTCAGGTATAAATAATCATCCTTCATCATCAAGTCATTTAGTCTCCACTGTAGGAGCATGACCCTCTGTGTATGACTAGTGCCATATATTATCCAGAGCAGTCAGAGGATTACCTTCCCAGACGGTGGGTTAATCGGGTAATAATGGCTTAAAATCCTTGTTTCAGGTAGTCCAAGAGTCAGGCCTGTCCATCCCAGACCGGTATTGGGGCACGTACCGGCCTGGCGTGTACATGGGCATGAAGAGTCGAGAGCCACGGTCGCCGGTCTTCGGCCTTATGTGGTATGAGCTGACCGGATCATCTCGTAAGGGAATCAGGTGAGATCTGATTCATTCTTATCATTTTTTAGGATTCCGTAGTAAACTAGGAACCCTTATAGTTTCGCCATGTCTGTCTGTCTGTCTGTCTGTCCGTCCGCGGTTTTACTCAGAGACTATAAGTACTAGAAAGCTGTAATTTGGTATGGGTATGTATATTAATCATGGCAAAAAAGTGGTAGAAAAAAAAACTTGAAAAAAAAATTTTTTTAGGGTAGCTCCCATACAAGTGGGGAAGTAATTTTTTTTTCTCTATTTACCCATCGTGTGGGATATCGTTAAAAAGGTCTTTGAAAAATATTTTGAGGTTGAGAACACCATTTTTAGGGTTCCGTAGTAAACTAGGAACCCTTATAGTTTCGCCATGTCTGTCTGTCTGTCTGTCTGTCTGTCTGTCTGTCTGTCTGTCCGTCCGCGGTTTTACTCAGAGACTATAAGTACTAGAAAGCTGTAATTTTGTATGAGTATGTATATTAATCATGGCAAAAAAGTCGTAGAAAAAAAACCTTGAATAAAAAATTTTTTTTTGGGTAGCTCCCATACAAGTAAAGTGGGGGAGTAATTTTTTTTTCTCTACTTACCCATCGTGTGGGGTATCGTTAAAAAGGTTTTTGAAAAATATTGTGAGGTTGAGAACACCATTTTTCGATTTAGGGATCCGTTTCCGAAATATTTGGTTTTAAAGTGAAAATTTTTGTTAGAGGTACGTGTCCCCCCCCTCTATCTGCTAAACGGTTATATATGGATACGTGAAAAAAATTACAGCAGTAGTATATATACTGAAGTTGAAAGGAAAACTATCAGAGCTGGGTACTAAGTGCAAACTAAAAAGTAATAGGCAAGCAACTTATAAAATGTACTGGAAAATGTAAAATTTTATACAATCTTTATTGTTAGATGTTTTTGGTCGTTAAACTGTGAGGTGCGAGTGTAAACAGTGTGAACTTAAAGTTGTCATTCGCAACTACGGAACCCTATACTGCGCGTGGCCCGACACGCACTTGGCCGGTTTTTTGATTTAGGGATCTGTTTCCGAAATATTTGGTTTTAAAGTGAAAATTTTTGTTAGAGGTAAGTGTCCCCCCCCCCCCCCCCCTCTATCTGCTAAACGGTTATATATGGATACGTAAAAAAAATTACAGCAGTAGTATATATACTGAAGTTGAAAGGAAAACTATCAGAGCTGAGTACTAAGTGCAAACTAAAAAGATATAGGCAACCAACTTATAAAATGTACTGGAAAATGTAAAATTTCATACAATCTTTATTGTTAGATGTTTTTGGTCGTTAAACTGTGAGGTGCGAGTGTAAACAGTGTGAACTCAAAGTTATCATTCGCAACTACGGAACCCTACACTGCACGTGGCCCGGCACGCACTTGGCCGGTTTTTGTCTAGTTCTTTTACTTTTTACCTATTAATTGCGTGTGCCGTGCGTGTGGTTCCCGGCAGAGGAGAATAGGACCACTCCAAGTCTTCCCGTGGATGTCGTAAAAGGCGACTTAGGAAACACAAGCTAAACAAAGCTTGCAAACATCAAAAAGACCTCTCCAACCCGTCTGGTCAGCGTGGAGAGTGTAGGCCAAATCCTCTGACTACTCTGGCTAATATATTGCTGTGGTAGTACAGAGAGGGTCGTGCTCCTGCAGTGGAGACTAAAAAAAAACCTGATGGATGGATGGATGGATATTAATTACTAATGTTCTTTACATGTCGGTGCGTGAGGAATAAAATTTAGAATATATAAATTTTTAACTAGAAATTTTCCCGCGAGTTCGTCCGCGTTATAGCCTATGTTACCCGCAGTTAAATAAGCTTTCAAAAGGAGAAAGAAATTTAAAAAAAACGTGCCAGGTCATTCAGAGCCTATTCAATGCAAACAAACAAACAGTCATATCTTTCCTCTTTATAATATTAGTATAGATTAGCTCTTGGTTAACGAAATAACAAAATCAATTTACGTACGAAAGAAAGGAAAGTTTTTACGGCCGACTGCCTGCATGACGCCTCGGGTACTTCCAAAACTTGTAAAAATGAAGTACAAATATTTAGCGAACGGGTGCCAGTCGTGGCGTGTTAACCACTGCGCCGCGTCCGCCATTATACCATACATAACTTTTGTTTTGAAATTTCGTAAACTATCCTCACTGAGAAACTGTCACCATTTCAGACATTGGTGTGACCAAGGTGACAACCTAGCGTCCTACGGCTGGCTCCGACACGACGGGGTCACATTCGGGGAACAACAGATATTGGACCCCCCTCATAATATTACAACCTCCTTCATCAAGACCCCAGGGGGTGAACATGGGGGACACTGGACTGTTCGAGTTAGCGTTAATGCTGAAGTAAGGAATTTTCACTTAACTGGGAATCAAACTTAGTACTTCACATCACACATTTTGCATGACTTTTAGACCATGAAGGAATCAAAATACTCTTTATAATGGCCATATTTGGGAAACAACTAAGAGGGTCACTAGAGAGAAAGTTACCAGGATAACATAAACAAAGAGGAAGCATCTTAACATTATAAACCTGACCTCAAGTCTGATTGATAGCTATGACACGACGGGGTCACATTTGGGGAACAAAGTAGAGTAAAAAAGAGAAAAGAAACGAAAATACTACAGTTTATTTTTTATTTATTTATCTATTACACTTTATTGCACATTTACAAAAAAGATTACAAGAAAAAACAATATGTTTAGAAACAAAAAATATACAAAAGGCGGCCTTTTTGCACAGCAATCTCTCCCAGGCTACCTTAGGGTAATTGAAAAAAATGAAAGAAAATATACTTGGTACGGTGCAATAGTTTGGTGTCCCGCTCGCACATGCAATTGTATAACAACTATAATTATATAGTTATAGACTATTGTATATGTACGAGAGGGCATTAATCTGTACAAAGATTACAATAGTTGACCGTGAGACGCAAAATACTACTTGTTGTAAGTAGTATTTTGCGTCTCACGGTCAACTATTGTAATCTTTGTACAGATTAATGCTCTCTATTATGAGCTTAATAAGAATATATATTGCATATCAAAAGTTGAATCAGTTTTATCAGGTTCTAAGGGGAAAACGAAGCCACCTGACGAAGGCTTTTACCATCGCCACTCCGTTTTCTTTAAGTGAATTTTGTTTCCTTTTCCAGTATAACGCGAACATTCCCTTCGCACTGATCTGGTACGGGGCATTAGATGAGTCGCTCGGACCAGCCACTCCACACTCCCGCCTGTGGATGGAAAATGGCGAACTATTGGGCCATACACCAGCATTGCACAACTTCAAAGTCAGCCTAGTGCCGCAGAAAGGTGAGGTCTTAGAGTCATTATCTCCTGGTACTTCAATAAACTGCTACCATGCCTAGATACATTTATAACTAGCTGTTGCCCGCGGCTTTGCCCGCGTGATATATACATAGCCTATGCCCTTCTTAGTATCCTAACCTATGTGTATGCAAAATTTCATGATGATCGGTTCAGTAGATAGGGCGTGAAAGCGTAACAAACAAACTCACTTTCGCATTTATAATATTAGTTGGGAATTTGGGATTGTGATTATTTCCTATATGAGCAAATTTTCCTATAGGACCAATGGTTGGAACTCAATGTTTTTTTACTTTCCCATTAAAATCTCCCAGGCGGCTGAACACATGTTAAAATGTCGAATTTTTTTTCAAAGTTCTCATAGGAAGAGATATTGACGGGGTGAGTGACCCCTTTTAGGGTATGTCGAGGATCAATTTACATGCTGTATAAATGTTTATAAAGGTTAGTAAATTAATTTTCCGTTTTAGAAAGTTTAGGCTAATGTGGACTAACGCCATCTATAGGACAAGGGACAAGTGGAAAAATGCACTACAGCACTGCAGCGCCGCTGCCGCCCATAGTGGCAGTTAGCGAAACTAAATAGTCACACGCTGTGGCGAAGTGAGTTCAGACGATACGACACACTAGCGCCACCCAGCAATTAATTCTATATAATATATATCTTTTGACGAGCTCCGTGGCGCAGCGGTTACCACGCCAGCCTGCGACACGGGGGTCCCGGGTTCAATCCCCGGTCAGGTCATGATGGAAAACGATCTTTTTCAGATTGACCTGGGTCTTGGATGTTTATCTATATATGTATTTGTTATAAAATATAGTATCGTTGAGTTAGTATCCCATAACACAAGTCTTTCTTAAGAACTTACTTTGGGGCTAGCTCAATCTGTGTGATTTGTCCGTATATATTTATTTATAAGTCCTAAAGGTGCGCTCAGAGGTGAAGCCACAAAATGGTTGCGCTTCGACGAATACCTCAAATTTTGACGTTCGGGCTTCGGACACAGCGAGTTACTAAAATACTCGCTACTCGATATTAGCCCAGTGCAAACTAGGCTTTATAGCAGGCCTTATGGTCCAATATTTTTGTTTGCGGTTGGCAATATATACGTTAGTATTTTATTGTTCAAGTAATTTCAATATATTTTGGTTCACAGGTAAAATAATCCACAAGTCGTACTCCGAAGCGTACGCGTCGGGACTACATGTCCTCAAAGAGAAGTTCTACTCCTTACTGAGAGCGGAGCGTCACGCTACTCTTGGGAGGCTGACTAGTTTGCGGCCAGACGAAGAGCTAGATGAAAAGGTAAAATCGACTTTATTTATATTGAGATAAGGTAGACTTTGAAAGAAAATTACTAAGACTACGAGATTGCCAGCAGAGAGTTAGATGATAAGGTAAATTAGACTTTATTTAAATAGATATAAGGCAGATTTTGTAAGGGAATTACTAGGACTACATGGCCTCAAAAAGAAGTTCTACACCTTACTGAAAGCAGAGCGTCACGCTACTCTTGGGGGGTTGACTAGTTTGCGGCCAGACGAAAATCGACTTTATTTATATTATGATAAGGTAGATTTTGAAAGAAAATTACTAAGACTACGAGATTGCCAGACGAAGAGTTAGATGATAAGGTAAATTAGACTTTATTTATATGGACATAAGGTAGATTTTTTAACGAAATTACTAGAACCGTGGGAGGTTAGCGAACATACGACCAGACGAAGAGTTAGATAAAAACGTAAATTAAAGTTTATTTAAATAGATATAAGGCAGATTTTGTAAGGAAATTACTAGGACTACATGGCCATATACATACATGGCCTCAAAAAGGAGTTCTACACCTTACTGAAAGCAGAGCGTCACGCTACTCTTGGGAGGTTGACTAGTTTGCGGCCCGATGAAGAGTTAGATGATAAGGTAAATTAGACTTTATTTACATAAGCATAAGGTAGATTTTTTAACGAAATTACTAGAAACCGTGGGAGGTTAGCGAACATACGAACAGACGAAGAGTTAGATAATAACGTAAATTAGTCTTTATATATATAGAGATAAGGCAGATTTTGAAATGGAATTACTCTTGGGAGGTTGACTAGTTTGCGACCAGACGAAGAGTTAGGCGATAAGGTAAATTCGATTTTATTATTATGGTGATAAGCTAGATTTTGAAAAAAAAATACTAAGGTTATGGGAGGTTGCCAGATACAGAGTTAGGTGATAAGGTAAATTAGACTTTATTTACATGGGTATAAGGTAGCCGTTTTTGTTCAAGAGTTAAATGATAAGGTAAATTCAAGTTTATTAGATTGAGGTAATGAAATTACTATGGCTACAAGTTCTAAAATATAAAATCTCTATTTGTCGGTTCCGAAACACTGTATTATATATGTAACGAATTTATGTCTGTGCCATTGTCGCCTAAATGGTTTGACCGATTTTGAAGAGTGAGATGTAATTAGATTCGTATTCTCTCCGGGAGTGTAATAGGCTATGTGACGTCATCAAAACACAATAATAAACTGTCATTTTTGACAGCTTACGTCCGCCATATTTGAAATAACGCCACTTTTTGTATGAAACTCTTTGGGTTGAATTGGAGTATGTAATACAGGGCCATCCTTTTTAAGTAATTGAAATGAAGTTTATTAAATGTTTTTATTTCAGGAAAAAGACGTAAACTTCGTCCCCATACAGCTTCTAGTGGAGACGCCGTTCGTCCTAGACATAGTGTACACCACGGAGGACCTGCCCACGCCGCCGCTCAAAGGGAACGAGTATACCAAGGCATTAGACGAGAAGAAGAGGTCTTTTGACGCTGACTTCGAACAGAAGTTCAAGCTGTCGGAAAAAGGGTAAGTTTGAGGGTGTTCCGAATCGAGAACTCTGTCGAGAGGTACTTTTGACAGCAGCCTTCAAAATCCACCAATTCTGTTTAATCATAATTGTTATTGTTCAAGTATGTAGTTCAATGCGTCACCAATAGATGGCGCTGTCTTATATTGCTTGTAAAACGCGCTATTGAGATTTTTTCACATACGGTTATATAGTCCGAGCGAGTTTTGTATCGGCAGTTCTTCGGGTTCTCACGGTACTAATAAAGCACCATACTAGTACTTGGGCTTTTATTTGGTACCTTCCCTCCGTAGACAGTTATGATTGGTGGATTTTGACAGCTCTCTCTTTAGAGTGCCGCCATCTGGGGGAAAAATCGATTCCGATCACCCTAAATTAGCGCAAACGAAGCTTTGACAAGAGCTCAAAAGAGACAAGTATATCAGGAGCTTTAGAATCAAAGAGGTCTTTTGACGCTGAGCTTGAAAAAGAGTTAGTTTAATTAGGTATCCTCGTAGCTCACGCGTCTATATACCTACAACCTCAAAATCAACCAATCATAAAAAAAAAACTTTATTTTTGTAGTAATTGAATAACAAGTTTAGAATGTAAAAAATAAGGAGTTAACTAAAACTACTACATATTTACAAATAAAACAGGCCTGGCAGCTCGTTGCCCCGTGGTAGCGTGCCCAGAAGGCTGGCAGTATTGCCACGCTGTATGGCTATGCTTATGAATGAATTTCCAAATTGAACAGAACTGGCTCGCGATAGCAAGGGACAGAACGGAATGGCGCAGACAAAGGGAGGCTTATGTCCAGCAGTGGACCGCAAAAGGCTGACGATGATGATGATGATGATGGCTATGCTAATCTTTTGGCCAAAATATAAGCCAGCCTTCTGGTCACGAGACACATCTATTAATTTTTTGGCGATGGCATTGAATAATTTATGTGCCGAGTGTCCCCACGGCCCTAGAGTTTCAACCCCAAACGGTTCAAATATATAATTGTTACCAATACATTCATATTTGCGCCGTTTGAGGTTTTCCGCCGCCGCCGCTGCCGTGCCGGCTTTTGATCCTGTGACCGGGAGGTGAGACGGCGCCAGAGTATCACAATCCGTTTGGTTCTAAAACGGATGGCATGTTGATGGTTGCAAGAGCCCGATGGATTAAATTGTTTAGAGCGGCGTGACGAATAAAAATTATTATTATACATGATTGGTGGATTTTGACAGCTGCTGTCAAAAGTACCTCTCGTTAGAGTGCCGCCATCTGGGGGAAAAATCGTTTCTGATCACCCTAAATTAGTGCAAACGAAGTTTTGACAAGAACTCAAAGAGGACGAGTATACCAAGGCTTTAGAATCAAAGAAGAGGTCTTTTGACGCCGGGCTCGAGCAGAAATTCAAGCTGTCTGAAAAAGAGTTAGTATAAATTAGATATATCTCACGCGTCTGTATGTAAGTGTCTTCTCCTGCTCACGTCTTTTACATAACGGCGTAGACGGAGCTTTGACAAGAACTCAAAGAGGACGAGTATACCAAGGCTTTAGAATCAAAGAAGAGGTCTTTTGACGCCGAGTTCGAGCAGAAATTCAAGCTGTCTGAAAAAGGGTAATTTTCCATTTCAATTTATTTGCTGAATTGTCACATTACCTTCTGCGAGACATGCAGATATTTACAATCATGTCAGGTACGATTATGTATGTATCCCGCAAGGCTAAGCTTCTTAGAGGTGATGAAAATACAATTCGAATAGAACTTTATAGTGGCTCGGAACATTGCGCGAGTCGATGCGCAGTATGTAATATTAGGTTATGCGGGGCGCGCGCGGGGAGGCGGGGCACGTACTGTGGAGCGGACAGCTAATATCCGAGCCACCATAAAGTTTTATTCGGACTGTACCAGATTTAAAAAAAAAATAAGAAAAAAATAATAAAAATCTAAAATCCCATTAACAAATCGATGCCTTTCTTTCCAATGTACCAGGCACCCAGAAGCAGACATAGCTATCGCCCGAGCGGCCATGTCGAACATGATCGGTGGTATCGGCTATTTCTTCGGCGCGGGCCGAGTCCAGTCGCAGTATACCAGGGAGCCAGTGCCTTATTGGAGGGCTCCGTTATACACAGCTGTACCTAGCAGGTGAGATGGGAGACAAATGCCTAATTCAATAATCAATTGAAAAAAAAACCGATTGCTCATAATAAACCGAAGACTAATAGACAGCTTATTGAATATGAGCATCATACGGCGTTTTTTAATACATTTGCGGTTACCATAAAGTAGATCTAGAATGCAGTTGAGCACATAAGGAATTTATTAAAATTAAGAATTTAAGCAGCTTGTTTAAAGTACAATTATCATATTGGTACTTATTCAGGTTATTCAACCGGTCCAGCTGTCAAAACGCCAGCTTGCGGTGCGGTTGGTCCCGGGTCGATTCCCGGTCAGGTAAACATGAAAAATGTTCTTTTTCAGATTGACCTGGGTCTTGGATGTTTATCTTTATATGTATTTGTTATAAAATATAGTATCGTTGAGTTAGTATCCCATAACACAAGTGTTACTTAAGAACTTACTTTGGGGCTAGCTCAATTTGTGTGATTTGTCCGTATATTTATTTATTTAACCTTATTGCTGTAACAAGAAGAACTAATTTGGCTATTCCTTTACTCTCCTAGGTCTTTCTTCCCTCGAGGGTTCCTCTGGGACGAAGGCTTCCACGGGCTGCTCATTGGCAGATGGAACTCAGAAATACAGATGGACATTGCAGCCCATTGGTTGGATCTCATCAACGTTGAGGGCTGGATACCTAGGGAACAAATTTTAGGTTAGTATAGTAGACTCTTGAAAAGTTATGTGGTCCTGGTACTTTGTACCTAGGGAACAAAGCCCATTGGTTGGATCTCATCAACGTTGATGAAGGCTGGATACCTAGGGAACAAATTTTAGGTTAGTATAGTAGACTCTTGAAAAGTTATGTGGTCCTGGTACTTTGTACCTAGGGAACAAAGCCCATTGGTTGGATCTCATCAACGTTGAAGGCTGGATACCTAGGGGACAAATTTTAGGTTAGTATAGTAGACTCTTGAAAAGTTATGTGGTCCTGGTACTTTGTACCTAGGGAACAAAGCCCATTGGTTGTCTCATCAACGTTGAAGGCTGGATACCTAGGGGACAAATTTTAGGTTAGTATAGTAGACTCTTGAAAAGTTATGTGGTCCTGGTACTTTGTACCTAGGGAACAAATTTTAGGTTAGTATAGTAGACTCTAAGTTATGTGGTCCTGGAACTTTGTATTAAAAATTATTAGCAGTTTTATCGAAGGAGCTTCATGACTCAGTACGCTATATGCATGCACCATCTTGCATGGCTCACATAGCCGCAAGAAGTCCACTGCTGGACTGGGCCTGTCACAAGGATTTCCATCATATTACACTCACCACGCTTGGTGCAGACGGGTTGGTGAGCCCAGTTTGTATGGCTTATCTCGGTTCCGACGCAGCTGCTCATCGAAACCGTTTTCTAAGCGAGGGAAGGTTAGGAGTTTGTTTGATTGGAGGAACGGGGTAGATGAATTTGGGATGCTTATTGCTCGGATGGATTGATGTAACTAGCTAGGAATCAAACTGAGACTAGCGTAAACACAGCCACTGCGCCAGGAGGCCGTCCAAAAATTTAATTTTAGAGAGAATTTTCACGAAACTATTTTTTTTTTGTTACTAGGAGCGGAGGCGTTAGCAAGAGTTCCCAAAGAGTTTGTTGTTCAAAACAACGCAGCCGCCAACCCGCCTATGCTGTTGATACAGCTGGCGAGATTCGTGAAGACGAGGCCACAACTTTTTGAGCCCCATGCGCCTCATAGGCATATGCTGGATAGAATGTTTACGAGACTCCAGGTAAATCATGATGCCTTAGTACTTTTTTCTAGACTTACCAAACTTTTCTGATTATAGTGGGTGTTTTCGATGGTAGTAATGTCACGGCTGTCACACTAGTGAGTTGTACTCTAATAACTTACTATTCAATGATGGATGACATCATGAAAGTTGTAAATACAACAACTTGGCGAAATTCGTGAAGATGGGGCCACAACTTTTTGCGCCTCATAGACTGCTGGATCGAATGTTTACGAGACTCCATAAGAATTCAGAATGTATACGACACTTCAAGTAGGTTATGTTGCCCTGGTACCTATTCACTAGTAAATAAATTTTCCTTATTATAGTGTATTTATTTTCGATGGTTTAATGTCACGACCATAGATATCAGAATATTTGTCACGACTCACGACCGTCACAGTAGTGAATTATATGTTCACAAGACTTCAGGTTAGTTATGGTACCCTAGTATATTTTTAACTAGAATTACTAAACTTTACTGATACCATGGCTACAATGAAGTGAATCTAAATTACTTGATTCAGCCATTAAAAATATCATGCTTTCTTTCAGGCCTGGTACCAGTGGTTCCAAACGACGCAAAAAGGCGAAGAACCCACAGCATACCGATGGCGAGGCAGAGAAGATACCGGTGACCAGCTGAACCCCAAAACCTTGACTTCGGGACTCGATGATTATCCTAGGTAAGGGTTGTGTCATGTTACATAATTTGTATAAATCTTCTAATACGTTATACTGTGTTAGTGTAAGACGAGCTCCGTGACGCAGCGGTCAACACGCCAGCCTGCGACACGGGGTCTCAGGTTCGATCCCCGGTCGATCGGGTCATAATGGAAAACGATCTTTTTCAGAATGACCTGGGTCTTGAATGTTTATCTATATAAGTAAATGTTATAAAACATAGTATTATTGAGTTAGTATCCTACGACACAAGTTCACAACTTACTGTGGGGGGTCTAGCTCAATCTGTGTGATTTGTCTGTTTATATTTATTTATAAGTACTTTAAAGTTAGGGCCTAAAAAGCTCGAGGTCGATTAAAGAGTTATGAAGAGGGCTATACTTTGTGTTTCTCTACGAGCACGAATCAGAATCAAGCAAGCGACATATATATGGTCAAATTCATAGCGGAACAATCGGAAATATTTGATTTGGTAGTGCGAAGTGTTTTAAACAAAGAAGGAAAGCTGTTTTAGGAAAAATACCTATATATAGTGTCGTTGAGTTAGTATCCCATTACACAAGTCTCGAACTTACTTTGGGGCTAGCTTAATCTGTGTGGTTTGTCCGTATATATTTATTATTTATTAATATTATTTATGTAGTAAACTTTTTTTCCTTGGTTTACTTTTTCCTCCTTAAGGGTGCGCTAGTCAGGTGTTTCGCCATACAAATTCTGTAGGGTGATGACTCCGTTGTTCGGTATCGTCTGTTTAAAGTTTTTAATTCTATCGATATGTTTTGTCGTTATCTATGCTTGTATGGAATCATAATTGTAAAATTATAAGTACTTTAAAAGTTATGAGTCTCAAAACATTCCGTTTTAACACGTAATTTTAACGCAACTTTGGGCACAATTAAATACCAGAAGGAGTATAAAATCTCTAAATAAAATTCATACAAGCATAGTCCGGTTATTAAAAAATATAAATTATTTTACTTTTAATAAAAACATTCAGCTGTTTTATCACAAGAACACTTCTCCCAAACGCATACTCACGAATTTTTAGACGACGAAGATTTAGATTTTCAACAATATTTGTGTTTGCACACACTAGACTGTTGTTCTGATGTGCTTATAAATCATTGTAAATAGTTCCGCACTGTTCAAAACCGATTCTATCCCTTTCTCAGAGAAATAGCACGCATTTTAGCCACGTGCGCTGACGAGTTCGAGTTCCCGACTAGCGCATCCTTAAGGCCGCACACTAGGCATACTAGCGACACCAATAATTTTATTCCTAATGCTTTATAAATTGAAAGAAATTCAAAAATGTAAATTATATAAGCCTCTCAAAAATGTAAATCATATATTCTCTTAATGACTGCCCCTCATAATATTAAACATGATTCCAAAAATACTTCAGGTTATTTACTAAGGCTTATATGATTTACATTCTTGAATTTCTTTCTATTTGTAAAGTATTAGGAATACAATTATTGGCGTCGCTACTGTGCATAGTGTGCCCCCTTAATCACACAACGCCCCCATTTCAATGTCATCCGAGTGCCAAATGTTTTTTGCACTGTAATAAAATAAATCACTTTAATATAATATAATAATAAATATATAGGGACATATCACACAAATTGAGCTAGCCCCACAGTAAGTTGTGAACTTGTGTCGTGGGATACTAACTCAACGATACTATATTTTATAATATATACTTATATAAATATATTATAAAATATAGTAATATATAAGATATTAAAAAATATAATAATATATAAATAAATATATTATAAAATAAACATCCAAGACCCAGGTCAATCTGAAAAAGATCATTTCCCATCCTGACCTGACTGGGGATCGAACCCGGGACCTCCGTGTCGCAGGCTGGCGTGTTGACCGCTGCGCCACGGAGCTCGACAATACAACTTTGTTATCCATGACATTGACACTTGCCTTTCTATCAACGCCATTTAGCGTCATCTTTATAGTAAACGTTTTCTCCTTAGTACCCTGATAGAAATGCTTTAATTTTTGTTATGCTATATTAATTATAATTTGTCGAGCTCCGTAGCGCAGCGGTCAACACGCTAGCCTGCGACACGGGGATCCCGGGTTCGATCCCCGGTCAGGTCAAGATGGAAAAAGATCTTTTTCATATTGACCTGGGTCTTGGATGTTTATCTATATAAGTATATACTATAAAATATAGTATCGTTGAGTTAGTATCCTGCGACACAAGTTCACAACTTACTGTGGGGCTAGCTCAATTTGTGTGATATGTCCCTATATATTTATTTAGCTTGTATTAAGAAGCATGATTCTGCGCAAAGATTAATGGTTGACCGTGACACGGCAATACTACAGGTTTGTGTCTCGCTCGCACATATGCAATTTTATATAACCACTAGCTGTTACCCGCGGCTCTGCTCGCGTGATATATAGCCTATGTTCTTCTCAGTACCCTAACCTATATGTATGCAAAATTTCATGATGATCGGTTTAGTAGATACGGCGTGAAAGCGTAACAAACGAACAAACTCATTTTCGCCATTATAATACTAGTTGGGATTGGTGGGATAGTTTATACACCATTGCATATGTGCGAGCGAAACACCAACCCGTAGTATTTCTGTCTCTTACTATGCCAAAAGTTATTATGGGTCTTTCTACTATTAAGGTCCTTGATAAAAGTATTTATCTTAGATATTCCTTTCACAGAGCATCCCACCCATCAGACATTGAGAGGCACGTCGATCTCCGATGTTGGATGTATGCAGCCGCAGACAGTATGGCCACCATAGCAGAGATGCTGCAACGGGACACTAGCAAGTATGTATACTTCCTTACGGCTCGTGTGCTCCTAGTATTATCGGTCGGCAGTCAGTAATGGTCATCAGTATCTCGAGCTCCTCCGTGCTTCGGAAGGCACGTTAAGCCGTTGGTCCCGGCTGTCATCATTGATGGCAGTCGTTAATTGAAAAATCTGACACCAGTGTTGGCCACTTACACACACGAAAAACTAAACAAAACATCAGTGTACTACGGAGTTATTGTTGTTTTCAACATCATGAATCGTGAATACCTCACCAGAGGAAGTATACATACCAAAGACAATTAATACTAACGTAATAGACTGCCCACCTCATACAAAAATATTGGACCAAATTAAGGTTGCGAAAAGCAGGGGAATGTATGGCGCAGGAGAGTTGCTTGGTAGTCGATACTAGATGGCGGTAATCTGCGTTAGCCTTTAAATCACGAAATATACGGTGTCATTTTAAAATTTTATGCCTAAAATATTGTTTTGATTTTTAATAGCAGCGTTTTACCTACCAATAAAACGCTTATTAAGCGATAACCTTATTTGAAACCTAATTAAACAACAATTGAGAGTAGCGAGCTTGACTTCCGGTAGCAGGTCGGCTATTTTACCGATTTTCCCTTATGACGTCGGCTAACTTCCGGTGGCCAGGAGGGGGGCACGTGGCGCCGTGCCACTGCTCTGAGCCTCATTGGATCTCGAAATTGATTCGCATAAGAAACACCTGGCAGTGATTGTGTATTAGGTTTCAAATAAGGTTATCGCTTAATAAGCGTTTTATTGGTAGGTAAAACGCTGCTATTAAGCTTATGAACCGTTATTTGAAACCTAATTAAACAACAATTGAGAGATTGTCTGTTATCGCCTGGTGTACCGGTTTTAGCCAATGACATGATGGATATGATATCATGTGAAACTGAATAGTTAAATAAATCAGATGTGAAAATAAAATGCATGACAAGACCGACAAGAAAGAATAATAAAAAACGTTATTTTACCAAAGGTTAGATCGGACTTTATAAACAAAAAAATTATCATATAAAAAATAAAAATTATTTGAATGATAATAAAGTAAACAAAGACTGAATTAATAAACACTTGTTTAAGTGTCAAATTCATTAACAACACAGATGGTATAAGTAAAGCTTAAATATCAAATTTACAATAATATAAATGGTAATGAGTACGAATAACTCGTACTATACCTGGCCAAAAATAAATGACGAAATTGAATATAAATTACATTCAGAACCATTATTATTTTTATAATAAAAATATTGTAAAACAGGATTTGCATCAGAACATCAAATAACCATCATATGACGTAGGTACTTTTCCTTATTTCATCGAAGATCAATAATAATCGGACTACTTTCAATAGTAAATAACAAAAGAAATCACCTGGAGGAAAGAACTTCAAAAACTCACTTAACAAATTGCAAGGTTTACCTTGCGAAAAATATTTATTTTTCTATAACCTTTGTATCATACAGTCTTGTTGTCACGTGCAATAAGTTTCAGTATCCATGGTATAAAACCATTTGAATTGCATGTTCAAGTCCTATTACGTAGATATGGAAACAAATAGAATAATTTGTTAAAATTAGCCATGAGTAATTCTGTTCCATTTTCAAAATATATGACATATATGTACATTGGTTAGAATAAAGCCAAAAAGGTAATTTTAAAGTAAGGAAAATTGAGATGAACTTTGACCGTTGTAATCTTTATAAAGTAAAATATGCTTGTGCACCGCACTTAGCAAGATGATAGCCGTAATTAGGACAAAACAACTTCTTTCTGGCTAAAATATACCCAGAAGATTTGTAATACAAAGGCTATATGGTAGATACAAACAGCTCTCGCAACTGTATTGTCTTTGAGATGATAAAATGCAGAGGAATGACAAACATTTTATTTTTACACAAGAAAAAGTAAAACTAAACCTCAAGTAGTAAGTAAACTAAGAAAGTAATAAATTGAATTTTGACTACAAATATCTTGCTTTTCTGTTGCTAGGCTGGAATAGCACTAGTCAACTTTACAGAGGCACAAACGGGAGACCGTTCATTAGTAAGATGAATAAATAGTCTTATCATTATTGATATTAAAAACAATCAAACCTGGTATTTCAAATACTTCGAATTTTGAAACAGGCAAAAAATATCACATAAACAATATACCTTGTTAAAGCAATATGATCTGGATTTCCATCCTAGTATAGGATTAAAGTTCGGATTTGAAAATCTAATTCGGATTGTTCCTATATTTAAACAAACATAAAAGTTAGTGCGATATTATCATTTTAAGTGATAAATAGTGTCAAACACACCTTTTAATACCATTTTTGGTAAGACTAAGGCCAGCTAAGAGTTCCTTTATAAATTATTCAGTGAAGATTAGTAGAACCGTTTCAATTAAAGAAGCAAAAGAAAGCAAGTTTAATAAGATTGTTATACGAATTTTTTTATTTATTGTAGTTTCTTTACGTACATTAAATAATTCAATAAACTCCAAATACTGAGATTGCAATCAGATTTGCATTCACTTCTCAAATATATGTGGTCCAATAAAATATTTTATGTTGTCCAATAAATAAACTAATTAAAAAAAATTAATAAATCACAAAATGTCAAATGCTGTTGTTAGCCTTAAACCGTGATAAAGCCTCAAAACTGAAACAGATTTAGACTAAAAGAAAATCGAAGATATGTATGTCTGCAGGCCCCGGGCCATGGGTGTCCAAAGCACTCCCGCTGAGAATGCAACCGGAAAAACGCTCAGATGAGAGAGGAGTCGGGCGAACGATACAGGACAAACCAATCATCCATCACTCGGCGAAGGGCCTGGATGAGATGTTAAGAAGCTAGTAGCTAAAGAAAACACCGAGAATTATTGCTTAACATGCATGTCTTTTAAATTTTATTCAACTTTTAAAATGTATGTAATGGTAAACTGAATTTTTTAAATATATTTTTCAATAAACTGATACCAAACTTTTTTTTTTTTTGTAAGAAATATTACAACATAAAACCGACTTTGCCTTGTGAAATTAGAGCGCATCTTTAACCTGCCAAGCCCAAAAATAGCCTTTTGATATGACGAGGAGGCTAATCTACGACGAAAAGCTGCTAAAGTTTTCTTTAAAATATTAAAAATAATTTGACGAACCGTTATAATCACCGCCTGAGGTCGGTAAATAAAATAAGCAAGGTCAAAAGACGAACTCTCTTTGTCGACTTTACTATTGTTGCACATTATGAAATTAGGCAAAATGCTAGGAAATGCTACATTCTAAAGATAGAAAGGAGGCTTATAGTATGCAGTGGGCGTAGAAAGCTGATGATGATTATGTGTTATACGTTTGCATTAAATACTAGTGTAGCACATACCGTGCATTCCACTTATTCATACATTACGGTAAAGTGACCATAAAAAAAAATCGATAGTCAATTTTCATAGCTAGTGTCATAGTTTGAGATGAAAAATATCTGCGACATTACATTATAGTGTAATCAGAAAAACTCGCCTGGCCGGTTCGACTTTGCAATGAAAGTTGGTAAAAGTATTTCTTAGATCAAGACAATTATTTTTATACGATATTAATATAACAATATTTCATTATCAATGAGATGGTGAAGGATAACTAAAAACAAGTTCGGTGCAAACTACGAGTACTTTCGTAGAACACTTTATTGTGAAACTCCGGCAGTGAATGTGTTAACCAGAGACTGCGCCTCTTCGGCAAAGTTTGCGATGTAGCTTTTATTTAAGTTCGTAACTGATTCTAGTGGCTAACTTAAACATTAATTTTATAATTTCTTGGGATACAGTTCAATTTACTGTGAAAGTTAATAACTAGCTAATACCGCAACAGGTCTGATCTGAGCCTGTGTGTTCAATTTAACGTTAGCATTATTCATAAGGAGCCAAATCTAGATCATACACATTTGGCTTCAAGTATAGCCCAAACGACTCTAAAATTCATAATTGACAATATTTTCAGCATTGGAAATACTGCTTGACCCGAGCCCATGAATTAAACTGAGCTTTCACATTAGTTTTATGATAAAAAAAGCCCAAGTAAATAAACATGAAAAATGTAGTTACTTTAATAACTTCATGAATATATTTAAAGAGATCATTATTCGCGACGCAAAATGTCGCTCCACTTATTATAAAAAAAAAAAATAATGTTATGGCATGACTAGGCTTGCCCTGAGCCTGCGCATTAAGCTGAGCATACGCAACAGCTAATCAATTGCACTTAAATAAAATTGTTATACAACCAGAATGTAACTCCTCTTGATTTATCGCGATTGGCGAGTTTATTTGAGCTTTTGCTGCAGTTTTACTCATCATTAAATAGTTCTATTTACGTCATTCATAAAATAATCCGAAATTGCGACATGGCTTGGCTTGGCCTGAGCTCAAGCGTTCAGGTGTGCTTACGTAGCAGCTTTGTTTCAGCAAAATAAAAGTTAATATTAAGAACCAAAATGTATTTTATTTTACTTCATGTATTGCATGTCTATAATTAAAATAGACGCAATAGGCAGCATGACTAGGCTTGAGCCTGAGCCTGCACGTTTAGCTGAGCTTGTGCAGCAGCTTCATTTATTCGCACTATGAATAATACAATGTTTTAGCATGACTGGGCATGACCCGAGCCTGCACGCTCAGCTGAGCTTGCACAGCAGCTTTATTTATTTGCACTATCAACAATACGATGTTCTGGCATGACTGGGCTTGACCCGAGCCTGCACGTTCAGCTGAGCTTGCGCAGCAGCTTTATAAATAATCCAATGTTCCAGCATGACTGGGCTTGACCCGAGTCTGCACGTTAAGCATAGCTAAGCTAACAGCATTATTTCGATAAGGTGTGGTCAAGGTATCACCCTATTATATAAAATTCATTTATGTATCAATTTTCTATTCCATACAAAGATTTTGTTCCTACAAAGAAATTAGTAAAAAGAAATAAACAAAATTGTCCACCGTAATCGACAATTGAATAAACTAGCAATTCAATGATAAGTTCACACTTCAACTTTTTAATGAATACTATCTTTTAATATACTTAATGAAATGTTTAGTTACCTCTAGAAACAAAATTAATATACGGAATTGATCTCCATATCCTCATCTCCTTGAGGGTAAGTGATATGAAAACAAAACAAAAAATCTTCGCAATCGAAAAGGATTTTCCGTTAATTTAAATGTTTTATTGAGTAGCTCAATAGCTAGTTATATTATTCATTATGCAGCAAAGAACCAGTTTCATGAAGTGATATAAATGAAAATCATTCATATCTATATTAAGTTTTATTGTTAATCTTGTCAATCGCTTATTAACGTAAAATATTACGCAGTCTATGGCTGCACATTTTCTTGACATATAGTTAATCTTTATAAAGGCAACGGCCTTAACTTCAAAAAGGCTTAATAAGCAACGCCAACGTGTTAATATAATCTTGAATATCACTTACATGCTCTGCATAGCAACACTACATTCCTTGGTCTGGATAGTTTCTCAATTTATTCACTGACACAGTCACTTTAAATTATATAGGAATATAACAACTTAAGAATTCAACATTTAAATAGCACTGTTTGTTAATCAGATGGACTGTTAAATAACCAATATATAAGTAACGAACGATTTGCATCGTTAAAATCCTTTAAAAAATCCGTTATTATATTGAATTTTTGAATTCAAATAATAACATGTTTCAGGGAAAATCAGTAATCTGAAAAATAAAAAGCTGAAAAGCGAAAATATATAAGTAATAAAAATGTAAGTACGTGCACTTACCAATACAACCGACTGCTACGATAGTCAAGACGCCAATGAGGCTCAGAGCAGTGGCGCGGCGCCACGTGCCCCCCTCCTGGCCACCGGAAGTTAGCCGACGTCATAAGGGAAAATCGGTAAAATAGCCGACCTGCTACCGGAAGTCAAGCTCGCTACTCTCAATTGTTGTTTAATTAGGTTTCAAATAACGGTTCATAAGCTTAATAAGATATATATTGTGAATCATGTTTTTATATTCTCATAATACGGTAGATACAATGTTGTGTAGTTTCGAGTGGCGCCATCTATGCGAGTCTCTGAGAACAAATCGATTAAGGCGTTGAGACCACATGATAAATACCATACTTGCAGGTATAGCAACTATTATTTTTGTATATTTTCTAATGGGTCATGTGCTCCTAGTAATCTCGGTCAGCCTTCAGTAAAGGTGATCTGTATAACCAGCAGGCCTATTTGCTAACTTTTGACAGCTACGGTGTACATCATTATCATGGTAACTTCAATATTCATTACGGCTTCGGTATGATTGACTATTTTTATTTAATATATGAAAACCGTAATGGATTCGAAAGTGACAATCAAATCGTTGTACACCGAGTTAGCAAATCGGCCTGTTGGTCTTTGTTTTGTTATAATAAACTTTTTACATAACGGATGACGGTCATCCATATGTATGTTCATAATAAATATGGTAGACTCTTATCGTCTTTATAGGAATAAGCTAGCTGTAGAAATGTTTTGGCAATGTAAAATTTATAAATTGTTTAGAATATATGTAACACTAGCTGTTACCCGCGGCTTCGCCCGCGTAATACATAGCGTATGTCCTTCTCGGTAACCTAACCTATGTGTATGCAAAAAATCATGATGATCGGTTCAGTAGTTTCGGCGTGAAAGCGTAACAAACAAACAAACAAACTCACTTTCACATTTATAATATTAATTAGTTAGGATTAGGATTAAAGCCTGTTTGTGTCTTTTAATAAATAAATAAATAAGTAATTGTGCTATCAAATTGTGATTTGATAGCACAATTACTTATTTATTTTAACTTACTCAAACTTACTCAAAAAAACGTAAAAATTTTTACGTTTCTTTGAGCACGAAACAGGCCAGTATGTGAATTTCGCCTACTAGACTTGCGCGGGCTGACACGCGGTATTATCATTACTTTCGTCTCTAGTAGAGCGCAAGTGACATTGCATGGTCTATCGTCTCCTAGCAGTTCACACTTGACCAATATGTCTTTTCTAGGTGTATTTTTTTTATTTAATCTATATTATCCCACCGTTGGGCAAAGGTCTCCCCCATTTCCATGCAGGACTGTCTAGAGCCAATTGTGACCGTTCCTCATTCAATTTATTTTATTTTATTCTATTTATTTTTATACTTATTTTTTTATTTTATTTCCAGATTCGAAGCGACCCGTGCCCAGTTGGCAGACGAGGACCTTCTCAACGAGCTACACTGGTCCGCGTCTACACAGACCTACGCTGATTACGGTAAGATCTTAGCAGAATATAGAAATTGCTTATTGGTCCCATAAAAAAAGTTGTTCATATTGACGGGCTGAGTCGCCCCTTTAAGGCTCCGACACAGTTATCGGGACACATTGTATATGCCGCAAATGAGATATCTATGGTTTTAGGCAACTTTTAGAAGACATTATTATGTACCACATAATCAATTTCAGGTCTCCACACTGATGGTGTGCGTCTCGTCCGGAAGCAACCAAAGAACCCCGGCGAACAACCCAAAGTTGTTCGCAGTGTGAGCGTACCGCCACAGCCCAGATTGGTTACCAGTGCTTTTGGTGAGTGAAACCTACTTTTGTTTATGTTCTCCTAGTAGCGCGGAAGATCTCTTTCGTTATCAACCAAAGAATCCCGGTGGACAACCAAAGAACATCGATGAACAACCCAAAGTTGTTCGCAGTGTGAGCGTAACGCCGCAGCCGCGATTGGTTACCAGTGCATTTAGTGAGTGAAACCTACTTTTGTTTATATTCTCCTAGTAGTACGGAAGACATATCTTCCGAAAGCCTAAGAACCCCGGTGCCCAACCCAAAATTGTTCGCAGTGTAAGTGTGAGCGTACCATCACGGTCACACTTCGAGCAACACGGCCTCCGTACCGGACGGAGGGAGTGGGCAAAGCGACAATTTACTATGACAATTTTTCTGGCGTTTTTTGCGGGAGGAAATGTCCACACAAGTTTAGTTCCGCACACCTACATACAAATCTTAAACTGTCACTTGATAGTAATTATGACATTGTCACAAAAAATGACATAAAAAAGAAAAAATAATTTGTGTACAGATGAGTCACACAACTAACACATAGACATGCATATGCCTAATTTTGGCTTGTACCTTGACAGAGGGGAATGCAGCGTATGGCTACTCCCAAGCGGTCACAGTACATTGGAACTTAATGTAATTTTTACAGATTTATTGAGATCTGTGTATCGACTAGCCCAATGTATTAGTTTGATGAAAATTTCTGTCCGCCTCGGCTTTACCCGTGCGTGGTACATACCTAGTCCTATATGGCACTCAGGGATAACGTACCTATCCAACGGAAGAACTACTGAACAAATTTCAAAGGAATTTTTGAAATTCATAGAGAGTTCATACAAATTAGCGCGTTCAATCAATTATAAGATTGTTCAAAAGCTATAGACTACTAGGGACGATTTTGAAAAAAATCTTATTCTTGATTTTCCCAACAGCCGAGCCCAAAAGTTACTATATAAAAAATACATATATTATTGACAATATCTCTTTGTGCGTTACTCTTTGCAGGTTATGTGTCCCTGTTCCCGATGCTGTTGAAGGTACTCCGGCCTGAAAGTGACAATCTAGGCAAGATCTTCGAGACTCTGGACAAGCCTGACCTGCTGTGGTCGCCTTACGGTCTAAGGTCAGTGTTAACATCATCATCAGGTCTTTGTTAGTCTCCACTGCAGGAGCACGACCCTCTCTGTTCTACTAGAGCCATATATTAGCCAGAGCAGTCAGAGCATTTGGCGTACACTCTCCACGCTGGCCAGACAGGTTGGAGAGGTCTCTTCTTTAAAGCTTAGCCTACGTACATTATGTGTGATGCAAGTACGGTAAGCTGGATATTAAACTCGTAGTCAAAAAATTTAAAAAAATTAAAATTAAATTAAAATTGTTATTTCATTACTGTAAAATATACATTTCTGGATAGTGATTAGAGTCCACTTTTAAGCATAAAATGCCTGTGTTAGTGTTCCCCGCTCTCTCACCAAACAAGTCCTAGTTATGATTACATGTCAACTTATTTAAGTGTATAAAGTAACAACAGATTTCATGTCAAGTAGACATTATTTTTAGGTATTATATTTATTTATCATTAGTAAAAATATACATATAGATGTAGGATGAAAGGTTTTTAAGATGAACGGAACGTATTTTGTAAGACAGAGACATAAGAAAAGACGCTAAGTTAAAAGACGTGTAAGATTTTGTAAAAAGTGAATTATTTCAATATATTTTAAGTATACTCGAAATCCTGGTTTTCTATAACACCTACTCCTACAATATTTTTGGGGGCTCGTCCGGGATAGGTGTTCAAGATCCTAGAAGCCAGCAGTGATCATCACAAAAAGACGAGGCAAACGGCGTGAGTCGGCGTGTTGTCGAAAAGGCGAAGTGTGTTCGCTAGCTGTATTTTTGGGGATTGAAGACGCATTTCCAAAATTATGGCACAGGGTAAGGCTAAAGGTGGTGATGACGAGCATTTCGAGCAGGCGATGTCGACCAGGAGTGATTTGTATGGAGCGATGGTGTTGGCGGAAGGCCTCATACCCAAATTCACAGGGACGGACAAGACGTATACGGCGTCCAGGTGGATCCAAGATGTTGAGGACCATGCTGAAATCCATTGGTTTCTATAAAACCTACTCCCACATAGATATTAAAATATACATCAAATTTTCACAAATTTTATGCAGTTAAAAAGTAAAGAAAAATAATTCAATGTCATACATATTATGTTGCACACAAGCATTCATAAAAGCTTCCGTTTCGTCATAACTCCAAATAAAAGAGTAAGGTCATTTTCATTTACTTTTTTACCTTATTTTTTTCAGATCATTGTCAAAGTCGTCGCCTCTCTTCATGAAGCGGAACACAGAGCACGACCCTCCGTACTGGCGCGGCCAAGTGTGGATCAACATCAACTATCTCGCTCTCTCAGCCCTGAAACACTACTCAACGGTCAACGGGCCACATAAGGAGCGAGCGAGAGAGCTGCATACGAAATTGAGATCCAATGTCGTTCGTAAGTATTGTTGAAATACCAGGAGAACATGAGTTTGTAGGTGATTTTATGAAAGTGTCATACAGGCGCGGCAATTTTTAAATCAAATCATTGTTTTTGTATACATTCAGGTAAAGATATCTTTTTCTCTTACAGGTAACATCTTATCCGAGTACCGTCGAACGGGCTACCTTTGGGAGCAGTACTCCTCAGAAGACGGCAGAGGGTCCGGCTGTCGACCGTTCACAGGCTGGACAGCGCTGGTCACGCTCATCATGGCCGAGGAATACTAAAACTCCTTCAGATTTATGTCAACCTAGTATTTAGTTTCATAGTGGAGTCATTGCGAGGCTTTGTATGAGTGCCTACTTTGCTGGACTGCTACGACCGAGGAATACTAAAACACCTTCATAGTTATGACAGCCTAGTACTTAGAGTCGTAGCGTAGTGGAGTCATGACGAAGCTTTGTACGAGTGCCTACTTCAGATTGCTGACTGTACTACGGTCGAGGAATACTAAAACACCTTCATTGCTATGACAGCCTAGTACTTAGAGTTTCATAGTGGAGTCGGCTTTGTATGAAGTGCCTGCCATTGCTGGACACTACGACCGAGGAACCTACACCGAGGTATACCGAGGTATTTGTATACCCCTTCAGATTAATGACAGCCTAGTACTTAGAGTGTCAAAGTGGTGACATTGCGAGACTTTGTACGTGTTAGGTACACTGAGGTTGACTTTGAATTTCGATTATTTCGATGGTAGTAAGTGTCGCGCATTTTATACCGCTGCACGGGGTACCTATGGGAGCGGCTCCTCAGAAGACGGCAGAGGGTCAAGATGTCGACCGTTCACAGGCTGGACTGCGTTGGTCACGCTCATCATGGCCGAGGAATACTAGAACACCTTCATTGTTATGATAGCCTAGTACTTAGTTTCATAGTGGAGTCATTACGAGGCTTTTGTATGAGTGCCTACCTACTTAAGTGGACTGCAGTACGACCGAGGAATACTAAAACACCTTCATTGTTATGTATGACAGCCTAGTACTTAGAGTCGTAGTGTGGTGGAGTCATGGCGAGGCTTTGTACTAAGTGCCTACTTAACATTGCTTAACTACGACCGAGGAACTACACCGAGGAATATTAGAACACCTTTATTGTTATGTCAGCCTAGTACTTAGAGTTTCATAGTGGAGTCATTACGAGGCTTTGTATGAGTGCCTACTTAACAAATGGCAGCAAGTGTCGCGCATTTGATAAAAACCGGCCAAGTGCGTGTCGGACCACGCGCAGTATAGGGTTCCGTAGTTGCGAATGACAACTTTGAGTTCACACTTTTCACACTCGCACCTCACAGTTTAACGACCAAAAACATCTAACAATGAAAATTGTATGAAATTTTACATTTTTCAGTACATTTTATAAGTTGTTTGCCTATAACTTTTTAGTTTGCACTTAGTACTCAGCTCTGATAGTTTTCCTTTCAACTTCAGTATATATACTACTACTGTAATTTTTTTCACGTATCCATACATAACCGTTTAGCAGATAGAGGGGGGGGGGGGGACACTTACCTCTAACAGTAATTTGCACTTTAAACCAAATATTTCGGAAACGGATCCCTAAATCGAAAAATGGTGTTCTCAACCTTACAATATTTTTTAAAGACCTATTTAACGATACCCCACACGATGGGTAAATAGAGAAAACAAAATTCTACCCCACTGTATGAGAGCTAACCTAAAAAAATTTTTTTTTAAGATTTCTTCTACCACTTTTTTGCCATGATTAATATACATACCCATACCAAATTACAGCTTTCTAGTACTTATAGTCTCTGAGTAAAACCGTGGACGGACAGACAGACAGACATAGCGAAACTATAAGGGTTCCTTGTTTACTACGGAACCCTAATAACATGACAGTGACACCGAACGTGGCGGCCTGTAATTTCAATGCGCGATGCTTACCGCTGGACTGTGCACTGGCAACGCGAAAAGAAACGACACTTAAGCATGTGTGCAAGTAATACCGCTTGCGGCTATGTGTGGGTGTCTGGACGTGTGCGGGGGGAGAGGCTTGTGTTCGTCTCTCGCACGTCTCGGCACGAAGTGAGTAGTGAGTGACTACCTACTCGTTGTCAACCCTAGCGCTAACACGGTCTGGCTCAAGGTCACCGGTGCCCGAACTCTCACGTAAAGGGAGTGTCATCGTTGTGGTGCGAGTCCTTATGCCTTGGTTTCCTCCATTGCTGTGGTGCGTAAACCAATCATTACATTTGGCCTACGATAGCTAGATAATTAAAGTATACCTACCTTGAATGCGTTATCATTAGAGGTTCATGCTCAAAAAGTTTAGTCGTAAAGTAAGAGTAAGTAGTTACGTTCAAAAAGTTAAACTGTCAATTGTATAGAGTAGTATAATGTAGATACCAAGTTAGTAAAATATCCGTACTGTACTGCGCAATCAACCACTGGTCGGAAAGAATTCGTGACGTATATAAAGATATAGTCTATGCTAATATCATTAAGAGAAGATATTTGATCGTTCGTTTGTTCCCATTGTGGCTCCGAAACTACGGGACCGATTTTGATTTTCAAAATTCTTTTCCCCGTAAAAAACTAACTTATCTACGGGTGATATATATTCGCGGACAAAATCGCGGGAAAATGGCTACTGTTAGATAAAAACTACAACAGTTGTATGAAAAAAATGTAAACAATATTGTGAAGGTTTTGGGTAAATGTTAATTGTAGGCCTTGTACGATAGTTATGCTAGTGTAGTGTAAAATAAGTAGATTTATATTTTTGTTATATTTCATTATGGGCTTTTATTTTTGCAATAGGTAATTATATTATTTTCTAAGTTTTTGAAAATTATGTCAAATCGCTTATAAGAGCATTACTTTTAAAATCTGGACAATTTATTGTGACTTTTTAACCTTTCCTTGCAAATCAGCATTAAAGTTTAAATAAATAATAAAGCCGCCAAAACGCTACAGACGCCATCACGTGTTGTCATGACGTCGCCTACATGCAAACTCCTGTTGTAGCTGTCAAATCAAACTTCGACTTACTGTTTACAGGCAGGTGACGTCACTTTTGTTTCAGCTAATCCCGTGCGTTTGCAATAATATTGTGAAATGTAAAAATTTAATTATTTTATTTATGATTGCTTATAAAAATAAGTTACCACTTAGGGGCGCCAGGCAGTCTGTTAAGTGCATCCGTAGGTACTTAGATATAGCTCAACCCTAAAGAAATTTTATTGTTTGTTTAAAACACATATCTCTACTTTGTAAAGGACGTATGTATGAAGCTTACATTCCGAAGGAAGTTCTCACACTATTGAACTAGTCAATTTTGTGTGCAACAAGGATCTGATGTTTCAGTCTCATCACCAATTCTACGTGGGTCTTTTATTTTTGTGACTTATGGTCTACTTAGTTTTGAATCTATTTTTATAGTCTTTACTAATATTATGAAGAGCAAAGATGTTCTTTTTTTGCATTGAATTAGATTCCGAAGCTACTGAACCGAATTTATCTGCGGGTGACATAAAGGCTGGTTTCAAAGCGATTCTGGGGGAACGCGCCGGTTGCCAGCGCGTCTCAACGGCGCGCGTTTGACCGGCGTCACTCTGAAACGCTAACTGCCAGTAGACGAGCTCGGACCGCGCGTGCTTCGCCAGCGCTGACAGCGCGCGTCTCACGAACGGCGCGTGTGAACTGCGCGACTTTGAAACGCAGCTAATATTCTAGTGTCTAGCCCGCTCCACACTCTCGTCGAGAGGTTTCGTTCTCGGTTCTCGACAAAATCCGCTACCTAGTGAATACAGCCGAGACTTGCCGAATGGGAGATAATACTGCAATGTTCTCCCGCCAGAGGGCAGCATTAGCAGAGACAGTAAACAAATGTTTGACATTAACAAGTATGTCAAACTTGCAATAAATTGCCTTTATTTTACATCCGAATACGCAGCATAATTGCATTTCTATATTTTAATACTTATAGGAGTATTTTAAAATCAAATTAATAAAGGATTAATGTATAATTTCACAAATTAATTGCGACTTTGATACTGACATGTACATACTTGTCAGTGTCAAACCTTTTTTACTGTATGTGCTAGTGGCGCACTCTGGCGGCACAACTTTCAGTAATATCTCCTATTACTGCCTCCACACTCTCGTATTCGCCTAGTGTAGTTTTGCCGAGTGTGGAGAGGGCTTCATTGCAAGCGCGCGCGTGTCGCCGGCGCTGGTCAAACGCGTCACTCTGAAACCAGCCAAACTGTAATTTACGCGGACGAGGGACGAGGACGCGGAAATGTTGCTAATTATTGATAAAAATACTTATGCTTCTACACAATCGCGCGTAAAAAAGTAAATGCAACTTGCATATTCCAATTGTTTATTAAATGCTTTATATTTATTTTATTATGAAGGTTGTATAATTGTTTGGAATATGTGTTTGTATATTTTGTAAATAGACTTGTTGATAAAATAAAAATCTTTTTGGTATTATTGTAGTTTCATTTGATTCTTGTGCTGTAGTTTTCAAGGTTGAAATTGACCATTGAAATTATCTGAAGGGGTGACTCAGCCCGTCAAAATGAACAACTTTCCTATGGGACCAATGATGGGAACTCGAAAACATTGTAAAAAAGATGATTCCGTGCTTCGGAAGGCACGTTAAGCCGTTGGTCCCGGCTGACATCTGGTAGTCGTTAAAGAATCCACGTCAGAGGCCGAGAGGCGGTTCCAAAGAACTCTGACACCAGGGTGTGCATAGTCGACTGACCGTGTCACCTACTCGAAATGATGATGATGATGATCGACATCTTCAGTGATCGACTGGTACGGTAATTTGTATGAAAAGTCGATTTGTAGCGTTCCCAAGTATTGGTCCTATGGAAATAGTTGTGCATTTTGACGGGCTTATCCCTTGAGGTTCCCGGTGCCGTGTGGTTCCCGGCAGAGTAGAATAGGACCACTCCAAGTCTTCCTGTGGATGTCGTAGAAGGCGACTTAGGAAATATAAGCTAAACATGTTTACAAAGAAATAAATGATTGATTGATTGATTGAAAGCTTAAAAACATCAAAGAGACCTCTCCAACCCGTCTGGCCAGCGTGGAGAGAGTAGGCCATATCCTCTGACTGCCCTGGCTAATTATGAATGGTGGTTCAGAGAGAATCTTGCTCCTGCAGTGGAGACTAAAAAAGGCCTGATGATGATGATGATGATCCCTTTTAGCAGCCTGATTTGCTAACTCTGTGTACAACGATTTGATTATCACTTTAGCATCCATTACGGTTTTCATATCATAAATAAAAATAGTCATTCATACCGAAGCCGTAATGAATATTGAAGTTACCATAAAAGTTATGTACACCGTAGTTGTCAAAAGTTAGCAAATAGGCCTGCAGGTAATTTCAGCATAATAAAAGTAAAATAATTTTATTGTTAGTTCGTCTTCTTCTTGTTTTATAAAATGGCTTCCACCGAGATTTCAGTGATTCTGCCAATATCCAGTAAATTGAGATACTAAGTATCGGTGTTGTACGGTAAAGTTGTAACAAGTAGCATCAAAGATGGCGTATGTTCTTTGATGCCTCGTGGTCGGGAGGTTATTGTGACAAGTCTATATACGAGTCCATATAACAGTCAACTTTAACTATTTCACATTTCACACAAATTGGTGTAGTTTGGTGCTTCGAGCAACACGGCCTCCGTACCGGACTGAGGGAGTGGGCAAAGCGACAATTTACTATTACAAATTTTTCTGGCGTTTTTTGCGGGGGGAAATGTGCACACAAGTTTAGTTCCGCACACCTACATACAAAACTTAAACTGTCACTTGATAGTAATTATGACATTGTCACAAAAAATGACATAAAATAGAAACAATAATTTGTGTACAGATGAGTCACACACAACTAACACATAGAAGTGCATATACCTAACTTGGCTTGTACCTTGACAGAGGGGAACGCAGCGTATGGCTACTTCCGTGTTGCTCGAAGAGTTAGGTGTTATAAATGCTCGTGCTCAGGAACAATTTGTGAAATAGTTAAAGTAGACTGTTAAATGGACTCTTATAGATTTGTCATAAGAAGCTCCCACGAGGCGGCTACCAAAGAACTTACGCCATCTTTGATGCCAATACCGTACAACACCGATACTTAGTATCTCATTATACTGGACATTGGCAGAATCACTGAAATCTCGGCGAAGCCATAATTTAAAAGAAGAAAGAAGAGAATGGCAGATGGAGTGAAGTACGAAATAAAAAATAATAATGTAGATACAAAACAATATCTTTAATTCACATTTCTTAACATTATTTACAATCACTGACATTGAGTACAATTATATTGTAGACATCCGTAGCTTTTAACAAAATATGATTACGATGACCAGCATTTAAGAAGATTAAAAACGTACAAATTAAATATAAAAAAAATAACAATTAAAAGATGAATGGTTTACGTTCGGTTAACAGACTTTTAAAGTCGTTAAGCTATTTCAGATGCTTTTAGGCAGCTTGAAAAATCTAACACTAGTGTGGCCCCTTTTTATGACAGAACGGCAAATGAGCAAGCGGGCCACCTGATGGTAAGTGACCGCCGCTAGTCACAAACAACTGCAACACCACGGGTGTTACAAGAGCATTGCCGGCCTTTATTTTCCCTCCCCAGAGGGAAAGGGGGGATGGGCCTCCAGCTCTCTCACTCACCGAACGAAGCACAGAAGCGGTAAAGCTACTACTCAAACGTCGATTTTCTGTGAGACTTACACATACGAAAAACAAAACAGCTAACGCAGATAGTCGGAGACCCAAGGAGACATATCTGGGGTGTACTTGGTGGGCGGGAGGTCGTAGGGGATCACTAGGGGGTTGTCTGCGTTTAGGTCCAGGGGGAAGAAGTCTTGGTTGATCTGAAACGAGAAATATTCACCTTTATTGACAGATGGCACATTGGTTAATACGCCACGCGACACGACAGGTCCCAGGTGCAATTCCCGGCCAGGTCATGATGAAAAATGATCCTTTTTATGGTTCCGTAGTAAACTAGGAACCCTTATAGTTTCGCCATGTCTGTCTGTCTGTCTGTCCATCCGCGGTTTTACTCAGAGACTAAGTACTAGAAAGCTATAATTTGGTACGAGTATGTATATTAATCATGGCAAAAAAGTCGTAGAAAAAAATCTTGAAAAAAAAATTTTTTTTTGGTAGCTCCTATACAAGTAAAGTGGGGGAGTATTTTTTTTCTCTACTTACCCATCGTGTGGGGGATCGTTAAAAAGGTCTTTGAAAAATATTGTGAGGTTGAGAACACCATTTTTCGATTTAGGGATCCGTTTCCGAAATATTTGGTTATAAAGTGCAAATTTTTGTTAGAGGTGCGTGTCCCCCCCCCCTCTATCTGCTAAACGGTTATATATGGATACGTGATAAAAATTACATCAGTAGTATATATACTGAAGTTGAAAGGAAAACTATCAGTGCTAGGTACTAAGTGCAAACTAAAAAGTCATAGGCAACCAACTTATAAAATGTACTGGAAAATTTAAAATTTCATACAATCTTTATTGTTAGATGTTTTTGGTCGTTAAACTGTGAGGTGCGAGTGTAAACAGTGTGAACTCAAAGTTGTCATTCGCAACTACGGAACCCTATACTGCGCGTGGCCCGACACGCACTTGGCCGGTTTTTTTTTAGATTGGCCTGGGTCTTGGATGTTTATCTATATAAGTATATCTATTATAAAATATAGTAAGGTTGAGTTAGTATGAACACCATTTGAGAAAACCATCTATTTTAACCCACTAGCGACGTTGATAATCTAGTATTCAATTATTAAGAGTCGCCTGGAAGCGCATGTCTCCATACAAACGGAAAAAGGGAATTGTGGCAATATTTGATAATTTTAGGGCAAAATTAAGCATCCAATCAATTAATCTCATTATAATCTACGTACGTTCCTATACAGCTTGGTTAAATTATCAAATGTTTGAGAATTATACGCCTCTCAAGATTTCCATACTAATTTGAAAAGGCTTGTAATTCTCAAACCATTGGTATTTTAACCAAGCTGTATAGGAACGTACGTAGATTATAATGAGATTAATTGATTAAATGCTTAATTTTACTCCAAAATTATCAAATATTGTCACAATTCCCTTTTTCCGTTTGTATGGAAACACGCGCTTCCAGGCGACTCTTAAGTTACCAGGATAACATAAACTACAAGCAACTCACCACCAAGGACCTTATAAACTAGTAGAAGCACTGGAGTACCCATAGTAACTTTTGGCATAGAAAGAGAAGACACCCATACAACCAAATCCGGTCGCGGTGTCTAAAATTTCATACACAAAGTAATCGACTGGTCGCAATGTGGTAATTGTTACTACACTTTGTGTCTACGTGAGGTTTAGCCTCAAAATGTCGTAACAGAGTATACACTTTGCGACTAAAATGTGACAGACTAATTTTGGTAACAGTGTTTCTTAAATATGTCCACATTGTTACTACGTTAAAAAATCAAGAACAAAACTATCTAAAAGTGTCTACACCGTGTGTACATTTTTGTTTCTAGAATGTTACTAAACTTTGTGTGTAAATAGTTACTAGTAAATGTGCACTTAGTGTAGAAACAAAGTGGAAACTAGTACACAGTTCTAGAACATTCGATGCCTATTAAAAAGTTAAGTGTTTCTCAAACTTTTTATCTGATCTTAATTGAGTGCTAGTACACATTAATTTGGAAGAAAAGTATACACTTTAATTTTTTTTGAAGAAAAACTGCTGCCTTCGCTTTACAGTGAAAGATAAATGGTTTCTGGCTGTTGATAATTGTGTTATGGAAATGCAATACGGAGAAATTATTAAAGGATATATGGTAGTAGCAGGAAAGAAAATTAAAAAGACTTGATTTCTTTGAATAACCTATCAAGTCATGATATCTCAATATACATGCTACATTATAAAACTATTAGCAAGAAGAACTGCAACGATACGAACTAAATCATATGGTATGTAAGCTAATTTCAAAGGGATAAGAATATTAAAATATTTCTACCTATACTTGCAACACTACAGTCGTTTTAAAATTATCAGCACTGCTTTTATAATTATTACTCAACCTGAAAATTAAAACTTTTTATTTCATGTGGTATTATTTATTTTTAATTATAATCATTAATTAGTTAATAATTACAATCAGTCGGTTAATCACAGATATAGTTATGCATAATTGCACATACATTGGGAATGTAATTCTAAGCCTACTTGATGACCCATTAATGAATATTATTTATTAAAATTCTGGACGTCTTCTGCGGCTTCCTCACTGCAGTAGATTATTTTTTCTGACGCTGCAGAACCATCAGCGTCAGCGTTAGCGTTAGAAATATTTATGTCCTGCTTTGATGATGAAACTTTGGACCTGAAAATAAATACCTATATTAAACCTTTTTCTATTTATTTATTTTACTGACACCAATGAGATAATTTACTTAACCTTTTTTTTACACCCTAAGAGAAGGAAAATACTAATTTGTAGTAGTCCTGCCATAGATATACCTATGTATGTATTGTATACCTACTAGGTAGGTACCTAAAACGTGGAGTGAAACATTATGCCTCAAAATGATATTGTTTGGTGACGTTTCTACAAAACCTAGGTATGTATGTACCTAACCTTAATAATAAAGTCAATATTTTTAGAGATATCGATGTGGGTATGCGTTAAACAGAGGATAATGATACCTACTGAGTCCTATATCAACCTATCATGTCCCACTACCAGGCACGGTATTGTGAACTTATGCTGTTCAGTTTAACTTATTTTCTAATATTGTGTCCAATAAGGAATTTATCAGTCTATCTACGCTCATGGTCCCTCACTTGTGGAATCTGCATTACGACAGTACATTGATACCTAGTTGATAAATGTTTGGAACCACTAGCATCGGATTTTTCCGTCGGCCATAATAGATTTTGTTTCTGGATCAAGCAATAAGTACACTTTGTGTCGACTTTGTTACTAAACTTTGTTACCATACTTTGTCACCTTACTAAATCAAGTAAGTTGAAATTAAAACAAAAATAAATACATACTTTTGCAATAATTATTGTATTCTAAAATAAAAACAAGATCTAAATGATTTAAATTTTGTAATTATCAACAATGACACTCAAGAAATATTAATTTTTCTTATCACAAATTTAACAAAATAGTAAATGTTTTATCTTACTTCTTTATAAATCGCCGGCGCCTTTATAATTTGGAATTATCTTCCAAATTCCCTCGACAAACTAACTTGCGCACTACGTAAAAAACAAATATAAGGTTAAAACTTACCTTATCATACAATTGTTAAATAAAATATATAACTTTTGTAATGGCTGATTACACTGACAAGTAAACTTAAACGTATAAAATGGATGTCAAATTTAGGTAGCATTAAACGTTCAATCGTTCAATCATTCGATTATCGTTCATTCATAAAGGTCACAATCTGGAAACAAAGTTACTACAATGTTACGAAACATCTTTTCTAAAATGTAACCACTTTTATGTTTCTTAACTTCCCCACTTTTTGTCGAGGTGTCGACACAAAGTAGACACAGCTACTATGTTTGTTACCGGTGTCGAAATATTGTTTCTAAACAGTGTGTACACTGCGACCGAAATGGTTGTATGGGATCTTCATAATTCTAACGCACTCTAATCTAGGTTGACCAACATGACAATAGTTATAGTTTTTACACTGTACAACGACACAGCCTTTTATTTCCGTCTCACAATATCGTATCGTATCAATTCTAAGGGGAAGACACTTACCATAAAGATGCTAATAAGTTTTAAGCCTGCATTTCTCATATGGATCAACAAGCAGCTTTGCTATGGTGCAAGTAGCAATACGTATGAGACTGTCACAGTATGACACGTAAGCCGTAGGCGTAGTATCCATTTGAACACATTGCACCAGCAAAGAAACAAAGTGACAAACAAACACATTCCAAAATTACTAGGGAGTTCTTGGCGGGAATTTTAGCGGACTACACGGTGTCTGTTTTGGATTGTTTTGCAAATTGATTCTAATGGACTTTATAATGTGAAATTGGTGTTATTTGGTGTTATAAATGCCCATAGTTAAGAACAATGTGTAGAATAACTAAAGTAGACTGTCATTGTGCGGCTGTAGTGAGATTTACATAGCGGGCTGTTGGTTGTCCGCCTTGCTGCGTCGTCAATGATGAAACCAGTGGATTCGCGAAGAGTTGTCGCCAGGGGCTCCGTGAAAACAACGAAATGAATTATACACCATCATTTCGTTGACAACAAACAAGAATAACTCGCCAACTCGCGAAATAAATTAAGAAAGGCTCTAAAGAACTTGTATCCAGGGCCGTTAAACAACACTAAAAAAAAAAACAAAATTACTAGGCAATCATAAGTAACAAGCAACTCACCACGAATCGTGGCAGGAATAAGACACCAGCTTCGTAACTCATGAGTCTTAAGGCCGAATTTCCCTTGTTTATGGATCCCCAAGCCGCTTTGCTGACGTTACCGGAAGTTAATAAGTAGTAGGCGGCCATCTTGTTGTCGGGCGAGGTGCGCGTGTAGGACTTTATGTGCGGCATGGCGCGGTTGCGGTTGCTGCAGGTCGCTTTCCATTGGCTGGAAATAAATCAAAGTTTTTATTTACCAAGGAACATATTTGTACTGTTTTGCCGTGTTGTTCTGTAGAATAGGACCACTCCAAATCTTCTCGTGGATGTAGTAGAAAGCGGCTAAGGAAACACAAGCTAAATAAAGCATAAAACCATGAGAGAGACCTCGCCAATCCGTCTGGCCTTCGTGGAGTGTGTAGACCAAATCTGGTCTTTTTTAGTCTTCACTGCAGGAGCACGACCCTCTCCGTACTATCAGATCTATATATTAGCCAGAGCAGTCAGAGGATTTGGCCTACACTCTCCACGCTGGCCAGACGGGTTGGAGTTGGGTTCAAAACGATCAATATCTCAGGGAGCAATGAGTGAGTATAATTTAATTTTACCTAACAAGCCCTGAATATTTTTGTACGGATATGTCAAAAAAATAAAAGTATATTAGGACAACAGAAACTTACTAGAGGTAATCTACAAAGCCCGGTTTTATTTGTCCGTATATATTTATATTTAGTGACTAATTCCTAGATATACTCTTCGAGCCACGTCTGTTTGGCGTGGGCGTCTGCAGCATACGGGAGACAGCCGCCGCCGAAGAACCCGTCGAAGTTTATAGAACGGACAAGGTATACCTACACGGTGAAATATTGATCGTTTTGGGCATCAAGAAGTGATTCAGCCCGTCGATTTGAAAAACTTTACCTTGGAATATTTTTTTTAAACATTTCCATTCAAAAATATACAGCTGCCTGGTCAATTATTCTAGAAATGTCCATAAAATTTATGAGGTGATCAGAATAGGAGATAATACTGCAATGTTCTCCCGCCAGAGGGCAGCATTAGCAGAGACAGTAAACAAATGTTTGACATTGACAAGTCTGTCAAAGTCGCAATAAATTGCCTTTATTTTACATACAATTACGCAGCACAAATACATTTTTATATTAAAATAGTCATAGGTGTATTTTAAAATCAAATTAATAAAGGAATAATGTCTAATTTTACAGATTAATTGCGACTCTGACATTTTCAAGTATATACTTTTCAGTGATTAACCTCTTTTACTGTATGTGCTAGTGGTGCACTCTGGCGGCACAGCTTTCAGTAATATGTCCTATTGCGTGTTCCATACACTCAGATAACAGTGAGGTGTACTAGGAGAACAGAAACTTACTAGAGGTAATCTACGAGCCAGGTCTGTTTGGCGTGGGCGTCTGCAGCATAGGGCAGACAGCCCCCACCCAGCAAGCCGTCGTGCGATTGTCTCACGTTCTCTGAAAATCAATAAAAGAATGAGTAAGCAGGCCCCCTTTTTTTTAAATGTGTGAATATGCGTTATGCATTCCGTTCGGCTTCGGGTAAAATCAAGTGTACAAATCCATATATTCTCTTCTCTTCCGCTTATACTAGGAATGTAGGAACGGTTGGGGCGCCACCAATCTTATCATATCATATCATTTATTGCATTGCATAACATATGATTTGTACACAAATATGTTACATATTTTGACTAAATACATATGTACCTTGTCAGGCATTGCAATGGGACCTTCCACCAACCCAGCTGATGCGACGTCCATACAGGGACCCTTTTCTATTTACATACATACATACATACATACTATCACGCCTCTTTCCCATGGGGGTAGGCAGAGACCAAGGACCGCCACTTGCTACGATCCTTACAAAACTCTTTCGCTTCATCTACATCCATCACTCTTTTGATACATGCTCGCCGGTTTCGGGTACTCCTGACTTTTCTATTTATACACTCCAAAATAGCATCTATTGCCAACCGTCACGAGGTATATTAAAATGTTCTCTGCATGACTGCAGGAAAAATTTTAACATCCCCTAGCCATCTGCTCCAAAAAGTGCCTAAGAACTCTTCAGTTCTCTAGGATCCCAAGGATAAGAAAAGCGTAACTAACTAATCAAAATAGGTAAAGATTTGAGAAGGTACCTGTTTTGTTTATTGAATGAATCCCCACTATCCGAATCTCACCTATTATAAATGCGAACGTGAGTTTGTTTATTTACGCTTTCACGCCTCATCTACTGAACCTATCATCATGAAATTTGGCATACATATAGGTTAGGGTACTTCTTCTTCTTAGCGTATCGACTCGAAATTATATTTGTGTTGACCAAAACTCTGCTACTGATATAGCGTTATCAGTAGCATTGTATAGGTCCTCGCGTGTACAGGTGGTAGGACACGCAGGGCAAGATAATAAGTGTGCCATGGTCTGAGGGATGGCACCATAAATGGCACTACCATGGTTAGGGTACTGAGAAGGACATAGACTATATATCACGCAGCCGAAGCCGCGGGTAACAGCTAGTCATCTATAATTTTTTTAGCCTGCTTTTCGGTCCTACTGCTAGGCAGAGGCCTCCCCTTTTTTTCCCCACTGATCCCTATCCAATGCAGCTTGCTTGCATCTATAATTAGCAAAGTAAAAAAACCGGCCAAGTGCGTGTCGGGCCACGCGCAGTGTAGGGTTCCGTAGATGCGAATGACAACTTTGAGTTCAGCACTGTTCACACTCGCACATCACAGTTTAACGACCAAAAACATGTAAGAATGAAAATGTATGAAATTTTACATTTTCGAGTACATTTTATAAGTTGGTTGCCTATAACTTTTTAGTTTGTACTTAGTACTCAGCTCTGATAGTTTTCCTTTCAACTTCAGGATATATACTACTGCTGTAATTTTTTTCACGTATCCATATATAACCGTTTAGCAGATAGAGGGGGGGGGGACACTTACCTCTAACAAAAATTTGAACTTTAAAACCAAATATTTCGTAAACGGATCCCTAAATCTAAAAATGGTGTTCTCAACCTCACAATATTTTTCAAAGACCTATTTAACGATACCCCAGGCAATGGGTAAGTAAAGAAAAAAAAATATTCCCCCACTTTACTTGTATGGGAGCTAACCCAAAAAAAAATTTTTTTCAAGATTTTCTTCTACCACTTTTTTGCCATGATTAATATACACACCATACCAAATTACAGCTTTCTAGTACTTATAGTCTCTGAGTAAAACCGCGGACGGACAGACAGACAGACAGACAGACATGGCGAAACTATAAGGGTTCCTAGTTTACTACGGAACCCTAAAAAGGTAAAAAAAGAATTCATACCTAATGACGGATAGATAAGTTTGAGTTCAGGAGGCATGGACAGCAACTGCGATTGGTTCTTGATCTTCGTGAAGTGGTGGAGGAAGTCGCCCGTCAACCAGAGCTGCAGCAGACATAAGTTAAGACATCAATTCCTCCGTGAATGTGGTATTTCTTTACATCATTATCAGGTCTTATTTCGTCTCCACTGCAGGAGCACGACCCTCTCTGTGCTACCAGCGCTACATGTTAGCCTGATCAGTCAGAGGATTTGGCTTACACTCTCCACGCTGGCCAGACGGGTTGGAGAGGTTTCTCTTTACATCTTGAGCGGCAATAGTTATAGTTTTATTTGTGGTAGAGCCACGCTACCGGTGAAAATCATTTTTGCTAGTAGCATGAATGGGCCGGCTCATCCGGGGAAGTACCACACTCTCACAGAAAACCGACGTTTGAGTAGTAGCTTTACCACTTCTATGCTTCGTTCGGTGAGTGAGAGAGCTGGAGGCCCATCCCCGGAAACTAAAAGCACTAAAAGGCCGGCAACGCTCCTGTTAAACCCCTGGTTGCCCCTGGTGCATTAGTCTATTGGCAGCAGTGATCACTTACCATCAGGTGCCCCGCTAGCTCGTTTGCAGTCTTATGTCATAAAATAAAAACCGGTCAAGTGTGAGTCAAACTCGCGCAATGAGGGTTCCGTACAATATGCTTCGTGAACTCACCCCTTGTGTGTAATTCCCCCTTTTCTGAGCTTGGAATTCAAAATGTGCTTTCATAAAAAATAAAATTGCTGTTTTTTTGATTGACAGCTGTCCCATCTATGCGATTATGCAAAAATGTAGATAGTGCTATCTAGTGGTGTTTTGGTGAACTATTTCCTTAGGTGAACTTATTATAGTGGGTTTATTACTTTATTTTCAACTGATAGAATTCTTATTATTTTTCCTGTAATTTTCAAGCAAACAACTATATTTTGTAATTTTTTCAAAATTTTAGACCCAGTAGTTTCGGAGTTCAGGGGGGGGGGGGGGGGGAATGGTCAATTTTCGCCTCCTTTTGTGAATAACATCAAAAGTATTGATTTTACCCGAACAAAAAAAATATTTTTGAGATCCTCATAACAAGCCCTTTCATTTGATATATGACACAGTATGGTTTGCAAAACTTTTTTTTTTAATTTTCTATTTGGGCCCCCGAAAATGACCCTCATTTTAAAAAACTATTTATTTAGTTAGCACATTCGTGTTTGGGTCATACGATTACACCATCTTACCAAATTTCACCTAATTTGGTTCAGTAGATTCGGAGAAAATCGGCTGTGACAGACGGACGGACGGACAGACAGACGCACGAGTGATCCTATAAGGGTTCCGTTTTTCATTTTTTGTACGGAACCCTAAAAATAGTCTGTCCAGGCAAATTGTTTACTGCAAACAATTTGCAGCCACAGATTTTGAAAGGTAAAATAAGTAATAAAATTGCATATGTGCGAGCGGGTCCTGTAGTATTTCCGTCTCGCGATCAACCATAAAGCTCTGCACATAATTACGCTCTCAATTATAAGGATCATAAAGTTCAATATCGTATAGCAAATATTTCAAAAGTTCTATCAGGTACTAAAGAGAAGACGCTTAAAATATAGATGGTCCAAACGCGCAACTTTGATTAGAATACCAACCTATGCTGCTAGATCTATGATTACTTGTTACATATTTATGGTATCTTGGTATATTTCGCCTCTATTTACTTCTAAATTCCCTCTTCTCTCCCTACTTCTTTCTCTCTTACCCTCTACTTCTTTCCACTATTTATGAAACTATTAGCATGTGGTGTTCTCAGAGAGTCGCATAGATGGCGCCACTCGAAACTACACAACATTGTATCTACCGTATTATGAGAATATAAAAACATGATTCACAAAATACATCTTATTAAAAATCAAAACAATATTTTAGGCATAATATTTTAAAATGACACCTTATATTTAGTAAGTTAAAGGCTAACGCAGATTACCGCCATCTAGTATCGACTACCAAGCAACTCTCCTGCCGCATTGCCATACATTCGCCTGCTTTTCGCAACCTTAATTTGGTCCAATATTTTTGTATGAGGTGGGCAGTCTATTACGTTAGTATTATATTGTCTTTGCTATTAGCAATGATTATGCCCACCCATCATAAAACAGCACCAACCTTAGGCTCCTTTCCGTAGTTTCCTATACTGCTAGTCTGCGCTATGAGCGGCCATTTCCTGTTTTCTTCTGGAGGTATACAGCAGTATTGCCGAAGTTAGGCTCCCATTTTCATTATGATGCTAGAGCTAACACTACTTCTTACATATTTATGGTATCCTGGTACTTTTTAACTTTAATTACCTACTTTTTAATTCTCTCTTCCCCCCCCCCCCCCCCCTTTTTATCTTGTCTCCACCTCTTCCCCTATTTCGTACCATTATTTGACGAGCTAGGGGCTTTCACTTAGCGCCCACCCATCATAAAACAGCACTAACCTTAGGTTCCTTTCCGTAGCTTCCTATACTGCTCGCCTGGGCTATGAGCGGCCATTTCCTGTTTTCTTCTGGAGGAATACAGCAGTGCTGCCGAAGTAACGCCCCGACTTTGGTCATCCCCCAATCCAGGTCGAAATGAGAGCCAGGAGCTGATGGTATTAGAAAGACACTGAAAGAAGATTACGAAAATTAAATTTTCTGTGCCGATTTTTTTTGGAAATAAGGATCTATTCATATTTTGTTTGACTTTCAGTTACTAGCAATTTTCCTGCGACTTCGTTCCGCGTAAATTATAGCCTATGTCATCCGCAGATAAATTAGCTTTATAGGTGAAAGAATATTGATGTCCAGTGGTTTCGAAGCCTAGCAAACAAACAAAAAATCAAATCATTTTTTATAATAATAGTATAGATGTAAAGAAACGACTATTCCTTAATTCAGTCTGGTCACCCTACTTCACTAAGTTATGGGTAAAACAGCACGCATACTATTTTACCGTCCCCATACTACTATGATAATGGCGACCGGAACTGTCGATAAAGTAGAGAGACCGCTATTTTGATTATTCTGTGGTGTTGTGTACATAGTAAAGAAAATAATTATTTTAAAAGGAATTTGAAGATTGAATAAACTTTAAATGTCGTTTCTTTGTTTTCAGGTAAAATAGTGTTATTTTAATTTTTAGTGTTATTTATAAGTATTTCATGTAAGTACCTACTAAAAACACATTGTTTATTTGAAAATTAGAAATTCCTTACACTAAGAAAGAAAGGGCATTATATAGATATTCAAATCAACTACTGTCAATCTTACCAGGATAACATAAAAGAGTAGAAAGTAAACTTAATCATACTAAAATAAACAAAGTAAAATCAACCTTATTACTTACTTAATATGACTGAAATCGCATCGCTTCACCCTCTCAATATAATACGCTAGATGAGACATATGGTAATGGTTTAAATATCTTAATAGAGACTTTTTGAAGTTGGTCGGGGACTCTCCTTCGAAGGGCATGGCTTCGGGAGGCAGTTCGGGGCAACTGGGACTGAACCATAAGCTGTAACAAAATAACAGTTTAGACTATAGACAAATACATGGCAAAATTATGGTCGCTTTAGACCCTAAAAGGGTGTGAATCACCTGTTTCGATAAATTGACTGACTTGGCTGAACACTATAGAAATGTAATTTTTTTTGGGGTGCCCGCTTTGGTCTCATTTCGAAAATTGTTCTTATGGACGGGCTGAATAAGGCCGTTAAAGCGATCAAAAATTCGTAATGCGCTATCTAGGGCCTAACAGCATAAAATTTTAAATGGTCTCTTCGTTTTCTTTCAAGGTCATCTGACAGATTTGAAATTGAAATTTTTAACGAAAGAAATCAAATTCCATTTTTTTTATACTTTTTCAAAGGTTTTTCACACTACGACTGTTAATATGGCTATATTATCTATACTCTGCCGCGTGATTCCCGGCAGAGTAGAATAGGACCACTCCAAGTCTTACCGTGGATGTCGTAGAAGGCGACTTAGGAACCACAAGCTAATCAAAGCTGAAACATCAAAGAGACCTCTCCAACCCGTCTGACCGGAGTGGCCAGCATAGGGAGTGTAGGCCAATTTCTCAGACGGTTCTGGCTAATATATGGGTCTGTTAATAGAGAGGGTTATGCTCCTGCAGTGGAGACTAAAAAACACCTGATGATGATGTTGATATTAGATATTGACTTACCCTTGCGTTCTGTTCTCCCAGTCATCCAAGTACAGGTTAGCTGTGGAGACCACGACTCGTAGAGATCCGTCTTCGTAGCAAAGGATCATCATTTTGCTGAAACGACAATGTTAAATTATGTTATACTAGCTGTGCGCGCAACTTCATACGCGTGAAAAAGTAGCCTATGTCCTCTCTCAGACTCCAGAACTGTTTTTTTTTTTAATCGGTTCATTAGTTTTGGTGACAGACAGACAGATAGAGTTACTTTTGCACTTATAATATAAGTACAGATTACATTCAAGTTATATTCTCTTTCTATGTCAAAAGTTATTATCAGGTCTTTTGAGCTTAGGTACGTTACCTACTACCTTATCATGATACCCTAGTACTACCAAAATCCAATCATACAAAAATAAAACCTCACGTATGATATTCCCGAACGGCGTGGGCATAGACACGTACAGTAGTACCACTTTAATAAGTCGCATCGGGCTTATTAGATGGTGCAGAATAGCGCATCCTACCGCCGACTCAAACCGAATGAAAACAATAATGAAGTAACGAACTTATTGCTACTACATAAGATTTGAAATCCGAAAACTACAGAACTCGTGCTGTCTCGCTCACAATGCTTGTACGACTGCCGAGATTGGCCGAGACGCCGCATGGCGTGTACACATCAACCAATAGCGGACGGGTATTTTCGCGTCATGCAAAAATTTTACTTTTGCGCAGGTACATCGGTGTAACTTATAAAAGTGGTATTACTGTAATGCGCGTCTACATTTGGCTTCTTTTTGTTTATGGTCTTTAAATCCTCCACCTTCTCACCATAGAGCATGACACTTCACGACTTTGAGCTTAGTATTTATATAGCAAGTGTTAGAACCCTGATAGAACAGTTTCCATTTTTGATATACTATATTAATTCTTATAATAGAGAGCATAATTCTGCATTTGCAGCATCCTTACATTATATAACTTACCTACTGCCTTAACATGATACCCTAGTACTTTTACCAAAATACAAACATACATGAATCATACAAATATAAAACCTCACGTATGATGTTTCCCGAACGGTGTGGGCATAGACACATAATGCGCGTCTACATTAGGCTTCTTCTTGTTTATGGTCTTCAAATCCTCCATTTCCTCGCCATAGAGAATCGTTAGCTTCTTATTGCTGTATCCAGCGAAGTAGTATTGAGCTAACAGCCACCCAACTTCGACCATAAAGTTGATTTGGAGCGAGCATTTCAGTTCTCCGAGACTTCGGTCTAAGATTTCTGAAATATAAAAACAATAATCATCATCATCAGGTCTTTGTAAGTCTCCACTGTAGGAACTCTGTACTACCAGAGCCATATATTAGTTAGAGCAGTCATTGTATGACGATGGTGAAATATATAGGGGCATATAACACAAATTAAGCTAGCCCCACACCATCATCATCATCAGCCTATACTCGTCTGCCGGATATAGGCCTCCCCAATTGCACGCCATCGAGATCTATCTTCGGCTGCTTGCATACAGTTCCTGCCAGCCCCTCAGCAAGTTGTAAATTTCTGTCGTAGAATACTATCTCAATGATCAGCATTATCGAAGCTGAGTGCTTATAATAAACTAAGGACTATAATAGCAAACTCACTGTGTTCGAACTTCATACTTTTAGAATAAATTTAAATAAAATTATTTTAATACGGTTTTTATGGTGTTTATTACATTATTTATACACCTAACGTTTCGAGTACTTTACAGTGTTCGTGGTCGCAGGTAGACTAAGTTGATATTTGTCTAGTATTTTATAAGAACTGCAAAATTCATTCATACTTTTTGTTTGTTCGTTTGTATTTGTTATACACATTTTTACAATATTTTTTTTTTTTTTTGAGGACATAATCACACAAATTGAGCTAGCCCCACAGTAAGTTGTGAACTTGTGTCGCAGGATACTAACTCAACGATACTATATTTTATAATATATACTTATATAGATAAACATCCAAGACCCAGGTCAATATGAAAAAGATCTTTTTCCATCTTGACCTGACCGGGGATCGAACCCGGGACCCCCGTGTCGCAGGCTAGCGTGTTGACCGCTGCGCCACGGAGCTCGACAACATAATTAGATAGATATAACAAATTGTACTAAATAATAAATGGTAATAAATAAATATATACAGACAAATGACACAGATTGAGCTAGTCCCAAAGTAAGTTCGAGATTTGTGTTATGCGATACTAACTCAACAAAACTATATTTTATTACAAATACATATATAGATAAACATCCAAGACCCAGGTCAGTCTGAAAAGATTTAATACCTATACAAAATTACACAACACACAAGTTTTCGATACAAAACTTCAACTCGCTGTAATTTTGTATAGGTATTGTTTTTAAAATTGAAATCTGATTATAAACATCAATATGCCTTATCCGGTCGTATGTACGAAATTTGGTTGAGATTGGCTTAACTGTTGTAAAACTAAAACGAAACTACGTTTGTATGGGATTGCGCCTTTACGTGAGACTCTTAAGAACTTACTTTGGGGCTAGCTCAATCTGTGATTAGTAAAAAATAAATAAATATAATACTAACGTAATAGACTGCCCACCTCATACAAGAATATTGGACCAAATTAAGGTTGCGAAAAGCAGGCGAATGTATGGCGCAGGAGAGTTGCTTGCTACTCGATACTAGATGGCGGTAATCTGCGTTAGCCTTTAACTCACTAAATATACGGTGTCATTTTAAAATATTATGCCTAAATTGCCGTGTGGTTCCCGGCAGAGTAGAATAGGACCACTCCTAGTCATCCCGTGGATATCGTAAAAAGCGACTAAGGAAAAACAAGCTAAACAAAGCTTATAAACATCATAGAGACCTCTCCAACACGTCTGGCCAGCGTGGAGAGTGTAGGCCAAATCCTCTGAATATTCAAGCTTATATATGGCTCTGGTAGTACAGAGAGGGTCGTGCTCCTGCAGTGGAGACTAAAAAAAAAAAGACCTGATGATGATGCCTAAATTATTGTTTTAATTTTTAATATGATATAATTTCTGAATCATGTTTTTATATTCTCATAATACGGTAGATACAATGTTGTGTAGTTTCGAGTGGCGCCATCTATGCGAGTCTCTGAGAACAAATCGTACGATTAAGGCGTTGAGACCACATGGCTTACCTTATATTTTAACGACCCCCAAGCAGGGCTATATCACTTACCTAAGAAAGTGATGGAGTATGGTTGACTATGCGTTTCTCTGGCGTCCGATATAGTTGTATAGAAGATGTGGTAGGGGGCGCTAGCGGCGTGCTTGGCCAACATGTTGCCTTTCGGTAACACCACCTTTAGGAAAGTCTCTGGTCGCCTCGTAGGTTCTACTATCGGGCGGTAGGTGGAATCTGGAAATACGGAGGTTTATTTCATTACAAATAGAAGCCACTTCCAACCGGTCATATTGGATATCCTTAGGGGAGGCCTATGTCCAGCAGAGGACTTCTTGCGGATGATGGTGAAGATTTAGTTACAAAGTTTGATTAGAAAATTGATTTTAGTAGACTTTATAATGTATAATTTAACATATTATTAACAAAAAACAAAAACCGACTTCAACCCTATCAATTTGTTTGAATAAGCATAAGAATAAAATGGAAATAAGTGTAATCCGAACGGAATACATGTAAAAAAAATGTATTTTGTGTATTTTTTCAAAAAGCGCTCGACACATTTCAATAAAAATTCAATGGGACCATCTGTTAAGTTGTACTTATCGAACAAAAAAAGAATTTCTTAAATCGGTCCAGGCGTCTTCGAGGATTCGGGGAACATACATAAAAAAAAAATAAAGATTCCGACGAATTGAGAACCTCCTCCTTTTTTGAAGTCGTTTAAAAATCAGTGTAATTAGCTGTTATAATTGCCCATATTTATGAACAAATTAGGGACAAATCACACAGATTGAGCAAGCTACACAGTAAGTTGTGAACTTGTGTCATAGGATACTAACTAATAAAAAAAAAAACATTTATTTTTATTTTTATCTACTTATGTACTAACCTTATTGTTTGTGAATTTAGTTATCGGAATACTTGTTATTGTTCTGTTAATGGCTCATTTATGTTGATCATGCTATGTACACACAGTTTGGACAATTTACTAATTCAATATTATATTTATAAGTTCATTTGTTAACAAGTTCATTAGTATAAAATGAAAATTTGTAAACTGTCTGTATGTGTACTTAAAATAAATAAATAAAAAAAAAACTCAACAATACTATACTTTAAAATAAATACTTTTATAGATACACATTCAAGATCCCATGTCCCCAATCTGAAAAAGATCGTTTTCTATCATGACCTGGCCGTGGATCCCAGGACCACTCTTATCGCAGGCTGGCGAGTTAACCACTGCGCCACCAAGGCCGTAGTTGGAAGGTTATGGTTATGGCGCATGAACATAATATTCGCAAAAACAAGTATTAAAATAAGTTAACTCACTTGAATTTTTGTCCTCTTTACTCTGATTTGTAGGAGACTTGTTTTTCTCTTTCTCCTCTACTTTCAAACTCCTACCTTCTTCTTTACTCTCCTTACTTCTAGAATTACTAACAGAGTTTCTACTGGTTGAGGTATCATTGCTCTCTTTACTTCTAGAATTACTAGCACTGCTACTGCTTGTTTCTGCTTTCTGTGATGATGAACTGCTTGGCTCTGTCTTCAGTTGTTCATTTGGTTTTGCAGCACTGGAAAAATAATGGAGATATTGAAGGCTGTTAGAGTATTACGTAATAACAGCTATTATGAAACCTGTTCCTCCTCTTGTTTGCAAACGTAAGAGAAGCTCTGGTATTTTCTACATACTTGCGATAATATAAATTACATCAGAATTTTGTTTTTTTTTATATTAACATTTTTTTACTGTGCTATGATCCATATCACAGCTCATTGTTGCATTTTTACGTTTTTTTTGAGCACAAATTATATTATTACAGTACTACCACTTTTATAAGTTACGCCAATGTACCTGCGTAGAAGTTAAAATATTACATGGCGCGAAAATACCCGTCCGCTATTGGTTGATGTGTACGCGCTATGCGGCGTCTCGGCCACTCTCGGCAGTCGTACAAGCATTGTTAGCGAGATAGCACGAGTCGAGTAGCTATAAGTTCATTAAATAAATAAATAAATATATACGGACAAATCACACAGATTGAGCTAGCCCCAAAGTAAGTTCTTATGAAAGACTTGTGTTATGGGATACTAACTCAACGATACTATATTTTATAACAAATACATATATATTATTATTATTTTTATTATTTATTATAAATACACTAGCAGCTTAAAGCTGATGCGTGTATATCACTGCACTTGTGTTTTAAAAGTTTTTAAATGTTTATCAAGTCTATTTTTGAAACTGTTCACACTTGAAGCACTTATCACAGATTCCGGTAAAGAGTTCCACATTCGCACAACACGGTTTGGCAAAAAGTGTTTTTTGGGGTTGCTAGTACACCGAGGTAAACTAAGTTTCATGGAGTGCCCTCTGAGTTGTTTATTTTGATTTTTTGTATATATGTCCTCAAGACTTCCTACATTATAATGGTTGTTTAAGATTTTGTATGTTTCTATGAGGTCTCCCCTCTTCCTCCTCTGTTCAAGCGTCGTCAAATTCAGTTCTAGAAGTCGTTCTTCATATGGTTTATCTTTTAAACAAGGAACCATTTTTGTTGCCCGCCTCTGTACTTTTTCTAAGATTTCGATATCTTTCTTGAAATATGGGTTCCATATTTGAAAAGCATATTCTAGGAGAGGTCTTATATATGTTCTATAGATATTAATAAACAATTCCTTCGTTATAAAAATAAACGCCTTCCTAATCATGTACAGCATGGAGTTTGCTTTCTTAGCTACACTAGTAATATGCTCGTCCCATTTGAGATTGTTCTTGACAACAACGCCCAGATCCCTTTGGGAGTCAACAGCTTGTACAGTCACTGAGTCAATTGTATACTGGTGTTTCGGATTGTTAGTCCCTATATGTAAAACAGTACACTTGGTCTCATTAAGTGAAATCAGCCACTCTCTTGTCCATTGCACAATTCTGTCGAGGTCTTGTTGAATAGAGTTGTGAGAGATAAGTGGATTCCCCATAATTTTTGTATCATCAGCAAATATTGATACGTCTGAGTGAATAACGGCCTTCAAGTCTGTTATAAATAGCACAAAGAGAATGGGTCCAAGCACAGATCCTTGCGGCACGCCACTGTGAACGTCATGTGCATCTGATAATGTTTCTCCTACTCTGACTTTAAATTTTCTATTAGTTAGGAAGTCCTCTATCCATTGTAGGAGCTGTCCACGAATTCCGAGGTGTTCTAGTTTGGTTAAAAGTCTCTTTATAGGTACTCGGTCGAAAGCTTTTTCGTAATCTAAATAAACAACATCTGTGGGCTGATGATTATCCCAATTTTTAGTCCATTGGTCAAGACATGCAAGAAGATTCGTTACCGTGGATCTTTTAGGTACAAAACCATGCTGTTCGCTGGTGATAATGTTTTCTCTACTGATGAAAGCTCTTAGCTCAGCTGCAATTATTTTTTCCATCGCTCTACAAACTATGCTTGTGAGACTTATAGGACGAAAATTAGATGCCACGGTTTTATCACCTTTTTTATATATTGGGGTTACATGGGCTTTCTTCCAGTCATTAGGAAGCTTTCCACTTTTAAGTGATAAATTCATAATGTGTGCCAGCTGATGACTGAGAATATGGCTACACTTTTTTAGTAATATTGCAGGCAGGGCGTCGGGTCCCATTGAAGTAGTATCACTAAAAGATTTTAACGCACTCGTTACATTGTCTGGCGTGAATAACACAGACAGTATTGAGTTCTCAACTCTGGGGATTTGCACTTCAGGGATAGGTAAATTTGCCGGCTCCGTTACAAAGGACTGTTTAAATTGTTGGGCAAACAAGTTAGCGACCATCTTTTGATCGCTTGTGATATTTCCGCTATTGTCTTTCAGTGACGGTGGCACTGACACCGTTGAGCTTATTTGCTGACGAACATAAGAGTAGAATGATTTAGGTCCAGTTTTTACAATATCTTTTTCATATTTAATTCTCAGATTTCTAACTAAAGCAACAAGTTGATTGTTTACTTTTCTATATTTTTTATATGACTCATTCGTACCATTCAAAACATACTGTCTCCATAATTGCTTTTTATTCTCAGCCAGTTTTGAGACTTGTTGACTGATCCATGGTTTATTAATGTTAGGCTTCTTACAAGTTCTTTTAAGTGGGACGTGGGTGTCAATAATATCATGTGTTTTCTTTGTAAAGTTAGACCAAGCTACCTCAACGTCAGTATCGTCTGTGTCAACAATATTTCTCTCAGCAAAACTTTGCAATATTTCCTCATAATTTGCTTTGAAAAAGTTTCGGCGTATTGGTTCAGTATACGCTTTAGTAGTACATTGAGACCTGATTTGTGCTGTCCCTACTAGCACTTGGTGATCGCTTTTCCCTATATTGGGGTAGTGTTCTACTTTTGTACAAAAGTTTTCTTCATTACAAAGTATGAGATCAAGTAGAGATTTCTCATTATTCCTCATTCTAGTCATTTTTGTCACAAGTTGATGTAAATTACTGTTTACATACATTTCTACAAATTGCCCGTGGAGCAAATCATATTTTTGTATATCCACTTCGCATAAGGGCCATTTCAAATCAGGCAGGTTGAAGTCGCCCATTATTAGCAGAGTATCGGTACCTTCCGAGGCTTGTTTGATTGTATCAAATAATATTCTGTCAGACTCTTCAAATGTATAATGGGTAGGACGATAGATACCCGCCAACAGCATTTTGAAATTACCATATTTTAAGTTCAACCATAGTGCCTCGACTTGTTTAACATTGTAGGTGGGATGAATGGTTACTTGTATGGGTCTGTCGCATAGTTTATGTGATATATAGATAGCCACTCCCCCCCACCCTGTGCCTTTAGCTCGGTCATGTCTAAATAAGGTGTAACCCTTGATATCTATTAAACTATTACTTATACTAGGTTTCAAATGTGTCTCGGTTATTATAATACAGGTAGGTTTTATTTTATTAATCTCAATAAAAAGCAGATCTCTTTTAGCCGTAATTGATGCCAGGTTCGTATAGAAAAAGGTAATCTCTAGAAATTCATTGTGAGTGTCTATAGCTTTTTTTCACTTACAATTTTAGGAGTACCATATACATACTTTATAGTTAGATCTGTTTCTCCATTGTCCATTCTTAACTTCAGATCTTCTCGTAACTTTTTAAGATATTCACGTTGATAAGGCGTAAGATCGTTCTTAGCCGATACATTGGAAGGAAGTTTTTTATTATTTTTCAACACATTAATAGCGGACTTTTTATTAGGAAATATTACCTTAATTGGGCGCCGCGAAGACTGGTTTGGTTTGCCAAGGCGAACGATGGCCACTGGAGGCTCCAATTCGGACACATTGTTCAAGGTCTGTTGAACCTGCACCTTGTCATGCTCAATACGCACCTCTTTATCCCGCACACTATCACCTGTTTGCAGCTGACACTCCTCAATGCCAAAGAGAATAACATTTGTACTCCGTTTCTTCCTTTCAGCTAATTCCCCAAGAATATTCTCCATATTTGAATGATTTTGATTTGATTTTAAAGACTCAATTTCATTCTTTAATTGGGAAACAGTGTTTCTCAATGCCGGCAACTGGCGCACTCCAAGTTCACAATCCGGGCATAGATATTTTAATGTAGGAGATTGAAGAACAATCACTCTCAACTCAGTGGCTAGCAGCCCACTACACTTAACACATATTTGCCTTTTGCAACCATAACACTGGATTTTAGGATTTTTGTCGTCAATTTTAGGTATTTCTTTATCACATTTAAGACAGATAGGCATCTTGTTGTATTCAATTTGTTTCTATGACACTTTTCGAGGTTAAATATTTAGTAACTAGTTATTAGGAATTTTGCAAAAAGTTTTCTGTGATAACACTATTCACCACTTAGTCAGTCTATAAACAACACAATTACTCAATTTTTGGCTAATTACAACACAATTAGACTATTAAAAGCTTAATTTTAGAAATTAGCCACGAAACACAAGTGCACTTTTCAAATGTAGGTAGAGGAATATAGATAAACATCCAAGACCCAGGTCAATCTGAAAAAGATCGTTTTCCATCTTGACCTGACCGGGGATCGAACCCGGGACCATCCGTGTCGCAGGCAAGCGTGATGACCGCTGCGCCACGGAGCTCGTCAAAAGTTCGGAGTTCATTATTTCATTAATGTTTCCATTCGGTTTTTGAATCGGCGGTAGGTCGCGTTATTTTGCGCATGGAATAATGTCGATGCCACTGTTTAACGTGGTGCTACTACACACTCTTGTCTCTAGTAGCGTGATAAAAATTCCATGCTTAGTGTTTGGAACAACCAAAAATGTCATGGTAGTTGGTACATACCTATCCTGGCTTTTCGCTGGTTCATACAGGTTTTTCTCCAAGATGACCTTCAGCTGATCGGTGATCATATGTCTCTGGTGCATGAAGGTGTCCGGGATCGGAAAGTCTCCAGAGCCACTGTAGTTGTCCAGGATTTTCTCCACTGAAATTCAATATTAACACTGACTGCCGGAATGGTGGTCAGCAGGCATGTTTGATAACTTTTGACAACTACGGTGTAGAAATATTTGGTGACTTTAACATCCATTACTATCAGATTTCCGTATTCCTACGGAAATCTGATAGAATAAAATCAATTACTATTAGAAAGAAAACAAAGGTCAACGACATTATTCAAAATGTTAGAAGGACTAAATGGCGTTGGGTGGGCCATATGATAAGAGGAAATGAAAAGTGGTGCGAAATAGTATCAGAGTGGTACCCAAGGGAAGGTCAGAGAAATAGAGGAAGGCCACAGCTTAGATGGGACGACGATTTAAGCCAGGTTGGGGGAAAGACTTGGCCCAGGGTAGCTCGAGACAGAAAGGAGTGGAAGAGGCTGGAGGAGGCCTTTGCCGAAGGGCAATCAGACTTACAAACGAAAAGCAAGGCACAAATAGTAGAGCTGCAACAGTAGAAAGTCTGGAAACAAGGCTAATAATAATAACATCCATCACTGTTCATATATCTTAACACTCTTATCGCCACACATCTCATATGATTTTTCATAATAGCAGGCTGTGGGCTACTGGTAGACCACATGGCAGTGAGAGTGTTAAATAAAAATTGACAATCATACAAATGTTGTAATGGATGTTGAGGTCCAAAAGAATATTCCACACCATAGTTGTCAAAAGTTAGCAAAAAGACCTACTGGTGCGATGCGTTTAAAGACTTTGTATTAAAAAATGGCCTACTAAATACGTAAAACTACAGAAATTCGTGAGAGTCAGGTTATTTTTTTTTTTCTAGGTTCTCTTTCCTGACCAGGCAAAGGAAACTACATCCTTGCACATGTTTGTGTGTGAGTTAACTTTTATAATTTATAAGATACGGCACGTAACACTTGACTGAGAACAGTAGCTTCTAACCCTATTTTTCGGAAGCTTAATGGCTGGTATATACTTTGATTAATGCAAGTGCGAAGTACATACATTTGTTACTAAACGTTTAGTAGGAAATGAAAAAAACTTCGCACTTGCACTCATCAAAGTGTATAGCAGCTATAAGGAATCCTCAGCACGGGGGAGAAGCGAATCCGCCGTATTGCGAGATACGCTGCGAGTTTACGTTCTGTACCTTGGAACTATTATTAATTCTGTGCCTGCAGTGTGACAGCATGGCACAATGGGCACTAGGCCACAGAGATCATCAAAACTCATGTCTTATTATACTCCACTCTAGCAGTTTTCTTTCAACATACAATCTACTCACAATGAGCATGGCTGAACTCTCTGAAATGCGCCGGGTTCATCCTGTAACACTTCTCACCGTAGCTACACTCAGTTTTCACTCTTTTCGGCTTGGTATTATCTGAAATGTGGACAAATCTTTAAACGAACAGTTTTCTGCGATTTACAAGTAAGATACACTAGAATTGTTATACACCTACCATCCATTATGCCTCGACGTTTATTGGGAGTGTTCATTATAGATAAGTTATTCAGTTACCCTATATTGAGCTAAAAAATTTAATAAAACAACCGAAAAGAAACTTGGTTAAGTGAACATATTGGCTGTTGCTGTTGTGTGTGTGTGTACAATTTTCAAATTGTCAAATTTGACATTTGTAAACAAGTGGAAACGTTCCGTTTTGTTTGAGATAATCACAAAGAATTATGTATCCTCATAGAATAGTGGGAGAGCTCGTGAACCATCTGACTAAAGCTATGGGTTCCCCGAGCAAACGCTCGTGCACTGCACGATCGTGCAGTGCCGCCGCTATCCGATGGGTGGACTGTAGACGACGGACGTCAATCATTAGTGTTGCTAGTCTAGCCATTTGTTTAATCGATATCATAGACGATAAATTTACTGGGGTACTATTTTTGAACGTGTGACACTCGTCTTCGAACGATTTTTGTATGAAATACGTTCGCAGACGAGTGTCACGCGTTCAAAAATAGTACCCCTGTTCAGTATTTTACGATATAGTCTCTCTAATCTATGGGTAGTATGAGATGAGCACGAGATTAGTCATTCGCAAAGCTTAGCACCTGAATGCATTATTTAAACCTCTGTTCACTAACTAGCACGATAACAAATATATAACTTACTTACGTGGATTCAAAAGTATCTTAACTCTTTGATGTGGATACGTGTTGTTCCTTTGGACGAGCTCCGTGGCGCAGCGGTCAACACGCCAGGCTGTGACACGGATGGTCCCGGGTTCGATCCCCGGTCAGGTCAAAATGAAAAATGATCTTTTTCAGATTGACCTGGGTCTTGGGTGTTTATCTATATATGTATTTATTTGTTATAAAATATTCTATCGTTGAGTTAGTATCCCATGACACAAGTCTCGAACTTAATTTGGGGCTAGCTCAATCTGTGTGATTTGTCATTAAAAAAAAAAAACCTTTCCTGTCAGTCTTAGATAACTTAAAATTTTAGTGCCAGTGCCACCCAGAATTAAATTATTTTACTCCTAAAAGAATTCATGGTGGCGCTAGTTTCGCATAACACCTACGGCGCCCTAAATTTTATGCTGAAAATCATTTAAGTGTTTGGTATGACAATGTGTGTAGGAGATATTGGCGATAATTTTTAGGAATAAGAGTTTTTAAGTGCTCACACAGTGGGACGTGTGGTTCCCAATATTCCCATAGAGTAGTATGTATGCCCCTAACATGCTAAACGTGGTCTTTGGGTTTTATGACTGTGCTATGTTTACCCGGCAAGTAAATGTAGCAAGGCCATTAACATGAAAAAGAAGTTTTTTTGCTCATGGCGGACAGCAACCGCTCGAAAATGAATAATGTAAACTATTTAAACAAAGTTTAAAAAGGAGATTAATTCGACCTACCCGTACTGTAGCCCACCGTAATGTAATATTGTCAAAATTATCCAGTTCTTTTCTATACGTCGGTCTATTCCAGCAGCGTCTTAAGATGTGTACCGAAATATAAAAGTGTAATTATGTATGTCTTGTTCGTGCATATCTCAAAAATTAAAAATGGGATTGCAAAAGGTAGGTAAATGAGGTATATAGACTTAGTTATGGAACAATTTGAACGAAAGTGTTTTGAAGTTGGATTATTTTCAATTGTTCTTGTTGTGTTTATGTTAATTATACCATAAATACATCAGCACCCATAGCATGGCACCCGCGACGCCGTTTATATCGCGCGATAAACTGTTTACATTTCCCCCTATTTAATATTACGGTAAATAAGATGGCGATAGTCGATAAACGTTATCTCGTGTGCCATTCTACAGGCTTAGAAATAATTTCAAAATAATCTTCTTGCTCATCTTAAAGTCACAACTTAACGAGTACAATAATTTTATTTAATTTAGTCTAATTACTACAGATACATTCTGCAAAATATTTAATTGTTTCAAAAACATTCCGAGTTGAAGAAAATATCACGGAACTTCGTTTAATATAATGATACGTTTCAACATGAAGTAATATTTAATCAGGCAAACTTCCAAATCGAATAGCTATACTTACTTTAAAACTATTACAAACTATTATTAGATCTACCCAAAATTCAAGAAATACATCCAGTTTGTCACGTAGGATATATTTTCATCTTCGTTTTTTAATTCAGATGTCATCTTAATCGACAATCGATAACATAAAAATATAAAGATTAATCTGGCAACTCGCAATTTTTTCAGTTGGGAACACTGTTGCGGTGAACTTTGACCACCGCCGCCGTGCACGACCGTAGACAACGCCGTCCGGGGAAAACACCCAAACGTGTTTCCATAGAAAATGTATGGGTGACGTCATTCAACGTTGTGCTGACGAGCGTGCGATCACGATCGTGCAGTCGGGGAACCCATAGCTTAACCCGTTTCCCACAAAGCTAGAAATTTTTTAAATGATATTTTATTATCTGCTAATTATAAAAGTACCGATCTGCGCCCGTAGCATGGCTTGCGCGATAGTTACCTATCGCGGGGCGTTACTAATTTAAATGGTCGCCGTTTTTATCTAAGTAGCGAGCATGGATTGACAGTGCGATACAATTTGTCCCGTGGATAAATTTTAAACTACGTGTTAAAATGGCATTGCCATAATATTGAATAAAAAGTATTTACATATGACAACACCGAATCGGTAAATAGTGCTGTCCATTTTTCTTTAAATTTTTGACGTTCATCTCTCTTATTGTCTATGATTTCGCCCATTACTTGTCAAAATATTTTCAAAACATATATTTACGTTTGAAGATTTTACAGAGTTTTTATAAGAAAATGAGTAAATCTGCTTATAAAACAGAAGAATTATAATGTGGAATTTAAGTGAAGAGTATTTCGTGTACCAATCAAATGCCAATACTTCGTAGATAAAAGTGTTTCAGTGTAAGAAGTAACAATGTGAATTATTGGATGAGAGCCCGTGAAATTTTCACCAACTGTGAATTAACAGGCCTATTGGGCATTCAAGAAGGCAACTCCAGGGTGGAAGTCAAGACCATACTACATGACCACCTGACAAAACTTTAAGATCAATGGAAACTGTAAGTAAAATAATGCATAGGTACATTTACTCGTATTTTTTATGATATCGTAACTTGTCAAAGTAAACAGTACCTAGATTCAATTCCTTGACTTGAGATTGAATACTAAAAGACAATTTTTTTAATCTCCATTAGGTAAAATGTTTACAGTGAATCAGTTTTTTACAAAGTAAAAAATAACCTATAGCATAATTTTTTAAGGCTAATGCCGGTTTGTATATTATGTTATTATATGGATACTTGTTGTATTGGAACTTATCCGAACAAAAAGCATACTAAATACTTGTATCATGTTCATCCAGTCAAACTAACTACCCTTCCCTCGCTTGAAAAACGGTATCAATGGGTAGCAGCACTGTAACTAATATGTGGATCTCAGCAGAGTAGAATTGGACCACTTAAATAAAGCTTACATAAGCATCAAAGAGCTGCTCTGGCTAATATGGCTCTAGTTGTACAAAGATGGTCGTGCTTCTGTAGTGGAGACTAAGAAAGACTTGATAATGATGATGATGTTGTAACTGATACAAGCTAAACAGTCTGGGCTCACTAACCCATTTGCCATGTATAGTGGGTATTGCAAAACCATCCTAATGACGGAAATCCTTGGAAGAGGCCTACGTCTTGCAGTGGACTACTGCAAAAATACTGATAGCGCTTGTATGCTTAAAACTGCACATACTGCACAATAGGTTCCACATGCAGTTGGAGTAGCAGGCTATAAATAGGTATTTTCCTTAATCTTTATGTATTGTATGACTGAATGATATTTATTATTATATTATTTTAATTTATTTTATATTTTCAGAGTTGCAAGTCTTCTCCATGGACTGCTGCTATTAGACCAGCAGTACCTGATGCTAGTAGTGTAACTCGAGCAAAACATCTTTATAGAAAATCAGCTGAGCCAAGCCCGCACAAGAAGTTTTAAATGATTTGTGGTTATGTCTAAATGTACCTCAAGATTTGTTTATGTAATATAAAAGATTGAATGCTGTGCATGTCATTAAAAATAAAAATATGTTGAGTTAATGAGTTATTTTAATACTTATAGTAATAGAAAAATCACATACCTACCAAATAAATAATTCTCCAGCTTACTACGTTATCCTAACTTGAGGCGATTCTGATAGAGACCCGATGGGTGACGGCCAAGGGAGCGTAAGCATTATCAGCGCTTACGCACGTTAAGCAACCCTGAGCGCAGTCCCCATGGGGATGGGTGACCGTAAGCGGCATAAAATATCTCTAACTCCTCGATACCTCGGAAGGCCAGTTAAGCCGTTGGTTCCGGCTTGATAGCCGGAACCAAAGCACGAGGCTAACTATCAAGAACTTAGTCTCGAACAAACACAAGAACTAAAGATTCGTGGATAAAAGCATTTTTTTTTGAGCAAAATTTCATCAAGCAACACAATTTTTCCAGGTTCATCCTCAGCTGTGATACTTCTTGTTGTTAGAGTCTGCTTGTATGATAGCATTCATGCTGTAATAAAATTTGGCAAAGTTTTTACAGCCGGCCGCCTGCCTGGTGTCCCCTCCTTACTTTCGTCATTTCGTTCTTCTTCAGCTAGCTTAACGACTACCATCAATGATTGATGGTAGTCGTTAAGCTACGTTAGATACCTTTAGGCAGCTTCAATATTTAACACTGTTGGCCACTTACACACGCAAAAATCAAAAGTGAGTTTGTCGGTTTGTTGCCCTTTTACACTTTAACTACTGAAGAAGAACGAAATGACGAAAGTAAGGAGGGGACACCAGGCAGGCGGCCGGCTGTAAAAACTTTGCCAAAATTTATTACAGCATGAATGCTATCACAATATTCTTATATCTATGAATGCTATCATACAAGCAGACTAACAACAAGAAGTATCACAGCTGAGGATGAACCTGGAAAAATTGTGTTGATTGATGAAATTATATTAATATTTTGCTAAAAAAAATGCTTTTATCCAGAATCTTTAGTTCTTGTGTTTGTCCAAGACTAAGTTCTTGATAGTTAGCCTCGTGCTTTAGTAATTTATTCGCTAAAAACGATTATTTTATTCAATTTAATTTTTATCTGGGTCTTGGAAATCGCCGATAAATTTAAACCAAAGAACTGTCAAAAGTAGACAATTTGTCTTCAAAATACGGCAGCCATCTTGTAGCCATGCTCGCACTTTAGATACGAATCGCGGCGTACGATAAAATGACAGGTCGATTTCAATATTTATACCCGTGGAGTAAACCCATGCTCGCAACGACAGGTAACGCGGGAAGTGCGACAAAAAAGTAGCATAAAACCGTTGTCGCGCTAGCCATGCTCCCCGTGCTGGCAGGTATATCGCGGTTGCGTCATCATCCCAAAAATTTTTGAAAATGCAAAGAAAATTTTTTTCGTAACCTTCTGCCACAAGGCTACAATTTTAATATGTTATTATTTAAGTATGTTTAAGGGTAAAAAAAAATCGCCAACCTCTTTTAAGGGTTGCAAGTGTGTGCCAGACGATAGCAAAGTTGTCATTGGGACGGTAATTCATAACCTTCTGCCACAAGGCTACAATTTTGAGGGAACATTCTTTCAATTGTTTAAAAAATATATGTAAACAGCCAGACCATTCTAGTGGTTGCAAGTACCTGCCAGACGACGTGGGAGAGCTCGTAAACCACCTGACTAACCCGTTTCCCACAAGGCTAAAATTTTAATATGTTATAATTTAAGTATGTTTAAGTGTAAAAAAAAATTGCCAACCTATTTTGAGGGTTGCAAGTGTGTGCCAGACGATAGCAAAGTTGTCATTGGGACGGTAATTCCCAGACCGGTATTTTTATAATTAGCAGATAATAAAATATAATTTAAAAAAATTCTAGCTTTGTGGGAAACGGGTTAGTCAGATGGTTCGCTAGCTCTTAATCTAGAAGGAGCCTCAAGAAGTAAAAATCATGTAAAAACGTACACTGTCATAGACAAAAGAGTTTTGACTAGAGACGTGACAGTCATATATTTGATGCCAATATCGATAGTGGTCTTTTTGTCTATGGTGAAATTATGAAATCATTTTTATAAAAATAATCAATTAACTCTTCCACCCAGAATGATTTATTGCGCAATAGGCGGAAGCCACCTGTCAGGCGCGTCAATGACGTCACCAATTCCGCCGTTCACGACAAAAATAATTACTCTGCAACTAAACCATATTTTTTCGTTCTGTAAAGAACTATTTACTAATGAAAATATTGTCCACAAATATAAATAGAAAAAGAAAGTAGGCTTCTTGAAAAAATATAATTATTCTACATGGTTAGTGTTTACAAACTGTGTCACAGACTGGAATTCCCGAAATGAATGTGTACTCAGTAATATAACTAAATAACAAGGGCCTACACTGTCTTTCTGTATAAATAGTTCAACGAACAGCTTCAAGATGTTTATAAAAACAACACTTGAAATCAGACCCCCGACGACATAAAAAAACTGCTAGTGATGACTATTCACTTTTTGTAGTTATATTCGACCGTAAATTCATATATATAAGGTTCAAAATAGCTCATCATATCGCCTAGTTGTATTCGACTGTAACTAAATACAAATAAAGATCAAAATAGATCATCACAACGCCATTTTGGATAGAATAAACACGAAATTTTCGTATATTTATTTTATAAAATTATCGCTTGAAATTGTAATATTAGTGCTTAAATCTGATTCAAACATAATTGTAATTGTTTCTTTTAGTCATTTTACTATATTCAACAACAAAAATCGCGTAAATTACTAAGAAATTTGTCAATGTAGTTGGTCGCATTTTAACCTTGAAATAACTGTTATTTCACTATATTTCTAATAACCTATTATGTAAAACGATTAAATATAAATAGAAGTAAACATACTGTGATACACTTTCATGAAAATTACGCATAAGGAGAGTATGCATTTGGAAAGGTTATATGGATATGAAATAACAATGGAAGTAGTAATGAATATGAATGATTGCACTATAACAAAAAAAAAAACATAACATTAAAACTGGAAGAAAAAATTTCTGCAAATTGGATATATTTCCAAAACTAAACAATAGGGTGATGGAGACATAGTAATGAGTATTTCTCTGCACTCGATTTTCGATGTCTGGAGGTTTATTTTCGAAATGAATGTTACAAAAGAGAAGAAGTAGGGTTACTGATGATAAGGCTTTTGAAATTAAACACAGAACTGACGCATAACAACACGCATTTTAATCCACTAGGGACAGTATCGACGCATTACAGTAAAGTGGCTAAATTTATGTTGTTCGGTCGGCTGCTTGGCAAAAAGTGACGTTTTCGCTCGGCGGAGCGCGCGGCGGTGAATACCACGGCGTTATGGCGGGTAATGGGGTGGGCTATGACGTCACGACAGTGTTGCAATTTGTTCGTTGCGTTACATTAAGTAATATAACTTATTTTAAATCATTTTGAATAATATACTATCTGGGATAAATAAGGCCTGATAGTTATTAGAATCTAAACATATAAAAAAATATTTGAAAATTATTGTTCTGCTCAAAAAAAAAAATCAATAAATAAAGTTCGAAAAAATGTAAAAGATAAAATTGCGAGGTCTAACGTTCGTTTAGCTTTCGTTCCTTTAAAATCTATGGAAGTTTCGTCCACTACTCCCACTCATTTATTCGGAAACTGAACTGGTTGAAAGCTTCCCTTGTCCTGCTCCATTCTACAGGTTTGAGAGGGAAGGAAAAAACAGAATGTACCTACTGCTTGGTTTATGCATAGCCTCAGATTACCCTACTTAGTAACCGTAACAACCAAAAGTAGGTATATGATTATCGATAATTTGTACTATGGATATATTTTGACAACACTATTGCTAAAACACTTATTCATACTTTAAACCACATTTTATTCAATATCATTACTAATAGTATAAAAGCATTATGTTTGTAAATATTCTTTGATTTTAATATAAAATAATAAAAACTATCACTGTTTATCAATGGAAAATGGTGTAAAATAGTGTAAACATTACTTACCGATGTAAGCTGGTATTTTCGGAGTCATTTTCTTTTTTCGAAGAATGGGTTTTACATCCTACTATGGCACAGGACATTGTTTATTAAATGCACTATTCGGTTTATACATTCAAACTGCGAAATTACACTTGTTTTAAATCGAAAACTTAATTTTTCCGGACCACTTCGAATTCAGACAAACCGGCGAATTATACGACTAGTTTATGATGAACATAGCAATTGACAAAATTACCCTTTCAAAACTGTCTTTTCAAATTGGTCGCTTAAAGATATTAAGATATCAAAAGTGACATTTGAAAAGTATGTGTTGGCACTTACTGATAAACCTATATTCGTCTCTTTCTGACATACTTTAAAAAGAAAGAGATGAATATATAGCTGAGAACTACGCGGTTTCTATAAGAATACATATTCTTTGGATAATCACAAATAGTCTTATTTAAAATTATATGGACAACACGCATGAATAGATAGAAATGACAAATGTCGATATATTTTTTACTTGGCTTTTGAACCCAAAATATTATTTTTAGGTAAATAATTAGCTTTCTTATGTACGTAATTTTTTTTTTATCAACAAGTAAATATAAAGTTGCGTGAAATTTAACATGCCTCACAGTTTTGACAGTGACATTTTAACTTGCATATATTAAATTTTAAAAATTTGGTGAAAGAAAGAAAAAGATTGAAGAGAAAAGCAAGCCAAGCAATATTTAAGCAGTTCTTATAATATAGGACCAAAAAAGACAACTAATTCACGACATGTAAGTTTTAAAAGTATATATACATACATATTTATCTTAATACCACTAAACTTTTTCCAATCTTACATCCTGTTCTCTAACTTTTTGCCACAATAGTACCAATAATTCCTAAAATTCCTTTCTGACGAAAAGAAGGAAGTTAATACCAACCAGTATCTTTAAATTTCTGAATTCCAAACTATTTCCAGAATGGATGACCCTTTCGTTTCCTGCCCATACGTCTCCGCTCACAGAGTGCCCCGCTCCCGGATCCAAGCCCACATAGTGAAATGCCAAGAAAAGAATCCAACTCTCCACATCTGCCCCTTCAATGCGACGCATCGGGGCACTATGGCCGAAATCAAAGCCCATGTTACGGACTGCCCGACCAGGCTGGCTATGTTCCCCGATGATAGGCCTCCGAAAGTAACCGGGGACTTGACAACTCCTAAACCGTACTTGCAGAAGGATTACCTACCTGAGACGGATCCTAATCATGAGATTTGGGATGACTAGTTACAGTTTATGTTTTCCAGGTCCTTTTGAACCTGGGACCATTCAAAAATTATGTAAGCAGTGAAAGGGGGTGGGGGGTCTAAGCTTGGCTTTTTGATGACAAGGGGGATGTGGGGATGGGCGTGGTGATGTCATAAGCAAGATTTCACAAATTACACTAACATTTTTTGTGAAAATGATAACAATGTTTACATATGCTTAGGGGGAAGAGGGGAGGAACATTTCATACTTTTGCTGACAAGGGTAGGGAGGTAGTTAAAAATAGCTATTTTTCTGCTTACGTAATACTTGAAGGCCCCCTCATTCAAAGTTTTATTAATCTGGAAGGTGTTAATTATACAGAAAGGGCTTGCCGCCCTTTCTGTATTTATTCAATTATACTTTGACATTATTTTAAGCCTTATCAGCACAATCAAAAGAACTATTTAATAAATAAATTAAAAATGTTTCGCCTCTTCCGGCCGCTCGTGGCATCTTGCTGAAGCTAGGAAGTTTTTCTAGCGATACTGGTTGTTTTGATTATGGAAATGAGGTTTAAAATCCTATCATAGTGTCCCACGCCGTCGCTGTGTGCCTTATCTGTTAGTTTATGACTGGTTATTATTTGGTTGGTTATTAGTTATTAGTTGGTTGTGTTTAAGGCCCCACACTAGGCAGACTAGCGACGCCAATAATTTTATTCCTAATACTTTAAAAATAGAAAGAATTTCGAGAATGTAAATCATATAAGAATTGGTAAATAACCTGAAGTATTTTTGGAATCATGTTTTAATAATAAGAGAATCAGTCATTAAGGGAATTACTGATTACCGCCTAAATCAGCCGTTTAAGGCGGTAATCAATACTTAATGACTGATTCACATAATAATAAAACATGATTAAAACATACTTCTTGATGATGATTCTAAAAATACTTCAGGTTATTTACTAATGCTTATATGATTTACATTCTTGAATTTCTTTCTATTTATAAAATATTAGGAATAAAATTATTGGCGTGGCTAGTGTGCCTAGTGTGGGCACTTAAGATACAGCATAGTGATTTTATTAAAAAGTCAGTTTAAGTTTTATATTTGATTAAAATTGTTATAGAAATGTTCAAATTTAAGAAAATTACCATAGATTAGATAGATTATTACTATTTAGTTTATAAGTTGCTAACATACCAGTAGCATTTGTGTTTTTATGAAATATAAGGACATACCACTAATGTAAGTTTAAAAATACTTTATTTTTGTATCTAAGTGTAAGTTAAGTAAATTGTTCAAAAATTTGCAGAATTTATTTTTTTCAAAGTCCTATTTAAATTTTTAGCCGTAGGGGCAGAGTAAAATAGGACCACTCCAAGTCTTCCTGTGTATGTCGTAAAGGCGACTTAGGAAACACAAGCTCAATAAAGCATATAAACATCAAAGAGACCTCTCCAACCTGTCTGGCCAGCGTGGAGAGTGTAGGCCAAATCCTTTGGCTGCTCTGGTTAATATATGACTATGGTACAGAGAGGGTCATGCTTCTGCACTGGAGACATAAGAATGACGATGACATATTTAGTTTTACCATGAAGGTCAGTACTGATGTTATCATCTACAGCTAGAGTTGCCAGGCGACTGGATACAGCCCGATACAGTTGGGTTTTTTAGTTGCGTGTCCAGCAAAATTTTCTTCCATGCTGGTTTGGGTGAAAAGGAAAAACAATGTACCAGCTGCTATCCTTCACGCGCAGACTGTAATAGCTGGTCAAGGGATTGGCCTAAGGAATCTCGTCAATAGGCGATGCGGCTAGCAACCCATCACTATTTTCATTCCACTTTCTACCTTAACGCCCACTAACACGCTAAACGTGGCCTGTGCGTTTTATGACCTTTGGCTCTGTCTGCCCCGCAGGGAATAGAGACGTGACAGTATTTGTGTATGTCTGGCCAAAGTGTTTTGCCGACAAGAGGGAGGGGGTTAAATAGCTGATATCCTGTAACGTCATATAAAACAGATGGATCCGTTCTGCCGTTCGCTGCGGATACTTTGCAATCGGATTCCGTTTCTTTACCCTTTGTGTACGGAACCATAAAAAGGGTTTATATTTAATAAATAAAATCAAACCAAAAATATAACAGTACATTTTATTTTTAGACAATACATTTGTATTTTAGGAATAAATATCTAAATCACTTAACAATACTTTAGACTCATTGAAGGAAGTATACTAGGATCACATAACTGGCCAACAGTTATTTCGCTCTGAGCTGCTGCCGTATTTACTAACTCAGATGACAGGTGTCGATGCCTATCACTAGGATTTGCTGTTACAATGCGGTTTTTGTATTCCAAATAAAAAATTAGAGCAAACAAAACACGCATTGTAACAGAAAATTTTAGATTGATAGGCATCGATACCTGTCATCCGAGTTAGTAAATAAGGGGGCTGGAGTGGAGTGGCGTCTCGTACCGGAATATAGAAGATAAGCTGGTTCTATACATAGCTGGCTAACAGTTATTCGTTCTGGAGAGCGTCTCGTTCCGTTTATAAATGAGTTTTATCATTATAAGTAAAGTACCTATAAGTACTAGGATTACTTACATATCTTGTCAACATTTATTCGTTCAGAGATGGAGTGGCATCTCGTACTGGATGATGATGATAATGGATGAGTCATTGAAGGCTTATATACTACTAGCTTAGATAACATAACTAGCCTAGTAATTCCTTTTAAAGTAGTTTGGAATGAAACGCAGAACTCATTGAAGGTTAAGAAGTGTACTAGGATCACATATCTGGCCAGTTATTCGATCTGAGATGAAGTGGCGTCTCGTACCGGATATAGATAGGCTTATATAGGTACTAGGATAACATAACTGGCCTACAGTTATTCTTTCTAAGCTGATTAAGCAAGATTTAGTTTGGAATGAAACGGTTCTTGAAGGTTAAGAAGTGTACTAGGAGCACATAACTGGCCTAGAGTTATTCGTTCTGTGCTGGTGTGGCGGCTCGTAGCGACTTCTCTAAGTTCTTGAGTGAAGGCGTGATGCTGCTACCTAGGTCTTCCACGACGCTTGACAGGTATACTGGAAACACGAAGATAGTTTAAATATAGCTTCTCACACCTTAACATTTCTATCGGCATTAAAGTGCAAAGTTGAGGAAAATCAACGGTCAACTAAATTTAGTGCTGTTCAGTTTTGAAACAAAATATACCTACTTATACAAATAGTAGAAACTCTGCATTTTAGGAGTTTCTTAGTAAACACGGAACCCTATAGATTTTATAGTCGACCAACATAAAATGACTTGCAACTACGGAAGCCTAGGCTTAAAACTAACAGAGAAGGCATACGGCGTAGAAAGGATTTTGAACCTTATTGTCACACTCAAAACGACCAGTATCGCCAGAAAAAACTTAGTCGCCAAACGTGGGTAGAAAATGCGTAATTTTTTTCAAGCGATATTGGTCGTTTTGCCTATAGAAATAAGGTTTAAAGTCCTATTCCACGCCTGCACCGTACGCCTTTTCTGTGAGTTTTATGCTCTACACTGTGCGTGGCCTGACCCTGACATACACTTGGCAAGTATTTTTTTATTGTTGTTACTTACCACGCGGTGTGGTTCTCAGCAGAGTAGAATAGAACCACTCCAAGTCTTCCCGTGGATGTCGTAGAAGGCGGCTTAGGAAACACAAGCTGAACAAAGCTTGTAAACATCAAAGAGACCTCTCTAACCCGTCTGGCCAGCGTGGAGAGTGTAGGCTAAATCCTCTAACTGCTTTGTATGTGTCTCTCAGTATATGGCTCTCGTAGTACAGAGAGGGTCGTGCTCCTGCAGTGGAGACTAACAAAGACCTGATGATGGTGTTACTTACCAATATCAGTAAGACACCGTTTGGTCCCAAGCGCGTCCATGTTTCTGATGTTAAGCAACTTCTCTGCGTAAACATCGCAGGTATGTGTGCACACCTGGAATAAAAACGTTAATTCAAAGATTCGTACAAGCAAACATCAGTGGTGTAGCCAGGCGTGTGTGAAATGGGTCTTAGACCATGGCCTTGCACCTAAAGGGGCCTCGCGCGTAATGTAATTTTTTGCACAACTAAGTTGGCAAATAGGCATACGGTCCACCTCATGGAAAGCGGATACCGTAGCCTATGTCACTCGCTCTTTGCCGACCCTGAAGAAATCTTTTCAAGAACTCCATACTGTAGTCTCTCGGAAAAACCATAGCATCAGTTCATTCCATAACTTTAGCGTAAGTTAATGAAAGAAATTAAAATTAAATTTTCTTGCGATTTTTTGCGATACAAAATAAAATAAATAAATAAATATATACGGACAAGTCACACAGAGCTAGCCCCAAAGTAAGCTCTTATTTGTAAGACTTGTGTTATGGGATACTAACTCAACGATATTTTATTTTATAACAAATACATATATAGATAAACATCCCAGACCCAGGTAAATCTGAAAATGATCATTTTTCATCTTGACCTGACCGGGGATCGAACCCGGGACCATCCGTGTCACAGACCGGCGTGTTGACCGCTGCGCCACGGAGCTCGTCAAACTAAGAAAACTAAACACTAAAATCTGAGTAAAACCGCGGACAGACAGACAGACATGGCGAAACTATAAGGGTTCCTAGTTTACTACGGAACCGTAAAAATTAGTATTATATCACAAAAATATGTTTATTGTTTTGCAAAAAGACGTCTTTACCTACTTATATCATCAAAAAGCCTAAAATATTTGAATAGCCCCATAAATAAATAAAATAAAATTAAAAACCCTCTTTATTCCAGTTTATCAATTTCAATATTTCATTCTCCCTCATGCATTTTATTTAAATTACTAGCAGCCCTACCCGGCTGCGCCCGGGCATGTATTATACCTTAAAACCTTCCTCGTGAATCACTCTATCTATTGGTGAAAACCGTATGAAAATCCGTGGAGTAGTTTTTGAGTTTATCGCGAACAGACAGACAGACAGACAGACGCGGCGGAGGACTTTCTTTTATAATATGTAGTGATAGTGATTAAGAATATTATTGAAAGCTTAACCTAGTGTACATTTAAACATATTTTTTACTTACATACTAATTCTTTTTTTATATATATTGAATATAATAATTAGTAAATTTTATTAATTATGATTTTGATTATATTATGTATATATAATAATATTTAATTCAAAGAATATTAACAAAATAATATTTTTTCAGGGTTAATGTTTTTGTATTATTCTATTCATATTTATACCTACATTTATTATAGGTCATATTTTATTTATTAAATAAATGTATTTTTTTCTTATTTACTGGACCCCTCTTCGGGTAAAGGCCTCCTCCAGAGTGTTCCATGATTCTCTATTCATCGCGGTGTTTGCCCAGTTTCTACCTGCAACCTCTACTATTTCATCTTTCCATCTTCCTAGTGGTCTCCCTGGTCGCCTGGTTCCGACAGGACCTTCCCAGAGCGTTACAGATCTGGTCCATCTATTATCGGAGTAACGGGCTACATGCCCGGCCCATTTCCATTTAAGACGTCGCGCAAAAGTTAAAGCATCAATTACATTTGTACGTTTTCTGATTTTTTCATGTCGAATTCTATCCCTAAGTTTGACCTTCAATGAGCTTCGTTCCATTGCTCTTTGACAAGACGTAAGTTTTCTTCTGGCGACTGAGTCAGATAGCCATGCTTGACTGCCGTATGTGAGACAGGGTAAGATGCATTAATCCATAACTCTCTTTTTTATTTATATTGAGCTCCGTGGCGCAGCGGTCAACACGCCGGCCTGTGACACGGATGGTCCCGGGTTCGATCCCCGGTCAGGTCAAGATGAAAAATGATCTTTTTCAGATTGACCTGGGTCTTGGATGTTTATCTATATATGTATTTGTTATAAAATATAGTATCGTTGAGTTAGTATCCCATAACACAAGTCTTATTTAAGAACTTACTTTGGAGCTAGCTCAATCTGTGTGATTTGTCCGTATATATTTATTTATTTATTTCAGACTTCATTACTTCCTTGTATGCCCAGTATTTTTCCAGGTAATGGCAATGCGTAATGGGGCGAATAGACACATAGCAGAGAAAAAAAAATTCTTTATATCCATCGCTTCCACGCTGGTCTGGGAGAAACGAAAAAACTTAGAATGTATCAGCTGCTTCTCTTCCCGCGCAGATCGTAAAAGTCGATCGAGGGAATGGGCGTGAGGAATCCTGTCAATAGGCGATGCGGCTAGCAACCCATCACTATTTTGATTCCATTCTCACCTACAAGCCAACCAACATGCTAAACGTGGCCTTAAGGTTTTGTCGTTTTTAAGGCTCTGTCTACCCCGCAAGGAAAAAAGATGTGACAGTATGTATGTTTTTATATCTTTAAGAAATCCTGCAATCTCGTTCTTTTTTGAAATTTGCAAAAACTCACCTCCGTAAGGAACTGCCAGGGCGCCTGCTTTTCAGAGAGGTGCATCTCCAGATGATGAGGCAGCGTCATCAGGTACTGGCCGATCTGCGACAAGTATACTGGTGTGTAAGTGGCCAACACTGGTGTTAGAATTTAAAGGCGCTTAGAGCAGCCAACTAGCGCCAACCCTGGTTAAATTTCTAAATTACTACTTAATAAGATTAAATCGAAAAAATCTTTGTAAGTACTTCACTAGTACCCTAGTATGGTATCGTGCCTTAAGGGGGAACACTAGGCACAGTAGCGATGCCAATCATTTTATTCCTAATACTTAACAAATAGAAAGAAATTCAAGAATATAAACAATACAAGCCTTAGTAAATAACCTGAAGTATTTTTGAATCATGTTTATTAGTATCGGAATCAGTGAGAATTATGAGAATCTGATTACCGCCAAAAACGGCCGTTTTTGGCGGTTATCACTTTTTCTCTCAATGACTGATTTTCAAAATATCAAAACATGATTCCAAAAATACTTCAGGTTATTTACTAAGGCTTGTATTGTTTATATTCTATAAAATGATTGGCGTCGCTACTGTGCCTAGTGTTCCCCCTTAAATATTTATTTTATTCTGTTTTTAGTACTTGATGTTATGGCGGCAACAGAAATACATAATCTGTAACGCAACGAACGAATTGAACGGCGTGACGTCATAGCTCGCCCCAATGCCCGCCATATCGCCGTTGTATTCCCCGCTGCGCGCTCCGCCGAGCGAACGCGTCACTTTTTGCCGAGCAGCCGACCGCACAACATAAGCCTAGTCACTATATTGTTATGCTGAGTGTTAATCTGACTGTCCATAATGGATTAAAAAGCTCATTGTTACGCGCCAGTTCTGTATTTAATTTCAAAAACCTAATCACCAGCGACCCTGCCTCGTCCCTTCTGTTTCAAATCTCTGAAAATTTTAACTGTCTAGCTATCAAGGTTTATGATGAGATACAGCCTGGTGACAGACGGACAGAAAGAAGGACATGACGAATCTACAGGGTTCCGTTTCTTGTCATTCGGCTACGGAACCCTAAAAACTGGCTAGTCTAAGCGACATTAAAACTCACCTTCGTGATATATTCTTGAGGAGACAGAGCAAAGTCTGGCAAATCGGTGGATAAGGCGTCGTTGTTGTTCCACACCGGCAGTTGAGGGATCTCGTCTGAAACGGAAATTAAAATAAAAAAAAAAAAAATATATACGGACAAATCACACAGATTGAGCTAGCCCCAAAGTAAGTTCGAGCTTGTGTTATGGGATACTAACTCAACGATAATATAGTTTTTTAGATACATATATAGATAAACATCCAAGACTCAGGTCAATCTGAAAAAGATCTTTTTCCATCTTGACCTGACCGGGGATCGAACCCGGGACCATCCGTGTCGCAGGCAGGCGTGTTGATCGCTGCGCCACGGAGCTCGTCATCATCATCATCAGGTCTTTTTTTAGTCTACACTGCGGGAGCACGACCCTCTCTGTACTACCAACGCCATATAATAAGCCAGAGCACTCAGAGGATTTCACTCTCCACGCTGGCCAGACGGGTCGGAGAGGTCATTTTGATTTTTATAAGCTTTTATAAACTTGTTTTTCCTAAGACGCCTTCTACGACATCCTCGGGAAGACTTGGAGTGGTTCTATTCTACTCTACCTTGAATATGGCACGGCATTAACAGCATTGACGAATATTTTCTTAGAGTTATACATGAGGCTGCCAAGGCCTACTCATGATTCCTCAATAAAGATATTACTAACCTAAAAATCCGAATGAACGAAACAAAGTTGTTGAATGTTCATAGGAAAGAAAACCTACGCATTCCCGTGTCCATACCTACTTTTCCGCTCTACTCCGTCGTCAAACTCATGATTTTGTAGGTCCTGGTACTTTTAATTACATAATCATTTCATTCCCTCTTACTAACAGCCTACATCACTCTCCTAAGCACACTTCCATCCCGCTTACACACTATACCTTTCTCATGCACACATTTTCATCTCACTCCCACACTATACCTTTCCTTTTCGCACGATTCCATCAACTAAAACATTTCTCTTTCGCACACGTCCGTCTAGTATCTCTTTCGCACACTATACCTCTATATACTCTTTCGGTCTGTTCCATCCCGTTCACTCACTCTTTCACACACTTTTTCTTGCTTGCACACTATTCATTTCTCTTTCGCTCATATTGATGTTGTGGTAATCCTGTTGATGTTATCCTAGGTAAGATAATATTACAATATTGAACTGGATAAGTACACCTCCTAGACGTTTAAAGTAGGCACCGTGGTACTCGAAGCGATCTGTCGACAACAACTCTTAAAGCTGAGTGCGTAGCCCCTGGCCTTCACTGACATTTGGAGGGCGAAGGTGGTCCTTCGCCACAGTCCTTCGCCCTCCACAAGTCAGCGAAGGCCGGCTACGCCCTCTCCTTTAGATAGATAAGATAGATAGATAGATAAATCATTTATTTTGTTCACCCCTTCGCGAAGTCAAGTCACCTCCGAGTCTCCGAGTACCAGGGTGCTAAAGACGTCAAGGAGGTGCACTTATTAATATTGTAAGAACTCACTGGACCTGGAAAGATTCTTCACCTGGACCTTCGCCCTCCAAAAGATAGCGAAGGCCGGGGGCTGCGCCTTCGCGAATTTTTAAGAATTTGTTCCGAGTATCAGGGTAATATAAACGTTAAGGAGGAGTACTTCGAAATAAAGTAAGAACTCACCTAGAATAAGATCAACGGGATTTCTCGACGAAAAATTCTTTTTTAAATCTATGGATTTCTCAATATGACCCTTGCAGCTGGTACTTCGCACTCCGTCAACGAAGGCCGGGGGCTGCGCCCTCAGCTTTGCTAGCACTCGAGTCTGCTACGAGTACCAGGGTACGAGTACTATAAACGTAAAGGAGGTGTACTTATTCAGCTGAATATGATACTTATGGGATTTCTCAATATGGCCCTTGCTATCTTCAGCAGGTTCTTCGCCCTCCACACTGAGCCTCCACAGATCAGCGAAAGCGGGGGCTGCGCCCTCAGCATTGCGAGTTGTTGCCTAGAGTCCGCTTCGTGTACCAGGGTAATATAAACGTTAAGGACGTACTTATTAATATTGTCAGAACTCACCTAGAATAACATCAATGGGATTTCTCAATATGGCCCTCGCTAATATCTTCAGCTGGTCCTTCGCCCTCCACAAGTCAGCGAAGGCCGGGGGCTGCGCCCTCAGCTTCGCGAGTTGTTGTCTGGAGTCCGTTTCGAGTACCAGGGTAGCAAGATCGAGCAGTTGGTGTTGGTCTTTGGGTTCTGTTGAAAAAAATGTTAAGAATAATACTCTCATACTATAGATATTATAATTAAAGAGAAGCCCGATGGCCCAGTAGGCATGAGTATAATTGGCGCTTCTTGCATGTTAAGCAAACACAGGCGAAGCCCCAACATGGATGGGTGACCTCAAGTGGCATAAAAAATATCACGAGCTCCGTGCTTCGGATGGCACGCTTTCCGGCTGTCATCATTGATAGCAATCGTTAAGCGTGAGATGCCTTTAAGCAGCTTGAACATGAATAATTATAAATAATGTATTCAAAAAACTGCTATGGAATGTGTGTAAAAATATACAATAAGATACCTGACAACATAAAAAGCTTACCATACCCGAAATTCAAAAAAAGCCTGCGTAAATTTTTAATGGAAAAGCGCTACTATAGCGTGAATGAATTTTTAAATACAAGATTATGAGTTGTTTAATTGACATTTGTACCAATTTAATATCTAAATATTTAACTTAACTTATTTTGAAAAAATTATGTACTGTTGTAAATTACTTACTCACATTGTAAATTTCCTACGCCAACTCTGGCAGAATATGTTTGACACAATTGCTATTGTAACATCTTTATAACTACCATGTTCTAAAGGAATAAATGATCTTGAATCTTGAATACAGTAACAGATATCTCATCCACCGGCACGCGATCTGGCAAGCTTAGTACTATGCCTTGGTTAGACGGGGACAGTATACTCGCGGTTTAGGATGTAAATTATATTTCGTAGGATTACATTTCAGCATATGGGCTTATAAACATCAAAGAGACCTCCCCAATCGGTTTGGCCAGCGTGGAGAGTGTAGGCCAAATCTTCTGACTGTTCAGCAGGGCTAACATGCGCGCCACGACAAAATTTTGTCGCGGCATTTTCTCGATTTGTGACGACATATCTCTATATGTCGACAGTCGGTAACATGGCAGCACACTTAAATCATGTCCTTTTGTCAAATGAAGACTTGACCACGACTTGACGACATTATGTCGACGGTCTCTAACATGCACTTCAAATTTTATCGATTTTTTACATTTGGATTCGATAAGATTGTCGTCGAATTTTTCTTCGACGACAAACGACGAGAAAATATAACACTCGAATTTGTGCCTGCAAAAATGTTCAAACTGCTCAAATGAAAGACTGAGGTATTCGTATTTTTTTTGGATACCTATAATCTATATGTTTCAGGCAAAACCCTATTTCAGGATGAACTAGTTTGGCCTAGGCCGAACTGAATTTGCATATTATTCAAACCTTTTTAAAGGCTTAAAGGGTGCATTGATACACACATTGATTACCAAAGTTACATCATTTCTGGAATTGTGTTTTCCAGGGTGCAGATTTCGAAAATAACGTCAGTTTTGAAATCCAAGATGGCGGACGCGAATTCTCATGAAAAATTGTCATGGTTGTCATCTTGTTGGTTTTCCGGGGCGTAGATTTCGAAAATGACGTCGGTTTTGAAATCTAAAACGAACTTCACTTCGAAAACCCCATAAAACGATACACATGTCGATTTTTAATGAAAAAGTCACGTCCTTCGTTTTGGATTCCAAAACTGACGTCATTTTCAAAATCTACATCCCTAAAAACCCACATAACGATACCCATGTCGATATTTTATTTTAAAATTGACGTCATTTTCGAAATCTACACCCCAAAAAACCTATATAATGACACCCATGATAATTTGTCACAAAAAATCGCTTCCGCCATCTTGGCTTTATAACTGACGTCATTTTTGAAATCTATATCCTGAAAAACGCATATAACTACACCCATGTCAATTTTCATGAAAAGTCATGTCCGCCATCTTACAACGACATTTGATATCATAATTGTAAGATTTAACAATAGTTTCATCTTTATCTTTATTCTTGTTTAAAAAAAATCTTTTCATTATTATTTTCCGCGCCTTGGTAACCATGGTTACGCTGTAAAAAACACACTGAATATCGGTGTTGCAATTTAAAAATAAAACTTGACGTTTCGAGAAGTGATAGCCAAGTCACGACGAGATACTTCTCTTTCATGGCGCGCATGTTAGGGTATTCGACATAATTGTCGAATTCGACAAGATATGTCATGTCGTCTAAGAGATATGTCGTGGCGCGCATGTTAGCCCTGCTGGCTAATATATGGCTCTGGTAGTACAGAGAGGTTCTAGCTCCTGCAGTGGAGAATAAAAAAAAACATGATGATGATGATGTGGGGTTTTATGGAAAGGTGTAACCATTTTTCTCAATGTCCCAATATGAATAATAAAGACACCCACCTTCCTCTTCTTGCTCGATCTTCTGCCTCGCAGCAACAGTATCCAGCAACACAGCCACAGCAGACTCGAGCACCAGGGACGCAGGAAACATAGCAGATAGCACGCCAGCCGACTGCCCGGCGGACACTGTTGACCGGAACATCGCTTCGATGCGGCGGTAGTGGGCGAAGATCACGTTCGTCAGCGATTGTATGAAGTTCTGGAAGAACGCCTCGTGGGTTATAAAGTCCTGGTACTGTTATATTGTGACACGCCTAAAAAGATTTAAAAATAGAACAATAATTTAAAAATAGTGTGATTTTGGACATTGCTCTACTTGTTCGAAAATGGAACGTTGGATGTTCTTTTTTTAAATCCTCCGCCTACAGCGCAGACAGAATTCATGCGCCAAGAAGAATATTTAGGATAACTCTAACAGGTTTATGAGATCCTAGTACTCGATAGTCTCTGTCTGTCAGTTTTAAATTTCATTCTATCACTTTTTAACTGCATGCGATTAAGGTAGGTACAACTAAACCTTGAAAGTTCTTGCCTGGCTGGCAAATACTAGCAGCGGACAGAGACGAGTGGAAAAGTAAGGGGGAGGCCTTTGCCCAGCAGTGGGACATAGCAACAATAAAAGAAGAATAAAAAATTAAAAACTAAAGGCAACCATAAATTTTCTTACTTAATTTATTGTTTATCAGGCACATAAAACAATGACAATCACATACCCATCTCACTCACACACACCCGAACATAATCTCATATACCCCTCTCACCTGAAGAAGAATAGGAACTCACTACCACACTGACTCCCGCGATCTTATACGGCACTGACAAACATATATCCATCCCACTCACACTCCACCCAATCACATATACCCATCTCACCTCAACAGCAGGCACGTAGAACGGATACACAGCAATACCAGCTATCTTCTTAGCTCTGTTGTATGCAGACTCCAACCAGCCTTCAGAGCGTTCGGCGAGGGACAGAATTGTTCTCGAATGTTCTAGAAAGTTGTCCTGGAAGTGATAACAGAGGTTAAGTGAAGTGCGCGATGAAAAGTGTTAAGGCTGCTGCGGCTAGCAACCCATCACTATTTTGATGCTACCAACATGCTAAACGTAGACTTAAGGTTTTACGCGGGTCTGTAAAACCTTCAGGCTCTATCTACCCCGCAAGGGTAAAGGACGTGATAGTATGTATGTTATGAATATACTCACAGTCTGTTGTAACTGGGGGTCGTTGAGATGGTCTACCAGCAGCCTCGCTTGCAGCTCCGAGTACTTCGGCAGGAGCTCCCGTAGCGGCGCGTACGTCGCCCGGCCTAGTTCGCGGACCGTCGCCGGTAAGAGCGTTTCTGGAAATAATTCTTGGTTGGTTATGATCGCCTGGTATTGTATCATACACGTCAGATAAGTGGTTATGTACACAGAAGTATGAATTCAGAGAGACGAATTTCTTTTTTTAAATCTGTTTTTATGTATGACTACCTAGTGAGTCACATAAAGTGTCACTTCGGTCAAGTTAAAGTCGGTCGGCCATGTTCGCGGACCGTTACCGGTGCTTGAGTTATAGTTCTGTGGTTACCGGTAGGAGCGTTTCTGGAAATAATACTATTCATTGGTTATGATCGCCTGGTATCGTAACTCAAAAGTCACTATAAAGTCGCTCCGTCGATATAGTCTGTAGAAGCGTTTCCGCAGGGACATGCGCGTCTTGACAAAAATTTGTCGTGGCATTTTCTCGATTTGTGACGACATATCTCTACATGTCTACAGTCGGTAACATGGCAGCACATTTTTTTTATAAGTATTGTTTTAAGGCCCTGGATACAAGTCCTTTAGAGCCTTTCTTCATTTATTTCGCCAGTTGGCGAGTTATTATTCTTGGTTGTCAACGAAATGATGGTGTAATTCATTTCGTTGTTTTCACTGGGCCCCTGGCGACAACTCTTCGCGAATCCACTGGTTTCATCACTGACGACGCAGCAAGGCGGACAACCACCAGCCCGCTATATAAATCTCACTACAGCCGCACAATGACAGTCTATTTTAGTTATTCTACACATTGTTCATAAATATGGGCATTTATAACACAAAATAACACCAATTTCACATTATAAAGTCCACTAGAATCAATTTGCGAAACAATCCAAAACAGACACCGTGTAGTCCGCTAAAATTCCCGCCAAGAACTCGACAGCACATTTAAATCATGTCCTTCCGTAAAATGATGACTTGACGACAATATGCCTACGGTCTCTCGCATGCACTTTAAATTTAATACTTAGTACATATCATCATCATCATCATCAGGTCTTTCTTGTCTCCACTGCAGGAGCACGACCCTCTCTGTACAACCAGAGTCATATACTAGCCTGAGTAGTCAGAGGATTTGGCCTACACGTACGTACGTACGTCGTACATATATCTCCATGAATTTAATCGATTTTTAACATTTATTGAAAACCATCTTTTAAGTAAAAAAAATTTACAACATTAATAAATATTTTAAATGAAGTTCCACAATTTATTAAGTTAACGAAATGATTTTCGTGTTTTATAATTTAAGAACTTGACATAATATTTACCTAGTCAAAAATAAAGTTGAAGAAGAAATCCCCCCAATGTAAAATCTTGGGGGAGGCCTATATCCAACAGTGAAATTGTAAAGGCTGAGATGATGATGATGATGATGATTCGTACTCACCTTTATTCTGCCTAGGAGCGTCTATGATACCCCGAATACAGGATATGAATTCATCGATGTCCGCCTTTAGGTCCGTCAGTAATATAATCCCTTCTTCTGGAGTCGAACACAGCTTTAGATTCGCAGAGACTACCTAAAATATAATAAAAAAATTATGTCTTTTGAAAGTCAAAATCAAAATCAAAACGTTTATTCAGAAAATAGGCCTTTGCAGGCACTTTTTCACGTCATATCATATTTAAAATTATCTTATTAGATAATATGTATTTATTAATTGTTCAAAAGCTACAGACTACTAGCGTTTCGGAACCGACCACTGCAGAGAAGAAACGCCGAAAGAAACTCTTATCAACAGTTTTGGTCGCCTACTCGCCTTATTGTCTTTTTCTTTCTTTTTTCTGTTTTCATGTTACAATTTCAATATACATAGATTTATTATTTTTGGAACATGTTTATGTTAACAATTAGTGTTAACGTTAAGTAAGATCTTTCATTATCATCAGATCTTTTTAGTCTCCACTGCAGGAGCACGACCCTCTCTGTACTACCAGAGCCAAATATTAGCCAGAGAATTTAGAGGATTTAGCCTACACTCTCTACGCTGCCCAGACGATTGGAGAGGTCTCTTTGATGTGCACAAGCTTTGTTTAGCTTATTTTTCACGACATCGAAGACTTGGAGTGGTCCAATAGGACCACTCAAAGTCTTCCCGTGGATGTCCCAATAGGCGGCACTAAGTTCTTTATATGCGGAGAAATATTGATCGTTTGGACCCTTATTCACAACAACTTATCATATGGGACCACATTTTTTTTGACATTTCTTTACAAAAATATTCATTTGTCAGTCCACTCTAGTTTGTGTTTAAGGTGAGGTGAGTTCACACACTATCGCCACCCAGCAATTAATTCTGTAAGTCCTAAATCATATCAAATTTACAAAAACTCTAATAATTGAATGTTCTAGTAAATTACTTGTACTTATTGGTACAAGTTTTCACAATTTTAATTTGATGGATTATGAGAACGAATTATTACCGCCAATAATTGGTAAAATTCATTCTCTTAAGCTTAGATTGTAATATCTATGAAAAGTAACAAAAAGAATACTACAAATAATTTACTAGGGCAATAAGCTATTAGATTTTTTAAATTTGATTTGATTTAGGAGTAAATGAATTAATTGCTGGGTGGCGCTAGTGTGTAAACTCACTTCGCCTTAAGGGGTGACTCAGCCCGTCCATTTGATCAAGTTTTCTGCTATGACCACTGCTGGAAACTTATTTTTTTTTTACTTTACAAATATTTTTTTTTATTTTTGGTGCCCAAACAGTTTTACAACTGTACAATTTAGAACATCAAGATAAACATACAATGGCTGGTTGTAAAGCCAAGCAGATAGCGCACACAGCATGCTAAACAATGTTGTTCTTACAAGTAAACAATTAAATAATTAATTGGTTACAAATTAAGAGTAACAAACAAGTTTGTGGTTGATGAGAACTATTTAAATCACGCGACAAGATTTTGTTCTTATATAACTATATATATACATACATTATATATTCTGGTTGGTAATGTCAAACAAAAAACACGGTCTGAATGACTCTTTAAAGGGTCCAAAAGGAATAGTATGGTAGATTGATCCCAGAGTAGTATTCCTACATTAAAATAAATAAATAATTAGACTTCAACTTACCAAAGTAGGCGTAGGTTCCAAAGATAGCAGCAGGTCGGTATATAGCCTCAGTAGCTCAGCGATTGGCGTTTCAGACTTCAAGACATTGGTCAACCAATCCACCTGCGGAGCAAGGACTTAGGTAAGGAGTAATATAGGTATAGTATTAGCATAGAATATGTTATTCTACAGGAGTAGAAGTTTCATCCAGGGGCATACTGAAGTGTATATACATATCGGCTTACAATCTACTTTTTCTGTAAAGGTTGAAAACTCCTTTGTCATACTTCTATCATATTTTTGATTATCTGTGGCGTCACGTCTCTGATGTGTTAGTAATAAATTATCATTTAAAGTAACACCGTCTTTTAATTTCGTATATTTATTAACATTTACAACACATACGCTCTAGCAAGCTAAGTTTCACATAGTCACCGTTAGATGGCAGTAGTTAACTATACTAATCAGAATGTGTGCGTAAAAGGATAGAACGCATCGATCTGAAAGCTATTATTAATTCTGTACCGAAAAATAAAAATATAATAAAAATAATCGAAAATGCATTTTATAGTCTACGTATTCAGCATCTCGCAGATTGACTGCATAAAATTCATGATTCCCTGGTACTGGGAGTGTTTAAGTAGAAGAGCAAGAGCAAGAAGCAAATAAACAAGTAAATGCATCCCGCACTTACTTGTTTACTTATTAGCTTCTCCCGCCAGCATCCGGCTTAGGGCTCTAACTGAGTGTGAATCGAACGAAGGCCCTCCATCTCGAAGCTAGCCGGGCGGTCGCCGCTTGTCTTCAGCATCGACAGACTGACTCTATAAGATTCATGGTTCCCTGGCACTCCTTCATATAGCCCTGGGCATTAGGGGGTTTTGTAAGCAGGGAGGGAGGTATTTATCTGCTTATTAGCATCTCCCGCCAGCATCCGGCTTAGGGCTCCCACAGAATGCGAGTTCAAAGCCCTCGATCTTGAAGCTAGACGAGCGAGCGGCCGCCGCTCGTCTCCAGCATCGGCAGACTGACTCTATAGGATTTATGACTCCCTGGTACTTGGTTCCTTATACAGGTGGCATCAGGGGAGTCTCTGTAAGAAAGGGGGAAGGGAGAGGGGGCGTATTTACCTGTTTATTTGCTTCTCCCGCCAGCATACGACTCAAAGCTCCAACGGAATGTGAGTCCAAAGCTCGCCATCTCGAAGCAAGCCGGGCAGCTGCAGCTCGTCTCCAGCATCGGCAGACTGACACTGCACGGCCCATACCGCGGAACAGGGCTAGGTAGGTTGACGTGCGATCTAAAAAAATATCATAAATTTTTGCTTTGTATTCAACGCGCAATTAAATTCTTTCATCATTATAATCAACGGGTCTTTTTTAGACTCCACTGCAGGTGGTCGACCCTTTCTGTAATACCAGAGCCATTATCCAGAGCAGTCAGAGGATTTGGCCTACACCCTCCATGCTGGCCGGGACAGGTTGGAGAGGTCTCTTTTAAGTTTATATTATAAGCTTTCTTTAGCTTGTGTTTCCTAAGTTACCTTCTACTACATCCACTGGAAGACTTGAAGTGGTCCTATTTTACTCTGCCGGGAACCACACGGCGATTTTATTCTTAATTTAATGGCTTCCACCGAGGTTTTGGTGATTGTACCAATATCCACTTAAAACATATATGAGGTATTAGTGCTGTAAGATATACAGGTGATAGCGTTTTATCGCACCCTACGATTCAGTGCTGCAGATTGCAGCACTGAATTGGGCAGCGTTTCAGGATATCCTTATTCATTGCTAGGGTGATCGACTCGACATTTCAAGTTCATTTGTCTCCTATTCATCTTCAAATCATGTTGAAACGATACATTGCATATGAGATTGCGTCGTGTGAAATCATATTACAGAATGGATGCCGTGACTACCGGACCCCGGGTCCGATGAACCACAGTGAGAAAAGGCTTGAATGAGGAGGAGAGAAGAGATAGCGAGAGGAGAGTCGGATAAACAAAGAGAGAGGGAAAGAGAGCGGCTGAGATTTGAGCAGACATACCAGGATAACAGAAGTGGTATAGAGGTCTTACCGGCATCCATATGAGTGAGCGCTTCTATCAGTGGCGGGGTGACAGCCGCCTCCAATCTGTTGTACAGAGTCTCGAGCTGTATTCTCTTGTTTTCGTAGTCTGGTGCGTCGCTGAGAACCTAAAATTGGATTTGATCAATTCTATACTCCTTCTATATCAAAAGAACAAAGTGAATATAAGCAATGGGAGAGAACTTTTGCTTAAGAAACAAGAGAGAAACAGATTATAATAACCTCTAGTAATTGCTCAAGTTTGAAAGGATAAGGACATTTTTGTACGAAGAATATCCGCTCTACTCAAAGACTCTACATGTACTGACGTCGACGTGCCATACGTACCAAACTCTGAAGTGTTCAAAGGGAGCTAATTAACACCGTTGCGCTTAGCTCACACCGAAACTCTACATCGTGATTGCTTTTAAATGTCTGTTTCTTGCATAAGGGCTCGTCTACCTCAATTTATATTGAAGTCTGGTACGGCTACTATGCAATTATCAGCTTGAAGACCTTCTTCGATCTTCTGATGACCTAATAAGGGTTTTCAAAATTTATTTTTCCCCTAGGTGGCGGCACTGTGTTTTTTTTTTAGTATTGTTTTACGGCCCTGGATACAAGTCCTTTAGAGCCTTTCTTAATTTATGTCGCCAGTTGGCGACTTATTCTTGTTTGTTGTCAACGAAACGATAGTGTAATTCATTTCGTTGTTTTCACGGAGCCCCTGGCGACAACTCTTCGCGAATCCACTGGTTTCATCACTGACGACGCAGCAAGGCGGACAACCAACAGCCCGCTATGTAAATCTCACTACAGCCGCACAATGACAGTCTACTTTAGTTATTCTACACATTGTTCTTAACTATGGGCATTTATAACACCAAATAACACCAATTTCACATTATAAAGTCCACTAGAATCAATTTGCGAAACAATCCAAAACAGACACCGTGTAGTCCGCTAAAATTCCCGCCAAGAACTCCGCGGCACTGTGTCGAAAGGTCGAGCTCTCAAAATCCACAAATAAAATTGATGATTAAACATGATTGGTGGATTCTGACAGCAGCTGTGAGAAATACCTCCACCTGGTGGAAAAACCACTCCTGAAAACCCTCATTAGAATTATGTCTTCTTAATAGTAGAATTAGCTTATCAAGCATAGAAATGCTTAGCCACGATTGACGACAGAGTGCCAAGGTAACAGAAGTCATAAGAAACTTACCTCTAAACTGGTAGTCATAGCAGTGACCTGTTCAGACAGTTCGCCCAGCTTGTCCATCTGCGTTTGCACCCCTGCCTCCAGCACGTTTTCCAGCAAGATATCCTTGTTTTCAAAAACGACTAAGCAAGAGTATGCTTTCTAGCCAGCCAGGATTGACGAAAGAGTACCAGGGTAACAGAAGTCATAAGAAAGTTACCTCTAAACTGGTACTTATGGCAGTGATTTGTTCAGGAATGCTTCTAGTCAGTAAAGCCGAGATTGACGAAAGAGTACCAGGGTAATAGAAGTCATTAGAAACTCACTTCTAAACTGGTACTCATGGCAGTGACTTGTTCAGGAATGCTTCTAGTCAGTAAAGCCGGGATTGACGAAAGAGTACTAGGGTAACAGAAGTCATAAGAAACTTACCTCTAAACTGGTAGTCATGGCAGTGACCTGTTCAGACAGTTCGCCCAGCTTGTTCTTCTGCGTTGGCACCCCTGTCTCCAGAACGTCTTCCAGCAAGATATCCTTGTTTTCAAAAACGACTAAGCAAGAGTATGCTTTCTAGCCAAAGCCAGGATTGACGAAAGAGTGCCAGGGTAACAGAAGTCATAAGAAAGTTACCTCTAAACTGGTAGTCATGGCAGTGACTTGTTCAGACAGTTCGCCCAGTTTGTCCTTCTGCGTCGGCACGCCTGTCTCCAGCACGTCTTCCAACGACGTGGCCAGAGCCGCCCACTTGTCAGCTTCGCGGAGAGCTGAGGCTGCATTCTGGAATAATTCACGTTTATTTTATGATATGGTACATAGTGCGGAGAACCGATGGTGGATAGGGCAGAAATGAATGGCGACCACGTACCGGCAAGCGCAGCATTGGACGTAGGTGTCCAATGCTGCGCTTGCCGGTACGTGCTGGGCCAGGTGGTCAACCGACCAGACCAAGTTCGTAGAGGCGCTGAGTGCAGGCCACTTCCATCCAGTCGTATTGTAAATCTTTGGGGGATGCCTATATCCAGCAGTGGACTTTTTCCGCCGGGTGAGATGATGATGATTATGTTATGATCCTAAAGATGGTCAGGAAATTCAAATGTATCCATGGTTTTACGCTAAATCAGCAGTAAAAGTGTTCAATTTTTATGAGCTACTCTTGTCTTCAGAGCAATCTTTTCCGTTTCTCCTATCAGTTGTTCTTTTGTGAGGGTAATTAATTTAAATATAAGATTTATAAATATAGCCTTTTTGACTCGAAAAGAAGAAGAAGAAGATTAATTTAAACCGTTATTTGGCGGTCATGAAGGTTATAGCAATAAATAAATAATAATAAATAAATATATAGAGACATATCACTCAAATTGAGCCAGCCCCACAGTTAGTTGTGAACTTGTATCGCAGGATACTTACTTAACGATACCATATTTTATAATATATACTTATATAGATAAACATCCAAGACCCAGGTCATACTGAAAAAGATCGTTTTCCATCATGACCTGACCGGGGATCGAACCCGGGACCCCCGTGTCGCAGGCTGGCGTGTTGACCGCTGCGCCACGGAGCTCGACAATAGGCGACTGTTGCTTTTTGAATTATGTATAGGAATTACAGAAGTTAAAAAGAGATAACATATGCCCCAAGTCTTCTCTTCAGGCGAATTCTTTCTAGACATTTGATACTGCTCAACTCCAGATAATTTCTGCTCAAGCTATTGTAGACGTTGTTTGTTACAGCAGTCTATGGACTAGGACTATAGGAGCCGTAAGGAGTATTCATAATTCTTAGCTCAAGTCTGTTTTTCAAGCAGTAAATCCTCTGCAGACTCCCCATAGAGTTCCCTGATAGTTTCTGTTCAAGCTGTATAGCATTTGAGATTATGTACTGAGATAACAGAAGACAAAAAGAGATATCATTTAAGTATTTACCTGAAGTCTTTTTTCAGGCAAATTCTAGATTTACTCCATAATGTTTCTGCTCAAGCGTTTGTATAGTAGTGCTCTATGGACTAGGACTACAGAAGACGTAAAGAGTTAGTAATATTCTTACCTCAAGTCTGCTCTTTAAGCGGTCAATCCTCTGCAGACTCTCAATAGAGTTGCCTGTCTGCTGTTCAACGCCTAATAGTTTCTGTTCAAGCGATTGTAGCCTTTGTTGCAACAGAGCACCGTCGAGCTGAAGCGCTGAAGCCGCTTGAAGGATCCGTGGCACAGATGTCACAATCTGTTGATGCAGTTATGGTAAAAAAAATTGCAGCTTAGTAGAGACAAATAATTTCATTTTTCAATACAACAATTACAATTTGCTATCAATACAGTCGTTAGCCGTGTGGTTCCTGGCAGAGTAGAAAAGGACCACTCCAAGTCCTACCGTGGATATCGTAGAAGGCGACTTAGGAAACAAAAGCTAAATAAAGCTTATAAACATCAATGATAACTCTTCAACCCGTCTGGCCAGCGTGGAGAGTGTAGGCCAAATCTTCTTGCTGCTCTTGCTAATGCATGGCTTTGGTAGTACCGAGAGGGTCATGCTCCGAAGTTCATCGTACAGTGGAGACTAAAAAGACCTGAAAATGATGATTAATATGGTCCTTATAACATAGGACCACTCCAAGTCATCCCGTGGATGTCGTAAAAGGCGACTAAGGAAACACAAGCTAAACAAAGCTTACTAACATCTTTGATGTTAGTAAGCTTTGTTAGCTCTCCAACCCGTCTGGCCAGCGTGGAGAGTGTAGGCCAAATCCTCTGACTGCTCAGGCTAGTATATGGCTCTGGTTGTACGGAGAGGGTCGTGCTCCTGCAGTGGAGACAAGAAAGACCTGATGATGATGATTATAACATCAAAACACCTTGATTATTGGCCACAGAGACAATCCAAGAATGGAAAATCTAGATCATCATATAGGAAAGAAAATACTAGGAGCTCATACCTGAGTAGTTGTTTCGTCTAAGGAGTTTGTCAACTGCTTCATGTAGAGTTGCAGTCTTGAGACCGTGTTGGCCACAAACACCTAAAAAGAAAACAATTTTGACCCCTTTAGACACTTGTTCTGCTGAATGGACTATTTTATTTATTTTTTAACATATATTTTTTTCAAGCCTTCTGTATACTTGATGTGACTATGCCAGCCTCATGGGGGACCTCTAGAATAAAATTTATCTTAGCGACATTATACACCTCCATAAGTGGTATACTGATTTTGCTGAATGTGGCAATGGATTGCTCAACACTGTGTTCAGCAATCCATTCTCCATAAGCACTCCAGCTAAGAACCTGTCCCGTAGCGCACTATACTGACAACTGACCACATTCCAACGAAACATATAACAAGTCTTCCTTCTTATGACAAAAACTACAACTACTGTCTGAAGTCTAAGTACTAAGTCTGAATGGGTCACAGGCATCAATAGCAAGAATTTGTTATTTTTGGGTTTTGGCAAAGACAATATTATTTATTTATTTACCATAAACTTAAATCTATCGTTACAGTTTTCACCAATATGACAGATAATATAATACTACCATATAGGCTGGCTTCATGTTAACATTTTCAAAATATAATAAATAGTTTTCGCAAACACCTTATTTCCTTTAAAGGATGGAAGGTGCATTGAATATTGCACCAAATTCCGGTATAATTGTCGTGTCACCTCACGCAATCAAGTAGCGTTGGAGTTTATTATTCTACTACATTAAAATAATATATTGCTATCTCACTCGCTTCCAGCTCTTCGTGATCACGACGCCATTGTGTCTCGTGTATTTAAATAATTTAAAATGAGGAGCCCGATGGCCCAGTAAGTATTATTAGCGCTTCCGCTATTTAAGAAACCCCATGGGCAGTCCCCACTTGGATGGTGACCTCAAGTGGCATAAAATTATCTTGAGCTCCTCTGTGCTTCGCTGTTGGTCCTGGCTGTCATCATTAATTAATGACAGTCATTAAGCTATGTCAGGTGCCTTTAGGCAGCTTGTTGGTAACTTACAAACACGAAAAACATATAAACTGTATTAACCATTGTAAAAGCAGATTCAGATTCAGATTTTTATTGCAAGTCACAGTTTCATAAGATGTTACATATACACAATACAAGTACAAGTGACGCCCTGCTAGGGCACTGCAAACATGAGGAGCAACTAGATGCCAATTTACTTAAAAAAATCGAATTAAATTACAATTAATAATAAATATAGATAGAATTGAGAAACCGAAGAAAATTATATATCTTTTTGCCTATCATCAAAAATCTCTGATATACTATAGTAGCATTTATCAACAAGGAACATTTTGAGGTGGTTGTAGTTAACAATGAAAGTGTCAAAATTTTTCCAATGTTTGAGTAAAGCAGTCACCATCTTCCACCTAACTACTCAACAAGGGACAACTACAAAGGGAATGTCAATGCCATAGGTCGCGCGATTCTACTTACATGCATATTGTCACGTCTTTTTACCTTGTGGATAGTGCTCTCTCCAGAGAGCACTGGTCTATAAAACCTATCCACGTTTAGCATGTTGGTGGGCTTATAGGTGGAGAATTGAATCAAAATAGTTATGGATTACTACCCGCATCGCCTTGATTCCTTAGATTTTCGCCCATCCCCTCGATTGGCTTTTACGATCTGAACGGGAGGCGAAGCAGCTGGTACATTCTATGTTTTTCCTTTACTCCCAGACCAGCATGGTTCTACAGTCTACTCTTAATTGCATTAATTCAGATTTTTTAAAGTCTATATTTTACCTCCTTCTCCTGATGCCCACTGGAGCTCCAAGCTTTGTTTATCCATATCTTAGGATCGAAATCCTCCTCAGCAAAGGTTTTTAATTCCTGTAGCAAAGCAAAATGAGGGGATCAAAAAATCCTGAAAGTAATTGTTTACTAAAATTATATTGATATACTGATGTTGTGAACGTAGCTTACCATGTTGTTATAACATTTATAAATAACCCACTGTATTTATACAGACAGTTAATAAAAGAAATTACAAATAAATATTTAATCGCTGACGTGCCGAATTCATTCGTAAACAATCAATTTAGGAGTTTGACAAGATAGTGACGTGACAGTGACACTGACATAAACCATCAGCTGTTTATTTTTTTAAATTACAAGGCAAGAATTAATATAATGTTGTTGACAACAGATTTGGCTGAATCGTTGATGGCTTGTTGCTTTAGCGTTATGTCATATGTCATGCAATTAAAAAAAAATATAATAAAGATTTTTTGTCTTGCTTGCGTGACGTGACGTGAGTTAGCAAGTCCAAGCAAGTCAATGAATGTGAAAACGGAAAACTAGGAGAATTTATTTAGAAATAGAAAATGTTTGATTTTAAATATAGTGAAGTTATTTATTGTAATAAAATATTCACTTAATCTTGCATGCTTTATTGTTAAAACATGATCTGAAAATGGTAAGTCCTACAATAATCAAAACAAGTTTCTTCTTTAAATTTTCTCTTGTGTTACTCATATTTTAATGTTCCAGAGCTTAAAATGAACGGCCATAGAAAGAGGAGGGTGTCTAGCAGCAGCGATGAGGACCTGCAGTATGTGTTAGATCGAAAAACTAAAAAAGAAGATCTATTTTCTCTCCAAGTTATTACTTGCGAATTCTGTGACGAAGCTTTCTTAAATAGGTAAGCTTGTGATGGAACTCCACCTTTAATTTTTCTGATTAACTCATAGAATATAATCATCATTAACAGCAGGCCTATTTGCTAACTTTTGACAGTTACGGTGTACATCATTTTCATGGTAACTTCAATATTCATGACGGCCTCGGTATGAATGACTATTTTTATTTATGATATGAAAGCCGTAATGGATGCTTAAGTGACAATCAAATTGTTGTACACTGAATTAGCAAATCGGCCTGCTGGTCTTTTTTAGTTTCCACTACAGGAGCACTACCTCTCTGAACTATAAGAGCCATAATATGCATGCCAGAGCAGTAAGAAGATTTGGGCTATATGTCTCTACGCTGGCCAGATGGGTTGGAGCGGTCTCTTTGAGGCGACTTTGGAGACACAAGCTAAACAAAGCGTTTATACTATACAGCTTTGGTTTGCTTGGGTTTCCTAAGTTACCTTATAAAACATCCACTAGAAGACTTGGAGTGGTCCTACTCTGCCGGGAACCACACGGCTAAATGATGGCTCAAGATTCAAGATTCAAGATTTAAGATCATTTATTCCTTTAGAACATGGTAGTTATAAAGATGTTACAATAGCAATTGTGTCAAACATATTCTGCCAGAGTTGGGGGTAGGAAATTTACAATGTGAGTAAGTAATTTACAGCGAATAACATAATTTTTTCAAAATAAGTTATGTTAAATTTTAGATATTAAACTGGTACAAATGTCAATTAAACAACTCATAATCTTGTATTTAAAAAAATCATTCACGCTTTAGTAGCGCTTTTCCATTAAAAATATACGCAGGCTGTTTTTGAATTTCGTGTATGGTAAGCTTTTTATGTTGTCAGGTATCTTATTGTATATTTTTACACACATTCCATAGCAGTTTTTTGAATACATTGTCGTGCGGGGGTTGTGGTCAAAAAACTAGTCTATCACCACGTCTAGTATTTCGAGGATATAATTCATTTGCCTTTAAAAAATAAATTTAAATTTGATTTTACAAATTTTGAAATTTCCATTATATAAATATATGGCAGAGGCAATATATTAAATTTAAAAAAATAAAATAAAAACGGTTTACAAAAAATGTATGGTGCAGGAAATGTATGCTCAAGAATGTAATTTGCGAAATTAAGAGTTTCTTTCAAGCCTATGCTTTGGATTTGCATTGGCAAAACTTTGTAACCTATATATCTGTCGCAGTCATCTGGTTGAATCTGCTATTTAATTGAATGACTAGGCCGAACGTTGATTAAACAAGCGTCACTTAACATCCAACTAGATAGCGGATTGTAACATAACCTTTTGAACAGAGCGGACATAAATCAGTCAGTTGATTCAAATTTAGTTCATTTTTTTCCTATTGCGACGCTAGAAGTCACCAAAACAAGTATGGCGTCAAACAGCTGGCACAGATAGCACTGTGTTGATATTTTTTTTCGATCAAATTTACTTTAAAGTGTGTCAGCGTGGATTTATTTATTATTACGCCGCCGCCGGCTACTTTTAATCTAAGAAAAGTTTGCAAAAATATGAGATTAAGTAAAGCTTAGGAAATCATGCTAACACCAAACATTACAAAGTCGGCTATATCCCATTCAACGACTTTGCTACATGACATTCAGTCAAGACGTTGAACGTTACATTCAATGACTTGACGAGTTGTCCTTTAGTCATTCAATTAAATGGGTCATTCAATGAACGCGCTAGTCATTCAATCAAATATCAGATTCAACCAGATGACTGTGACATATCCTTTGATCATTTCAATAACACTATATTAGAATCAGAATCTGAAATCATTTATTCCTTCGAAAATTGTAAAGACAGGTGGTACAACAATAAACAGTTCCAAGCATATTCTGCACTAATTGGCGTAGGAATAAAGAAATAGTGAAAGCATAATAATAGGGAATATGCATGAAAAAAATATCTGTTATCTTACTAGTTTATCCAAAAATATTCAATAATAAAGTACTGAAAGTGAAAACAGAATAAAATTTGGTTGAAAAACGAACGAGATAAAATGATTTTACGAAAATATGTCTATCTCTCTCGCGAAAACACTATTTTATATGGCTAATGTATGCATGACATAGACTATGACGTCACTAGTCCATATCGGACTTCTCTTTCTTATTTAAACTTTCACACACACAAGTTTCACATCTTCGTTGTTCATTAAGATATTTTAAAAGTTCTTTCATATTATTTTTCTGTGGTTATTAAGGATTATACTAAGCAAATAAAAAAAATACGTGCATACTCTTTATTATTGATAAATGAATTGCAAATTTACATAAATTAGAATTGACTACAATGGAGATAAATAATATTATATGTATTATACAATAAAATCTTGATGACATAAATACCATAAAGCTTGTTAGCTTTATTTGTAACTTTACTTGTGTACTTTAGCAAGTAATGTTTTACTTGATACAATGTATTATTTAAGAGCGTCATTTAGATAATCTTTTGTTTTATAATAACATTTTTTAAATAACAATTGAAATAATTCTTTTTTTAAATTATTAAAATTCAACGCCTGGAATTTATCTGGAAGGTGATTATAAATTTTTATAGCCATGCAGTACAAATTGTTAGAATAAAGTTGTATTCTTTGCTACCACTCAATCTATTTTTATGTCTTGTTCTACTATGTACTTTATCACCCTTCCGCTGAAATAGACATGGATATTTAGAACAAATACACATATTTCATATAGATATAGGCATGGTAGTGGTAGTATTTTTAAAGACTGAAAGTGTTTTTTACACAACTCCATTGGTTCCAAACCACATAGGGCTCGGATAAACTTCTTTTGTAATTTAAATACACGGTCAAATTCTACAAAACTACCCCACCGATGACACATTTCCATGGTATGCTGAGAGAGCTGTTTGAATATGAGCCACCTGTCTCAGTCTTTTTACAACATAAACGAATTTGTCAAGTTTAGATATTAATTGATATATATTCATCATCATCATCATCAGCCTATACTCGTCTACTGTTGGACATATGCGTATCGCATTTCCAATATTTGTCAATCTCTAATCCTAAAAATTTTATTGTATAAACTGATTCAATACGATTATTTTTACATAAAACATTTAAATTTGGAGTCGTACCATATTGAATAAGTTTCGTCTTGTTTACAATAATATTGAGGTTATTTATTTCAAGCCAGTCAATTATCTTTTCCAATGTTAGATTTATTTCGTCATTATAAGTGTCTTTGTCCGTTTGTTTAAATAAAAATGTCGTATCGTCAGCAAATAATATCGATTTATGATGTGTTACATTTGGCAGGTCATTTATATAAAGGAGAAATAAAAGGGGACTTAAAACTCCACCCTGTGGTACCCCATAACCATTTTTTATGTATTCTGATCTATAGACTACCTTTTCCCCACTAACAATTTTTACTATTTCCACACATTGATTCCTATCTTCTAAATAACTTCTAATCCATTTCTTAGCTGTTCCTTTAATGCCATATCGGTTTAACTTCCCTAGCAGTCTTTCGTGACAAACAAAATCAAAAGCCATCGTCATGTCTAGAAAGACAGACGTTATTGGAATCTTTGAATCAAGACATTCTGTAACATGCTGTATAAATGCGAATGTTGGGTGCGCTCTGGAGTTCTATTTGTTGGTAACGTTGCTATGCAATGTGACTCTAGGCGTGTTAGGCGCTAGCGACAACTTGTTTGCACTCACCGTCATTTCGAATAAAAACTAAACTTGTTTACTTCTTTGCTGCCGTGTACTATATTAGATTAAATTCCTATTTTTTGTAAGCATGATTTGTATGTTAACTAAATGAACAATTGGAGGCAAATGTTTTCTTTTAAGCAATATGATAATGTGGCACGTAATTATATCATATTTACTTAAACGACGATCCAATGTTCGGAAAAACTAGATTTGGTTTATGTAACATTGTAATTAGTCATAAACTTATGTAATTCTTATGTGTTATAAAAGAATAAATAAAATAAAATTGATCAAAGGGATCAAAGGCAAAAACAGGCCAGTATAGTGGAACTGTGCTTAACAAAACCATACTGATATTTATTTAATATTTGTGAGGCTGAAATGAAATTGTAAAGCTTATCGCGCATGATTCCTTCAAACATTTTGGACAATATTGGTATAAGTGTAACTGATCTGTAATTTGTCATGTCATGGATATGATCCTTTTTGTGAAGAAGTTTTATTACAGAGTATTTTAGTCGCTTAGGAAATTCACCTTGTAAGAAAGATACATTTTTATTATTATTCATATTTAAAAGTTAAATTTTTAAAAATTTTACTTTGTAAATTGTGATAACTTCACTTTCGCATTTATAATGTTAGTTGGGTTTGGGATGGGATGGGAAGTTGGGATTTCAAAAAAAGAATGACTTTAATTCACTTTTTATCGCTTTCTTCATATACTTCCAGGTATAACTATCTAGTCCATAATGCAAACCATATCATCATACCGTTACTGCGGCAAACATTCTTCAGGTGCCAAGAATGTCACCAGCAGTGTAGAACCGATAGAAAACTACGGAAACATATAAAGAAAAAGCATCCGCACCTTAGAATACACCGTAAAAAGAAGCATAGCACCGACTCCGAGGACAATATAACATCACAAGTTAATAATAATAATGAAAACTCAAATGAAGACTATATAATTCCACACTTAGAATGTAAAATGCAGATTAAAGATAAGGAATTGGAAGTTTCAAAGGTAGACAAGAATATTTTAGCAGAATCTGTATTAGCCAATGAAAATTCGAATGTTAAAGTTGAAATAATTGAAATAGAGTCAGATGATGAAGATATTATAGATATAAATGATATTCATGATAATAAAGGGGAAGGAATCCGGAATAGGTTGGTTTTTGAAGAGGATGATGAAGATATTATAAAACCAAATGGGTTGATTAATGATCTGGTGTCCGATATTAAGGTTAGTGTGAATTTGGAGTCGTGGATGAGTTCCATCAATAATGATGGTGATGGCTATTATGAGACACCGCCAGATCGGGAGAAACAGAGTGAGGAATGGAGGAGCAAGACTGTCTCGTACCAGGAGTTAATAAAAACGCAGGACGTTGGATGTAGATATTGTAACAAAACATTCCCTGATAGGTAAGAAATATTTTTTCTAGGTACATAGTCAAGTAATTTTTATTTATTACAGTAAAGTACTTTACTTGCGGAGTCGCGTCGGAGCGCAGCGGAGCGCGTCGGTTTGGATGCTCGAGCACGCGCCCGACGGAACCGCCTGACGGCTATTTCCGCCGGCATGCGCGAGCATTCGACTGCATGATCACCCGCGCATGCGACAATCAAATGGAGTCAATCAGACGCCGGCAGTAGCCGAGCCGAGCAGCCGAGTTCAGCCGATCGCATACGCGAGTAGTTCGCGGATTCCGAGCGCGGCCGGTCGGCTTTAAAGTTGCGTAAATTGCATTCTAAAATGGCACTTAACTACTTTACGGAGGTTTCAATTTTTTTTAGTAAATTGTAAAATACGACGCTGCCCGACACGACGCAAGTGTGAATAGTACGTAATAGTCATGGGTAATGCTAGAGGTCTAGAACAAAAACATCCTACACACAATACGCTAGTTGCCTAATGTTAAGATTATATAAAATTTGTTTCTAATGAGACTAATTTCTATCTAAAAACACTATAAAGAACACTTTTAATTTGATATCGATTCGTTAAGTGATCTTAAAGCTTCTTTAAAGTTGGGTGAATAGGACCATAATTTGAAGTATGAAAATCTTTAATTACAATTATACTGTATTTTAGTCTGCAAAATTTATAGCAACTTTTATTATGAAGCCATTACCATAAACGAAATATTTCGTATAGCTACCAAACAAAGTTCTCACGCCACCCATACAAAATACAAGCTTGTGACATCACAAATATGTAGGCATTTCAGCGACGCGTTTTCACGTCTAAAAATTTACGTCTAAAAACATGTGTCTTTAAAACTTTTATAGCTGAAAGAGTTTTTTGTTTAGAAATGTATTTCTGTCACTATTGTGTTTATTTTTGGCAGGTCTTTATATAGCAACATGAAAAAAAATGTTGTCACATGCCCAATAAATTTTTCATTCAACATAACAGGATGAAGGTAATGACAAAGCGAGAAAACCATACAATTTCGCTTTTATATATTATGTCTGTCCTGACAGAATCGTAGGCACAATGAAAAAAAAAAAAAATGTATGGAAAATATTCTTATTATGGCCTAGCCAGGATCTTGGAGTTTATTTTTTTTTTTTATTAAATTTATTGCACATACAATCATTATGATTTGTACAAAAGGTAATAACTTTATCTCTAGTATCTATCTTATTCTACGACACAAGTTGTTATATTTACTTTACAGTCTTCTAGACTTCTTTTTTACGCAATACATAACCATACCATAGGTTACTCAGCAAAATCCAATAAGAAATATCAACCTTACTATAATAGTCGAGCTCCGTGGCGCAGTGGTTACCACGCCAGCCTGCGACACGGGGGTCCCGGGTTCGATCCCCGGTCAGGTCATGATGGAAAACGATCTTTTTCAGATTGACCTGGGTCTTGGATGTCTATCTATATAAGTATATATTATAAAATATTGTATCGTTGAGTTAGTATCCTGCGACACAAGTTCACAACTTACTGTGGGGCTAGCTCAATTTGTGTGATATGTTCGTATATATTTATATTTATTTATATTTAAACAATTTAATTTTTCAGGCTATCCCTAATAAAACATGAGACGACCCACATAACCAATAAAAGGCTCCTACGGCGTCCCTTACTTTGCCAATTCTGTGACTGGTACGTCTCCAGCGATCCTCAAGGACTACGGAAACATCACAAATTATCGCACCCTGGTCTAGAACTGAGACCAATGCAAAATATACTCCGAAAGACTTGTAATATCTGTAAACTGAAATATATATCCATACAGAAACATATGCAGAATTATCATCACATAGCTTATAGAGAAACGGATGACATCGGTGTTAAAAAGAGCTCTGACATTATAAAAGATAGTGATATCTTTTCATATAAAGGACCTCATTTCCAAAAGAGAGTGATAAAGGTGTGCGATCTATGCGCTTCATTCTTCAAGAATATAACGAATATGTTGTATTATAGAAGCGTAGGAGAGAAATCGGTTTACGGGGAAAGGCAGACCTGTGACAGATGTTTGAAGCAGTTCTTCAGTATCAATCTTGTAGAGATGAGCTCGCGGCTGAAAGAGAAAAAGAAAGACAAGCCGTTGAGCAATATGGACCGACTGAAGAATATTCAGAACCGGCTCAAGATGATCAATAAAATTAGGAAATATTAGTTTGTGTTTTATTTTTCTTTATTATATTAGTATATATGTCACAGTCATCTGGTTGAATCTGCTATTTGATTGAATGACTAGCACGATCATTGAATGACTAGGCCGAACGTTGATTGAACAAGTGTCGCTCAACGTCCAACTAGTTAGCGGATTGTAACATAGCCCTTTGAACAGAGCGGACATAAAATCAGTCAGTTGATTCAAATTTAGTTCATTTTTTTCCCACTGCGGCGCTAGTAGTCACCAAAACAAATATGGCGTGAAAAAGCTCGCACAGATGGCACGGTGTTGATATTATTTTTGGTTAAATTTACATAAAAGTGTGTTATTTGTAATAATATAGTATGACATCATGGATTTACCTATTATTACGCCGCCGCCGGCTACTTTAAAAACTAAGAAATATTTGCAAAAATATGAGATTACCTAAATAAAGCTTTGGAAATCGTGCTACCACTAAGTATTACAAAGTTGGCTGAGATTCAACGACCGCTAAATGACGTTAATTCAGTCAAGATGTTGAACGTTACATTCAACGACTTGACGAGTTGTCCTTTAGTCATTCAATGAACGCCCTAGTCATGCAATCAAATAGCAGATTCAACAGGATGACTGCGACATATATATATATATATGTATGTACTAACAACCACGCTAGGCTGGGAAGAAAAGAAATTAATAATTCGGCCAAGTGCGAATCGGAGTCGCGCACGGAGGGTTCCGTACCATTGTCTATAGGTACAACATTAGACTATCGATCGAGTAAAACCCTAAAAACGGCAAAAAAGTAATATTTGTTGTATGAGCCCCTCTCTACTATATATTTCATGTTGATTTAATCAATTATTTTTAAAGTGAATATCCAATTACCTAAATATTTCTGTGAATTACTTAAGGAAAACCAAATATTTCGGAAACGGATCCCTAAATCGAAAAAAATATGTTCTCAACCTTACAATATTTTTTAAAGACCTATTTAACAGTACCCAACACGATGGGTATGTATAAAAAAAATAATACTCCCTCTTTATTTGTATGGGACCTACCCTAAAAAATTTTTTTTCAACATTTTTTCTACCACTTTTTTGGCATGATTAATATTAGTACTTAGTACATAACATACCCAAGACAATATAATACTAACGTAATAGACTGCCCACCTCATACAAAAATATTGGGTTGCGAAAAGCAGGCGAATGTATGGCGCAGGAGAGTAGCTTGGTAGTCGATACTAGATGGCGGTAATCTGCGTTAGCCTTAAACTTACTAAATATACGGTGTCATTTTAAAATATTATGCCTAAAATATTGTTTTGATTTTTAATAAGATATATTTTGTGAATCATGTTTTTATATTCTCATAATACGGTAGATACGATGTTGTGTAGTTTCGAGTGGCGCCATCTATGCGAGTCTCTGAGAACAAATCGTACGATTAAGGCGTTGAGACCACATGCCCATACTAAATTACAGCTTTCTAGTACTTATAGTCTCTAAGCAAAACCGCGGACGTACAGACAGACAGACATGGTGAAATTAAAGGGTTCCTAGTTTACTACGGAACCCTAAAAAGTGAAGTGCCAAAAAAGTGGTAGAAAAAAATCTTGAAAAAAATTTTTTTTTAGGGTAGTTCCCATACAAGTAAAGTGGGGGAGTAATTTTTTTTCTCTGTTTACCCATCGTGTGGGCGTATCGTTAAATAGGACTTTGGAGATTGGGAGGAGAACAACACCATTTTTCGATTTAGGGATCCTTTTCCGAAATATTTGGTTTTAAAGTGCGAATTTTTGTTATAGGTAAGTGTCCCCCCCCCCCCCCTCTATCTCCTAAACGGTTATATATGGATTATGGATACGTGAAAAAAATTACAGCAGTAGTATACATATATACTGTAGGTGAAAGGAAAACTATCAGAGCTGAGTACTAAGTACAAACTAAAAAGTTATAGGCAAGCAACTTATAAAATGTACTCGAAAATGTAAAATTTCATACAATTTTCATTGTTAGATGTATTTGGTCGTTAAACTGTAAGGTGCGAGTGTGAACAGTGTGAACTCAAAGTTGTCATTCGCAACTACGGAACCCTACACTGCGCGTGGCCCAACACGCACTTGGCAGGATTTTTTTAGTATTTGATGTTATATCGGCAAGTGAAGTACATCATCTGTGAACATTTCAATTGTCTAGCTATCAGGTTTATGAGATACAGCCTGGTAACAGACGGACATCGAAGTCTCGTGAATAGGGTTCCGTTTGTCTGTATAACTGGTACGTATTATCATCTTCATCATCAGGTCTTCTAGTCTCCACTCCACTGCAGGAGCACGACCCTCCCTGTACTAACAGAGCCATATATTAGCCAGAGCAGTCAGAGGATTTGGCATACACTCCACGCTGACCAGACGGGTTGGAAATATCTTATTGATGTTTATAAGCTTAGTTTAGCTTGTGTTTCTTTAGTCGCCTTCTACGACATCCGCGGGAAGACTTGGAGTGGTCCTTAAATACTCCGTCGGGAACCACACGTATTTTATAAAACCCTGTAAGGGGCCGTCCATATATTACATCATTCTAAATTAGGGGGGGGGGGGGGGAGTTTGGACTACGGATGACGGTAAATGATGAACTCATCTCGAAATTGACGTCATTCCAGTTACTCAAAAATATACAAAACTAGCCGTTTCCCGCAACGTATTTCAATCCAGGACAATTCTATACGTTAATCCAGGTTATATTTTATATTATATATGTATGCAAAATTTCGTCCCAATCTATTCAGTCAGCCGCTGACCCGTGATTGAGTCACAAACATACAAACAAACTTCCAAACTTTCACATGTAAGTATAATATTATTAGGAAGGAAGGATAGTGGGAAGTAGGATAGCAGGATATTTTGCAAGTAGGTACCTACCGAATGATATTAATTATTTAACAGCATATCTATGAAAATAGTTCGATATGCGACACTGAGTTCATTGAACGAAGATTGGCGGCGGAAGGTGGCGGCGAAGAATGAATATGGGGAAGATACGGAGATATTACCCGTCATCCAGGATCTGCAAGAATGGGTGAAAACTCCGTAGGAGTTATCCCAAGAAAAGTAAAGAATATGGAAGATAATCTATGCATATAAATAATAAAAGATGATTCAATAACAGAATATTTTAATATGACCCTATTTTTCTCAAATCCGCATATGTTTTAATTTTCGCATTTGGAAAATGACGATAGTATGATTGTAGGGAATTGGTCGAAAATCAGCAAAAATCGATGACGTAATATGTGGACGGCCATAACTAATACTCATAGGTATATAACTGAGCGTCAACCATGAGTTTATACATTTCATTTACGAGAGTAGTATACGGTAACGTTTTTATAATCGTCATAGTTTACTATACTTTGTCCACCATGAGTGTAATACACCAGTAGTTTTCGAATCTCGTAATCGAAAACGCCTCAAGGTTGAATGTAAACGAATACGATCCTGTGTTTACAGGATCATTTTTTGCGGTATCGGCACCATGAGTTACAAAACTGACCTTCGTTTTCTATCGAGTAAGACAATAGTTTACTATTACCAGCCATCGAATAGTTTAATTTAGATCGAATCGTTTACTACTCACGTATATAAACTCATGGTTGACGCTCCATACATGAAATCTAATTAATAACTGTATCACAGCTAATCCGTGCAATATGTCTGTCGTCGGCTCTAGCCGAGACACATTGCCAACAAGATACCGCCGCACCCATCATCGCTTTTAAAATAGTCTGTCTTGATCAAAGACAATATAATACTACGTTAGTCATGTGGTTCCAATCCCTTATTTGTACGATTTGTTCTCACGGACTTACATAGATGGCGTACTTGTGCACTCGAGGCTAGCGCCGATTACCGCCATCTAGTATCGAGTGGTAAGCAACTCTGCAGCGCCATACATTCGCATACTTTTCGCCACCTTAATTTGGTCCAATATTTTTCTATCATCATATTACGTTAGTATATTATATTTTCTTTGGTATTATATTGTTTTCGCTCTTGACTTCCCACCAAAAACTCCCCTTTTTTAGTGTTCCGTTGTAAACAAAGAACCCTCATAGTTTCGCCATGTAACCATCATGTCACATAATGTAACTGAACATGAAATCTGAGTATTAACTCTATCACAGCCACAGCCAATCCCTGCAATATATCTGTCGTCGGCTCTAGCCGAGACAAAGGGCCAACAAGACGCCGCTGCACCCATCATCGCTTTAAAATAGTCTTGGTCTTATAATGAAGGGGTGGCAGTGTGCCACCCCTGCAGGTTGAGAGCTGGCAAACAAAATCCACCTGCCGTACCGTGCTGTGTGGATCCCGGCAGAGTATAATAGGACCAATCCAAGTCTTCCCGTGGATGTCGTAGAAGGCGACTTAGGGAACACAAGCTGAACAAAGTTTATAAACATCAAAGAGATCTAACCCAGCGTCTGACCAGCGTGGAGAGTGTAGGCCAAATCCTCTGACTACTCTGGCTAATGTATGGCTCTGTTAGTACAGAGAGGGTCGTGCTCTTGCAGAGGAGACTAAAAAAGACATAATAATTATATAAAATCCTATAATAGGAGATAATACTGCAGTGTTCTCCCGCCAGAGGGCAGCATTAGCAGAGACAGTAAACAAATGTTTGACATTGACAAGTCTGTCAAAGTCGCAATAAATTGCCTTTATTTTACATACAAATACGCAGCACAAATACATTTTTATATTTAAATACTCATAGGAGTATTTTAAAATCAAATTAATAAAGGAATAATGTATAATTTTACAAATTAATAGTGACTTTGACATTTTCAAGTACATACTTTTCAGTGTCAAACCTCTTTTACTGTATGTGCTAGTGGTGCACTCTGGCGGCACAGCTTTCAGTAATATGTCCTATTAGTACTTATTACTGTACATGAAATCTAATCCCTGCAATATATCTGTCGGCGGCTCTAGCCGAGACAAAGTGCCAACAAGACGCCACCCATCATCCCTTTAAAATAGTCTTGGTCTTGTAATGAAGGGGTGGCAAATGCCACCCCTTTAGGTTTAAAGCTGGCAAAATACACTTAGGCCCTTAGACCTGGGTAAACTCAATATACGTTTTCATTTCCGCCAATGCCAACGGGATAAGGGGCGCCAGCAAATTCAGGATTTTCGCCCGCGGCCGCCCAATGAGCGTCTACCATGAGTGTATAATACGTGAGTAGTAAACGATTCGATCTAAAGTAAACTATTCGATGGCTCGTAATAGTAAACTATTGTCTACTCTATGGAAAACGAAGGTCAGTTTTGTAACTCATGGTGCTGCTACCGCAGAAAATGTTCCTGTAAACACAGGATCGTATTCGTTTACATTCAACCTTGAGTCCTTTTCGATTACGAGATGCGAAAACTACTGGTGTATCGTACTCATGGTGGACAAAGTTAAACTATGACGGTTATAAAAACGTTACCGTATACTACTCTCGTAAATGAAATGTATAAACTCATGGTTGACGCTCGGGTTGCGGGGTTGCAGGGCTCGAGATATCGTTTGACAACTACGGTGAGACTAGCTCCGTGGCGCAGTGGTTTACACACCAGCCAGCGACACTAGGGGTCCCGGGTCATCTTTTTTATATTGGGCTTGGATGTTTATTTTTATAAGCAGGGGCGCAGAGATTTTAAAATTCCCGTGGGTGTCACATACTCGTACCTACCTAGCTACTTATATGTATTTTTGATTATTTAGATGTACCTAGTTAAAAGATGAGAAAGTGAATTATTTTAGATATTTACCTCTCGTGGATGCTGGAGCACCCGAGCACCCACGGAGTCAGCGCCCCGGTATATAAGTATCTATTACAATTTATAAAATATAGTATCGTTTAGTTAGTATCCTACGACAGACAACCTATGTATTGTGGTAGCTTAATTTGTGCGATACTATGGCCCTATAAGTATACTTATTTATTTCATCTTCTATTCAATCCGGGGCATAAAAAGGACTTAAAAATAAGATAAATCATCAGATAATGCGAGCAAGTTCGCCAGCAAAAGCTTTATCATATAAAAATTCCATGAAAGGATCAAAGCTCCCAAGACATTTCCGTGTCAAACTGTCTTTGTCTCTATACCTCCACACGCAAAAGGCGAAAGCTAATAATATCTTAATGAGCGTCGTGTGCCAACAAATCGTAAACAGACCATTTAATACTCATCACTGATACAATTTTCATTTCATCAACAAATCATCATCATCGGATCTTTTTTAGTCTCCACTGCAGAAGCACGACCCTGTCTGTACTACCAGCGCCATATAGGTATTAGCCAGAGCAATCAGACGATTTGGGCTACACTCTCCACGCTGGTCAGCCGGGTTGGAGAGGGCTCTTTGATGTTTATAAGCTTTGTTTAGCTTCTGTTTCCTAAGTCGCTGTTTACGACATCCACGGGACGACTTGGAGTGGTCCTATTCTACTCCAACGGTATAAATACTTGATGAATGCTTGATTGAAAAATTGCTAACTATAGAAAATAGAAAAGGAAAAATGCTGAGTCAATGTTTAGGCACTGCGCGCACCGGTGACTTTTGTCGCCGTGACTTTTTTGTTTCCGTCACCCTGTCTATGGAGATGTATGGAGGTGCCTGTGGGAGGTGCGCGCACGAAGCGACGTGACAGTGACGTGACTTTTTTGTCCGTCGACCAGCGAACAAGCCGGAGACAAAACTTTTACGATAGACATTTTATGTAATAGACGTGCACGCACGGGTGTCAAAATTGTTACTCTACGAGGAAAAAGCTTTGTTACAAAAAATTGACCTACTTAAAAAAGCGACTATACTTGAAACCAAAAAATAAACTGAATCATTTATTTATTTCAACGGACAAGAATGAGCGATTTTTAATTAAATCAAAAACTTCACTCAGTAAACAACCTATCTACCAGACACAATATATTTATTTATTCATTTAATATATTTAATGTATCTCCTACCTAATATTTCCTGATCTATTTGAAGTCTCTGCCAAGCCAAAAATAATCAGAACATTATTATTTACATACTATCACGTCTTTTCTCTTAAGGGGTAGGCAGAGCCCAGGTTTAAAAATTCTAAAAGACACGTTTAGCGTGTTGGTGAGCTTATATGTAGAGAACGGAGTCAAAATAGGGATGGGGTGCTAGCCGCATCGCGTATTGACATGATTCCTAACGACTATATTGGAAGTTTAGAAGAATAGGGAATATTCCTTCTAAACTTCCAACATTCATTAGAAAATATTTAAAAAATTTATTTCCATGTTCTTGAGTTTTATAAAACATAGTATAGAACTTTAAGTGAAATGTTCTATACTATGTTGACCGACTTAGTGAAGTATAACCTGTCACTCCAAAGAGTGGGTACCCAGCATTCTTTTTTACGTTTCTTTGGCAAGAGATGGGTTCGCAGACAACGACCGTCTGTTCGAAATCCATGCCGACAAATGACCAAAAAGAATTCAAATACCACGTAATGACTCTTTGATAACTAAAAAGTTTTTTCATGGTTTACCATAGTTTTGTCACTGTCGCCTACCGTGCGTGCACTCCGCTTGGGAGACATTACGGAGACACGAGGAAGACGTGACAAACACTTTTTTGTCACCGTGACAAAAGTCACCCGTGCGCGCAGTGCCTTAGATATCATACCCTATTTAAAACAATAGTTGAAGCAAAGATAGAGGGGAAGGGGAAAACCAAGGAGGTTTTATGGGAAGGTACAAAAAAAGCTACTACTCCACACTCCACCGACAAGAACACAGTTCTTAAATTATAGATAGATAGATACAAATAAAGCATTATTAAGTTCCCAGCAATTACCTATGCCTTAAAAGGTCCAAAAGCATCAATTTTTATGCTTAGTTGGTGTTTTGCGTAAGCGGTTTTTTGCGAGTTAGGTGTTTTGCGTATAGATGGTGTTTCACGTATATGGTGTTATGCGTCGAAAGGTTTTCAACGGGCAAATTAATATATCAGCTGCTTATCTTACAGTATAGGTCGTAGAAGCCAATCAAGGAAATGGTCAAAAATCTGAAGATTCTTGTTTGATTGTGTTTCGTGTGTGTAAGTGGCCAACACTGGTGTCACATTTTTTCAAGCTGCCTAAAGGTATCAGAAAAGCGCTTCCTGCCAATAGACGATGCGGCTAGCCCCGTTTTGTAACGCTCGCCGAAACGCTAACTAGCCTTTAGTCTTATGATCCCAGGCCCTGACTACCCCGTAAGGGACAAAGGGAGACGTGTTTAGCAAGTAGGTGTCTCCACTAAAAGTACCAAAATAACATAACATTTGAAGGTGCCGTATCTTTCGTTTGTGCGTCTCATTTTTGACCATGACTGATTTTCGTCGCTCCTAAACGTTGGATTTTGTAGCCGTCACAGTATTTAGAAGATATTTAGTGTTGCTTTCCTTCAAACTGTATATTTTCTTTTATATTATTTAATTTATAACGTTTTTAGGGTTCCGTAGTAAACTAGGAACCCTTATAGTTTCGCCATGTCTGTCTGTCTGTCTGTCTGTCCGTCCGCGGTTTTACTCAGAGACTATAAGTACTAGAAAGCTGTAATTTGGCATGAGTGTGTATATTAATCATGGCAAAAAAGTCGTAAAATAAAATATTGAAAAAAAAAATTTTTTTGGGTAGCTCCCATACAAGTAAAGTGGGGGAGTATTTTTTTTTCTCTATTTACCCATCGTGTGGGGTATCGTTAAATAGGTCTTTGAAAAATATTGTGAGGTTGAGACCACCATTTTTCGATTTAGGGATCCGTTTCCGAAATATTTGGTTTTAAAGTGCAAAATTTTGTTAGAGGTACGTGTCCCCCCCCTCTATCTGCTAAACGGTTATATATGGATACGTGAAAAAAATTACAACAGTAGTATATATACTGAAGTTGAAAGGAAAACTATCAGAGCTAGGTACTAAGTGCAAACTAAAAAGTTATAGGCAACCAACTTATAAAATGTACTCGAAAATGTAAAATTTCATACAGTCTTCATTGTAAGATGTTTTTGGTCGTTAAACTGTGAGGTGCGAGTGTAAACAGTGTGAACTCAAAGTTGTCATTCGCAACTACGGAACCCTACACTGCGCGTGGCCCGACACGCACTTGGCCGGTTTTTACATATTAAGGTCCAAGATTAAGGTACCTACTTATTTCATATATTTTGTGTTTGTCTAAAGTTGCACTGCACTATACCATTGGATGTTGCCTATTAAGATTGTGTACGTAAAAATAATCCCAGGCTGTGTCTACCCCGCAAGGGACAAGGGTAAGACACGATAGTAAGTATGTTCACAAAAAGCACCAGGGTAACATAACATTCAAAGAGGCCGCCGTCTTTATATCGTCCATGCGTCTCTGTTTTGACCATGACTGCTATTCGTCGCTCCTAAATTTTGGATGTTAAGACTGTCTCAGTATTCAGAAGATATTTAGCATCACTTTCCATCAAAGTGCATCGTATTGTGTGCAGTTAATAGCCTGCGACACGATGCCTGACCCGTCGTAAGAATAGACACACGCATTTGGCCGCCTGCAGCACAGGGAATCCGTGGAGATGAAATAATTTTAAGTTTTGAAATTTCATCAAAAAGCGTGAAGAATTAACAATGAAGAATGTGTATGCATGGACGTATAATGTGTATGTATGTATGTATGTTATTTCTTTATTGCCCAAAAAACAACTTAAAACTTAAAAGAAATGGTTTTCCAAGAAAAAGGACCTTTGTACAAAGGCGGACTTACAATACATACATACTATCACGTCTTTGTGGGGTAGACAGAGCCCAGGTCTATATTCCTAAAGGTGTGGGCGTCCGTCACTCCGATTGCCGGTACGTGGTCACCATTCAAAAACCTTTCTGCCCCATCAGCCATCGGTTTTCGCGTTACGTGCCCCGATCACTGCCACTTCAGCGAATCTCTTCGTTTATAAGTATTACAAGAGAGTATGCACCTTAGTAGGTATAGATTTACTTTTCTTATTCCTCATTGTATCGAACATGTCTAACTGTTAGCTAGTGTCAGAAAGTAATGTTAAAATAAATAAATAATAATCAATATATACGGAGAAATCACACAGATTGAGCTAGCCACAATGTAAGTTCTTAAGTAAGACTTATTTATATATTTAAAAAAAAAATTGTGTTATGGGATACTAACTCGACGATACTATTATATGTTATAACAAATACTTATATAGATAAACATCCAAGACCCAGGTCAATCTGAAAAAGATAATTTTTGATCTTGAGCTGACCGGGGATCGAACCCGGGACCATCCTTGTCACAGGCCGGCGTGTTGACCGCTGCGCCACGGAGCTCGTCAATATTATACTTAGGTACTCTTATATTAAAATAAAGAAATGAGATATGGAAAAAAAAATCACCCAGACAGTATTTGAAACGGCAGTCTTTAGACTTTGTACATCGAATATAGGCACTGGTAGTACAGAGAGGGTCGTTCTTCTGCAGTGGAGACTAAAAGAAACCTGATGATGATCAACTTAATTTGACGGTATATTTTATGTGACTCCAAATACGAATCTGAGGATGAACACCCTATTTTGAATAAAATTATTTTAATACGGTTTTTATCGCGTTTATTACATTATGTAATGTATTATATAATGTAATAAACGCGATAAAAACCGTATTAAAATAATTTTATTTAAATGTGTAACAATCGCGAAAACATAAGAAAACATTACCCTATTTTGATATCAGGATCATACTAAATACAGCGTTGGGATTGAAGACACCTTGTTTTATACTATTGCTTTGGATTCAGGAAGAAACAAAGGAGATGAGGATACTTTCTCACTTTGTAGTTATTAGATTTATTCAATACTGCTGAAGGCATAAAGATATTTTTATATTGGGTATTCGAAAAATATTTAAAATGCGACTCTATGTATTTTCCGTGACTCCTAGCCAATGCATTGAAAACAAAACGCATCCAGTTTGTGATCGCGACCAAACAAAACTAACGTGCTTAATGCATCATTAAAATTTAATTAAAAAACAAAAAACGCATAATTTGGCACCATAAATTTTTATATCTTGGCCTCCAAATAATAAAAAAAAGTGTTTGTAAATAGTGAAAAAAAAAAAAACTTTTTGCAAGGATACGGAAAGAGCAATCAATTCTCGTAATAGACAATAAAAAATAATAAAAATAAAACACTCGATTTTCGAATGATTGCGAAAGTTAATTGCGTCAGCTGCATGTGATTCTAAATTTGAAATTAATCAGGCCAAGTACCTATTGTCCACGTGTGTGTGAGTAATGATTGCAGTGAAATGCGTGTGTGTTTAAAAATATGATTGGACTGTGTTGCCATTTTATGATAACCACTTTTACAACGTAATTGTTTTAGATGAATGGTAAGCTCTATGTAATTCGAATAATAATTTGAAACAGAATTTCACTCTATAATTACGATTATGAAAAGAAAAAAAAAGCGTAGCATATTTAGTCCAGGGAAAAGGGCAAACATTGGAGGTCGAAACGACGTGGCTTGAGGTTCAAATTATCACTATATTGATCCGCTGTTAGGAGCTAAGGCTCTGTTTACCCCAAACGTAATAGATAATGCGACTAATTTTCCGACCTTTTATTCCGCGTAGGTACGTTACGAAAAAGATACGATATTGTTAATGTTGTATGTTTCAAATTTTTCTAGTAGGTACAACTATGGATTTAAGAATAATCAGGATACGCCCCTAATAAACAACAACAGTGAGCCAAATACCAATTTTACCATACGAACGTGTTGCGAGACAAGCTCAGGCACACATCGACATTAATCATGCATGCAACTTTATCTACATTTTACCGTGTTGGTTCGAACTCTTCCAAGTTTTAATATCCACTTATGCTGCACACATTTTTTTAGCTATTCATGTCCCACTGCTGGCCAAATTCTTTGTTTCCACCTTTCTCAATCTCGTACCATCTCTCTCCAACTTTTGTCTAAACGAGACAAGTCATCTGTCCATCTCGTTCTAGGTTTGCTCCTTATTCGCTTCCCGTCAGTGGGTATCCCTCAGAATAGTAAATCTCATCCATGAGGTACGGACATGCAACGTCAAAAATATCGTGTTCTATCTGCAATAAAAAAATAACAATGTGCAAATTGTATCTAAAGTTCCAAAACCTACCTATATTATACCTCCATTTTCTCATAGATTCTGCGGGCCTTGCGGAGTTTCTAGTCTAAAAAAATTCAATATTTGCTCTGCTAGCCAAATACTATGTTTTTTTATAGGAATGTCAAAATTCTTTTGGCCGTAATTTATACTGATGGGGCGAGGAGATAGCTCGTGTTAGATCCATTTTCGTTAATTTACTTTTAGTCACTTTATCCCCGACTTCAAAAAATGACGTTACTAATGTGTCCATTAAGTAAGTATTAACATTGCGGAAAATAATGTCTCACGTGAAACTGTCATGATTATGAACAAAAAACCGCAAGGACAACAAACAATACGACACTTCAAAATATGCAACATAAAATAATATTCAATCAGACAAATCGTCCAAATCATTTTCTAGTTTTCATTCTACGCCAGCTACTATCTTTTTCTGAATAGAGGTTGTATGGTGCCGGACTTGGTGTTAGGCCGACACCATACATGAAGAGATGTTGCTGCTTCCTGGGTTGAAGGTGGTGGTGTGGAGATACAAGATCACGTCACGGAGATAGTAGTTTATTGTTCTTGCTGGTTACATGGTAATGGCTTGGTGTGACGGAGCGGATCGAACGTATCTCAGAGAGCCATCGATAGTATCTCGATTAGTTCTTAGATAATGAAGTTATTTATATTATAAAAAGAGCTGACACGCGCCCTACTTGATGAAGGCCGCGGGTCGCTAAATGTGCGAGGTAAGCTCGTACAGAGGTGGAATTTTACTTTTGAAACTTTTGAAATATATAAAATACTTAGTGGCTTAGGTATTTTATATATTTCAAAAGTTAGTTACCTATACCTAGTTAAAAGTTACCTATAGTTAGTTTTTTCCTAGCTAATGAGCAAAGCGAAAGATCACCTAGATATCTATAATAAATTAATTCTATGATCTATCGCATGGTAATTAGGTAACTGTATCTTAAAGTAGAATTTACGCTAAGATTTAATAATGCAGCAAGATGGCGGAAATACGCATATTTCAAAGCGAAAAAATATAATACTGAACACTTTTTAGAAAACTTAAAAAAATCGATCGCCGGTCACTTGTTTCGGCAATTTCGGCAAACACTGATCAGTGCTTGCGCAGGTACAGTTACGAGAGTTTAGGATCAATTCAGGCTTGGAATTAATCGTAATATTGTTATTGTTTTCATTTTCGAATTATATTGCATCTCTACAATGCAGTGATGCGGTCCGCGTACGCTGCACTCTAAATTTACATTTGGCTGGCATTTCCTGCGCTGTATTATCTGCAATCTTTTAATAACGGCCCGGTTGCGACGGAGACCAGCTATTTTTAATGTCACCTGAAATTTTGTTGTTCTTATTTTTATAGTCTATCGTCACCTGACAGCTAGGAAAATGAGTATTTTTATTTCAATTCTGGAAGTAACTCCCACTCTCCCCGGTGACTCTGCCCTGGTGACGGGAAGGTTGGGAAAAATTGATTCATCGACCCCGGCACATCAGCCCCGTTAAGCAATGGGGCAGATATTTTAAGAATATTTCAAGAGTATCTCTTGAAATATTATCAGAATATTAAATAATTCGCTCCGTTAAAAACATACACACACCGACAGGGGTAGATGGTACTTGATCTGTCTCATCTGGGTACCGGAATCAATTTTTCTAACCGTCCCGTCACCGGGGCAGAGTCACCGGGGCGGATGAAAATAACTCAATTCTGGCTTTTCATTTGAGCGATTTTTCTATTGCATTGTACTTCAAGCTATGCGATAATTTGGGCTCTACATCATCTTTCTAGGACTTACTGCTGGGTATTTGGTCTTTCTGTCTGCACCATTCCTTTCAATTTCTAGCCATTGCAAATCAGTTAAGGAATTGGGCGAAGGGATTGAGCGAAAATCTAAGGAATCACATTGATAGGCGATGCGGCTCACTCCATCACTATATTGATGCCGATTTCCACCTTTACGCCCACTCGATGCTAAACGTGGCCTGTAGGTTTTATGACCTTGGGCTCTGTCTACCCCGCACGGGATAAAGACGTGAAAGTATGTATGTATGCAAATCAGTTAATCCGAGCGTTTTCCTTATGTCGTCAACCCACTTGGCTACCGGACGCCTAACGCTTCGTTTTCCACTGGCTATGTTCTTCTTCAGCTCTTTTGCTCCACAGCCTTTCCAAATGCTACCCAACCCAACTTGTATCCGCCAGTCAATCTACTTGGTTTGGAGATCTTGGTTGGTTTCTCTTCTCGTTATGCGCGGAAAGATCAGATATCTAATTTATTACAGACCAACACTTAAGTTCTTTATTAGCACAGTTTAATTGACGTGTTTCTGCAGCCCACAAAGCACATGTGACTGTCGTACGCGCGCAACATGAAACCCTTTTCTTCACATTTCATACGAAAGAAGCCTGCCCTGTGTAATGGAAGAAATGTAAAAGACCGCTATTTTATACTTGTGTTACATCAGAATTTTGTTTATCAACCTTTTTATTGTAATTATGATACCATCTCACAGCACATTGGGGCATTTTTACATTTTTTTGAGCAGGAACAGACAGACCGAGCATGTGACTTTCACCTTCCAGCCGGGCGCGGGTTGACACGTTCAAAAAGTGATACATGACATCCAAAATTTGAATAAAAGCTATTCATTCAGTTCATTTGGTACACAGACTACATTTGCTTAAAAGCAAACTTTCATGAGCAGCTAAAGTAAAGTTTATTTTTCACGATTGATTGAAGAAAACGCTGGCAGCACCCGGTGGCATTTAAGCCGGCGGGTCGCCAGAAAGTCTAGTATTTGTTTATTGACCGAGTTTTTTGATCACTTCCTGGTTTATTTGGCTGGCGATTGTCAGGAATTGGGTTAGGTCAGTGACGTTGAGCGATTTTATACTTCACGTGAGATGAGCACCGTTATCATCATCATATCAGCTGTAAGAAGTCCACTGCTGGACATAGGCCTCCCCCAAGGATTTCCAATACGATCGGTTGGAAGCGGCCTGCATCCAGTGCCTTCCTGCATACTCGCCACGCTTAGGAGACGTGTGGGTAAGCGCAATTTGTTTGGCTTATCTCAGTACTGATGCTACTGCCTCTCAAAACCGGTTTTTAAGCCAGAGAAGGGTAGGACTTTGTTGGAATAGGGGAACGGGATACAGGTATTTGGGATGCTGGTTGCTCGGATGGATTAGAAAAGATAAAGTAGCAGCTCGGGAGGTCAGGCGCGCTTACCCGATGGCAAAACTGCAACCACCGTCAGAGAGTCGAAGACACCTGACCTTAGGCACCATACTAAAAGGTCTTGAGTACATTTGAAGGTTAAAGCTACAGCTTACAATATTATTCATACTAGGTAGCTCGCGAACTCTCCATCATATCTCGATTTACTTAGTAATTCTTATGTTTTTCATTTTTATATTATCTGAGACATGCAAGAACTAGTTTGGTGGCTCTTGAGCTGTAGGCAGACCACGCAAGTCTGTCAAATGTGTCTTTTGATAGGTTAAAATTGAATATATCTTGACTCTCTTCTTGACTTCTCCGAGACGTGAAAATTAAAAAAAAAAAAACGATTTTCTGTAAAAGAAAAGAGATTAGGTACCCTCTATATGCTTGAGATTCATCTAAAATATATCAGATACAACAATGAAATAAGGCAAAACAGAATCTAAACTGGCAACACAAAAATACGAAAAAAACATCGAACTGTGAAACGAAATTCAAAATACGAGCATTAGGGAACACAAAACTTTATGCAGCTCTGAACATTTTGAAAACCGAAATTCAAAATTTAAATTGAGAACCGATTTTTTTAAAAATTTCTCTTCCTTGTGACGAAGGAATTTAAACAATACAGCCTTGTCTTGTGTAAACCAATTATTGCGTGGAAGAATATTTCATCTGCCGGGCTATGAGCGCGGCGCGTTCGGACTCTGATAGCGATAGTTCTGAAGATTTGGACTCCGGCATCGCGGAGGAGAGTGAGCACTGCGATAAGCGAGACACCGACTGCATGGACCTTTCAGAGTTCTTTGGCTATTGGTAAGTTTTATTTTTTTAATCATAATTATTCGAACAGTTGATCTTTAATATAATAATGTGCGCGTACCCTACGCGTATATTATTCCGGGTCGCATCGCATCGCAGAAGTCTGTATCCGCTTCAAGCCGCTGAAGCGCTCGTGCGTATTTTCATACAACATAAACACGAGTGCTTAAGCGGATTAATGCTCATGCGGATTTTTGCGATGCGGCCCAGCATAATGTGCGCGTACCTTAATAGGCATATTTCCTAAACAAATTCTCTATCTGGTAGATTTGAAAGATATTGGACACGTTATTATATATTTTTTCAAACAAACAAAAACATTACGTGACGTCAGTGACCGATACACGTTTTACCGGCCTGTTGTGATTGTGACATGAACCTCCATTCCTGCATTTCGATGCACTTTATCTTTATGATTTTTTGTTTGATTGATAATCTATAAGACGGACTAATTATTATTTAAAAAAGAGTTTTTAGGACACGTGTCGTGCATTTGTTTTTTAAAATGATGCTCTTATAACGAGCACGCTTAAAAAAATAAGTACTGTAGCAACGAGGTTTCCATAGATATCAGAAGAGGTTTCATTAAGATTTTGAAATGCTTTTGATGTATTCCAAAAGCGATTATTGTCAATGTTCCCATTTTAATTTTTAGGGAACAGAGACAATAATCGACTATAATACTACTTAGGGTGAGTCAGGGCGGCAGAGGAAAGTGGAAAAGTATTCTCCAAGCTCTTTTCTTTGCTTCTATATACTCAATTACTATTTTTGTTTTCTTTCGTGGTTCCTGGCAGAGTGGAATTGGACCAAGTCTTCCCGTGGAGGCCGTAGAGGGTGACTCGGGAAACACAAGCTAAACTAAGCCTACGAACATCAAAGCGACTTCTGCCAACCCGTTTAGCTAGTTGGGATTCAATATAATGTCCATTCGTTTGCATACGATTTTATTATTTATCTCACTAAATTTAAATTAAAGAATATTTACAAAGTGATGCTTAAACCTAATCGCCATGTATGGCTTCCACCTGTAACAAAAAATAAGACATTATTTGTTTAACCTTTATTGCCTTCTGTACAGTGCAGGGAATGAATGTCGCATGCATAGATTTAAAATTAACATTGTCTAACATGAAAACATTTTTTAACATTTGTGATCAGAAATGTTTGTAAACAAATGTTTACTAACGTTAGTAAACATTTTTTAACAGCAGTGTGGGAGCACCAATACTTCTATGGTCGCATGAGTGGCCATTTATTGCTCTGTGATTTTGGCGAAAAGTATTTATGGAGGCACAAACTACGAAGAAGATCTTTTACTAGTATCAAACGACAACTTCAGGTGCGAACGAGTGCGACCGACTGCCTTATGTTTTTTCTAGGCAATAGAGACCATAGATAAATATTGGAAAGATGATTGGTTCAATTCTCAGATTATAGTTCTGTGGTTGAATTTGTACTGGGGGCCACTAATTCCAACTCACTTGACGCGTCTTCTATGCCCTGTTATTCAAAAGGCAGTTTTCGGCAGTCTTAATAGGTAATAGTCTTGACTGAATTTAATATATGATATACAAATTCAATACGTATTAATTTTTATCTCCGAATTTTTTTATCATATTAACGTCACTCCAATATTTGTCTATGGTCTGTCTGTGAATTTCCAGAATTAGTCTCAGGGGAAAAGTTGTTCATATTGACGGGTTGAGTAAAGGTAAAGGGGCACTTTACGGATCAGACTGGGTTCTCTATAGTATGTTTTTTTTTCGAGCCATTATGTGTCATCATTGTATGTTTACTAATAGATAAATATTTAAGTGTAAATATGGGCTTATAAGGATAAGAGAAGACACTAGACCATCCGTCCTTGTAAACCTGTGATTAGAACTGATAATAATCTGATTACGACTTATCTAGGTAAGAACAGTCAGTACAGTAGCGTAGCGTAGTGGGACAGGAAGTGGCCCTGGGCGGTATACAAAATTTACCGCCCGGGCCGCGATAAGAGCCATTTTTTAGGGTTCCGTACAAAGTTGAAAAACGGAACCCTTATAGGATCACTCGAGCGTCTGTCTGTCCGTCCGTCCGTCTGTCACACCCGATTTTCTCCGAATCTACCGAACCAAATTAGATGAAATTTGGTAAGATAGTGTAATCCTATGACCCAAACACGGATGTGCAAAGTAAATAAAGATTTTTTTGAAATAAGGGTTATTTTGAGGGGCCCAATCACAAAATTAAAAAAAAAAGTTTTGCAAACCTTCCTGTGTCATATATAAAATGCAAGGGCTCATTATGAGGATCTCAAAAATATTTTTTTTGTTTGGGTAAAATCAATACTTTTGATTTTATTCACGAAAGAAGGCAAAAATTGACCATTCCCCCCCCCCCTGATCTCCGCAACTACTGAGCCGAAAATCTTGAAAAAATTACAAAATATAGTTCATTTCTTGAAGATTACAGGAAAAATAATAAGAATTCTATCACTTGAAAATTAAGTGGTAAACTCACAATAATAAGTTCATCTAGGGAAATAGTTCACTAAAACACCACTAGATGGCGCTAGTCAATTGAATAAAAAAAATTTTGTACATTGTGTGTGTGTTCACGAAGCATATTGTACGGAACCCTCATTGCGCGAGTTTGACTCACACTTGGCCGGTTTTTTCGTTTCTCATTACGTCGGTTGGTTGTGAATATTTTAATTATTTTTTGAATACGTTTAATTATTATTATTTAAATTTATTTTGAACAGGTTTGAAAGTTTGATACCATTGTCCCAGTAACATTGGCTATTATATTGACAGGGCAGGGCCCTGCTCAAGACACTACGCACTTGCATACATACGTATATACATCAATACATCATTAGATACCGTCAGAACATAATCTCCCATCAAGGTGTTTTTTTATCAATTTTTAATTAATTTCCAAGGAATTTAGATAAGGTATTAGTCTTATAAATAATAACAGGTGTTAGTATTCCAGGTAAAGGTAACTCTTTAGCATGCTAGAAATTATTCTTACTCACACGAGCTAGTCACCGCCGTCCCTCCCCACGCCGCCTTCAACGACGTTCACGCCGTCCACCACATTCACACCATCTACCACTTGCACCCCATCCACGATGTTCAGGCCCGCTGGAAATACAATCATTATCATCATAAGGTCTATTTTACTCTTCATTGTAAGAGAAAGGTCACCGCCATTATCGAGATACAGTGGCGAGTGGCGGGATGCTTACCGATATACCCATGAGTGCTCAATGGGCGCCGGGGGTAGATAAACTTGACCCCTTTACCATATAGGTATTCCTCGTTTAGCATGTTGATAGGCATAGAATCAAAATAGTGAAGGGTTGCTAGCCGCACCTAGGCGGCGCACATGCGATTTACATGATTCCTTAGATTTGCGTCTATTTCCTCGGCCGATAACTACGGCCTGCGCGGGATGAAGCAGCTGGTACATTCTTCGTTTCTATATTGCCGTGTGGTTTCCGGCAGAGTAGAATGGGACCACTCCAAGTCTTCCCGTGGATGTCTTAGAAGGTGGTCTTATGAAACACAAGTTAACCAAAGCTTATAAACAACAAAGAGACCTTTCCAACCCGTCTGGTCAGCGTGGGGAGTGAAGGCCAAATCCTCTAACTACCATGGCTAATATATGGCTCTGACCGTACAGAGAGGGTCGTGCTCCTGCAGTGGAGAATCAAAAAGACCCGAATGATGATGATCATCAGTTCCTTACCATCACTATCGACGACATGCACTCCATCCACAACGTTTACCCCCCCAAAGTCCCCATCCACCACGCTCACGCCGTCCACAACATTCACCCCCCCAAAGTCCCCGTCCACCACTTGGACCCCATCCACAACGTTTACACCCCCTTCCACTATGTTAGTGCCCCCGAAATTGCCGTCCGCTACGTTGTCTCCGTCCACGATATGAATACCGCCTTCTTCGAGGATATTGTTGCCTGTGGTCTGTAAATAAAACCATAGATATACGATAAGTAAGCAGATACAACATGCGAGCAATCATAGTAATGACTCGTACAAAATTTCGGTCATAAGTATTTGGACAATAGGTAAGTTTCCAAGGATAAAATAATAATATAAAATTACTCGGTCAGTCAGACAATAAAAGAATATCGGATACGTATTTTTTTCTTTCGTTAATTAAACTATAATCTATACTAATATTATAAAGCTAAAAAGTTTGTTTGTTTGGGTGAACGCGCTAATCGAACTATGGACCGATTCCAAAAATTCTTTCACATTTGCATAGGTACGTTATGAATGCCATAGGCTAGGTATGTACCACGGGCGAAGCCGGGGCGGACTGCTACTATAGATAGATAAAGCGCGTATAGTTCATGAGTTGACTGTGACGTGTCACATTCATTTAGAGGCGGCTCGTGACATCACAGTTCTTTAAAATGTGTACCGAATAGTGACGTCACACGGAATTTTAACGGAACATATTTTGGTAATTTTTGGTTGATTAACCTTCCTCATGAATTACTATTGGTGAAAAACACATGAAAATCTGAGCAGTAGTTTAGAGTTTGTCGCAAACAGACAGACGCGGCGGAGGACTTTGTTTTATATGGCTTATTATACACAAAAAACAATGGAACCGGAAATTATATTATAAGTTTACTTACATGCGCCATGTTACTGTAAAAATCGGTTTTACACAAAAATAGTCAAACATCGACCGACACTCAAAGCGTTCTTCTAAGTAATGAGTAAAGATAAGTAAACTTATCTCTATTTGGATTCGATAATATACTGATAAACCGATGATTCCTGGAATAATGTTTAATAGGTGCGTGTAATTTGAGGATTATTTGTTAAAATTTGCAATCTTTGATTCGATTTACTGATAAAAAATACGGTACGTATCTACTCGGAAAGACGATTTAATACAAATTACACCTGAAAATATCGTTATTAACCTTGAAATATTCTCCAACGTAAAACATTTCTTTTATTGGTGTCCGAATTGTCAGTGAAAAAGTAATAAAATTAAAAAGTGTCAATTCGGACAGCGTGTTTGAATATTTTATGTCCGAATCGTCAGTTAGTCACTTCTACTGGTCATACTGACAACTTTCGTGGATGACTGATATAGCAAAAGATAGAAATGAGTAAGAATTCAGGGAGAGGAGCAGTGAGATAAAACATCAACACGCCAGAAACAAACAATTGTAGTAATAAACATTAGGGGGTAGGATGATCAAGAGATCATCAACGATTTTTTTAGGTGTAATTTGTGTCAAATCATCATTCCTTGAAGGACGAATTTATATAACGGACCAAATCAATACGTTCCTTTGCCATAGGTAAATCTAGGTGTCTTAATCAATATGTCGCCATTACATGTTGGAGTTTGTGATGGGAAGTCAAGGGGTACAGTTGAAGTTTGCCTTAGACAATATTGCAAATTGATTTTAGTGGACTTTATAATATGAAATTGGTGTAGTTTGGTGTTATAAATGCTCGTGCTCGTGAACAATTTGTGAAATAGTTAAAGTGGACTGATAAATGGACTCGTATAGATTTGCCGCCAGAAGCTCCCACGAGGTAAGTATCAAAGAACATACGCCATCTTTGATGCTACTTGGAAAAACTTTACCGTACAACACCGTTACTTAGTATCTCATTATACTGGACATTGGCAGAATCACTGAAATTTCGGTGGGAGCCATAATATATAAAACAGAAGAAGAAGAAGGTACATGTAAAGGATTTTATTTCGGCAATAAATGATTTTTTATTTATTTATAGATTATTTAATTTTCTTATTCATTAAATTTACTTTTCATTACATTCTCCATACATTTATTTACCAAGATACATTAGACATGAGATCAAAAACCGCGTTAAGTAAGGTTGGGTGGTTTAAAGCAGGATGTGGTGTCCAAGGCTTAGAATGAGAGAAAATCTAGTAACGTGTGAGCTATGGGACCCGAGCCGTGGCAAGGTTTATAGGCAGATGCCTCTCTGCCATAGGGTTAAGCCCTGGATAAAAAGGCAAATGGAAATCATTCAGTCATTTATTTTAAACTAGCTTTTACCTGCGGCTTCGCGCGCGTGATATATAGCCTATGTGCTTCTCAGTACCCTAACCTATATGTATGCAAAATTTTATGATGATCTGTTCAGTAGATACGGCGTGAAAGCGTAACAAACAAACAAACAAACAAATTCACTTTCGCATTTATAATATTAGTTAGGATTAGGATTAGGACCGGTGCCTAAATTTACTTTTAGTTATGCCTTCTTCATAGGTACCAGACCAGGAAGATGTAGATAATATTTATACTAGCAGCCCTCCCTGGCTGCGCTCAGGCTTATATGATACCTATAAACTTTCCTCATGAATCATTCTATCTATTGGTGAAAACCGCATGAAAATCCATGCCGTTAGTATTTGAGTTTATCGTGAACAGACAGACAGACAGATACGGCGGATGACTTTGATTTATAATATGCGGTGATAGTGATATGTAGTGATAACCGGATGTAATACCTAGTCTTTTACTAAAGTTTATAAAAACAAAAGAAAGTCCCCATCCCAGAGCCGTCCCCTGTGAGTCAGCGACTGTCCCCAATGCTCGCACAAGCTCACAAATAAGTTTCTATTTACGAGCCAGTAACTCGAACCTCAACTAACCTAACCAGTCTTGTCGCGAGCGGCCGCGTCGCAACACTATCTAATTATAGCTGGCCGTAAACAACGAAAGAAAACAAAAAATAATAATCAAACCTCCAACTCTATGGTGTAAAAAGAAAAAAAAAAGAAAAACTGTCAAATAGTGCGCGCGTAAATTTTCCCGCGTCGAGTGCTCATGAAGGTTCAATTACGTTTTAGTATCTGTGATTGTTTACCTTTTAAACTGACAGTTATGTGAAGTGAAGATTTTCACAGATTTCCCGTGGATTTTCTTCGAGCGATTACGGTAAACAAATCGTAAATTTGGCTCAGAAGAAGTCTAGATTTTAAAGTTCTGTTTGTGAAATATTATTTTGTAATTACTTTGTTCCTCGGCGCGTGTAATAGCATTGGAAACTAAATTTGAAATGCTAGGATTTATTTTATTTCGCTTGAAAGTAGTTTTTCGATTTTGCAAATTGTAAAAAAATATGACGTAAATATAAATTAATTTAAATTTTTACATACTTAATTCAAAGAAGTCCAGCAATTTAGAGTTGATTTAATAAAATGAACTATTTTTATACGTAACTAGCACATTCACTACAGGTGAAAGAATTTTAAAAATCGGTCCTGTTGTTTCGGCGTCTATTCATTGCAAACAAACAATCAAATCTTCCCTCTTTATACATGGTCTTTATAATATTAATTTTATTTTTTCGAAAGTAGTGAATTCGTTGACAGCTTGTAATACTTATTTTTATTTATTTATTTAACTTTATACACAATACAGTGTAAAGGCGGACTTAAAGCCAATGGCTTTTTCTGCCAGTCAACCAACTGGGTGATGATGACAATTGATGGGTTAGTGCAAAGTTAGAAAAAAAAAATAAAGAGAAAAAAAAACCATTAATAAAATATACTAGAATAATAAACTACATAAACATCATACACGCTAGTACATATAAATATAATAGACGATACATATACTACATATATATCATGAATCTGACAGACCTTGTAGGAAATGAGCCTTCATCCTATTTTCAAAAGTCAAACGAGTTTGAGCCTTCCCGATATCCACCGGTAGGACATTCCATAGTTTAATAGCACGAATCATAAAAGAGTTTACGAAAAACCCACTCCTATGAACTGGCATATGAAGGAGAAGATTATTAGAAGAGCGAAGTTCTCTGAAGTGGGTGTCACTCAGAAATCGAAATTTAGACTTGAGATATGTCGGAGTATTGGGTTCGAAAAGAATAGAAAAGAGAATAGAGAAAATATGCAAATCACGACGCTGACGTATTGGTAACCAGTGAAGTTGTGAGTACTTACCTGCCATAGAGAATCGATCGGCTGATCGGTGAATATGAATCAAAACAAAAATAAAGCAATATTTTTTTGTTTTTATTTACCTCAAGATTTTGTATAAGAAAGCGAATTAATTGTACCACACTTTTATCAATAGCACTTTATTTGTTAAGTTAGTTAAGTTTTTTTAAATAGCTTTTTTTATTTTAGTTTTATAGACTAAATGAATTGAGATTGCCAAAGCCAAGTAAATTAGCTATTATAATCTAGCTATTCTCAAAATGCCTGTAGATACCGATGATAATCTATGAATTTCTCTAACAGTAAAAACTGGTACCGCGCCGAGCGACTGGCGCACGGGGTCAACTGGACCCGTTTATAAAATATACAATTTCAATCGTGAGAGTGAATGACCAATTTTTGTGAAGATGGTTTACGCAAAAAACGTCTTATTATCAAAAAATAACCAAAATACTGGCTCGGCAAAAAAAATATGTCATTTGGGCAGATGTAAGTTGAGAGTGAATGACCAATTTTAGTGAAGATGATTTACGCAACAAAGCCGTACAAGCACTTTCTTTTAGAAAAAAATACTGATTACTACTGTAATTATGCAGGTGTAAGATTAATACGTCCAAATCTGTCTAGGAATTTAAATGTTATGGTGAAATAAAAAAATAAGTATAAACTTACCTACATGTTGTCATAATAACATTTTACGAGATTTACTTTTCTGAGCATTTTACACAGATGAACTTAAAAAAACAAGAAGTACATACCATTTGTAAGTCTCTTATAAAAGTACTCAGCAAAAAACATATGTAAGCTGTTCCTTGTATAATAAATAAAAGAAGGAATTTAATAGTACATAACATACTCTCTTAAAAACTGTTGAACCGACTTTGATGAAACTTGCACTCTTCCCTTATTGCACTATAACTAGAACAAATAAGAAACAATAATATGCAATCCTTTTTTTTTAATTTCTGAGATATGCGTAGTTCAACATAAAAATTACAAATTAGAGAAATTTAGCGCACTTGTGAACAAGCTTATAGCATAGACTAACATTTATTATTCATAAAAATCCGTGTAATTCTGGCAATTTTAGTTAAACATGGAGGTCAAATTTTTAATCTCTTGATTTTGAAGTCGGTTAAAAAAATATCAAATTTTAGCTTCGGGGCATTTTGTAGTAGGTAAAAGTTCTAATGTGATGAAAAAGGAAATGAGCATCAAAATAGACTCTGTGAAATAGACATTCGAAGAAAATCCCTACATCCTGTTTTCAGTTCCGATTTCTGTCTACAAATAATGACCGTCAAACATCAATCTTATCATCTGGGAGTTATAGCTTAAATTCCCACAAGCGCTTTGATTCTTGAAAAAGATTTTAGTGTAAACATAAATCTGCTTTACTACTCAAACATTAAAGTTCACTTTACCACGAAGCGATCGGTTCTTTTATGCCGTTTTGTAACAGAATTTTCAATTTACTTTTTAGAACGGGCGGCGGCGGCGCCATTATTCGAAATTTAAATTGTCTGTTCTCGAAAAGGCATAGGAAATGGTGGTCGGCTGAAAAGGATACGAAGGATATTTTTGTAGCGTTACATTTGTTATTTATAATTCTTGGTTTGAATTTGAAAATATCTGAGTACTTGTGAGTTTTTTTTTGAAGCTCAGTGTCAGAACAGCTCATCAAGATATACGAAGAGATTTTTGATAGAAAAAAGTATGGATTCTATTATAAAATTATAAACCATTCTAATCTTTATTTCACATAGAGTAAGGTATCTAGTGCATTTTTTCTTACGAGGTTTCTTTCAAATGCAGGTCATGAAAAAAAAATTCCATACTGAAATCCAAAATCGGATTAAGTAAGCGTGCTTACTCAAAAATTACAACACTTCAGATACATTTTTCTTAAATGAAGAAGTAAATAGGAAAATAATCATGGGTAGGATTTGAACCTTATACGTCGACCAAAATGCAGGTTTGACTCCTGCCCGCGTGGACATATTTTCCAATATCTTATTTTTTTAATTCAATAAGAATATATACCAGAATAGTAAATGCATAAAACACCTATAAAAATTACACTTTAGATTCTTCAAATACCTATAACCCTAAAATAACATAAATGCGTTAGGATCACTAAACTATCCAGACTAAAGGCTAAATTCACTTGAAAAACAATAATCGGAATACATTCGAGATATCGATTTAAATCGATCATCGTAGCTTGGTACTGTGCCAAGTGCTGGATAATGGTACATTGGCTTGGACGTAGCCATGACTTTTAGGAAGGGCAGATAAAAATAAAACGAAGGTATTATCATTTGCATAGAATGATTTTATACATCTATGTAGTTTCTAAGATAAACAAAAGTTGCGAGTTGACGTTGCTTGGAGAAAATGCAGTTTGATGCCGCTTCTGCACTCCGCTTTGGAAGCGGCACTTAAGGGGGAACAGTAGGCACAGTAGCGACGCCAATCATTTTATTCCTAATACTTTACAAATAGAAAGAAATTCAAGAATATAAACAATACAAGCCTTAGTAAATAACCGGAAGTATTTTTGGAATCATGTTTTGATATTATGAGAATCAGTCATTGAGAGAAAAAGTGATAACCGCCAAAAACGGCCGTTTTTGGCGGTAATCAGATTCTCATAATTCTCACTGATTCCGATAGTAATAAACATGATTCAAAAAATACTTCAGGTTATTTACTAAGGCTTGTATTGTTTATATTCTTGAATTCCTTTCTATTTGTAAAGTATTAGGAATAAAATGATTGGCGTCGCTACTGTGCCTACTGTTCCCCCTTAATTTATCTATAAGTCAATTACTGACGACAGCAATTTTCAGTTGTAAAATAAAATATAAAAATTAATAAGTATTCAAGGAAACCTATATAAACGTTTTGAATCTTGAATCTTGACAGCTTCTTAGACAAATCCTGTATAATGGTATATTGGCATTGACGATGTTAGGATTTTGTTTTTGGTAGGCCGGCAAGGCAAAGAAATTGAATGTTTAAAGAGTAGGTAGGTAAATACACTTATTTAATTAACAAGCTTACCCTGTGGCTTTCCTCGCGTTAAATATAAACTCTGGACCCCGTATCACCATCAGGGGGTAAATTTTGGAAAATCTGTTCTTAACGAATGCTTTCGACGTAATATTTAATACTTATGTATTTGCGTTTTTGTCAAATTTCAACGAAATCCGTTTGGTTTGCTCGTTGTTAATAGTCTGTAACAGTTGCCTTTTACAAACCCGGTTAAATATTGATCGTTTTGGAGTGATTAAAACCATCAATCTGTACAACTTTTTGTTCAATATTACGATGTGAAATTAAAAGTGGCAGTAAAGTCTTTTAAGCTAGCTGCTTACATAAAAGAAACTTTAAAAAAAATCTTCTATTCATGCAAATTTATTATTATTATGAATCTAAAGTGGGTGATAGTTTGTATTAACAGACACACACACTTTAGATTCATCTTCATCATGTACATGTACGCTGTACAGCACCGAATTTTATAGATTTTGGAATAGCGAAAAGCTCGCTTCGGCTGCCCAAGTAACACATAAGATCTTTGAAACAATGTTGCGTTATAAGAATAAAGGGAGGGTAGCTGCCCCTCACAGCTATGGTTACGTCCATCGGTCTTATTTTCGTCTTTAATTTCAGCAGTGGATTGTAACAGGATGGTGTGGGTGAGAGTAAATACTACATAGGATACGATTCATGTTGGCTATTTATTATTAGCCGTGTGGTTCCCGGCAGAGTAGAATAGGACCACTCCAAGTCTTCCCGTGGATGTCGTAGAAGGCGACTTAGGGACCACAAGCTAAACAAAGCTTATAAACATTGAAGAGACCTCTCCAACCCGTCTGGCAAGCGTGGAGAGTGTAGGCCAAATCCTCTGATTGCTCTGGCTAATGTGTGGCTATAGTAGTACAGAGAGAGCCATGGTCCTGCAGTGGAGACTGGAAGGACCTGATGATGATGTTATTTGGCCGTGTAACGTGGTTCCCTGCAGAGTAAATAAGCCCACTTTAGGTCTTCCCGTGGATGTCGTAGAAGGCGACTTAGGAAACACAAGCTAAACAAAGCTTATGAACATATAAGAGATATATAACATTAAAGAGACCTCTCCAACCCGTCTGGCCAGCGTGGAGAGTGTAGGCCAAGTCCTCTAATTATTCCGGCTAATATTATTATTATATATTTTATTTATTATATTATTATTATATATTATACTTTATTAACATTTTTAAATTTAATTTAATTTTTTTTATCGTTGATGACAGTCGTTAAGCTATGTCAGATGCCATAAGGCAGCTTGAAAAATCTGACACCAGTGTTGGCCACTTACACATACGAAAAACAAACAAACAAACCATTTTTAAAGAAACATATACAAATAAACATATTATGCATTATATTATTATTGTTTAGGGCGTCATGCTGCCCTAAACAATATTATCCACCGCTCTCTTGCCACCATTAACATGCCGGCCGCTTTAGAACCCAGTGGTCTGGTTCGTGATGATGGCAAGAGACCGGATGGAATGACTCTGGTGCCCTGGCGATTGGGCCGGCCTTTGGTATGGGATGCTACATGCGTCGATACCCTAGCGTCGTCCCATCTTCAGGTCACCCAGTCAAAGGCCGGTACAGCAGCAGCCGCGGCAGAAAGCCTCAAGAGGCGCAAATATGTTAGTATTGGGAATAGCTACATATTTGAGCCTTTTGGGGTTGAAACCATGGGTCCGTGGGGTCCATCAGCCCATCGTCTCTTTGACTTTTTGTCAAAGAGGCTTATCGAGGTATCACGTGACCAAAGGGCTGGCAATTACTTGGCACAAAGGATAAGCATTGCCATTCAACGTGGCAATGCTGCCAGCCTTTTGGGCACGTTACCGCGAGGTGATGCTGATATGAGGTGATGAGGCAGGGACTATATAATTTGTAAATATTTTAATTAATTTTAAGTAGTTTTAATTATTATTATTCATTTAGATACATTGCTATTAAACCCAAATAAATAAATGTATCGTTGAGTTAGTATCCCATAACACAAGTCTCGAACTTACTTTGGGGCTAGCTCAATCTGTGTGATTTGTCCGCATTTATTTATTGATTTATTATTTATTTATTTATTACTGATTATAAAATTATGCATTACAAAAGAAAACCACGGAGGTTTGTTAGGCACTAATGCAAGATTCCTAATGAATAAATGGCTCTGATAGTACAGAGAGGGTAGTGCTCCTGCAGTGGATAATGACGATGCGTGTTGTAACCATTATCCCTAACTAGCCTCATAGGCTAACGCTGTCCATCCCCCCAAAAACAAATCCTGGCTACGCAACTGCAGATGTGCCTTTTCTTAAAAAAAAAATAGTTTTCTAATTTAACGATGTGTTAATGGCTCCAAAATCACCGGCTAGGACAACAAGCGGATGTCCCGTGACGTCACGGCTAAATATACAGCTGACGTCACATCCCATCACATGTTTTATAGGTGACATGCTGGAAAAACAAAAACTCAGTTACAAGCAATATTGAGTTTTATGATTTGCGGTTAGAGTAATAAATTGCGGTTTGAAGTAGTTATTAATGATTTATTAAGTTTTATATTGCTGACTTTATGCGGAGATTCACTCGTATATTTTTTTAATAATTCCTGTGCGGTTTATCGCTATGACTACAAACAAAAATCTAAATTAAATTACACGGAAATTACAGAAACTCACGTATTTAAAAGAAAAATAAAATGAACAAGTGAAAATTATAAAATTTCAGAGTTGTCAATTACATGAAAAAATAAACAAAATTAAAGGGAGTTTGTGGTGGTAAGTCAAGGGGTACAGTTGAAGTTTGCCTTAGACGATTTTGCAAATTGATTTTAGTGGACTTTATAATATGAAATTGGTGTAGTTTGGTGTTATAAATGCTCGTGCTCATGAACAATTTGTGAAAAAGTTAAAGTGGACTGATAAATAGACTCATATAGATTTGCCGCCAGCAGCTCTCACGAGGCATCCAAGAAAATACGCCATCTTTGATGCTACTTGGAAAAACTTTACCGTACAACACCGATACTTAGTATCTGGACATTGGCAGAATCACTGAAATTTCGGTGGAAGCCATAATATAAAACAAAAGAAGAAACAAAATTAAAATAGTGCACTCTTATTAAGAGACCCTTTACAGCGTGTAAATGGACCCTCGACATACCCTAAAACCGAAAAAAATCAAATTTATGGTTAGGACCGCATTTCGGAACCCATGCGAACGAAGTCGCGGGAAGCTGCTGGTTGACATAATTTAAAATAGTTTTTACAAAAACCAAAAAATCAACTTCAATTCTATCAATTTGTTTTAACATAAGAATAAAATCGAAATAAGTGTAAACCAAACGGCATCCGTGTATAATTTTTTTTGGTTTTTGATTATTTATTCAAAAAACACTCGATATTTTTCGATCAAAATTAAATGGGACCATCTGTAAGGTATTACCTATCTATCAAAAAAAGAATTCCTTAAATCGGTAAATAGAGAAATCAGGGAACATAGGTACATAAAAAAAAAGATTCCAACGAATTGAGAACCACCTCCTTTTTTGAAGTCGGTTAATAAAGTTAGTATTTCAAAGATAATAACGTTTTCTAGTTACTTAGAAACCCAAACAAAAAGCTATATTATGGACGCCTTGTCTTTCTAATAGAAAATGGACTTTACCCAATTAATTTCTTGTCATGATGCAGCCGTGGCGAAAGGCACCTTCGCTTGGAACAGCCATTTTCGAAGTGTGCAGTCTTTGAGTGGTCACGGCATGTGGTCTCAACGCTTTAATCGTACGATTTGTTCTCAGAGACTAGCATAGATGGCGCCACTCGAAACTACACAACACTGTATCTACCGTATTATGAGAATATAAAAACATGATTCACAAAATATATCTTATTAAAAATTAAAACAAGGCATAATATTTTAAAACGACACCGTATATTTAGTAAGTTAAAGGCTAACGCAGATTACCGCCATCTAGTATCGACTACCAAGCAACTCTCCTGCGCCATACATTCGCCTGCTTTTCGCAACCTTAATTTGGTCCAATATTTTTGTATGAGGTGGGCAGTCTATTACGTTAGTATTATATTGTCTTCGTATGAGTCTACATCTCCAGACACTGAACAACGTAAACAGCGCGCCACATGTCCTTACAGCCCTGCAAAGGTCAGTGGCAGGGCTAAATATAACAGGGAAAGTGTTTATACATGTGTTAGGTTAGACTGCCGTGTGGCTCCCGGCAGAATAGAATAGGCGACTCAGTTGGCGCTACGCTACTATAGTTATATTAGTAGATATTCATATTACTAATATGATTGTGCTCGTTGATGTCTTTTGCTTTGTGACCATGTTAAAAGCAATAAATACATTCCTACTCTTATTAAATTGGGAAATAAGAGGTATGGGTAAAATTCCACGTGTTCAGGATTAAGAACACATCACAGAAGCCGCCCAAAGCCTCACACAGTTGATCGCTTTCCTGCCATCTTACCATATGTAAAGGGAGTTACAGACAAAATTGGTAATATACTTAAGCGTGCTTCAATCAAGACCTACTACAAGCCGCACAAGAAAATAAACCAACTTTTAAGACCTGTCAAATCTAATATCCCGTTACAAGATGCTGGAGTTTATAAAATTGACTGTGAGTGTGGTTTATCATACATTGGGCAAACAAAGAGAAGCATCGGTACCCGTATAAAAGAACATATTGCTGACATGAAGCATGGGCGCTCAATGAAGTCTGCAGTCTGTGAACATGCCCTAGACAAACCCAACCATTATATGCGTTTTAATAATCCTCAAGTCCTTGCAAAAAAAAAAGATACATTCCAAGAATGCTTCGTGAGGCTATTGAAATTAAAAAAACATCCTAATTTCAATAGAGAAGATGGTTGGCAGTTACCACCAGCTTTGGATCCAGTCATCAATATACTACTTAAATCTCAAGCTAAGCAGAACACTGCAATACCTTCACACACCGTGAGCCAATACTGCGTACATCCGGAACGGAACGGAAAATATTTTAGGCGGTAGATTTTGCAGTTCTTATAAAATACTAGACAAATACATTTTTACAAATATTTAGTCAAAAATACCACCCCGAATCGTACCCGGCTCAAAGGTTCCCATTACTGCAGCGGCATTTCCCCTTTGAATAGCTATGGAAAGCCTTTGAACCAGATACCATTCGGCGACCACGAACACTGTAAAGTGCTCGAAACGTTAGGTGTATAAATAATGTAATAAACGCGATAAAAACCGTATTAATAGTAGATTGTTGCACTGAGCAGAAAGTAAGTTATTGCTGCTGCACGAGTGATTATTTGGAGCCCGAGCGCCAGCGAGAGCTCCAAAATGCACGAGTACAATATAACTTACTTAATGCGAGGTGCATAATCTGCTTTTCATTCAAATACTGCAATAAAAGTAAGTGAAAAATAAAACTGAAGACAAATTACAAAAGTTAAAAATTTGTTGTTTACATTCCCACCTTTTTTCTTTATGGCCAGTATTTTTTTTAGGCAATACACACCCTATCCCTATCCCTATGTAAACTCCATACGGCCGTTGTCACAACCTTCTTTATGACACATGTGACAACTATTGTCCCGCAATTAAAAAAAAAGAACTAAACAGTGCAGTAAAGGATTTCCATACATTTTTGCTGCTCTAGAGCAGCAAAAATATATGGAAATCCTTTACTGAACTGTTTAGTTATTTTTTTACTCCTAGTGCAGCAAAGTTGCGCTTTGTGCTGGATATGTAGTGCAGTTATAATAGAATTGCAGCGTAGTTGGAAGAAAAATAATTTTGTTTAAACAGAATTAAGGAATAAGATATGGAAATTTTTACCCAATATCAGAATAACTAGCATGTGCATGCCTCAGGTGCATGCATATAAACTTCATCATCATCATCATCAGCATCAGCTTCAGCTTCTTTTTAGTCTCCACTGCAGGAACTCGACTCTACCAAGACTCAACTCTACTCTCTCTCTCTACTCTACTCTCTCTCTCTCTCTCTCTCTCTCTCTCTCTCGATTTTACCAAGCCACAAAGTGGCCAGAGCTGTCAACGGATTTGGCCTACACTCTCCACGCTGGCCAGACGGGTTGGAGAGGTCTTTGATGTTTGTTTTTAAGCTTTGTTTAGCTTGTATATGCGACTTAGGTCGTCTACGAAGGGAACATCCACAGGCAAACTTGAAGAGGTCCAATTGATACTCTGCCGGGAACCACACGGCATCCGGGAACCACGCGATTTTAAAGATCTAAGCATACCTACATAGGGACATAAAAACAGCGGGAAGCGATTGTTTTATTCTAGGTAGTGATAAAGATGATGTGAATGATTTACTTACACGTAGATACGTAGTACTATTTATTGGTTTGTAGTGCGTATATTAATACGGTAGTTGCCTAATGTTAAGATTATATAAAATTTGTTTCTAATGAGACTAATTTCTATCTAAAAACACTATAAAGAACACTTTTAATTTGATATCGATTCGTTAAGTGATAATAAAGCTTCTTTAAAGTTCGGTGAAGAGGACCATTTTTAAAGTATGAAAATCTTTAATTACAATTATATTGTATTTTAGTCTGCAAAATTTTGAACAACTTTTATTATGAAACCATTACCATAAACGAAATATTTCGTGTAGCTACCAAACAAAGTTCTCACGCCACCCATACAAAATACAAGCTTGTGACGTCACAAATATGTGGGCATTTTAGCGGCGCGTTTTCACGTCTAAAAATTTACGTCTAAGAACATGTGTCTTTAAAACTTTTATAACTGAAAGGGTATTTTGTTTAGAAATGTATTTCTGTTACTATTGTGTTTATTTTTGGCAGGTCTTTACATAGCAACATGAAAAAATTTTTAGTCAACATGCCCATTGTTATTGAGTGACATCGTACCCTAATTGGCAGAGCTCTTTATGGGGTAATCGTACGACGCAGAGTTGAAGGACCAGTTTCATTGTTTTGTTTATACCTACTAATAATATAAAAAGGATAGTTTTTTTTTGCATTGAGGCTCCCAAACTATTGATGATTACAATAGCCAGCTTACTGAGTACGAGCGTCATACGACGAATTGCCAATTGAATGATTTGACACGTAGATACGTAGTACTATTTATTGGCTTTGTTGTACGTATAGTAATAATTGTTTTTTAGTGACGTAGTACCCTAATTGGCAGAGCACCTTGTGGGGGTAATCGTACTACGCAGAGTTAAAAGACCAGTTTCATTGTTTTGTCTAGATTCAGATTCAGATATTTATTGCAAGTCACAGTTTCATAAGATGTTACATATACACGATACAAGTACAAGTGACGCCCTGCTAGGGCACTGCAAACATGTCTATTATAATTATAGGTAAGATAATTTTTTTTAATAATTCCTAGCGTATTTTTATTATAATAATCAATACTATCTTCAAACAAAATATACCTATGATAAATATTATTCCAACTATCAACTAATTATTTTTTATAACATAAATTACTAACTAAACTAAAAATAAAAAAAATATACTATAAAATATTATAACTACTTAATTATACAAAAAAATTAAAAATCTAATATTAAATTTTGTCCATGTGGCAAAGTGCCTAGAACGCTGGCTGCATTACCTCGTTGGATGGCGATTGCAATCCTTTGTCCGAGGTAAGAGCCAGCCTTTCCGTCACGTACAGCGTCGACAGGCTTAGGCGCTGAAACTTTGAATAACTTTTTTTTTAGATTTGTTTGTTTAATTATTCAAAATTATTTTATCTATAGTAATATAATTTATCCGTGGGTGAAATAATCTAAAATTTAAGTGGGAAATTTGCTATAGTTTATTAAATAATCTTAGATAATAATGAGCAATCACAATAAGAAACCTACATTAAATAAACGTTTGAAATATTAAAAAAAAAAACAGATGAGCATGGATATTGAAATAAAATTTGTCCGAAGTACTTAAGACTCCTAACACTACGAAAAGTATCATACATATATTATAAATAATAAAATAACATTGTGATGTAAGTAGGTAGGTTAGCTGGATAATATACCCGAATCGAGGCGATTATACTAGGAGGCGAAGCCGAGTGCTGAATAATAAACCAATGACTTTAATAGCCAGTTTACAGAGTACGAGCGTCATACGATGTAATTGATGTAAAGAAAACGGTTCAAATCCAGGTTTCAAAGTCATAAGGACCGTATTAATAGCAATTGCATTGAAAAACAATATGATGTACGTACAACAAGTAACAACGAAACAGTTCCACGTGCGATTGACGGAATTGGAGATTGACATGAGTATATTTATGCGTTTGATCTAATGCGTGTGACTGCAGTTGTCGCAACGTGCAGTTTCTACGCTTCATTTGTTTATCACAAGACTACGACTTTGTTAAATTATATGAAGCACTTTTAGTTATGCCGTGTGGTTCCCGGCAGAGTAGAATAGGATCACTCCAAGTCATCCAGTGGATGTCGTAAAAGGAGACTAAGGAAACACAAGCTAAACAAAGCTTATTAACATCAAAGAGACCTCTCCAACCCGTCTGGCCAGCGTGGAGAGTGTAGGCCAAATCCTCTGACTACTCAGGCTAGTATATGGCTCTGGTAGTACAGAGAGGGTCGTGCTCCTGCAGTGGAGACTGGAAGGACCTGATGATGATGATGATGATGATGATGACGTTTAGTTATATAAATTTGTGTGCTACGGTGGCGAACATGTAAACTTTTGCTGGCAAGCGCCTACCAACTTCTGTCCCTTCATGCCCGCCACCAATAGTTAATCTTCTTCTTTTCGAGTCTGTAGGCGACAGTTAGGCCAGGCTAGTAAAAAAACACGCGTCGGTTAATATTAAAGTAAATATCAATTCAATTTACAACCATCTTTGAAATTATCTAAATAAATAACAGTTTTTGAAACACAATAACTAACATCTAATGACTAAATAAATTAACAAATTAAATAAAAAAAATAAACCTATATATTCACAAATAAAAAAGGCCGGGTAGATCGTTGCCCCGTGGGAGCGTGCCCAGAAGGCTGACAGCATTGCCATATTAAAGTATAATTCGGCACAAAAAATACAAAATTGATAAAAATATACAAGAAAAACAAAAGAGCAACAATAGCGTTTTTCTCGCGCGGACCTAAGACGATTCTATGTTTGAAAATTGGCGGGAACGGGCGTCACCACAGACAATAAATCATAGTTTCCTAAAAACTAAACCATCGACATAGTGCCACGCTCCTATTTCTTTTTAGCATAAAAAGCCAAGAACAGTATTAAATCTTACGCTATTTACAAAATATAAGAAATTAAAATATTTACAACTAATCTAGAGCGCGTCGCTAACAGAGTCGATATGGTTATATTTGTTTACAAATCATATTGATTTTAACGAGTAGGTGGCCACGGCGATACCTTTGTCGTTTGCTTCATCATCAGGTCTTTGATACTTCAGGTGGAGAGACACTTAAGACACGTCGTTAGGTAAGCCATAGTCTGAATGGCGCCGCAGTCACAGAGGTCATTGTTGGAGAAACCCCACCTTACTTGGTTAATAGTTAATCATCATCATTATTTCGTGTAGGTGACACGGTCAGTCGACCATGCACACCCTGGTGTCAGAGTTCTTCGGAACCGCCTCTCGGCCTCTGTCGTGGTTCTTTTAACGACTACCAGATGGCAGAGCCGGGACCACCGGCTTAACGTGCCTTCCGAAGCACGGAATCATCTTTCTTATCAGACAATCAGGTGATTCATGCCTGCAATGTCCTAAACAAACCCACGACCCCCGGGTCAATAAAGCAAACGCCTTAACCACTGGGCCACGGAGGCTTAATAGTTAATATTAGTTACAAATAGTTAACCCCTTGCCGATGTTGCTGCATCCGTTGAGGCTGCAGCAATATCGAGCGTTATGCTCGCGACGCGTGTTTCGCTTCTAAATGAGGCATCTTCAGGTAATGAACCAATGTCATGTGGATCCAAACTCTTATTCGTACGATAGTTAAATAATGATAAATAAATATAAAGGTAAAAAATCACACATATTGAGCTAGCCGAGAGTCGGCGGACTCAGTATGCATCATCATCATCATCATCAGGTCTTGTTTAGTCTCCACTGCAGGAGCACGACCCTCTCTGACTACCAGAGCCATATATTAGCCAGAGCAGTCAGAGGATTTTGCCTACACTCTCCACGCTGGCCAGACGGGTTGGAGAGGTATTTTTGATGTTTTCGACATCCACGGGAGGACTTGGAGTGGTCCTATTCTACTCTGCCGAGAACCACACGGCTCTCGGCACTCAGTATGCACAAGACCATAATTTGTGGCGATCTATGGGGGAGGCCATGTCCAGCAGTGGACGTCCCTGGCTGATAGATAGAGCTAGCCCCATTATAAATAAATAACACCAGCATCCTCACAACTTTATATCTACCATGTTATAAGAAAATTTTCCGTTCTCCACTTACGCTCCGTGTATGACGAGCTCCGTGGCGCAGCGGTCAACACGCCTGCTTGCGACACGGATGGTCCCGGGTTCGATCCCCGGTCAGGTCAAGATGGAAAATGACCTTTTTCAGATTGACCTGGGTCTTGGATGTTCATCTATATAAGTATTTATTATAAAATATAGTATCGTTGAGTTAGTATCCCATAACACAAGTCTCGAACTTACTTTGGGGCCAGCTCAATCGTGTGATTTGTCCGTATATATTTATTTATTATTTACTTACACGCCTACCGACAAGCTAAACGTGGCCTTTAGGTTTCATAAAACTAGGCTCTGTCTACCCCGCAAGGGAAAAAGACGTGATAGTATGTATGTTTAAGAAAATAAAGCATCATTCAGGAATATTAATTTAAAATTAAAACAATGTGTTCGGTATAATATTCGTCGTCAAACTATGTCGCCCACGACTCTGACGGGTTTCCATAGTGAATTTATTTCGCGTAAGTTTCAATATTATTATAACGACTACCTTATCGCAAGCCTTTTTTGTCCAATATTTTTAACCGACTTCAAAAAGGAGGAGGTTCTCAATTCGTCTGTGTTTTTTTTGTATGTACGTTACGTGATTACTCAGTCAATTATGGATCGATTTTAGTGATTCTTTTTTTGTTTGATAGGCATTGTTCCAGAGGGGGCCCCATAAAATGTCGCAATGTATTGAGCACTTTTTGAAAAAATAAATAAAAACACAAAAAAATTGTAAGAGTATGCCGTTCGGTTTAAACTTATTTGTATTTTAGTCTTATGCGAATTAAGACGAGGATGATGATAACGTTACTCCTCCGTTTTGACTGAACTTCAAAAGTGGTCCTATAAAATTGTTATCGAAATGTATTCAGTGCTTTTAGAAAAAATCAACAAAAACCAAAAAAAATTGTAAGTATGCCGTTTGGTTTAATTTTTGTTCTGTTTAATTCTTTCGCGAATCAAGACAAGCTGATGACGACGTTGTTCGTCTATTTTGATTGAACTACCACACCCACTAAAACCCAATTTTAAGTTCCAGTTTGTACGTATAGGGTCACAAACTATACATGGCGAAATTTTGATCGTTCCGAACCATTAAAGGGGTGATTCAGCCCGTCAATATAAACAACTTTTCCTGTGGGACAAATGTTGTAAACTCGAAAAAAAATTCGACATTCCTATACAAATTGCCCGGGCGGCTGAACACTTTTGTATGAAAACGTCGAAATAAAATTTGAGTTTCCAGCATTGGTCCCATAGGAAAAATTGTTCATATCGACGGGCTGAATCACCCCTTTAAGGGTCCAAGGCTATAGGGTTGAAGTCGGTTTTACTTTTTTGTTAAAAATAATTATGGTATAAACATTGGCAATATATACTAAAGTACATATTTACTGATAGCGTTACCAAATTAAATGGCAATGTAAATAAGCTGAGCTAGGTATCTTCCAGCTATTTGGTCACGGCATGTGGTCCCAACGCCTTAATCGTACGATTTGTTTTCAGAGACTCGCATAGATGGCGCCACTCGAAACTACACAACATTGTATCTACCGTATTATGAGAATATAAAAACATGATTTACAAAATATATCTTATTAAAAATCAAAACAATATTTTAGACATAATATTTTAAAATGACACCGTATGTTTAATAAGTTAAAGGCTAACGCGGATTACCGCCATCTAGTATCGAGTAGCAAGCAACTCTCCTGCGCCATATTCGCCTGCTTTTCGCAACCTTAATTTGGTCCAATATTTTTGTATGAGGTGGGCAGTCTTACGTTAGTACTATATTGTCTTTGGTCACGGGATACCAAAGCTTTACGCGCTGACGTACCCAATTTTTTAAAAAGTTTATGTAAATTATAATTTATTGTTATTATTTATCAATGAACACCCACATAACGCACATAACATGTATCTATCGCCACTAAAGTCGTAATAGCACTTTCGTAAGGACACCATAACATTGAACTGTTGCCAAAGCTCATTGTATTTTCGATTTTACGCGTTGAACACTGGAAAACTTCGATGAAATCCCAGAGAAAACAATACAAAGTAGTTACTTCTAGTAAAATTTTATATCTTTATCAAAGAGATTAAAATTTCACTTTAAATCTTAGACATTTCAGATTAGATGGCGTGTTTACATGAAACTAGAGTCGGCAACGTATCAGCCCATTCTCTGGTATTGCAGAGGTCTATGGGCGACGGTGACCACTTGCCATTAGGTGGCTCCTCTACTCGTCTCTCCTTACCGTCAAACAAAAAAAAAAAAAGTCTTCCTGAAGGGATGGGCAAATATCTATCACATCAATAGTCGTAGCGGCTAGCAAACTATTTTGATTCTTCTTTCCCCCTTACGCCCACTAAATGTTAAACGTGTCTTTTGGTTTCATGATCTTGCATGGGCTCTATCTGCTAATAATAAAATTACGGGGTACCTTAAGGGTTAAAGTCGAGATAATATGTATGTATTCTGATATATTTTCATTAAATTAAGAAATAAGATACGAACTTTCCATACAAAAATATTCAGCCAACCTGTCAATTTGTATGGGACTGTGAATTAATTTTTTTCGCCGTGTTTATTGATTGCAAAGTATTTTTTATTTATCACAAACCCTAAAACAAATATTTGTAACGAGTCCGTTAAGTAAACAATTACCCCCCTTATTCATAAAAATTAGCAATCGCTTATTAATCAGCGTTTCTTTATTTTTAGAGGTTAGAATTTTTCTTTATTTCATTCTTCATCATCATCTTATTTAACGTCCACCACACTTTTCATAATATAAAAAAAATCTTATATTTTTCGGTTTTTGTAATATCTTTACATACATACTATCACGCCTCTTTCCCATGGGGGTAGGCAGAGACCAAGGACCGCCACTTGCTACGATCCTTACAAAACTCTTTCGCTTCATCTCTCACCACTCCATCACTCATTTCATTCATGCTCGCCGGTTTCGGGTACTCCTGACTTGCCCCTATTAATATCTTTGTATTGTTATAATGAAGAAACGTATAAAATCATGATCATGTGAGTTCGATATCGGCCCTAAACGTGTTGATGATTATTTATCTAAAAGGCAGTCGATATATTTAGTAGGTTTGAATGCGTAAATATTTACAATCGTATCTTATTTATATCTATAATCAATGTTATTGAATCTATTTATAACAACTAGAAATAGTATAATGTTATTTATATTATCTTAAGTTTTAGTAAATAACACTTCTTCCCACTCAAAATGTTTTAGGCGATGATTCACATAAACAAAACGTAAAAATCGCGCTTTTTTCGCTAGCAAACAGGTATAACCCAGTCAAACTCAATTGAAACTAAAATATTTTACAAACAGAACATTCCGCGTCCTCTAAAATTGACATCGTAAATTATATCCGTCCAGGAATCCAGTTGGAAAACGAACGCCGATCTAAACAGACATGGTTTCTGAACGCTAGCCGCCGCCATGTTCAATTTCTTTAAAAAGAAAGGCAAGAGCGAGACGGCAACAGCCGAGAGCGCGCGGAAACAAACGACTGACGCAGTCGCGCGCGCGCCTCGGCCCGATGACATAACGACCGAAACTAGCAAGGATGTAGTGAACTTGCTCCTCCCAGCCACAGACTACAACCAAAAATCTGGAGTAGGCGCCATCTTTCAAATAATGGCGGGCAAAAGAAAACGGAACAGGAAGAAAAGGACGGAATCCTGTCGAGTGAGTCCTCAGAGCGCGCCGAGTCTGCAACGGAGCAAATCTGACGTCGAAGCGCCTACGCCGGACAAAAATACCCCAGATTCAGATTTCGTCAAAGCGCTAGTACTGCAGAAGTACGCCAACAGGGATAAACACGTGTCGCTCGTGTACGTTAATGAACCTAATTTGGACGAGAAAAAACATGCGGAGGCATTACTCCGCGAGATAGCGAGAAGCATAGACTGCACTATAGACAAGATAAACGATGATATGGGAGGCACGGACAGCAAGGAACGCGAGCCAGTCTACGAAACGATTGATAGCAAAGCAATAAATAATTACAAAAACGAATTGAAGGATGAATTAGATAAATTATTGAAAGTTGAAAACGAGGAAAAGAGGGAAGGGTCTCCGGCTGTTAAGAAATCGAATTTGAAACCTCCGAAATCCGATACAGAAGGATGTTCAGACGACGATAGATCTGATTGCGAAAAGAAAAAAGTTACGTTCAGAAAACACATTATTTTTGACGATGGAGAGCAACAGACAGATGAAGAAGTCGATTCTTCATTCGAATCTCTTACCTCTGAGGAAGAAGAGGAAGAGTATTTAGAAGATTCGATACCAGACAACGATGAGTTGTTAGGAGGTTTCGTTGTGTCGAGAAATGAGGACAATAAGACAGTTATAAATGTGAATGAATGTGAGGAACTTAGACGGATTTCTAGTGACAATAGTGACAGTGGTTTTATAGAAGGGGAGGGGGAGAAGAGTGTAGTTGTAGAGGACAGTTCGGAGAGTGAAGTGAGTGAGAGTGAGACTGAAGAGGAGATTATTGAGGAAATAATTGAAGAAATAGTGGAAGAAGAAGAAGATGAAGAAGTTAGTATAGCAGAGATCATCGAGCCTGATGACCCAAGACATGTTGATAACGCGTGAGTATTTTTTTTTATACTACTGAGTAGACAAACAGGCATACGGCCCATCTGGTGGAATGCGGATATTTTGTTACCTTTGTTATTGCAACACAGGCATCGAAAAAAGTTTCCATAGGTTACATACGTCATAATTTAATTCTATTCCTACGTACGTACCTACATAAACAGAGAGATGCATTTTTTACCCGACTGATCCATTCAGAAGGAGGGTAATGTTTTTCGTGCGTATCTATTATGCATGAGTGTCATAGGCTATGTCACGTCAGCAGAAAATCAATATGGTGGACGTAAACTGTCAAAAACGGCAGCCAATTTTTTTATCTGCAACTTGTACAATGCACATAAACAGTTAATACCTTTGTTTTCAATCTAATCCAAAGATTTTTATTTAAAACTAGCAACCCGCCCCGGCTTCGCCCGTGGTACATAAAAAGCCCATCTCAATCAGGGATAAAGTTCCCATACAACGGTGAAGATTTTTTAAAATCGGTCCCGTAGTTCCTGAAACAACCAAAAAAAAAATATTAGTAGATATGGATTGGATACATTGTACTTATGTATCTTTTTCGAATGTCATATTTTTCTTTATTTTCTTAGGTATATGTACTTATATATGCAAAATTTAGAAAACTTATTAACACAGATTTTCCGAAGATAATCCAACAGAACAATTTTAATTCTGCAACTAAGTACCTATCAGCGATTTTTAAGTTACTAAAAATAAATAAAGTACTTAAGTACTTATTAATAAACGTAACTTTAAAAAATCCTTACAATCATAACTCTACGTATGGGATACATTTAGGTACTTATACGTAAATACCTTCATTTTCAATCTAAAGTTGAAATCAAAGATTTTTTCAATCTCTATCTATTATCTCTTTTCGAACGTCATAGTTTTCTTAATTATTTTATGTAAAATTGAAAACCTACATTGTTATGTGCGACGCAGAGCCACAAAACATTATCAATGTAGTAAATTGTTACTTGTTGGTTAATGTGTCTATTACTTTTACTTAACTTTGATTCATAATATTATTTGTATGGCGTCCGCGGAAGACCAGCGTTGTGGTTCAGCCGCAACATATGCTGAGCGGAGACCATTTTGGTATAAACATAAAGGTATATTTCTTTTTTCTTTGTATCTTTCTGGTTGTTTTATTTATCATTTTATGTTTTATACCAAATAAACGATTTTCTTTCTTTCTTTCTTTCTTTCATTGGTTGTAGGTACACAGATTCCCTCAAATTTTCCGAAGATAAACCAAGAAAACAATTTTGATTCTGCAACAACATTCGAGGAAGTTCACAAATTGGCACAAATACAATTATAAACATTGCTGTTGTCGCGTCGCGTTGTCTCGTAATATTGTCTTTTAATTAACCGTTATTTCTGTGTCAAACTCTTTTCTTCTTCTGTTTTATATTATGGCTTCCACCGAAATTTCAATGATTCTGCCAATGTCCAGTATAATGAGATACTAAGTATCGGTGTTGTTCGGTAAAGTTTTTCCAAGTAGCATCAAAGATGGCGTATGTTCTTTGACGCCTCGTGGCAGCTTGGGGCGGCAAATCTATACGAGTCCATTTATCAGTCCACTTTAACTATTTCACAAATTGTTCATGAGCACGAGCATTTATAACACCAAACTACACCAATTTCATACTATAAAGTCCACTAAAATCAATTTGCAAAATTGTCTAAGGCAAACTTCAACTGTACCCCTTGACTTCCTACCACAAACTCCTAATTAACCGTTATTTCTGTGTCAAACTCTTGCTTGACTAGATCTACCTAAATAAATAAATAAAAAATCATTTATTGCATAAATTAAATCTATGTACCTTCTTAATGAAATGGTGACATATACACATTACCTACATCTTTCTCTGCGTTTTTTCGGATGCAATCTCAGCCGCGACGTGTTAGTGCCCGTGGACCGCTATTTTTTCAGCATTCATGTTAGTTGTAACAGGCTTGTTTCCTAAATATTTTTTTAAAATAATAAGTCCTCTTTGTAGATTATTGAAAATTATTGTGTATAAGTATTTATTCTCTTGTAAATCAAATAAATATAGTTAGAGCCTGTTGAAGTTCCGCGTGACGTCATATACACTTTTTACTGGCCTGCTATGCTATGGGCCTACTACTGCACTTTGATGTGGTCCAGTGGTTAAGCCGTTTGCCTTGTTGACCCGGGGGTCGTGGGTTCGATTTCCACGGGAAGCATACTTTGTGAAGTTGTTTCCAGTTTGGTTAGGACATTGCAGGCATGAATCACCTGATTGTCTGATAAGATGATGCTTCGGAAGGCACGTTAAGCCGTTGGTCCCGGCTGCCATCTGGTAGTCGTTAAAGGAACCACGTCAGAGGCCGAGAGGCGGTTCCGAAGAACTCTGACACCAGGGTGTGCATGGTCGACTGACTGTGTCACCTACACGAAATGATGATGATGTGCTTTATCTTTATGATCTTTTGTTGGATTAAAAAAAAAGAAGAAAAAATAAGTACCTAGGTATCTAATATTTTTCGTTATTTTAAAAACGGACTGCTTATTTTAGAACTATTTGTTTTAGGTTTAGGAACATGCCTATTCTATTATGTGAAAGCTCTTTTACTGTTCCGTTCTGACTGCTCTGGCAGTACAGAGAGGGTCGTGCTCCTGCAGTGGAGACTAATAAAGACCTGATGATGAAATCGTTTTACCCCTGTAGGTGGCCACATCGACTCCTCTGTCGTTTGCCTTATTAAGATATTCGCTTGTGTAAGTAGACGGACATGAATACTATAAGGGGTTTCTATCCTATACCCTATTACTATAAGTAACATCTCAAAAAAGTTTTGCCTATAGAAGTTTTCACTTTAAGCATGTCCTGAGAGGCTAAAAACTTCATAAAACAAGAGCCCTTGTATTCTACGCGGATGATTAGAGCTTGTCTGAAAGCTTCTGATTCAAACAAACAAACAAAACTTTGGTCAAGGGAAAACCTTCGATCGTTCATAAATATCTGATTCATTGAGGATTAATTCAACATCGTAAATTGTTATTTATCTTGCGTCAGAAATTTAATCCATGATACACGAATGGCATGCTCTGCCAACCTTTCGAGTACTTACAACGATGTTTCAGGCAATAGACACTTTACACAATATTTCTTTATATTATACAACGTGTTAATGAAAAACCGCAAAACCTCAGGCACCCCAACTAATTTTTTTTTATAAAAGAATTACTTATATAAATTATTAAATATTTTCGCAGGTTATTATCAAAGATACCTAGTACTTTTTTTTCTTGTGTTTGTTGCAAATTATTTGTACCTAATGTAATAAACGCGATAAAAACCGTATTAAAATAATTTTATTTAAATGTGTAACAATCGCGAAAACATAAGAAAACATTATTTGTACCTACATTTTAATGTATATTAATGTAATAAGAGCGATTAAACAGTATTAAAAGTAATTCTTTCAAACGTTTAATTAGAACCAATTTATGCCACTCACATGTAACTTATAACTTCTTATTCAACAATAATAATACTACGATATACGGTACGTCAAGTACAAGAGTTTTTTAACCTATCTAAAGTATTGTAATTTTCTTTTTCTTTTATCTCTCTATCCAGTAATGTTACCAATAATTTACATATAAGTAATTTTGTTGAATAAAGGATAGTCTTAAGAGGATTGACTGCCTGTAAATTTTCATACAAAAAGCGATAACTCTTCCACCCTTTACCGTATTATTACAAATGTATTGAAAAATAATTTTCGATGATTGCATTTTGTTCAAATTACATTTTTATCTTTCAAATAAATGCGTACTTTCACTTTTACGCTTAAAAGTTAACTAGCAGTGGACTTCCATCCATCCATCCATCAGGTCTTTTTTTAGTCTCCACTATAGGAGCACGACCCTCTCTGTACTACCAGAGCCATATGGCTCACATACCTGTACTACCTCAGCAATATATCAGCCAGAGAAGTCAGAGGATTTGGCCTACGGCTGGCCAGACGGGTTGGAGAGGTATTTTTGATGTTTGTAAGGTTTGTTTAGCTTGTGTTTCCTAAGTCGCCTTTTACGACATCCACGGGAAGACTTGGAGTGGTCCTATTCTACTCTGCCGGGAACCACACGGCACCATTTAGACGGCAGTGGACCTAATGCCGTCTAAATGGTAAAATTTTGCAACTTAACTTGCCAGAGCGGGAGCCTCTGGATGAGATGTCTATTTCTGTAGAATGGGCATGTTGACTAAAATTTTTTTCATGTTGCTATGTAAAGACCTGCCAAAAATAAACACAATAGTGACAGAAATACATTTCTAAACAAAAAACTCTTTCAGCTATAAAAGTTTTAAAGACACATGTTTTTAGACGTAATTTTTTAGACGTGAAAACGCGCCGCTGAAATGCTTACATATTTGTCACGTCACAAGCTTGTATTTTGTATGGGTGGCGTGAGAACTTTGTTTGCTAGCTATACGAAATATTTAGTTTATGGTAATGGTTTCACAATAAAAGTTGCTATAAATTTTCCAGACTAAAATACAGTATAATTGTACCTAAAGATTTTCATACTTTAAAAAATGGTTCTATTCACCCAACTTTAAAGAAGCTTTAAGATCACTTAACGAATCGATATCAAATTAAAAGTGTTCTTTATAGTGTTTTTAGATAGAAATTAGTCTCATTAGAAACAAATGTAATATAATCTTAACATTAGGCAACTTCCGTATTATAATATCCATGGTAGAAGTTAGCAGCCCCAACATATTTAGTCGCTTTTAAACTTTCTCGTTGCATGATTATTAAATGCAATGTCGGGAATTGAATTCCATCGCACGCAGGTCCTCTCCGCGGACTGCCATTATTATTCAAGAATGGTACGTGAGGCAATTGAAATTAAAAAGCACCCAAATAATTTCAACCGTGAGGACGGCCTTAAGTTGTCACCAGCGTGGAATCCAGTGGTTGCTAAAACACAACTTATGTTTTGTGAACGGTCGGTTAGGGCATCGGTTGCCATTAACATACGTAATAAGGACACTGTTAGTGTGGTGTGTGACGGTAGTTGGAAAACTAGGAATATGCCGGTGGATGAAGATGTCATCGCGCCGACGGGGCACTAACACTGCTGCAACAGTCATCCAGTGACCACGGTCGGTGTAACCCGGCCGAAACGTCTGGAGAAAAACCGGCCAAGTGCGTGTCGGGCCACGCGCAGTATAGGGTTCCGTAGTTGCGAATGACAACTTTGAGTACACACTGTTTACACTCGCACCTCACAGTTTAACGACCAAAAACATCTAACAATAAAGATTGTATGAAATTTTACATTTTCCAGTACATTTTATAAGTTGGTTGCCTATAACTTTTTAGTTTGTACTTAGAACTTAGCTCTGATAGTTTTCCTTTCAACTTCAGTATATATACTACTGCTGTAATTTTTTTCACGTATCTATATATAACCGTTTAGGAGATAGAGGGGGGGGACACGTACCTCTAACAAAAATTTGCACTTTAAAACCAAATATTTCGGAAACGGATCCCTAAATCGAAAAATGGTGTTCTCAACCTCACAATATTTTTCAAAGACCTTTTTAACGATACCCCACACGATGGGTAAATAGAGAAAAAAAAATTACTCCCCCACTTTACTTGTATGGGAGCTACCCAAAAAAAAATTTTTTTTCAAGGTTTTTTTCTACGACTTTTTTGCCATGATTAATATACATACTCATACCAAATTACAGCTTTCTAGTACTTATGGTCTCTGAGTAAAACCGCGGACGGACAGACAGACAGACAGACAGACAGACAGACAGACAGACAGACATGGCGAAACTATAAGGGTTCCTAGTTTACTACGGAACCCTAAAAACGGTATGTCTTCGCGTTCATTCCCGACATTGCATTTAATATTTAGTCGCTCTGAGAATAACGCTGTGGGCAACATTACTGTTGTACATATAAGTAGGTACGATATAAAATGATAGTTAAATATTATTTGTAATATTGCTGTTTGTTTTTCCTAATAAATATAATAGAAAAATAAATTTGGCGTCACAAAAAACTTGTAAAGTCCTTAGCGCCCGGTCTATACCTTTTACATAATAATTGGTAGGTCCATGCTTTTGGTATTTCAGAATTATAAAATAACCATTTCGAAATCGCATTTCCTTCATGTGACGTACTCATCATCATCATCATTTCGTGTAGGTGACACGGTTAGTCGACCATGCACACCCTGGTGTCAGAGTTCTTCGGAACCGCCTCTCGGCCTCTGACGTGGTTCCTTTAACGACTACCAGATGGCAGCGGGGACCACCGGCTTAACGTGCCTTCCGAAGCACGGAATCATCTTTCTTATCAGACAATCAAGTGATTCATGCCTGCAATGTCTTAGCCACACTGGAAACAACTTAACAAAGTATGCTTCCCGTGGGAATCGAACCCACGACCCCCGGGTCAACAAGGCAAACGCCTTAACCAATGGACCACGGAGGCAGTTAAATGTGACGTACTAGGACTTCATAAACCCACAGAAAGTTATTTCACCAAATGATATCATGCATTTGCGTCACGCGAGATATTTCTCGCGCTAATTAAAATTTAATCTGTCAGTTTTGATATGTTTATGATCCAAATTAATAAACAATTTAGTTTAGTAGCCCGTCGTCGTGGAAAATTTAAGCGTTCCTATGTTTATTATAAACTTGTCTCATAGTATCAAATTTCTAACTAATCCTAAGCATGTCATTTCGAATCCCACCAAAAACATAAATGTAAAAACCGGCCAAGTGCGTGTCGGGCCACGCGCAGTGTAGGGTTCCGTAGTTGCGAATGACAACTTTGAGTTCACACTATTCACACGCGCACCTTACAGTTTAACGACCAAAAACATCTAACAATGAAAATAGTATGAAATTTTACAGTTTATAAGTTGGTTGCCTATAACTTTTTAGTTTGTACTTACTACTCAGCTCTGATAGTTTTCCTTTCAACTTCAGTATATATACTACTGCTGTAATTTTTTTCACGTATCTTTATATAACCGTTTAGCAGATAGAGGGGGGGACACTTACCTCTAACAAAAATTCGCACTTTAAAACCAAATATTTCGAAAACGGATCCCTAAATCGAAAAATAGTGTTCTCAACCTCACAATATTTTTGAAAGACCTATTTAACGATACCCCACACGATGGGTAAATAGAGAAAAAAAAATTACTCCCCAACTTTACTTGTATGGGAGCTACCCTAAAAAAATTTTTTTTTCAAGATTTTATTCTACCACTTTTTTGCCATGATTAATATACATACCCATACCAAATTACAGCTTTCTAGTACTTATAGTCTCTGCGTAAAACCGCGGACTAACAGACAGACAGACAGACAGACATGGCGAAACTATAAGGGTTCCTTGTTTACTACGGAACCCTAAAAAGGAGAGCCAAGTTCAATACAAAAATTATGCTTGGCTGTGGGATTCACCGCAAAAAGAATTGAGATCTAATGAGTGCCAAGTTCTATAGTAGGTAGTAAGTTAGATTTGACTTGGCCAGTTTTCGATAAATCAACCATTTTATAAAGTTCAACATTATATATTTTTTTAATTCTGATAATAACTGGCCTCTTTTGGTGAGATATCATTACTTTTTATAAAGATATGTACAATTGATTAGGTTCTGCGTATAGGCGCCGCGCGCCGCCGACGTCACACCGTTGGCCGGTTGTTTAGCGCGTATTACAAGTTTTTTGTATGAGGGCACCACTTATTTTCTGACTTAGCTGTATTTTTATATTTCTGTTTTATATTGGGATAGTTTCAAATATCTGCTTGTAACGGTTCCAAAGCTACAATTAAAAAAATATTGTTATGCCCCCACCGAGCTTACCGAGCTGGATTCCAAATTTAATCCTTCTAGGTCATCTGGAAGTCGGTTAGGTTTAGGTACTATATGTCAGTCAGTCAATACGAAAATTTACGACTTTTTGACTTTCATATCTTTATAACCGTTTGAGCTAGCTTCATGAAATTTGGGCTTTTAGATGTCCTCATAGACATAATTAAACACACGTAGTTTTATGTGTGTACGTTAAAGAGGTTTTGAGTTATAGAAGGGTCAAAAGTGGCACCAAGTGGTTCGTGTAATATTACACTCGACGCTGGCTAGCCAGTTCCTTAGCTTGAACTTTGGCTTGACACGCTGCCGCGTGTCTAGATCTTGATAGACGAATATAATTTGTATTCTGATTCGAGTCTGGGGTGACTCAAATCAGAATTCAAATTCTACGTGCTGTATATATGTCACCGGAAAATAACAAAAACCGTTAGTTGACCAACTTTCATAAACGTAACAACAAACCACAAACCCAAGCGAACTTCCAACTCGTTTGCCAAGCGTGGTGAGTATGGCGAATCCCTCCCTTTATCCTAATCTTTGTGGGAGGCCTGTGTCTAGAAGTAGATTTCTTGCAGCTGAGAGGATGATGAACTATATTTTGTAAACGCTAAAATATCTAGAAATCCGGTCACTTGTATCCACGCAAAAGAAAATTGGAATGAAATGTTCACTTCCTCATTGTTCGGTTGAAAGAATGTTTAAATGTCTTATTGACCGAAACGTTTCCCGCGCTTTTTGACAGCTGAAGGACGGCCATATTTAATTTTGACGCACGAACACTTGACTCATGTTTTCATGATGTAAACATTGTTTTAAAGTATTTTCCTTTGTTGAGGGAAGGTTATAATAATATTACAGGGAATATTGGGTAGTTTAATGTTTAATCACGTTTCGAAGATCTTCAACTTTACATGTTTTCCTAGTATTTACGAGAAGCCCGATGGCCCAGCGTAAGTATTATTAGCACTTACGCATAATATGGGGGTCAGTCCCCACTTAGATGGGTGACCACAAGTGACATTATAAATATCTCGATCTCCTCGGTGCTTCGGAAGGCACATTAAGCTATTGGTCCCGGCTGTCATCATTGATGGCAGTAGTAAGGCTATTTAAGATGCCTATCCTCAGACTGCTCTGGCCAATATATGGCTCTGGTAGTACAGAGAGGGTCGTGCTACTGCAGTGGAGTCTGAAAAAGACCTTACGATGACGATGATGATGATAGACAACGTGAAAAAGCTGATACGAGTGTTAGCCACTTACACACATGACAAAAAAAACAACGGGTTACACTCCGCGTCTACCGGCAGAAGTGAAAACTTGAATATTAACGTTTTTCGATCAGGTCACGTATCCGTCTTACGAATATTCAATCCGACGAATCTATCGGCCACGTGACCTTACGCGCGAGTTTAACATTTTTTCTCCATCACAAAAACTGCACAGCGCCGCTAAAGAAGTTTTTACATTAATAGTTAGAAACAGTTACAAAGTGTTTAATTCGTCAAATGTAAGTACACGTCAGGTTTGTGTAGGATTCGAACCCGTGTCTTTCAAACACTTACTTTCAGTTATAAACATTTGGAGCTGTTGCGTCTGGCTTTTTATTTACAACAATAAATTAAATAATTACCGCCCGGCACGCAATGCAATTGAAAAACCAAAATAAAACACAAGAGTACCACTCGATGTCTGGTTTTCTTCGGCTAACTTTAGAACGGATCATTCCTAGATCTAGTTTGTACATTACGAGTACGGCCAGCAATAAAATTTAATCTCATTCAAGCCCAACTTTCGCGTTTGTTTCCGTTGAGTCACACCAGGATTAGTAAAAGTGCTACACATTGGGAACAAAATTATCTTCAGTAGTAGTGATACACATTGCATGTATCTGATATTTTTCCCAATGCGTAACACTGTTACTAATAAGTACTCTGTATTCCTTTTTTTCTTCTTCTTCCTTTGCTTTATCCTACTTTTTTTTTGTGGGGTCGGCACACTATGTCAGCTCTCTCCACATTGATCTGTCATCCACCACAGCCTTTGTCTCTCCCTTCCTGTTCATACTTTCCTTGACACAATCGATCCATCGTCTCTTTGTTCGTTTCTTCCCTCTATTCCGCATTACACCCACTTTCAAATTCACTGTATTCCCTTTTAGTCATAGTAATTAAATAAATTTCTTATAAAAGCATTTCTTTAGTTTATTTTGTCAATCACTGTATAATATGAATGTAACGAAGTAGTAGTAACAAAATAGAATTAAAGAACCTTTATTACTGTGACACAACGGGAATATGGAGTGCTGCAAATTCAGCTCAAAATAATAAGTAACTAATGCAAATACTTACTAGGAAAGCATAAAACAGTAAAGAACTATGAAACGTGTTTTAACAATAAACTGTCCATCTTACTGTAATAATATTATGACATTCTCACAACAAAGACTTTAAACAATGTTCGCAGTAAACTAGCGTGGAAATTAAAAAGAAAACATGAGTCAAGTGTTCGTGCGTCAAAATTAAAAATGGCCGTCCTTGAGCTGTCAAAAAGCGCGCGAAACGCTTCGGTCAACTGTAAACAGGTAAACATTCTATCAACCGAGTATTAGGGAAGGAAGAAATCTAAATATTTTCATTCAGATTTTCTTTTGCGTGAATTGTAGTGAACCGGATTATTAGATTAGCCGTGTGGTTCTCGGCAGAGTAGAATAGGACCACTCCAAGTCATTCCGTGGATGTCGTACAAGGCGGCTTAGGAAACTCAAGCTAAACAAAGCTTATAAGCACCAAAAAGACCTCTCCAACCCATCTGGCCAGCGTGGAGAGTGTAGGCCAAATCCTCTGACTGCTCTGGCTAATAGTATGGCTGTGGTAGTACAGAGAGGGTCGTGCTTCTGCAGTAGACTAACCAAAGACCTGAAATGCTGATGATAATGATGCCATCCATTCTAAAAGTTATATTCTTTTGCATTTGGTGTAGGTACATCGACCCCTTTTTATAGTCTTGATTTATCTTCCCTTTCTGTCAAACGTAGTGTATTTTTATCGCACAGTGCCTAGCACATAAACTTTATTTCTCCAGTAAAAAAACCTTTTAAAAGTCTAGAACACATGCTGTTACTGTATGTTCAGGAAGGAGAATAATAAAACGGACGAATATAATTTTTTAACTGTCCCATACTTTGACTTTCCCCTCTGTTTACTACCAGAGCCATTCAATAGCCAGAACAGTTAGAGATTTGGCCTACACTCTTCACCTCTAGACGGGTTGGAGAGGTCTCTTTGATGTTTATAAGCTTTGTTTAGCTTGTGTTCCCTTAGTCTCCTTCTACAACATCCAAGAGAAGACCTGGAGTGGTCCTATTCTACTCTGCCGGGAACCACACGGCGGCTAGTTATTTTAATGGTACAATTTAAAATTTTAAAATCCACCACTATTTCAATATCATTGAAGTAACACGATACCAAATTTCGAATCGATCGGACATTAAGAAGTTAGTCAGATCCCCTCATCAACTAGAAAAGAGCTGATGATCTTCAAATGGCTGAACAAATTGTCTACGACACAAAAAAAAAGAAAATCGGTTCAACCATTTGAGAGCTACGATACCACAGACAGACACGTTAAGGGGGCACACTAGGCACAGTAGCGACGCTCATCATTTTATTCCTAATACTTTACAAATAGAAAGAAATTCAGAAATGTAAATCATATAAGCCTTAGTAAACAACCTGAAGTATTTTTGGAATAATGTTTAATATTATGAGAATTCTTCTTTAAAAACATACTGGAGGGTAAGGTAAAAGGAAAGAAAGGTCCAGGGAGACCAAGGAAAAGTTTTGTTGACCAACTAAAGAAGAAGGCTGGTGTCATGTCGTATCAAGAACTAAAGTCTAAAGCAGAAGATAGAGAAGTTTGGCGCATACTCCATCGACAAGAGCTACAAAGCTCTTAAATAAGAAGAAGAAGAAGAATTATGAGAATTAGTTATTAAGGCCGCACACTAGGCACAGTAGCGACGCCAATCATCTTATTCCTAATACTTTACAAATAGAAAGAAATTCAAGAATGTAAATCATATAAGCACTAGTAAATAACCTGAAGTATTTTTGGAATCATGTTTAATATTATAAGAATCAGTGAAAATTTTTTTTGGCGGTTATCACGTTTTCTCTTAATGACTGATTCTCATAATATTAAAAAATAATTCCAAAAATACTTCAAGTTATTTACTAAGGCTTATATGATTTACATTCTTGAATTTCTTTCTATTTGTAAAGTATTAGGAATAAAATTATTGGCGTCACTACTGTGCCTAGTATGCGGCCTTAAACTTATAACACCCCTCTCTTTTTGCATCGGGGGTTGAAATACTTGAAAAGATGATGAAGAATTTTAAAGATCTAGGGCTTCGCAGAGCATATTTAAATGATATCTCTCAAATTTAAAATGATTAATTTTCAAATGAGGGCAGCACTAGGGCACGTAAAATTCACGTATCCCATAACCATATGTCTGGTTCATCAAAACGTTTTTGTTTCATCAAATTCTCAAAAACTACATTGCTTTGTTGCAGGAAGACCCTGGTTTCCCAGGAGAACAAGTTCCAGACACAAGTGGCTGCTCTCACAGAGCTAGCGGACACGAGATGTGGGGAGTCCGAACGAGCGAGGGAGCTCATCGCAGCCTACAGGAAAGAGATAGAGGCGAAGGACCAGGAAATCGAACGTAAGTACCCACCGTTGAGGAGCCCGATGGCCTAATGGACGTGAGCATTATTAGCGCTTTCGTATGTTAAGCAACCCCAGGCGCAGTTCCCACTTGGATGGGTGACAGCAAGGGGCATAAAAAAATATCTCGAGCTCCTCCGTGCTTCGGAAGGCACGTCAAGCCGTTGGTCCCGGCTGTCATCATTGCCTGCAGTCGTTAAGCTATGTCAAATACCTTAAGCTTGAAAAAATCTGACACCAGTGTTGGCCACTTACACACACGAAAAACAAACATAACTGACTCACCCCCAAAAGTACCAGGATATCATAGCAGACAATGCCGCCATCTCATATTCCACGTACGAATCCAAAAATAAAACAGAAGTTCAATGTCTCAGCCCTTACAAATGCGGCAAAGTGCAACATACCCAATATTATCCGTACATTCAACTACACTTCAAGGTAAACATGCACCTTATTACATTGTAATAAAGTCAGTTTTACAGCAAAACATGTTACTGTAAATATGTAGTCCGATGTACATTTGGACATTTGCCAATATCTTTGTTTAGTTCACTTTTAAACAATACCAATTGTGAGTATTTTTAATCGATCGGGAAGTTCTTAGAAGTGGAGGAAGGACTTTCTACATTTTTCTAGAAAATAAAACGACTTACGTTAATGGTTTCTATTTTGATGCTTCCGCTGTCTGAAGTATTCTACGAAATAAAAAGATTCAATGCACTTATCATAAAATCACTTGTCAATTAAATGCCAGCCTTCTAACGGTTATGCGCTCCTGGTACTGAAATTCAATGTTTGTAATTCAATAATTTGTCGTTTGACAATAGGAGATAATACTGCAATGTTCTCCCGCCAGAGGGCAGCATTAGCAGAGACAGTAAACAAATATTTGACATTGACAAGTCTGTCAAAGTCGCAATAAATTGCCTTTATTGTAAAAAAAAAATACGCTGCACAAATACCTTTTTATATTTAAATACTCATAGGAGTGTTTTAAAATCAAATTAATAAAGGAATAATGTATAATTTTACAAATTAATAGCGACCTTAACATTTTCAAGTACATACTTTTCAGTGTCAAACCTCTTTTACTCTATGTGCTAGTGGTGCACTCTGGCGGCACAGCTTTCAGTAATATGTCCTATTAATAATTGATAATTTAATTACCTAGCGTTTCGTACTCAAACAGTATAAATGGAACCCTATTACTGAGACTTCGATGTCCATCTGCCTGTCATCATCATCAGGTTCTTCTTAGTCTGCAGGAGCTCGACCCTCTCTGTATTACCAAGCCATGTGATGTCCAAAGCAGTAAGAAGATTTGGCCTACACTCTCCACGTTGGCTAGACGGGTTGGGGAGGTCTTTGATATGTTTGTATTGGGTCCTTCAAAAAACGAGTATTTGTTTTCTCAAAAGGCCGACAACGCTCTCAACACATCAGGTGTTGCAGTTGTTCATGAGCGGCGGTAATCACTTACCATCAGGTGACCAGCCTGCTCGTTTGCCGTTATACATCTTAAAGCATATAAGACCAGCTTTTGCCCGTGACTCCGCCCGCGTTAGTGTCGATCCCTCGGGAACAGTTCTTTTCTCCGGAATGAAAGGCTTTATTCTTTTCCGTACTCCAGGCAACGTGTATGCAAAATTTCATGATGATTGGTTCAGAAGATAGGGCGTGAAAGCATAACAAACAAACTCACTATCACATTTATAATATTACTAGCTGTTACCCGCGGCTTTGCCCGCGTGGTATAGCCTATGTCTTTCTCGGTACCGTAACCTATGTGTTTGCAAAAGTTCATGATGTTCGGTTCAGTAGATACAGCGTGAAAGCGTTACAAACAAACAAACAAACTCACTTTCGCATTTATAATATTAGTTAGGATTAGGATGGGATATAGTTGGGAACTTGGGATTGGGATTTCTGGTAGGTAGTGACAAAGAGTAAATTAAAAAGAAAAAAAATTACAAAGCATTTGGCTGCACGCTGCAGTATCCCTTTGCTCACTTTCTCGGGGTCAAAGCCCCGACCTTGGGCTAAATGCGGAAACGCGGGAAAGTGGACGGAAATACACGTGGCTACCATTAATTCAAATTGATTCGAAATTCAAATTGATGCGCTGGCGGTTATTTAAATCCGATTGCAGTTTGTTTACTTCTCATTCTGACTGCTACGCAAATTTATTTTTAATCAGATAAATAAATAAATATATCGGGACTCGGGACAAATCGCACAAATTGAGATAGCCCCCACAGCCCATAGTAAGTTGTGAACTTGCGTCGTAGGTCGTAGGCTTAGATTATAATGAAGCCTAGATAGGCTCTATTAGCCTAAAAGCGTAGAAAAAAACTAGTGTCCAACATGTGTCCAACTATAGTCGGTCGCGCACACACACAGCTACCAATTTGACGGATTTGACTCACACATGGCAGGTTTTTTTTAAATCATTGAAATAAAGGCATGACGGTGTCTAGGGAGTTTATAGTCAAAGGTCGTAGGTTACTAACTAAACGATAACCATCATCAGTTCTTATTTAGTCTCCACAGCAGGACCACAACCCTCTCTGTACTACCAGAGCCATATATTAGCCTGAGCAGTCAGAGGATTTGGCCTTCTCACTCCACGCTGGCCAGACGCTTAGATATTTATAAGCTTTTTTAGCTTGTGCAAAGACAATATAATACTAACGTAATAGACTGCCCATCTCATACAAAAATATTGGACCAAATTAAGGTTGCTAAAAGCAGGCGAATATGGCGCAGGAGAGTTGCTTGCTACTCGATAATAGATGGCGGTAATCCGCGTTAGCCTTCAACTTACTAAACATACGGTGTCATTTTAAAATATTATGTCTAAAATATTGTTTTGATTTTTAATGAGATATATTTTGTAAATCATGTTTTTATATTCTCATAATACGGTAGATACAATGTTGTGTAGTTTCGAGTGGCGCCATCTATGCGAGTCTCTGAAAACAAATCGTACGATTAAGAGTCGTCTGGACGCGCATGTCTCCATACATACGGAAAAAGGGAATTGTGGCAATATTTAATAATTTTAGGGCTAAATTAAGCATTCAATCAATTAATCTCATTGTAATCTACGCACGTTCCTATACAGTTTGGTTAAATTATCAAGTGTTTGAGAATTATACGCCTCTCAAGATTTCCATACAAATCTGAAAAGGCCTGTAATTCTCAAACCATTGGCATTTTAACCAAGCTGTATAAGAACGTACGTAGATTATAATGAGATTAATTGATTAAATGCTTAATTTTACTCCAAAATGATCAAATATTGCCACAATTCCCTTTTTCCGTTTGTATGGAGACATGCGCTTCCAGGCGACTCTTAAGGCGTTGAGACCACATGGCTATGTTTCCTAAGTCGCCTTCTACGACATCTACGGAAAGTCTTGGAGTGGTCCTATTTACTCTGCCGGGCACCACACGTCGTTCTAATTACACACATATTGACAATTACCTCACCGTAACGTGCAAATGGCTATGTGGGTGGCTTCAACTCTCACATTCCCTCGTCAGTTGAAAATTCAACACTTTCGCTTCTCTTCGGCTGAGTACAGTGAGCTACCACGTTTCTAACTTTAAACTTTAACTCAAACTCAAATAGGATTGAAAAAAACCGGCCAAGTGTGAGTCTGACTCGCGCACGAAGGGTTCCGTACCAGAAATAATTTGTTATTATTTCTAACGTCTATCTACGTGTAGCCATTATTATTATCGAGCAAAAAACGGTAATAAATACTTTTGTTGTATGGAAGCCCCCCTTAAATATTATTTTAATTTTATTTTTAGTTATTGTAACAATAAAAATACAACATCTGTGAATATTTCAACTGTCTGGCTCTCACGGTTTATGAGATACAGCCTGGTGACAGACGGACGGACAGACAGAAGGACGGGTTCCGTACTCAAAGTAACCTTTGGGTACGGAAGCCGTGTTTTTTGAACACATACGTAAGAAACATATCCAGTCTCCCTCTGATTGGGTCAGGCAGGGATATTGTTAAAAATAATTATGTAATGGCTGCCATAGTTATTGGTTCTGTTATATTACTTTAATACGTGTGTTAAGCTGCAATAAGCATTCTATCAGATTCCATTATAACAGACTTGTCTAGTTTTGGGAAACCTATATCATAATATGAATCTTTACTGCCATATGAGCTACATACTATGAGTGCCTTACCAACTAGGTGCCAGCTGTCTCTGAGATACAGATTATCGTCTAGTTCAGAGATGGTTTGTAACTGGCTGGATCAAGGGACTCAGTATAATGCAACTAACGAAAACTGCTACTACCTGTATGCACCATCTTTACTGTATTGTATTTATGGCTCAATAAAGATTTTTTATTATTATTATTATTTTTTCCACTGAGTCAGCATTTTGCTCGCCTCATGGCTTTCCGTAGCTAAGTAAAAGTTAATTAGTACTCGGAGCTCGGGAAGTAAAGTCGGAATACAGTGCCGAATTATTATTATTATTGTATGATTTTATATTTAATTTCAAATCTAATTAATTATAATTTAATAATAATATAATTCAATTTTATTTATTATTTTTGTATTTAATTTAATTTAAATTAATTTTGTGTATTATTTATTTTTGTATTTGTATTTTTTTTTCTTTTTTGTGCTTATATGGGTCTTGTTACCTGAATTAAACGTATTTTATTTTTTTATTTTTTTTAATTACTGTTAATTTTCGGGAATAAAGTATTGGTGTGATTTTAAGTGCACGTTTTTATTAAAAAGACCGATCGGGACTTCCTCATAACAGTTCGCTATAAATTATTAGACACAGACTAAAAAAAATTTTTTCGTCTCTTATTAGACCTTTCATTTGTCAGAAGAGATCACTTTGTTTCTTATTAAACACGTTCATCATCAGGTCTTTCTAGTCTCCACTGCAGGAGCACGACCCTCTCTGTACTACCAGAGCCATATACTAGCCTAAGTAGTCAGAGGATTTGGCCTACACTCTCCACGCTGGCCAGACGGGTTGGAGAGGTCTCTTTGATGTTATTAAGCTTTGTTTAGCTTGTGTTTCCTTAGTCGCCTTTTACGACATCCACGGGATGACTTGGAGTAGTCCTATTCTACTCTCCCGGGAACCACACGTTAAGTAAATAAAAAAATTGTACCCTCAATGCGCCAGCTCAGTTCGTACTTGGCCGTTTTTATAATTATACATAGTTAGTTGAGTATCCAGTACTCTGCAAAATTATACAGTCAGGTCCTCATGGGAATTGGCATATATTAGGAGAAAACAGCTCAGAAATGGGAGGATGTGGTTTTTAATGGTTATTTATTAAGTCACCGAGGCGTATTATGGGAATTTCTGATCAAAAAACAGGAAAATTGTGAAAGGGAAAGAAAAGTCGCATACTGTAAGTATTGTTAGTATCGGGGATAACGCTAAAAGAGCTTCACGTTCTCACATTGAATGGGCTATTTTCCTCAAAAAATATTATTAGTCCGTTGGTTAGATTTAAAAAAACATTTGACACGTGTTTTTTTTATGTCAATAAAACAAAAAATGACAAAGATATAGCCCGTTTTTAGGGTTCCGTAGTAAACTAGGAACCCTTATAGTTTCGCCATGTCTGTCTGTCTGTCTGTCTGTCTGTCCGTCCGCGGTTTTACTCAGAGACCATAAGTACTAGAAAGCTGTAATTTGGTATGAGTATGTATATTAATCATGGCAAAAAGTCGTAGAAATAAATCTTGAAAAAAAATTTTTTTTTGGGTAGCTCCCATACAAGTAAAGTCGGGGAGTCATTTTTTTTTTCTCTACTTACCCATCTAGTGGGGTATCGTTAAAAAGGTCTTTGAAAAATATTGTGAGGTTGAGAACACCATTTTTCGATTTAGGGATCCGTTTCCGAAATATTTGGCAAATTTTTGTTAGAGGTACGTGTCCCCCCCCTCTATCTCCTAAACGGTTATATATAGATACGTGAAAAAAATTACAGCAGTAGTATATATACTGAAGTTGAAAGGAAAACTATCAGAGCTAAGTACTAAGTACAAACTAAAAAGTTATAGGGAACCAACTTATAAAATGTACTGGAAAATGTAAAATTTCATACAATCTTTATTGTTAGATGTTTTTGGTCGTTAAACTGTGAGGTGCGAGTGTAAACAGTGTGTACTCAAAGTTGTCATTCGCAACTACGGAACTCTATACTGCGCGTGGCCCGACACGCACTTGGCCGGTTTTTTGTTTTGGTGGGAAGTCAAGGGGTTCAATTGTCGTTTGCCTTATACAATTTTGCAAATTGATTTAAGTAGACTTTATAATATGAAATAGGTGAAGTTTGGTGTTATAAATGCTCGTGCTTGAGAACAATTTGTGAAATAGTTAAAGTAGACTGTTGAATGGACTCCTATAGATTTGTCGCCAAAATCTCCCACGAGGCTGCCAAAGAACATACGCCATCTTTGATGCCACATACCGTACAACACCGATACTTAGTATCTCATTATACTGGACATTGGCAGAATCACTGAAATCTCGGTGGAAGCCATAATTAAAAAGAAGAAAGAAAGATATAAAAATTGTGCGTGTCGTCACTAGCCACTACACTTTTTAGTGGCCTGTGATGTCACAAGAACACTCATGAACTTTGACACGCTTTATCTTTGACATTTATTGTTTAATTAACGAAAGAAAAAATACGTGTCCAATATTTTTTGATTGTCTAACTGACGGTCTAATGTTATTAATATTTTGACCCAGGAAAATAGCTTATAAACAGTTCCTTAAAAATATTTTGAAGGGTAATCTAGAGCCTCGCAGAATAATTTTATTAAATATATCTCCATTTTCTTTCAAATGGGGGCAGCATTGGACCCAAAAACTTCATCATCATCATCATCATCATCAGGTCTTCGTTAATCTCCACGAGGTAGTACAGAGAGGGTCATGGTCTAATATATTTATTAGCCAGAGCAGTCAGAGAATTTGGCCTACTCTCTCCACGCTGGCCAGACGGGTTGGAGAGGTTTCTTTGATGTAATTGGTTTTGTTTAGCTTGTGTTTCCTAAGTCGCCTTCTCTCCGCGGGAAGACTGTGTGAAGTGGTCCTACTCTGCCGGGAACGACACGTGAAACATTAATTCTATTCTAAATATGTTATTTATGTGTAATGTGTTCTCTGTTTACTGGTTTCCGTGCCCGTTCGGTTTCCTTCAGAATTGAATAGGATTACCGCAAGTGTTCCCGTGGATGTCGTAAAAGGTGACTTAGGAAACACAAGCTAAACAGAGCTTATAAACATCAAAGAGACCTCTCCAACCCGTCTGGCCAGCGTGGAGAATGAAGGCCAAACCCTCTGACTGCTCTGGCTAATATATGGCGCTGGTAGTACAGAGAGGGTCATGCTCCTGCAGTGGAGACTAAAAAGAGCTGATAATGATGATTACTGGTTCACTACCACTCACCTTGTTCATTACGTTCATTCATAGCATAACAATCTTCGCTCCCGTTTCCTACTTATCCACATAAATTACATAAACACGTGTCCACTAACACTAATTAGCGACAAGGCCGTTCGATTCGTGGGCGAAAGTATTTTTGCGTGTTACACTCCGCCAACTATCGGAAATATATCACTGGCATAAATTGCGAATCTACAGATATGCATCCCTAAATTTTGATAGCTTTGGTCCCTTACAGGGGAAATTCTCTCCGTCGATATAAATAACTTTCCTATGTGACAATTGCTGGAAATTAAAAAAAATACATACTTAGTTGACCGAATATTTTTTACGAATAATCATCATCATCAGGTCTGTTTTAGTCTCCACTGCAGGCGCATGACCCTCTCTGTACTACCAGAGCTATATATTAGCCAGAGTAGTTAGAGGATTTGCCCTACACTCTCCACGTTGCCTAGACGGTTTGGAGGTCTCTTTGATGTTTAAAAGCTTTGATTAGCTTGTGTTTCCTTAGTCACCTTCTACGACATCCACGGTAGGACTTGGAGTGCTCCTATTCTTCTCTGCCGGGAACCACACGGATTAACAAATACAGATATACAGTTATCAGCTTGTCAATATAAGTAACTTTTAAAATGGGATCATTGCTGGAATCTCAATAAAATAGATTTTCCCTTTTAAAAACTGAAGTGAAAATTTTTATTAAAAAAAAAATTAGAGATCTTTACACAAAAAAATATAAATAAGTAATACCTATTTCCGTTTCCTGTCTCACTTTTTTGAGTAGTGATTATAATAATATAATATAATATATACGGACAAATCACACAGATTGAGCTAGCCCCAAAGTAAGTTCAAGACTTGTGTTATGGGATACTAACTCAACGATACTATATTTTTATAATAGATACTTATATAGATAAATATCCAAGACCCAGGTCAATCTGAAAAAGATCATTTTCCATCTTGACCTGACCGGGGATCGAACCCGGGACCATCCGTGTCGCAGGCAGGCGTGTTGACCGCTGCGCCACGGAGCTCGTCGTTTATTTCAAATGGTGGCAGTATTGGACCCCCCCTGAAATTCATATATGTTAATTTAATGTATCATCGGAAAATACTTAACGCGAACATCCCGCTTACAAAAAGTAGTTAGATATGATGTGAATAGACGAGTACCACTTTTGTACGATTTTATTTTGTGTCGTTAGCTCAAAGATTATTTATGTACTGTTCAAATGCCAGGAGTACTTATGTACTTATTGAGTTTTTTGTATCTAGTCTGGGATGATTCACACATTTTCAATGTCTATATTTATTTATTAGGCATTCACTCGCAAACAGCTCTTGGGAATATAATCCATAAACTCATAAAAGGCTGCAACGTTTTCGTCGGAACAAGGAAGTTTCGCGGAGTAGAAATTACTAAACTTTGTACACTTTTGCATACCTCCTACCTTTCCAACCGTCTGTCCAGCGTGGAGAGAGTAGGCCAAATCCTCTGACTGCTCTGGCTAATATAGCTCTGGTAGTACAGAGAGGGTCATGCTCCTGCAGTGGAGACTAAAGAAGACCTGAAGATGATGATGATGTACACTTTGCATTGCATGCCTGAAAGAAAAAACTGTTGATACTTTCCATATTGTACCATCTATATTTTACACAATGCAATAAAGAATTTTGAGTTTTGAGTTTGAAATACCGAAACTTGTTTCAGAACTAAAATGCGAGCTGGCGGCGGCGTACAAGGAATCAGAGTTGGTCAGACAACGAAGTCGATCGCTGGAAGAGGAGCTAGCGGCGGCCAGAGGTTGTTCAGCGGACTTGGCTGAACAACTACATGCACATGCGAGAACAGGTAAGGATCTCCCCATTTCAATAATTTTAGTCGAGAAAAATTCTAAGTGGAAATTGTGAAAGTACTAGGAGACTAGCACGTGATAGGAGATGTTTGGGTCTCAATGAGAAGGCTCATCTTACTTACATTTGGTCTTATGTAGCAGTAAAGAAAATAGCAGCGGTCACAGGTTATTCAACGCACTTGACTGATATGGCTGAACAACTACATGCGCTTATACCAAAACAAGAAAAAGCATAATTCTTAATCTCTCCTTAGCTAAGGAACTCCTAGAAAATGTCAACTTAGTCTACCTGCGACCACGAACACTGGAAAGTGTTTGAAACGTTAGGTGTACGCGATAAAAACCGTATCAAATTAATTTTATTTAAACTTCTAGAAGATTAGAGAAAGGGGCATCAAAGTACTATAGGACTACCTAGCACAAAAGAGTCGCCCGAGTCGACACGCAAAGAAGAAGTATTAGGAGACCAACTAATAACGAGAGGTCTGTTTATGACGTATTTCATTAGACCATAGAAAAAAATCAGACCTCTATTTATCTCAGTTTTACGACACGTTACGTCATAAAACAAACTTACAATTTTACTTATTTAACTAAATATAAAAGTCCGAATTGTACTAGGAGACCATCAAATAACAAGAGGTCTATCTGTCATTGCATTTATTTATTAAACCTCTCTTTTTTATACCGGTTGAAAGACGCATTACATAAAACAAACATAAGATAGTTTTTACTTATTTAATGAGGTGTTTCACTAAATATAGAAGTCCGAATTGCAACGTTTAGATTAGCATATTCGCAAAAAGTGGTTTCATTTAGTGCCCATAACTGCTTTCTGTAAAACAAGATATGCAATTTGATGAAAGCGGGGCAATTTCGTGTATTTAGTGCGATAATTATGTAAAATTAACTGACTTTCAATCAAACGGATGTGGCAATTTCAATGATTTTATTTTTACTACAACGATACTTCCATATGAGAGGGTCGTGCTCGTGCAGTGGAGACTAGAAAGACCTGATGATGATGATGATGATAATGATGATGATACTTCCATGCCGTTCTGGGAGAAAAGAAATCTACCAGCTGCTTGTCTTCCCGCGCAGATCGTAAAAGCCGATCGAGGGAATAGCCGTCAGGAATCATGACAATAGGTGATGCGACTAGCACCCCATCACTATTTTGATTCCGTTCTCACCTACAAGCCCACCAACGTGCTAAATGCGGCCCTAAGCTTTAACATACCTAGGCTCTGTCTGCCTCGCAAAGGAGAAAAACGTGATAGTATGTAGTCGGTTTGTATTTTTTATTTTTCGCTATTACAACGAAAGCCATTCTTTATTCCAGAGGAGCTTCTCCGTCAACTAAGATCAGAGTTAGACGACGCGCAGACGCGGCGAGCAGAACTAGAGTCTAAGGTGCTGGCGTTAGAAAGAGAGAAGGAGAGGCTAGAGCAGGAGAAAGGAGTACAGGAGCAGAAGGCTCAAGAGGTAAGAGATAAAGTTTTAGATTTACGAGTATCAAGCTAAGCATCTGCCTTTAAGATATAACGTTAGATAAAACCTGCTTTGCGTTCCTGAGATCCCAGTACCTGGTCAGATCCTTTGAAGGTGAAAAATCAGTCTATTGCAAGCTGTGATTGCAAGGTAGGCGTAACTTGCCCTCTGCCTTGAGATATAACGTAAGATAACTCCTTTGCGTTCCTGAGAGCCTGGTACTCATGGACAGGTCTTATGAAATTTTATAAATGATTCAGAGTTGGTTTCTAAGGAAAGTTGTTTGTAATTAATAACTCCTCTTGCCAAATGGTCTTCGAACAACTAATAGAATGATCAACTTCAAAATCGCGACTAATGTTAAGGGCCTTACCTGTATAAGCATTGCAAGTCGCGCTGTAGTTCGAGATAATTTTTTATTTTATTTTATTTATTTCATACGATTTTATGCCACTAATGGTCACCTTTAAAGTCACGATCAAACGATGCTTAACCTGCATATGATAAGAATAAGGTTGGTTCCCGGCAAAGATGAATAGGACCACTCCTCTTCCCTTGAATGTCGCAGACTGAAGGCGACTAAAGACACACAAGCTAAACAACGCTTATCGAAATCAAAGAGACCACGGAAAGACTTGAAGTGATCTTTTTCTACTCTGCCGGGAACCTCAGGGCATCAAAAAATAGAAATAGACAGGATAGAGTGGAAATAGAATTGCAGTAGGCTATCTATTAAGTAAGAGCTCCGTGGCGCAGCGGTCATCACGCCTGCCTGCGACACGGATGATCCCCGGTCAGGTCAAGATGGAAAACGATCTTTTTCAGATTGACCTGGGTCTTGGATGTTTATCTATATATGTATTTGTTATAAAATATAGTATCGTTGAGTTAGTATCCCATAACACAAGTCTTTCATAAGAACTTACTTTTGGGCTAGCTCAATCTGTGTGATTTGTCCGTATATATTTATATTTATTTATTTATATTTAAAAAAAAGCGTCTTCTCTCTAATATATAAGGTCCTTTAAGTATATCATCTATATAGTAACAGAAAGCATCTTCAACTAATACAAAAGATCCTTGCAGCAGACTCAGATTCTTATATTTTCAACCATTTTCCAGGCACTAGCAGCAGCAGAAGCAAACACAGCGAAATGGCGGGCGGCGCACGAGGCGGCGCGATCTCAAGCGGCAGCAAGAGCAGAGAGAATGTTAGCAGACTGCGAGTGGAAGATGAGGGAGCTGGAGAAGAAGGCTCGAGACGCGGAGAAGGAGAAGAAAGAGGTACTATACCACCTTTATTATGATCTTTATTTTCCTTCACAAAGGTGAATGATAGTGATAATTTGATGTTTATAAAAATTAAGAACACATTGCTTAATAGTGTTGCCTGTAAAATCCAGCTGCTTTTCTTCCCGCGCAGATCGTAAAATCCGGTCAAGGGATTGGGCGAAAAGCTAAGGGATAACGTTATAGGCGATGCGGTTAGCAACCCATCACTATTTTGATTCTACTTTCCACCTTAACGCCTGGCCTTTGGGTTTTATGACCTTGGGTTCTGTTAACCCCACAAGGCATAAAGAACTGATAATATGTATATCTGTCTTTGATATATGTATGTAATATTCATTACGCTCATTCACAGCTCACAGCAACAGTAGAACAACTAAAAGCAGCGCCTCCCAGCCAAAACCACATCGCAGAGCTACAGCAACTGAGAGGCCTAGCCACAGAACAACAGAGATCTGTCCAGTCTCTGACGATGCAACTGCAGAAAGTGGAGACCAGAGAAGAAGCGTTGAAACTGGAGGTCCACAGGTTGAAAGAGCTGCTGGATAGAGAATCAAAGAATTCAAAGGAAAAGGAGGAAGTGCACTTGAGGGTAAGAATATCCATTTCGGCCCTCCGAGCTATGCATGAAAATCGCAGCCCATCAGGCATATGAGAGTTTGCTGTCTCTCCAAGCCTTGCGCACACAGGCAACGCCCAAAGCCGAGGTCCGTCCCTCCATTGCGCCCTTTGGTAATGTAGCTATTTAAACTTTCACTGTTATCAACATTAGAATTGAACATATCGGGATATTTACCGTGATAATTCTTTGAGTTGGATTGAAAAATCGAAAAGTCAAAGAATTATTATGGTAAACTGCACACTCCCTGCACTCGACGCGCGAGCTTCATCATTTTGCCTAAAACATGGACAAAGTACGGCCAGTCGACAATAACATGCGAAGGAGCGCGCCTTTTTAACAAGATATTCAGACATTAAAAATGTCAACTCGTTGGATGTATTTAAGAAACAATTAGCCAGACGCATAATTTCAACATACTGAACCTGTGTGTTGTGAGTTTTATTTTGTTTATTAGTGGGACAACTTTGTGACAATAGTGACGCCAACGAATATGTACTTATGTCTTTTAATTTATGTTCTCATGTAAGTGATGTATAATATGTCTTAATGAGAATAAAAATCTTTAAACCTAAACCTAAATATCCCGATATGTTTAATGCCCTTTGGTGATGTTGACTTCATACAGCTGTAATTATTATTTACCTTTCCTTTATAGCCACTAGGTATATAAATTGATTACTATGTATACCTTTAATTTGTAAAGCAGTAAAACTACATCTTCGGGGTTCCCCTCATCTTACCACTCATCGATATCCGCTGTGATTTCAGACCCTTCTTATGTATATTTTTCAGACCATCGAGCGACTCGAGAAACGCCACTCGGAGACAATCGAGACCCTGAAGGCTGAACATGTGACAGCTATGGCCAACTCTCGAGCCATGCTTGAGAGAGCAAACGCGGAGAGGACCCGGGCTGCGTTGGCGCAACTACGGACTGAGGCGGAACAGGAAGCCAGGAATGCTGATAGGAAACTCAGAGAAGTTACTACCAGGGTAAGTAGACTAAACGTATATGAAGCTGCTTCTTCAAAAGAACAAAATATTCGCGATCTAATAGGATTGATACTACAAATTCCAAGGGATAAAACTAGTTATTATAGAAAATAAAGTAACAACTAGCGTGAGTAAAAAACACTAAAAAATTGAGGCGTGTGGCATGGTGGCAAGAACGCTGGTTGCGTTCCCCCGTTGGATAGCTATGCTAATTCGTTGGCAGAGCTTTGGTGCAGGACGCCACATATGTCGACGCACTAGCAACTTCTCGTGCCAGGCGATCAGTCATGAGGGCCGGGTCAGCTGCCGAAAACCAGGTGGTCAAACGGCGCAAGTATTCATCCTTAGTTGAGCATTATATATTTGTGCAGTTTGGCGTAGAAACGTTAGGAACTTGGAGCCCTAGCGCGAGGGGCTTCTTTAACGAGATTGCCCCACGGTTTATCTCCACTGCCGATCTTAATAGGATTTAGGGAAGATAATCTTAATACAATACGATTTTAAAGTATTTCTTATTTCAAAAAGTCGTAAATAGCCACAGACATATATGGCTAAGACTCTTATTTTAGTTATGTAAATCGACCATGATTATTCTCATATATCTAAGACACTTGTCTTAGCTATATATGATGCTAATAACTTCTTCTGTGAATTGTTGATTGACATAAACGCTTAAAGCTATTTCAATCAATGTCCTTAATGAGTAAATAATTTTTCTCTTCAGTTTGAGAACCTCAAAGAGCTCCTGGCTACTAAAGAAGCTTACTTCGAGCGCGCCATCGCCGAAGCGCATAGCAAGGCCGACTGGGACATCATGCAACTGCGACATCTGCTGGATAAAGCTGATATCAACTACGCCAACAACGTCGAGAACATGAACGAGAAGTTCGAGAAAGAGAAAGGTACGGCTTCTTGCAGATGCTTTTTAAGACCAAAATTCTTACGACTAATTATGAAATATCAAACTTAGAAGTAATAACCATTAAGGGTACGCTAGTCAGGTGTTTCGCCATACAAATTCTGTAGGGTATGACTCCGTTGTTCGGTATCGTCTGTTTAAAGTTTTTCTATCGATTTGTCTTGTCGTTATCTATGCTTGTATGGAATCATAATTGTAAAAAAATAAGTACTTTAAAAGTTAAGAGAGTCTCAAAACATTCCGTTTCAACACGTAATTTTAACGCAACTTTGGGCACAATTAAATACCGGAAGGAGTATAGCTAGTTATTAAAAAATTTAAATAACTTTACTTTTAATTAAAACATTCAGCTGTTTTATCACAAGAACACTTCTCCCAAACGCATACTCGCGAATTTTTAGACGACGACGATTTAGATTTTCAACAATATTTGTGTTTGCACACACTAGACTGTAAATCCGATGTGCTTATAAATCAGTGTAAGTAGTTCTGCACTGTTCATAACCGAGTCTATCCCTTTATCAGCGAAATAGCACACAAATTACCCACGTGCGCCGACGAGTTCAAGTTCCGGACTAGCGCATCCTTAAACTCATGAGTCATGACACCGTTACCAAAAATCTTAATATAGAGGGTAAGCGCTTACGTTTTCTTTCTTAAAGAAGTCATCATCATTTCGCGTAGGTGACACGGTCAGTCGGCCACGCACACCCTGGTGTAGAGTTCTTCGGAACCGCCTCTCGGCCTCTGACGTGGATCCTTTAACGACTACCAGATGGCAGCCGGGACCACCGGCTTAACGTGCCTTCCGAAGCACGGAATCATCTCTCTTATCAGACAATCAGGTGATTCATGCCTGCAATGTCTTAGCCAAACTGGAAACAACTTAACAAAGTATGCTTCCCGTGGGAATCGAACCCACGACCCCCGGGTCAAGAAAGCAAACGCCTTAACCACTGGACCACGGAGGCAGTTGAAGAAGTAAAGTAAGTAGAGTCAATAGAAAAAGTGGAGTTACTATTGACTAGTATTTATTTATATTTACACAAAAACTTTTTAAGCGAGGGAAAAGGTAGAATTTTATTGGACTGGAGAACCTAGATAAAGGTATTTCGAATGCTACTTGCTCAGGATGGGGAATGACAAATGTAGCAGCTTGGGAGGCCGGGCGCGTGTATCCGATGCCTTACCAGCAACTGCCTCCGTGGTCCAGTGGTTAAGGCGTTAGCCTTGTTGACCTGGGGGTCGTGGGTTCGATTCCTGCGGGAAGCATACTTTGTTAAGTTGTTTCCAGTTTGGTTAGGACATTGCAGGCATGAATCACCTGATTGTCTGATAAGAAAGATGATTCCGTGCTTCGGAAGGCACGTTAAGCCGGTGGTCCCAGCTGCCATCTGGTAGTCGTTAAAGGAACCACGTCAGAGGCCGAGAGGCGGTTCTGAAGAACTCTGACACCAGGGTGTGCATGGTCGACTAACCGTGTCACCTACACGAAATGATGATGATGACCAGCAAATACCCGATAGGCAGTTGAAGATGACACCACTGAACCCAACCCGTCTGCCAATCATGGTGAGTAGGACAAAACCCTCCCCTGTAATGTAAATTCTTGGAGGAGGCCGATGACCAGTCTACCAGCAGTGGACTTTATGCAGCTGAGTGAGATGATGATGATGATGTTATCTGCTTATCATTTAAGTTTCTTATTTCAGAAAGCTTGATAGAAGAATGGTCGGAGAAACTTCGCGAAGTGGAAGAGCAGGCTGCCACAGCTGCAGATGAAGCCAAACAACTTCTAGAATCGACGAGGTTGAAACTGGTGGCGGAGAGGCTGGAGCAGGTTAATAAACTGAAGGAACAGCATCGGCAGGAGATGGGTAAGCTCGAGCGAATGGCTTTTTTTAGTTTCTTTACGTGTTAATAAAAAGCGCAAAACCTCAGACACCCTAACTTAATATTGTTATAAAAAAGTTATATAAATTATTAAATTTAATTCACGCATATTATTATGAAGATTTTTTATTTGCTTGTGGTTGTTGCAAATTAAAACGATTAATGGTAATTACGATCTAGGGCAACGTCCGCATAATAATCTCGCGAAAAGAGTCGCGGCGAGAGCTCTGTTGAAAAATATATATTAAGATTTTTTTAAATAAAACTGACAGATATAGACATTATTGAAAACCACGTAACAACGGGTTACTCACGTAAAAAGTCGATACATGTTGGCCAGAAGCTGACGATTTAAGTAAGTAACCCGTTGTTACGTGTTTTTTTAATATATTCTCATTTCTTCTATTTTTATTTGCAGAAGAGCAATGGGAGCAGTTCATGATTGATAAGGAGAGCTGCCTGGAGCGCATGAAGACGGAGTGCCGGCAGGAGGGCGACGAGGAGCGGATCAAGAGGGAGAAAGAGCTGTTGGAGGAGATTGAAGGTTAATATTTTTCTTGGCTAGGTACATTTTTAACCAATGAATCTATAAATCAAAGTAAGGATCTATATTGTTGGTACAAGTCTTCACTATTTTTAATTTGATAAATTAAGAGAACGAATTATTACCGCCAATAGTGGCCACTTTTGGCGGTATTACTACAAATAATTTATTAGGGCATTCAGGTATTAGATTTTAAATTTGATATGATTTAGGACTTATCGAATGTATTGCTGGGTGGCGCTAGTGTTTCGTGTCATCTGATACCACAGCGCCTTAAGGGAAATTCGGGTGTCAATGAACACACTGTAAATTAGAAAAAAAAATATGCTTTGTTTTTCTTTTTATAACTACTAATAAATTAACAGTACTTAGTTGTTCCGACAACGTCGAACTTATACATTATTTGGATACGTATTAAGACTTCCGTCAAATTAATGTTTTCAGAGTTGAAGACCCAAATACACTGCAAATCTGTTGATTTCGACAATCTGACGGTTAAATGGGCAGCGTGTGGAAGAACACTAGCTGTAACAGAGCAAGAACTCAGGTCAGTTTGGTTTGTCAATGATTTCCATCAAATTGTAAATATTGTATTATAAGGATGACATGACTTGACATTTGAGAGCCATTTGCATGGAATAAGTATGACGCTTCATCTCTTTGTTTTCATTTGAAATCATCTTTAAAAATGTATATTATTATCTAAACGTTTTCTTTGAAATATGCTAGTTGATAATTATCCACTAATTAAATAAATATATATGGACAAATCACACAGATTGAGCTAGCCCCAAAGTAAGTTCGAGACTTGTGTTATGGGATACTAACTCAACGATACTATATTTTATAATAGATACTTATATTGATAAACATCCAAGACCCAGGTCAATCTGAAGAAGATTATTTTCCATCTTGACCTGACCGGGGATCGAACCCGGGACCATCCGTGTCGCAGGCAGGCGTGTTGACCGCTGCGCCACGGAGCTCGTCATCCTTAGATATTCTTTTTTTTAAAATGCTTATCACTAAATTACAGAACTGAAACTTCAAATACGATGATTAGTCGTGAAGTTTGGAGAATATGTTGTTGCAGTTCTGTCACAGCATATTTCAAACAAAACCTTATTCTTGCCATATTCTTTTTAATATTATTTATTTCTTCTCATACCATTATCTATTTTTCATTTCATTGATTAAATAAATCATATAATTTTATTTATGTTGAAGGCATCAATAATGGATTTTCATCTTAATTAAGTCATATTTTGTTGTATATTCCTAAAAAATATATTTAATCCAGTTTCCTAACATACCAAATGTAATTGGTAGCGAAATTTAGTCCTTAATCAATCCCTGTAAACCAATTTTTAGATGTTTTGACTAATTTATTGAAATTAAATATTGTCTTTTGGACAAATTTGGCTACCATGTGCGCTTGTAAAGATTCTGATAAAATATTTTTGCTATTGTGGTATAAAAGTGGCTCAGTCACGAAAATTTCAATAAAAATGGGTAAAATTTTTACAAGAAATTGAGCTAAAAATATTTTTGTCAGAATGCCGTTCCTAATAACAATTAATCAACTCTGCATATATTCATTATTCTTCGCCACACATTTCATAGTTTCACTTTGCCACCAAAAGTCCAAAAGGCAGTATTTTAATAACTTTTATCCAATTTGCTTATTTTGTTCTTAATGTGCCTATATTATTTTGATTTGGATTGATTCTTAAGTTTATGAAACAAAAGAAAATCAATGTCTAATTTGATGATTAAATGAAAAAAGCTTTCATCACTACAGTCACGAACATATCTCTTGGCTATCCCCAAGGCGAGTTCAATGTGAAAAAGAATATATTTTTACAAAGAACTTCTTTTTTTATGGAGTAGGGGAACTCAAACTTGTACAAAGTACCAAGGCATCATAATTTGCTAACAGATACACCATTCTCTATGCGGTGGTGGCAGCAGGCGCAGTTTGCGCTCTCACCGGATCGCTCCGTCTCACTCTCGCCACGTTTTGCCTCTCGCTCGCACTCATGATTACTCTCAAGATTGCTAACAACAAAGCTAGGCTTACTAACTAGTTATTATAATACTGCCAAGTAGGATGGTCACAGATCTGTACAGGATGGTCAATTTATATCTCAACCCAGCGTGTTATAATACTGTGCTAAAAATTTAGCTCTATATTCTTTCGATTTAGCGATATATTGGATGACCTCGGTAAATTGTCTAATTGTATTTTTTAATTCAGTAAATGAGGTTAATTTTTCAGTTGTTGCACATTACCAATCAAGGTGATGGGTTTTATTTTTGTTAAAATATAGTAAAAAATTATTTAAGTTGTATTAAATATATTTTTGAAGTCAAGAATAAATTTTTTACTATCAAAATATTTTTGTGGGAAAAGAAACACTTTTTATTTATTTATTTTCATATAAAAACTCGAGATTACTTTAACAAATAATCCTTTCGACTATCTTCCTAATTGGTTCAAAAATATTGCATTTCGGTGATGGTACATTGTATTATATGTGATTGTTTTCATTAAATTCATTAGTGGAGTTTACGTTCTAAAATCATTAATGTCACTTCATTTATGTGCTCAAAATATTGTGATTCAGATGTGTGTATAACCTTTTATAATTTTATATCATGATTGTTATATCAATAAAAATAAAATACAATCCAGTGAAGTAGTTATTTCTTATTTTAGTCATATTAGAAAATCTTTTCAATCGTATAAAAATAATATTGAATAAAATGTTGGCGCAATTTTTGCAAATAATAAATATAATTACCATATTTCTTAGATATCTACAAAAACAGTAGTCCAGATACAAACAATACACACGCTAACTTCCCCGTTTTTGAAACCCTAAAGGATTTCATTCAATTTTCAATAAGTTCGGTCCAAAATATTCTTAGCAAAGTAAAATACATAATGAATATTTAAAGTTTTATCTAATTTTTTCAACAAGATTACTGTAGTGACGGATAGTTTCTAAAAGTTTCTTTTTCTTTTTATAAATATCAATGTGTCACAAAAATTTATCAACTTACATAAAGCATTCAATACATGAATTTAACGGGGTCCAGAGCTGTCCCTACGTTGATTAAATCATTTAAATTAAAACGGAGATATCAGTTAAAATTTTGTTCCGCCAGGCTTATGATAACCCTACAACATTTTATATATTGTTTTGCGAGGCCATAGAACCCTTACAACTACTTTATGAACTACTGTTTACACTTAAAAGTGTGAAAGTGAAGCCAAAAGTGTCTGTTTTTGACAAAAACGCTAAGAAAAAATCCTACTCTCATTTTAAATTGTATGCAGTAGTTCATGAAATAGTTTTAAGGGCTAATAAGGGCCTGACAGAATCAAAATTTTAAATGATCTATTCGTTTGTTCAGCACTGGGCTCCACAATATTAATTAAGTAGAAATTAATCAGTGATTTAGTAAGTATAATTTGATTACTAATTATTTGATTAAAAGAGGATTCAAAGAATTATTAATTAAATTATATTTTCTTTTGGTATCTTCTATATACGTGGTGAACGTTGTGTTTTCGAAAACGCGGCAAAGAACGTACGATTGCTTTATTATTTTGGGCCAAACTTGAATGATCTCCTACTAGCCTCTGCATAGATTTTGATCCCTCCCTTCACTAACATAGAGAGGCCCTGGCGAGGGAGAAGGAACTTCGGGAGAAGAGGTCAGAAGACGCGAGCAAGGTGAAGCAGGTGGAGCGGGCGTCCAGGGACCAGATAGACCATTTGAGTCGAAAGTGTTCTTGTTTGAGGAAACTGTAAGTATTCTCCTTTATTTATTCTTCTTTTTAAGGATACAGACTTATGATATGTCGTGTGGATCAAAGAAGAGTAGAATAGGACCACTCTAAGTCTTCCCGTGGATGTCGAAGAAGGTGACTTACAAGCTAAACAAAACTTATGAACATAAAAGAAACCTCTCCAACTCGTCTGGCCAGCGTGGACAGTGTAGGCCAAATCCTTTGACTGCTCCGGCTAACCTATGGTTCTGGTAGTACAGAGAGGGTCGTGCTCCTGCAATGAAGACTTTTAAAAAAATTATCAGCTAATAAATAAAATACCTAATCCTAACTAATATTATAAATGCGAAAGTGAGTTTGTTTGTTTGTTTATTTGTTTGTTACGCTTTCACGCCGTATCTACTGAACCGATCATCATGAAATTTTGCATACACATAGGTTAGGGTACTGAGAAGGACATAGGCTATAAATCACGCGGGCGAAGCCGCGGGTAACAGCTAGTAATCAATATATACGGGCACATCATACAAATTGAGCTAGCCCCAAAGTAAGTTCGAGAGTTGTGTTATGGGATACTAATTCAACGATACTATATTTTGTAAAAGATACACATATAGATAAACATCCAAGACCCAGGTCAATCAGCTGCTCCATACATTTTGAATCATTACGTATCAAAACACAATTTTTTCGTTTTCATGTTGATACCGTGAATTCAAATACCGTTAGCACAATACCAAACGCATTGAATATTTTCGTGTAGGCGTACCTAAACCCTTAAACCACTTTTGTTAACAAATTCCTACAAGTTACGTTACTTCAAACAGCTTCGATGACATGCGAGCGCGCCTAGCAGCTCGGGAGGCAGCAGCAGCACAGGAAGCGAAAGCCAAGGAGAAGGAGCTCATACAACTGAGGGCTGAAGTGTCGAGGCTCACTAAGATCCTCGTAGAACAAAGGTACCTAAGTAACGTAATAATAAAAAGAAAATAAATTAAAGTCAAAATAAAATCTCAAAATCAGAATTAAAATCATAAAAACATCAAAAAAACAGTCTGAATTTAAATTACTACATTTTAGAGTGGGTTTCTAAAATCACTCCTCTATCTTACAAAATAAGTTCAAAGCGAAGACGTATACATATCAGCCAGTGTCTGCAGAACGAACTTCAAGAAACACTCAAATACTAGAAAATTAATTATATCTTCAAATGAAGCGGCTCATATGATAGTGATCGAACTTCACTTGTAAGTTCGTTTGATCGTCTATTCTACATCTTAGCCGCAAAAAGCCTACTGGACATGGGCCTCCCCCGGCAGAGTAGAATAGTACCACTCCAAGTCTTCCCGTGGATGTCGTGGAAGGCGACTTAGGAAACACGAGCTGATCAAAGCTTATAAACATCAAAAAGATCTCTCCAACCCATCTGGCCATCGAAGCGAGTGTAGGCCAAATCCTCTGACTGCTCTGGCCAATGTATGGCTCTGGTAATACAGAGAGGGTCGTGCTCCTGCAGTGGAGACTTAAAAAAGTCCTGAAGATGATGAAGAAAGTCTTTATTATTTTCTTTAAGTATTATTTTGCTTAACGAGAGCCAACAACAACGTCATCTAGATACGTTTTGACGTATTTTTATTTCAATATTTCACTATTTATCTTTCCTCAACGCTTCTCCTGTTTTTCTCAGCTCCCCGAAGCTTGGGGCCCGAACCCGGGCAGATGGTTGTGAGGAGAAAGTAGAAGAGTCCCAGGTACAGAAGAACGAGGCGCCCAGGAGGAAGGGTATGTGAAGTGCTGCGTACGCTGTAGCTAGCTAGGTGAGCACTAACTTTCTCTTTACTTGTCACTATTAATACTTTTTGGTAAAATCATGTGATAACAAAAAAGGATAGGTTTTTTACGTTGTTCCCTGAGCGGCACGGCATTGTTTAAATGTCTCCAAACTCCAAACATACACCACCATCCTCAACCACAAAACGCAGCCACCGACCTACTTCTTGTTATTTAAATACATTTAAAATTGACTGGCCGCACACTGTTGACGTCGATGGTGCCCACACGCTACAGATGGCGGCGATTGTGGCTGTGTGTAGTGGACGATGTGCGGCGACCCTAAACATTGCAAGAACAAAAACAGCAGAGGCAATTTGATGAAGCAAAACGAGAGCTACCCATTATTTTTATCAATCAAACCATATTGAAAAAAAATCGAAGTATATTTTTGTAGACGTTTTGGTATTACTTTATTGGTATTAACGTTATATATAATTGATGATTTCGTAATTCGGTTATATTTTTTTTTTTATATTAAATTCTTCAAATGAAGTGTAAGAAAATATTTTTCCAATCGGTTCATAAATTTGAACCCATTTCAAAAACATTTTTTTTTATTTATTAGGGAAGACTCTCGAATTTTAATTGAAATCGGGTCAATAGTTTGGTCAAAGTTTTTTTTTTTTAATTTTGAAAGATCATCATTCAAACAATGCCACGCTGCTCGGGATTTTTTAAAATATAATAATTTCATGTCCTGATTAATTTGTGAAAGCTAGCGACTGTTTCTACGTAGGTTTTTGTTACTGATTTTTTGTCATTTGTGAGTTTTTTGTCAATTCTTCCCACAAATAAAGAAGAGTTCTTTATTCATCTTATTGACAGACAATATTAGTCATCTGATAATTAATGTTAACTCTATTTAACGTATTTTATGTCTTTGAATTTTTACAGGCATTGTTTTGAATAAACTGGTATTATGTTAACTTTTTTACACGCACTTCAATACTTTGAGCTTTTTTAACTTGTGTATGTGTGTTGTAAAAGCTTTGTTTCTATGCTTTAGTGTGTGCAAATTCTTCTTCAAAATTAGAAAAATTACTTTTTTATTTCTTTCAAACACATCTATTGCACTTTTTAGAAATATAATTGTATTCAAGAAATATAATAGGTAGATACTTAGCTGTTTTATTGAATTTATGATATCATATTATATTTCTATTGTACATAGTTTTAAATGCTTGTCAATGGAATACCTATGCTTTTGATGTTATAAGATATTGACTCTTTATTACTTTCTTATTTACTCTGTATAAATGTATTTATGAAGTAATTTGAGTTACATGCTTATGAGTATTTCTTGCCTAAAAGTTTGTACATATTAGTAAAATATATGTCTAATGTTTACAAGGAACGCTATTTTGATAACAAAGTGTTAAAAACAAATCGGTAATAAATCAACCACAATAAGCATACAAATAAACAAATCGGTAATAAAGTTGTGTCAAACATAGTATATTCATATAGGTACTATGTTTGACACAATTATTGGAATTAACTTAGTAGTAAAAAGAAACCAAAAAAAATATGACCTCCCAATAGAATTTCCGGGCGGCTGACCACTTGTCTAAAAATGTAGATTTTTTTAAAATCCCTACATTGATCCAATAGGAAAAGTTGTTCATAATGACGGCCTGAGTCACCCCTTGAGAGGATTTCGAGGGTCAATTGACAAGCTTTATATTTGAATTATTTTAATATAGTACGTATTTCTTATGGATGCCACCTACAACTAAAACAGTTTTCTACATTATTTTTTACCAATCCACAGGCGGTACTCTCCGCACACCAGAATTCCCGCGCAAGCGCACGCTCCCGGATCTGCTGCTCCCCACTCCGCCCCCCACCCCGATTCAGATCCAAAATGGCCGCCGGCGCGCCAAGAGCGTCGACCTACCCGCTGTCCAGGTGCCCGTTAGGATCAAGCAGCTGGAAGAGAAGACTAAGGAATAGACGACCATCATAATAACCTCTTGGGATTTTATAATTTCCTGGTACATATCGTTCAGAAAATCTGACGGAACTGTTCTGTTGGCCACAATCACTAAAGTATATTATTCTAAACTAGTGTTTTGTAATAAAAATGTACTTTCATAAGAACCTGAAATCGTAAAATTTTACCTATTAAAATCATAGAATCATATAGGTATATGTAAGTAGTTAGGTACCTATATTGTGTTGTATGTAATTAGAAAATGGTTGTAAAACAAATTCATTTGATCAAAAATAATAAAAAATGTATAACTTGCAAAATATTATTCAAATTAAAATAAAAACTCTATAATTACACATTTCGGGGCCATGAAAAAAGAGGTAAAGCGGAACCCAATCAGTCGCTGCTAAGCCAATTCGCAGGAATTAGTGTTAGTATACAAAGCGAATAGAATAGTTACGTAGAATCCACAAAATTTTAAAAATATAATATGTATTAGTGCCTCTGCCGCTTCCTTCAAAGGACCAAGGCTTGAGTAACGTAACTTCCGCAGAAAGTTAAAAAATACGTTTTTCGTGGCCCAACCATCGCAGCTTTGATTATATCATCGCAGATATCGGCTACAAAAAAGTCTTTTTCGTGGCCCACCCAACCATCAAGATATAGCCATAGATATATGATTTATGCAGATGCAACATGTGAGGTTTATGCTATAGCATGCCATGCTATAGCATAAAATATAATAGCATAAAATCCTAGATGTCAAACTTATTGAAATGTCATATTCAGTAAATACAAATAAAAGTAAAACACAGGTTTCCTAGAATTCAAGGTTTTAGTAGGTATTTAAAATACAAATTCATGAATATATTAGTCAACTAAATCAGTGAAACATTTATTTTTACGGTATGTGCATCACTGCAAATTGTAACAATTTCATTTCAATTTGACATATCTTTTTTGAGTTTCAATGGAAATGTTATGTAAAGTGGATTTTAACTATAAAAAATGTCTGGATATATTCATCAATTGCGTGCAAATAGATTCACAATTAAAGATGCATAGGACGTTGGGGAGAAAGGGCAGAAAGAGAACCCTGGCTCCAAACAATCACTTCTGACGGTGTATCCGGGAATACGTTTAGATGAGAGATTATTTTACTAATCTTCCTTATTGCTAAAATACCAAAAGGAATATTTGTAAAAAATCCATCTCTATGGTAGGGGAAAGAGAGAAGATTGAAATGAATATAAACAATGCGTACTTACTTATTCGTAGGCGTACATATAGTAAGTTTAACAAATAAATAATACTTTCTACTCTTTAAATATTCCATTGGAGAATTATAGAGAAGAGTAAAGGGTATCTAAGTATTAACTATAAAATAACCTACTTAAATTAATGTAAAATTACGTTATTTCTTTGCAATATTAATTATTCTTAAGAAAAACTGATAAAGAGTAATTATTTTCTGACTCATGCATGATCGTAAAAATAAAAAAAAAATAGGTAGTACATTATAGTGCAATACGGTAAGCTGGATATTATAATAGAGCCGAAGAGCTGAGTGCTTATTAATAGCCAGCTTACCGAGTACAAGCATCATACGATGTTTTTTCAATGCATTTGCGAAATAAATTGAGCAACTTTGAATAGTGTAAAGAAAAGAGCCTAGTCCATTAAATTCCACATTACAATCCCAATTTTGATGTCATAAAGGCCTTATTAATAGCAAATGTATTGAAAAAAATATTACCCAAGACTAAATGATAAATTAATATTGTAACGAATCTCAATTTGTGTGTAGTGGAAGCTCAATGTGCAATAATTAATAGTTAAATTAATTAAGAAAATCTACATGCTTATTTTAATATTGTATTTGCCTTTGCCCGTCAGATGGCATCATTTCTTTACATCATTGTAGATTGGAGATAAAGTAAAAACACTTAAAAATTCTCTAGTCTCTATGAAGGCAGCTTAGTCCCCCTTGGCGATGCCCTTGGTTGATCGATCAATTACTATGACGGTTAGATCCATCTGAGTAATTTCAACTATTGAAATAAACATAGTTTATGTACTTATATGTACGTATACGTAAAACAAACAGAGAAGGCTACGGTGCGGCGCAGGCGTATGAATATGAATAATGAATATATACGGACAAATCACACAGATTGAGCTAGCCCCAAAGTAAGTTCGAGACTTGTGTTACGGGATACTAACTCAACGATAATATATTTTATAATAGATACTTATATAGATAAACATCCAAGGCTCCAGTGGACTCTATTATAGGATATTAAGCCTTATTCTTGTATTCAAAACGATCAAAATCTCGAGAAAAAACTTAATCGCTAGCTACCGCAAGATGCCATTTGCGGGCAGAGGAAGCGTCAATTTGTTCATGCGATATTGATCGTTTTGAATATGACAATAAGGTTTAAAATCTTATAATATTGTCCCACTAATGCCACCATAGAGTTTTATGCCTAAAATTTAACATAATAGAATAATATCTAAGAAAGGTGATTAAAATTGCAATATTTATGAAGTACTTAATATGAAATAATGTTTGTGTACGTTGCTGTAACTCGACTGCGTAACTTCGAATAGACTAAGGTATAAAATGGTGCAATTTATAATGATTTTAAGCTCGATTAATTTAAGAAGTTGTATTTACTTTTTCGTTCTGTAAATATCGTTTTCGTAATAAAATTTTTCTTAAAATATCTTGTGTCATTTAGTCCTAATGCCGTTTTGAAAACAAAAGGTGTACACAAATAGGCACAGAGAAAACAATGTATAATGCCAAAGAGCGTTAGGCGTACTACAAAGATTTTATCCGGTTCCTACCTATCTAACAAAATATTATAATGGAACCCAAGGTATTTATTACAAAATGTAGGACGGACGGAGAAGAGAAACCGTATGTGAAACGAAACGCATCTGTCAGTAGCAGTAGCTAGCAGTAAAACGTCAAAGTCACCGTACTTTCATCAGTCAAGTCAATCAAAATACAAGTTAAAGTTAAATTCTAACCTCAATTTTCTCTCAAACAAACATTAACCAAAAAACCTTTACAAATTATTAAAAATGGCTAATAATAATATATTTATGAAGTCCGGCTTCGTCCGGGCGCCGCTGCAGAACGGCGTTGGACGATATGTTTGCCAACTACAAAGAATAGTGCTCAAATTCTGTAAAACCCATGGAGGAAGCAGAGGTATCAGGTAAGAGTAGAAAAATACGACTTAATATTAGATTCGATTAGGAAGATTCAGCACATCCTTGAACTGCTGTTGAAATTTAGTTTTTGTTTTAGTGGAATGGAAGTGAAGTTGTCTTAAAAAGCAGTAAAGACAACCTGATCAGGTGAAGCTATATAGAATCCTGTTGCTATTTCTAGAATAGAATAGAATAGAAAAATCTTTATTCAGAGATTCACAAATAGTTCAGTACAACAATAATTAACATAAAGTTTATTTATTTATTTGTTTATTAGGAATAACAAACAGCTACATTATATAAACATTTTAGAAGCTTATATATAACACAGAATTGTTGATAACATAGCCCATGGCGTTTTTATATCAGATTAGGTTACATTCACAGATTAGGTTACAATAATAGGGACTGCTATTTTAATATCAGAATAAAAACAAATATTTTTTTTTATAGAAAGTAATAAAATCAAATCAAAATTACACATGTACAGGCTAAGTTAGTACGATTCACCAATTTTGTAGAAATGCAACTGTGGTGCATCTCCGCCGACCGTGACACACCTACTGTCATGCCCAACGTGCCCAGAGACCTGCACACTGGAGGACTTGTACATGGCTACAGAGAACTGCATACAAGTTGCTTATTATTAGGCGAAAATGAGAATTTGACCATCAAATCAATAAAAAGATATTTTATTAATAATTAATGGCAGTCAGCCTTCAGTCTATTTACAAAAATATCTAATAATTTTCACTTGTTCATGCTGCAGCTTACGAAGCAGGCAATGTGGCCGTGGCTCAGGGCGTGTAGGCATTCCTTGCTCTGTGCTGCAGCTATAGCAATAAAAATGACAATTTAGGGTTGCACAGTGTTGAAAGGACCAACCCAGGCCCGTTTATGGATGGGGAATTGCTTGACTCCTCCTATTCTTGCAAGATGCCACATGCAAGAATAGGACCCACGTTCCAGTTAACAAGTTCTTGCTTGTGATGCGTGTGACCCAATCAGATTTATGTAGTTTTTGTCATAAAGAGGAAGACTTGTTACATGTCTTGCTGGAATGTGGTCAGTATACTGCCCTACGAGACAGGTTCTTAGCTGGAGTACCTATGGAGAATGGATTGCTAAACACAGTGTTGAGCAATCCATTATCACATCCAGTTATCAGTATACCTCTTATGGAGGTGTATAACTATGCTAAGATAAATTTTATACTAGAGGTCCCCCATGAGGCTGGCATAGTCACATCAAGTATACTGAAGCCTAGAAAAAAAAAATTGATTGAAAAAAAAAGAATAGGACGAGTCAAGTTTTCTTGGTCATTTTGAGTATGACATTATGGCTAAGATCTCATCATAGTGCCCCACGCCTGCAGCGTATTCTGCACCGTGCCTTCACTGTTCGCACTTTCTGTGAGTTATATTACAAGATGATGATGATAGCTTGTGTTTCCTAAGTCGGGTTCTACGACATCTACGAGAAGACTTGGAGTGATCCTATTCTATTCTGTCGGGAACCACACGGCTTAAACAGTATACATTTTGTTACAATTTGTAAGGAGAGAGCATTGCTTGAGAGGTGATCATGTTACCTCATTGCGGTCTTTGACTTTTCATTTAGATATTAGCCAGAGCAGTCAGAAGATTTGGCTTACACTTTCCACTCTGGCTAGACGGGTTGGAGAGGCCTGATTGATGAGATGAGCTTGGTTTAGCTTGTGAGTCGCATTCTGCGACATTCATTAGAAGACTTGGAGTGGTCTTATTCTACTGCCTCTGTGGTCCAGTGGTTAAGCCGTTTGCCTTGTTGACCCGGGGGTCGTGGGTTCGATTCCCACGGGAAGCATACTTTGTTAAGTTGTTTCCAGTTTGGTTAGGACATTGCAGGCATGAATCACCTGATTGTCTGATAAGAAAGATGATTCCGTGCTTCGGAAGGCACGTTAAGCCGTTGGTCCCGGCTGCCATCTGGTAGTCGTTAAAGGAACCACGTCAGAGGCCGAGAGGCGGTTCCGAAGAACTCTGACACCAGGGTGTGCATAGTCGACTGACCGTGTCACCTACACGAAATGATGATGATGATTCTACTCTGCCGGGAAACATATGGGAAAATGCTTTTAATTGCTGTATCGTTTGACAAGCTCCGCGACACGAATGGTCCCTCACGGGTTTGATCCCCGGTCAGGTCAAGATGAAAAATGACCTTTTTCAGATTGAACTGGGTCTTGGATGTTTATCTATATATTTGTTATAAAATATAGTATCGTTAAGTTAGTGTCCCATAACACAAGTCTTCTCAAAAATTTACTTTGGGGCTAGCTCAATCTGTGTGATTTGTCCGTATATATTTATTTATCGTCTTAATATTCCAGAGACTTCATAGAACAAGACATGGTGGAGTTCGCCAAGCAGAACCCGGGCGTTGTGATGTACCTGAAGCCTCGCCGACACCGCAGCCCGGTCATTGTCGCTGAGTATTGTAAGTCAACCGAATCAAAACATTTGTAGTTCCAAAGATAAGCATGTAAAAATTTTGTAATTGTTGTGTAAAAGGATTCATAAAAAGCCAATCACTACATTATTTACTAAATCAAGAAAATAGGAAATGGTGAAAAAATTCCACGCGGGCAGGACTTGAACCTGCGTCTAGATGATCTATGCGTTACCAATTACGCCACCGCGCTTCAAGCCCCGGCGCCGAATTTCTCCACCATATCCCATTCCTCTTACACGCATCAAGGCTTGCGTCACCCAACACAACTACCCCACTTTTACAAGTGCGGTATTTGATTTCATTTTACAATAAATTTGATAATCAATTAATGTGTAGGATGACATGACATGACGAGCTCCGTGGCGCAGCGGTCAACACGCCTGCCTGCGACACGGAGGTCCCGGGTTCGATCCCCGGTCAGGTCAAGATGGAAAATGATCTTTTTCAGATTGGCCTGGGTCTTGGATGTTTATCTATATATGTATCTATTATAAAATATAGTATCGTTGAGTTAGTATCCCATAACACAAGTCTCGAACTTATTTTGGGGCTAGCTCAATCTGTGTGATTAAAAAAAAATACAATAGTTTATATGGGATTTATTTTGCATTCACAATGCTATTATACCTTATTTACTAAATAAAGCCAAAAGTAAAATACCGCACTTGTAAAAGTGGGGTAGTTGTGTTGGGTGACGCAAGCCTTGATATGCGTGTAAGCCTGCACTACACTTACGCGGATGTGTCCGCGGACGCTCATACGGAGGCATCCGCAGATGAATCCAACGTACTGTCCACACTTCTGCAGATCCATCAGTCTATGTTCATTCTCGGCAGACGCAACACACTCGCAAATAAAACGGTAGTGGTTATAATAATGTAGACAATAAAAAAATTGATTGAAATATAGGTACACTACCTAGTAAACAATATTATACCCTTACTATTAAGTAAATAGATTTTTATTATGAATTCATACTTACAACATTTTTATTTTTATGGTACTTATTCTTTGGATTCCACAGAAAATTTTCTGCTTGATACAGCTCAATAAACTTAAAAATTTCTTGTGTGGTCATATTCGTAGTCATTTTGAGTTTTTTACGAACGATGCGCCAAGTAAAAACAAAGTGAAACGAAAAGACGCACGCGTGTTCTCTCTATCGCAACTACGATAAAACTGATGCATCGGCAGAAGTGTGGACACAACTCCAAACGTCCGTGCCGAATCCCTTTGATCTGTGTCACAAAAACCGCCAACGAACGGATTGCGGGCGGACGCATCTGGCGACGATCGGTACCGCCCACAAACGCACAAATCAGCCCCTCTACACGTCCGCGGACGTATCCGCAGATGATGTCCGCCGACACATCTCCTGAAGTGTAGAGGAGGCTTAAGAGGAATGGGATATGGTGGGGAAATTCGGCGCCGGGGCTTGAAGCGCGGTGGCGTAATTGGTAACGCATAGATCGTACTGAGATCTAGACGCAGTTCAAGTCCTGCCCGCGTGGAATTTTTTCACCATTTCTTATTTTCTTTATTTAGTAAATAAGGTAAAATAGCATTGTGAATGCAAATCCCATAGAAACTACAATCACTACATATTATAAAACAAAGTTCTCCGCCGCGTCTGTCTGTCTGCTTGCGATAAAATCAAAAACTACTGCTTTCAGGAATAGATAGAGTGATTCATGAGACAGGTTTATAGGTATAATACATGCCCGGGCGCAGCCGGGGAAGGCTGCTAGTATTAATATAAAATAATTTCCTATTCCAGTGAATGGAGATCGAGTTTGGATGAGTATGCACAACAAAACGCACTCAGAAATCACAAAATGGATAGAACTACTCCGGACACAGCAAGGAGACGTCTCCAGCACTCGACTCCGCAAGTACCAATACACAGATCATCCTTCCATCCAAGGCCCTTGGACCCCCTGGACCTTCAAGAACCCAGAACTGAATACAGCTGAGTTACCAGATCCGAAGTACGGTTTGAATGACAGATTGCCAATGTCAGCAACTGAGCAGTTGAAGATTATGTTTGAGAAGCAGAAGTTGAGTGAGAAAGAATTGCCTACTGCTGAATAAGTGTGAGATTTAGCGGTGGATGGTGGTGGAATGCGTTTTGTGAGTTTGATTTTTATATGGGATTTTATTTTGCATTCACAATGCCATTTTACCTTATTTATTAAATAAAGAAAATAAGAAATGGAGAAAAAATTCCACGCGAGCAGGACTCGAACCTGCGTCTAGATCTCAGTACGCTCTATGCGTTGCCAATTACTTTTCTCCATTTCTTATTTTCTTTATTTAATAAATAAGTTTGATTTTTGTATAGTGCGATGCAAGCTGTATGGTGGCTCTGAACATCGCGTGCGTCGATGCGCAGTACACAATAGGTTCAGCGGGGCGCGCGCGGGGAGGCGGGGCGCGTACAAGCACTGAGCAGCTAATATCAAACCTAAGACTCTCGCGTTCTTTCTTCTTTCTTTCTTTAGGTTTACGGCTCCATCGTTTTTAGCCTAAACGATGATTTTGCCAATGTCAAAGTTAACAATAACACGCACGCAATTAACAATATCAAAGTAGGAATATAAAAAAAAAATTTAGGAATGAATAGTAATGGGTTTCCCAAAACAAAATAAAGTTAAAACCGAGTATTTGTTATAATAACGATAGAAATTAAATGACCGGTAAAATATGGAAATACATGGTATGGTATGGTATGATAGGTATGGAACAAAAGTGGGCAGAAAATGATCGGTAAAACCTAAGGAAAAACAGGTCAAAGGTACAAATTATTACATTGTATGAATTTAGCTAGGACAGAAACAAAGGGGGTAAAAACTAGAGTCAACAAGAAGGAGATATTTACAGGACGGGGAATATTCTTGGGCAGTGAGTCGTACAGAGATATTGAAAGTAAAGGACAATAGAAAAAAATATGCTCTAAAGTGCCTTCATCCAATCCACACTCGCAAAGGGTCTGTTCTGAGTCGCCATAAAGTTAGAGTCGGATTGTACGTTATGGTTCTGTGGACTGTACAAAGTAGTGGCGCCATCTATGTGCCATTGTCAAAACAAAAAGTTTTATTGAATAAATCACAGAACACGCAAAACGCATACTGCTATTTAGTTTGTAATTAAGTAAGTTTGTAGATATAGTTGTAAAATATAGATTGTTATATAAAATAATAGTTTTATTTTTATGGTTAGGGTGCCACACAGCAATTATATAACGTTAAAAAATAATATGCAACAACGAGATCATTCTCTAACATCATACATTTTCAAGAATGTTACTGTGTTACACATTGTTTTATAAAGTTGTGTTACCCTACAACTTGGATAGTGACCTCACAAGTTTATTAGGCACAGCTTTTGCTGCCAGCTGCGCCTCAGAACCGCGCACAAATACTTGTGAAAATGGACTCCAAGTATTCGCCCGCCTATTGAGTTGGAAGCTGTCCAGCTGCGAATCTGTCCACTGTCTACGCAAAGCATATCAGGTAAGAATGCAACCGGGAACACACTTAGCTGTGAATTGGTTTCAGTTTTATTACAATCCATCCTGGCGCTCGGGCCTAACCCGGCCCCCGGGTCCGAAAGCATTTCAAAGGATGTAACGGGGACTAATACGTCTTCCATGTTGGCGATGGTTGTTAGACATGTTTTATCTAAATCGGTTCAGCTTTTAAAAATTGATAATTTTATATTAATTAGTGCAAATGCTATGTCAGATGATGCTTGTAGCCCAAAAAACTCTGATGTTACTTACTGGTTTTGGTAAAATAAAACATGTGCAAATGTTTAATATAACTTTATTAGAAATATCTTTATTTATGTTTAACTTGATAGAAATAAATAATAAATTAAAGAAAAACAATCTATGACCAACATATTTTAAGGGGCTGAGTTCAGCCAACTAGCGCCACCCTTTATTTTATTTCTTTTACTAAGTGACTACTTAATGAAATAAAATTGAAAAAATCTAATTCAGTACTTGTAGTATTTTTGGTTAAAAAAAATAAAATAGTCGTAGTATTTTTGGTCATCCACAGACCAGCAGGCCGATTTGCTAACCCGGTGTACAACGATTTGATTGTCACTTTAGCATCCATTACGGTTTTCATATCTTAATTAAAAATAGTCATTCATACCGAAGCCGTAATGAATATTAAAGTTACTATGAAAATGATGTACACCGTAGCTGTCAAAAGTTAGCAAATAGGCCTGCAACAGGCCGATTTGCTAATTCGGTACAACGATTTGATTGTCACTTTAGCATCCATTACGGTTTTCATATCTTAAATAAAACTAGTTATTCATACCAAAGACGTAATGAATATTAAAGTTACCGTGAAAATGATGTACACCATAGTTGTCAAAAGTTAGCAAATAGCAGGTGGTCGGATGACCTGATAAAGATCGCAAGAAGGCACTGAATGCAGGCCACTTCCAACCGGTCGTATTGGAAATCCTTGGGGGAGGCCTGTGTCCAGCAGTGGACTTCCTGTGGCTGAGATGATGATGATGATGATGAGTATTTTTGGTATAACTTTTCATCATAAATTAAATTAAAAGAACCACTCATTACCGCCAAAAGTGGCCACTTTTGGCGGTAAAGAGGTAGTTCTCTTTTTATAGAATGCAAAATAGTGAAAAGTACCTAATACAAAAAATACTACAAGTTATTTATTACCGAAGTACTGCTGTCATAGATATTTTCTTTCTTTCTTCTTTTATATTGTGGCTTCCACCGAGATTTCAGTGATTCTGCCAATGGCCAGTTTAATTACATACTAAGTATCGGTGTTGTACGGTATGTGGCATCAAAGATGGCGTAAGTTCTTTGGTAGCCTCGTTGGAGCTTCTGGTGACAAATCCATAACAGTATTTCACAAATTTTGTTCACGTTCACGAGCACGAGCATTTATTTATAACACCAAACTACACCATTTTCATATTATAAAGTCCACTAAAATAAATTTGCTAAATCGTTTAAGGCAAACACCAACTGAACCCTTTTACTTCCCACCAAAAACTCGTAGATATTTACAATAGGCTATTTTCCTGGGTCAAAATATTAATAATAAAATTAGTCCATCAGTTAGACTATCAAAAAATATTAGACACGTATTTTTTCTTTCGTTAATCAAACAATAAATATCAAAGATAAAGCGTGGCAAAGTTCATGAGTGGGGGCTTGTGACATCACACGCCACTAAACAGTGTACTGGCTAGTGACGTCACACACAATTTTAACGGGCTATATCTTTGTCATTTTTTGTTTGATTGACAAAAGAAAAAACACGTGTCAAATGTTTTTTGATAATCTAACAAACCATTTGATTTTTATAATATTGTTTATACCTCTCCAACCCGTCTGGCCAGCGTGGAGAGTGTAGGCCAAATCCTCTTACTGCTCTGGCAGTACAGAGAGGGTCGTGCTCCTGCAGTGGAGACTAATAAAGACCTGATGATGAATATTGTTTAGTAGTAAAAGAAATAAAATGAGAGGTGGCGCTAGTTGGCTGGCCTAAGCCTCTTAAAGGGGCGATTCAGCCCGACAGTATGAACAACTTTTTCTATGGAACCAATACTTGGAAATTCATATAGTACATTTTTTTATTAGCCTATTTTGGTGTCCCACAGCTGAGCAAAGGCCTCCCCTTCTAAGTCATCCCTATCAAGAGTACATGTTAAGGGCCCACACTAGGCACACTAGCGACGCCAATAATTCCTAATACCTACTTCAGGTTATTTACAAAGGCTTATATGATTTACATTCTTGAATTTCTTTCTATTTGTAAAGTATTAGGAATAAAATTATTGGCGTCGCTAGTGTGCCTAGTGTGGGGCCTTAAGAAAAAATCTGAAAACCGTAAACTAAACTCGATCTTGTTTTAACACATTTATTATACGCGTGATATACGATCCGCGGGAATAGTACTTGTCTCCAGGATGATAGGTAGCCCATATCCTTCTCCGTACTTCAGACAATGTATACGCAAAATTTCATGATGATCGGTTCAGTAGATAGGATATGTAAGCGTAACAAACAAACAAACTTTCGCATTTATAATATTAAGGGCGCACCCTAGGCACACTAGCGACGCCAATCATTTTATTCCTAATACTTTACAAAGAAAGAAATTCAAGAATGTAAATCATATAAGCCTTAGTAAATAACCTGAAGTATTTTAGGAATTATGTTTAATATTATCAGAATCAGTGAGAACTATGAGAATAAGATTACCGCCAAAAACGGCCGTTTTTGGAGGTAATCACGTTTTCTCTTAATGACTGATTCTCATAATATTAAAACATGATTCCAAAAATACTTAAAGTTATTTACTAAGGCTTATATGATTTACATTCTTCAATTTCTTTCTATTTGTAAAGTATTAGGAATAAAACGATTGACGTCGCTACTGTGCCTAGGGTGCCCCCTTAAGTTAGAATAATAGACAAAATTGTAAAGTGCATAAATTTAAAAAGATTTTGATCTACTTTTTTCTAGAACTAGTTTTCCTCTTAGAGCTAACATGGTGCGAATTCTTCATATGTACCCTGACATACCTCGGAGACTTAAATATCTTACCGCATATCTCACAACTGTGCACATTCCCATCGTCATAGTGCACTCGCCTCATATGAGTCATCAAATATACCTCACTCGCTAACCGAGAACCACATATTTCACATTTAACCGCTTTACCGTGCACATTTTTCATATGTTTCTGTAAGCAATCTTTGCTATAGAACATATTTTTGCAATGATCACAGTGGAATAATAAACTTTTGTCTATATTACTGTCACATTTCAAACGGTGGTGTACATTCTGAATATGCGTTCGCAAAGTTTTCTTACATTTAAGAGTTTTATTGCAAATATCACACGTAACTTCGTTTTGAGTGTGTACTTCTTTTATATGTTGACCTAGGTGATTGTAGCTAATAAAATTTTTGCAAATAGGGCATTTGCGAGGTTTCTTCTTAATTTTAGCTAGTTCATCATTATTTCTTCTAACTTTCTTTGTGTTGTTTACATGTAACAACTTTGTAGTGTTATCAGAATTTATTTCTTCAAATGCAGATTCGATTAAAAGATTCATAGAATATTTTTGGTCTACGCCACTGTCATCTTCTGTATGTTTTCTTGTGTTTTCTACATCTACAACAAAATCCATACTATTATCTGAACTAATTTCTACTATTTCAGATTTGATTATTGTGTTATCAATATTTTGCTTCTTCGTCTTTTCTATATTTCTATCATAAGCTTCTTCTAAATATTTTTTTGTGATTTCTTCATCTTCAAAGTCCATACTATTATCTGAATTCATTTCTTCAATTTCACATTTGATTATGTTACCATCAAACCGTTGCAGCTGGCTTTTTATTTCGGATTGTACATTATTTTCGAGTCCTATATCTGCATTTGAGTTTTTTGTATCTGCAATTTGATCTAGACTAGCGTCTGAACTAATTTCTTCAATTAAATCGTCATATTGCTGCTCCTGTTCTATGCTTGTATCTTTAGATTGTATAGTTTTCAATTCTATATCTTTTTTTAAGTTTTCTATATAGAAAATCTGATCCATACTGATTTCGTCAACTTCAAATTTGATCATGTTACTGATTGAATATGAGCCTTTTGTTATTTCATTATTGTTACTTCCTCTCGTTTTAATTAACTGTTCCACACCGAATAATTCATTCATTCTATTTCCTGATTCTTCAATTTCTAACTTGATTACTGGATTCTCAATATTCTTTTGTTCCACTATCATTTTCGAGTTATTGTTTTCTTCTGTATCTTTATTTAGGATTTCTTCATCAAAATAGTGACCAGTACTGTTTACTGGCTGAGTATCATTAATATCAGATTTTATATCACTATGTAGCGCATTGACATAATCATTTATTTCTGAAAATACCTCAGACTCTTCACATTTAAACCCAGTCTGATCTGGTTCGTAAAACTGAAATATTTGATCTGGTAATTTGTCTAAAATTACTTTCAGATGTGTTAAATTGTGTTTTAGAAGACTTATACTGTAACAAACAGAAAATATATTTTTGCGGCAATACTGGGGAAACTTCGAGAATTACTTATATAGTAATGTATTGAATTTATTTTTTTAAAAAAGCTATTCCACATTGTGGGGTCTATCAGACCGACTTGTTGCCTTGTGAGTGCCTTTGCGCCTTTGCAATCGACAATAACAAAATTTAAGATTTGATTGTCGATAGTCAATGAAACATAAAATGGTAAATGTCTCTTTAACGAATCTACTGCAGTACAATTGATTCTTCTATTTTACAATTGTAAGCTAGGCTTATTTATTGTGATCATATGAGAGAAGGGAGGTTTGCGTGGTCATGTATCAACATCATCAATGACATAGCAACATTTCGCAAAAGAAACAATTTTTTTTTTTAAATCAATGCCAATGTACATATCTTATGAAATCTTTGAGGCGGTGGAGCTTTCATCTGTTACATGGTTGACATGCCAGCACATGAGTACCTCCGGGTTTGATTCCCAGCTTGCATCTGCAGTTCAAGGAGGGATGACACCGTGCGCCATTAACCAATCTAACTTTATAGCCTTGCCAAATCATAAATTCTTTTACAATAGGGTACTCTTAACAGCTGAATACAACCAGGAAAACTCTCAAATGTGGACGTTGATTTTGTTATTTGGCATATATGGCAACTATAACTACCAACATTACAACAGAATAGGTGAAAGAAGAAATTAGGTACCTGTAAAACTGTACATATACAGTAAAACTGGCAAGCATGCATGAAAGTATAATGGATGTGGATAATGCATGAAAACAAATTGAGAAGGTGGTGGCGGTTTCACAACCTAACCAACGTCGCAGGGAAATGTTGGATGCAGGCCACTTCCAACAGGTCATATTGGAAATCCTTGGGAGAGGCCTATGTCCAACAGTGGACTACTTGTGGCTGAAATTATGCTGAATGATGAAAGTGAAAATATACACATAATTATACCACTTATTTCCACTAGTGATAGACATTTACTTGGTCACCTATGGGAAAATAGCGGGATGATTATGTGTCATATCACTACATAGTATCACTATCACTACATGGTATAAAACAAAGTCGCTTTTTCTTTCCCCATGTCCCTTTGTATGCTTAAATCTTCAAAACTACACAACGGATTTTGATATGGTTTTTTTTTAATAGATAGAGTGATTCAAGAGGAAGGTTTATATGTATAATAACATCCATTAAATAGTGGAGAAATACTGTTATTTTTGAGGTTTCTAATATGATATCGTTTATATTCACATTTTTTTCCCGCTCACATTGCAATCGCAGGCTAAACCCTAGGAAATGTATCAAAATATTGTTCTAAGTATTGTACCTATTGAAAAGGTCTACAGAAAACTCTGCGATGGTGTATGTCTATCTGTTATGGATATCCCACAATAAAATTTTTTTGTCATTTACTTTTTACGACAAATAATGGCTAATTCTCGTAGCGATTTAAACCAATACAGCATTAATCCTAATCCAATTAAATACTTTAAATACATTGTTGATTTAATAAATAAATATAAATATATACGGACAAATCACACAGATTGAGCTAGCCCCAAAGTAAGTTCTTAAGCAAGACTTGTGTTATGGGATACTAACTCAACGATACTATTATATTTTATAACAAATACATATATAGATAAACATCCAAGACCCAGGTCAATCTGAAAAAGATCATTTTCCATCTTGACCTGACCGGGGATCGAACCCGGGACCATCCGTGTCGCAGGCAGGCGTGTTGACCGCTGCGCCACGGAGCTCGTCTCGTTAATATTGATCTATATGGCCCGGCTTACAGAATATTTTTTTTTTTTCTCTTCTATTCCAAATCTGCAATCAGCGAATCTGCGCTTTAAGCAGGTGTGTTGAGGGTACAATGTCATTTTGAAGTGAGTCCTCCAGTGAGTGGCTCTACTCATCATTTAAATATGGAAGAATGTCTTTCCTTTTTAGTCTCTTACGGTACGAACGCGTTGTTAGGCCAGCGGCCAGCTCATTGGGGTGTACCTCCAGTTTCCCCTGATATTTCTGCGAGATTACTCTGATTTCCTCCTCGATTGTGCTCATTTGAAGCTCCTCATGCACTTCAGCGTTCGTGACAAACCATGGCCAAAGACAATATAATATAGGTAAGACTTTCCTTCGCCATACATCATAGCGTAATCCAAAATGGGCTAAAGTTTAGCTCCTAAAAGTGACGCTAGATGTCTCTAGTAGTATCAAATCGACTATTTTGACCATTTTCCAGAATAGTTCGTGTTTTCTCTCAAAGTATTGATTCGTGGTTACGTAATAAATCGGTGGATGATCGTCAGATGGCGCTCTGGTTAAGTTAACTTCATAATATGATAAATACATTTTTATATTATGTTCCTAGAATGTCCAAAATAAACAACATAATTATTATGTTACCTACATCGAATTAATTTCTTTCATTTACTACCAAACAATCGAACCTCAAACATATATATTCTTTGCCTCAAACGAAACGTTCTCTGTTTTTTTGTCTCTCTTCTCTTTACCTTTCACACCTTTAGGCTTGGGGTTAGACATTTTTATTTATGTTTAAATGTAATATCTATCAGTGCCCCCAACTTCATCCGCGTGGCTTTCGGTTTAACTTTGCAAGCCCTCATACATAAAGCACCGCTTTTTAGGTACTTAGTAAGTTTTGAAGAATTTCGTATTTCATGATTCTGATAGAAGGTTTTTAAGGTTCCGTATGCAAAAGATAATAACGATACCCTACTACCTACCCTCCGCTATTCATCTATTCGTCTGTAACTTTTAAAACATAATAGTTTGTCCTGAAATCTTTAGCAACACCAACAAACAGTCCTTGAATTTATTAATTATTATTCGATCACAAACGTGACGTCATTTTTGGAAACCGAGATGGCGGATGCGATGATTGCATGAAAAATCGATGTGGGTGGTACAACCGGTTATATTCGGGTACAAACGTCATCGTCATCATCATCGTGATCGTGATCGTCATCGTCATCGTCATCGTCATCGTCATCGTCATCGTCATCGTTATCGTCATCGTCATCGTCATCGTCATCGTCATCGTCATCGTCATCGTCATCGTCATCGTCATTATTATCATTACCACTGGGCGCCACCGGAAACAACCGGGTATGACCAGGCACCACCAGGTACCAATAGGCACGATCGGATACCATCAAGCACCTACAATCGGCTACCATCGACTACAATCGTATGACATCAGTTCCCATTGAATTTCATTAGGCTACCATTGGCTACCATCTAGTTCCATGTTTCTACAACCAAAAACTACTCCTAACGGCGAGACAAAAGTAGTAAACTAAACAAATGGTAACAAACATACACTCGAATTGAAGACCTCTTCCTTTTTAAAGTCGGTTACCAAATAACAATAATATAAAAGCATCAAAATATTAAATTTCAATTTCATTATAAAATAATATACCTACTTACCTAGTACAAACAAAGAATCTTACAGTTCAATTTAGAACTTCATTCTTTTTTAAGACGGTTGAAAATAACTAAGAATCCCAACTAATATTATTTAAATGCGAAAGTGAGTTTGTTTGTTACGCTTTCATGCCGATTCTACTGAACCGATCATCATGTAATTGTGCATACACATAGGTTAGGGTACCGAGAAGGACATAGGCTATATATTACCCGAGCGAAGCCGCGGGTAACAGCTAGTGTATAATAAAATGAGTATATTAGGAAGCATTTATAATTTTTTTTATAATTCAAAATTATTCTCCCAATCACCTAACCTAATCACTCCCGCACTCGTTCTAACACAAGGTCGGGTACATCGTACTTTAGCGCAAGGCTGCCGCGCTGTGTTTGCGCGCATCCGTGCCGCTCAAGTTTTTTGTTCGTGAACACCCTCTAAGATTTATATGACTTTAGTCAAAAACGCAGGCGCCTGCCTCTGCCGCGTGCGCCTGACTTGCGCTACCTACCTACTCGTGAACAAGCCGCTAGACTAGACCAATCAGAAACTTCACATGGTTTGGCGAAACGAAACCTTATTAACATTTGACGAACTCATACAAAAATTGGTGATCAAAAATTCGCTTGACGAATCAAAACAAAATTCAAGCTTGACCAATCATACCTTATATGCCTAAATCATACAAACGGCCGAAACGCGACCCATACCTACGCGCGTTGGAGCTCGGTACAATTCGCCGCAATGACGAACAAACGTGTAATGATGTTGTAGTGTAGGCAGATCGTGTGGTTTTTGAAGGTACACAACCTAGGTAATAATACAATTATACAGTAGTAAGTACTTGTAGGTTGCTCGTAGAATAATAATATGGTAAAATACAGACTAGGGTAAAACCTCCTTGTATCGGCCACGTCCTGGTATCGGCCTTTCCTACGAGATTGATCAAAAATTTGAAATATTCGATCTCCTTGCACAAATTATGCTCTAAAATGAACCTTTTTTTGTTGTTGTTTATTTTAAATGAATGAAACAGGGCGGCGATCATAGTTTATTTGAAAGTTCAGTAGTAAATTTGTCGAAATTTGCGCCATTTTGTAGTCAAAATACTCATAATTGACGAGCTCAGTGTTTTTAACTTATCTAGGTAATGTAGCATATTGATTTTTATGTTTTATTTAATACTAGCAGCCCTACCCGGCTGCGCCAGGGCATGTATTATACCTTAAAACCTTCCTCGTGAATCACTCTATCTATTGGTGAAAACCGTAGGAAATCCGTGGAGTAGTTTTTGAGTTTATCGCGAACAGACAGACAGACAGATAGACAGACAGACAGACAGACGCGGCGGAGGACTTTGTTTTATAATATGTAGTGATAGTGATAGTGATTTTATTGGAAAATAGGGTGGCCAGCTTTAGGGTTGATTATTTCATGAAAAGTCTAATATCGGCCGTTGTAAATACTGACGGCCGATACAAGGTGAGTCAAAATCTTGAAATCGGCCATCAAATATTAATATTAATAAATGCCATCTAATCTAGGTAAGTGGCGGCTGATATTAGCCTAAATTAATTTTTTATATTGGCCGAGGGGAGGACGAAAAGGACAATTCTGACTACGACCGATGTATAAAAAATAAAATTATCGTGTACCTATATAATAACCGCTCTACAGGCCATGTGTCCGTGGTTTGAACCCCAATGCCTCTGATGCCACCAATGATGTGAATGATAACTGAGAACAATTTCAAAGTAATTACTTTGTCATTGGCTAGTTGAAATCGAACCCACCCTCTTTGACTGTAATATTTCATAATAACTTGTTGATGCTATTTTATTAAAGGAAATATTCCAGTTTCTAAAAGAAAACTAAAATCTTGATTTTCTTAAATTTACTTCAACGTCTATTTGATAATATTATATATTTTTAGAATTAATTCGTCTTTTATTTGTTATACCACATAATATTAGCCTAGGCCGATACTAGGCAAATAAGTGGACGTATTTTGGGCGCAAGTGGCCGATCTAAGGGAAATTGGGTGTGTACAAAAGAAAACGTAAATATAAAAAAAATGTTATTGAAATTTCAAATACTTTATGAAATTATAAGAAAGTCAAATAATAGCAGTTTATTAAAAAATACCCCTTAGAAAGTCAGGCTAATAAATGAGAGAAAAAGAAGCAAATGAATGTGAAATTTTGTTGACATGGCCGATATAAGGTGGTTTAACCCTACGCAATTTCAAATTAATCGGTAGAGAAGACCTGAGTTTTAAAGATTGTATCCAAACAATCAAGATACCTACCTACCTACCTACCTACTTACCATACATTGCAAGATAAAAGCTTGTAACTTGTTGCAATATAAGTAATAATATTCTAACCACAAAACGAGAAATAAACCTAGATAAAATTAAAATATCGTAGGCATAGCCCTAGATGTCAACGTAATACGTGGTTTATACTACGGCTGTAGGTATTCATTTCAAGGACAGGACAGAGTCAAACTACTACTAGATAGGTATATATTTTGGGTAAAGCTGGTTATAGTGGTCCTGCGTGTCATCATGTCATGTGATAGTATCATCAGGTTTTTTTTAGTCCCCACTGTAGAAGTATAACCCTTTCTATACCTAACTAACAGAGCTTTATAGCCACAGGAGTCAGTGGATTTGGTCCACACTCTCCAAGCTGGCTAGACGGATTGGTGAGGCTAGTATAGCTGCCTGTTATAGTTTTTATTTTTAACTTACATAGGTACTTATTAAATTTTAAGTTGGTGCAATAAATAAAGTTTATTCACTTAAACAGCAAAAAAATGTACCGAATACTTGTTCTTGCAAAAAGGTAGGTAGGTAGGTACCTACTTTATCTATTCAAAAAATATGAAAGACCATTTCTCAAAAAAAATATTGGCTACCCTAATTGCTTGAGGTACCTACTTGTTTTGTTAGACAACATACCTACCTACATGTAGGTATGAGATGAGCCTGTAATAAAAAAACCGATGTGATAATAACTGCCTACGCTACGGTTGACTACGGATTAGGCGTAGGTACCTACAAGTGTTTCCCACTCCCGCTCGTGCCGAGTTCCCGACTCGTCTCGAACTCGACTGCCAGTGCAATAAGTCAACTTAAAGGTCAAGGACACTGCACTGGCGGGCGCCGCCGGCTGGGGCCGCCCGGGGTTGTCAGCTAAGCGAGTCGAGTTTGGTTTGGAATAGGATAGTTTATCAATTTGACCCATATTTAGGAATGTAATGTAATATTGTCAGAATTACATCCAAATTCTAACTAATATTATAAATGCGAAAGAGTTTGTTTGTTTGTTACGCTTTCACGCCGTATCATCATAAATTTTGCATATACATAGGTTAAGGTACTGAGAAGGACATAGGCTATATATGACGCAGGCGAAGCCGCGGGTAACAGCTAGTATATTATATATACCTAGTTAGAATAATGACTATAAGTCAGATTGTTAAAAATCTTTTTTTGGTGGACTATGTTATATAGAACCTACCTATAATCCAACTTAGGGTTGTTGCAAGTTTCCTCAAAATCGGTTCAGTAGTTTTGAAATAGAGAGTTAAGTGTGTATCAGTCATTGGGAAACATTGAAGTCTATGCAATAGGTACATGATGGATTAAAATTATACTGATAACCAAACGTTCTTAATCACTCATTTTGGCATAGGCGCAGACGTTGAATAATAGCTAATTGATGAAATACATATAGATTTATGCCGATGATCTACTGAGTCAAGGTCAAAGACAATGTTATATTATATTGTCTTTGGCCAAGGTTTTTAATTTTTTTGGTAAAATTTTGCATAGAGCCATCTTTCTATTCTTGCCTCCAACAGCTTGCCAACAGCCGGGCACGAAACCGCGGTCAATGGCAGCGCCTCTAGCGGTGACAAATTGACAACCTATAATATCCTCGATGAGAAGCGCCATCTACGAATATTTTACCATTCAGGGGCAAAACTGGGCTACGCTTCGACATATGAAAAATGACAGTCTCGGTATATTATATTGTCTTTGCCATGGCACAGCACCTATAGTTCTGAGAATAGCATTTTGCATTCTCTGCAGAATAGAGATGTTTGACTTGCTACAACTTCCCCAGAGTTGTATGCCATATGTCCAAATAGGCTTCAGGATTGTTTTATATATAAGGAGTTTGTTGATATATGATTTAAATAAATATTTTCGAAGATTTACAGTTTTACAAACTACGGGACGTAGCGTTTGCGGCGGTAGGCCGGCCAGGGTTAATCATTTTTTCAGTGACATATTTCATTCATACCCGTGCGAAGCCGGAGCGGGCCACTATGTGTTTTTATATACAACGTTCACAGTTTTTTTGTAGTGTATTTAGTATCAGCTTTGCACCCGTGCGAAGCCGGGGCGGGTCGCTAGTGTATGTATAAAAGGAAAAGTATAAACTTACATGTCGCAAAAGCGAACCCCGAGATCCGAAGCACTACTGCTGTGAAACCAACACACTACCTACTCTTGGACAGAGAATTAAGGTGTAACACAATAAATACAAACCTATCGTAATACAATGGTTTACGGCACCGAAGACATCTCTGTAAATTATTAGAACGTTCAACAAGTCCAGTAAACAAATTCATAAAGTTGTTCCTATTTCGAAAGGCCGCCGGAGTGCACCAGTCTCTTGAATCGATTTCCATGGTAAGGATATGTAATCCTCTATTTTTCCATGTGAAATTCGAAGATGAATGTTTCTTTACAATTTCTCTTGGAGAATACTTGTGTGGTAGGGATGTTACTTATGAACACTTGCAATCACATTTTTACAATAAGTTGTTGTAAATTTGTCGTTAAATAATTTATTTCCCTCGGTAAAACTTAATCAATTTGTATTGTTTTGAAGCAAAATCGCAATGAAGAATTTTTGTTTTGAAATCATTTGACATGAGAATGTGACGTGACAATGTGACGCATTGACTTTTTTTTTCCTATTATGAAAGCAAGGAAGCTAGTTACAGAGCCAAGTCTGTTTTCTATCGAGTCTTCCAGTCACATGACTGGAAATACTCATTCGTTTTATAGCTCTTTTTTAAATATTGAATACATTTAAATAAAATACTATGTGGTATTCTATTTCTCATAGAAAAAAAAATTTTTTTTCGTCGTGTTGTACACAATAACTTCTCCGTAGATTGTGCACAGACGTTAAAAATTTTTTTTTGTGTGACTAAGATATTATCAGAATCTCTCGGAATATGTTTAAGAATAGTTATCTATAGAATAGTTTTGCCGCTGTCAAAAGTACGGTCATGGTACGGAATCTCCAATCATACAAAAAAAACAGTGAACGCCGAACGAACGGTTTTGCAAGCAAGCCTGCCGTAGGCCTGCGTTATGGTACGAAATAGCAGGGCAGTTCAATTTAAGTCGGCTATATATATATATCTGTTTGTGGTAGGCCTCCTGATTATGAATAAAACCTGGCCATAACAAATCCTCCGCCCTCCATCCTTCTCCTCACCCCAACTTATTTTGTTTTAAGTGTAAAAAAATTGTAACGCTTTTCACAGAATACCTACAAAGTCTCACTTGTGCAGTCTCAATAAATTCGGAATAAAATGGCTGTGACATACCGACAGACAGACAGACATGGCGAATCTTTATGGGTTCCGTTTTTTGCCTCTGTGGTACCTCTGCTAAGTGTTTTCGGCTGTGACAATATCAAGTCAGCATTTCTTGAGTTTTGTTAAGTTTGCTTTATACAGCGTATTATATTGACCCTCGACCTTGGTAAGGGTGAATTGTGATCACCCATCCAAGTCACCCAACCACGTCCGGGGTTGCTTTACATGCGTAAGCGCTTACAGTGCTTATGCCCAAGGGGCCATTTACTCCTTGATAGGAAAAAAAATGAAAATAAATTTAACCTATACCCGTCAATCATCATCATCATCATCATCAGGTCTTTTTTTTAGTTACCACTGCTAGCACGACCCTCTCTTTACTACCAGAGGCGTATGTTAGCCAGAGCAGTCAGAGAATTTGGCCTACACGCTGGCCAGACGGGTTGGAGAGGTCTCTTTGATGTTTATAAGCTTTGTTTAGCTTGTGTTTCCTAAGTCGCCTTCTACGACATCCACGGGAAGACTTGGAGTGGGCCTATTCTACTCTGCCGGGGACCACACGACTTTCATACAAAGTGTTCAGTAGCATGTAAATAGTATAGAAAATTTAAAAAAAAATCGGGTTCCCAGCATTAGTTCCTAAGGAAAAGTGTTAACTACACGGCGGCACAAGTACCTCCTAAAATTACATACAAGTATTTTCTAAATTTGGAAATCGAACCCAGAGCAGTCTCTGGGTCAGTTCTTTACCAGTGTAAAGAGCTAACTAACCACTGCGCCAGAGGCCGCGATATAGGCGTCTAATTTTGTGTACGAGTTTCGCCCCGCTTGGATGCGTATTGCCAAAGTGCTTATAAGCAGTGTGTAATGAATCATGACCTTTGAAGAAAGTGTCTTTTCTTCCCCTACCCCGCCTCATTAGAATATTTTCCCGGTATTCACAGCTGAAGAACATTGAAACCAGACAAATGCCTTTACATCATCAGGTCTTTATTAGTCTCCAGGAGCACGACCCTCTCTGTTCTACTAGAGCCATGTATTAGCCAGAGCAGTCAGAGGATTTGGCCTATATTGTCTACGCTTGCCAGACGGGTTGATTGTCTCTTTGATGTTTATAAGCTTTGTCTTGCTTGTTTCCTAAGTCGCCTTATACGACATCCACGGGAAGACTTGGAGTGGTCGTAGTTTACTCTGCCGGTAACTGTACGGTGGGACAAGTACCTATCTCCTAAAATGAAATAAGAACAAGTATTTTCCAAAGGAAATCAAACCCAGAGACGCGTAAAGAAAGCGTGTTAAACACTGCGCCAGAGGCCGCGATATAGGCGTCTAATTTTGTGTAGATACATACAAGTTTCGCCCCGCTTGAATGCGTATTGCCAAAGTGCATATAAGCAGTGCGTTCGCAATCTGGAGCGTATAGTGTTTTGTAGTGCAACAGTGAAGTGTGACATTATGCGGGTAGGTTTTTCATTTTTTATAAGTTTTTAATATTGATACAAATCAAAAGTTATTGAATAAAAATACTGGCGGTAAAAAAACTTTGAAATATGAAGTTTTTTTGTTGATATCCCAGCATTGGTTCCGTAAGAAAAAATATTATTTCCATGGACTGTGTATCGAGTTTTTTTTCACCCGGAAGTTTTCCGTCTAGGAAGAGAAGATCCGCCTATTTCAAAATATTACCAAACCTATTTTGTCAAAGTTATTCTGCGCAAAAAGTTTTAAATATATTTTTTGGACCTATTTTAAATTCAATATACAAACTTTAAGAGGTGACTCAGTCGATCAACATGAACAACTTTTGTTATGGGACCAATGCTGAAAATTCAATATTATTTATACCTTTTCCATACATTTGATCCGATCAGCTGGACACTTGTGTGTGGGAATGTTATTTTTTTAAAGTTCTCATCATTGGTCCAATTTAAAAAGTTGTTCATGTTGATGGGCTGAGTCACCTCTTAAAGTTTGTGTATTGAATTTGAAAGAAGGGTGTAGAATCTGACTCACATTACTATTTAATGCTTGAAAGATTTTATATTTACGACACAGTATCAGAATACAAAAATTTAAAATAATATTTTCAATCGTAAATATTTTATGGTTTATACACGTGTCAACTTACTACCAACATTGCCTTTTATGGGGTGACTTAGCCCGTCACGATTATCAACTTTTAGGACAAGTAAATGCTAGAGCTCAAAAAAATCTTCAAATTTCTAAATAATTGCCTAGAGGCAATCATCATCATCATCAGCAGGTCTTTCTAGTCTCCACTGCAGGAGCACGACCCTCTCTGTACTACCAGAGCCATATACTAGCCTGAGTAGTCAGAGGATTTGGCCTACACTCTCCACGCTGGCCAGACGGGTTGGAGAGGTCTCTTTGATGTTAATAAACTTTGTTTAGCTTATGTTTCCTTAGTCGCCTTTTACGACATCCACGGAATGATGTGGAGTGGTCCTATTCTACTCTGCCGGGAACCACACGGCACCACACGTTATGCTAGAGGCAATAGGGAGGCCGAACACTTTTTTTACCCGACTGACCCACACAGATGGAGCGTAATGTTTTTCGTGCGTATGTACCGTTGTATATAGGTATGTATGTAAGCTGTCTGTTCCATTGTTGCTTCCTGTAGCCTAAACGGCTTGACCGATTTCGAAGTGTGAGGTGTCATTAGATTCGTATTCTTCCTCGGAGTGTCATAGGCTATGTAACCCGTAATATGTAATATGCCCGTGGTTCAGACCAGGGGCATAGACTGTGTTATAAAACCAAAACCCACCTGGTTTTGTTAGTATATTGCTTAATTGTTAAAATGGTTTTGTTAGTATTTTGACGAGCTCCGTGACGCAGTGGTCAACACGCCAGCCTGCGGCACGGAGGTCTCGGGTTCGATCCCCGGCCAGCTCAAGATGGAAAATGATCTTTTTCAGATTGGCCTGGGTCTTTGATGTTTATCTATATAAGTATCTATTATAAAATATAGTATCGTTGAGTTAGTATCCCATAACACAAGTCTCGAACTTACTTTGGGGCTAGCTCAATCTGTGTGATTTGTCCGTATATATTTATTTATATTTATAATTATTATATTGGAGAAAATCCCAGGCTTTGAACCGACAGTCTTTAAAATTTACCAATAAGGCAACTGCGCTTCCTATCGTCTTCGAATTTCTCCACCACATCCCATTCTACTTGACCTCAGTAAAGACAAGTAACCTTGACCTTGACCTGTTTCCAGCTCATCTGCTTTTGGTGTTTCGTGGTGGCGACGGCGGCGCAGTCGCAGGATGACTTCTACGCTCCACAGACCTTCAAACAAAGAGTGAGTGTCTAAGATTCAAACAGTCAAAACGTTTATTCAGAAAATAGGCCCTAGCAGGCACTTTTTCACGTCAAATCACATTTAAAATTATCTTATTAAGTATTATGCATTTACTAATTATTGTTCAAAAGCTACAAACTACTAGCATTTCGGAACCGACCACTGCGAGAAGAAATGCGGGGTAGCCAGAGCCCAAGGTCATAAAACCTGCAGGCCACGTTTAGCATCGTAGTGGGCGTAAAGGTGGAAAGCGGAATCAAAGTAGTAATGGGTTGCTATCCGCATGGCCTATCAATGTGGTTCCTTAGATTTTCGCCCAATCCCTAGACCGGCTTTTACGGTCTGCGCGGGTAGAAAAGCAGCTGGTATATTCTATGTTTTTTATTTTCTCCCAAACCAGCATGGAAGAGACTTAAGTACTAAAAGTAACTTTTGGCATATAGAGAGAGACGGAAATACTACAGGCCACCTACAGGCTCAGACTACAGATTGGTGTCCCGTATAGTGGTATTATAAACAATTGCATAAGTGCGAGCGGGACACCAACCTGTAGTACTGTCGTCTCTTTCTATGCCAATTTTTTTGCACTGAACTATGCTCTCTATTATGAGTGCAATAATAATAATAATAATAAATATCGTTTATTTCAGACATTGGTCCATATTACAAACTTATACAACAAAAGTCACATAGAGAGTTAAAACTGTCTCACCACTTAAATTATAGCTCTGTTTACATGTGAAAATCAAATTAAAGCTGCAACTAAATTAGGAAACAAAACATTATCTCTAAATAAGTATTTATTGCTTTGATACAATGAGTCTGCCCGTGATACCCTGCTGCACCCATTTCTTAATTATAGGTGAATCAAAATACCTATCCGCAATAGTTCTCAGAATAGGCAATAAGGGTATATATTGTATATAAAAAAAAATATAACAGTTTTTCAATAATTCGGTATTTGCCTATTGTTAAGATTATATAAAATTAGTTTCTAATGAGACTAATTTCTATCTAAAAACACTATAAAGAACACTTTTAATTTGATATCGATTCGTTAAGTGATCTTAAAGCTTCTTTAAAGTTGGGTGAATAGGACCATTTTTAGGGTTCCGTTGTAAACAAGGAACCCTTATAGTTTCGCCATGTCTGTCTGTCTGCCTGTCTGTCTGTCTGTCTGTCTGTCCGTCCGCGGTTTTACGCAGAGACTATAAGTTCTAGAAAGCTGTAATTTGGTATGAGTATGTATATTAATCATGGCAAAAAAGTGGTAGAATAAAATCATGAAAAAAATTTTTTTTAAGGGTAGCTCCCATACAAGTAAAGTGGGGGAGAAATTTTTTTCACTATTTACCCATCGTGTGGGGTATCGTTAAATAGGTCTTTCGAAAATATTGTGAGGTTGAGAACACCATTTTTCGATTTAGGGATCCGTTTCCGAAATATTTGGTTTTAAAGTGCGAATTTTTGTTAGAGGTAAGTGTCCCCCCCCTCTATCTGCTAAACGGTCATATATAGATAAGTGAAAAAAATTACAGCAGTAGTTTATATACTGAAGTTGAAAGAAAAACTATCAAAGCTGAGTACTAAGTACAAACTAAAAAGTTATAGGCAACCAACTTATAAACTGTAAAATTTCATACTATTTTCAGTGTTAGATGTTTTTGGTCGTTAAACTGTAAGGTGCGAGTGTGAATAGTGTGAACTCAAAGTTGTCATTCGCAACTACGGAACCCTACACTGCGCGTGGCCCGACACGCACTTGGCCGGTTTTTTAAAGTAGGTATGAAAATCTTAAATTACAATTTATACTGTATTGTAGTCCGCTAAATTTAAAGCAACTTTTATTATGAAACCATTACCATAAACGAAATATTTCGTATAGCTACCAAAGAAAGCTCTCACGCCACCAATACAAAATACAAGATTGTTATAAAAGTTTTTAAGACACAGACAAAGAGGTCAATAAGACATCGAACTTGGATTGTAATATTGTATATGTTCAATAACCCAATGGCTCTGATGCACAATCGAACCTTTTTTTATAGAGTCCGAGCAAAAAGTTTTCATGTTCAGCATAAAAACTCTTTTAACCGACTTTAAATAAGGAGAAGGTCATCAATTCGTTTGTACATACATTTTGTTAAATTCAAACCTGTATAAATGTACCTTATTATTTTAAATGTATTTTTTAAAAACTGCTTTAATTCTTTACTTTAATAAATTACTGTAATCTTGTTTTAGTTTATGGTAATCGCAAATTGATTGAAAAACGTCGTATGATGCTCATACTCTAAACTGTCTGTTATAGCCATGGATTTATTATAAGCACTCAGCTTCGCCTCGTGCTTAAATACGCCTCGAGTATAATATCCAGCTTACTTATATAATATCATCTATTATAAGGGTCCAAGGAGATGACGATTTAATATATAGATGGTATACCCGAGGAGAAATTACGTCAGCTAGGTTACTGTTAAGAACTGATGGCCGATGGGGCAGAAGGGTTCTTCAATGGCGACCACATACTTACCGGCAAGCGCAGCGCTGAACCGGCCGACCCATTACTAACTCAGATGACAGGTGTCGATGCCTATCAATCTAGGATTTGCTGTTAAAATGCGGTTTTTGTATGCCTAATAAAAAAATAGAGCAAACAAAACCGGCAATCGATCATCGACACCTGTCATCTGAGTTCGTAAATAAGGGGGCAGGTGGTCGGACGACCTGATAAAGGTTGCAGGAAGGCGCTGGTTACAAGCCGCTTCCTACTGGTCGTATTGGAAATCCTTGGAAGAACCTATGTCCAGCAGTGGCCAGAGACGATGAAGAATAAATAAACCTTACGAAAAATATCTTAAACATTTACAAATTATATAGTTTCTGCAAACCATCACCCCGCGGCAACGTGCCCAAAAGGCTGGCAACATTGCCACGTTGGATGGCGATGCTTACCCGATGAGACAGCTAAGTAATTGCCAGTACTTCGGACACGTGATACCTCCATAAGTTTCTTTTCTCATTCTTGTTTATTACGACGCAAATTTATGGAGTGATAATATCACTCCACAATTTGCGTCATAATAGCAGACACACACATAGCATTAAATAAATTTTATTGACGACCTCCGTGGCGCAGCGGTCAACACGCCTGAGAGCCGGATGGTCCCGGGTTCGATCCCCGGTCAGGTCAAGATGGAAAGTGATATTTTTCAGATTGACCTGGGTCTTGGATGTTTATCTATAAAAGAATCTATTATAAAATATAGTATCGTTGAGTTAGTATCCCACAACAAAGTCTCGAACTTACTTTGGGGCTAACTCAATTTGTGTAATTTGTCCGTATATATTTATTTATTTATTTAATGCTATGTCAAAATCAAAATCAAAATCAAAACGTTTATTCAGAAAATAGGCCTTTGCAGGCACTTTTTCACGTCATATCATATTTAAAATTATCTGTGTGTCTGTTACACTTTTTATCGGTAGCTTTTAAACGGGTGAATCGATTAGGTTTCTTGGTCGTCCTTTTAAGAGGGTATCCTAGCAGTACGTTTTCCATACAAATGTATTACTCTATTTTCTCGCTGAAAACTACTTCTAGAGGCACAATTCTTTTTTTCATAAAATCTATTATTAAAATAGGATTGTCCCTATGTTTAATTAAAAAAAAACTGTTTAAAAGAATTTTTTTTTTACAAAAACAGTTTTTTAAGAAAAAATAAAAAATAGGGGCATACCTATTTTAGTACTACATTTTATGAAAAAATAATTGTGCCTGTAGAATCAGTTTTCAGCGAGAAAATAGAGAAATACATTTGGATGGAAGCCATACTGAAAAAATACTGCTAGGATACGCTCTTAAGTATTCAGAGGATAAGTTATTTAGACTTTTTTTTTTATTTTGGTTTAGTCTGTAGAAGGACATAAAATTGCGTCGATGACAGCTCAAGTTGAAGAATTATTAGCTTACTGACCTATACCTATATCAATCGGAACGCGCGGAATGTAATTAAACAATCATGCAGGTTAAGCAACCTTAGCGCTTCATAGCCGAGTGGACATGGGGAGCGATTGATGTAACGAAAATAATTAACATTCTCTGATGAGGTCGGCTGATAATTGATAGCTGGCTTGTTAGGGCGCGGCGACCCGGATAGTAAGGTACGAGTACCTATATGTGAACTGAAGTAATTACCTTAGTTGGATTTATTAATTACGTTTATTTAAGTGGTGGCACACTCTTAGAAATATATTACGCGGGCGAAGCCGCGGGTAACAGCTAGTTCTTATTAAATCAAGAAATAAGATTAACCAATTCGGCGGATCAATCCTACACGTCGAATTCCTCCACCATATCCCATTCCTCATCTTCGTATTAGGGCTTGCGTACACTCCGTACTGAGATAGGAACTTGTCGGCAGGAGGCGCGACCTCTATTCGCACCAGCCCAGCAGTTCGAGGCCCTGGCGCGGCAGCAGACCAGGTGGTCCAAGTTATGTACCAATATAGTTTATTCTTGGCTCACGTTTCATCATCATTTCAGCCCATCTTCGGCCCATTAATGAACATAGGCTACATCGCCCTTAAAAATCTGACAACAGTGTTGGCGACTAACACAAACGAAAAAAAAAAAGAAAAACAGAAAGAAATCACCGTTACACTGATTTCTCTAATTTGCGGGGCTCATAGCGCGAAGAACCGATAGCCGATGGGGCAGAAAGGTCCTTGAATGGCGACCACGTACCGGCAAGTGCAGCGTTGGACACCCACCGACAAGGTGGTCGGACGACCTGACGGACGCAGGAAGGCGCTGGATGCAGGCCACTTCCAACAGGTCGTATTGAAAATACTTAGGGGAAACCTATGTCCAGCTGTGAACTTCTTGTGGCTGAGAAAATGATAAAACCTTTAAAACCTGCTCAAAAATTCATTAAAATATAAATAAAAACAGAATAAAATAAATATTTAAGGTCTCCTATACAACAAACGTGATAATTTCAAATAAATCGTCAAAATCAATAATCGCTAAATGTTGAATTGGTACCTAATGGTGCCAACGGGACAACAATGGGACCCTTCGTGCGCGAGTCTGACTCGCACTTGCTCGATTTTATAAATCTATAGGTTCCTATACGATCAAAGCTGACCCCAAGGCTCAACTACTATGCTCAACTGGTTGTGCCATGGATACTTTCGATTCCCTTCATTCAGTACGCCATCATCATCATCAAGTCCTTTTAAAACTCCACTGCAGTAGCACGACCCTCTCTGCACCACCAAAGCTATATTAGCCAGAGTAGTCAGATTCAAATTCAAATTCATTTATTTCGTGAACATAGGTAGTACAGTACAGATGGATAGTATACAAAAGCGGGTTTCTCTATGTTCCGCCATAAGGCATACAAAATTTATCAAGCAGGTGTGTTACTAATTACATTTATATCATTATATTATAGAATCAATATCATGCAAAATCTAAAAATAGTCAATTGTGTTAAGTATAATGAAAATATCAATTATGGAAAAAAAAAACAATTAGTAAATATATTAATTATCAAATTTTTCATTAAGGTATTCATTGACTGAATAATAGGACTTGTCAACTAGTAATTTAAACAATTTTTTCTTAAAGCTATTTATGTTATTATCATTTCGTATATTTTTAGGCAATTTATTGTACAATTTTGGTGCCATTGCATAAACACTCTTGTGTAGAAATGTAGTATTTGTATGTACTAGGTGTAGCTTTTCTGAACGACGTTGACTCTCTACGCGGTGAAATAAATTAATATTCTTTCTTACAAAAATAACAGTTTCATAGATATATAACGATGGGAGAGTTAATATATTTAGTTCTTGAAAATGTATTTTGCAGCTGTCACAGGGTTTTAATTTTAATATAGCTCGTAAACATTTCTTTTGTGCTAGAAATACGCTATGAATATAAGATGCATTTCCCCAAAATATGATTCCATATCGTAAGGTAGAGGCAACAAACCCATGATAAGCCGTAAGAAGGGCACTATGATTTGCTATTTTCCTTAACATGTACAATGCATATGAAAATTGATTCAGTTTCTTACAAATGTGCTCAAGATGAGTTTTCCAAGTCATATTTTTGTCGATGAATAATCCTTAAAATTTTATTTCATTTGTTTCTTTTACAATCTGATTATTATAATTTATATTTAATGATCTTTTATATTTTTGTCTAAGCTGAAAATTCATTGTCATGGTTTTATTCAAATTTATTTTGAGGTTATTATTAGTAAGCCAATCTATTATTAATTTTAAGCTATCATTTGCGTCAGTTTCAATTTCATGTAGATTATTATTGCTAAATACTACGGCACTATCATCGGCAAATAAGGACATTTGGTGTGTTATAACCTTTGGAAAATCATTTATATACACGAGAAATAATAAAGGTGCGAGCACCCCACCTTGTGGGACGCCATATGCTATAGTTTTGTATTTCGAAGCATAAACTCTCTCTGTCTTAGTTGTTAGGTCGAAACGTGATATATGAATTGACTGTTTTCTCCCTTCTAAGTATGAATTAATTAATTGTAGAACATTTCCTCGTACACCACAATAATATAGTTTTTGGGATAGTACTTTATGATCTACATGATCATATGCTTTGGTCATATCCATATACATACCAATTGCTGGTTTCCCATTGTCCATATTTTTGTGAATTTTATATAAAAAATTGAAAATTGCCATATTTATATTTTTGTTTTTTCTGAATCCCATTTGTTCGTCACAAAATATGTTGTTCTTTTCAAGATAGGTATAAAGGTCGTCATATATTACTTTTTCAAAGATTTTAGAAAATACAGATAGAAGGGCTATGGGTCTATAATTGTTTACATTTGTTCTGTCATCTTTTTTATGTAACGGTTTTATAATAGCAAATTTCAATTTTTCTGGAAATGTTCCACTTTGAATGCATTTATTAATAATGTCACTTAAAACGGGGGCTATTATAAACGCTACTTCTTTTATTATTTTAGTAGAGATGTCATCATACCCAGTGCTGTTCGTATTCCGCAGGTTCATAATAATTTTGACAATGTCATCGGGTATTGTTGGGTTCATAAAAATTGACTTACAGTATGTCGAGTTAATAAATTTTTGATTTGTCTGTTTAGGTTTATTTATCACTGTTTGATTGATGTAGAAGTCATTAAAGTATTCTGCTATCTGTTTTGGGTCCGTCATACATTGGTTTCCTGCGTTTATACATTTGATATTTTCTTTAGGCACATTTGATTTTAACGAATTTATTATTTTCCATGTAGCTTTTGATGTATTTTTACTTGTTTTAATTAAATAGCTATTTTGTGCTTTTTATGTTAGTTTAACAACTTTTTTATATCTTTGAGTGTAATTTTTAAATGCCACTTGAGTCTCTATATTTGGCTTCAATTGTATATTTCCAAAGCAGTTCACGTCTTTTTTTGCTACACAATTTAACTCCACGGGTAATCCACTTTGGCTTTATTTCTGTGGATATCCTGCATTTAATGATGGGAAAGCACAAATTATAAAATAGTGTAAATAAGTCATAAAAATTGTCAAAACATTTATTAGCGTTATTTGCTTCGTCATATACTTCGGAAAAACTTAATTTACACATGCAATTTTTAAAAAGTTTTATGTTTTCTTTACTATAGTCACGTTTAAATGTGTACCAGTGTTTTATAGTATATGTCTTTTTCACTGGGCATGTCAATAATTGAGCTGAATGGTCAGACACTCCCATCTCTAAAAGTTTCGATTTACTGCCTCGTATGTTATGCAGAAAGTTATCTAGACAAGTACCACTTGCAGCACGTGTAGGTTCACGAATTGATATTTTTAGATTAAATTCCTTACACAAGAGCTCAAACTTCGAAGAATGTGTGGTCTTTTTAAGTATATCTATATTGAAGTCTCCACAAATTATTATTTTTTTATTCTTGTTGTTTGATAATGTTTGTAAAGCTTGTTGTAGTTTGTCAAAAAATATATTAACTTTATTTTTGTTCCGAGTTGGTGACCTATAAATGCACAATAACATAATTTTGTGATCGATCAGTTCTATTGCGCTACATTCGAAGATGTTAGAAATATTTAATTTTGAAACTGAGTCAATTTTTTTACAATTAATATTTGTTTGGACCATTATACATTAAGCGCCACTTCTATTCTTTCTAGTTGAAAATGCAGCTAATTTGTAATTAGGTATATTGAGAAAGTCTATGTCATTCGCTACCATATTATGTTCTGTGAAACATAGTACATTTACTTTATTTTCGGTTTTAGAGAGACTATCTAAATATTCAATCACAAAATCTGATTTATTTATTAATCCGTCTACATTTTGGTGTAATATATTTATTGAGTTATACACGAAAAAAATCTTGCTCTTGATTTTCTTCTGTTGTGTTAGGTGTTGAGTGTAAGTTATTTGAAATAGCGGGCTTATTCTTCAAGTACTCGGTCGAGATTTCCTGTATTAATAATTTTATATTTTCTATCATATTCCTTATACCTATTTTCTTTATTTTCCCTGTTGTCGGTGAAAACATATCAAAAGTTAGGTCTTTGTTAGAATCAAAGACCCATGCATATTTATTCCTCCATGCGTCCATTGTCAGGAGAGAGTTGAAGTTCTCTACTCTGCAATTATAAATATTTGCTCCACATATATAAGTAGGTAATGCAATAATTATATTTGTATGTGTTATCCCACTAAGTATTTCTCCAATTTCGTATACTAATTTTGTATACTGTTGTGATTTTCTAAAATCGGATTCTCCTGTCATGATGATGCAGTAGTCTTTTTTTGTGAAGCCCTCTAATTTGTTAGATATATCTGTGAGCAAATCTTTTATTCCTATATCGGTCTTAATATAGTGACAATACGAAAACATTTCGGATAATTCAGTTTTTTCAAGTATTTGTAGTATATTATTTTGATTATTGCTGCTGATTATACATAGCTTATTTTTTTTCTCTTGTATTAATGATGATATTTTTTTGCTCATTAATGATTTAACCGTAGAAGATTGCTTAGGTGTAGTAGAGTGAACTCTTATTTCTCTGGAAATATCGTGAGATGGATTCAGTAGAGTTGAATGTTGTTCCTTTCGTAAACCTGGATTCACCGGACTAGTATTTAATGACCTATCGTCAAGTGAAAGCGAATTTTTATGTTGATTCTTTCTCTTCTTCTTTTTGGTGGTGGGAGTAACTGGCGTACTTGCTTGGGAAATACAAGGATTTTTTAAAATGGTTTATAGTGGTTTCCTGCTCTTTAATTATATTTGTTAGATGATTATTTTCCGCGGATAGTCTAATTATCTCATTATCCGAATTCTTTAATTGAATTTGCAATTGCTCGATTTTTGTTTTCAATTCTTCCGTCTCATTATAATCTGCATTTAAATCTGTTAAGCTCGTTGATCTTAAATCTGACATAGTCGATGTGAATGACTCACGGGACTGATTCAGAATATCTGTTGTATTATGTTTCCTTAAGGTTATATTTTCTGAAGACATGGTGTATGATAATCAATTTATATTTGTATTTATAAAAGCAAGAAAAGCGAAAGAAATAAATAAAGAAAAACAAAAATCGATGTTAGATTTGTTACTGGTTCCTAGGCTCGAACTTGCGTGCTCTTGGATCACGGAGAGTACACAATACACTACGCTATCGGCTCCGTTGTTGAAGCAGTGAAATAAGTTATCTAGTGGCCGACATTGCTATGACTCATTGATGGTCGGTAGGTACTGGTCAGTTTGAACGGCTACTAGCTGCGTCGCCGGGTCGGTTGATGAGTCACTTATCACAACACCGCTGTTTTACCGGCTAAGATTCACAGTTTTTTAGAATGTTTTTTTTTGTATTTTGATATGGTAATGGATAGTTTCTTTCACTTTATTGGTCACAGTTTACAAGATCGTAGTTTAATGTTCACTTAGATGTAAATAAATTATCACTAATTACACTTTAACTATTTTTGATGAAATGAATTACTTAGGTGTACTCAAAGTCCAGCCGCACGGTGCGCGCGCGCGCGGGGAGAGAACTTGGCCTACACCCTCCACGCTGGTCAGACGTGTTGGAGAGGTCTCTTTGATGTTTATAAGCTTTGTTTAGCTTGTGTTTCTTAAGTCGCCTTCTACGACATTCACGGGAAGACTTGGAGTGGTCCTATTCTACTCTGCCAGGAACCACAATTGTGGCATTGAGTACGCCACAAGTAAGTAAACCAACTCACCGCAATTTATCAATTTCGACAACTGTACATCTGCCGACTCAAAAATTATTGAAGGGGAATACAGTGTCCAGTGTTGCCCCGTTTAAAAATAAATAATTCTAAAGAAATCGAACCATTTAAAATTTTGTTCCAGTAAAGCTCAAGATATAACCCTTCAAAGTATTTTCTGAATTACTATTTAATTCTTAACTAATAAGATCTCCTCTTCTTTACAGGTGAACCCGGTTTACCAGAGCGGCCTTTTCTCACCAGCCAACAATGACGTCACTCCTCAGAGCAACATAGTGGAGCCGTGGAGACCAAAGATTGGGCCTTCTTTCGAGTCCTGGGGAGGTGAGTTCCTATTGATTATAATAGGTGGTGACAGTGTATAGTGGCCTGTTCTCCCCAGCCAACAATGATGGCACTCCTCAGTGTAGGTATTATGATGGAGCAGTGGAGGCTCTATGTTGGACTTTCTTTTAAGTCCTGGAGGTGAGTGCCTATTGATTTGATTAAGGAGCAGTAGCCATGGAGACCTAAAACTGGACCTTCTTTTGAGTCCTAGAGAGGTGAGATCCTATTAAATATGGTGGGCAGGGCCACGCATAGTCGCCTATTCTCCACAGCTAAAATGACGTTACTACCCATTATACAATAATAGAGCTATGGCACAGAACACAGAAAGACATTAGAAGGGCGATACGATACATTTAATACTGGAACCCACAGAACACAGAAAGCTATGGAGACCGGTAGTTGCACCTTCGTTGGAGTCATGGGGAAGTGAGTAAAACAATTGTCAATGATAAAAAGCCGCAGAGTATGTAGAGGCTTGTTTTCCCCGGCTAACGATGACGCCACTCCACAAGAGAAGATAGTGGAGTCATGGAGACCTAAAGTTGGATCTTCTATCGAGTCCTGAGCAGGTGAGTTACGATTGTCTATGGTATAGAGCGACTGCGCATAGAGGCCAGTTCTCACCAGCCCACAATGACGTCACTCCTCAGTGTACTCTACTATACTACTATAATGAAGTCGTGGTGTGGAGGCCCTAATTTGGACCTTCTTTTGACTCCTAGGAAAGTGAGTGAGTTCTTATTGAGCAAGGCATTTTGAGTGATGGGCAGACTATTAGTCACCTGTTCCATATGCCAACTATGCGTCAAAGCATGTTGAACCATCAAGGCTAAAATCACCAAGTTGGACCTCTTTGGAATCCCAAGAGCGTAAAAGCATCTTGTAATTTAAATAAACCACACAAGATATCATGCTCTAGTACAGACGTCCTTCTGCTCCAAAGCTAAGGATGTTACCAAGAACACGCTTGAAGAACTGCAAGTTGTATTATTTCCAAAGTATCTATTACGAGTATGTAAAAGAAACCTTCCTTACATCCAATTCACTATATATTTATGTTACAGGTTCAGGCCAGAGTCAGAGCCAGGCTCCAAGGCCAGAGCCGTGGCGGATGCCCTACGGCATTTCTAAAGAGCAGCAGGCAGCTATCCTTCATCACAAACAAGCTCTTAGCTCAGGTATGTTGTCCTGGCACTTTTTGAAAGAATAACCTGTCACTTCTGTCTACTTTTCCGGGTATAGAGCGTGATGGGAGCGACGCATTATCACATGTAGCAACATGTTCTAAATGCACCACAAATTCTCTAGATTAGGTATGAATGCTAGTACCTCATGAAAGAACATATAATTACTTTATATAAGGTTGATAAAACCGGATCGCTTGAAACCACCACTTGAAACCAGAACCTTCAGATCGTTGATAAAACTATATCGCATGCGCAATCCCCTCTCTGTCGTATGCTTTCAGACCTAAATGAGCTTTTGACACACCAGCCTAAGTGTGATGTGTTCGTGGATGGATATGGTGTTCTTGTCAGCCAATGTTTACTGTTTTGTGAGGGTGATGAATGTGAGTCGTCTTGTATGCAATAAGTTTTATTTTGATTTATTGTACTTTTTTTTACGTTACTGTTGTACTAATACTGTAAGTGGAACTCAATGTACCGTTGTATTTAGTTCAAATAAATAAATAAATAAATCGCAAGACCAAAGAAAATATTACGTTTGAGGAGCGCGACGTTAATGGGTGCACTATTTATAAGTGATAACGTATGGTAGGCAACCTGGTGTTTTTCCCACTTGGATTGATGTCCAGCGTTAAAAATGGATTATCACCTCAATCAGAATTAGAAGGTAGATTCTCGAAAGGCGAGAGCCGAACGGCATTTTAAAAGAGCAGCAGATGGCTAGTATGTACCACCACAAAAGCCCTCTGAGGTATATATTCCTGGAACCTTATGGAAGAATACGATTTCATTGAACTTTTTGGATTTTACTAATCGGATTTTATTGGCTTAAATCTATTTGGGGTTTTGGAAATACTTTTTCATATTGTTTATAAAATTGTTCCAGAGGGCAGCTTCCAATACGAATACGCCTCCGACAACGGTCTAGCAGCTGGGGAGGTTATACAACCTGATGGGTCCCGGGTGGGGTCCTACCAATACAAGGACCCAAGTGGACAGCTCGTCAAATTGAAATACAAGGCTGGAAAGGAAGGATTCCAGGTACTCATTTTACATTTCGTATCTCGATCATTCCTATAAAAAAATCGTTTTTCTTCTTAAAGTGCTCCATCTCTACGAAGGTTGGCAATTTGGCAATCATCCTGGCTATCCTTACTGTCCAAGCTGCTGCACGAAGCAGAGATATAAGAGGGGTACTCATTCTGAAAATCTTTAGCCATAATTAGATTAAGAGCTTACGAAACAGACTTAAGACAGCAGACTCCCAGACTCAGCACAAAAAGTATGTTAAAAAAACTAGTTAAATGATAGAGCAGCCTGTTTAACCAGGATATCATATTTCACGAAGAAGTCTATAAGAATTTATTTCCAATGGAGAGAGTCTGACAACGATGTAGCAGCTGGAGATATGAGACAACCCAATGGGTCCCGATTGAGCTTCTACCAATAATAAATAAATAAATAAATATATACGGACAAATCACACAGATTGAGCTAGCCCCAAAGTAAGTTCTTAAGAAAGACTTGTGTTATGGGATACGAACTCAACGATTCTATATTTTATAACAAATACATATATAGATAAACATCCAAGACCCAGGTCAATCTGAAAAAGATCGTTTTCCATCATGACCTGACCGGGGATCGAACCCGGGACCCCCGTGTTGCAGGCTGGCGTGGTAACCGCTGCGCCACGGAGCTCGACAACAATACAATGACTCAAGTGGATAACTCGTCAAATATAGAAATACAAAAGCAGTCACTATTTTTTTTAATTGTATTGTTCCTTTTCAGATCCTCGAGGGCAGCCACCTTCCTAAGCAACCGGAACCAGTACCTCCAACGACTCAAGGTAAGTAAATAAACTTTCTTTCGTAAGCACATTCGAAGAATTTGGTATTAATTACTCTATAGTTTGAAATATTTAAGAAGAGAAACCGGAAAATTACATATGAAGCAAATTTCTGGCTATAACGCCTCTGCTAAAACCCTGGCAGAAGGCGGAAACCCAATAAATGCTAGCTTAATTTTGTTTAGAAGGATATGCATAATGCATCCAATGGTCTTCAACAACCAAGAATTTTGAAGACCTTAGAAAAAAACCGGCCAAGTGCGTGTCGGGCCACGCGCAGTGTAGGGTTCCGTAGTTGCGAATGACAACTTTGAGTTCACACTGTTTACACTCACACCTCACAGTCTAACGACCAAAAACATCTAACAATGAAGATTGTATGAAATTTTACATTTTCCAGTACATTTTATAAGTTGGTTGCCTATAACTTTTTAGTTTGCACTTAGTACCCAGCTCTGATAGTTTTCCTTTCAACTTCAGTATATATACTATTGCTGTAATTTTTTTCACGTATCCATATATAACCGTTTAGCAAATAGAGGGGGGGGACACGTACCTCTAACAAAATTTTGCACTTTAAAACCAAATATTTCGGAAACGGATCCTTAAATCGAAAAATGGTGTTCTTAACCTCACAATATTTTTGAAAGACCTTTTTAACGATACCCCACACGATGGGTAAATAGAGAAAAAAAAAATACTCCCCCACTTTACTTGTATGGGAGCTAACCAAAAAAAAATTTGTTTTCAAGGTTTTTTTCTACGACTTTTTTGCCATGATTAATATACACACTCATACCAAATTACAGCTTTCTAGTACTTATAGTCTCTGAGAAAAACCGCGGACGGACAGACAGACAGACAGACAGACAGACAGACAGACATGGCGAAACTATAAGGGTTCCTAGTTTACTACGGAACCCTAAAAAAGGCAGAAAGCTGACCCCGGGCTCTAAAGCACTCCAGCCGAGGATACAACCGGGATCTTGCTCAGATTAGAGAGAGAGCAAGTTATAGTGGTAAATTAACACAAATTGATATCGTGTTGAAATTTACTCTGGACTTATACTTGATGGGACCACTCAACCCGTCAATTTGAACCAATTTTACCATGGCACCGATCGTAAATCATGTTATTGGTTGTCACCCCTGGATACCTACATTGAAGGTAAAGTAAGTGGCATGTATTCCTATTACAGTGAGAGATTATTCTTCTGCATGAAATATAATTTTAGACTTTCCATTTCACCTTTCACTTGACTTTTTACATCTCTCTCATCCAAGCGTATTTCTTCAACTAGTACACTTCCCAACTCAGGGTCTATTTCATTAATTTTGATGAAAGAATTTGTTTTGTTCAGATCAACACTACGTTCAAGCATACGAGCAACAACGACAGCAGTATGAGATGCAGCAGCAATACAACCAACAGAGACCTGAGCCTCAACAGACCTGGACAAACAACCAGGTACTTAACTAGGAGTACATAAAATATATATGACTTACGAAGAAACTACCTGTAGGCCAAATCCTCTGACTGCTCAAGCTAATAAGCCTCTAGTAGTACAGAGAGGGTCGTGATCCTGCAGTGGAGACTAAAATAGACCTGATGATGATGATGATGAACAAACTACCTGGGTGGATGTCAAACGCTACGGTACGTGGTCGCCATTCGGGAAATTTTCTGTCCACTTTTTCACCACCCACTTCCACCTCAAAGAGTTTATCCACTTAGCTATGTCTTAGATTTAAGTAATCTACATGATTATCCGTGTTGGTTGAAGTTGGACCACCCTGAATAGACAGGATTCAAAGTGTCTGAATATGGGTTTCAAACGAGAAATTGCAAATCCAAGCTCAGTTGGAAAACCAACTCTCGTTCACCTTGTTATTGTCTGATTGCAGCAAAACTATGAGGGCCAGCGACCCCAGCAGTACTACCAGAGCAACTGGAGGCAAGGGGACGAAGATGATGGACAGGTAATTATCGCCATCTTTATTAGTTTCCATAACGCGGTATAATTAAGACTTTCTGTCAAAGAGATTAATCGAGGTATCACGTGACCTAACACGAAAGGGCTGGCAATTACTTGGCGCAAAGGATTGTTGGCATTGCCATCCAACGTGGCTATGCTGTCAGCGTTTTAGACACGATGCCGCGGGGCGATGGTTTGCAGGGACTGTATAATTTGTAAATATTTTAATTATCTTTTAAGTAGTTTTAATCATTATCAAAAATTGGTTGTTAGTTCGAAATAAATGGGTTTCATACTCATGGGGTAAAAATGGGACCCTATAATTACGTCACACTTATTTCATGATATTTAGAACCCTCCTGTCCTTGTCCACTTTGCCTTTTGACCAGTACTATTCATTAAAGCCACTTTTGGCAGTCAATTAATAGTTCTCATAATTTACTAAATGCAATACAATGTGAGTTTTCGTATTTCGTAGTGAGATATTGTACCACACAATATGAAACCCTTTGTCAGCGGTTCTGACTCAGCCAATGATGGGTTTTAGATGTTATTTAAAAAAAAAAACGATTATTTTACACCTATTTTTCTTGGATGGCGTTGATCTAAGTTAGGTGTCATCGTGACATCGGCCTGTGACACGGATGGTCCCGGGTTCGATCCCCGGTCAGGTCAAGATGAAAAACGATCTTTTTCAGATTGACCTGGGTCTTGGATGTTTATCTATATATGTATTTGTTATAAAATATAGTATCGTTGAGTTAGTATCCCATAACACAAGTCTTATTAAGAACTTACTTTGGGGCTAGCTCAATCTGTGTGATATGTCCGTAAGTATATATTTATTTATCGTGGAGATAAATGATACCTAATCTAAACTTTCGTGGGTGTCATAATATGGCGCTAGTACTTTCTCATATATTTTTGTTTTTCGTATGTGTAAGTGGCCAACACTGGTGTCAGATTTTTCAAGCTGCCTTAAGGCATCTGACATAGCTTAACGACTGCCATCAACGATGACAGCCGGGACCAACGGCTTAACGTGCCTTCCGAAGCACGGAGGAGCTCGAGATATTTTTATGCCACTTGCGGTCACCCATCCAAGTAGTGACTGCACCAGGGGTTGCTTAACATACGTAAGCGCTCATAGAGCTCACACCCACTGGACCATCGGGCTTCTCATATTTTGTAGGATATTGACACTTACCTTTTTATTAACGCCATCTAACGAAGTTAAAGTATTCTTTTTTTTTTTTTGTCACTTTGCACACAAAACCCCTCAAAATATCAGCGCATAATAGTATTAGTATTGTCAAGTCACATGCAATATGTTTATATGTATCCATTTAGTAATTGAATAATGTCAATTTTATTTTCAGTATCGCGAGAACGACGTGTACAACAAAGGACCGCACTCGTTCGGCGAAGGATACGCGTTTGCTTTTAAAGGATAAATAAAATATAGATAAACTAATTAAATCATTAATTGATAGATAAAATATAGATAAACCAATTAAATCAGACTCTTTGAGGAATGCAGGGTGAAGTGGGGTAAGCGGGATAGCTGCCCGCTAAGGATCAGTTCATGCTAGCAGGGTGTCGAAGCGGGTCGAAGCGATGTTAATATATCAAATTCATCTTGCTAACACTGCTCTTAGAAAATCTTTTCTAACACGAATACTAACAAAATGTATTCTTGTTGGAAGCAGTGTAGAAGCATTCAAAACAAGATGCGCATCCGAATCTCAATACAAATATTAGCAAAGCATAGTTAAGGTGCTTTCACACTGCTGTTAGAATATGTTTACTTACATAATGTATTTTTATTAACATTTACTAGCTAATGTTAGGAATTGTTAGATGTTTTGAGTGCTCCTACACTGATGGAAAAAGATAATTAAATTCTGTAACTTTTGATAGCATGACATTGGCTCGCTGTTTCGATTTGCTTTCCGAGGCGCTATTCCGCTGTCACCTGGATAAATGTTTACAAACAAAGGGTTAATGTTTTATATTGCTAAACTTTCTTCAATAATAATGTTTGGAGATGTTTTCTAACATAACCTAACATGATAACATTGTTATCAAATATTTGCTAACAAAATATTAGCAAACATTTTCTCAGCAAACATTTTATTACTATGTTTAAATATGTTACCATGTTAGGTTATGTTAGAAAACACTTAATAAAATTGTTAGTTAACAATTTGTGACAAAATGAAACATCTGTTAACTTTTTGAAATGTGATTGTAAACATTGATCCAGGTGATAAAGGAAAAGCGCCTCGGAAAACAAATGCAAACAACGGGCTAATGTCATGTTAACTCAAATGTAATTTAACATTTTCTATCATTGTAGGAGCCCTTAAAACATCTTACAGAATGTAACACTTTCTAACATCATCATCATCATCAGGTCCTTCTAGTCTCCACTGCAGGAGCACGACCCTCTCTGTACTACCAGAGCCATATACTAGCCTGAGTAGTCAGAGGATTTGGCCTACGCTCCCCACGCTGGCCAGACGGGTTGGAGAGGTCTCTTTGATGTTAATAAGCTTTGTTTAGCCTGTGCTTCCCCAGTCGCCTTTTACGACATCCACGGGAAGACTTGGAGTGGTCCTATTCTACTCTGCCGGGAACCACACTTTCTAACATTAGCTAGTAAATGTTAGGAAACATTTTTTAAAAGCAGTGTGAGGGCACCACAGCTATGCTATGCTTTTATTTTCAGATTCAGGAGCGAAAAATTTGCTTTTTTGTCCTTAAAAATATGAGCATTACATTTATTATGAATAAAAGAAAGGTGAATTTGCTACATTAAATAACTTTTAGATTATCGTTTTGATGCGTTTCGCCTCTTCACTAATATGGATTGACCCCTCCTACGTGCTTTCTATTGTCAATCTTTGCTTTCCAAGTATTTTTCTTAAAATAAATGGATGTATGATAGTAGTTATTTGTTATTACTTATGTAATAAAATATACATGTACATACTCACGTCAAAGAAATTTTTATTATTTTGGTATCTTTACCAACAGTCAACCAAGCGATTTTTCTAAACTTTATAATCTATGATAATGTGAAAAAAATAATGTCACGTTGACGGGAAATTAAGTTGCTCAAATAGGATTATTACGCTTAAATGTGTAAATATTGTTTAAAATAGATTTATACTATAATAATTACAATTATGAAAATAATAATATTTTTTGATAGTTATAAATTTGATGTTATCGCTCTATTTATCATCAATAATTAATATATTTTGTATCCAACTATTATTATTTCTAAGAAATTCGCATGCAAAGATTTGTGATAAATGTAAGAATAAATTGAATTGAAGTAATTGACCTTGTCTTTTTCTTCTCAGATGTTGATACAGGCAGTGAATGAATACAACAATATTAGTTCATATACCCACATTTTAATAAAACAACACTCCAACAAAATTCATCACAATTATATATAAGATACATTCAAATTGTATATAACTAACTAACGATATACTCAACGGGGCAGGACTAGATGTTATATATAATAAAAATATATCAATACAACGCGCTTTAAAAATAATAAATTAGCTACATGATTTAACAAATGTATATTTTATTATTATTGAGCAAGGAAATAAATATCATTTTATCATCAATTAAAAACATTTAAAACAATATAATTAAATTAATCAACTTTAAGAACTCAGTTATTAGGACATTTCAAAATAACAAGACTATTTCACATTTAAAATATAAAAGTAACTTATTAATATCACATAATATGTAAAGCAATTCTCTACAGCAAATGTATTATAGATAATGTTATATATTTTTCTTAAAACTACATTAATACATTAAAAAGCCTCAAAATATCACTAAAACTATCACATTTATTATTTTATTGTTGAGATTATGATATTTTATCGACGGGAAAAATTCCACTACCTAAAAAATATATCATATAAATATACTTTTATAATAAGTATAGGAAATATAGTATAATATATTACAAAGGATCATTTTATTACTACGATACACTTTTAGCTCATCGCTCTTGTACTATGCTAATATTAAATCTAATATTATTCTGAAGAAAAATAAATTTGTTCTAATAACACATTAATTTTTATTAAGTAAATATTTTAAAATTACTGGCATTTTCCTGAAATAGCCAAGATAAAACAAATTTTTAAGATATTTAAAAGGACCCAAACCCAGCTATTGCATTAGATTACATGAAAAATCAGTCACCAAATATGAATGATTATAAATTATTTTAATGAGTTTATTTTATACGTACACATACAATGATTTCTAAAATACGATACCTATAGAAAGTTCTATTAACCACTACTATATTATAATAGAGTAATCTTTATAGTGGCTATTGATTATGAAACTGCAGTTATCTACTTTGATATAGTAATGTTAAATACAGCTAGGAACGTCACGTACTTTTTACCAAACATCTTAAAATATTCAATTAAATATTTTTTTATTAACGAATAATACATACACTTTATTCTAAATTAACAGGTAAGTATAATATATTCGATAGATAATGATTAATAATGACTTGATTTTAAAATAATATTTAATCGCAGTAAATGGTGATGAATTAAAATGAAACCAGTAAAACTGATAAAAAATAATACTGATCAATAATACATTATTATAATTTATATTGAGACGTTATAGTAACTTCTAGAACTACGTCACTAATACTCTAAATATATCTAACCTAACACTGGAAGATTATGTGATTATATAGTTATATTATATTAGCATGTTAAAATGGGTTGTGCGATACTATATTAATGATATTATTTCCGTATAGTATGTAAGTATAATTTAAATATTCATTTTATAAATTAGATAGATATAATCATCTAGTTGTGAACACAACTACAAATTATTAATACAATAAATGCATTAGTCAAAATGAATTTTGAGTACAACAGACCACTTTTCAAATCTACAAATAACTACCTATGCAGCCATACATAGACAGTTAATAATTGTGCATGAAAAAAATTATTTCATTTTAATATTTCTTTTAAATAATACAATATTTATCTTAAAAATATTAAATTACAAACAAAATTAAAGTATAAAAGTATTAACGTACGTTTACATTCTGAAGTGTATTTTAGCATGAATAATTTGAAATTATTTGTTTTTGTTTTGAGTAAAAACACAAGATGCATCGACGTCATAAAAAGTAGTTTCATATAAGATATACCTACACGAGATTGAAAAAGTGGCCGTCTAATTTAGGTAAAACAGGAACTGATTTGCTTTATGGTAGAAATAATTAGTTAACATTTTTATTTTAAATCAATGCCTAAAAGATATTCAATTTCGAAAACGGTTTTTTTTTTAAATTTTGCAAACGAAATTAATAATATAACAGGTAATAATATTAATAAAACAGGTAAATAAGATTACTACTTACTACGAAATATTATGTTTAGGCTTATGTTTGATGATTCTACTCACATGTCTTAGATTCCTAATTTTCAATTATATAGCGATTAATTACATAAATGAAGATGAATTATAGTCATTCATATTTGATTAACATAGTACAGTAGTTTATATTAAATATAATAAAATACTTATATGATGATCAAATATACTTAAATATACGCTTTATTTCTCTCACAATAAATATAAAATATGGCTTTCAACTAAATTTATATATCATTTTGAATTTAAAATGTTCAAAACTAGGAATACTATTGGGATTTATTTAGTGATACTTAAATTTTTTGGGTTAAATTCATTAAATATGACATTATACTGAGAAAAATAGAACGCATTTATAGCATTTTGAATATTTACAAGAAATATAAGCTCAGTTTCATTATAAATCTCCAAATTAAATTCTACTACATTGGTCCTTTATCCCGACTATGTAAAACATACAATACAATCATAACATTTATTGATTGGTGCACGAATAACGTGTGAGAATAAAATTATTGTCTTTATTATTATTTGATTCTTGGCATTGCAAATAAGTAAATACAGTTTTTAAAATTAAATTTATTTTCAATGTTTAAATATCGAATTTTCAAAGGACCTCATTTTACAATGACAGTAATTCCATAAACTTTAATTCGAAAAAGAAACAAATTCTAGTTTGAAGTATTTAGTAATATAATAATGGATGCCTGTTATCAAAATATTTTTATTACAAAGATTTCAATAAAAAAACGTTATTAATACACATTCAAAAATCCAAAACTTTATTTTTTATTGTCTACTTTTATTAAACCTTACATATCGAAATCACTTTATAAAAAATCAATAAAAACATATTGTCAAAGTCACATACGCAAAATTATAGTCCAGTATATATTTTGAAAGCCGTTCTTAACACACTTTAAATATATGAATTATTTTAAATAGGAGTTATATAATAAATATACGACGCTACATTATTGTATTAGCAAACTGATATATTTAGAGGTTATATATTTGTAATATATAGATATGTTTAGCATTTTTAATATATATATAGACCCTGACTAAGCGGCAATTTGCGTACTTATTTGTGCTATTATATAGTTATATTCATATAATAAGCTTTCATATATTATATACATTCCAAATGTGTCTTAAAAGATTTGGATGTAGAGTAATCAGGAAAATTGGTCGGAGAGCATACAACGATACTGTAAATAGGTATATGCAGAAAATATATAAGAAATATGGTATTTGATAGATTTGGGCAATCTCTACAGTATATATAAACATTCAAATACTTGGTCACTAAGATATATGAATATTTTTATCTACAATTTTGGCGATATACAGCGTAAAAGCTCCTTAGACGTCTAGTATATTTTGAATATAATAATAATATTATATTTCTCTAAGCAAACCCCATATACTGGCATGACGAAACTTTCAAATCTTAAAAAAAATAAAATGGCGGGCATTCAAGATGGCGGTGTCTTCAAAATGGCGCGTTTATTCTTCTTCTTCGTTTTGATAGCTTACGTACCTGACCGATGATTTGTCACTAATGATTAGGCTCTGAAAAGAAATAATTCATTTGAGCAGGATTATGAAGATGAATTATGCACTAGTAGTTAGTTAGTAGAATAGGAGCACTCCAAGTCTTCCCGTGGATGTCGTAGAAGTCAACTTAGGACAACACAAGCTAAACAAAACTTATAAACATCAAAGAGACCTCTCCAACCTGTCTGGCCAGCGTGGAGAGTGTAGACAAATCCTTTGACTGCTCTGGCTAATATTTGGCTCTGGTAGTACAGAGATGGTTGTTCTGTACCTGCAGTGGATGGAGACTAAAAAGACTTTATGATGATGTTGATAAAGATGAAGAGAAAATGGCTTACTCATCGAAGTGACCAATAAACAACACCATCTGACACCAGTGTTGGCCACTAACACAAAAGACAAACAAAATAAACATAAGCCACAACACTCATTTTTGGAACGAGGTCTTTTATGAGGTAATATTATTTTTTTTAACCTGCAAATGTTATGTCCCACTGCTAAGCAGAGGACTTTCCTTTATTTTTCGATTTTTGCTCTCTAAATAAATTGGCCATCCATGCTCATCTGTTTGTTTATAATTTCTTTATTGTACAAAACCCTACCAAGTAACTTAAAATTACAGAAGAAGATTAACATTTTTTTTAAAATGGGGACTTATCCCTTCTTCTTATCGAGTCCATTGGCTCAAACTAAATTTTGTCTTTCCAGTTGGTTGTCACTTTGAGACTCCTCTCTGACAACTTATAAAGGTCGTTTTTTGTCCAACTACATGGACACAAAGGGCACGAGAGGAGATGCCATAGTCTGCTCTTTATGCCCACACTGACGCCGTGCTTCCTTCTGATCAATGTAGCCCCAGCGTGCTTAATTATTCCTGCACCTTCTACCTCAGTGCGAAGACGATTTAGGCATTTTTAGGTAGACCATGGAATTTCGTATCCGGGGGGCAGTTTTTAAGAAGAGGGAATGTACTTTACCCTTGAAGGGATCTCTTCCAGATGCCCATGATATTAAAGTTAATCCTTGCAATAGATACCTACCTGTTTCTCATCCCTGGCCGGTGGAGACCTCAGTAAAAACAGGAGTGGAGCATACGCGAAGTTGAGGATTGCGATGATGACCAACATCCACTCAAAGCCGATGCTGTTTACCAGGGTGCCGGAGAACGCTGGACCTGGAACCAGAAAAAGCCCTTATTGGCTAGGTGCTTCTTCTGTTTAAAAATAATTTGAGGAGCCCGATGGCGTAGTGGGCGGGAGCATTATAGCGCTTACGCATCTTAAGCAACCCCGGGCGCAGTCCCCATTAGGATGGGTGACCGCAAGAGGCATAAAAAGAGCTCCTCCGTTCATCGGAAGGCACGTTTAGCCGTTGGTTCCGGCTGTCATCCTTGATGGCAATTGTGAAGCTTCGTCAAATGCTTGGTAAGGTAAGGTAGCTTGAAAAATCTAACACCAGTATTGGCCACTTACACATACGAAAAACAACAAAAAATAAGGCGCTCCCCTTGAGTTTTATCTAATCTTTAACTACCTCTGTGGCTAAGTGGTAGCTAACGCAAGTGCCTTTAGCAAAAGTTCCTTTACCAAAAGTACCTTTAGAAAGTACCTTTAGCAGGAGCTTTCGAAACTCAAAAGTACTAGGAGATAAGAAACATCGACAGCATATTCTTAACAGAAGGTCCTATTTTCAATGGCATACACAATACGTACGTTTTTAGGGTTCCGTAGTAAACTAGGAACCCTTATAGTTTCGCCATGTTTGTCTGTCTGTCTGTCTGTCCGTCCGCGGTTTCACTCAGAGACTATAAGTACTAGAAAGCTGTAATTTGGTATGGGTATGTATATTAATCGTGGCAAAAAAGTGGTAGAAAAAAATCTTGAAAAAAAATTTTTTTTTTGGTAGCTCCCATACAAGTAAAGTGGGGTAGTAATTTTTTTTCTCTACTTACCCATCGTGTGGGGTATCGTCAAATAGGTCTTTAAAAAATATTGTGAGGTTGAGAACACTATTTTTCGATTTAGGGATCCGTTTACGAAATATTTGGTTTTAAAGTGCAAATTTTTGTTGGAGATACGTGTCCCCCCCCCTCTATCTGCTAAACGGATATATATGGATACGTGAAAAAAATTACAGCAGTAGTATATATACTGAAGTTGAAAGGGAAACTATCAGAGCTGAGTACTAAGTACAATTTAAAAAGTTATAGGCAACCAACTTATAAAATGTACTCGAAAATGTAAATTTTCATATATTTTCATTGTTACATGTTTTTGGTCGTAAAACTGTGAGGTGCGAGTGTAAACAGTGTGAACTCAAAGTTGTCATTCGCAACTACGGAACCCTATACTGCGCGTGGCCCGACACGCACTTGGCCGGTTTTTATTAATCTATTACAGCCTACGAATAGTAATAAGTACAGCAGCATGATGATTATCTACTATAGGAAATTCAGCCATCATGGAAGAGTCCACCATGCCAAGAACACTACTACGCTTTCACCGCAGATTCTACTAATTCTACCATAAAATTAACTCAGAAGTACCAGGAGATAAGAAATACATAAGAGATTCTTACCGACGGCATATCCCAAGCAGAAAGCCGTATCTCCAATAGCATAGACAGACCCGTATACTGCAGCATGGCGAATATCCACTAGGAAACCTAGTTCAGGCATCATGGAAGAATCAACCATGCCGATAGCGAAGCCCAGTCCAGCGTTGGGGATGATCAGATGCTCCAGTTTCCGTGCCATTGGGATCTGAATATAGAAAAGTTAATTTTATCTCGCAGCATTTTTAACTAGTGTAGTTGCTGTAAGTAGTTGCTGTAAGAAGTTGCCTAATGTTAAGATTATATAAAATTTGTTTCTAATGAGACTAATTTCTATCTAAAAACACTATAAAGAACACTTTTAATTTGATATCGATTCGTTAAGTGATCTTAAAGCTTCTTTAAAGTTGGGTGAATAGGATCATTTTTAGGGTTCCGTAGTAAACTAGGAACCCTTATAGTTTCGCCATGTCTGTCTGTCTGTCTGTCTGTCTGTCTGTCTGTCTGTCTGTCCGTCCGCGGTTTTACTCAGAGACCATAAGTACTAGAAAGCTGTAATTTGGTATGAGTATGTATATTAATCATGGCAAAAAAGTCGTAGAAAAAAATCTTGAAAAAAAATTTTTTTTTGGGTAGCTCCCATACAAGTAAAGTGGGGGAGTCATTTTTTTTTTCTCTACTTACCCATCTTGTGGGGTATCGTTAAAAAGGTCTTTGAAAAATATTGTGAGGTTGAGAACACCATTTTTCGATTTAGGGATCCGTTTCCGAAATATTTGGTTTTAAAGTGCAAATTTTTGTTAGAGGTACGTGTCCCCCCCCTCTATCTCCTAAACGGTTATATATAGATACGTGAAAAAAATTACAGCAGTAGTATATATACTGAAGTTGAAAGGAAAACTATCAGAGCTAAGTACTAAGTACAAACTAAAAAGTTATAGGCAACCAACTTATAAAATGTACTGGAAAATGTAAAATTTCATACAATCTTTAATGTTAGATGTTTTTGGTCGTTAAACTGTGAGGTGCGAGTGTAAACAGTGTGTACTCAAAGTTGTCATTCGCAACTACGGAACCCTATACTGCGCGTGGCCCAACACGCACTTGGCCGGTTTTTTTAAAGTATGAAAATCTTTAATTACAATTATACTGTATTTTCTGCAAAATTAATAGCAACTTTTATTATGAGACCATTACCATAAACGAAATATTTCGTATAGCCACCAAACAAAGTTCTCACGCCACCCATACAAAATACAAGCTTGTGACGTCACAAATATGTAGGCATTTCAGCGGCGCGTTTTCACGTCTAAAAACAAGTGTCTTTAAAACTTTTAAAACTGGAAGAGTTTTTTGTTTAGAAATGTATTTCTGTCACTGTTGTGTTTATTTTTGGCAGGTCTTTACATAGCAACATGAAAAAAATTTTGGTCAACATGCCCATTGTAACCTGTTTTGTGTTCTTTAAAATAAATCATTATTATCAAGTCCTTTTCTGTCTCCACTGTAGGTGCACGCCCTTTCTGTCCCACCAGAACCATTTAGCCAGAGCAGTCAGACGATTTGGCCTCAACGCTGGCCAGATAGGTTGCAGAGGTCTCTTTGACGTTTATATACTTTTTTTGGCTTGTGTTTCTTATTTCGCCTTCTACGACATTCACGGGAAGACTTTGAGTGGTCCTATTCTACTCTGACGAGAAATACACGGCATAGAATATGATGTAAGGGTTAAAATATTATCATATTATATTATACGCCTGCACCATATCTGAGCCGTACCTTAGCCGTACACCATTCTGTTTCATGCCTTAATTATCTGAAAAATATGAGAAGACGCTACTGACCAGTATAAGACATAAGCCGATTATGACAAGTCCTGAGCACGCAGCCAGCCAACGACCCATTTTGTGTCCTAGAGGTCCGAAGAGATTGGTACCTGCGAACAAATATTAAACAAACTTTGTAGAAAATATTTAGAAAGAGGTATTTTGGGTTGGGACGACGGTCTAGTAAAGTGTGGTGAGGCTAGTCAGTACTAGAAAAACATAAAAAATAAGAGTTAAAAACTTAGCAATGAGATAGCAAAAGCTGACTGGTAAGGAAGCGACACCTTGTTGCCAACTCATTGCCTACACTGCATGTTAAGCAACACCATGCACAATGCATGATTTCGACTTGGAGATTAATTTACCTGAGTAAAGTGAAGTGATCCTAAATTAAAGTACCTACTAGGAAAACATAAGAATGAAGCGTTAAAACTTACCAATGAGATAGCAGATACTGGCTGGTAAGAATGCGACGCCTTGTTGTCACCTCCTAGCCTCCATGGTACCATCAAATCTAAGCTATAACTTCTAACTGCATATATTGATGGTCGACCATTCAGAAAAGTAATATCCCAATGTTTCCTTAGTAAAGTATAGTGATCCTAAGGTTTGTACTAGGAAAATAGAAAAATGAAGAGTTAAAAACTTACCAATGAGATAGCAGATGCTGGCTGGTATGAAAGCAATGCTTTGTTGCCACTTCCTCGCCTCCATGGTATCATCAAATCAGTAAGCTCAGTGACAGACATCTAACTGCATATTAAGCAACACCTTGCATAATCCTAATATCGATGGGTGACCATTCAGAAGAGTAATACAATAGAAGGGCACAACGAGCAGTGCTCAAAGTCATGTCCGGAAAACCCTTACGATACCCCACATTTTTATTACACAGCGATACTTCAATACTCACAGTCAGACAGTTGTTCATACTGCAGACCGCTCTGAAGAAGCATCATATGATAGGCTATGACCCTAATTTACGTCAAGGTAAACGTCGTTCACACAACGTATGTACTACCTTAGCACATAGGACCATGTTGGCTAAGCGGAACTTCAGAGTATTAAGCTGCATCTTGTATAATAAAATAAATAAAATTCTAAATATATACCCCCACACAAGGTATGTTTGTAAAAAAAATATCAAGAACTGGTTAAATAAACTAAATTACAATGAAACTGAATCCCTTTTACCCTAATAATAAAATTAACTATACCACACTACACGTATACACTATAATATAACAATAACATACACACTAATCATTCAAAGATACACCTTATACAATTATACACACACTATATATACATTGTACAAACGCTCACCACACATACATCACACACACACACACACACTCCCCCCCCCCCCCCTCACACACATGCATACCATACAAAACTCACACATGTAAGTAACATAAAAATAAATACAGATACCATTTGTTATGGTCATGATATCAATTTATTTCACCTCTTTTAATCAACTTTCATTATTTTACTTGTATTCATTAATCATAACCATACCATTGTTAGTTATTAGTCCGCTTCTGCCCAAAAACAGGTTTTCTAGTTGGGCTAGAAGCAAATTAAACTTTGTGTTTTTAGCAGCCAATGTGCACAATTTTTGTACCGCCACCAACCTCGCTCACACACATCAATGACCCTGCTGATGGCTCATTCCTCGAGATACAGACTCACGTCTAGTTCGAGAGTGGGCTTTCGAATGGGTTATGGTTGTGTGTAAGTACTATAATTAGATTATTTCTTGCCTGTATGAATGTAATCCTCACATACTGTAAACACTGGAAATGTGCTGGCAAAAAAAAAAAAAAAAAAAAAAAAAAAACCAATATTACCTAAGTAAAGTGTAGTATCTGAAAGTTAATGTACTAGGAAAACATAAAAATGCAGAGTTAAAAACTTACCAATGAGATAGCAGATGCTGGCTGGTAAGAAAGCGACGCCCTGTTGCCACCTCCTCGCCTCCATGGTATCAGCCATCCAGATCGGTAAGCTTGGTTCCAGCATAGCTATGCCCACGTTCGCGAAGGTTATGGCTCCTACAAAGATTAAATCGAAGAAAATACAACATAAAGTAAAAGTTTTTAGTTAGAGTTTTATCCAGGGACGGTCGTTTTCTATGGCGTAAAACTAAACGATCAGCCCCCCTATTTACTAACTCGGATGACAGGTGTCGATGCCTATCAATCCAGAATTTACTGTTACAATCCAGGTTTTGCTTGCTCGAACTTTTTGTTTCAAATACAAAAACCGTATTGTAACACTAAATTCTTGATTGATAGGCATCGACACCTGTCATCCAAGTTAGTAAATAGGCTGGCAGGTGCGGTGCGTGGCGTAGATATGGCGCAGACATGGAACAGAGTGAATTTTAAGCCTTATTGTCATAATCAAAACGTCCAGCATCGCAAAAACCTACAGAAAATGCCACGTGTGGGCAGAGAGTGTGTAATTTTTTTCTTGCGATATTGGTCTTTTTAAGTAAGTGAAAATAACGTTTAAAATCCTATCATAGCATCCCACGCTTGCTCCGTATCTGCGCCGTGCCTTCGCTGTACCCTTTCTCTGTATGTTTTATTTTCCTCTGTGAAGCAAATACGTGTAAATTTTGGAGGAAATAAAAATGCTTCCAAAACTTACTTAAGTTTAAGAATCCATGAAAATAGTAGGGGAAATATTGGCTTTTGCTAGACATTCTATTTCATTACATATTTACTCCCTTGATAAGTATTCACGATTTACTAGGAAGCACGAAACGCGTTAGTAAGTAGGTACGTCAAAGTATAAAAGTCCAAAAATATGCTACTAGGTTATCATAAACTACGATAGGTTCTTACCAGCAGCGATGATGATATAGGGATCCATGACGAGGTCTTTTAGAGAAGGCGGCTCCGTCTCCTGTCTTACCACGCCAGGCTGAAGAATCATTAGTTGCAGTACTGGAAACAAGTATGTTATTTTATTTGAATGTCTTCCTCACAGAAGTTTTTAATTTGACACCCTTGACTTTTGCTGCTCTCAGCTACTTAGTTTTATAATTCTTATGCCGTGTGGTTCCCGGCTGAGTAGAATAGGACCAATCAAAGTCGACCCGTGGATGTCCTAGAAAGAACTTAGGAAACACAAGCTTAATCAAGCTCAACAGAGACCTGTCCAACCCGTCTGGCAATCGTGGAGGGTGAAGGCCAAATCCTCTGATTGCTCAGGCTAATATATGGCTCTAGTAGTACAGAGAGGGTCGTGTTCCTGCAGTAGAGACTAGTAAAGACGTGATGATGATAATTCTCATCACGTTCTATTTATATTTTCATCACATCATTTAATTTTCCTTCTCTAGAAAGCGCACTGTCTTTGAATACCACCGTAAACGGTGCACCTAGGCAACACTCGGGAATCAGTTCTAACTTCATGTGCTTCTTGAAAATACTTAACAACAGGTTACTCACGTAAATAGTCAGGTACTGGGCGATATATTTCGACCAAAAATTCATGAGCTTCGTTGGAAATAAAGTAGAAATACTCACATCCATCACCGAGAGCCAAAGCGGACAGCATCAGGAATGGGGCAGTCTTTCCAACAAATTCGTACATCAGTCCGCCAAAAGGAGGTCCAATTAGCACGCCCAAGGCTAAGCCGCCGAGAGCTATACCCATAGCGTTACCGCGTTCCTACAAAACAAGACGTGGGTGAAATTCTTACAGGTTTATGAAGTCCTGGTAGTTTTGTAATCATACTTTTCAGGGTCCTTATCCGCTCCCAAACAACGTATGAACATTTTATGATGATCAGCTAAAGCGTAACAAACATGGGTGAAACACTAACAGGTTTGTGAATTCCTGGTAGTTTTGTAATCATAATTTTATCCAGGGTCATTCTTCGCACCCAAACAGCGTATTTAATATGATTATGGTGATCGGCAAGCTTAACAAACGTGGGTGAAACCCTCACAGGTTTGTGAAGTTTTGGTAGTATTGTAATAATATTTTATTCCAGAGTACTTTTCCGCACCCTAACAATGTATGTATAAAAAATTTCACGCACAGCAAACGCGTGATTAACAAACAAAAAAAAAACAAATGAAACTATCGCTTTTATAGGATAAAATGGCGGTGTTCTCAAATAAGCCACTGCAGCACTGACGCGTCAGATCCGGTAACCTCGATAAGCTCCTGTCCACCATTGTCAAATATTATCCAATGACAGGGGCTTATCGAGGTCGACTTCTCAGTGCTGCCATGTGATGGTGAGGCTGAAAACCTTTATTGATTACCTTGTCGTCTGGGTACCGTTCAGCAAGCATGCCCATTCCGGACACAGAAGAACACGAAGAACCAATCCCTTGGAGTGCTCGAGCCACAAACAGAACGCTGTAAGAGCGGCCGAAGGCAAAGACTGTAAAAAATAATTGGAACTATAAACAATGTAGAAGGCGACTTAGGTAGCACAAGCTAAACAAAGCTTATAACATCAAAGAGACTATCCAACCCAGCTGGCCTGTGTGGAGAGTGAAGGCCAAATTCAATGACTGGTCTAGCTCATATAAGGGTCTGGTAGTACAGGGAGGGTCATGTTCTCGCTGTGAAGACAAAATAAGACCTGATGATGATTAAAAATTTCGAGGTCAGCAACGCCTACATTTACATATCGTTCTACAAGTACATGTGGTCTTAGGATATAGCCTAAGACTCTCCTTCAAATCTGTAAGTCTCCCCGGTTACAGCTTCAGCTGTGAATCCCGGGACCCGTTCAGAATTTTCGCTTATCATTGATTGGTTACCCACCAACCAGGAGGGTGGTTGGATGACCTGACCAAGGTAGCAGGGAAACACTGCATGCAGGCCGCTTCCAACCGGTCATTCTGACAATCCAAATGAGAGGGCTTTGTGCAACAGTGGACTTAATGTATTGGTGGTAAGAGCTAGATAACGTGCGTCAGATTTTACTATTTAATGACACGTAACCTAGCTATCTTAACTTGACTAAAACATCTTTCCTTCCACTGGTAACTATGATAAGATAAAGAAAAGAAGTAAGCTAATATGAAAGAATGACGTTAGACAGAAGTGAATTGCGATGGCTGAATTGTGCAGACAAAAAGGGGTGGGTCTGCAACAATGCTGATGATGGTCATGGTGATGATGATCATAAAATATAAATAAGTTCTGTACTTACTGAGAGTTGATAGGAACATCAGGATGAATCCAGTGAACATTGGGACGCTGTAGCCGATTCTGTTGACAGTAATATTAGCTGTAGTCATTGTTTGACTAATAAGCAGGATGTATTTGATAAATCTAAATTTTAAGAATATCCAAATACTCCAAAAACATAACCTTCTTCGGACCAACTAAAAAGTTGGGTCATTGAGTAAGCTCGAGCTCCGTGGCGCAGTGGTCAACACGCCAGCCTGCGACACGGAGGTCGGTTCCATCCCCGGCCAGGTCAAGATGGAAAACGATCTTTTTCAGATTGGCCTGGGTCTTGGGTGTTTATCTATATAAGTATATGTTATAAAATATAGTATCGTTGAGTTAGTATTCCACGACACAAGTTCACAACTTACTGTGGGGCTAGCTTAATTTGTGTGATATGTCCCTATATATTTATTTAGGTATTTATTTATCCGTTGCAATTGGTCAGTTGTTTGAAACAATTTTTCCCAAAATTAACTATGTAATCATGATCAATCAGTTGGCTAGATTGAAACAAATCCTTACATCAAGTTTCATTCTATCCGTTGGTTAGTTTTTATAGGATCACTCCAAGTCTTCCCGTTGATGACGTATAAGCTAAACATAGCTTATTAACATCAAAACTACATCAAAACGACATCTCTAACCCGTCTGGCCAGAGTGGAGAGTTTAGGCTAAATCCTCTAACTGTTCTGGCTAATAAATGGCTCTGGAGTACAAAGAGGGTCGTGCTCCTGCTGTGGAGACCATTCCATTCTACACAACCAGTTGGTAGGTTTAGTTGGTCGGAGTAGAAGTACTCCTCTGGCGCAGTCGGGTGAAATACTACAGAAAATTTTAAACATTTTACAGTCCGAATTTTATATTAACTTTATGGTGGCTTGGATTAGCTTACTACGCAGTACGCGCCCCGCCTCCCCGCGCGCGCCCCGCTGAATCTAATATGTATTGTGTACTGCGCACTCACTCACAAAATGTTCCGAGTCGCCATAAAGTTAACTTAGTCTATATAACCTGAGTCTATAACTTACTTGTGAGTAAGAGGTCCGACAAATGGGTTGGCTAGGAGTTGTACGATGGCTTTGCTGGCAAACATTATGCCAACTGCGACTGTCTCCTGCACCAGTTCCTTATGACGAATCTCCTTTTCAGCGGTTATGTTTACTGAAATCAAATAACTATATTGGATTTGACATGTCAGAGCAAAATGGGAGGAGGCTTTAACTACCGGAGCCAAAAGTAAAGACCAGGATATCATAAACCAAAAGAAGTTCGTAAAAAAGAAGAAAGAAGACTTCCAAGACGACAAATCTGTACAAGATGGAAAACAAGGAGTAGTATTTTTGGACAAGAAAGGTAGTGTATTTCTTCTTCAAGTCTCGTTAAGAAATACTTGACCTTAAAGGTTCCGGTTTTCTGACGCTTTCTTCCGAAAATGGTAGAATCTTCTAGAGTATAACGCATATCTTACTACGGCACCAGAAACACAAACAGGATATCTTCTTAAGAAAACATTTTAAAAAATAAACAAATAGATATTGTACCTACATAGATTAAAAAAAATCTCTCCCTGCTTCTATGCCTACCTAGATAGAATTATCGCGAAGAGGATTAAAGAAGAAAAGTGATTTGCTATCTGAAGTACTAGGCAACCATAAATACCTAAGAAGTAGCAGTACTCACAGTGTGTTACGTTTACTATGGCGAAAATAGATTTAAAAAAAAAATTTTCGTCTCATGACGAATGTGTTGTTCTTCTCCAAGCAAACGGAAAAAAATAGGAGTTGCTATACCGAAAAAAAGAAATTAACTTCCTGCTTAGTACTAGGCAATCATACTCGTATATAACAAAGAAGTAGCTGTACTCACATTGCGTTACGTTTTCGATGGCTAGAGTTTTTGTTCCTTTCCAAGCAGGTAATCTGCATACTGCTAAGTACTAGACTAGGCAACCATGAGTACCCAAGAAGTTAGCTGTTCTTACAGAGCGTTACGTTTTCGATGGGGCGAGAGTGTTGTTCCTTTCCAAGCAGGGGCAGGATGGCGGTGTTGGGGTGGGTTGCGGGGGTGGTTGGTGATGAAAAGTGATTAGCTAAGTACTAGGCAATCATAAATACCCAAGATGTAGCGGTACTTACAGTGCAGTTTTCGATGGCGAAAGTGTTGTTTTCTCCAAGCAATGTTTGTGTTCCTTTGAGGTCCTTCTTAAAGACTTAAAAATAGGAAGTGTAGACAGGCCATCACAATAAAGTAAAGAAAAAATTACCAGGCAATCATACCCAAGAAATAGCAGTACCTACTCACAGTGCGTTACGTTTTCGATGGCTAGTTTTGTTCCTTGCCAAGCAGATGAAGACGACATGTTATGTTTCTTCTTTAAATTACATGTTTGTGTTCTTTTGAGGTCCTTTTTAAAGACCTCAAAATAGCAGTTGCTCTAACAAAAAAATGAATTTACTTCCTGCTTAGTACTAAGTAATCATAAACAAATAGCAGTACTTACAGTGCGTTACGTTTTAGAGTGTTGTTCCTTTCCGAGCAGATAATTTGCATACTGTTTAGTACTAGGCAATCATGAGTACCCAAGAAATAGCAGTACTCACAGTGCGTTACGTTTTCGATTGCTAGAGTGTTGTTGTTCCTTTCCAAGCAGACAACATGTTTGAGTTCCTTTAGGGTCCTAAAGACCTCAAAAAAACGGAAGTGTAGAAGACCATTAATTACGTAAAGAAAATTGGAGTTGCTCTAACTAAAAATAAATTTTCTTCCTGCTAAATTACCAGGCAATCATAAATAATAAGAAGTAGCCACTCACAGTGCGTAACGTTTTCGATGGCTAGAGTGTTGTTCCTTTCCAAGCAGGGGCAGTATGGCGTCGGCGGCGGCGGGGTGGTGGTGATTTCGTCAAGTGAGAGAGAGAGGGGCGCGTCCGGGTGCCTGATGTCGTAGAGGAATTCGGGGATGATTGGTACTGCGAAAGAAAAAATTGCATTACATATGTATGTCTTTAACTTAGTCTGATGTCGTAGAGGAATTCGGGGATGATTGGTACTGCGAAAGAAAAAATTGCATTACATAGTGTATGTCTTTAACTTAGTCTGATGTTGTAGAGGAATTCGGGGATAATTGGCACTGTGAAAAAAAATACATTTCTTATACAAAAAATTGTCAGTTTTTCAGTCTCAGTTGAGAATTTTGAAAATTGATTTTATTGCGTACTTTACAATATGAAATTGATGTAGTTTGGTGTTATAAGTGCTTGTGTTAAAGTAGAGTGCGATATGAACTCATAGATTTGTCATCAGAAGCTCCCATAAAGCAATTAAAGAACCAACGCCATCTTTGATTGCTAATTGATAAAACTGTACCGTAAAACACCGATTCTTTGTATCTCATAAAACTGGACATTGGCAGAATCACTGAAACCTCGGTAGAAGCCATAATCCTAATCCTAACTTAATATTATAAATGCAAAAGTGAGTTTGTTTGTTTGTTTGTTACTTAATATTATAAATGCAAAAGTGAGTTTGTTTGTTTGTTTGTTACGCTTTCGCGCCGTATCTACTAAACCGATTATCATGAAATTTTGCATACACCTATGTGTAACCGCGTGGTATATAGCCTATGTCCTTCTAGTATATAACCTATGTTAGGGTACCGAGAAGGACATAGGCTATATACCACGCGGGTGAAGCCGCGGGTAACAGCTAGTATTATATAAAGCAGAAGAAAAAAAAAGAAGATTTTTACCTATTCTTCAAGCAACTCTATGAGCGAACGATGTACAAATTTTTTTTTCTTTTCAGCAGACAAGCTTGGCGGCTATCAATATCAATGGTTGAGAATTATAAGCCTCTCAAAATTTGTATGGAAATGTTGAGAGGCTTCATTGATAATTTTACCAAGCAGTATGGGAACGTCCGTAGATTATCATCATCAGGTCTTTATTAGTCTCCACTGCAGGAGCACGACCCTCTCTGTACTACCAGAGCCATATTATTAGCCTGGGCAGTCAGAGGATATATAATGAAGATCCGTAAATTATAAGTATAATGAGATTAATTGATCTAATGCTTTACTCCAAAATTATCAAATACTAGATGTTACCCGCGACTTCGCCCACGTAATACATAGCCTATGTCCTTCTCGGTACCCTAACCTATATGTATGCAAAATTTCATGATGATCGGTTCAGTAGATACGGCGTGAAAGCGTAACAAACAAACAAACTCACTTTCGCATTTATAATATTAGTTGGGATGGAATTGCCACAATTCCTTATTTTCGTTTGTTTGGTGCGCGTCCAGGGCCCTTACAAATTCGAAATCAACATACATACATACATATTATCACGCCTCTTTCCCATAGGGGTAGGCAGAAACTATGGACTTCCACTTGCTACGATCCTTACAAACATTGCGAACATTCTCGCAAAAGGAGATGTAAGGAGTACCCGAAACCGGCGAGCATGTATGAAAAGAGTAATGAATGTAGATGAAGCGAAAGAGGTTTGTAAGGTTCGAAATCAACTTTACCATATTTGAGGAGCTTTGAGCGAAAATTGCAAACTTTATTAGTCTGTACGCCCAAGTCGCTAATAGACTAGCAACTACACCCAATGCGAATTGTCGCAGAGACGGTAGGGACACGTATTTATCGATATTACATTACTGATTTATATATTACCTACTTTATCGATATTGATATTACACTATCGACATCGATTAAATATTATTTCAAGTTGAGTCAAAGAAGAAAAGGTCACATAAGGTAAGATTAAGATTTCATATGAAATAAGCAGAGATACTTATTCTGTAATTTTTCCCTCCTGTACATAACCTATTTAATAAATAAATTAAAAAAATATGGTTTTGTTTGTTGTTTTTCGTATTTGTAAGTGGCCAACACTGGTGTCAGATTTTTCAAGCTGCCTTAAGGCATCTGACATAGCTTAACGACTGCCATCAACGATGACATCCGGGACCAACGGCTTAACATGCCTTCCGAAGCACGGTAAAAATTAGGTAAGAATCATGTTATTACAAACTTTATTAGTCTGTACGCCCAAGTTGTTAATAGACGAGCTACTAGACCCAATGCGATTTGACGCGTCGGCGGTGGTAGGGATACGTAATTATTGATATTACTTTATCGATATTACTTTAACGACATCGATTATAATTATTATGGGTTGAGTTGAGTTTTCGCGATTTATACAAACATTAGCACATCTATTTCCCTATTCATCATCATCATCATCAGGTCTTTCCAGTCTCCACTGCAGGAGCACGACCCTCTCTGTACTACCAGAGCCATATACCAGCCTGAGTAGTCAAAGGATTTGGCCTACACTCTCCACGCTGGCCAGACGGGTTGGAGAGGTCTCTTTGATGTTAATAAGCTATGTTTAGCTTGTGTTTCCTTAGTCGCCTTTTACGACATCCATGAGATGACTTGGAGTGGTCCTATTCTACTTTGCTGGGAACCACACGGCGATTTCCCTATTAGTTGACATGTTCTTAGGCCTAGTACAAAGGCCATGTTTAGCCTGATAGAGAGCTTGTCCACTTCATCTGCACAGCGAAGTAAAGGCACAAAATAGTGTCTGATTGCAAGTCGCATTGAAATTGAAAACTTTATAATTCAGTGCTGTGTGAACTTCAGCAAGTTACTAATAGCGGAGCCACTAGACGAAATACAATTTGTCGCGCAGCTGGTACAGCTGTAAGGATATGAATTTATCGATGTCGATAAATATTTTATGGTCGCTATTGATGTCGATAAATATTATTACGAGTTGAGATATAACGATTCATACAAACATTAGCACAATGTTTCCCTTATGGAGTGGACATGTTCTGAGGGCCATGGCACATACACTATGAATTAAGGAAACAAAATAGTGACTGGTTGCAAGTCACATTAAAATTGAAAACTTCAGAATGCTGTGCTGTGTTAACTTCAGCAAGTTACTAATAGTGGAGCCTCTAGAAGAAATGTAATTTGTCGCGTAGCCGGCTGTAGGGATACGAATTTGTCGATATTACATTATCGATATCGGTAGTAGTCATTTGCTTTTTTTCCAAGCTTAAGTTTGAAAGGGAAGGGAGCAAGTATGTGAGCAAAAGTAAAAGAAAAGTAAAAGCAACAAATTGGAATGGAGTCCACTTGACGGGAATGAAATGTTCATTTTAGAACTGAGAAAACGATCTATTACGATGCCACAGCCTATTTCATAATTTCATATTTTTTCGCTATTTATATTTACATTTTTAATTACATTTATGGGAATTTTCGATTTTTTAATAAAACGACTCGTTTCATATCGATATCTTTCCCCTCCCTAGGCGGCGTCTTTGACGAGGCGGCTAAGTGAATTCTACTTTGATCTCGCGCCGGGAAATTGCCTCGCTTCCTGCTTCACCCACTGCAGAAAAGGAGGTGTAATGATTTAATGACTTCGGACTTGAGATTTTTGAATGACATACTTTCGTGAAATGCAGGTTTTTTAGCAAAAATAATAATAATTCATAACATGTTTAGGTACTTTTATCAGTTATCTAATCTCATTTATTTTCGACCAACTAAAGATAATTTTTAGTTAGTAACACACTAATCTTCTTCTTCTTAGCGTTTCGACGGCAAAAATATTAAATTGTCGCAGCCCAGAAATTAGCCACCCCAATCGCGTTGTCGGTGGCATCCATTAAGTCCTGCTGCGTGCAGTTGTTCGGGCACGCAGAGCACGAAGTCAGGTGGGCCATTGTTTGCAACGCGACACACAAACAGCTCAAGTCTGTGCCATCAGAAAACCTCCATCTGGACATATTTTCTTTGCTTCGACCGACCTGTGTCCGAAGTCTATTTAAAGACTTCCAGGTTAGCCATGGTAATTTATGCCCAGGAGGAAGGTTCTCCTCTGGTGGAACAAATGGGTTTGGCAGAGAGACTTCTTCACTCCATTGCTTGCACCTAGCTTTTGATGGCTCCATGGACAAAGGCTTAACACACTTGGTAAAACTGTATCGACTTTTGAGCCTTGGTAGCACAGGGATATGCCCATGCATGGGATGCCGTGTATCGGTTACCATTTTGGTCCTCTAATGGGGAATTTGCATGAAGAGTACATTTTGAAAACTATTTCTGATTATATATGCATCTAGCGGGAAAAATCTGTTAAGGACACTTTCAGTCCGATATCGATACATTAACAATGGTTAAGATTGGTTAGAAAAGTCCGTTTCAAAAATATGAAAATTTCAAAAATCTTATTTTACTTTGAAATAGTTCTTTAAATTTATAGCAATTTCTGTTATGAAGTCATTTCCCTAAACGCAATATTTAACATAGCTGACAAACAAAGTCCTCACAACACGCATACAAAATTGCTAAAGGAGTGACGTCACTAGTCAGTTGTTTTTTCTTAGGGACGTTTAGGCCGAGACGAAAAATTGGAACTTTCAAACCCTTGTATCACAAAGAGTTTTTGGGTTATCAAGACGATTTTTTCACTGTTATTGCTATTTTTGAGAGCTCTTTTCATAGGACAATGAAAAAAACAGTGTGCAAGTTCCGCATTACAATAATCTTAAAAACTAATTATCCCTTGTGGGCTAGACAGAGCCCAAGGTTTTAAACCCAATGTCCTCATGTAGCATGTTAGTTGGGCATGGGCATTAAGTATTGAGCATATGTATGTATGACAATTAGTAAGTGTTCTACTTAGCAACCTTTATTAAATAAACATTTGAATTTTGAATTTTAAAGTCGACGATTTAATCTTGTTTGAATTGAAAATCGTTATAATTTTTTGCTGACGTTACATAGCCTATGACACTTTGGCAAAGAAAACGAATCTAATGACACCACACTTCAAAATCGGTCATGCCGTTTACGCTACAGAAGCAACAATGGATCAGACATACATGTAAATACATACATAGATACATACGCGTGAAAAATCATTACCCTCCTTCAGGGTCAGTCGGCTAAAAATAACAAACAACCTCCTCAAAGAGGGAACTTCAAAAAGTAAATACTCTGCGCGCTTCCCGTCATTTCTGCATTGTTCATGAATTCCTGGTACTTTCATAACCTTTCCCTTTGACTATTGTCAAAAGAAAGATTCGAGTCTCACAATGTAAAAGTATTATTTATGTACGTAGTTTAAAAATATTTTGTAGAATTAAATCAGACAAGAATTATATATTCCAAATGACTTTATCGCCTTGCGTGTTTTCCAATCTGCTGAATTATGAAGACTAACTAATGAATGAATACAATGCTCTTCAATGCTGGTTTGGAAGAAAAGAAACATAGAATATACCAGCTGCTTTTCTTCCCGCGCAGACCGTCAATGCCGGTCAAGGGATTGGGCGAAAATCTAAGGAATCGCATTGATAGGCGATGCAGCTAGCAACCCATCACTATTTTGATTCCGCTTTCCATCTGTACGCCCACTACGACGCTAAACGTGGCCTGTTGGTTTTATGACCTTGGGCTCTGTCTACCCCGCAAGGGATAAAGACGTGATAGTATGTTGTATGTATGTGTTTTCCAAAACTTTAGAATTCTTGGTACTTTCATAAACCTTTCTCTTTGCATACTACACATTTACTTCAAAGAAAAATAAAATATGGAATATGATGAGAAAATCTTAAACTAAAATTATTTCCTAGAAGATTATTTTATAAGAGAATTTAAGAGAAATAATCCACTTGGTTGGCTCTGCTGCTTTAGTTTATTTTTTTATCGTTGAAACCGTAAAAATATATTGAGAGAAATGAAAATCTTAGAATAATGTCAAAATGGCTCTAATGACTTTAGCTTCTATCCATCCCGTAAAGGAAAGAGACGTGATTCGTGAGTCTGCATGTAATTCACATAGACTGAAATATTGTATTTGTTTTTCTGTTCTGTTGTGTGTTTTTTTCTACTTTGAAACTGTTGTCAATTTCAATTGTATCTGCTGTAATTAGGATTGCAAAGACATCTTAAATCGCGTAACATTTGTTAAATATCTGCTGTACTTGCCAAAGTATGCAAATGCATTTTAAAGGCGAATTTTCCTTGAAAATACATTCCGAATAATTCTATAACCTAGTCGCCACAGCCCATTAGCACAGTGACGCTACATTTTAGCTACCTAGATCCTAAAATTAATAACCCCGTGACCGTAGCCATTCTGTTACCCGCGTGCTCGCTCTGCCGTGAAGATAACGTCAGATAATGACAGTCTCCTTTGCCTTTCTGCGATCCTAGTATTTCAAGTTAAATTCTATGCGGTTTGGGGTTGCTCTTATAGCAAAAGTTGTTCATATTGAGGTACTTTATGACATTCTTTATATAGAAAAATGGTCAATTCATGAATATGATCAACTTTTACTAAGAAATCAACTTCAAAATCGTGGTTTCTTAGTTTCGTTCGAATGTGCTTGAGATATAATTATGCCACTTGTGGTCACCAATCCTGGAGACTTGTGATGTGAAAGTTGCTTAACCTAGACAATGCTAATGTCAAGCTTCTTCATTAGCCCACTGACCAGTGACGGTCTGACGGTAGGTACATTTTAGGTAGATCCTCAGATTAATAACTAAAGGGTCGATCCTAAAATTTATAACCCCGTGACCAGTGACCGTAGCCATTCTGTTTCCACCCGCATGCTCCCTCTGCTTCGAGGCCGTGTTGCTCGAAGTCCCTCTGCCGTGAAGATAACGTCAGATAATGACAAGACTCCTTTGCGTTTCTGCGATCCTAGTAGGTACTTTAAGCCAAATTCTATGCGGTTTGGGGTTTTTAGAAAAAGTTGTTTTTATTGAGGATGAGGTGTATGTGACCTTTCCGTCATTCGTTATGTAGACAATTTAAGAAGCCGGCGGACCGCCCGCTCAAATCGAATTTGAGGCGAGCGCCCCGCGTTTGTTGGACATATCGCTATCTCATTCGTCGCGAGCGGGCCGACGGCTAACCATGCGTCGCGCCCCGCACTCTCCGCGCGATATGAGTATGTGTGCGTGCGTTCCTTCATCGAAGACGTACAAAATCGACATAGTTTTTTAGGCTGTAAATTTCGAAAATGACGTCTGTTTTGGAATCCAAAATGGCGGACCCGATTCCTCAAATAAAATCGACATGGGTGTCGTTGTATAGGTTTTTCGGGGTGTAGATTTCGAAAATGACGTCAGTTTTGGAATCCAATATGGCGGACCCGATTTGTCAAATAAAATCGACATGGGTGTCGTTGTATAGGTTTTTCGGGGTGTAGATTTCGAAAATAACGTCAGTTTTGGAATCCAAGATGGCGGACACGATTTGTCAAATAAAATCGACATGGGTATCGTTGTATAGGTTTTTCGGAGTGTAGATTTCGAAAATGACGTCAGTTTTGGAATCCAAGATGGCGGACCCGATTTGTCAAATAAATTCGACATGGGTGTCGTTCTATAGGTTTTTCGGGGTATAGATTTCGAAAATGACGTCAGTTTTGGAATCCAAGATGGCGAGCCCGATTTGTCAAATAAAATCGACATGGGTATCGTTGTATAGGTTTTTCGGGGTGTAGATTTCGAAAATGACGTCAGTTTTGGAATCCAAAATGGCGGACCCGATTTGTCAAATAAAATCGACATGGGTGTTGTTGTATAGGTTTTTCGGGGTGTTGATTTCGAAAATGACGTCAGATTTGGAATCCAAGATAGCGGCTGCGACTTTTTATGCTAAATCGACATGGGTATCGTTGTATAGGTTTTTCGGGGTGTAAATAGTCCGCCATCTTGGATTCCAAAACTGATGTCATTTTCGAAATCTACACCCCGAAAAACCTATACAACGATACCCATGTCGATTTTATTTGAAAAATCGGGGCCGCCATCTTGAATTCCAAAACTGACGGAATTTTTGAAATCTGCACATCAAAATCCTAAGGAATAATACATATGTTGATTTTGCATGAAAAGTCACATTCACCATGTTGGATTCTGTTTAGAATCGAATCTGGCAACAAAAAAGTTGTCTGTCGCATTGAGGTTATGACCGCGTTACGTGGTAGCGCTCAGGTCGGTCAATTTTTATTGGAAAACCACAGTAATTCCGGACTGTGTATTGTGTTTATTTGGCGGCCGTCCGTAGGGGACGTAGTGTGGTCACGTCAAATTAGTACAACAGCGTTGAATGTCCGGCTTGGGCCAAGAATTGTTTCGATAGAATCCAAAGGGAACACCCCACAGGAATCTCGTGTCTGTGAGCATTGTGTTTTATGGATAATCCCGCCGCAGGGGCGAAAAATCGTATCAGTTAATTGTAGTTAAAATCGTGTTGTTTGATTGTCGCTTGTATGAAGTGACGACATGTGCTGAAGTTGGTGTGCCGCGTGGACGCGTCAAGGAAGAACTTACAACATGAGGTACCTCACAACGGCTGCTCGCGCATATCAACCACCAGCACCAGCACGTAGTAAGTAGATAATAAGATAGTAAAGTCTAGGTGTATCGGCCTACAGTTTTCCTTTCCACCCCTCTACGACAACTCCGTCTGGTTTAAATCTTATGGGCCCGTTTGAGCGAGGCGTTGCTTGAAGGTTGTCGAAGAGGGAGAAAGCGAACACAGAACACAAAACTGATATCATTTCCAAAATCTATACCAGGAAAAACCTATTCAACGACACCCAAGTCGATTTTGTGTGACAAGACGCGTCCGCCGTCTTGGATTCCAAAACTGACGTAATTTTCGAAATCTACACCCCGAAAAACCTATACAGCGACTCACATGGCGATTTTGCATGGAAAGTCGCGTCCGCCATCTTGGATTTCAAAACTGACATCTTTTTCGAAATCTACACCCTGAAAAACCTATCCAACGACACCCATATCGATTTTGTGTGACAAGACGCGTCCGCCATCTTGAATTCCAAAAATAACGTCATTTTCGAAATTTACACCCCGAAACACCTATGCAACGACACCCATGTCGATTTTATTTGACAAATCGGGTCCGCCATCTTGGATTCCAAAACTGACGTCATTTTCGAAATCTACACCCCGAAAAACCAATACAACGACACCCATGTCGATTTTATTTGACAAATCGGGTCCGCCATCTTGGATTCCAAAACTGACGTTATTTTCGAAATCTACACCCCGAAAATCCTATACAACGACACCCATGTCGATTTTATTTGACAAATCGGGTCCGCCATCTTGGATTCCAAAACTGACGTCATTTTCGAAATCTACACCCCGAAAAACCAATACAACGACACCCATGTCGATTTTATTTGACAAATCGGGTCCGCCATCTTGGATTCCAAAACTGACGTCATTTTCGAAATCTACACCCCGAAAAACCTATACAACGGTACCCATGTCGATTTTGCATAAAAAGTCGCAGCCGCCATCTTAGATTCCAAAACTGACAGCATTTTCGAAATCTACACCTCAAGAAACCTATCCAACAAAACCCTTGTCGATTTTGTTTGACAAGACGCGTCCGCCATTTTGGATTTCAAACTAACGTCATTTTCGAAATCTACACCCTGAAAAAGCTATGAAACAACCCAAGTCGATTTTCCATGAAAAGTCGCGTCTTCCATTAGGGATTTCAACAATGACGTCACTATGGTGACGTACACCCCAAAAAGAAAAAAAAAGATTCAAGTAATATTCTAATTTCTTCAGATAAAAATATGTACCTACTTACTGTGTGATACATCCCACACTTCGAAGTCCATTATCGAGAATTCGAAAACCAAAATAAACTACAACAGTTTATTGAAATAATCAAAAGAACAACGACGGCACCAACGCACACACACATTCGAACTGTGTCTGTGTCTACGCATGCGTATCGTACCCCCCTCCTGCCCCGCACAGCCGCCGCGTCCGCCCCGTGCGAGAGGAAACAGCTAGATGGCTGTTCAAAATTTCTCACTAATTTGAGCGTATTTGTGAATACCAAAAATGATGAATGAAAATTGATTATATTTTCATTTTCTTTCAGACATTGCGTAACTAGACAATATAAGGTGTGTTTCTATTATAATTACATAATGATTGGTTTAGTTTTTAATACAAAACAAATAGGCGGAAAATATGTCGATAATGTCGTAAAAATGAACGAAATTAAAACGCAAATATATGTTAGTACGTTAATATTTTGAAAAAAAAAGTTTAATAGGAACATAGATAAATACTGTCTTAATACAAATAATAGCATATTTGTGTTGAAATATGCTCGAACTAAAAATTATTTTGGTATTAAGTTTGTATGGGAAATTCATTGGTCGCCGGCTTCTTAAGATATTTTTACCAAAAAACAATAACCGCCTTCAACCCTATCAATTTGTTTGAATAAGCATGAAACTAAAATAAGTGTAAACCGAACGGCATCCTTGTAAACATTTTTTTTTATCTATTTTTTCAAAAAGCGCATGACTTGACACATTTGGATAAAAATTTAATGGGACCATCTGTAAAGTATTACCTAGCAAACAAAAAAAGAATTTCTTAAATCAGTCCAGGCGTCTTCGAGAAATCGGGGAACATACATAAAAAAAAGATTACGACAAATTGAGGACCTCCTCCTTTTTTGAAGTCAGTTAAAAAACAGCCCATGTATCAATATGAACAACTTTTAATAAAAAACCAACTCCTTAATCGTTGTTGCGTTGCTGAGGAAGGAACTGCTCGCTCGTCATGCATGATTAACATAGATTAGATTTTAGGTATACCTACAAAAAAAAATCATGTCTGTGGTACCTACTTAGTTACTAAGCTCCTTAAATTAATAACCGCACCGGACCGTACGTAAATATTCTGTTTCCGGCCGTGTACTCGCTCTGCCGTGAAGATAACGAAGATAACTCTTCTGCGATTCTGAGAGCTGAGTAATTTTATTCAATGTTGCAGAGTTATTTAGAATCAGGACTAATTTTGGTCAGATTTTATTCAATATTGCCGAGTTATTATTTAGTAAATCAGGACTGCCATTGTACTGACTAAAAGACCTTGACTTGCTGAGCAAGGGAAAAAAATCTCGGCAAGAACTCCACTTAGTGTTTTTGTATTAACATCTTCATTTTCACACCTCGTGAAAAGTCCACTAGTGTGTAGGTTGCCACACGATCTTTTCTTTTAACGGAAGCAGATAGTGGATAATAATAAAAACCGGCCAAGTGCGTGTCAATTAACAATGAAAATAGTATGAAATTTTACAGTTTTTAAGTTGGTTGCCTATAACTTTTTAGTTTGTACTTAGTACTCAGCTTTGATAGTTTTCCTTTCAACTTCAGTATATATACTACTGCTATAATTTTTTTTCACGTATCTATATATAACCGTTTAGCAGGTAGAGGGGGGGGGGGGGGGGGGGGAACACTTACCTCTAACAAAAATTTGCAGAAACGGATCCCGAACGGATTTCGAAATCGAAAAATGGTGTTCTCAACCTCACAATATTTTTCAAAGACCTTTTTAACGATACCCCACACGATGGGTAAATAGAGAAAAAAAAATTACTCCCCCACTTTACTTGTATGGGAGCTACCCTGAAAAAATTTTTTTTTAATATTTTATTCTATCACTTTTTTGCCATGATTAATATACATACCCTTACCAAATTACAGCATTCTAGTACTTATAGTCACTGCGTAAAACCGCGGACGTATAGACAGACAGACATGGCGAAACTATAAGGGTTCCTTGTTTACTACGGAACCCTAAAAAAGACAGCACTTGAGTCAGACCGGGCAACAAAATCTGAACTCCTAAAAAACTCATCATATGGATATTTGGGCATAGAACAGGCGTCACATGAGTGTGAATTTGTTTCATTAAAAATTAAATCATCTTTACCCTCACTCCAATATTTGTCTATGGTCTCTATTGCCTACAGAAAACATAAGGCTGTCGGTCATCTGATACTAGTAAAAGTATCTTTTTTGTAGTTTATGACCCGGAACCTTTTGTCTTTGGCTTACGCTCTCGGAACATTGAGCTAATACCACTTCTTCGTTCTCTTCGTCAAACTTAGAGTTCCATGCCTCCAACACCACTTTATTAACGACGTAGACCTACATGGAAGAATCATCATCATCAGGTCTTTTTCAGTCTCCACTGCAAGAGCATGACCTTCTCCGTACTACCAGAGCCATATTTAGTCAGAGCAGTCAGAAGAATTGACCTACACGGTCGTTACAAGCTGGCCAGAGGGGTTGGAGAAGTCTCATTGATGTTTAAAAGCTTTGTTTAGCTTGTGTTTTCTAAATAGCCTTCTACGACATCCACTGGAAGACTTGGGGTTGTCCTATTCTACTCTGCCGCCGGAAACCACACAGCTAACACACAAATACCACTTGAATAAAGCCGATGGTCCAGTGGGTGTGAGCATCATTAGCATTTACGTATGTTAAGCAACCTCTGATGCAGTCCCCAATTGGATGGGTGACCGCAAGTGGCATAAGAATATCTCGAGCTCCTCCGTGCTTCGGAAGACACGTTAAGCTGTTGGTCCCGGCTGTCATCAATCATCATTGATGGCAGTCGTTAAGCTATGTCAGCTGCCTTTAGGCAGTTCGAAAAATCTGACACCAGTTTTGGCCACTTACTCACACGAAAAACAAACAAACACTAATAATAATATCTGGTTCTAAAATAAACTTAAGAAAAATATCAGCCAATCTACAATCACAAGGCTACCACGACGATAAATAATATCAGGTTCCAAAAATAAACCTAAGAAATAATTCAGCCAATCGACAATCAACGTTCGATATTTGAAAATTGAAGAGCATGGCGGCCTCTCGAGCGGGCGTGCGAGTGACAGCTCATTTGCGAATAGTGGCGGAAGCCACTCGACGCGGACAATCGAGAATCGAGTATTTTTATCGATTTTATTTTTAGAAATTAGTGGAATGAGGCTATTAATATTATAATGTACAAAAATGTTAAATTTAGCCTTTCTTCGACAAATACACATAACTAAGACGATATCTTCTTATTTCCTTGAATAAAAAATATAGGTCATAAAATTTAACTAAAGAGTGGAGTTTTTAAATCCCGCCCTACTCTTTAATCAAAGAATTTTGTTTGTTTGTTTTTCGTGTTTGTAAGAGGCCAACACTAGTGTTAGAATCAAAGGATTAACAGCAAATTCATTATAAAATTGTTAATCCGTCGATCTCTGTGAGGATATAGGTAGATTTTCATTATAAATAAATAAATATATAAATAAAATAAAATAATTTTTATTTCAGATAATTAAAATCCATACATTTTGATCACATTAATAATAAAAGAAAGAAATAGTAAGAGAATGAAAATATATAAAATTAATTGAAATATATAATTAATTAAATTGCTCTTCTCACTAGGCACTTCCATAGTGGAGAGGTCCAATTTTCAGCCACTGTTCTCAGAATGCTGTTCCGACTACCTCTCACTCTATTGATCAGGGATGCGGTTTTCTTGCGTACTATCGCGTGAAAGCCATCAGTGTGGTAGTACGCAAACATCCCCGATGCACTACAAAAGCGAGGCAGCCCCAACAGCATTCTGAAAACGTTGTTGTACTGAACACGCAGAACGTCAAGCTGTCTAGTGGTATATGCAAACCACAGATTTCCAGTGTAAAATGTCTGACAATACGCTTTAAATAGTGTCACTTTAACTTTATCCGTGTATATATATAATGCCATTCCCTCTAAAAGCGTTAAAAAACTAGTGTCCAACCCATAGTAAGTCGCGCACAGACACAGCTACCAATTTGACGGCTTTTGAGGGCATAATTTGACAGGACGCGTGTGATAATACAAAGCTGTCACGCACACAAGCATTGAAAAATTGACCAGTTTTTTAAACATTGAAATAAAGCCATGACTGTGTAAAGAGTACTTAGTCAAAGGCCATATCCTGCTCTTGTTTCTATCAGGCCTACATAAATGCCATTGTTCCTTGCTCTCTAGTGATTGGTTAAGAACCTAGACTAATTTGCTCCTTTTTGCTAATATCTGAGACGTTCTTTTAGAACAAAGGGCTAGCAAAGAGCTCCTAAAACCCTTGCATTCCTAGTAGAATCAATACCAACTCGGCCACGGCGAGAAAAATCAAACAACGTAATGAATTAGAGATGAGGCACTCATCTTATTGGCCGCCATCTTGGATGGCTGGGCTTTTATGTGAGGTGAAGAGAATAATGCTCTTTAGATTATTAGTTAGAAATTAAATACGGTGTATGAAGGAAATGTAATTTATGGAACTCTAAAAATGTTAAAAAGTTATTCGTATTAAATTAAGAAATAAGACCTGCGTATTTATACGACGTAGTCGTTTAAATACGCAGGTCATCAAATTTTATCGCATATCTTATTAATTTCTTAATTTAATAAAAATATATCAGTAAAGCATTGTAAATGCCAACAAACACCTATAGTCCCTAGTGTTTTTATCTGGACGTTTATGTTCTGTTGTGTGTGTTTGTAATAAATAACTATGACAATTAAATAAATGAAAACGATTAAAAAGTTAAATTTTTGCAATCAAAGAAAAATTAATATGAAAAATTTAAGATCTTGTATCCTAAATCCCAACAGAAAAAAGGCAAAGCTAAAAATATAAAATGTAACATATTATTTGTGCCCTACACTTTTTATTCACAACTACAAATCTGTGTTCTCAAACAAAATTACTATTTTATGCAGTAGAAGGGTTCATCTACATAAGACGGAGTGGCTTTGCGAGTCTTCGGGAGATAAACCTGAAACGTGGGAATTTTAACTAATTCTTTCAAAGACTATATGAACTGAGGTAGAAGAAACAGACATTTAAAAGCAATTAATCGTTTCACGGAACGTGGACGGCGTCTTCTCGGAGACAGAGTTTAGGTGTGAGCTAAGTGCCACGGGCCACGGTGTTATTTAGCTCCCTTTGAACGCTTCAGAATTTGTTACATACGGCTCGTCTACCTCAGTTTATCATCATCATCATCATCAAGTCTTTGTTAGTCTCCACTGCAAAAGCACCCTCTCTGTACTACCAGAGCCATATATTAGCCAGAGCAGTCAGAGGATTTGGCCTACACTCTCCACGCTGACCAGACTACCTCAGTTTATAAAGAAGTCTTTTATTTCTTTAACCCCGAAAAAACCGTGACAAAATGTATGAGTACTAGGACGTAATGACTTATCGAAGGTAGTCAGAAGCATCTCCAAAAGCAGCGCTATGGCTACAATAACGAGTACCAATACCTGAAACCAGTACCAATGTGACAAAAATCACCACCAAATTGGCAGAAAGATGATCACCCACATATTGAAAACAGAAAAAAGAAAGAAAAAGATTCGTAATCATATTAAAGCCCTTCAGGCGAGTAGGCGACCAAAACTGTTGATAAGAGTTCTTTCGGCGTTTCTTCTCTGCAGTGGTCGGCACCGAAACGCTAGTAGTCTGTAGCTTTTGAACAATTATTAATAAATACATATTATCTAATATGATAATTTTAAATATTATATGACGTGAAAAAGTGCCTGCAAAGGCCTATTTTCTGAATAAACGTTTCTGAATTCGTCGAGCTACACTAGTGTAGCCAGAAAATTATTATTTTGAGAGCCAGAACTAGAAACATCATCATCAAATTGGCAAAAAGATAGTCAAACCACATGATTAGTTACCAGGATATAAGAAAATACAAAGAGGTCACTTCTTGACTTCTCCCATGCATGACATGGATGTTTGGTTAAACGCGCTAATCTCAGGAACTACTGAACCGATTTCAAAAATTCTTTCACAATTGGATAGACATACTATTTATAAATGCCATAGGCTACGTATGTACCACGGGCGAAGCCAGGGCGGACTGCTAGTGTTGAGATAAAAATGCAAAAGTACCAGGGCATCATAACTCACCGACGATAACCAGAAGCAGCACTATGGCTACTATGACGAGCAGCAGCTCCAATATGATAAACTACGTCACCAAATTGGCAGATAGATGATCTTCCGATATGCTTAGGTACTAGGATATAAGAAAATACAAAGAGGTCACTTCTCCCATGATCTAGAAATGTCGTGATAAAAATGCACTCCTGGTACTCTTCCAGGGCATCATAACTCACCGACGGTGGTCAGAAGCATGTTGTCCAGCAGCAGGGCTATGGCGACGATGATGAGCACCAGCTTCCTAGACTCCCGGCACGCGTCGATCTTGGCGCGCCAGCTGCTGCCGAAGCCGTCGGACGCGACGCCCATGGTGGAAGGGGTTTTGGGGAACCTGAGGAGAAAGTATCATCATCAGGTCTTTTTCAGTCTCCACTGCAGGAGCACGGCCCTCTCTGTTCTACTTCATCATCAGGCGTTTTTAGTCTCCACCGCAAGAGTATGACCCTCTCTGTACAACATCGTCATTATCAGGTCTATTTAGGGTTCCGTAGTAAACAAGGAACCGTTATAGTTTCGTCATGTCTGACTGCCTGTCCGTCTGTCTGCGCTTTTACTCAGAGACTATAAGTACTTAAAAGCTATACTTAATTTGGTATGGGTATGTATAATAGTTATGCCAAAAAAGTGGTAGAAAATAATAATAAAAAAAATTGTTTTAGGCAACCCAACTTTAAAATGTACTCGAAAATGTAAAATGTCATACAATTTTCATTGTTTGATGTTTTTGGTCGGTAAACTGTGAGGTGCGAGTGTGAACAGTGTGAACTCAAAGTTGTCATTCGCAACTACGGAACCCTACACTGCGCGTGGCCCGACACGCACTTGGCCGGTTTTTTTAGTCTACATCTCTACACTGCAGAAGCACGACCCTCTCTGTACTACCAGAACCAGATATTAACCAGAGCAGTCACAGGAATTGGCCTACACTCTCCAAGCTGGCCAGACGGGTTGGAGAGACCTCTTTGTTACTTATGAGCTTTGTTTAGCTTGTGTTTCCTAAGTCACGTTTTATACGACATCCACAGGAAGAGGAGAACTCCTAGGAGTGGTCCTTTGTACTCTACTGGGAACCATACGGATTTATTACAGAGAAATTATACTCTTAACATATTTTAGTCAGGTGTGTCATCTCCAACTGCCGGTGGTTGTAAGTATCGCATTGTGGACAACGCTAGGTGGTATAAAAGGATCTGCAAATATAGCAGAAAACAGTCAAGGATTCTAATGGGAGCCCTGACCGGTCAATTTGAGAGCAACAGTCATCTATTCAAAATGAAAATCGTCGAAAGCCCACTATGTAGGGTATGTGAGGAATCGGAGGAAACAATGAGACACATTTTGTGTCGTTGGCTGATAAGCGGTTGGACCTCTTTGGATCGGCTTATCCTGATCTGGAGGACTACAGGCACTACGCACCATGTGATATTCTGAAGCTCATGCAGTCCTTCTTCAGGAATCACCGTGTGGGTGAGTAAGGTATGGGGTAAGTACAAAATATCCCAAAGGTTAGACGTGCTTCCGATTTATAATCGGCCCCAATTAAGATAAGAAGTATCGCATTGGGTACGTGCGCCTTTCGAGCTGCTGCTCTCTCATCCTCAACCATCCCAAAATCCTTTATCCCGTTCCCCCAGTCCAACATACTCCTACCTTACTTTCATTCAAAAAATGGTTTCGATGGGCAGCAGCGTCGGAACCGTGATAAGTCAAACAAACTACGCTCACCGACCCCACCACAACGCTCACAACCACAACGCTTGGCAGATGCCAAACATGGTAAGTATGGCACAACCCCATAATGAAAATCATAAAATAAAAAACAATGGAGGAGGCCCATGCCTAGCAGTGAACTTCTTGCTGGGATGATGAATATATTATGACTCCATCATGATGTATTGTCATTTGTCGCTAGTATTTCAGTCTCTCATTCGCATCTGAGCGGGTTATGGAACCCAGAGTCTGCTATTAATATAATCTTAATGGCGTTTCTTATCATGGACGCGCTAGAGACCGCGCCATCTACAACTTATGTAAGTGCTATAATTTTGCTAATGCTAACCAATTTCTAAAATGGCTTCATAAAATATCCTAAAAGAAAGATCCATAGATATCAGAATATGAAAGATCTCATCTTGGTAGCATTTCCATTCTTCAAAAACGCAAAAATGGCCTGGCTGAATATAAAAAATATTGCCTCAATTAAAAATAAAAATGACAGTTGACAATAGCGCTCGAAATTCAAAATGGCGGGCGGAAATGAGAGCGAGCGCTAACGAATGACTTCCAGACGCGTTCCGTTTTCAAACGATAATTTGAATTTTCTGGTTGACTAATAACTTTGGCTTTGATTGTGAAGTGCAGGCAATATTCATCGAGTTTTATTTTTCAACCTCCAAAAGTTTAAAATTCATCTGTAACTAGGTACGTTTAAAATGTTTTCAAATACTGAAAATTTTTGACAGAAACTTGGTATTTCATGGAACTTGGTCAGTGTGAAGATGTTACTTTTATGATACCAGTGACATAACAATATCTCGAACTCTTCCTAGCTTCGGAAGGCATTTTAAACAGTTGCTCCGGGCTTTCGTCATTGATGGCAGTCGTTAAGTTACATCAATGGCCTTTAGGCAGCTTGAAATATTAAATACATTTAAAACAGTTGCTGCGGGCTATCGTCATTGATGGCAGTCGTTAAGTTACATCAATGGCCTTTAGGCAGCTTGAAATATTAAGTACAATTGTTGGCCACTTAGCCGCACGAAAAACGAACAAGTTATTTTTTTTACTGCCAACAACGTACAAATTATTTTTTAAAGTCTAGCTCCATTTTTTTTAATGGACTACGTAGCTAGCTCCAAGTGAGCTTTTGCTACATCACCGGACTTTTGAGGTGAGGGCAGAGTGTCCTCAACCTGTAAGGTGAACATCACCAAAGGGCTCCCAGGAGGGACGGATGTGAGCTTTTCTACTTCACCGGGCGTTTGTCCATGGAGCCACCAAAAGCTAGGTGCAAGCTATGGAGTGAAGGAATCTCTTTACCAAACCCATTTGTTCTACCAGAGGAACCAGAGGAACTGAACCTTCCTCCTGAGCATAAACTACCATGGCTGACCTGGAAGTCTTTAAATAGACTTCGGACACACGTCGGTCGGAGCAAAGAAAATATGTCTAGATGGAGATTTTCTGATGACACAGTCTTGAGCTGTTTGTGTGGTGCGTTGCAAACAATAGCCCACCTGACTTCGTGCTCTGCGTGCCCGAACAACTGCACGCAGCAGGACCTAATGGATGCCACCGACAACGCGATTGGAGTGGCTAATTTCTGGGCCGCGACAATTTAATGTTTTTGCCATTGAAACGCTAAGAAGAAGACCGGGCGTTAGAGGTGAGGGCAGAGGGTCCTCAACCTAGGCAACATCACCAAAGGAGAGACGGACCACCGCTTTGTTTATCTTACGGTCACGTGATCTGTCGCGGCTTTAACATTTTTTCCCCATCACAAATACACAGCACAGCTTAAGAAGGTTTCACTTTAAAAATTCCAATTGGCGTAGGTAGTTCTTTCTTCGTAAAGAATACTTCGTTACAATCGATCCATCCATCCATCCATCAATCAGAACTTTTATAGTCTCCACTGCAGGAGCACGACCCTCTCTGTACTACCACAGCAATATATTAACCAGAGTAGTCAGAGGCTTTGGCCTACACTCTCCACGCTGGCCAGACGGGTTGGAGAGGTCTTTTTGATGTTTGTAAGCTTTGTTTAGCTTGTGTTTCCTAAGTCGTCTATTACGATATCCACGAAAAGACTTGGAGTGGTCCTATTCTACTCTGCCGGGAACCACACGGCAGATTACATTACAATCGATAACATTTAACCAATGTAAACCTCGATTCCCCAGCTTAATTCATAAAGCAATGGACGTCTGATTTCCCTCGAGAGCGACACTTAGACTAATCTACCGATTATTGAAGCGAAATGAAAGAAAGGAGATTATACTTATACATATAGCCTACTAGTACTTTATTATACACATCTCATCATCATATTTAAAATTCTAAAATAAGTTATTGTCATTATCATTGGCTGCCACAGGACAGCAGGCCGATTTGGTAACTCGGTGTACAACGATTTGATTGTCACTTTAGGATCCATTACGGTTTTCATATATTAAATTAAAAATAGTCATTCATACCGAAGCCGTAATGAATATTGAAGTTACAATGAAAATTATGTACACCGTAACTGTCAAAAGTTAGCAAATAGGCCTGCAGGCATGTATGCCTAGTGTGGGGCCACTAGTAATCAATAGTTCTTAGCCTTAATCGTACGATTTGTTCTCAGAGACTCGCATAGATGGCGCCACTCGAAACTACACAACATTGTATCTACCGTATTATGAGAATATAAAAACATGATTCACAAAATATATCTTATTAAAAATCAAAACAATATTTTGAGGTATAATATTTTAAAATGACACCGTATTTTTAGTAAGTTAAAGGCTAACGCAGATTACCGCCATCTAGTATCGAGTAGCAAGCAACACTCCTGCGCCATACATTCGCCTGCTTTTCGCAACCTTAATTTGGTCCAATATTTTTGTATGAGGTGGGCAGTCTATTACGATAGTATTATATTGTCTTTGGTTCCACATTACACACACTGTGACCTAGATTAAGTCATTTGTTTAAATAAACTGTGTGGTTCCCGGCAGCCGCCGTGTGGTTCCCGGCACCCGCCGTGTGGTTCCCGGCAGAGTAGAATAGGACCACTCCAAGTCATCCCGTGGATGTCGTAAAAAGCGACTAAGGAAAAACAAGCTAAACAAAGCTTATAAACATCAAAGAGACCTCTCCAACCCGTCTGGCCAGCGTGGAGAGTGTAGGCCAAATCCTCTGACTACTCAAGCTAATATATGGCTCTGGTAGTACAGAGAGGGTCGTGCTCCTGCAGTGGAGACTAGAAAGACCTGATGATGATAAATAAACTATTTTGTATTTTATGTATCTAATTACTAAATCTTCCATGCTGGTTTGGAAGAAAAGAAAAACATAGAATATACCAGCTGCTTTTCTTCCCGCGCAGATCGTAAAAGCCGGTCAAGGGACCGGGTAATCTAAAGAATCGCATCAATTGGCGATGCGGCTAGCAACTCATCACTTTTTGATTTCGCTTTCCACCTTTACGCTTACTAACAAGCTGAACGGGCCTTTGGGTTTCTTGACCTTAGACTCTGTCTACCCCGCGAGAAATAAAGACGTGGTATGTATGTATGTATCTAATAACTAGCGATTTTTCCGCAACTTCAGGTGACTGGAGGTGCATTAACAGGGAACAAAAATGTTAAAATACTTATATAATGGTAGAGTGGTACAAACCCCTTCATGATGTAAGTTAGCACAATTATAGGATTTTTAAAAATTAAACCCCGGAGGTGAAATAGCCCCCTATTTCACCTCCGGGGTTGAATTTTTAAAAATCCTTTATTAGTGCATTTTTTAAATCTAAAGATCAGTCCGCAACATCATCCCCTTCTCCATACCCTCATGTAATAATAACATATCTTTTCACAATCCCATACTTAGGATTTGCCGCGAATACAATAAATTGTTCCAAACGTATGACCATGAAGAAGCACCTGACATCTATAGTTTGTCATTGAATAGTTTTAAATATAGGATACGGCAACTGCTTTCCTAGCTTTCTCATCATAATTATATATATTTTTGTATTTAGCACCATCACTTATGTATACTATTAATTTTTCCATTTAAATATCACTATATTGTATTTTTTATTTGTCCACCCAAATTTATATTAAAATAGTACCTACTTAATTTTCTCACCATTATATTGGTTTCGTGTTTGTAGTTTTTCATATAAAAAGTATTACCTAGATATACCCTTGTATTAAGTATGTTTATATTGTCAACAACAAAGTTTAGCATGCGTGCGCACTGTGTTCTTGGTTTTGCAACCAGCCATTGAATCCATTGATTAGTTTATTGTATAATGAATAGTTGTGAATGAAATGAAAATGAAAAATGAAAATGTTTTATTTCTTTAACATTTGTTCTTAACATATTAGTGGCAGAAGCCTCCTTTTAGACTTAACATACGTTAAAGTTGTAAGACTGTTTTGTGTGCCAATAAATAAAATAAATAAAAAAAAATCTTTTTTTTTGCTTTATTCGCTAAAGCTCATACGTTACAGCCACAATGTTTTATAGTTTTGCTTGAAATTTTCATGTTTTTATACTAAAAAACGGGCCCTGGGCTCAGAAGTATCACACCTAGGGATGCGAGCGGTAAACAATTAAAAAAAAAAAGGTTGAAAGACGATGAAAATATCTCTATCTGGTCCCGGTAAAAGCTCTCTAGACCATATATCCCAAAATCGCCCATTTCCGATTAAATTTTTCTGTGTTAAACAGCATTTCTTAAAATAAAGGTGTCTATCTTCACTACATATTAAAAAAGTCAAGTCAAAGTCCGCGTCTGTCTATCTGTTTGTTCGCGATAAACTCAAAAACGACTGAATAGATTTTCATGTGGTTTTCACTAATATACAGAGTGATTCATGAGGAAGTTTTATAGGTATAACACATGCCCGGGCGTAGCCGGGGAAGGCTGCTAGTTAAGTATAAATGAAAACTGTATGTTTTTAGCTTAAACATTAAACTGCGCATTTACACAGTCGTAAAGGAGATAAATAAATAAATATATACGGACAAATCACACAGATTGAGCTAGCCCCAAAGTAAGTTCGAGACTTGTGTTATGGGATACTAACTCAACGATACTATATTTTATAATAGATACTTATATAGATAAACATTCAAGACCCAGGTCAATCTGAAAAAGATCATTTTCCATCTTGACCTGACCGGGAATCGAACCCGGGACCATCCGTGTCGCAGGCTGGCGTGTTGACCGCTGCGCCACGGAGCTCGTCAGATAAAATAACAATGATTGCTCGCAACACGCGCGAGACATCCGTAAGTTGGCACTTCCTGTAACCGAGACATATTGGCAGTAATCTAGATAAAGTAGTGTCATTGCCACACATACGATTACTACACACTTTTAGTAAACTACTGTTTATTAAAACTGTTTAGTAAAAATACTTATGTTTTCTTATGTTTTCGCGATTGTTACACATTTAAATAAAATTATTTTAATACGGTTTTTGTCGCGTTTATTACATTATTTATACACCTGACGTTTCGAGCACTTTACAGTGTTCGTGGTCGCAGGTAGACTGAGTTGACATTTGTCTAGTATTTTATAAGAACTGCAAAATCTACCGCCTAATATATAATATTTATACTTAGATACGATAAGTAAGAATAAGTGATTGGTGTCATGAGATTTAATTATTGAATGATTAATTCCGGTTGAAAAATAGCCGTGTGGGTTCCAGCACAGTAGAATAGGGCCACTCCAAGTCTTCCCGTGGATGTCGTAGAAGGCGACTTAGGAAACATAAGCTAAACAAAGCTAATGAACATCCAAGAGACTTCTCCAACCCGTCTGGCCAACGTGGAGAGTGTAGGCCAAATCTTTCGAATGCTCTGGTTAATATGGCTCTGGTAGTAAAGAGAAGGTCATGCTCCTGCAGTGGAGACTAAAAAAGACCTGATGAAGAAGAAAGAAGATAAAATTACAATGATTGCTCGCAACACGCGCGAGACATCCGTAAGTTGTCACTTCCTGTAACCGAGACATATTGACAATAATCCTGGTAAAGTAGTGTTATTGTCACACATGCTATTCTAAATAACCACTAAAAGAAACAAAACGTTAATCTTTTGTCGCGGTCACAATCACTATTATTATTACTACGGGACTACGCGATTGTTTTTCAGATTTGTCTGATATTTCAACAACATTGCAGCTGCACTCTTCACAGACCAACTTATTTGGCAGCGGTCAACACGCCTGTCAGCGACACGGATGGTCCCGGGTTCGATCCCTGGTCAGGTCAAGATGAAAAACGATCTTTTTCAGATTGACCTGGGTCTTGGATGTTTATCTATATAAGTATCTATTATAAAATATAGTATCGTTGAGTTAGTATCCCATAACACAAGTCTCGAACTTACTTTGGGGCTAGCTCAATCTGTGTGATTTGTCTGTATATATTTATTTATTTATTATATCTTTCTATTATAAGTAAAAGTAAGTGATTGGTAACATGTTAATTATCCTGGAATAATTAATGGCAGTTAGAAAATAGATTTAGACATCTTTACATAACTTCGCAATACGTGTGATACATACGCTAAATAAGTACTTCCTGTAACCGAGACATATTGCCAGTAATCTAGGTAGTGTCATTGCCACACGTGTGATTTGTATTTGTACATTTTTACCTATCATAAACAGTGGTTTATTTTGATTTTTACGTATCGTAGTATTTGTAGGAAAAATACTGACTGACCCACCAAGAATAGGTAGGTAATGATTTTTGCGCGGACGTATATACGTCTCGTATGTCTGTTGGATTTTCTGGTGGATTTTCCGTTGGACTTTTTTTGGGGTCCCGTTTTTACCCTTTGGGTACGAAACCCTAAAAATATCTAAACCTAAGGTAGGAAAACAGGGGATGATTGATTTGTGCTTTTTAACTTGTTTAGACAGTTTTTTTTTTTGTTTAACACACACAGTTACAAGAACTTTTGTAAGACAGTTAGAAGAACTTATAACTGTCTAGCTCAGGACCGTGATAGTGACTACAAAAAGGTCCTTAGCAATATTAGGGTCCTTAGTTCCTTTATGCTGATTACAATTTTGAAAAACTCTCAGGAAGTGGATCTTCGAAAAAAATCTATGTAATTTATAAAAACTGCTCACAAACTTTCACGAGAATCGGTTGAGAAATCCAAACTGTAAATGGTAGCACCCGGTCAACGGGACAGATGGTCAGAAGGACATACGAAAGAATTTCCAGACACGCTGAAACGGGGACGCTTCTCGCTCCCCCAGTTAATCAACAATTTGAGAACAATTTATTTTTACATTTAACTACCAATATGGATAAGTTATATAAAATTTTAAATGATAAGCAACCCCTAATACAAAAACCCTTTATCTTGTTTAAACCCTTGTGTTTCTTGGCTGAACCAATTTCGATAAAATGTATAAGAATCATCCCCAAGAAACCTGCTTTCAAAAAAACCGCATCAAAATCGGTTCACTCGTTTTAGAGGTACGGTGCCTCAGATAGAAACACAGAGAGAGGCTACTAAAAGGTACCCTCTTGAACTTTTATTTTTAAATTGCTTTTATACGCCTATAGAAACATATATTTTCAAAATTTTTCAATTGCCTACTTATAACAGTTTAAAAGATACGGCATTTAGTGGAACTTAACAAATAGGGTCCTGTTGGAACCGATTGAAAAAAAAAAGAGTTAAAAATGTTATTTAAAATATTAAATAAAATTAATTTTACGAGTCTATCTTCAAACATGAACACTGTAAAGTGTTCGAAACGTTAGTGTATAAATAATGTAATAAACGCAATAAACCGTATTAAAGGTTATTTTATTTAAATGCGAATGATCACGATTTTTTTTTTAAAACGTACATATTAGTCAAAATGATAAGTTATACGCTTAATTGCTAAATAAAACTTTTTCAAATTTATATGGGAACTATTTCAGGGTATACCTTTTCCAATAAAGAAATAATTATCAAAATCGGAGTACTCTGCAAAAAGTTATGACTGGTCAAACTTAAAAAAAAAAATATGCTCGTCGAGAAACTCCTTCGGTGTTACGTTGGTTAAAAAACTGCGATTAACGTAAAAAATTCCGCAAAATTTTTATTGAATTTTACAAGCACATTAAACATTTTTGAACCCTCTCCTTAACGCGTACGATAAGAGGATGTCAAGTACGTGCCGAAGAGCCTCTCAATGAAGTGAGAGTATTCAAAGTATGTAAATTTACATTCAAAATCTAGAAAACCCATACAACATATATTTCTAAAAAATGGAGAATATAAAAAAAATACTTACTCTAAATACTAATCTTCAATGCAACTCCATCCATCGTTCATCGGAAAATAAAATCAAAAAATAATTGTTCAGTTTTCTTAACAAAAAGACGACCGTCCGCCGCGGAGCCTCAAAGCCAACTATGTTCAGCACAATTCGAAATTTGAAATCCGACTTCGAATGCGTCCAGAAATAGTTGAGCTCTGATATAAACGCTCTCTTCCCCTGACTTCGCTATTTTTATGACGGCGAAGGAAGCGAGGGAGATCATTGTATATTGGACATCCCTTATCAAGCCACAATATTGCCTATTATTCGAATCTGGTCGTATTGCGTTGTCGTTAAGGTTTATTTTGGTATGCAATATAGGTTTTCATGGTTATTGGTAGTATGTACGCAGTTTTCAGCTGTATTACGTAAGGATTAAGACTCAAAATGTTATGTGTCGTCGTTTAGAGCTACAGGTTTTCGATATGGTCACGCTGAAAGTGCGCGTTAGAGATTAGGGAAAAAGTCGTAACTGAAAAAGATTTCCTTTTATGATCTTGACGGGCGGTGCTGGACTTTTCATATTACTTAACTAGTCTTTAACTCAGGGTTTCGCTTGAGTTGCCCGATGGACCAGTGAGCGTGAGCCTTTTAACACTTATGTTAAGCAACCCAGGGCGCAGTCCTCACTTGAATGGGTAACCGCAAGTGGCATAAAAATATCTCGAGTTTCTTCGTGCTTTGGGAAGCCGTTGATCCTGGATTTCAATATTGATGGCAGTCTTAGTCAGATGCCTACAGGCAGCTTAAAAATGTGACACCAATAGTAGTAGTAGTACGAAAAACAAACAAACAGGGTTTTCGCTTGCATTTTCAGGAAAATAAATACTATATCAGCAAAAGAATACTTATGACTTCTACTGGCAATCTGTATTTCAAAAAAATAAAAACAAAAATGTAATAAAAATAGTTAACTGTATGGAAAAGCACATGGCTTTCTTCTCAAAAAAGCTTTTTTTTAAAGTAACTATTGTTCCGCAATGGTAGTTCACAAGGTTATAATTTCTATACATTATAAATGCGCATGCCTTCAGAGCTTTGGGCCAAAATTGCTTCATCGTGGACCACAACTAATGGACACCGGCGACCTGGAAGACCCCGACGGAGATGGCGCGACGACCTAGCTTGGTTGGCCAAACAAAGCCCAAAGCAGAGAAGAATGGAAAGCAGAGAGGGAGGCCTTTGCCCAGCAGTGGGATTTAACAGGCTAGCAAATGAAAATATAAATCCACAGTCCTTGAGCACAATAGAACTAGTAAAACAAACACAAACGGAAACAACTTCACAATATGAATCTAAAATCTCAAGATTAATAAAAATCACAATCTTTACTCCCATCGTAACAGCGGCAATAAAAATAAAATTTAATCATATCCACGTACGACCGTCTGCTCCTAGAGCCTTCGGAGAGTCCTTAATTTTTGTTGCCGTCTCTGTCTAACACTGTAGGTTTGGTAGTGCTGTCTCTTTCTTCACTTAAAAGCGGGGTCCTATCCTTTTGGTGGATATAGCTAGATATTTTCGCGCGGCGTTGCCTGCTTTTGCGAGGAATTGAATTTGGTTCACCAATTATATGAATGCTGTTAAATAAAATTTAAAATGCTGTATCTCATGAACCGTGATATCAAGACAGGCAAAATTTTCATAAAGTCATCTTGGTTTAATAATAAAAAAAAATAACAAAAAAAAATTCGGGATATGTATTTAAATTTCCGCTATATTAAAAAATACTAAAGACAGAATGAAATAAATATTGGACAAACGTGAGATATTTCGTCGTTTTTAGGGATCCGTAGTAAACAAGGAACCCTTATAGTTTCACCATGTCTGTCTGTCTGTCTGTGGTATGGGTATGTATATTAATCATGCCAAAAAAGTGGTAGAAAAAAATGTAGAAAATATTTTTTTTAGGGTAGCTCCCATCAATCAATCAATCAATCAATATTTATTTGCAAGAATACAGTAATACAAAAATGTTAAAATTACTATTAGGTACATGTATTCAACCTTAGAGCAAGGCATGCAAATGTTAAAATGGTACATTATTAAAAAGTCAAGTTATAGAAAATAAATATAAACGTTAAAAAAAAATCACAAGTTATTTTGATTACAATAGATTGAATATTCATTAATGTCATAAAAAGTATTTTCTAACAGCCATGCAGTCAAAACATTGTCAAATTTCTTTCCATTTAGTTCTCGCATTGAATTCGGAAGCTTGTGATATATGGTGATACACATATTATAAACATTGTTTTTGTATATATAGGAATAAGATGCTGGTTTGTCCAATAAATTATTATATTGTCGTCGCTGTGGTCTTAAACGAACTTGGTCACGATACGTATAAAAATCTGGGTATTTTTTAACAAATAGACACACTTCTCTTATATACATTGATGCTACGGTTAGTATTTTAAGATCTTTAAATAATGGACGACACGAGTCTAAGAAATAAGCGTTACAGATTGCTCTTACACATTTTTTCTGAATAATAAAGACTCGCTTAACATCTACTGAGTTTCCCCACATTATTAATCCGTAACTATGAACAGAAGCTACATAGCCATAATAAGCCATTAGAGCCGCCTCTGTTGACACAGTTTGTCTTATCCTCTTTATTGCAAAAACAAATTTGTTTAATTTAAGGCAAACAGCATTTACATGTTCTTTCCAGTTAAGATGTGAATCTAAATTAAATCCAAGAAATTTAAATGAATTAACAATGTCAATATTAGTATTATTATAATTAATCTGAAGATGTAAAGGTCGTGCTTGATAAGAATAAAATTCCATAACTTTTGTTTTCATTAAATTAATATCAAGTTTGTTATTAGTCATCCAATTTATTACGTCTGTTAAAGCTTTTGTAATTGTATCTTCTGCCGTTTGTCTATCCTGACATTTAACAACTACTGTTGTGTCATCTGCAAATAAGATACACTTGTTTGAGGTACTTTTAGGCATACTATTTACATATAGTAAAAAAAGAAGGGGCCCTAAGACACTACCTTGAGGTACACCTTTATCATTATGCTGCCACTCAGATGAAAATGTTTGTTTAATAGAAGTGTTTTTGGAATTTGTCAAGTAAAGTGGGGGAGTAATTTTTTTTTCTCTACATACCCATCGTGTGGAGTATCGGCAAATAGGTCTTTAAAAAATATTGTGAGGTTGAGATCACCATTTCCGAAATATTTAAATTAAAAATTTTTGTAAAAGGTAAGTTGTTCCCACTCAGTATTTGATTCCATTTCTATTTACAATACGTAATATAAAAAAACTCTTTGACCAAATTCACAATTCTACTAGCGTCAATTACAATAATTTTAGTTCATTATATTTTCTCATTCACAATTTCATATTTTATGTCAAGAAATGTATTTAATTATTAACAAAAATGTCATGAATTTTATGAAAAATTTATTGGAGTTTATATTTTATATGCATAATTTTATTTTGTATACATAAACAAAGACAATACCTATATTATATTGTCTTTGACATAAATTACTTGGTTCTTAAATCGTAGCAAGCTCGCTACGCGTGTAGCATGCATGCTACGATCGCTACGAACGCCTACGCCACAGTAGCTGGCGTAGGCTGGAGCTACAAATCGTAGCACTTATATTTAAATAAATACACTTTTACTTTTTAATTGGTTCATATGCTTTAAGGGGCGACCCAGACTGTCAAATGGTCAACTTTTTCCATGTTAACAATGAATGAATCTAAAAAAAAATTCGACATTTTCATACGAATTTCCGGGCCGACCGAACAAGTATTTTATGTTAGTTCAGTAGATAAAACGTAAAAAGGTAACAAACGTACAAACAAGTATACAAATCTTACTTGCGCATTTACAATATTAATTACGATTGGGATTGATTAATCGACAAAAGAAAATATCATATTCAATATTTTTTGCTTAACTAACTACCGGACAGAATTAAATGTTACTAGCTGTTACCCGCGGCTTCGTCCGCGTGATATGTAGCTTATGTTCTTTTCAGTACCCTAAACTATGTGTATGGAAATTTCATGATGATGGGTTCAGTAGATAGAGCGTGAAAGCGTAAGAAACAAACAAACTCACATTCGCATTTAAAATATTAGGTAGGAAGTTTGGATGAGGATAGTTAGGATTAGAATAGTAAGGATAGTTCGTTTTATTTTATTACTATTCGTTTATTCCTAAATTTAGAAATCTAGTCGAAAGTATATGGCGACGGTAGAAGATCATCTCTTAGATTATAAAGCCTAGATAGACTTGTTTATATGGGATATATTTTGCATTCACAATGCTATTTTACCTTATTTATTAATTACGGGCTTGAAGCGCGGTGGCGTAATTGGCAACGCATAGATCGTACTGAGATCTAGACGCAGGTTCAAGTCCTGCCCGCGTGGCATTCTTTTCACCATTTCTTATTTTTTTTATTTAATAAATAAGCCTAGATAGACTCTTTTAGCGTTGAAACGTAAAAAAACTGTGTCCAACCCAAAGTCGGCCGCGCACACACACAGCTACAAATTTGACGGATTTTGAGGGCATAAATTGACAGGACGCGTGTGATAATACAAAGCTGTCACGCACACAAGCATCGAAAAGTTGGCCAGTTTTTAAATCATTGAAATAAAGGCATAGGTCATGCATGGATCTAAGAATAATCAGGATATGCCCTTGGAAAATGTAACAGTGACGCACATAAAAATCCCTACACTCGTGTCGCGACACTAGCGCACGCACACATCGGCACAAAAATCCCTACACTTTTCCCCGGTCGAACGAAATGTCAAATTTCCCAAATGTCAAATACATGCTGCACACATGTGACTTGATGTGACGTAAGTTATGCTTCACTTTTGATGTGTCTAATGCCGGGTCCATATTATTCCTAAGTCCATGAGGTCATGACAGTGTCTAGAGAGTAATTATAGTCAAAGTATCTAAATAACGGACGAATATAATAATCTCTTTGACTTTATGTCAAAGCGGCTTATCGAGGTATCACGTGACCAAAGGGCTGGCAATTACTTGGCACAAAGGATAAGCATTGCCATCCAACGTGGCAATGCTGCCAGCCTTTTGGGCACGTTACCGCGAGGTGATGGTTTGCAGGGACTATATAATTTGTAAATAGTTTAATTAATTTTAAGTAGTTTTAATTATTATTATTCATTTAGATATACATATACATACGTTTTATATATGTTATTTTAGACCCTGGAAACTTGCGCTATTTCCCTCATCGTTTACATCTATATTTCTAAATCTAGTCAAAAGAATATGGCGACGGTGGAAGACCATCTTTAGAGTATTTCGCGCCACTACCAGTGATTAACGTATAGTGCAGAATGATGTACTCGCGATGGAGCACAGCAGTGGTGTGGAGAAGAAATGTGTACATTTTTGTTAATTTTCAGCCTCCTTGGCACAGTGGTAAACAGGTCAGCCGGCAACACGTGGGGCCCGGGTTCGTTCCACGGCTAGGTCATGATGGAATTTTTTGGATTGGCCTGGGTCTTGGATCTAAAGGTATAATATAAAATAGTGTATCGTTGAGTTGGTATCCTACGACACACATGTGTTCATTACTTATTGTGGGGCTAGCTCAATCTGTAATTTACTATATATATATATGGTTGTGTGTGCGTTTTTGGCGGTAATGAGTAGTTGTCTATGCTAATCGATGAATAATACAAAAATACTATAAAACCGACCTACACTCGATACAACTGATACTTACAAGCAACCAAGTATTAATCATTAAGTAGGTACATTTAGTTATTGTTTATATTTTCTTTTATCTAGTATTATATTCATTTCATTGTTAGATCGAAACCTTTGATTTAATTAACTTACATAATTAAGTCTACCTAGGAAGAACGGATACTCCAAACACAAGTATATTATATACTTAAATGGAGGCTCCAACCACAACTTTGTTACCCTTTGTAAGTGATTGAATAAATACTTTTTCATTTTTTTCATTTAATAAGATATTTTTAATTTGATTCGATTTGAGAGTAACAGAATAAAATCGGGATGGCGCTAGTTCTGCTGATGTTAGTTTAATTTTTTATTTTTGTTTTGAATCGATAATGTAGCTTCAAGTAAGGTTTCGCTATTTAATGAGCGTTTGAGGCGAGGCGAGGCCCTAGACCTGTAAGGTGACCATTACCAAGGCCCAGGAGGAACGGACTTTGGCTTTGGGCATTGCCTGTGTGTGTAAGGCTTACCATATATATATGTATATATATATATATGGTTGTGTGTGCGTTTTTGGCGGTAACTGACAGTTATTATGTTTGATGTAAAAACTCTGAATAAAAGTTTTGTTTTTTCTTTTGTGCACAACCTTTTTGCTTGTTAAATTAGATCAGTTGTCACCTTTAAACAACACAAATTGCCCACTAATCAACTCCACGCGTTTCCCTGTCCATTTTATCATCTCTAAGGGTCTCTTTAAGTGTCAGACAGAGAGGCCACCGGTCAGCGGTGAGAGCAAGCGAGACAATAGATACGTCACAGAGCAGATGAAATTTCATACGTGTACTTATTGTAGCTGTGTGGGTAATGAATGAGTAATGACCAGTGAATTAAAATAAGACGCGAATAGGCTTTAGTGTGGGCGTAAAAGATTGAGTACTCTTCTTTGTGAGCCAGAGGAATAAAAAAACCCGTCGAGGGTTTGTGGTGGGAAGTCAAGGGGTACAGTTGTCGTTTGCCTTAGACGATTTTGCAAATTGATTTAAGTGGACTTTATAATATGAAATTGGTGTAGTTTGGTGTTGTAAATGCTCGTGCTCGAGAACAATTTATGAAATAGTTAAAGTAGACTGTTAAATAGACTCATATAGATTTGTCATCAGAAGCTCGCACGAGGCTTCCAGAGAACCTCCGCCATCTTTGATGCCACATACCGTACAACACTGATACTTAAGTATCTCATTATGCTGGACATTGGCAGAATCACTGAAATCTCGGTGGAAGCCATAATTTGAAAGAAGAAAGAAAGAAAAAACCCGTCAAGTGCGAGTTGCACACATTAAGACTTGCTTATTAGTTAGGAAGGCCCTGAACGCGCATGTCTCTATACAAACGGACAAAGGGAATTGTGGCAAAATTTGATAATTTTTGTGTGAAATTCAGCATTCAATAAATTGATCTCGTTATAATCTACGTACGTCCCAATACAGCTTTGTAAATTGACAATGGTTTGAGAATTATAAGCCTCTCAACTTTTCTATACAAATTTTAAAAGGCTCATAATTATCAAACCATTGATATTTTAACTAAACTATATAGGAACTCAGGACTATCTACTCAGGCTAGTATATGCCTCTGTTAGTGCAGAGAGGGTCGTGCTCCTGCAGTGGAGACTAAAAAGGCCTGATGATGATGATGATATAGGAACGTACGTAACGAACAGGTGAGTGACAGGTATGGTATCGGGTTAGCGCTCCTGGCATTCCGAGCAACAGCTTACTAATCCCAAATCCATCCAAAGTCCAAACAAGTATCATCCCATATCGTTATCGCTTTCCTCCAGCCCAATAAATTCCTACCCTCCCTTCGTTAAAAAAAGGATTTCGATGGATAGATGCTCAGAAAACTAACAGGTGATTCCCCTAACCCCTCTAATCCGGGCAATGTTACTGCTAATCAAGTGGCTCATCAGCTTTTGTTAAATGGTAAAGCTTCATGTCATCTTCCCAAAAGAACCAAAATAGCTGATCAGGATTGCTCTGAGTCAGACATTACAAAACCCTTTGATGTTGCCGATATTGTTGCTGCGATAAGAGCGCTCAAAAGTGGAAAAACTGCAGGGTATGATGACTTGACAGTCGATCAACTGAAACACCTGGATCCAATTGCAATTTCTTGGCTTCTGGCTCTTTTTAATGACTGCTTAAAATTCGCAAAAATTCCACGCATCTGGCGAAAAGTCAAAGTTATCGCGTTGCTTAAGCCAGGTAAGTCCCCATCTGACCGGAACAGCTATCGCCCAATATCTTTACTATGCCACACATACAAGCTGTTTGAAAGGCTTCTTTTAAATCGACTAACACCAATAATAGATCCAATAATAGATAAAATAAGGTAATAGGTGCTACGAAATATGTAGCGCGCCTACGCACACGACTGTGTCGTAGGCGATCGTAGTAATCGTAGAACGCATGCTACGCGCGTAGCAAGCGTGCTACGATTAGTGATTAGTAATTATTTAAGAATATAATAAGATGGTCAGGAGTATGTAGCAATGTTGATTTGTTATCCAATGCAGCATTTTATATGTTATCAACTCAGGTGTGTGATTCTTTGTAATGTTCTGAATTCTTTAATAAGATGTACGAACAAAAAAATAAATATCACTATTTTTATATTATAAAACAAAGTCCTCCGCCGCGTCTGTTTGTCTGTCTGTCTGTTCGCGATAAACTCAAAAACTACTCCACGGATTTTCATACGGTTTTCACCAATAGATAGAGTGATTCACGAGGAAGGTTTTAAGGTATAATACATGCCCGGGCGCAGCCGGGTAGGGCTGCTAGTAAATATATATGTTCCTCAACTGTCTGTCCGGTGGTTGAAAATGGCTTTGTATACGCGCGCCCGGCCTCCCGAGTTACCACTTTTTCATCTCCAATCCATCTGAGCCAACAGAATCCCAAATACCTTTATCCTGTTCCTTTCATCGCATAAAAAAAACTATTTCGATGAGCAGCAACGTCGGAACAGAGATCAGCCAAACACATGCGCTCACCAATCCGTCTGCCAAGCGTGGTGAGTATGGAAAACCCCCTATGAAAAAAAAAACCATGAAAAATAAAGACATACAAAAAAACCGACGTCAAGTAAAAAATTAAACAAAAAACTAAAAAAAATCTAGCTTCTTTACTACGGAAAATCGCGGAAAATGCATGGGGGTGATTCCTTAGGTGAACAACTTAAATTAAATATAATTAATTAAAACTAAATTAACCTAAACAAAAAGAAAATTATTATTCCAATCTAAAACAAATCTAACCTATAAACATACCTATAAATAAAAAATGTCCCGCAGGTCATTGCCCTGCAGTAATGTGCCCAGAAGAATGCTAATTCTTTGAGCGAAATAGCTACCAGCCAGTCATTGGACACCTCGACCTCACCTTAAGTGAAGGCATCTGAATTTTTCCTTTGGACGTCTATCAACGGGCCACCCTGTATAGGGAGAAATCATACAAATTGAGCTAACCCCACAGTAAGATGTGAAGTTGTGTCACAGGATGCTAACGCAATGATACTATATTTTATAAAAAATGACCTAAGGCTGGTGCGCAGTTTGGCCAAAAATTGAATTGAACAGCGAGGCAATGCCACCAGCCTTCTTTTGTTTGTAAAAAAATATATATATATACGGACAAATCACACAGATTGAGCTAGCCCCAAAGTAAGTTCGAGTGTTGTGTTATGGGATACTAACTCATCGGTACTATATTTTTTATCTTTGCACCCTGCCTGCTGACCGCAGCGACCTAGACTAATTTTTTTTATAAAATTTATAAGTATTAGTTTATAAGAGTTTTCGTTTTTTTTTTTCTAATTTAATATACCTAGTTTTAATTTAATTGTAGTATATAGTTATTATTCATCGTCATCGTCATCACCGTCAGGTCTTTTTAGTCTCCACTGCAGGAGCACGACCCTCTCTGTACTACTAGAGCCATATATTAGTCAGAAGATTTAGCCTACACTCTCCACGCTGGCCAGACGGGTTGGAGAGGTCTCTTTGATGTTAATAAGTTTTGTTTAGCTTGTGTTTCCTTGTCGCCTTTTACGACATCCACGGAATGACTTGGAGTGGTCCTATTATACTCTGCCCTAGTTTTAATTTAATTTTAGTTTATAGTTATTAGTAATATGTCTCTTTTTAGTTCTGTCTGAAATAAGTAATTAAATAAATCTTAAAGAATAGATACTTACATAGATAAACAGTTAAGACACAGGCCAATCAGAAAAATAACATTTTCCATCAACCTGGCCGGGGATCGAACCCGGGACCGCTCGTGTCGTAGGCTACCGTTATCCACTGCGCCATGGAGGCTACCAGAGAGAAACAAAGTCTCCGTGAGACCCCTTTTTGGTTGATTGAAAAAAATAATATATGTATATCTGTGAATAATATCTATCGCGGCAACGCCGTGTCTTTGTCAGTATTGGACTAATTTAACGCGAACTTTACTTAGCGAAGCTTTCTCCAAGTTCTTCGCTAGTTTTTAACCGATCACCCAAAAAAGAAAAGTTATGTTCTTTGTACGTTGTTTTAACTATGGCGCAATAAAGATAATATTGTATTGTTATATTTTTAGTGTTCATGTGTGAATGTGAATTTCTTTATTCGACCATAAGCAATGTTCCGCGACTTTGTCCGCGTAAATTATAGACTATGTCACCCGCAGATAAATAAGCTATCTATAGGTAAAAAGTTTTGACTTTCGATACAGTAGTTTCGGAGCTTATTCAATGTAAACAAGTAATCAACCAAATCTTTGTTATACATAGCCTATGTCCTTTTCAGTACCATAACCTATGTGTATGCAAAATTTCGTGATGATCGGTTTGGTAGATACGGCGTGAAAGCGTATCAAACAAACAAATAAACAAACAAACTCACTTTCGCATTTATAATATTAGTTAGGATATTATTATATATTATATTATAATATTATATAGTTGGGATGGGATATATTATATATAAACATATATGGGATGTTATTTAAACCAAAAGACCGAGGGATCTTGACAGCTACGAGCATTAATAACAATATAAAGTTATCTAAAACAATGGCCACTTGTAACCTGTTTAAGAAATAATTTATTCCAATTCGCCATCTCTATTGTATTGAGCAATTTTATCCTCCATTTTCCTTTACAAATTGAGTTGCGATCTAAAATCGACCGTGAAAGCAGGTAACTAAGGATCAAAATTGTCTAATTCAACATGAGTATTTATGTCATAGACACTATAGAAAATAGAGCCTCAATGTTTTAATTTAAAAATATTTATGACTCAGTCTTGTGGTTCCCGGTAGAGTAGAAGAGGACCACTCCAAGTCTTCCCGTGGATGTCGTAAAAGGCGACGTAGGGAACATAAGCTAAACAAAGCTTGTAAATATTAAAGAGACCTGTCCAACCCGTTTGGCTAGCGTGAGGAGTATAGGCCAAATCCTCTGACTGCTCTGGCTAATATATGGCTCTGGTAGTCAGAGAGGGTCGTGCTCCTGCTGTGGAGACTAAAAAAGCCCTGATGATGATGATGGATATTTATGACTAGTGTTCTTTTCTTACCGAATCATAGAACAGGTTATCGATTTGACCCATATGTAGTAGCATACGAGTCTAAGGGATAGGATAAGGAATGAGTATGTGAGAGGTAGCACAAAAGTAGCCCCAATAACAGAAAAGCTTAGGCGTAATAGATTGGAATGGTACGGCCATGTTATGCGGAGAGAAGAGAGCCATATTACTAGAAGGGTACTGGAAATGAAAGTTACTGGAAACCAGAATAGAGGGAGGCCAAAGAAAAGATGGATGGAGTGTGTGAAGGAGGATATGGAGAAAAAGAAGGTGACGAAGGAGATGGCTCGTGATAGAGCGAAATGGAAAAGGCTTATATGCTGTCCCGACCCCACATAAGTGGGATAAGGTGAGGAAGGAGAAGAACAAATAGTAGCGTACGAGTCTAAATGATAATTTCCGACTTAAAAAAAGAGGATCTTACTTTGGCCCGTATGTTTGCATGAATTGTAACATTCTAGGGAAGTTTTATGTATGCAAGGATTTTATTTCTTAAAGCCGGTTCCTTTTTTACTAAACTATATTGTAGGTGTATTACCCAAATTTTTTAAAAGATTTTTTTTTAAATAAATATATACGGACAAATCACACAGATTGAGCTAGCCCCAAAGTAAGTTCGAGACTTGTGTTATGGGATACTAACTCAACTATACTATATTTTATAACAAATACATATATAGATAAACATCCAAGACCCAGGTCAATCTGAAAAAGATCATTTTTCCATTTTGATCTTACCGGGGATCGAACCCGGGACCATCCGTGTCGCAGGCAGGCGTGTTGCCCGTCTGTCTGTAATAATCCTAATCCTATCCTAACTAATATTATAAATGCGAAAGTGAGTTTGTTTCTGATCTACTGAACCGATCATCATGAAATTTTGCATACACATAGGTGAGGGTACTGAGAAGGACATAGGCTATATTTCATCAGGGCGAAGCTGCGGGTGACAGCCAGTAATCTAATAAAGGCTACTTAATCTTGGAAACTACTGAGGCGCTTTTGATTAGGTTTTCGCTTATATTTTGAGCATTTTTTGGGGATTATTCATATGTACAATATCTGCCCGGACGCAGCCGAGATAGGCTGTTAGTCAATAAATAAAGTCGAGAGTCGTATGCCAGTAATATTAAGATGTCAAGAATTAAATTAATATGTAAGGTATAATTGATCTTAACGTCTGAATTATAAGAGCTATTTTGGAATGCAGCTGGGTTTATTGAATGGTTCTGTAGGGTGAACACTATTTTGGTGATATTTTAAGGATTATTACAAGTGCTGAGAATACAAAAGAAGAATGATATAGATGACGTGAAACATTTCTGATCACGCAAGGAAAAAAAATGTAATGATAAAACCTATATTTTCACTGCCTTAATTGTTTGATTAAGAGCTTTATCAAATTTATTTCGACAATTTATTATTCGTTTTTAAGTATTGTAGTTTTGTTTTTTTCTTATAAGTATTTAAATACGGCACACTTAACAAAAGGGGAAGGGAACACACAAAATTCTACCGTCTGTGACAAGAGCTCCGTGGCGCAGCGGTTAACACGCCCGCCTGTGGCATTGATGGTCCGGGGTTCGATCCCCGGTCAGGTCAAAATGAAAAATGATCTTTTTCAGATTGACCTGAAAGTATCGTTGAGTTAGTATCCCATAACACAAGTCTTACTTAAGAACTTACTTTAGGGCTAGCTCAATCTGTGTGATTTGGCCGTATTATTTATTTATTTTATTTATTATGAACGGGGGAAGGATCTAAAAATCAATAATGTGAAAATTAGTGTGAATGGGTAGCCCCACATTAGTAAATACAATGATCCATAAACTACCGAGGCCAAAAAGTTTTCATAAATTAAGGCGCTCTTATAGTAACACTAGCGCCACCCAGCAATTAAATTCCTTAAATCATAAATGGTATCGAATTTTAAAAATCTAACAAGTCCAAAACTACTTTATTACTTAAAGTATTTTTTGTTTATGACAAGTAATTAAAGAGAAAAATCGGTTAACGCCAAAAGTGGCCACTTTTGGCGTGTATCTGTTTTTCTCTTATTTTATCAAACGAATATTAGTCAAAATGAATACATTAATACTACAAGTAATTTTCTAGATATCTACTTGTTAGATTTTTAAAATACGATATAATTTAGGATTAAAAGCATTAATTGCTGGGTGGCGCTAGTGTTACTATAGGAGCGCCTTAATATATTTTTCAGACTACATGGACACCGTACCGAAAGAATTCGCCGGTCGTCAGTTATTTAATAAAGTCGGCCGGCGTCGGTGCGCGCGTGTCGGCGCGTCGATACGATGCGAGCACTACACTGGGGTCTAAATAGCACAGGAGAGCTATTTTTGATCAAGCGACTGCTTGAAAAGAAACGATTTTATTATATAAAAATCAACAATATATGAAAAATGTGAAAGTGTAGATGTTTGTTACTCAATCATGCCCAAACGGCTCAAAAGATTTAGTTGTAATTTCTCATACAGATAGTTTACCAAGATTAACACATAGGCTAAGTACTTTTTATTCCGTAAAAGGTATTGTTTCCGAGGCAGCGGGCAAAAGATAGTTTCATAAATCTATCTTATGATTTTGCAGAGTAATGGACGGAAGAATTCGTCAGTTATTCAATAATAGGAGAGCTATTTTTGAACGGGCGATTGCTTGAAAAGTAACTTTTTTTGTATAAAATTCCACATGACATACACCGTGTATAGACCCTCGACATTCCCTTCGCCGTGTGGTTCCCAACAGAGCAGAATAGAACCTAACATATGGCTACTAAACATATCGCTCTGGTAGTACAGAGGTAGACTTTAATTAGCTCGATAACTCTTTATCCCCAAGATATTTGTTCAATCCAACATTCGTAACTTATGGGGAAAGGTAGACAGACCCTCGAGTGGCAAAACCTAAAGCCCGTATTTACTGTAATTATTATATTACGGCAATGGAAATCTACTGTATCATTATAAGTCTAAGCTAATGTCAAATTCTTATCTGGCTTTTGCCTTGCATTGACGCCGGTGTTGGAGAATTCTAGTGGTCACAGTGCTACCCGGTTAGTCATTTATAGATAGTATATCAGATTATACCTACCAGTTTTTTATGTTGTGAGTTGCCAACCCCTAGGATGACGCTGGACAGGACAAACAGTTATAAAAAGAAATTTATCTCTCAACTTAATGTAAAAAGAAACATTGATTGGTGATAGTCATATCAACTAAAAGAGCAAGGTACCTAAATTTCGCACAAGTTCTTTGTATAATTTAGGAGAGCACCGAGAAGGGATTTTGGAAATTCATCCCTGAAGGGGTTAGATAGGGGGAACAAGATTATAGCAAGTTCTGGGAGTTTTGAAAATATAACTCGATTTTTTGACTATGCTAGCTTGTTTAAAATAAATAAGAACAGATCATCTTAATTTGAATAATTAGGTACCTAATATTTTTTGCATATATTTTTAACTAGATGTTACCCGCGACTGAAAGTGAAAGCGTAGCAAACAAACTCACTTTCGCATTAATAATATTAGTTAAGATAGAAAATGTAGTCCCTTTTTATCGTGCTCACACACGGATACTTATGTGCATCTACTCAACTTTGACTATATACTCTAGATGCCGCTATGCCTTTATTTCAATGATTAAATAGGTACTGGTCAATTTTTCAATGCTTGTGTGCGTCTGTCACGCTTTGTGTTAGCTCACGCGTCCTATCAAGGGTTGAAATTTAGAATCGTGCGCCCGTGTGCTTTTCTGCCCTCAGTCGTTCCGGGTGGTCATAAAAAAAATAACCTGAACATAACTTCTTTTCTGCCCTAAGTCGTTCCGGGTGGTCATAAAAAAAATAACCTGAACCTAACTTCTTTTCTGCCCTCAGTCGTTCCGGGTGGTCATAAATAAAAATAACCTGAACCTAACTTCTTTTCTGCCCACAGTCGCACCGGGTGACCATAAAAAAAATCGGGGCGCACGATTCTAAATCCAAGCCCTATCAAGTGTGTAATAATGTGTCCTAGAGTGGTAGTAGAGGAGGGTCATGCTCCTGCAGTGGAGACTAAAAAGACCTGATAATGATTATGATGAAGTTTGAATTTCTATTAGGGGCCTCATTCAATACAATGACACGTGTTCTGTGTCGTAATATCCATTGTAGTGGTACAATTACAAACTCAACAATACTATATTTTATAAAAGACTAGCAGCCCTACCCGGCTGCGCCCGGGCATGTGATTGGTGAAAACCGTATGAAAATCCGTGGAGTAGTTTTTGAGTTTATCGCGAACAGACAGACAGACAGACGCGGCGGATGACTTTGTTTTATAATATGTAGTGAAGTGATACGTCAATCTGAATTCATTTTCCATTACGACCTTACCGGGGATCGAACCCGGGACCCCTCGTATCGCTGGCTGGCGTGTTAACCATATTTGCTAGTAGTGAATAAATATTGTCACTTAAGAAGATAGACTACCTGTAAATTTTCATACAAAAAGCAATAACGCTTCCCACCCTTTAAACATAGTCCAATTTCCATATTTTTTTTACACATTATTGATAAATTGGAGAAGTAGGGCTGTACGTTTTGATATTTAAGATATATTGCTTACAACAAAAGTTATAAGCATCGAAGTAAATATCCATATTTTTTACATAAAAGATCATCATCATCAGGTCTTTCTAGTCTCCACTGCAGGAGCACGACCCTCTCTGTACTACCAGGGCCATATACTAGCCTGAGTAGTCAGATGATTGTGCCTACTCTCTCCACGCTGGCCAGACGGGTTGGAGAGGTATCTTTGATGTTAATAAGCTTTGTTTAGCTTGTGTTTCCTTAGTCGCCTTTTACGACATCCACGGGATGACTTGGAGTGGTCCTATTCTACTCTGCCGGGAACCACGCGGCACATAAAAGATACTCGGGGCATTTTAATTTATTTAAATTAATCTGAACCGAATTAATAATAATTTAAAAAACAAAAAACCCGCCTGCATGGATAACTACAATTATTTTATATTTCACCTACCTAAGAACACTCGGGCTATTAAGACAAATCTAACGATACCTCAAATGTGAAAATCCATTCAACGGTTCTAGAGATACAAGGTAATAAAGAATATTACATACATACAAGATACGCGCTAAACACATAACCCTCCTGGCAGTCGGGTAAAAAAGGAAAAAACGGTTAGCCCCTGATGAAGGTGTGCTAAATCGAATGACACCAAAATTTCCTCATTTCATAAAGGTTTAGGGGGTGGAAGAGTAATCTCTTTTTGTATGAAAATTACAGGTAATCGATCCTCTAAGGTTTCATTCAAAGCTTAACGCTAAATTTTTTGCCCATCCGACCTGGGACAAACCTGGCCTTGCTTACCATTTCTTATTTAATAGCGCTGGAAGTAAACTCGCGTGTCTGTGATAATGGGTCGGTAATTGAGATCTCGCTGTGAGGGGAGATGAGAGAAGTGTAGAAGGGCCAGTCATTATAACACGCAAATAAAATAATCTGTTAAGTGCGAGTCAACATAAGGCAAAAATATCATGTTTGTTGTATGTCAAATTAAAATTTGAGGGGGTTTCCTTAAAAATTAATATTTCAAGGTTACGGGGGGTTAATATTAAGTTTATTTCGATTAAATTATTTATTTTTGAAATTGAATTACAACTACATAATGTGTGAAGAGTCCATTGCAGTTATTAATAACGAGGAAAAATGGCAATAAAATTACGTTTGTTGTATGGGAACCCCTCAAATATTTATTTCATTCTGTTTAAGACACAATGCCGAACCAATTTCTAAAATTGTGTCTCTCCAGCTAGTATATTCATACTACAGCTAGTATAAGTCAGAAAGCGCGGAGGTAGAATAGAATAGGATTTTATTTGAAAAAGCACACAGTAAGTACATACAGGTTTTTTTTGTTTTTCGTATGTGTAAGTGGCCAACACTGGTGTCAGATTTTTCAAGCTGCCTTAAGGCATCTGACATAGCTAAACGACTGCCATTAACGATGACAGCCGGGACCAACGGCTTAACGTGCCTTCCGAAGCACGGAGGAGCTCGAGATATTTTTATGCCACTTGCGGTCACCCATCCAAGTAGGGACTGCACCAGGGGTTGCTTAACGTATGTAAGCGCTCTTAGAGCTCACACCCACTGGACCATCGGGCTCCTCAGGTACGACTATGCTAAGTTTTGTTCGGTTTGGGCAGGTTCACATTGCAGATAAACGCCGCTAAGAAGTTTCAAATTCAAATCAAATCAAGAAATTAATTATTATTAATATGTAAAATAAGGTTCACTCGTATATATATAAAATCAGCTACAGGCTGACATGTTTTGACCTCATCCAGAGATCTCTCTGGGCAAATGTGAACTGAGATGCGTGCACGAAGTCTTACCATTCAATCATAAAAAAATCGATAAAATTATCTTAATAAATCGTTTATCTTAGTTATAAATTATAATTCTTAAGCTACAAACAATTCGGTAGTTGCCTAATGTTAAGATTATATAAAATTTGTTTCTTAAGATACTAATTTCTATCTAAAAACACTATAAAGAACACTTTAAATTTGATATCGATTCGTTAAGTGATCCTAAAGCTTCTTTAAAGTTGGGTGAATAGGACCATTTTATAAAATATGAAAATCTTTAATTACAGTTATACTGTATTGTAGTCCGCTAAATTTATAGGAACTTTTATTATGAAACCATTACCATAAACGAAATATTTCGTATAGCTACCAAACAAAGTTCGCACGCCGCCCATACAAAATACAAGCTTGTGACGTCACAAATATGTAGGCAATTTAGCGGCGCATTTTCACGTCTCAAAATTAACGTCTAAAAACATGTGACTTTAAAACATTTATATCTGAAAGAGTTTTTTGTTTAGAAATGTATTTCTGTCACTATTATGTTTATTTTTGGCTGGTCTTTACATAGCAACACGAAAAAATTTTTAGTCAACATGCCCATTATCGAACATTCACACACATCTCCCATGCTGGTCTGGGAGAAAACAAAAAACGTAGAACCCAGCTGCTTCTCCTCCCGCATAGGTCGTAGAAACCGACCGAGGGAATGGGCGTAAATCTAAGGAATCATGAAAATAGGCAGTGCGGCTAGCAAGCCATCACTATTTTGATTCCGTATTCCATCTTAAGCCCATCAACATTCTAAACGTGGTCTATCGGTTTCGTGGCCTTGGTCTACCCCGTAAGGGATAAAAACGTGATACTATAAATAAATAAATAATAATAAATAAATATATACGGTCAAATCACACAGATTGAGCTAGCCCCAAAGTAAGTTCGAGACTTGTGTTATGGGATACTAACTCAACGATACTATATTTTATAATAGATACACTTATATAGATAAACATCCAAGACCCAGGTCAATCTGAAAAAGATCATTTTCCATCTTGACCTGGCCGGGGATCGAACCCGGGAACATCCGTGTCGCAGGCAGGCGTGTTGACCTCTGCGCCACGGAGCTCGTCTCGTCTATGTACGTACACATAGCAAACGCAGAGGCCCTCGTGTAACAGGCCTAACTAACCTAACCTAACCGTTGGCCACGATAGCTGTCAAACCATGAGTACCTATATAATAATGTGAGTAGTAAACGATTCGAGATCCAGACAACGCCCAAAGCCGAGGTTCGTCCCTCCTGGGAACCCTTTGGTGAAGATTGCCTTACAGGTTGAGGGCACTCTGCCCTCACCTCAAAAAGTCCGGTGAAGTAGCGAAAGCTCATTTGGAGCTAGCTACGTAGTCCATTAAAAAAAAAAACGATTCGCTCTGAAGTAAACTATTCGATGGCTTGTAATAGTAAATTATTGTCAGTAGGTATTTATTGAGACTTTCAAAACAGAGGGTCTCCTCGCCCCTCTGTTTCGTAAGTCTCAATAAAAGATATGAAGTCATACCTGATATATACGCGGCTTGTTTCAGTTGTTTTATCCAAAAGTAGTAACACTGTCACTAACACTGATTTAACTAAGCCACTAGTAACATAAATCTAATGTCAATCTAAAATCAGATCAAACCCGAGTGATTCATGTAAATGAAAATTTCGCATTGCCTAGGCCGTTTGCTCATACCTTTGATCGAATTGGCTGGCATCTAGAACGATGGGTCTATCGCATGGTTAACGGGACGTCCATGGTAAAAACATGAGTATCATTTACTGGCCCGTTTGGTCGTACCTGTCACCTGTTGGTTAGTGGCACCCAGTAAGTAAGATAACTCTATGTAGAAACCATAAAGACATTGGTATGGTTTTACCCACCGTAACGGCTGCTCAAGACTTCACGATTTATCTAGGCCGGTTGCTCATGCCGAGCCAGATTCAACTTGGTATCTAGGAATACGACATTTCTAGTCACAAAACCACAAGGGATCCTGATCTCAATTTAGAGCTTCAATTAATTTTATATTACATTCATACACAACTTTACACAATAATGAATGACTCTCTGGAATGAACCTCGCGTTCAAATGTAAGTTGCAACAATACTTCAAATAGTGATGTCCATACATTATTTAAAAAAAATCGATAAAGTTATACTATCGGAACGATACTCAAATGTCATTCAGACAACATGGCATAATTTTTTGATCTTTTATTATGTTAAATGTATATGATAAGTAGATATTAATACAATATTGAAAATTACATTTCTGGTACCAATATTTATACAAAATAATGAAAATTATCTAAAAATCAACTTATAAGACACATCAAAAATCATCTATCAATTTAAATTCCATCAAACCGTCTAGGCTTTAGAGCGTACTAAAGTATAATACTCTATATACGTACATATATAAATAAACATACTCTAGAGAAACAAAATCCTCCTTCAAACGCAGTTGAATAAAAAACTATTTTTTTCTCTAATTGGTCAGAATAAAAATCAAAATGAAGCTTTTAAAATTATCTAACAGATACGAATTTAGTCGATGATTTTAGTATAATATATAGTACGCTTACATTCATTTATGGTATGCATGTACACGCACGGTGAATTAAGTCATTAACATTGGATGAAACATAGATGCTCTTATAAAAATTATCGATAAAAGTAATGTTAGTCAAGCTCTACAGTATTTTTGCTGATCATGCAGGTTCATATTCCCAGACTGTCCACGCAAAGTATTACTATCACATAACATGATATTCTGACTAAAGGTGGTCACACACTATGCACATCAAACAAAATTAAATTTTTAATAAATTTTGATCATTCCGCGCGAGTAAATTTCAGTAGGAAAACAAATACAGCATACGCATATTACACAAAGTAATAGAAGTATGGCTTTCCAATGAACGTTGTATGAGGTGATTAAGGTTAACCAAGTCTGTTAATTACAGTTTAAGAAACTCACATGTGCTAATAATAGTGAACCCAGGATCCGAAACATCACAGATATAGGAATACTAAATCCTATTATCTATTTTTTCTTTGAAATTTCAGTTTGAATACACTTGCACTTAATGTGGTCACACCTTTACAGCTAACTAGCTTTTACCTGCAGCTTCGCTCGCGTATAATTTTGCCGTATAAATTCGCCAAGTCGTAAGTACTTTTTTCCGGGATGTAAGGTACACTGCGTCCTTCTCAGTACCTTAGCCTATGTGTATGCCGAATTTAAAGGGGATTGGTTCAATAGATAAATCGTGAAGAGGTCACAAATGCAAAAACTCATTTTTTGCTTTTATATTATAGTTGGGATTGGGGATTTGTTGGATGACTAGAGATCTTTTGTTTTATCTCATGATTAATTTAATGTGGGAAATAATGGTTACGACTACTATTACTAGAATAATAATATCTTTAAAACAATTCCGTGAAAATTTTAAAAAATACATAAAAAAATTATGCATACTAACTATAATACATCTTAATTATAAATTTTGTGATAAAACAGGTAATGTGATACAATAAAGGAGCGAAAACGAATTTAATTTAGATATATAAGTATTATAAAACAAACTCCTCCGCCGCGTCTGTCTGTTCGCGGTAAACTCAAAAAACGTCTGCATAGATTTTCATGCAGTTTTCATCAATAGATAGATTGATTCTTCAGGAAGGTTTAGGTATATCAAACTTCCCCGTGCGCAGCCGGGTGGGCCGCTAGTATTATATATTCAACAATTTGATCAAATAAAAACTTCGTTTTTTTTATGGAACTAATTTAGATTGAATCACATAACCTTCTTTCGACAGTTGGTTAATAAATTGAAATATAACATTTGCGGTGCGATGACGGTCTCTATTGATATAGACGGTTTGTTTGATGATCGTATTTCAAAGGAAGTTTGAAACATTAAACTTTTGTTTACGAGTTATTCTTTAATCAAATAGGAAACTTGCACATATTTTTTTCCTTGGTATATAGAATGAACTCTCGATGTATACATATCAGTAATTTTTTTTCTTGGTATTGCAATAACTCTTTGAGATATAAATCTTACAAAATCATTATTTTGCCTTTTAGTCTAAGCGACCGATTATGGTTATACTAAGTGGAATAGAAATTTTGCATACTTCAAAAATGTATTTGTCCAACCAAAACTAGCCAAACTTAATGTATCAAAATAAAAGTTATCTTAACAGTCTTACTTAAGCTATTTGCAAATATAATAAGTCACGTTTTTGAAAAACTACTTTTCATGCAAGTTCCCTATTCCCCATTATTCGATTACTTTAGCGTTTTGATAAATTCAATAAAGTTATAATTTAAATAAAGAGTGCTTAGGCTTTCAAAAATACAGAGTTTGTAAACCATTTCGCCTTTTTCAAATAATCATATTACTAAATATAATATGTAAATCGTGAGTTTCTATGGCAAACCTAAAGGTTTACAATGCCTGTAAAATTATTGATGATATAGCTAAAACGCATTATTTAATTCGGTTATTCGTGTGATGCGCCTCAAATCAGTCCTAAGCCTAGGCTTACCAACCTGGTCAAGCTCTGCCCCAGCAGTACTGTCTACTTTTTATCTACCTACGAGGTCTCTCTGCTCGTCGAGTAACCACCACGAGGATCTTCACACGTACAATCATGTTCGTAAGTTTTTTACTAAAGTTATTTCATACAATGTATTATTGTGTTCACTTCTTTGTACAATAGTTGTGTCATTACTTACTTGCAGGTCGGATTCGGAGTACTATGTGAATAAACGCTATGCCAAGGGGTTAAAAAAACAAAAAGGAGAAGAGCTTTTTGAGACGGATGAAGATGCTACAACTACATCTGGAATAAGGTATACATCTCTTTTAAATCTTACCTAATCTAAAATTATTTGTGATTTTGTTTGATACATAAATAACAGATTTAATGTGGATTCTAAGCATCATTCCTTAAACCACAGTTATATGTTAAAGTAAACGTAATTTTTAAAAATATACTTGGATTATATAATTTACATAATTATTAAAAACATACACTCCTTTCAGATCGAAACCGGTGACTTCAAACCCCGTGAATAAGCGTACAAAAGCAAGTGAGAAAGTCCAGCCCGTAGAATACTACGAATCAGACGAGGATATACCACCTAAAAAGTATGTACTTGACGTAAAGTTCTCCGCTGTATTTATGTCGTTTTACCACAAACTTGTAACCTAATATTTATTAACCGAGCGAGTTATGCGAGCAAGGTTTTCAGTCGAGTTGGGACAAAAACTATTTTAAGTATGTATGTATGTTTGTTCCGCAATAACTTTCGAACTGATTCATCGATTAAGATAAAATTTTAAACGTTTATAGGAACTATTAAAACAATTTTAGATTTTGTAGGATATCATGACCGGTTCCGTAGTTTACGAGATATTAAAATAAATGTTTGAGAGGTAAAATAATACACTCTTTATAATACATTTCATTTTTCAGATCAAAACCCATCTCGAAGCCTACGTTAAAACGAAAGGCAACAAATAAGAAACCGGTGGCGACAAAGTTTTCCGTTCTGCTCGACTCTGACTCTGAAGAAGAAGCTGTGATCCGGCATAAGGCTTCTAAAAAAGAGGTTCTACAGTCGGTGCTAACGAGAAGAGTTGCTGATGGCGTGTTGCGTCGGACCGCAAACCGTGACGGTGACGTGTTCATTGACTTGAAGGTGTATAATACAACCGATGTTATCTCTATAGACCCGAAAGACCGCTGGCAATACGCGGTTTTATCTCTTAAATATCAGGCTGATTCTGAAGCCAGCGAATTGGGTCAATTAAAAGACTTCATAAAAAAATGTAAATCTCGCTTTACAGAAGAGGGAAAATTTTTTGCTTCTAAGAAACTGTAACCTTATTTTATTTTTATCCAATTTTTAATAATACATGATAATATTACTTGCATCTATTTGGGAAAATTTTTTGCTTCTAAGAAACTGTAATCTTATTTTATTTTTATCCAATTTTTAATAATACATGATAATATTACTTGCATCTATTTTTTTTTCAACCAGTCTACTTGTTTACTACTTAAAGTAATTACTTACTAAGGTTCATACAAATTCGTTTAGATAATACTTGATAATTACTACAGATATGGATAAAAGAACAATATACTGCACAGTTTGCAATATATCAGTAAAAAGTTACGCATTCTCAGGTCATCTAAGAAGTAAAATACATAAAAATAATTATTCTATTGAAGTTTGTAATGGTATTCAAAAGATAAGTAGTGCATTCAGAAATAGGATTGCTTCTTTTAGAGTGCAGCCGATATCCGCTGACGCAGATGTAAACGGTGATGAGAACAAAACTACACCGCCAGCCGAATTTTTACGCGATTTAATGCCTCGGGTGAAAAAACTAGTAGCCGCAAGACAATCGACCTATCATTCTATTAAAGTTAATTTTGAATTGTTTGCAGAATTCAGTTTGCCGTCAAAATTAAGTAGCGAAATAAAATCATTTGCTACAGAAAACGTAATATTACATAATAATTATAATTTTAACGACATTTTTTCTAAAGTAATTTACAGCATTGTTACAAAGATAGACGAGTTTCAAGAAAAAGATAGTGGTTGGGCCTTTGTACGTAATTTGTACTTAGAAATAAATATAAACAAGTACAATCCCTTGAGAGCGGCACGCTTTATTGAGCTACCAAAATCTATAAAATTAAAACGTGCGTGTATAAATATACAGAATAATGACGCGTTCTGTTTTTTATGGTGTGTAATGGCAGCATTATTTCCCGCTAAAAATAATCAACATAGAACATCTTCTTACCCGTGTTATGATAAAATTCTCAATACTACAAATATGACGTTTCCTGTAGGCTTCTCAGACATTAAAATCTTTGAGAAAAACAACCACCTAGTTAGCATTAACGTATATGGTATTGGAACCAAATCAAATATTGTTGGCCCCTTGTACAAAACAGAGCATAAAAAGAAACATCATATTAATCTATTATTATTAGAAAAAGATCAATTTAAACATTACTGCTTAATAAAAAATTTAAGTAAATTGCTTAGACCTCAGTTAACAAAACATCGTGGGAAAATATATTTTTGTGATGAGTGCATGATTTTTTTTAACACTGAAGAAAAATTAAGTGTTCATATTTGTAGTGGTGTTCGTACATTTTTACCTGAAGAAGGGAGTGTAATTCAATTCAAACATTTCGAAAGAATGCAGGATATGCCATTTGTGATATATGCCGATTTCGAATCTTTATTAGTTCCCCATTCGGGAACTAATAATGAGTTTGATAAAAAATGTACTACAATTTTACAAAATCATGTACCAGCTGCATTTGCCTATTACATTGTTTGTTCATTTGACAGCTCGCGAAATAAATACGTGGCCTATCGCGGAAAAGATTGCGTTGAAAAATTCCTCGAACTTCTCGGCAAAGACGTGAAGCAAATACATAAGGTCTTAAAATCTCCTATTTCTATGATTTCATTAACGTCACAGGAGCAGGAAAGCTTTAAAAAATCTCGATATTGCTACATTTGTGAACAGTTGTTACTTGATGACAGAGTCAAAGATCATTGTCATCTTACTGGAAAATATCGTGGGGCAGCTCATTCTTACTGTAACCTTCAATATCGCTTACCAAATTTTATTCCAGTATTTTTTCACAATCTTTCCGGGTACGATAGTCATTTATTTATTCGACAGTTGGGAGATATGCCAGGCAAAATAAAAGTAATTGCAAAAAATAAGGAAAACTATATTTCATTTACCAAATTTTTTAATACCGGTCGTCAAGAATATTTGCCAGTAAGGTTTGTAGACTCACTTAAGTTTTTAGGTACAAGTTTGGAAAAACTTGTAGCTAACTTAAATGAAAACGATTTTAAACACTTAGCATTTCATTTTCCAAATAAAAAACATTTTGATCTATTAAAACGAAAAGGGGTATATCCTTACGAACACATGACAAATTGGAATTCCTTTGAAGAAAATAGTTTGCCACCGCGTAGCTGCTTTTACAGTCATTTAACCAGTGACATTATTTCTGAATCTGATTATTGTCATGCACAGCACGTTTGGAAAAACTTTTGTTTAAAAAATCTTGGTGAATACACAGATTTATATCTAAAATCAGATGTTATATTACTGGCTGATATATTCGAAAATTTTCGACAAACTTGTAAAATTAATTACAGATTAGACCCCGCGTTTTACATGACGGCTCCTGGACTAAGTTTTGATGCAATGTTACGCATAACAAAAGTAAAACTTCAACTTATAAATGATTTAGAAATTATTCGAATGATTCAAAAGGGTATTCGTGGAGGGGTCTGTTTATGTTCAACTAGATATGCTAAGGCGAATAACAAATATTTGGCTAACTATGATTCAACTGTACCTGACAACTACTTACTATATATTGATTGCAATAATTTGTATGGTTTCGCTATGTGCTCTTATTTACCATATTCAAATTTCGAGTTGATATCCCGAAAAGCTATTGATGAACTTAATATCCTCAACGTGCCAGATGATGCGGATTACGGATACATTTTAGAAGTAGATTTACAATATCCAGATCATCTACACGACCTCCACAATGATTTGCCGTTTTGTCCTCAAAAATTTATTCCTCCAGGTTCTAAAAATCCAAAGTTAATACCTAATTTATATGACAAATTTTATTACGTAATCCATTATGTGCATTTGAAAACGTGCATACGACACGGATTGCTGCTAAAAAAAGTTCACCGAGTAATAAAATTCAAACAATATCCGTTTTTAAAACAGTACATTGATTTAAATACCAAATTACGGCAAAAAGCTAAGTCTGTGTTTGAACAGGATTTTTTCAAATTGTTAAACAATAGTGTTTTTGGAAAAACATTAGAAGATTCAGAAAAAAGAGTAAACGTTCACTTAGTTAATCAATGGACTGACACTAGGAATATTACTAAAAAAGCATTTACAGCAGAGCATCTTATTTCAAGACCTAATTTCCATAGTTGTACTATTTTTGGAGAAAATTTTGTAGCTATACAAATGAAGCCTGAGTCTGTTATATTGGATAAGCCTATTTACATAGGATTTACAGTTTTGGAGATATCTAAACACCATATGTACGACTTTCACTATTCTGTTATGAAACCATTCTATAACGACAATTTAAAGCTTTGCTATACAGACACTGACAGCTTGTTATATTGTATAGAGACAAAAGACGTTTATAAAGATATAAAAAGGTATTTTCAATCATATTTTGATACCAGTAATTATGAGAAAAATAATCAGTATAATATTGTTTGTCAGAATAAAAAAATTCCTGGGCTGTTTAAGGATGAGTTTGGAGGTCAAGTTATTGTTGAATTCGTGGGCTTGAGATCAAAGCTATACTGCATTAAAACACAAAATAAAGAAATAAAAAAAGCTAAGGGTGTAAAAAAATCTGAAATAAAAACGCTACATTTTAATGATTATAATAATGTGTTATTGCATAATAACAGTTTGAGAAAAAGGAATGTAGTGTTTAAATCTCTAAAACATGAACTGGTCACTCAAGCTATTGACAAAGTAGCTTTATCATCAAATGATGACAAACGTATTATATTAAAAGATAAAATAAACACAATATCCTGGGGTCATAACTCTAGTTGGTTTTGAATTGGACTGGTTGAAAAAAAAAAATTATATGATAAATGTAATTAAATAAGTACATCTATGTTTTCATTAATTAAGTTCTTTCTATGCTTCCTTGTCTTCATTATTTACTTGATTAATATCATATTTAGTAATAAAAAGATGAGTTCAAAAATTTAATTATAAATTTAAGAAATTACCTGTGTAACCTTTTATTTTTTGTTATTTTTATCAAAAATGTATAAAATTTAACAAAATATATTTAATAATCTTCTTTCAACTCATTGTTACACAATCATTGTGTCAACTGTGAATTATGCTACGTTCATATGTATAGATAAATAATGTACTTACACATGTATTCATCTATAAGTGTGTCATATTTGTATCTTTTATTATAAGTTAATATTAAAATAAACGGCTTTTAACAAAAACTTTGTCTCATTTAAATTATATTATTCTATCAATATCAAAAATTATCTACCTACGAGGTCTCTCTGCTCGTCGAGTAACCACCACGAGGATCTTCACACATACAATCAAAATATGTTAGTATTGATAGTCTCTAAATTTACGTTATTTTCCAAATACCTAGTTGCTAAAAAATTCTCAAAAAAATTTGATGTGAATGCTTTAAACTATTTTGTCCTTTAGTTTTAATTTTTTACATTAAAATATGTATTTCGAGTTCATCAAATATGCTGATCAATCAAATAAACTCGTCGATATTTTTGTGATGATAAATTTGTGATGTATAAGATACTTAAAACTAGATAATATCCAGACCCAAGGCAATTTGAAAAATACTCTTTTACACCTTGCCAAGGCTGGGAATCGAACCCAGAACCTCTGAGTGGCGGGCAAGCATGGTAACCGTAACGCCACAGAGGTTGTCAAGTGAAATTCATAAAATTGGAATATCATTGAGTCGCATGAAATCTGATACCTACTTTATTGATCAAGTTACTCGCTAGTTACTAGGTGGAGGTGACGTACGAACATGTTTATTCATGTTTAGATTTGCGAGGAACGCTATGTTTTTGCAACACAATCATATTTTATTAATATAAAGGACTCGTCCTGTTTATAATGGATTACTAGTTGTATATTGGACAGCTAAACTGCAACACATCATCGTTCACTGCATTGATTCACTGCCTGGGTTTCAAACTTAAAACTGAATGTAAGTAGACATGTATCTATAACTTAACAGATAATGTACCTATGTCAAAATATTATATGATTCCTGTTATTTAATTTATATTTTGTTCTTTTCAGATCATGTCGGACTCGCAAGAGACTTGCAGATTGTGCTCAATATCATACGCTCAAGATCCCAACAATGGTGTGGCGGAATACTTTCAAGAATTGAGAAATCATGCTGCAGAGATAAGGAAAATAGAAGAGAAGAAAGAAGCTGCAAAAAAGAGGAGTGGAATATCATCCTCCTCTTTTGTTATCAGCAAACCTAGAAAAGGCATAAGGATGATAAAAATTCAGGTGCTGGATCTGGAAAACGATGCTTGTACTTATTCTTCATCGCAGTGTAGTGATGGTACTGAAAATGTTATACTTAGTGCGCAATATGTGTTAAGTGATACTTTTGATGAAATTATGGACCTTACGGAAAACGTTATAAGTAAAATTAGTAAAAAGCTAACTAGTGATAACTTTTGATAATAAAATATGTAAGTAATAGTTTTATATAAATAAGAGTAACGTAAATTTTAAAAATTGTGTGTTTTAAATTGTTTCTTTTAGTTTAAGTAAATAATACTTGTGTACTCTAATATATAATAATATTTTTATTAAATTTTGTCTGCAAAAATAAAGATTAGAGACTGTATAATTTTTAAGTGTATTGCTTTTATCCGTACATTGTTCTGTTTAAAAGAAATAAATAGTTAATTCCATATAGATATTAATAAATAAAAGTCACTATAAACTACACTTGTTTTTATTATTGATAACACCCCATATTTAATATATAATTCATAAAGCACATTACAACTTATTTACAAAATTATTTTATTGGCTAACAACCACTTCTTGATACACAAAACATTTTTTAATGCACATTGTTGTAGGTGAACAAAACAATTTAATGATAATTCTCTACAATACTTAGCTTGAAGCTCTTTAAAATTAGGAATATTCTTATCTGTTATATCTCTTATATTTGTATGGTCACATAACTCATGCACCCACTTTATCTTTTCTTCACCTTTCACAATAATTTTTCGATCATTTAGATAAGGTTTTATAATCCTCCGAAATTCTTTGTAATCGATGTATCCTTCACTCCATCGATATCCTAGATGTTTTTCTATCCACCAAACACGTTTCCTTTCTTCATGAGTGAGTTGGGAGAAAGCATAAGGTGGCTTTATTAGAAATATGTGAGTATGTTCTTCAGTAGCTATCGCGAATTCCTTAACTATGAATTCATTGCAAGGGTCTTTGAAACCTTGTAAATCAACAATAATTGTATTTTTATTCATGATATCTTTTTAACAATGTTGCTCAAGGGTTTGTATTCAAATATACAATCATTTAATATCAAGCAATATGCAGCTGTCTGATCTGGTATTTCTTGGTCAGTTTCAATTTCCACTCTTACGTCTATAGAACCCTTCAAAGTCTCCTGTTGGCGGGAACAGTCGATGACGAATAATGGAGCAATATCTCTGAATTCTTTCAAGTTTAACAACGGTTCCGGTCGACGTCTATAATAAGACTGTTGAAATCTTGCATACTGCTCATATAATAAAGAAAACTTATTTTCAGAGAAACTTATGTTCAATCCTTCATAAGGGTAATAAGAAGAATTTAAAAATACTCTTATGTCACGAACATTGCAGTGATCGAATTCAACCATTGACATTTGTGGTTGATTTTTACGATTTGTTTGTAACGCAAAAATAACGAACCGCGGTTTTTCAGTCTGGGATGTAGTTTTAATTGCCCAAGTATGTTTTCTAGTTCTGGGAAGTAGCGGGTATTCATATAAATCCCAATTCCGGAATGCTAACGTTATAGCACGATCTTTTTCTAAATGTTTCAATAAGTTAATTCTTTCACGATCTGATACTTTGACGTGTGGAACTCGCCAAACTATTTTATTGATAACTATATCACTTACAATTTCTTCACTATCCAATTTTAATGCGTTAAGGTTACTGTTGCTTCTTAATAACACGAACTCATGTTTAGAATTTATTATGATTTTTTCGTAATCTTCAGCGAATCCTAATATTTTGTTTAGTGGTATTGAAGCAGAGAATGAACCGTTATCAACATTAGTTGTACCAGTAGGAGACCAACCCCACACTTTTGCAGATTTAGATTCATTTTCATTTAACGATAGATAAGATTTAATGGTGGTGGTAATACCAGCATTTTTTATTCTATCGATTTCAACCCCATTCAATTCATATCGAATCTCTTGAAATATAAACAACGCAGGATTATTCACAAAATTAACTCTTGATAGTTTTTCTTTAGTTTTACTATCGTATAATTCTACTTTGCCTTCAATATACAAAGTACTGAGAGCGGGTAACACATACAAATCTTGCTGGTTAATAGGTATTCGAATCTCATCATTCTTGTTGAAACTTGTCACATACGGTCTGTACGAATGAAATTCGAAACTCTCGACGCTATTGTCGAACACCGTAGGTTGCGATATATTTAAAATGTTCATTTTAATAAACCTACTAATTTTAAAAACTCGCGATTATTTTTCGTAAGCTTTTTTACGGACTGAAGAGGTGTTTTATGCCGAGATGATTTCTTATAACTGACTTGAAGACAAGATGTAATAGGGTTTTTATTAAAGTTTATCATTTTTTTCTAAAATGTAAATAAAGTTGTACCTCCTCACCGCGTAAATTGATTGGATTGTTTTCAGCGTCTAACAATCTTATATTCAAAGCAGTAATAGTATTTTGATTTACTGGGAAATAGATAACGTTCTTGGGTATTTCAATTATGCGATAACCAGGTGGTACATTAGGAACAAATTCATGGATTATATGACTAGCTTTTCCGTTCACAAAAGATCCGCTTACTACATCACACTCGATGCGGACGAGAGTAGTTGAAATAATGCTGACAGGATAGCGAGACACGCTGCTTTTATTAGCTTTTACAGTTTCCCTTCCGAAACCCAAAATTCTACCGACTGAATCATTTTTCTCGAAATGAACATCTTCGGAACAAAAAATACTAGTCTTCAGTGTATTGTTATTACATGTTAATTTTAAAAATGCATTTTTGATATTGCTTTTTAAAAAATCTTGTATATCTTGAAGTTCATAAGATCCTTCAGGGATCTCGATAACTTCTTTTCCATAATAAAATTTATTATTTCTCTCGTCTATATTAGGAATCGAATTAAAAGTAGAAAAGTATAAAAGCCCACACTCGTATTCTTCAAGTAATTCTAAAGTTGGAGAATAATTTGTCGTCAACGAGCCTCCTGCTCCAGTTATTGACACAGTGAAAGACATATTTATACTAATATTCTTTATTCATTTATTCTACTTAAATACATTTTTCCAAAAATCAATTAAAAAACTTAAGCAATGATGTCCACAATTTTTAGCACCAAAATTCTGATATTGAATATAATTATAGTTCAAAGATGTACTTTTCAAATATTTAAGCAATTCTAATGGTGGTTTCAGATTCCCAAAACTATCAAAATATTCTGAATAATTATTAAGCTTTACGTAGGCTACCCAGTGAGTTCCAGGGTTGATACAACTATCTAGGTTAAGTATTGCGCACTCTATTTTTCTTGGTTTCGAGGGCAAGGTATCTCTCATAAACACACCGCGAAAATATGGTATATCGTCAGCATATTTTATTAAATCTAAATTTGTAAGTGCCCGCTTGGGTAGCCCTTTCATTAGTTTTTTGGACTTTTCAGATATAACCCCGCTCCTTTTTTATGCTGCTTGATGTATAATCCTTTTCCAAGAGCAACCGCTTCCATCATTTTGTTGTGACGTTCGGACTCTTTAAGGTTTTGTTTAGCCACTTTAAAATCATTCACAGCTTTTGCTATCCCTGCTGCACCGCCAGCTAGTGAACCAAGAGCTGATAATCCAGCAAAAATTGGAATTAAAGGCAAAATTCCACCACACTTGGGAATAGGAATAAAGCGTGGCAAGCGCATACCACTTTTGTTTGTAAATATTTTCTTTGCAGCTGCATATGCATATTTAATAGCACTGTCTTTATCTTTACATTTTAATTTTTTTAATCTAGATTGTATATTTTTTACAATTTTCATAAAAGATCGCGCTCCTGCGCCTGCTTTTAGTTTTGCTTTCATTGCATTTTTCACAATCCATGAAGCAATTTTTTCTTTTTTCCCGGAAGTTTTGGATTTTAACCTTTGATTAGCCATGTTCAAAAGTTCTAAATCAGCTTTATGTCGAACGTTTATATCACTGTTAGTGTAAGCAATGTCGTGATGCATACACGCTTTATCTAAATCATTAATACCTCGATCCCCTCTTAATAACCTTTTGTGTAATTTTGTTCCTGGTCCGCAGAACTGGTATCCGGGTAAATGTAATTCAAACGGTAACTTATCAATCAAATTGTTAATAATACCACCTCCTTCCTTCATTGATATGCACTAACTGATATGTTTTGCTCTGATACTTCACTTATATTACAGCAACAAAGCACTCCTGTCAACCCAACTATTTTCGGAATCACTTAGCCCTAACCATTTTACAAACAATTTTTTTCCTTTCCTTTTTATAACTTTTTCAATGAGATAAAGATCTGGAAACTTAGTCTTCTGTAGCTCATATCCATAAAATGATCCCAAAATTTGTTGCTTATGTTTATCTTCTATTTGATAAGTAAGTGGTTTCGTACAGTTAACTTTTTTAACAGTAAATATTTCAGTTGACCAGTTAGGGGTATAACCTTTACTGAAATCTCCTTTATATTTACTGATCCGGACATTATCACCTACATGAAATAAGGATTTCGTAATATGCTGTTTTTGAGCTTTATTTATATTAGCCTTAACCAATGTCTGATTATTTTGATTCACGTCTATCGGTTTAAACTTTGTTATTCTATGACGAGTGCTGTTGTAACGTTGAACAACGGAATCCAAGTTATTACCTAACCATTGGTAACGTCCACAAAGACTAAATAGTTTGTAAATTTGACATTTTAATGTTCTGATTACTCGTTCAACTATTGATGCTTTTTTTATAGAATAAGTAGAATAATGGTTTATTTGATATTTTTTCATCAGTCTTTGGAATGTTTCATTGTAAAATTCTTTACCTAAATCTGTTTGCAAATTACTAGGTTTTCGGGATGACTCAGTCAATATATGCTGCATAGCAATTGTAACACAGTCTTTGGTTTTTGCTTTAATGGGATTTACCCACACATATTTCGATAGAGTGTCAATAACAACCAAAACATATTTGTATCCTTTATTAAACTGTGCATATTTTTGTAAGTCTATAAGATCTGCCTGCCATAAATCATCTATCCCTTTTATGATCGTACAACGACGCGGGAAATTTTTTCTTGCTGATCTATGGAGTTCATCAACTATGTTTTGTTTACTCATTTTTATTCAACTTTGCTAGTATTAAATCTATTTCAGCTTTTGTATAAAACTTGGAACTTATTCTAGACGAAACAGCCTTTTCCAAACCACTTAGGTAATTTTTTACATTAGTATGGATTTGTTTTAATTCAGCTCTTAATTCTTGAATTTCTTTATCTAGATATGCCTTGTTGACAGCGTCGTTGTCTTCCTCTGGATGTAGTAACCCTCTTAATCTTGACAGTTTCAAATTGAAATCACCTGATTCCGATTTAGTTAAAGTGTCGTTTAAAGTGTCAATATATTCAGAAAATCTTAAACGCTTATGAATGTGATGACCAAATTTGTCTATATTCATTATACTATATGTATATAGGTCGGGTATTGCAAGTAGACTGCTCAAATCTCTTAGCGCATGTTCTTTATATTTCTGTTAATAATGCCTGCTTCTTGAAGTTCCTCGATGATGGAAATAATCTCATTATCTAATCCAGTGTTACCTGCATCTCGTGATGCAAAGAGTAATTGCAATCTTTCCACTAACTCATTTGGATCATTCCAATAAATCAAATCAGTATTTTTATTAAGGGTTTTCAAAAGTTTTATACCGGACCCTTTTGAAAGACTCTCGGTACTAGTGGTTGTACTTCTTGTAAATTTGAATAGAGGTTTAATGATGTTCACATATTTGAAACCTTTGCTGCTACTAATAGGTTTCTTAGGGTCAAAGTTACGTCTATGAGCATTGGTTTCAGTAAGCAACAATTTGTAATGTTGTAAATCTTCCTCTGTTATAATCTCCATGTTTGGTGCTTTCCTAAATAGTAACTCTTTCAAACCAGGTGACTTTTTCACAATACGAGGTCCTATTTTCCATGTTTGGTCTCGGTCAAACATACGTGTGTTGCCTAGCATCAGTTTTCCACGATCATATCTGATCCCAAATGGAATATCTGTCATTGCTTCGGATGTCCAAGATAAAGTATGCTCTTTAGACGTCGGTGATGAGTGAAGCGATTTGAAGGACTCGTCACTCAGGTTATCAGAGGGTGATATAGTAAGGGTTTTGTTAGGATTTTGTTCGACAGAGTCAAAATTCTCTTCATCGTGCTCTAGCTCATCAAATGGTTCTCCTAAATCATCTTTAGTAATGTATGATGTCTCACTTTCACTAAATTTATTTCTTTTCATCGGAGTTATATATTTTTCTTCTTCTTGTTCATATTTTCTACTATTTTTACTAGACAGTTGATTAAGTGGATCAACTATAGGTTTAAATAAAGTTTCTAAAGCCATGTTGTTTGTGTTTTTCGTATCTCTTATCAAATCAACCTTTCTTTTTACAGCAGCTGCTGATTTGACAATTTGTCCTTTCAGATGTTTTTCCATTTTTATGGTACTTTCTTACTGACAATCTCAAATAAAATGAGTAGTTATTATAATGACTGCTTCTTATCAATGCTATTCTATAACAATGAACGTATCAAATTTCATTCTGTAACATCCATTATTTCGTTCACAGTCTTTATTGATTACAACATACCCGTACAGTTCATTCCAAACGGCAGAACACATTTTTCGAAATTGAAGCCATGACATATCAGAACCCACGTGTTCATCATAAATATGTTTTAAATTTACATCATCTTGTTTGAATAATACAATGAGGTTTGAATTGTCTCTCACAAGCTGTTTTGGTATTTTGGTATAAGTTTGGTTGAGATAAAAAGAATCAATATTTTTATGACGTCCCATAGCGAAATAATCTCGAATATTATTTTGATTTTCGCAAGCAACATCGTCAAATATTATAATTGAGTCTGGAGCGGCTTCATGTGGACTCAACACTTCAGTATTGTGACTGTATTTGTAAAATGAAACACCTGGTACCATATTTAGTACTTTTTCTAGAAATAAGTACTTTGGTTGGTATAAGGATTTTGAATACACGTACAGATTGCGAAAGCGTAAGCCATTTTCATGCAACAATAAGCTTATCACTAAATTGGTCTTTCCACAATTTGATGGACCGCATATGATGCAACGAATTGTATTTGGTAATAAGTTGCCATGTCGCTTTGCCTTACTCGTTAGCGTAGTAGGACAAACACAATGTAATTTTAAGGATTCCTTTTGCTTTATGAATTTCATAATTAGACAGTTAATTTAGCTTGACCGCCTCCTGTGCAGTGTTTTGGCAAAATGAACCATTTCAACATTGATATTATAGTTTATACAGTTGCTTGCATTTTTATACGCCGATTCTAATCCCAGTATTATACAATTGCGTGTCCTATTTATATCTTACACTTCGGTCAGAGTTACTTCTTTCCCAATTGCCTTTGCAATTGCCTTGACTTCCAACCGAATTGTAGGTTGAAATGTAGTGCATTCTGGCAACGATAATAGAACAGCATCATATTGTTCGTAATTTACTATCTTAACCATGTTAAAACCACACAGTTTATCAGAAGTTACTATTTTATATCCACATAATCCCCAATATTTAAAGGTATATCACCTAATGGTATGATCATTTTAAAAATATTAATGCTACATAGTCTCTCAGGAGTTAATACTATATCCACTTCAACTGTAATATTCAAATACATGTCAACTGTTTCACCGAACTGCTTTGCAATAGCTGATTTAAATCACATCCCAATCATTTATTTATATTTATATATATATGATTTCATATCTTTTATTGAGACTTACGAAACAGAGGGGCGAGGAGACCCTCTGTTTTGAAAGTCTCAATAAATACCTACTATTGTCTTACTCGATAGAAAACGAAGGTCAGTTTTGTAACTCATGGTGCTGCTACCGCAAAAAATGTTCCTAAACACACACGATCGTATTCGTTTACATTCAACCTTGAGTCCTTCTCGATTACGAGATCGAAAACTACTCTGGTATATCGTACTACTGGTAGACAAAGTATAGTTAACTATGACGGTTATGAAAACGTTACTGTATACTACTCGTAAATGAAATGTATAAACTCATGGTTGACGCGCTGATATCGGCTGTCTATTCTGTACTTCAACAAGTTTTTGTTTTACTCTTTGCCGCCGGGATGAGGTCAGAGGGCGCGGATAATACTTGGCACGACTGGCATTGTTCGGCTCACATGCCGCTAACATTCTAACAATTTCCTCCGTGACTTTGTCCGCGTAAATTATAGACTGGATGACATTGTAGCCTATGTCACCCGCAGTAAAATTATAATTAATCATCATCAAATAAGAACTAAGTATGATGATTATTTATAATTTTTTTTTTGTTTTCGTTAAGTAGGTACATAAATATTTTTGTCAACTGATGTAATTGTAATCTTGAACAATAAATCGCACACACGTTTCTAGGTCTCAAATTACGTATCTTTGCCTCCATTCCATGTAAGCCTACTGAGTCCCTCAACAGGCTGGGGCGCAGCAAATTGAATTCCTCTCATTTATCTGCCGCTGGCAATGTACCGCCTTTACATATTATCGCCCGATAATCGAGGACGTACCTATATTAATTGAGCGAGCGAGCGAAGCGAGCAAGGTCTTTGTGAGTTGACGTCGCTTGGAGAAAATGCGCTGTGCAGTTTGTTGCCGCTTCTTCTGCACTCCGCTTTGGAAGCGGCCTAAAATTAGCCATAAGTAATTATTGACTTCAACAAAATTTTTTTGTTGTAAAAATTGTGAACACAAATATGACAATTAATAAGTGTTCAAAAAACCTATATTAAATAAACGATTGAATCTTGAATCTTTAAGTTGAGGCGAAAACGAGGCGAACACACATATTTTGTATGAACAGATGAACGCTTTTGTATAAAAATTTCGATTTTTTTTTTGCGCTGAATCCAATGAAAAAGTTGTTCATATTGACGGGCTGATGATATGTTATATCCGCGTACTTTACAAAAAATATTCCAATAATATTGTTTTAAGAGTCGCCTGGAAGCGCATGTCTTCATACAAACGGAAAAAGGGAATTGTGGCAATATTTGATAATTTTGGAGTCAAATTAAGCATTTAATCAATTAATCTCATTATAATCTACGTACGTTCCTATACAGCTTGTTTAAATACCAATGGTTTGAGAATTACAAGCCTTTTCAAATTTGTATGGAAATCTTGAGAGGCGTATAATTCCCAAAAATTTGATAATTTAACCAAACTGTATAGGAATGTACGTAGATTATAATGAGATAAATTGATTGCATGCTTAATTTTGCCCTAAAATTATTAAATATTGCCACACTTCCCTTTTTCCGTTTGTATGGAGACATACGCGTCCAGGCGATTCTTAAATAATGCTTTTATTTGCTCACATTAAGGTCACCAAACCAAATGACGCTAAACAGCTGTAAGTACATGATAAGAAGATTTTTTACTAAATAGAAACTTCAAAAATAACAATGTAAAAACATTACTTATCTTTTAGCAATCTACACATTGTATGAACAAAAGTATTTTTATCAGCACCTCAATAATAATCAATAATTATCACTTTTTATCAACAGATAACAAGTCTAGTTCAGTGTGCGACTTTAGTGGTCACACCGGTGCCATTTTGTTTTTCAAGTTTAAAAAAAGAATTCATATTTTTTAATTTACGTGTAAAGAGGTGTTATGGTAAAATTTTAAGTTTACCGGTGCCATTTTGTTTTTCAAGTTTAAAAAAAGAATTCATATTTTTTAATTTACGTGTAAAGAGGTGTTATGGTAAAATTTTAAGTTTAAATTGTTCGGGTGATTTTAACTACTAGATATTCTAGCAACAAGTCAAAAATATTTTTAAAATACGTGCTTAAAAGTTGTTAAGGACTATGGTATTAAAAGTTATATATACATAAGTGTTTTTCTACTAGATAGCAATAGTTCAGTGTTGGATGGACAGTCAAATGCCGCAGATGTTGGTTTTAAATATTTAAAAAAAATACTTTTTAATTTCGTGTAAAAAAAGATGATTCGGTTTTTAAAAGCTTCTCCGTTTGACAGACTTTTTAAAATATTGTTTTGAGTTGGTCATGAATTTTTATAATCGGATTTCCTGCTACTTTGTTCGCGTAAATTAAAGCCTGTCACCCGCAGATGAATTAGCTTACTATAGTGGAAAGAATTTTTAAAAACGTTTTTTCCCGCAACTTCGTCTACGTAAATTATAGCCTATGTCACTCGCAGATAAATCAGCTTTCTGTAGATGAAGAATTTTGAAATTCGGTCCCGTAGTTTCGGAGCCTATTCAATGCAAACAAACAAACAATAAAATTTTTCCTCTTTATAATATTAGTATAGAAAAATCAGTTACTTCTGCCTCGTAGAGTTTTTGTATTCCGACTGAAAATCGTATTCAGATTCAGTTTGTTGCAAGTCACAAGTTCAAGGTTGTTACTTAAGAGGGTATACTAGCAGTGCGTTTTCCATACAAATGTATTTCTCAATTTTCTCGCTGGAAACTGCTTCTAGTGGCACAATTCTTTTTACATACAATCTATCTCTAAAATAGGTATGTCCTTATGTTTTTTTTTACAATGTACAAAAACGGTTTTTTTTTTTAAAATAAAAAATATGGGCATTCCTATTTTAGTACTAGATTTTATGAAAAAAGAATTGTGGCTCTAGAATCAGTTTTCAGCGAGAAAATAGTGAAATACATTTGTATAGAAACCATATTGAAAAAATACTGCTAGTATACGCTCTTAAAGATAAGTACTTATATGTATCACCCTGCAAGGGCACAGCAAACATGAGGGCAGCTAGTTGCCTTTTCACTTACAAATTACATTATAATTTAAGATATTTTAACAAAACCAACTTCAACCCAATCAATTTGTTTGAATAAGCATAAAAATAAAATGGAAATAAGTGTAAACCGAACGGTATACTTGTATTTTTTTTTTTTGTTTTTGTGTATTATTTCAAAAAGCGTTGGACACATTTCAATAAAAAATTTTGGGACCATCTGTAAAGTATTACCTATCGAACAAAAAAGAATTTCTTAAATCGGTCCAGGCGTCTTCGAGAAATCGGAAAACATACATAAAAAAACATTACGACCATTACGACGAATTGATCTTCTAAGCAGTGGTCTTTCCGAAACGCTAGTAGATTTTCGATTCTGCAAAAAAAAAATATAACAAGAAAGATAAATGACGTTCAAAAAAAACCGGCCAAGTGCGTGTCGGGCCACGCGCAGTGTAGGGTTCCGTAGTTGCGAATGACAACTTTGAGTTCACACTGTTTACACTCGCACCTCACAGTTTAACGACCAAAAACATCTAACAATGAAGATTGTATGAAATTTTACATTTTCCAGTATATTTTATAAGATGGTTGCCTATAACTTTTTAGTTTGCACTTAGTACCTAGCTCTGATAGTTTTCCTTTCAACTTCAGATTTTATACTACTGCTGTAATTTTTTTCACGTATCCATATATAACCGTTTAGCAGATAGAGGGACACGTACCTCTAACAAAATTTTGCATTTTAAAACCAAATATTTCGGAAACGGATCCCTAAATCGAAAAATGGTGTTCTCAACCTCACAATATTTTTCAAAGACCTTTTTAACGATACCCCACACGATGGGTAAATAGAGAAAAAAAAAATACTCCCCACTTTACTTGTATGGGAGATACCCAAAAAAAATTTTTTTTTCAAGATTTTATTCTACGACTTTTTTGCCATGATTAATATACACACTCATACCAAATTACAGCTTTCTTGTACTTATAGTCTCTGAGTAAAACCGCGGACGGACAGACAGACAGACAGACAGACATGGCGAAACTATAAGGGTTCCTAGTTTACTACGGAACCCTAAAAACGATACATGACATGAGATCCAAAATTTGAATAAGAACTATTCATTTCAATTCATTCTGAGAACCGCCTCGTTTTTTGAAGTCGGTTACATTGTTTTGATAACTAATATTTTTAAATTTTCATCGAGGAATTCAGATATTTTGTCAGAATTCCATTCAACCAGTCAGTTATATAATGTTGTTTAAATAATCGCATATTAAGATAAGCTATTTTAAGATTATGACGTACATGCGATTTCCTTAATCCCTTCCTTGTTTCATGTTTTTTTTTTCTAGTATTCTGTATTAATATTTAACCGAATTCAAAAAGAGTAAGAGTTCTCAATTTGTTTTTAATCGTAACTCCGTCATTAATGAACCGATTTGAATTTCTTTTGTATTTATATAGAAGAATATACTTTCTGATTGGTCCCTTTGAATTTTGATGATCTTTATTGTATCATCCATAATCTACGCAAAGTATGTGCTCGTCTTTTTGGTTTTTATTTGGATGCGTATACTGTCGAATTGGTGCATTGGTTTGTTTTATTTTTTAAAAGGTTATTTCAATGCTTCTGTTTCCATGTTGTCTCTACATTACGCCAGGAGTACTGTTTTTGAACGCATTACACTGGCCTTCGAACGATTTTTGCATGGAAAAACTACAAAATTTCAATATCCACACCCCAGCGCTTAAGATGCCTTTCGTGATGCAATAAAAACTGAACTGAAACCGATTTTAATTAAATTTTAGTGTCACTAATTCGACAGTTTACCCTTCCGTAACTCTTAGAAATAAAAACATATTTTTGGGTTCGGTTCTTAAGGGCGGCCAACCCGTCTTTCTTTTTAAACAAACGCGCGTACGTGATTATGGAGGTGTAACAAATCTTTCTTTGACGCTTTTCAACTAATAGGTAGCTGTGCTATCTAGGTTTCTATCAAAACGAAAAATCAAAATTTGGAGAAACAACTTCAGTATTAGCCTCCAAAAATCCGCTTTTTTGCTAAAATTTTATGTGAACTTTGGGCGTTTATAATGTACTCATTAATTATAACAGTAAAGAAAATATTTATTAAGAAACCTTGCAAATGTAATGGAGATTCTAGATGTTCAACGTTTTTTTCATAAACTTGTAAGGCTTACTAATAAACACGTATTTCTTTAAACCAGTTTAATGAAATTTCCGCACACTATTTTTCGTTCAATGTCTTCGCGTACTCACTAGCTTGTTACCATGTGGCAGTAAGAGGTGTGCTGGAGACGAGAGTAAGAGGCTCTTTTTACTTTGCCTCTTTATCTGACATTACGCTGGACGGAACAAGCTTTTCGACCATGCTCGCGTTGACGATATTCGGTCGCGGAAAGGCCCTCTTAAATAACAAGGACATCCTTTGCGTAGATGATTATTGATACAAGAAAGACGAACTAAATATATAATTTTTCAAATAAAAAAACCGTCTTCAACCAAACTTCTGAACTAATTTGTCCTACGGCGTATGATTTATTCCTATATTAACTTTCAGCCAAAGTACCACTAAGATTTTATGAAATACAAATTAAAATAAAATTTAAGTACATCAGACATGTGATTCATCAAAGAACCTACTTCCAAATGACATTATCGAAATGCACTTGATATCGTATCGGCTGCAATAATTTTATCTTTAGATAAATTAATAATTTAATGGATAGCGTTGGACACAGTCGACTGCTGAAATATCTCGTCGATGAAAACAAATTGTAAGTATTTTGTTTATTTCGTAGCTTGTTTTGCTACTTATTTTACATAATTTAGAGATTAAGTACATAAAACAGTTATAATTTAATATATTATGAAGCTTTGATGATTTTTAACATGGGTGCCCCCTTGGGATCCATTCTAAGACCTCCATTTTTATATTCTAAAAGAAATTCAATATATTCCACTATTTTGTATAACCAACGCCCAAATACTCAAAGGCATCTTAACTAAAATCATTCTCAAGTCTTGTTCTATCACTGTCTAAATAATCTAACAAAACAAAGACAGGCTGAGATTTGAGATTGTCTAGTTAAGATTATTTTAAATATTTGGTGGTTAGAACTATATTTTCCATTGATCTCGCTCATGGATGGTAAGCCGTATTTTTAAGTAAGTGATATTTAATTATAACCTATGTAAATATTACAGAAACAAAATGGAAGCCCCAGTTTTCAAAATCGAGTTTGAGTTTATAACTCCCACTAATATCGAAAGCGAAGTACCAGGCAAGCAAGAGCTACGAGAAGGAGATGCCAACGAAATTGCCACACAAGAATCCACTGTAGACCTTGACAATATGGTCGAAAATCCAAATGACTACGTGCTGGCTCCAGTTATAACAGTGACGAAACAAGAATCCGAGTTCACGAAAGGAGATCTAAAACTCCAAAAAGTTTCAGTTACGGAAAACATTTCGGTGAGTTACCAACATCTGTTCAGAAAACAGACATTACCGGGAAAAACTGTTGTGACCACTGTACAGAAATTTGAATACAAATATTAAAATAAAGTTAGTGAACGAGCCATAGCCTTTTTATTATTTTACTATCCCTTATACAGTGTATTTACCATGACTATTTAAAGAGACTTATTAAATGCTTAAAGCAAGAGACGTGAAATTAAGTTAAACAGAGGTATACTTAATTTAATCAAAGATGAGGTTCAGAAGTAACAATCGAATAATTTCTTTTTTTATAAATTTCATGTTTATAAAATTTATAAAAAAAGAAACTAATACTTGAAGATTATGTATAGTAAACAATGTTTGAAATTTATCAGACGTCATATTTATAACGATTTATCTGATAAAGAAGCTACAGTAATTATTGATAATGATTTGAGATTAGTTCATTTGATATTCATTGGTTATTTAACTTGCCTATTCATTTTAAACAAAAGCTACTTTAGAAATTTAAATTAAACTCCCATTTTATAATACAAAATGTACATTATTCTCAGGAAGAAAAAGACGTAATAAATGGTGTCATATACTACACAAACTCCAATCCCAACATCCATGTTGACGTTATCAGTGGTCCTCAAACTATCAGGGTTGCTGAAAGAGGCAGAAGCTTACCTGTTAAAACTGCTGGACTCAAACCTGAAGATGTCAAAAAAGAGCTTCGTTGTGTCAAAAAGACTGAAGAAAATGAAAGAGGACAGGTCAAAATGGAAAATGATCGTGGACCTCCAAAAGATGAAGATCCTAAAACTAAGACAAAGATACCGACGCTGAAGTTCAAGCAGGCTGCCCTAGCGGTTCGGAAGAGCAGAGACTCCAGTGATAAGAAAGATGAGGTAAGAAATCATATAACACATTCTCAAGGTAACTTCTAAAACTGCTGTACGGCTGTGGAACGCTCTTCCAGAATCCATTAGAAGGGCTCCCAACAGATTCGCGTTTAAGGAGGCAATCCACAAATATTTCCTTGATAATTCTTCTTAAACCTTTAAATTCTTGGAAATCATCCCTTTAGCTTGTATTCTAATCTTATTTATATGTATTTTTGTGTATTTTAACTATATAAATATGTATTGTATAATATATGTTTGTTAGTTTATCTTTTTTATATATTTTATTTGTGTATATATACATGTAATTATCTTTTTATATAATTTAATTTATCTCTTAAAATACATCGCACCACCCTATTTATGTATCTCGGATTGGTCTCAAGGTATGACTGGCAGAGAATGCCTTATGGCATTAAGTCCACCTATTTGTACATATTTTTGTGCAATAAAGTTTAAATAAATAAATAAAACATTAGTCACCTCTTTGAGATATAAGGTATTTACCTAACTAACGCGTTGTTTTTTATTATTCTTCTTTTCTGTCTTTAATTATCTACACTAGTTTTGCCCAGTATAGGGCCTTAGCCACTGCCCGGTCAGTTGCCCCCTCTAGGTTCTTTTGTGTGTAGTAAGTGGGGCATTTAAAGCATGTCAAAAGCTGACTATGCCAGGAAAACAACCAGGGTTCCTCCGGCAACAGTATTTTTGATTGCGGCGATGTTCAGTCAATGAGCCACCTTTTGACATGCTGCTTTTTAAAAACCACGCGTATGCGTAGATCCCTAACCCCCGAAACTTTAATATGTGGACGTATATTGCTCACAGAGATATTGACCAAAATAGTATATATTATAATGACTAATAATAAAAATAATGAATGACGAGCTCCGTGGCGCAGCGGTCATCACGCCTGCCTGCGACACGGATGGTCCCGGGTTCGATCCCCGGTCAGGTCAAGATGGAAAACGATCTTTTTCAGATTGACCTGGGTCTTGAATGTTTATCTACATATGTATTTGTTATAAAATAATAGTATCGTTGAGTTGGTATCCCATAACACAAGTCTTTCATAAGAACTTACTTTGGGGCTAGCTCAATCTGTGTGATTTGTCCGTATATATTTATTTATATTTATATTATTATATGCTACACTAGAAGTCAAACCTAACTAGCGCTGACATGACACAACTTAAATGATTTACATCTGCTGGTGGCGTTTTACTAACACCTTAATTTTTAATATTAAAATATACAACAATGTACATAATAGTTGGCTTAACTTTTGCAGGTTCCACCACCAAGACTCATGAAAAAACGCTCATCAATACCAAGACTCAAAGACAGCAGAATACCTCCACCATTAGATAGAAGGTCTTCTAGAACTGACATTAAAGTGGAAACTCCTCAACCTGAAGATGCGTTTGAAAAAATATACGATGAAATCATTGTTACTGATCCGAAAGCTGTTGTCATTGAAACTATTGAAAACATAAAAGTTGAAGATCCGGAGAAATTAGAGAATAAATTTGAAGAAATCATCCACGACTATGAGGAAAATAAAGTTCATCTTATTACTGATGACATACCTATTATAGAAAAGCCTAGATCAAAAATACCACTGTCTAAACGCAAAAGTGAGCAAGAGATTAAAATACCTAAACCTGTTGATAGGGTAAGTGTAAAAAAATCTGACCCAAACCCTGAAAAACATAATTTTGAGACCCTAGTTCCTATGCATAAAGATAAACCACGTAAATTTGTTAGAAGTAAAAGCAATATTCCTAGGAGCGATGATAATACAAATGAAGCTACTTCGAGTAAAGAAGTTATAAATAAACAGATATCAATTGAAAAACAAAACCAAGTTGACCTAAAAACTGAAAATATTAAATTAGAACCAGTAACAGTTGTAAAACGTGAAGTGATTGAAATAAAAATGCATGAAAGTGTTATAGAAGAAGTTAACAAACCAAAGCCAATCCAAGGAGAAGATGATCAGGAAAAACCAAAAATTATAGACGAAACCAAACCACAAGAAAGTACAGTCTTCGTTGATAATGTAATAAATAGAAAACTTGATGAAGCTATTGTAGAAAAGAAACCAATGGAACACATTAACAATATAGATAAATCATTTGAGACTGTGTCCGAAAAAGAGAACAATAGTTCTATGGAAGATGACATGGATCTTGTGTACAAACCTGGCAAAGTTAGTAAGTTGCTTCAAAGAATCCAATCACAGGATTATGGGGCCAACGACGCTGAACCAAAGAAAGAAATTCCTACTGACATACCAAAGAAAAAATCTGTTCTGGCCAAGATTGCTATGTTTGAGGTGAGTGATCCTTCAATTTTCCATGGGTCCAAAAAGATCGAAAGTGTGTTATAATGTTTTAATGAATCTGACTTAACTTAAAGTAAATTTAATGAATATCGTGAATTACATATTTACATAAAAAAGAGCCAAAAACACTACAAATTTAGAATAATTCCTGCCCGTTTGGCATGGTTGCAAGAATGCTAGCTGCGTTCACCCGTTGGATAGCTAGCGTATAAACAAAATGTTTATTTAATATAGGTTTCTTAGAACACTTTTTTTCATTTATTACTATTTATAGGATCTTACAAAACTTATATTCAAATATGTTACAGCATTTTAAGTTAATATAAATAAAAGGATATATTAAACTTTAGTAAATGCTTTCATTTACAATCGTAAATATACTTTATAACTTTTTAGCGTCAAGAGCCACAAGAAGCTCCAGTATTGAAACTCCCTCGACCCAACAAACTTCCCATCAAAAAACTCAAAGAAGTTAACGTGGAAACAATGCAAGAAGAAGTTATAGATCGAACGCCTATAATAGTCAATGAACTTCTGAAAGATTCTAATATAGACTCCACTGTACATGATGTAATAGTAGAATATTCGTTGCCAGAAAAGGATGAAAATAAAACAAATAAACATTATAAGGTAGAATTAGAAGAAGAAACTGTAAAATATCTAGAAGTAAAAGTGATTGATCCTGTAGAAGATATAATAATTGATGATCTTAAAAATATGAGTCCTGTAATTAACGGTATTGATAAACCTGTAGTAGAGTTTACACCTAGTACACCCAGTGATAATAGACCTGTAAGTTTAACCAGCAAATTTGAACACCAAACTGTTAGTAGAGAAGAAATTGCAAAACCCACTGACAGAGAATTACTGCGACCTCCAATTGAAATTATAGATGAAAAAGTACCTAGAGAAATCTTTATAGAAACATTAGAATATAAACCTACGGAATACAAAATTAAAACTCAAATTAGTACAGACGGAAAACTCATAGGCAATAAAGATACGTTTGAATACGAAACGAATTTCAATAATGATAAACAAGAAATTCCTATAGAAAACATAACTTTACAAGAAACTAAAATAGAAACATTAGAATTTGCACCTATAAAACATTCAAATAAAGTTGAAAATCCAGATGACGTGTTCGGTAAAGAATCAATGGCAGAGAAATGGAGAAGGTTAAATGAAAATGGGGAATTTAAGATAGAAAGGCCGAGAAGTGTAGCAGAAATGGACTTAGGGGATGCGGTGAAAGGGAAGGTTCATCAAATGATTGTAAGAATGAATTCTAATGAGAAATTAGAAAATAATAAGAAGGAGATTGACCCTAGAGAGCGGCCGAGGAAGAAGTCTGTGTCCAAGATTATAGCTTTGTTCGAGGTGAGTAAAAACTGTTTATTATTATAATATTTATTAATTGCTAGATCAAGATTGGTGCCCCGCCGTGTGGTTCCCGGCAAAGTAGAATAGGACCACTCCAAGTCTCCCCGTGGATGTCGTAGAAGTCGACTAAGGAAACAGTTAAGCTAAACAAAGCTATAAACATCAAAGGCCTCTCCAACCCGTCTGGCCAGCGTGGAGAGTGTAGGCCAAATCCTCTGACAGCCCTGGCTAATATATTGCTCTGGTAGTACAGAGAGGGTCGTGCTCCTGCAGTGGAGACTAACAAAGACCTGTTGATGATGATGATGAGATCAAGAATCGGGATTTTTATTCGATTCGATGTCCATCGGTCTCCAGGTTGTATCTTATAAACCGTGATATAACTATACTAAATTTCAACTTTTACAGATGATGTATTTCTATTGCTATTACATCAAATACTTAAAACAGAATAAAAAATAACACTTGATGGGGGCTCACATAGAACAAACGTGAGATTTTTGAAAATTTTTGCTCAATATTAATAACGGCAACAGGTAAACGCTTGAAATATTCATAGAATATCAATCAGTGTATGTTCACTTTAAAAATAAATAATGAAATTAAAATGAAATAAATATTATAAGGAGCTCCGCTTTACAACAAACAGGTTTATTTTCGTTTTTGAGCGATAGTTTAATGTTATATAGGGTACGGAACCCTTCGTGCACGAGTAGGACTCGCGCTTAACCGATTTTTCTCCAAACATGCACTGACTTACAACCTACGTGAACCTCAAAATTCCCTAATCTTTCAAAGATGGAACATAGTGAAGTAATTTTTTCTACGCTTGTAGGCTATCTCGACTTACGAGTAAATGAAATGAAATGAAATTTATTTGCATTCAATGAGTGAAATATAGTTATTATATACATTAATTTATAGACCTATACATTCAGCCATTGACGGCGTAAATATACTTAGATACTATAGAAATATAGTACCTAAGTATATTTTTAAAGTTAACAATATTCATTTAAATAAGATTATTTTAATACGGTTTTTATCGCGTTTATTACATTATTTATACACCTAACGTTTCGAGCACTTTACAGTGTTTGTGGTCGCAGGTAGATTTTGCAAAATACTAGACAAATGTCAACTTAGTCTACCTGCGACCACGAACACTGTAAAGTGCTCGAAACGTTAGGTGTAGAAATAATGTAATAAACGCGATAAAAACCGTATTAAAATAATTTATTTAAATGTGTAACAATCGCGAAAACATAAGAAAACATTAACAATATTCAAATAAATTATCAGGAAAAATTATGCAATAATAATTTATCATTAGTATAGTCAATAAGTATAATTATGTCAGTAATTATTATGAAATTCAGTTCCACTCCATTTGAAATTTAAAAATTCCTGAACACTGTAAAAACATCTGTCTTTAAGTAGTTTATAAAATTGAGTTTTAAATGAGTTTAATTTTAATTCCTTTAAGTTTTCTGGAAGTTTATTGAAAAAAATTATGCAGCTAATATAGTACTGTTTATATGGGATTTATTTTGCATTCACAATGCTATTTTACCTTATTTATTAAATAAAGAAAATAAGAAATGGTGAAAAAATTCCACGCGGGCAGGACTTGAACCTGCGTCTAGATCGCACTGAGATCTAGACGCAGGTTCAAGTCCTGCCACCATTTCTTATTTTCTTTATTCAATAAATATAGTACTGTTTCTTTGATAATATTTTGTTTTCGTACAAGGTAACAGTAGATTATTGGGATATCTAGATGGTTTTGTGTGCTTTATATAGTCATCTTTCAGTTTAAACAAATGTGGATGGCTTTTCACAAATACACAGCACTCAAAAATATATATGCATGGGACCGTTAATAAATTTAATTTCTGAAAAAGGGGTTTACAAGAGGTCATTGGAGAGACACCGCATATTCCACGAATACATTTCTCCTGTAGTAATTCTTAAGAGTCCCACGTAAAGCTGCAATCCCATGCAAACGTAGTTTCGTTTTAGTTTTACAACAGTTAAGCCAATCTCAACCAAATTTCGTACATACGACCGGATAAGGCATATTGATGTTTAAAATCAGATTTCAATTTTAAAAACAATACCTATACAAAATTACAGCGAGTACAAGTTTTCGATACAAAACTTCAACTCGCTGTCATTTTTGACACTTTTGACTTAAAATTTTGGTTTCTATTCTTGTTATTTAATTTTACTATTATATTTAATCTCTTTGGAATACTTAGACCAGAATTGGCACAATTATGACATTACCAATGGCCAAATGTTTATTTTTTTTAACTAGCAGTCTGTCTCGGCTTCACCCGTGTTACATAGCCAGCCTATGGCACTCTGGGATAACGTACATATCCAATGGTGAAAGAATTTTTGGAATCGGTCCAGTAGTTCCTGAGAAAATATCAAGACCTGAGAAAAAAAAACAAACTCTTCAGCTACATAATGTTAATATGGATTATACCTAAATCCATGGACGCTGCATGTCGTAGATCCCAAATAAAGCGACATACACTACAAAAACATAACCCACTTTTTGATAAAGTCGGATAATAAAGAAATCATACCTACATACGTTTACTAGAAACCATTAACAAAATGATGCAAGTAATTAACCATAGATAATATTATCTAGGCAACTAAAAAAGAGGGTAGTTATTATTTTTTGTGATTTTAACAAAACAGTTGGGTGTGGTGTGTGAATCGATGATGATCAATCTATTGTTATTCCTTTTGCGCCTCTTATTCCTTGTAAGTACAATAATTATTATTTTTATTAAGTCAAAATATTTCAAAACTAAATTCCACATTTAGAGAAAGGAAAATTTGGTATTGTCATAAGAGTGATGGATGATTTTAGCTTGCTACCGAGTTTTATTTTTAAGTAATCTGATATTTTCGATGCCTTTAGTCTACTTTTACGATCTTTATGGTCTGTAAAAGTTACTAACACATTATACTAGTCGCGAACTTTGACCTCGCGATTATTTAGTTAAATATTACATAAACTGCTGAACCGATATTAATGCCCTTCGTCTTGAAAATTGTAAGTACTCTTAAAACCTGCAATATGTTTATTTCTTTAACAACTTTTCCCCCTTAAATATAATGGTCGGAACCTCCTTTTAGACTGTATGTAGTCTGTGTTAGGAGAATCCGCTCTTCTTTACTAAAAGATAATATAAATGCAAAACAAAAAACAAAAATAACAGTGCAACTGTACCAGCAATAAGTACTTTTAATTTCATCAGTTTGGAATACTTTGGAACACCAGTTTGAGAGTTACCTTGGAACAAACATATCTACCTACATACATTCCAAAAAAGTATTTTCGACTTAACTCGACTTGATGCTAACGCGCCTCACTTGCTCAGTCAATATGATACAATACTAGCAATTTCCCGCGACTTCATCCGCGTAAATTATAGCCTAAGTATGTCATCCTTCAGGTCTTTTTTAGTCTCCACTGCAGGAGCACGACCCTCTCTGTACTACCACAGCAATATATTAGCCAGAGTAGTCAGAGGATTTGGCCTACACTCTCCACGCTGGCCAGACGGGTTGGAGAGGTCTTTTTGATGTTTGTAAGCTTTATTTAGCTTGTGTTTCCTAAGTCGCCTTTTACGACATCCACGGGAAGACTTGGAGTGGTCCTATTCTACTCTGCCGGGAACCACACGGTATGTCACCCACAAATAAATTAGCTGAAAGAATCTTGAAAATAGGTCCTGGAGTTTATAGGCTCCGGCCTATTCAATGCAATCAAAAAAATAATCGAATCATTCCTCTTAGTAGTAGTTAGGCACAGATGGTATACTAAAACACTCAAGGACCACCATAAAAATAATTCGTAGGCCAGTTTTTACATTCGTGAGGTCTTTCCTCACGCGAATTAAATTGAAGGCAGAAATTCGTATTAATTTTCTTATCATTTATTTATTTATTATTTCGAGCCATCACGTGTCCCACTGCTGGGCAAAGGCCTCCCTCCACTTCTTCCATTCAGTCCGGTCTTGCGTTATCTCCTTCCACTCTTTGTTAAATTTGTCCAGCTCATCGCGCTATCGCGGTTATTTCCTCACTTATCATTTATTTATGCATTTATAAGTATGTTTAAAGTAGCATTTTTCGCGTATTAGTTGGCAAGTTTTATATTATCAATTGCCGTTATTTTGTTACAACAAAAAAACGTCAAGATAAATAGTTTTTTAAAGAACTATTTATCTTGACGTTTTTTGTTGTAACAAAACAACGGCAATTGATAAAACTTGCCAAATAATACGCGAGAAATGGGTAAAATTCAGTCCAATCCACAAACATGTTTTTTTTTTTTAATCAAATAAAAGCCATTTAAATATAATTCATGTGTGAATGGATATTTTCGAGTTGCTAAAAAGGGCGCGAGAATATATTTTTTTTAAATTATGCATCTTTTAGAGTGCTTTTCCCTATCTTGCCTGAAGCATCTTTGAGGTTTAGAGTAATCACACGCAAACCTTAATAATGCTTATTCACTCTTGCCTTGAACATCTCTAAATTGTTCGAGTCGGGAAATAGTAACCCGGGGAGGTAATTCCATTCCTTAGCGGTTCGCATAATGTAGGAAGAGGCGAATCAAGAGATGTGCTAACAGGAATATCAACCAAACATTTTTATTATTCAAAATTTAATTCAAAACATTACGTATTTTGTTACTAGAAAGAGTGTAATGGTATTTCCGTTAAGGCGCTCTTATAGTAACACTAGCGCCACCCAGCTATTAAATTTCTTAAATCATAAATTGTATCGAATTTTAAAAATCTAACAAGTACAAAACTACTAAATTACTCATAGTATTTTTGTATATTACAAGTTATTTACTAGTGCCTTATGTGAAGAGTAAAACAGGTTGGTAACGCCAAAAGTGGCCACTTTTGGCATTAACCTGTTTTTCTCTTATTTTATCAAACGAATATTAGTGAAAATGAATACAAAAATACTACAAGTAATTTACTGGTTATGTACTTGTTAAATTTTTAAAATTCGATATAATTTAGGATTAAAAGAAGATAATTTAGGATTAAAAGAAGTAATTGCTGGGTGGCGCTAGTGTTACTATAGGAGCGCCTTAAGTAAAAAAGTTCTTACTAACATGAATCGCTTTTTCATGAGAATTAACCCTTCTAATTCTTCAACAATTTTGAGACAGCTCTCGAAAAAGCCTCCCATTGACAAAGTTTTAATAAACTTTAATACCCAGTTGGTTTTCTGCTTCGAAAGTTATTAAAATTTAATTACTCTCAAGTGATTGAGCATAAATTCCTTGTAAATATTCTGATATCTATGATAAATTCGCTAATTCATTGACGAGCTCTGTGGCGCAGCGGTCAACACGCCGGCCTGCGACACGGATGGTCACGGGTTCGATCTCGATGATCTTTTTCAGATTGACTTCCGCTATTTACTAACTCGGATGACAGGTGTCGATGCCTATCAATCTAGAATTTGCTGTTACAATGCGGTTTTTGTTTTCCAAATAAAAAAATAGAGCAAACAAAACCCGCATTGTAACAGAAAATTTTAGATTGATAGGCATCGACACCTGTCATCCGAGTTAGTAAATAAGGGGGCTGGCTCTTGTAGTACCTACCGTTGAGTTAGTATCCCATAACACAAGTCTCGAACTTACTTTGGGGCTAGCTCAATCTGTGTGATTTGTCCGTATATATTTATATTTATGAAAGTAAGTCGGATGACAATAATTTCGATGAGCTGGAGTAAGAAGTTATAAATAAATAAAATAAAATAAAAATAAAATAGTAAGAAGTTACTCATAGTTAAAGCTGGACATAAAAATAATTATTACTAATTTTTTTACAGCAAAGATCAATTCCCTTTGAAGCACCAACCACCCACAAAGCAGAAGTAGCAACCAAGCTCCCTACCCCTCCTAAGACCTTTAGCGAAGAAGAATACCAAGCCAAAACCGCTGAGCTGGTAAACGGGAAGGTGGTTTACGGAAGGGCTGACAATATGACATATATTGTGCTTAATAATGGTGTGGAGATGCCTGTATTGGCTGTAGGAACTGCTTTGGTAAGTTCCTATTGAATTATGATTTCCTAGTAATTTAAGTATCAATGAAAATTGAGCTGTGTGGTTCCCGGCAAAGAAACGACTACTCCAAGTCTTCCCGTGGGTGTCGTAGATGGCGACTGGAAACACAAGCTAAACAAAGCTTATAAATACCAAAGATACCTCTCTATCTGGCCAGCGTGGAGAGTGTAGGCCAAATCCTCTGACTGCTCTGGCTCTGGTAGCACAGAGAGGGTCGTGCTCCTGCAGGGGAGACTAAAAAAGTCCTGATGATGATGATGATATGAAAGAGGAGGGCTAACAAAAACTGCTGAGTTGGTAAAGCGAAGATGGTTTTCGGAAGAGTGGATAATATGACGTATATTGTGCTTAATAATGGTGTAGAACTGCCTGTGTTGGCTGTGGGCACTGCTTTGGTAAGATACTATTGACTTATGATTTCCTAGTAATTTAAGTATCAATGAAAATTGAAAATTGAGCTGTGTGGTTCCCGACAGGGTCGAATGGAACCACTTCATGTCTTCTTGCTCGAAGCGTGAATGTCGTATGCTTTGGTAAGTTGCTATTGACGAATGATTTCCTAGTAATTTAAGTTTCTTACTGCCGAATTCTCAAAGGTGTCTTTCCTAAAATCGTTCTCTAGTCTCTGTTCTGTCATTTGTTTAGTCTGTCACTGTCTAGATAATCTAGCCTCAGAATGGAATCTGAATCTATTCTTTCTTTCTTTGTTTAGGTTTACGGCTCCATCGTTTTTAGCCTAAACGATGATTTTGCCAATGTCAAAGTTAACAATAACACGCACGCAATTAACAATATCAAAGTAGGAACATAAAAAAAATCGGAATTAATAGTAATGGGTTTCCCAAAACAAAATAAAGTTAAAACCGAGTATTTGTTATAATAACAATAGAAAGTAAATGACCGGTAAAATATGGAAATACATGGTATGGTATGGTATGATAGGTATGGAACAAAAGTGGGCAGAGAATAATCGGTAAAACCTAAGGTAAAACAGGTCAAAGGTACAAATTATTACATTGTATGAATTTAGCTAGGACAGAAACAAAGGGGGAAAAAACTAGAGTCAACAAGAATGAGATATTTACAGGACGGGGAATATTCTTGGGCAGTGAGTCGTACAGAGATATTGGAAGTAAGGGACAATCGAAAAAAATATGCTCTAAAGTGCCTTCATCCAATCCACACTCGCAAAGGGAGCTGTTTTTAATCTTTATTTTAGCAAGAAAGACTGGAGAGCAGACATGGCCTAATCGGAGTCTAATTATAGCAGAGGTAGGGTGTTTATCAAAATTTCTGTACTTAGAGAACCACGGTTTTGCTGGGACCTATAATAGTTTTTGGCACTAGTGCTGCCGAATGTATTCCAAAATAATAAATATAATAAAATAAATAAATAAATAATATATAATATAATATATAATATAATAATAAATATAATAAATATAATGTATTAATCTGAATCTAGCAAAACAAAGACATTGTGACATTTGTCTGTTGTCCTATGCTTTTTTTCGGTAAAAGAAATGCACAAGAAATGCGTTGACGATGATGTCTGTGGTAGAAATACCAGAATAGGTTGATTATCCAAACTAAATAAATTTTACGCCAAATGGCTCTAATATGTTATGACAAATCTCGTGTTTGTTTCTATCATAACATCCGATTCAATTGAAGTCATATTTCTATTTCTAGTTGGACAAACGGCTCATCCGACCGGTGATCGAGGCGGCCATCGACATGGGATACCGGGCCATCGACTCAGCATACATCTACGGCAACGAGAAGGAGGTTGGAGAAGCCATCAGGGCTAAAATCGACGATGGAACTGTGACACGGTCAGTATTTAAGCAATCCTCATTTTCGTGGCTAATGTCTCTTAAATAACAAAGTACCAACATAATGCTGTCAAGCAATAGCAGCTCCTAACTAGGCGTGCATCTAGGGCAACGAGAAGGAGATTGGGGAAGCCATCAGGGACAAAATCGACGATGGGACTGTGACACTGTAAGTATCTAAACATTCCTCATTTTCGAATGAGGCTCTTAAATCACAAGTTAGGCCACTGGCTTGAAGTGATCCTATTGGGCTATCGACTCGGCATATATCTACGGGCCAAAATCGACGTAGGGACTGGGACACGGTCAGTATCTAAACAGTCGTCCTTCATTTTCGTGTATAAAGATCTATCGACACAGCCGGGCGTGACAGGAGCGTCACCGTGTCGAGATCGGGCTTCCGTGTCCTATCAGGGACTGTCTGTTCACATACTTCAGTGATCCGGGCTGTGGATAGACCAAAGCCTTCCATTCATGCCCTTCTGTTACTTCATTCTTTTAGTAATAATAGTGATAATAATGGCCGCAGGGCAGCTTGTGGCGAGCTGTTGGTGAGTAACGACACCACGGACCCAAGTGCTCCAGAGAGTCGGTCAGAGCCCTCGCCCCCGACGTGTCTTCATCGGTCGGGGTGGAAACCCAAGAGGGCTCGCAGGACTCTCAGCTCTGGCTTGCCTTAGTTGGCCGTCCAGAGAGGAGTCGTGAGAGCTGTTGCTCCAGGGGTGGAAGTGTTAAAGGCCTAACGACGCGAGTAACTTCGGAGAAAGCGCAGCACACCTCTCGACACCCCTGAGTCGCCCACACCGGTGTTGCCCCTTTTGCCGGCAGTAATCGTCGGCTAGTTTGAGGGGCCCATCTAGTGGGTGGCAAGCCACCACCTGCCAATTTTAGTCAGTATCATGATTATGGCAGGTGTCCGACCCTTAGCAATAACCCAGCGTAAAGTTCATCCACAGTCCAATCCCATAGCCTACTAATTTCTCTTTTAAAATACAATAGTTCCCCCTCCGGCCAAGACCTGTTCAAGGACATATCATACATTGGTATTTCCAGGAATGGGTTCTGGCTGGAGACATACATCACATCAACTTCTCCAAGGGGCCTCTACGTGTTGGATCTATATCCCCACGCAAGCCTTCCAAAGGACCGGGGTAACACCCGTGAGTCTCAGAGTGATAATAAAGAACATCTTCCGCTCTGTGATAGTATTGTCACCATTTCAGAGTATGTGTGTGATGAAAATATCAATTATTTCGTGCAAGTCACGGCATCGGCCCTGAACACGTGCCTAAATTTCCTATAAAGTAACCTCATAGGTTACTTCATAGGAAATTAGTGATCTATAAAAAAACGGCGCGAGTCCGGCTCTCACCTGGGCGGTGTTCTGAAATGTAACCTGAAAGTTACTTAATATAACCAAATATTTACCTGCCTTTTTCAGTGAGGACCTGTTCATCATCAACAAACTCTGGAGTACCTTCCACCGGTCCGACTTGGTGTCCAAGGCGTGCCAGGCCTCCCTTAGGGCTATGGGGCTGCAATACTTTGACCTGTACCTCATTCACAACCCCGTGTCTTTCAAGGTAAGGCAACACAAACGTGGCTCTTACTTGGATTGTTGATCACAAAATTGGAACTTCTTTCTTCGGTAGGCATAGCTGTCATCTTATAGGTGGTCGGTAAACTAAATAATGTTGGGCACTAACGGGGCCAACGGGGGAATGCAGCCGGTGTTCTTGTCACATTACCATACGGGATTTTTTTGTGGTTTTATTATCTTCTTTCTGGTCTATTTTTATGTTTATCAGTAATTTAGCTTATTCTTAGCTTGGAAAGTAAGTATACATTACCATTACTTTTTTGTCCAGTACTCCTTCTCAGACTTCATAGACGCCTGGTTTGGCATGGAGGAGCTCGTCCTAAATATGACAGAGCGAGACACCCATAAAAGTACTGCTTGCTGCTATACCATACTTATAAATGAAATCTTTACCATTCCACTATCAACGTTACCAGGCGATCATGAGTATCAGTGCTCGAATATTCTTCGTGTACCAGGCGAACATAAATTGTAAGGAGTTGTTCAGCAGAGCCTGTCTATATAGCACCTGCACTGCACCTGCTGTCGTGAGAGAGATAGTCCTATATAACAGAGCGAGACACCCTTATAACTTAGACGATCAAGAAATGTGGCGTGGATGTTCGAGCACTGGATCAGTGCTCTCGCAGCCCAAGTGTACCAGGCAAACATAAATGATAAGGATGTTTAGCAGAGCCTGCCTATATGGCATAGTACTGCGTACTGCTGCTCTGCTGTCGTAAGCGAGATGGTCCTATATAACAGAGCGAGACACCTTTATAACTTGTCTTGCTGCTATTATGATCAGGCATCAGGCGATCATGCATGAATAATGAAGATATTCGAGCACTGATCAGTGTTCCTACAGTCCAAGTGTACTAGGCGAATATAAATTGTAAGAACGTTTCGTTACAGGAAGGAAACGAGCCGATCCCGAAGATCGCGAACGTGGTCCAGTACTCCTCCTCAGACTTCATGGACGCCTGGTTTGGCATGGAGGAGCTCGTAGCCAAGGGGCTGGTGAAGAGCATTGGAGTCAGCAATTTTAACTCCCGGCAAATCCAACGGGTCTTGGATAAAGCGAGGGTAAAACCTGTTATCAATCAAGTGAGTTCCAATAAGTATATCCTTATTTAAAAATTGGCCTAGTGCGAGTCGTGCTCGCCCATGAAGGATTTCGTAGAAGCAAGCTTGATTTGCCAAAAACCTCTATAATTTTTCGCTAGCAAAGATTTCTTTGTTTTTCATAATGTTTACGTATGAATGACAAAGTTATTTTTGTGGTTTATAAAAACGTACTATATCTCAAAAACTACTATCTTTAAAACCAATTGTCTATTTATAATATGTGAGTTGATACAGTATTGTATGCAACTGTTTGTAATTAGGCCTTAAGATACTCATGTGATCTTATTATGGAACTCGCCTGCTGCTCGTTTTATAAACCTATGTTCGTATTTTAAGGTATTAAGGAATAAAGTGTTTATTATTTAGCAGATACTTATTATTGAGTCTGTTTAAACCAAAAAACAATATTACCCTGTGGATTCTTTGCAATTTTTGAGATAATACCTACTCCTTTTCGTCTTCTCCAGGTGGAATGTCACCCCTACCTCTCTCAAGAACGACTGGACGAGTTCTGCTCAGCCCGTGACATCAAGCTGTCATGTTTCGGCGTACTGGGGTCCAAAGGGACGCCTACCGAGCTCACTAGTGGACTACCGCCTGTCATTGATGATCCCCTGGTACAAGTGATGGCTGCGGGGTTGAATATTACTCCTGCTCAGCTATTGATTAGGTACCTACTTTACTTATTTATTGGTATAGATAGTTCTACAGTACCTGATAACTATATAGTACTTCATGATATCGTGGTTCCCGGCAGAGTAGAATAGGACCACTCCAAGTCTTCCCGTGGATGTCGTAGAAGGCGACTTGGGGAACACAAGCCACACACGCTACACAAAAATTATAAACATCAAAGAGACCTCTCTTTTCTGGATACCGAGACAGCTCTGGCTAGTATATGGCTCTGGTAGTACAAAAAGGCTCCCTCCTGCAGTAGAGACTAAAAAAGACTTTATGATGATGATAATTAGGAGAACGAAGCTGTCGTGTTTCGGCGTGCTTGGCTCCAAAGGGACGCCCACCGAGCTCACTAGCGGGTTACCGCCGGTCAGTGATGATCCCCTGGTACAAGTGATGGCTGCGGGGTTGAATATTACCCCTGCTCAGCTGTTGATCAGGTACTTTACTTACAAATTTCATATAATAATTAGGCCATGTGGTCTCCACAGAGTAGAATAGGACCTCTCCAACCCGTCTGGCCAGCGTGGAGAGTGTAGGCCGAATCCTCTGACTGCTGACAGAGGGTCGTGCTCCTGCAGTGGAGACTAAAAATTCCTGACTATGATAAGTTATCTCCATTCTTCCAGATACCAGATAGACAGTGGCCATAACGTGGTGGTGAAGGCGTCCTCCGCCGCCCACTTGTGGGACAACCTTCAATCCTTGAAGGTTTCTCTGGAAAGGGGGCAGGTGCAAGCCCTGAACGCCCTTAACAGGAATAAGAGGATCTTCACTTTTGTCGGGTAAGTTTGTCAAAGTTTCTCTAGTGTTTCTTTCACGCTGGTCTGGGAGACAAGAAAAACACGTAGAATGTACCAGTTGCTTCTATTCCCAAGCAGATCTTAAAAGCCGATCGAGGGAATAGGCGTCAGGAATCATGTCGAAAGGCGATGCGGCTAGCAACCCATCACTATTTTGATTCACCTACAAGCCCACCAACATGCTAAACGTGGCCTTTAGGTTTTATAAATCTGGGCTCTGTCTACCCCGCAAGGGAAAAGATGTGATAGTATGTATGTATAATATGCTTGTGTCGTTTCTTTTCGCGAAGTGCATATATATTCTTGCCCCTGTCGAAGATCGTTTTTCCATCCTAGGAAAAATGATATTTTCAAATCACGGCTGAGTAGAATAGGACCAATCCAAGTCTTCTTGTGGATGTCGTAGGCGACATAGGAAACACAAGCTAAACAAAGCTTATAAACATTGACAAGCTCCGTGGCGCAGCGGTCAACACGCCTGTGGCGCGGATGGTCCCGGGTTCGATCCCCGGTCAGGTCAAGATGAAAAATGATCTTTTTCAGATTGACCTGGGTCTTGGATGTTTATCTGTATATGTATTTGTTATAAAATATAGTATCGTTGAGTTAGTATCCCATAACACAAGTCTTACTTAAGAACTTACTTTGGGGCTAGCTCAATCTGTGTGATGTGTCCGTAAAAAAAAAAAACATCAGAGATACCTGTCCAACCCGTCTTGCCAGCGTGAGAGTGTAGGCCAAATCCTCGGACTGCTCTGGCTAATATACTGCTTTGGTAGTACAGAGAGGGTCGTGCTCCTGCAGTGGAGACTCAAAAGACCTGATGATGGTGATGATATGTTTCTTTTCAGGATCGGCGACACCCACCGCAACTATCCCTTCAGAATTCCATTTTAATTGAATATTTTGATTTCATGACTTTTTTTTTTAATTTTTGACATTTTTTTTACATTTTTGTCATTTTTTTACGAATATTTCGATATTTTTAAGGTTGTACGTGTGTGCTTGTCCATTTCAATTGGATATTTACTTTTTAACTTCTTGACATTTATGTTACATTTTGACATTTTTCACGTGTATTTTGATATTTTTAAGGTTGTGCTTTATTTCTAATGTGTTAGATTTAAGATTATGTCTTACTTTATGTAATGATTACTTTTTTAATCGTGTCTCAGTGAACATTAAAATGTCCAATGAATATTTACCTACTGTTTTAAAGCATTTCTTGTACTTGAAAGAAAACGGAATTTATCAAAAAGCTTCATATTTTCACTTCATTAAATAGTTTAACGGTTTACCTAGAGCCTCGTAGTACAATTTTTTTATAATATCTCCGTTTTCCTTCAAATTATTAATTTCAAATGTACCTTAGTTTACCTTTTGAATTGACTTCGAAGTAATTAAAAGCATTTTAATACAACGTCATCAAATCATGATTAGTGTCATATTATTTTAATACAATTTTATATTTTGACATTTTTATTTTTTGTCTCTGTTATATGGATTTATTTTTTGTGTATCTTTGTGGTATCTTTTTTATGATTTGTGTGTAATTTTATTTTGTCAACGTATGTTTATTTTGTGTGATTTTGCATTCTTTTATAAATGACTTAATGATATGATTATATTGGTTTTATTTTACTTTTTTCGACATCAATTACTAGTTTGAAATTTGTAGATTTAGCCGTATTTTGTTCAAATACTGAAAAGGGTAACCTAGTTATAGAACACGAAACGAGGATGAAGAATTGAAATAGATAGTATAAAATTTAGGTACTGCAGCGCGTTTCGCTTGTCTGTATAAAAAAACTGATACGCTTTCTACTAAAATAAAGAACAATGCCGTGTGGTTCCCGACAGAGTAGAATAGGACCACTCCAAGTCCTCCCGTGGATGTCGTACAAGGCGACTTAGGAATCACAAGCTAAACAAAGCTTATAAACATAAAGAGACCTCTCCAACCCGTCTGGCCAGCGTGGAGAGTGTTGGCCAAATCCTCTGACTGCTCAGGCTTAATATATGGCTTTGATAGTAGGTACAGAGAGGGTAGTGCTCCTACAGTGGAGACTAAAAAAGAGACCTGATTATAAAGAACAATATTCCCTCGACTTCGTACGCGTAAAATTTACTCCTCTATTTCACCCCCCTTTTTTTGAGGTTGTATTTCTAAAAATCTCTTTCCATGTGCTCACCTTTGGTGCTCACTTACATCATGAAAGGAACCTCTGTACCAAAGACAATATAATACTAACGTAATAGACTGCCCACCTCATACAAAAAAATTGGACCAAATTAAGGTTGCGAAAAGCAGGGGAATGTATGGCGCAGGAGAGTTGCTTGGTAGTCGATACTAGATGGCGGTAGTCTGCGTTAGCCTTTAACTCACGAAATATACGGTGTCATTTTAAAATTTTATACCTAAAATATTGTTTTGATTTTTAATAAGATATATTTTGTGAATCATGTTTTTATATTCTCATAATACGGTAGATACAATGTTGTGTAGTTTCGAGTGGCGCCATCTACGCGAGTCTCTGAGAACAAATCGTACGATTAAGGCGTTGAGACCACATGCCTTTACCAAACATCTAGTGTCTATGTTTAATAGTTTCGGCTGTGTGTCACAGTGCCGAAAATCTTAAATTAATAATTCCAGCTCACTCTACGGAATTCTACTCCCAATCCTTTTCAGTTAAGGCTGTAAGCCTATGGAATTCATTACCACTGTCAATCCGGTGCGCTCAAACGCTAGCTCAAGTGAAGTCACATCTCCTATCTTCATAGATGCTGTTTATCTTCTTTCTTATTCGGGATTTTTAATTTTCGTGTATATAATATATTTGCATGTATGTTTATTTATGTATGTTAGTACTTATTTACGTATTTATTTTGTTTATATATATATATATATATTTAATTTGCAGTTATTTATTTCAAAAACATCGTTCGTTAATCACACTGTCTTTACTTTTGCACCTAACCTGTTTTTTTTTTTGTTTATAATCTCCTGTTCACTACGGTTGCCTGGAAGAGATTGCAGTAGCGATAAGGCCGCCTTTTGTGCATCATTTATAAATTACACTGTTATTTTTAAGGATTTTTTGGTGCAATAAAGAGTCTACTAACTAACTAACTAACGTGTTAATAAATAAGCGCAATACCTCAGACACCCCAACTTATTTTTATCATAAAAGAATTATATAAATTATAAAATTTAATTTCGGCGGATTATTTACGAAGATATTATATATTATATTATATATGAATCTCATTTAATAATTATATATTTAAAATATCGTCAGTATTTAATTACAATATATTAAAACCTTTTTACACAGAAAATTAAAATTATATCCCACTCCTTAACGTCTCTGGCGCAAAGGTGCCTAAAATACGAATTAAATTAAATATAATATTATATATAAGTAAATTAAATTTAAGATGAATTAAATTAAATATAACTTTTTTTTGGCTTTATTGCAAATTAAAAAGTCTATAGGTAATTACGCGCGACCGCGCGACTTTGCCGCTTCGGATGCCACCGCAACCGCATAAGAGTAAACGAGGTAAAGATCAAACACGGCGTAACTAAAATAGTTTTTGGTAAAAATTTTACCGTTTTTAGGGTTCCGTAGTAAACTAGGAACCCTTATAATTTTACCATGTCTGTCTGTCTGTCTGTCCGTCCGCGGTTTTACTCAGAGACTATAAGTACTAGAAAGCTGTAATTTGGTATGGGTATGTATATTAAACATGCCAAAAAAGTGATAGAAAAAATCTTGAAAAAAAATTTTGGGGATTCTCCCATACAAGTAAAGAGGGAGTAATATTTTTTTTCTATACCTACAAACCCATCGTGTTGAGTATCGTTAAATAGGTCTGAAAAATATAGTGAGGTTTAGAACACTATTTTTCGATTTAGGGATTCGTTTCCGAAATATTTGGTTTAATGGTCCAAATTTTTGTTAGAGGTAAGTGTGTGTCCTCCCCCCCCCCCCCCCCCCCCCTCTATCTGCTAAATGGTTATATATGGATACGTGAAAAAAATTACAGCAGTAGTATATAAGTATACTGAAGTTGAAAGGAAAACTATCAGAGCTGAGTATTTAGTAAGAACTAAAACGTTATAGACAACCACCTTATAAATGTACTCGAAAATGTAAAATTTCATACAATTTTCATTGTTACATGTTTTTGGTCGTTAAACTGGTGCGAGTGTGAACAGTGTGAACTCAAAGTTGTCATTCGCAACTACGGAACCCTACACTGCGCGTGGCCGACACGCACTTGGCCGGTTTTTTATTTGTGGAGCCAATTCTTCTCTCGATTCAGAACAAACTAATTTCAGGTATTGCGTTTTTTCGTCACGTTGTTTAAGTTAGAGAGTCAGGTTTGCATTTTATATAGATATCATCATCATCATCAGCTTTCCATAACCCACTGCTGGGCATAAGCCTCCCTTTGTCTGCGCCATCCTTCTCTATATAGATAACCCGTATTATATTGTCTTTGCCAGATATATTTACAAAATAAAACAAAAATACATAAAAAATATTAATATAATCAAACACAAGAATAATTATTACACACGATTAATCAAAATAAAATCTAAATAAATTATCACTACGTCTTCACTACGGGTTTCTTCAGCAATCCTGAAAAATAAAGAAAAAATGATCAATAGAAGAGTTGTGCTTCGGAAGGCACGTTAAGCCGTTGGTCCAAGCTCATCATCATTGATTGAAAGCATGAAAAATCTGACAGCGGTGTTGGCCACTTACACACACGAAAACAAACCAACAAGAAGAGTTATTTCGGCGTATTCTTCTCACCAGTGGTCGTTCCAAAACGCTAGTTTTTCGATTTTGCATATTAAAAAAATAATAAGAAAAAAGAGAAACTTGTGAACTTTTAATAAAACTCTTGACTTTAAACTTTTTGACCTACCAAATTTTGGTGGGTCTACCTATACTCGGTGAAATATTAAGGCCAATCTAATAGCTGAATGCCCTAGTAAATTTGATATGATTTAGGACTTATAGAATTAATTGCTGGGTGGCGCTAGTGTGTGAACTCACTTCGCCTTAAATCGTTTTGAAACCCTTCCTTCTTCCCATTAAAGAAAAGTTAAAATAACTATTTTTAGAGCATACTGCACATCGTTCTACACGAGCAGCCTATGGGTGCAATATACGAAGAAGCAATTTGGCGCCCTACGGGTCCAGTACAATGATGCTCTCAGGGTGTTGTTGGGGTTGTCTCGACGCTGCAGTGCGTCGGGGATGTTCACCGAAGCTTGAGTGGATTGTTTCTACACTACTGTGCGCAAAAGGTGCGCATCCCTGGCTAGCAGACTTCGGGCCAGCTCCAACAGTATTCTCAAGCTGTTTGCGTCACGATGTCGATGTCGATGTCGATTTTCGGTATGTGAATCATTGCTCAATGATTCACCTACTGAGAAACGCACAGGTGTGATGTTTCTGTGCCTTTTGTTTTATTTTTGTGTACTAACATTAGTTTTTAACATTTGTGTGTTACTAAAAATAAATGATTAATTATTCCTTTATTTATCTTTACACATATTTAGTATATTTTTTAATATTTAAACAAAAAAAATAAACACTTAAAAATATAAAAAATAGTAGCCCACCGGTACCGGGAACAGGGTCCAAGCTACCGGCGGTCAAGGCTCCAGGGAAAGGAACCTCCTAACAATACGGGCCGTGTCCAGAACTGCTTTCTGAATCAAGCCCTTGATCCAGCCGCCTAACGAGAGCCTCTTCAGGTACTGGTCGAGGCTCTTGGCAATTAAGCCATGGGCTGTCTCGACTATCGGCACAATGATCGCTGAATCTACATCCCACATGTCGACAACCTCGCGAGCCAAGTCAAGATATTTGATTTGCTTATCTTTCTCGGCTTTCACGAGGTTCCCAAAATGATTTATTATTATTAACTTTTTACATTTCCGTCCAAAAATGTTTAGGCAATCAGTGAATTTGTTTGGAAAAAAATAGTATAAGATAAATTAATTAATTTCGATTTATATCTAAAATATTTCTCAGTTTATTATAATATCTATGGTTTTACGTTTAGGCTAAAGCCATCTAGTGACAAGTGGGAGAGAACTTCTATTTATCAGGTTCAATCTTCGAGCAACACGGCCTCCGTACCGGACGGAGGGAGTGGGCAAAGCGACAATTTACTATTACAATTTTTCTGGCGTTTTTGCGGGGGGAAATGTGCACACAAGTTTAGTTCCGCACACCTACATACAAAACTTAAACTGTCACTTGATAGTAATTATGACATTGTCACAAAAATGACATAAAAAAGAAACAATAATTTGTGTACAGATGAGTCACACATAGACATGCTATTGCGAACTCTTTAGTTTTAGTATTCTTTATTTTAAATTAAATTTTTCATCCTGTTATTATATATATATATATTATATTTTATAAATATGTACGTCTCTAATTTGTGTCTTAAAAAAGTCTAGTAAATATTCGTGAACCCAAAGCGTTTTTCATTTATATAGCTTAAATAAATATCGATTGGTAATACATGCATATGCCTAATTTGGCTTGTGCCTTGACAGAGGGGAACGCAGCGTATGGCTACTCCCTTCCGGCACGGAAGGCCGTGTTGCTCCAAGGGTTCAATGGTCAACTCTTTTTATTACATTTTGATACATTTTTTACATGAATCAATGTTTATTTTAGTTCCCTTCTTTGGTCCCATAGGAAACATTGTTCATATCTACGGGCTGAGCCACCCCCTTAAGGCACATATTCTTATACTTACTTGGTATGCTTGTTATTTGTTTCTGAATGGTTTTCTTCACATTTGTTGCGCTTTTCCAGTTGGAAGACAATTTTCCTGAAAAACAATAATTTTACTTTTTGAAACAGAAGGGACGAGGCAGGGTCACTGGTGATAAAGCTTTTGAAATTAAATACAGAACTGGCGCGTAACAACGAGCATTTTAATCCATTATGGACAGTCAGATTAACACTCAGCATAACAATATAGTGGCTAGGCTTATGTTGTGCGGTCGGCTGCTCGGCAAAAAGTGACGCGTTCGCTCGGCGGAGCGCGCAGCGGGGAATACAACGGCGATATGGCGGGCAGTGGGGCGAGCTATGACGTCACGCCAGTGTTGCAATTCGTTCGTTGCGTTACATTTTACTATGTTATCCCAACGTCTATTTTTGAATTGAAAACTTCTTTAGCGGCGCTGTGCACTTTTTGTGATGGGGAAAAATGTTAAACTCGCGACAGGTCACGTGACCGATAGATTCGTCAGACTGAAAATTCGTAAAACGGCGCAGGGCGCTTGCGCGAATGTGCGTGTGTTTGTGTTACAGCGTGCTACGCACATCCATGGATGGTGACTGGTCTTAGGAAAGGCAAAAGTACTAGTAGTAAAAGACAAAAGTAGTAGTACTACAGCAAAAGACAATAAAAAAAATATTCAAATATCTATGAAATAAGGTCTAAAATGCTTTGGGCAGGCGCGCAATCCAGCGAGGAAATGCCGCCAGCCTTTTGGGCACCCTGCCCGCTGACTGCAGCGATTTGGCTTCTATTTTTTATTTAACTTATTTTTTTTTTAGGTTAGTTTTTTTTAAAGACTAGTTATAGTTTATAATCTTAGTTTAGTTCTTTGTTTTTAGTTCATATAAATAAAGTACTTGCCTTAAATAACAATAAATAAATAGTTTTTATATGTATAAATGCTTTGTATCATATTTAATAATGAGATTAATTGATCATTGATCAATCAATGCTTAATTTTACACAAAAAATATAAAATATTGGAAAACTTAATTGATCAATCAATGCTTAATTTTACACAAAAAATATAAAATATTGGAAAACTGAGTTGTTCAATCAATGCTTAATTTTACACAAAAAATATAAAATATTGGAAAACTTAATTGATCAATCAATGCTTAATTTTACACAAAAAATATAAAATATTGGAAAACTTAATTGATCAATCAATGCTTAATTTTACACATAAAATATAAAATATTGGAAAACTTAATTGATCAATCAATGCTTAATTTTACACAAAAAATATAAAATATTGGAAAACTTAATTGATCAATCAATGCTTAATTTTACACGAAAAATATCAAATATTGGAAAACTTACTTGGACTTATCCTGAGTGGATTATTCTTCAAAGAACTCGGTACCTTCGTCAAACTCTGTGGAATCTTCGACGATTTCGAATCTGTACTTGTCTCCTTCACTGTGTTGCCAGCACTCGGTTTCTTCATCACTTTAGTGTTGCCATTACTCACTTTAAATTTCTGACTCAATCTGCCGTTGATGACATTTTTATTGATTCCTATATTTTTAACGCTTTTCATTTTATCTTGCACAGTAATTATTGACTTTTTTGCATTTTGAATATTATTCTTCACGTTTTGTTCAATGTTTTTCACTTTATCATGTTTTGCTGTTGATTTTTTTGGGTTTTTTGGATTTGTATTAGGGATTTTTGAGGCAATTTCAATATTTTTCGCACTGTTTTTAGGATTATCTGTATGTTCAACCAAATTTGGCTTATTTGTCATAATTTGATTCTTATTATCTGTAACTTTTTCTATAGTTTCACTGCTTTTCGTGTATGTTGAATCTCTCTTTTCTGCATCATCTTTAGCTTTAGCATTATTATGATCTTTAGTATTGTTCTTCTGGAGATTTTTTGTTGGTTTATTAGTATCAGCAATAGATTTCTTAGGTTTTTCTGTAGTTTTTACATTAGAATCAGTGTTTTTCGTAGTTTGGTCAATTTTAGCTTTCTTAGCAGGTATATCTGCAATGTTATCAGTTTTCTTTACTTTTTTAGGAACACTTCTTACTATCTTATTGTTAATTTTATTACTTACTTCTGTATTTTTTGCTACAACTTTTGCTTTTGTCGCGCTTCCTTTATCAGAATTTATTTTCTCATTTTGTGTCTCACCTTTATCTTTATGACCTTTTTTATTTGGTTCTTCGTTTACGTTATCTTTTGCCTTAGGTACAATACTTTTCTTAGAGACTTTTGCAGAATTCTTGTTACTATCTTCTACATTTTTAGTAGCTTTAATACTAGTAACATTAGTATCCTTAGAATTATCATCTTCATGTACTGTTTTTATATTTCTTGCACCATCTTCTAAATTATTACCGTCTTTGACATTTCTGTGACTTTTTGTACCATCTGAAACTCCTTTAGTAGATTTTACAACACTATTCCTAACTTCTGTATTTTCTTTTGATTTTGCCACACCATCTTTCTTATTAGGTATTTCTTTAGTAGGCTTTACATTTCCTTTTATATTATTAGAAACCTTTTTAGTAGATTTTACATTTTCTTCTATAATATCAGACATTTCTTTAGCAGCTTTTTCACTTTCATTTCTATCAGCCACTTCTTGAGTCAATTTTGCGTTTTCTTTCCTACTATTATCGCTTTCTTTAGTAAATTTAGCTACCGTAGTGTCTTTCTTACTATCTTTAGACTTTCCGCTCACAACACTATCCGTCCCACTAGCGTTAGTCACATCTTTATCTGCATTACTCTTTACTTTAACATTATCATTACTTTGGACTTTATTTTCTTTGCCTTTAGCTTTACTTTTCTTTGGCAAAGACTTAGGAGGTGCCATTATACCGTCATCTCTTTTCCTCTTAGGCGCAGTCTCTGTTACTTCCTGGTCTAACGTCATCCGTCTCTGTCTAAGCGTCTGCGCAGTTTCTGGATCATCAGACTCCATACTTTCGTATAGTTCCTGCGTGGGGCCTTTCGCTTCTAGGCATGTGTTGATGATTTTTGAAAGGAGAGCCGTTCGCTCGTCGGTTTCGAGCGACGGGTCGGAGAATTGCCGATGGTAGTTTGTAATGATTTTGATGTAGGATTCGTCTGGAAAATAATGCATCATCATCATTATTTAGATCATTCTGCAGCATCAAAAACACACAATATTCTGTAATTAATGGTAATGCTAAATTTTTATTTCTAACAACCGCTGCGAGATGTCCCGATTTGATTCCCGGCCTATGTCCTTCTCAGTCCCCTTACCTATGTGTATGCAAAATTTCAAGATGATCGCTTCAGTAGATACGTCGTGAAAGCGTAACAAACAAACAAACTCACTTTCGCATTTATAACTAGCTGTTACCCGCGGCTTCGCCCGCGTAATTTATAGCCTATGTCCTTCTCGGTACTCTAATCTATGTGTACGCAAAACGACGTGTACGAATAATGGTGAAAATCAATATCCCATCAAAAACATAAATGTGAAATGAAACCAAGTTCAATATTTATGATATATGCCTTGGTTGTTGACTTCAACGACAAAAGAAGTAAGATCTAAATGGGTGCCAAGTTCAATGGTCAGTTCTGAAATTTACTTATAACAACATAAAAATATCATTTCTTCTTAAAACTTAGGATAATATATTGTAGCCTAAGGTTTGACTTGGCCAGTTTTCAAACAGTAACAGGTTCAGAACTTGCGAAGGATATAATATAATTTGTATATGAAAACTGGCCAAGGCAAACCATAGGCTACACTATATTATCCTAAGTTACAAGAAAAAAATATATTTTGTATTGTTATAAATAAATTTCAGGACTGACCATTGAACTTGAAGCAGCATGTGCAATGTGATTCCTTAGATTTTCGCCCAATCCCTTGACCGGCTTTTACGGTCTGCGCGGGAAGAAAAGCAGCTGGTATATTCTATGTTTATTCTTTTCTCCCAAACCAGCATGGAAGAGTATGAGAAAAGAATACGTCCGCGAATGACGTCACAAAATGCGAAATTTATTTCTTGAATATCTCAGTAATTCTTTGTTCTTATAACCTGTAACATCAAAAATATTGTTATTATAGGGATTATCTCGAAATGGTTTTGGATTCATGCAGTTACAGTAAAATTTTGCATAGCGAATTGCTTTAAGGTTATGATGATTGAACACTGTCACTCGCATAATATAAAGTAGTGAAAACCCTCTAATTTACGAAAATACTATTGTATATGCATCTCTTTTTAATACTTTTTCAATGCCATAAGAGAAAACAGGATGAACTGATGTAATTCTGTTGTTATTTTAGTAGGGTTTCTATGCTTGAGTTATAGTTCTGTGCGATTGACGAATATTTAAAACCTAATGACAAATTTTATCCTATTTTCTTTATCTATTGACATATATTATACATGTATTGTTTTTTGTTGGATTTATAATGACTACTTTGACATTTATTACTATTTTAATTTTATTATTATATATTTATTATTAAATAGGCGGCCTAAGTGGGGAAAATAGTCCACGGTAGCAGTATTATAATTTACATGCTCGAAACAGCTAAGTGTACGCTCCTATTTATTGTGTTCCACCTATTGTATGACACTTATGCGAAATAAATTTCAATTTCAACACAAATATAATTTGCCCGAGTTGATACGCTAAGAAGATGTGGTAACTTACCCATGTACTCCAAGTCGAACTTCATCCGGTGATGGAAAGGCGCTATGGGCGACCACTTGTTCTGCAGGGTCCAACAGACCTCAAGCAAGCCCGCACACTTGAGTATGTATCCGCCTTCGGTCTGGAAGAAAGCAGTGATTGTATTAATTATATTAAGAAGATCGACTACATGTAAATTTTCATACAAAAAGCGATAACGGTTCTCACCCTTTGATACTCTAAGTTCTCACCCCTTAAGAGTCGCCTGGACGCGCATGCCTCCATACAAACGGAAAAAGGGAATTGTGGCAATATTTGATAATTTTAGGGCTATATTAAGCATACAATCAATTAATCTCATTATAATCTACGTACGTTCCTATACAGTTTGGTTAAATTATCAAAAGCTTGAGAATTATACGCCTCTCAAGATTTCCATACAAATTTGAAAAGGCTTTAATTCTCAAACCACAGGGATATTTTAACCAAGCTGTATAGGAACGTACGTAGATTATAATGAGATTATTTGATTACATGATTAATTTTACCCCAAAAGTATCAAATATTGTCACAAGTCCCTTTTTCCGTTTGTATGGAGACATGCGCTTCCAGGCGACTCTTAAACAGGGGTATTCCTTGTAACGCAACCATTTTGAAACGCACGTAATGAAGCGCAACTAAATTATTCCTCGGAGCGCACCTTTAGCAATAAGACCGCCCATGGTACATAGTCTTAATAATGTTTTTGTAAATTTTTATTTTTTGGTGTACAATAAAGTATTACTTACTTACTATACAAAATTACAGCGAGTACAAGTTTTCGATACGAAACTTCAACTCGCTGTAATTTTGTATAGGTATTGTTTTTAAAATTGAAATCTGATTATAAACATCAATATGCCTTATCCGGTCGTATGTATGAAATTTGGTTGAGATTGGCTTAACTGTTGTAAAACTAAAACCAAACTACGTTTGTATGGGATTGCGGCTTTACGTGGGACTCTATCTTTTGGTTGCGCTCACAATAGCAATTTAAAATATTTAAATTTTATTCCTCGAAGCGCACCTATCTTTAAGTTTTGAATAGAGCTGGGAACTAACTGGAACTATTGATAACAAGTAGTGCACGTTTCTTTTCTGAACTTCGTTTTTTCAGCTTCGCGCAATAAAATTTTAATATCGCTATCGTATCGAGAGGGTCGTGCTCCTGCAGTGGAGACTAAATAGGACCTGATGATGATGATTGCTATCGTGAGCGCAACTAACAGGTGCGCTCCAAGAAATAATTAAGTTGCGCTTCATTAGGTGCGCTTCAAAATGGTTGAGCTACGAGGAATACCTCTAAAAACTCACCAGTGGCTCCATGAACAGCAAGTTGGGGTACTTCTCGGCGAGGCGAGCGAGCGTCGTGCGTCGCGAACGATGCGCCGCCGAGTAACTGCGTAGAACCTGTGTTTATAAGCAAAACCATTAGCAGTGGTAACCCACCGTTACCCACCAGTACCCACCAGTACACAGTTACCCACCTTTATTCGTACTGTTACATAGTGTATTATGTATGGCAACCCTATTAAAGTGCAGACATCCAGATCTAAGTCAGCCCTTCTGATTCCCCTCAGCTAAGGACAGTGACAGTTGAGTTCACCGCCAACTTTCTTCCAAGGCACTTGTTCTTTGCATGCATATACTATTTCTATTTTAATTGACAGTGCCCATTCTATATATATAAAACAAAGACGGGTTTGTTACAACACATATAACTCGAGATCTGCTGAACCAATTTTCATGGTTATTGATTCGTTGGATTTGTCTCCGCCACGAATAGCAGAATACATCAAACAATGAAAACTCGATATTCATTGACTGTTAGGCGGTACGAAGTTCACCGGGTCAGTTAGTTTATAATAAATTGTGACATTTTAATAAAAAGTTAGGTGTACTCAAAATCTTTTTTTTAAAACTCGCGGACTTATTCCCGTATAACAGTACCAGCTTTTTAGGGTTCCGTATAAAAATAAGACGCAATCCATAAAATAATACAATCTTGGTAGTAACGACAAGCGAATTCTAATTTCCATATTTTTGAAGTTAGGTGTACTCAAAATCTTTTTTAAAAAACTCGCGGACTTATTCCCGTATAACAGTACCAGCTTTTTAGGGTTCCGTATAAAAATAAGACGCAATCCATAAAATAATACAATCTTGGTATTAACGAAACGCGAATTCTAATTTCCATATTTTTGAATTAGACTAAGTTTATAAAAAATACTGTCATCATCATCATCATCAGAAGTAAGAATTAAGAAATATTAAGCCTATTGTTCTGACAATGCTACTTCATTACTTCGCAATAGTATATTTAGAATGGGACCTGTTTTATATACAATAAATTGCCCGATAGTTATAAGACAATGAATTTTGTGACTTTTAAAAAGAAATTACATGAACTCTTGACTGCAAAATGCTATTATACCATTGACGAATTTTTAAATGATACTTTGTAATAATTTTTGTAATTTTTATGTTATTGGTTTGAAAATATTATTGTGAATTTTATATTATTTGTAGAAAAAAATTAACTTTTATCTAAATTATTGGACGTCTTTATAGACATGATATAGTGCTTACATACACATTATATAAGACCTTTTTATAACTATGTCAAAAGGAGTTTGTGGTGGGAAGTCAAGGGGTGCAGCTGGGGTCTGCCTTGGACGATATTGCAAATTGATTTTGGTGGACTTTATAATATGAAATTGGTGTAGTTTGGTGTTATAAATGCTCGTACTCATGGAACAATTTGTGAAATAGTTAAAGTGGACTGTTATATGGACTCGTATAGACTTGTCATCATAACCTCCTGACCACGAGGCATCAAAGAACATACGCCATCTTTGATGCTAATTGTTACAACTTTACCGTACAACACCGATACTTAGTATCTCAATTTACTGGACATTGGCAGAATCACTGAAATATCGGTGGAAGCCATTTTATAAAACAGAAGAAGAAGAAGAACTATGTCAAACAATGAAGAATTTTGATTTGATTTGATCCAACCAACAGGCATAAGTAACTGCTAAGGTCTGGTACTGTCTGAAGGACTGAATGTTTTTATCTCTGCCGTGTGGTTCCCGGTAGAGTAGAATAGGACCACTCCAAGTCTTCCCGTGGATGTCGTAGAAGGCGACTTAAGAAACAAGCTAAACAAAGCTCATTAAGGGCGAACCCGTCTAGCTTTTCATACAAACGCTCGTACGCGATTATGGCGGTGTAACAAATATTTCTTTGAAGCTTTTCAACTAATAGGTATCTTGCGCACTATATCTAGGTTTCTATCAAAACGAAAAATCAAAATTTAGAGAAACAACTTCAGTATTAGCCTCCAAAAATCCGCTTTTTTGCCAAAATTTTATGTGAACTTTGGGCGTTTATTATATACTCATTAATTGTAACAGTAAAGAAAATATTTATTTAGAAACCTTGCAAATGTAATGGATATTCTAGATGTACAACGCTTTTTTCATAAACTTGTAAGGCTTACTAATAAACACGTATTTCTTGAAACAAGTTAATTTCCGCACACTATTTTTCGTTCAATGTCTTCCCGTACTCACTAGCTTGTTACCATGTGGCAGTAAGAGGTGTGCGGGAGACGAGGGCCAGGGGCTCTTTTCGCTTTGCCTCTTTATCTGACATTCCGCTGAACGGAACAAGCTTTTCAACCATGCTCGCGTTGACGATAGTCGGTCGGGGAAGGGCCCTCTTAACATCAAAGAGACCTCTCCAACCCATTTGGTCTGCGTGAAAAGTGTAGGTCAAATCCTCCCAATACCAGAGCCTACCTTCCAGGCTTCAGTATACTTGATACCTTTCTAATCCGTCTGGCCAGCGTGGAAAGCGTAGGCCAAATCCTATGACTGCTCTGGCTAATATATGGCTCTGGTATTACTGAGAGAGTCGTGCTCCTGCAGTGGAGACTAACAAAAACCTGATGAAGTTGTTACCTCTATAGCGTCGCTCGGAGTGGTGGTATGTGTGAGGACGGAGTTAGCCAGTTCAGTTTCGTGGGCAGGCTTCGTGAGCATCACTTTGAGGTTTCTGTACGATGGGGCTCCGAATTTCATGCTCTGAAAATAATATGATATTTCTATACTTATATTATAAAGAGGAATGATTTCATTGCTGGTATCTATATGTAGAGAAGACACCGCATATCCTTACTTTGTCCCGTTCAACTGTGGCCGTCGCGCCACAACTCACTTACTCGGTTGTTAGCTCTTTTGCTTGTGGTACTTCCCACGATTAATAAACAAAAACTTGGTAAAAATCATAAAAAATGCCTTGGTTTGTATTAAGTTATTGCAGTAATATCTTATCGAACACTGCACAGTGCAGAAGAACAAATTTTCATCAGTAAATACATTATTTTTACAAATATTTTATTTTTCCCGCCATTTTGCATTGACATGTTGCTATGGAAACGGGTGAGAGTAGCAAATATAGCGCTGAGGTATTGAGTTATGCATGATTGGACGCTTCGTTATTGTTTTAGCGCTGCAGGCTTAAATTTTAAATTTCGAGGCATGGAACAATTCCGATATAATAAGGTAGCCCCTCTAGTACTATATCTCAGATTTGTCTCCAAAAGCTCTTAAAGCAATCAAAAGGACGTACGACTTTCTTTTTTGCTACTTTTTTAACTATATACCGTACAACACCAATACTTCGTATTTCTTTAAAAATGTACTTGGGCAGTATCACGGAAATCTCAGGGGAAGCCATAAATTTAAATAAGTTGAAGATTTACAGCCTATACAGCTCACAGAGCGAGTCGGTTCCGAAACGCTAGTAGTCTGTAGCTTTTGAACAACAATTAATACATATTATTTAATAAGATTTAAAAGATGGGCTGATAAAATTTTCGAAATGGCTGGAAAGATGAAAACGTGGACCAGACTACCACTCAATAAGGAGCAATGGGGAAGACTGGGGGAGGCTTTTGCCCGAATTCACACAGAATCAGTTACATAGAATAAGATAATCTATTCATTCATTCATTCAATGTATATGTCGCAGTCATCTGGTTAAATCTGCTATTTGATTGAATAACTAGCTTGTTCATTGAATGACCACGCTTAATTGAATGACTAAAGGACAACTCAAGTCGTTGAATGTAACGTTCAATGTCTTGACTGAATGAACGTCATTTGGCGAAGTCGTTGAATCTTCACCGGTTTTGTAATATTTGGTGGTAGCATGAATTTGATCTCATTTTTTGCAAATTTTTCTTAGTTTTTAAAGTAGCCGGCGGCGGCGTAATAATAGGTAAATCCATGATATCACATTATTTTGTTACAAATAACGCACATGTAAGTAAATTTAATCGAAAAAAATATCATCAGCTTGCCATCTGTGCGAGCTGTTTGACGCCATATTTGTTTTGGTGACTACTAGCGCTGCAGTGGTAAAAAATGAACTAAATTTGAATCACCTGACTGATTTATTGTCCGCTCTGTTCAAAGGGCTATGTTACAATCCGCTAACTAGTTGGAGGTTGAGCGACGCTTGTTCAATCGATGTTCGGCCTAGTCATCCAATTAAACGTGGTCATTTAATGAACGCCCTAGTCATTCAATCAAATAGCAAATTCAACCAGATGATTGTGACATATATATTCTGTGTATCCTGATATAAGGCTATAAATAATAAATAAATAAAATTTTAATCCCAACTAATATTATAAATGCGAAAGTGAGTTTGTTTGTTTGTTTGTTACGCTTTCCCGCCTAACCTACTGAACCGATCATCATGAAATTTTGCATATACATAGGTTAGGGTATTGAGAAAAAACATAGGCTATATATCACGCGGGCGAAGCCGCGGGTAACAGCTAGTAAGATAATAATTTTAAGTGTGATTTGACGTGAAAAAGGCCTGCGAAGGCCTATTTTCTGAATAAACGTTGTGATTTTGATCCACTGGACTAGTACTTACAGGCCTGTGAACATGGAAGGTGACCATGAAAGGCACAAGGTCCAGTCTGCACTCTGCTATAACCTCCTTCCATATGCCCGGCTCTGTTACTTGAGGCTCACTGGAATAGAAAAATAGATGAGGTTTTTCAAAATTTTATTTGTCACAAGTTTTTATTATGCATATGTCGCAGTGATCTGGTTGAATCTGCTATTTGATTGAATAACTAGCGCGTTCATTGAATGACCACGTTTAATTTAATGACTCGGCCGAACGTTGATTAAACAAGCGTCGCTCAACGTCCAACTAGTTAGCGGATTGTAACATAGCCCTTTGAACAGAGCGGACTTTATCAGTCAGGTGATTCAAATTTAGTTAATTTTTTTACCACTGCGGCGCTAGTAGTCACCAAAACAAATATGGCGTCCAACAGTTCGCACAGATGGCACGGCGTTGGTATTTTTTTTTCCATTAAATTTACTTAAAAGTGCGTTATTTGTAATAAAATAGTATGACATCATGGCCGGCTACTTTAAAAACTAAAAAAAATATGCAAAAATATAAGATTAAATAAGGCTTTGGAAATCATGCTACCACCAAATATTACAAAGTCGGCTAAGATTCAACGACATCGCTAAATGACGTTCATTCAGTCAAGACGTTGTCCTTTAGTCATTCAATTAAACGTGGTCATTCAATGTACGCGCTGGTCATTCAATGTACGCGCTAGTCATTCAATCGAATAGGAGATTCAACCAGATGACTGCGACACATATAATCTTCTAAAGTAGCCTGTAGAAACTTCAAACAAAATGAACTGAATATTATATTATCTACTTATACTAATATTATAAAAAGGAAAGATTTTTAATAAATAAATAAATATATTGACGAGCTCCGTGGCGCAGCGGTCAACACGCCTGCCTGCGACATGGATGGTCCCGGGTTCGATCCCCGGTCTGGTTAAGATGGAAAATGATCTTTTTCAGATTGACCTAGGTCCTGGATGTTTATCTATATATGTATTTGTTAAAGAATATAGTATCGTTGAGTTAGTATCCCATAACACAAGTCTTGCTTAAGAACTTACTTTGGGGCTAGCTCAATCTGTGTGATTTGTCTGTATATATTTATTTATTTATTATTTATTTATAGGGACATATTACACAAATTGAGCTAGCCCCATAGTAAGTTGTGAACTTGTGCCGCAGGATACTAACTCAACGATACTATATTTTATAACATATACTTATATAGATAAACATCCAAGACCCAAATCATGAACTGACCGGGAATCGAACCCGGGACCCCCGTGTCGCAGGCTGGCGTGTTGACCGCTGCGCCACGGAGCTCGTATGCATGACAGACCATATCATCATCATCATTTCAGCCGCAAGTCCACTGCTGGACATAGGCCTCCCCCAAGGATTTCCAATATGACCAGTTGGAAGCGGCCTGCATCCAGCGTCTTCCTGCGACCTTTATCAGGTCGTCTTGACAGACCATATGATAAGAGGAAATGAAGTGGTGCCAAATAATATCAGAGTGGTACCCGAGGGAGGCTCAGAGACATAAAGGAAGGCCACTGCTTAGATGAGACAACGAGAAAAGCCAGGTTGGAGGAAGGACTTGCTGGTGAACCTTTTTGAATCCTAACTAATATTATAAATGCGAAAGTGAGTTTGTTTGTTTGTTCTAACTATTCTAATTCTAACTTTCTAACTAATATTATAAATGCGAAAGTGAGTTTGTTTGTTTGTTTGTTTGTTACGCTTTCACGCCTATCCTACTGAACCGCACATGATGAAATTTTGCATATGCATAGGTTAGCATACTGAGAAGGACATAAGCTAAATATCACGCGGGCGAAGCCGCGGGTAACAGCTAGCGAGAAAAGCCAGGTTGGAGGAAGGATTTGTTGGTGAACCTTTTTGAATAAATAAATAAAAGACTTGGTACACAGTAGCAGGCGACAGAAAGGAGTGGAAGAGACTGGAGGCCTTTGCCAAAGGGCAATCAGACTTACAGATCAAAGGCACAAATAATGGAACTGCAACAGTACAAACTCTGGCAACAAGGCTAATTACAATAATTTGTACTGAATAGGCTCTATAGCCTATTCAGTACAACCTCTCCAACCCGTCTGGCCAGCGTGGAGAGTGTAGGCCAAATCCTCTGACTACTCTGGCTAGTATATGGCTCTGGTAGTACAGAGAGGGTCGTGCTCCTGCAGTGGAGACTAGAAAGACCTGATGATGATGATGATGATGAGGCTCTATAGAAAACTATTTTATGTGCAGTTTACATAGGCTATAATTACACTGACCAAATTGTGGACAAATTGCTAGTAGTGGGTGTGTGGTGTATAAACAAAATCACACACATACCTACATGAACATCATCATCATCAGGTCTTTTTAGTCTCCACTGCAGGAGCACGACCCTCTCTGTACTACCAGAGCCATATATTAGCCAGAGCAGTCAGAGGATTTATTGGCCTACACTCTCCACGCTGGCCAGACGGGTTAGAGAGGTCTCTTTGATGTTTATAAGCTTTGTCTAGCTTGTGTTTCCTTAGTCGCCTTCTACGACATCCACAGAAAGACTTGGAGTGGTCCTATTCTACTCTGCCGAGAACCACATGGCCATACACTTACATGAACATCGAAAATATATTTTATACTGATTTTTTAGGCAGTTAGATACAAAAAAATCCGGCCAAGTGCGTGTCCGGCCACGCGCAGTGTAGGGTTCCGTAGTTGCGAATGACAACTTTGAGTTCACACTATTCACACTCGCACCTTACAGTTTAACGACCCAAAACATCTAACAATGAAAATAGTATGAAATTTTACAGTTTATAAGTTGGTTGCCTATAACTTTTTAGTTTGTACTTAGAACTCAGCTCTGATAGTTTTCCTTTAAACTTCAGTATATATACTACTGTTGTAATTTTTTTTTACGTATCTATATATAACCGTTTAGCAGATAGAGGGGGGGGACACTTACCTCTAACAAAAATTCGCACTTTAAAACCAAATATTTCGGAAACGGATCCCTAAATCGAAAAATGGTGTTCTCAACCTCACAATATTTTTGAAAGACCTATTTAACGATACCACACACGATGGGTAAATAGAGAAAAAAAAATTACTCTCCCACTTTACTAGTATGGGAGCTACCCTAAAAAAAATTTTTTTTCAACTTTTTATTCTACCACTTTTTTGCCATGATTAATATACATACCCATACCAAATTACAGCTTTCTAGTACTTATAGTCTCTGCGTAAAACCGCGGACGGACAGACAGACAGACAGACAGACAGACAGACAGACAGACAGACAGACAGACAGACATGGCGAAACTATAAGGGTTCCTTGTTTACTACGGAACCCTAAAAATATAACTTACTCGACTATGTCTGGGTCTGTGACCATAATATTAACTTCATGCTCCAACAAATGCAAGTTGGTGAGCTCCTGTGTGGCCTGCAACGAAGTCTTGAGATGCGACTGCTGCAGTTTCAGCTGTGTGACTGACGGGCCATTGTCGATGATTGGGAAGTCACCATCTGAGTCCGAACTGGAAAATAATGATAAAAATTTTAGTAGGTAGAGGTCTGGCCATGTTTCAGTTATTGAATTCTTGTAAAGTAATCAAACTAAAGTTGTTTTTGTCAGGAGGAATTCTTCTTCTTCAAAAGGAAGGAACAGTTCTGGCTGGACAGGTTCTTACCCGGATTACCTATGATAAATGGACTTCTGAATTTGAGTAATTTAAAAATATTGTTACATTCAGCATAATCATATACCTCTTAATATGGAGGTTTTGTCATCATCATTATCATCATCAGGTCTTATTAAGCCTTCACTGCGAGAGCATGACCCTCTCTGTACTACCAGAGCCATATATTAGCCAGAGCAGTCATAGGATTTGGCCTACACTCTCCACGCTGGCCAGATGGATTGGAAAGGTATCTTTGATGTTTAAAACTTTATTTAGCCTAAGTAGCCTTCTACGACCTCCATGGGAAGACAGACTTGCAATGGTCCCATTCTACTTTGCCAGGAATTAAAATGTCTCTAAGATAAATTTTATACTAAAAGTCCCCCATGAGACTTGCTCAGTTACCAAGTATAGTGAAGCCTGGAAGGTAGGCTCTGTATACAGAGAGAACTGTTGCAATGTACAAGGTAACTAAAGGGCTTGTACAAGCCCAAAAGAAATGGAAGCAAAAGTGCATGATGTGTAAAAACACAACGCAAACTCACAATGTTATAGTCAATATCTAGCCGAGAATCACTTGGTTTTTAGTTAGCTTTTCACTTACCTGCAGTTATCTTCGTAAAAACTGGTCGCTTTTTTATTTGCGTGAAAGTCAGCAATTCTCCTCTCATAGTACTGAATGTCTTGTAACAATTTTTCTTTACGGGCTAACAAAGCCTTTTTCTTTTCACTTACGACATTATTTGCCATTTTACCTTTATTATTTCAACAAATATTCGTAAAACCCATTACAAACAAATAAAGCAGCCACCATTTTCAAAATAACGTAACTTTTTTTTCTTCCATGTAGGATGAGAATGTTGCCATTAGAGCGGCCGCATATTATCAGAAATTTCTGTTAGAAAAATTCTGACGCTCGCCGGAAGGCACTCGCTGCATACATTTTGTATTAGCTCCCGCACACTGTTAGAAAAATTCTAACGGGTCGTCCGTTTCTGATGCCCGCCGGATGGCACCTCAGCCGGACGTCAGAATTTTTTCTGTTAGAAATGGCGGAAGGCGTGTTTTCCATACATTTTGTACTAGGCCCCGCACACTATCAGAAAATTCAGAAATTCGCGTCAGTTTACCGTCCGCCGCCGTACGCTGCACACGTGTTTGGTTGTATTTTAGGAACCTACGTTTTTGACGAAAATGAGCTTAATTCAAGATTTAATTGCCGATGTGTAAAAATATCCATGTTTGTGGAACGCGATGATGAAAATTACCAGAATAAAATACACAGAGACTTAGATATGGAGCGAATATGCCAAATATTAATTAAGAATTGAAATCCATATTTCAATATCAAGGTTTTTAGGGTTCCAAAGCGTAAAACGGGACCCTATTTACGAGATTTCGATGTCTGTGTGTCACCAGGATGTATCTCATAAACCGTGATTACTATACAGTTAAAATTTTCATAGATGATGTAGGTACTTATTTGCTTTTGCCGCTATAACAATAAACACTAGAATCAAAATAAAATAGGTAATAATTAAGGGGTGCTCCCATACAACAAACGTGATTTTTTGCCATCTTTTGCTCGTTATTTATAACGGCGACAGGTAAACGCTTCAGATATTCACAAAATATTTATTTGTTTATTCATCGCTTTAAAAATAAATAATTAAATCAAAATTAAATAAATATTAATGGCGGTCGTACTAAGAACATGTTTTTCGTTGCAGTTTTTGCCCGATAGTCTAATGTTGTATAGATAATGGTGCGGGACCCTTCATGTGCGAGTCCGACTAGCACTTGGCCGATTTGTTTTATTTAAATAAAAAAAGCGCTAAGAGCAATAACATACGCATCTTCATTCATATAGGTAGATGTGCGTAAGCATACAGATGAAACACGACTGGGCTCAAAAGCTGCCGGATCAAAATTTCTGATAGTATGCGGGGTGCTTCCGGCAAGCTTCCGGCGAGCGTCAGAATTTTTCTAACAGGGATTTCTGATAATATGCGGCCGCTCTTATTATCAATTTTCCGGTAAAAAACGGTAACCGGTATCGGTAGTGATAATCGATTAGGAATCGATTATTTGTACATACATTATCGTATGTACGGTAGAAAGCCACCCTAATCAATCACGATGACATTTTACATTTTTAAGCCAAAGAATAATTTCGTCTTGGAGCTTTGTATTTTTTAAGTTCCTAAGTAAATGTAATGTAGGTAGTTATCAGAAAATACCAAGATGTATTATGTATTTTATTGGTAAATAAAGGCATATTTGTGTCTTTCTTTCTATCTGGATCGGTCAACTATTCTAGTTCTGTAGCTGTGGTCGACTCAAAGCCAAGAAATTAATAAAAAAACCAACTTTATCAGTAATGTCAATCAATTGTCAAACATAACTGTGCTGTCGAACCCTCACCTTTAAAATTTAATCAAAAATATACTAATTAACTGCAATAATGTTAACTAAACGAGTGCAATATCATTAGCAAATTATAAACATTGACATTAAACTATCATAGTGCGTAAGTCGATCGGATTCTAATAAGAAAACGGTGGTTGAACGTAGTGCTTATAAAAACACGAATTACATAGTTAATTACTATAAACATGGGTTCGGAAGGATCATAGTTCAATTTTCCGCGTGTACTGAGACTGTTGAGTGTTGTTTGGGCCATTTAAATGTGTTTATACAACAAATAAACTGATATTTGTTACGTGATCGTGTTTGAGAAAAGAAGTCCCGAATATGGGCCAGACGGGCAGCGCGATACCCGGTAAGTTGATAATTACATTGTAAATAGAGCGTGAAATGCTCTAACAAGGTTCTAATTGGAAAATGTAACATTTTGTTTTCATATAACCTAAAAGTCGGAAGTGGTATTAGTGCGTATTACAAAGAATGGTGTGCTGTAATAAAACACTTGAAAAAGTATCATAATTTTAGTTGCTTACACGAAAGACAACAATAGAGTAGAAAAATTTTTATTCAGTGATTTACAAATGGTACAGTACATAAATAGTTAACACAAGGTTTAATACAGTTGACGAATTTTGTAAAAAATTCCTAACTTCATAATTAATATTATAAACGCGAAAGTAAGTTTATTTGTTTGTTTGTTACGCTTTCACGCCCTATCTACTGAACCAATCATCATGAAATTTTGCATACATGTAGGTTAGGGTACTGAGAAGGATATAGGCTATACATCACGCGGGCGAAGCCGCGGGTAGCACCTAGTTAATAAATAAATAGCATTAAACTATTGTTAACAATGGAAATTAGTATTTTAAGTGCTCCATACCGCTAAATGTAAAAAGGAGCTTATAGGATCACATGTATATATTTAAAATTAAGTGAAATTTATAATTATATATATTTGACAGGATTTAAAAAGAAAGGAAGGAAGAAATACATTTATTTAAGTAGTGAATAAAATTAACAAACATATGAGCACAGCGTGGAGAGTGTAGGCCAAATCCTCTGACTACTCAGGCTAGTATATGGCTCTGGTAGTATAGAGAGGGTCGTGCTCCTGCAGTGGAGACTACAAAGACCTGATGATGATGATGATGATGAGCACAAACTATAAAAACTTTTGCTGAATGTGACAATGTATTGATCAACACTGCTTCAGCAAAATTCACATTTGAAATCAGTATAGAAGAGATATATGAGGAGCCCGATGGCCTTGTGGGCGTGAGCATTATTAGCGCTTTCATATTTTAAGCAACCCCAGGCGCAGTCCCGACTTGGATGGGTGACCGCAAGTGCCTTAAAAAATATCTTGAACTCCTCCATGCTTCAGAAGGCACGTTAAGCCGTTGGTCCCGGCTGTTATCATTGATGGCAGTCGTTAAGCTATGTTAGATGCCTGTAGGCAGCTTGTGAAATCTGACACCAGTGTTGGATACTTACACATACACAAACAAACAAGTATACCCAGTAACCAGTATATGTATAAGTATCTATTATAAAAATATAGTATCGTTGAGTTAGTATCCCATAACACAAGTCTCGAACTTACTTTGGGGCTAGCTCAATCTGTGTGATTTGTCCGTATATAAAAAAATAAAATAAAAAAAAAAAGATTTGATTGTCACTTTAGCATCCATTACGGTTTTCATATCTTAAATAAAAATAGTCGTTCATACCGAAGCCGTAATGAATATGGAAGTTACCATTAAAATGATGTACACCGTAGTTGTCAAAAGTTAGCAAATAGGCCTGCAGGTCAATCTGAAAAAGATCATTTTCCATCTTGATTCTCTACATTCTCGCAGGCAGGCGTGTTAACCGCTGCGCCACGGACCAAAATATTATACACCAGTATTCTAGGCTTTAGTTCGTCGTTCACGTCTTTTTCCCTTGCGGGGTAGACAGAGCCCAGGCCTGTAAAACCTAAATCGTGGCCTTTATATTGCACTAGCCACCCTCCCCGGCTGCGCCCGGGCATGTATAATATACCTATATACCTTCCTCATGAATCACTCTATCTATTGGTGAAAACCGCATGAAAATCTGTGCAGTAGTTTTTGAGTTTATCGCGAACAGACAGACAGACGCGACGGAGCACTTTGTTTTATAATATGTAGTGTTGTAGTGATAGTGAAGTGATAGTGATGTTGGTCGGCTTGTAGGTGAAAAACGGAACCAATGTGATGGGTTGCTAGCCGCGTCCCCGTGCGATCGGCACGTGAAGAGAAGCAGCTAAGCTAATACAGTCCGAATTAAACTTTATGGTAGCTCGGAACAACGCGCGAGTCGATGCGCAGTACACAATATTAGGTTTAGCGGGGTGCGCGCGGGGAGGCGGGGCGCGTACTGCGCAACTCGCAGCTAATATCGTAGCCGCCATTAAGAGGGTATACTAGCAGTGCGTTTTCCATACAAATGTATTTCTCTATTTTCTCGCTGAAAACTGCTTCTAGACGCAGAATTCTTTTTACATACAATCTATTACTAAAATAGGTATGTCCCAATGTTTTATTTTTTCTAAAAAGCTGTTTAAATGAAAAAAAAATTGTACAAAAACAGTTTTTTTTTTAAAAATAAAAAATAGGGGCATTCCTATTTTAGTACTAGATTTTATTAAAAAAGAATTGTGGCTCTAGAATCAGTTTTCAGCGAGAAAAATGAGAAATACATTTGTATGGAAACCATATTGAAAAAACACTGCTAGTATACGCTCTTAAGATTGATTGGGACTAATACTTCTACGTTTTTCTTTTCTCCCAGACCAGCGTTCAAGATATAGTTGAACAAATGTAACAATGGAAACGATGGAATGATCTTCTGTCTCCCTCTATGCTTTGATTGATACACACAATACATACAATTACTTCTTTTTACTTTGCGGGGTAGACAGAGCCTAGGTTTGTAAAACTTTAAGGCCACGTTTAGCATGTTGGGCTTGTATGTGGAGAACGGAATCAAAATAGTGATGGGTTGCTAGCCGCATCGCTTATTGTCATTTCCTCAAGCTTATGCTTTGACGTCTATTCAAAATTTAAAATTCTTTATTTGCTTAAATGTAGGTAATGGACAAAGGATGTTAAAACAAATATTATTACCAATACATTTTACCTTAGAAAGGTGTGCAAAAACAAAAAGGATACGGCAACTGCTTTCCTAGCTTTTTCATCATAATTATATATTAGGTCGGGGAGAAAGTAATTTCGTATTTTGTATGAAGATTTAATCCGTCCATACAAAAAAGGTTTAACTTTAACCACAGAATTAATAATAGTACTAACGTAATGCTTTAACATCAAAATTCTCAGAAACAAAACGCCTAAATCAACTTTGTGCTTTTCTTACTGGGACTGCGGTATGTTCATAAATACCAAAATTCTCTTTCTGCGTATTTTGCATTTTTATTTTTATTTTTTAATTAACTTTTTTAAATGTTAATTTTTTTTCATCTATCTGGTATATTTTTAATAAACAAAGAAACAGTTAAAAAATCCAGCCAGATACATACAACATTACCAAAGATACTCGTATTTGATTACAACTTTACACATAAAAATACGAAATTACTTTTCCCCCGACCTAATATTATTTTGTATTGAGCACCATCACTTATGTATACTATTAATTTTCCATTTTAATATCACTATATTGTATTTTTTATTTATCCACCCAAATTTATATAAAAATAGTACCTACTTGTTATTCTCACCATTATATTGGTTTCGTGTTTGTAGTTTTTAATAAATAAATAAAAAATTATATTTGTTCCTAATGCAGTACAATACATAGAGAAATAAAAATGTTGATCAAGCATGCAATTTTAAGATTACTTATTATATGATAAACTCTCGTACGCACCCAACCTAAGGTTAAATATTCAAAGTGCTGTTAAACTTCAAAATTATTAAACAAAAAAATTTAAAACTAATTTAAAACAGAATTATTTTTACAATTAACAATATATTGAGCTGATTGACGAGCTCCGTGGCGCAGCGGTCAACACGCCAGCCTGCGACACGGGGGTCCCAGGTTCGATCCCCGGTCAGGTCATGATGGAAAACGATCTTTTTCAGAATGACCTGGGTCTTGGATGTTTATCTATATAAGTATATGTCATAAAATATAGTACCGTTGAGTTAGTATCCTGCGACACAAGTTCACAACTTACTGTGGGGCTAGCTCAATTTGTGTGATATGTCCCTATATATTTATTTATTTATTTATATTTATTTATTGTACTGAACGTGGCACGTGTAAGTGGCTTTTAAGTAAAACTTATATTTTATTTCAAGTAACACTATTGTTAGTATAATCATGGATTCATACATAGATATCTTATCCGGCGGCACGCGCTCTGGCAAGCTTAGTTCCAAAAGTCGTCTTTAGATGGTAGGTAGTAGGTCCATCATCATCATCATCATCATCAGGTCTTTCCAGTCTCCACTGCAGGAGCACGACCCTCTCTGTACTACCAGAGCCATATATTAGCTTGAGCAGTCAGAGGATTTGGCCTACACTCTCCACGTGGCCAGCGTGGATAGTGTAGGATAAATCCTCTGTGGCTAATATTTGGGTAGTACAGAGACGGTCGTGTTCCTGCTTCTTCTTCTTCCTCGCCTGATCCCTATTTGGGGTCGGCTCTGTATGTCGACTCTCTCCATAATTTTCTGTCGTTTACCATATTTATATAGGTCATGTTCCTGCAGTGGAGACTAAAAAGACCTGATGATGATGACCTAAGTCAATCTGAAAAAGATCGTTTTCCATCATGACCTGACCGGGGATCGAACCTACGACCACACGTGTCGCATGCTGGCGTTCACGGAGATTAAAATTAATGGTTTTTCTACAGTAGGCATTAAAAATTAAATACAGATATCCTTAAATACATTCAAGTTACTTGTATCTCCTTTCTAAGACATAATTTATGCCTTTCTTTGACCCAAAAAAGTACAATTTGACTATTTAATTTCAGTGGTCCTAACTTTTATTCGTTTAGTATTAAAGACTATTTTGCATAGTTCCAAAACCCGTATAATGATTACCTTAAGTCGACATTATGGAATATTGATTCTTATTACTACCGGAATAAATTCGCTTATCGAATACTTAACATTATTCTTTATAGAACAGCTGACGATCAGCTGGGTGCCATTGTGCAAAACGTACCTGTCTTATTTTTTTTAATCTCACGTGCACATCAGCAAAAAGGTTCTATGCAAAATGGACAAGACCGCCTTCGAATATTTTAAGAATATTTCAAACTCTATGCAATACTGGCAAGTTCCATTTTCGAATATTTAAATCTAAAAAAATAAACGCGAATTCAAGATTCACTTCATATAATAAAAGTCGTTATACGTATATGCTGTAAGGATCAATTTCGGTCGCAAGGAGTATTGTACAACATTTTTTTCGTGGCCATTGAAATCAGCTGATTCAATGGCGGTACCTGAATTTTTTCGATCAGCTGACTTGACAAAGGAAAGTATCATTATGCAACCTTTCTTATTGTCATTCAGTCTACGGTACAAATCATATGATTGTTGGATACTGGCTTCCCATGGTTGCTTGCAAGGTTCGGTACCTGATTGAAGAGTTACCTCAAAGGCTGAATGATAGGATTCTTTCCCTTGATAGCTTTTGAGACACGTGTGAAGATAGAGAATACGTCCGGTGCATTCTTAGTTGTAAAATACTCAACTTACGACTACGGGTTTCGCTACTTCCCGTCAGGGCCCGGAACTCGACCGGGACGGGGAAAATAATAGGAAAATCGGCCGGACGCCCCAATCAGGGCGGCGTTTCGATTTTTACTACGGAAATGTGTGACGAAAACGTATTATACATACACTAGCAGACCGCCTCGGCTGCGCCCGTTGTACTTTCATAGCCTATGTCACTCAGGGATAAGATACCTAGCCAATGGTGAAAGAATTTTTGAAATAGGTCAAGTAGTTTCGGAGCCTATTCAATTCAAACAAACCAACAATCAAATCGTTCCTCTTTATAATATTAGTATTAAGTATGATGAACGCAGGACATAAGACACATAAGGGTACACTCATATAAAAAAAATAGGTACTTTAAACTTTTCCTCAAAAGATTTGCATTTTGAAAAGAACATGTGCATATTTTCGCCATTGTTTAAAATTTTACATTCAATATTATTTGCGCACAAACAAAAGCTGTAAAAAGCCGAAATAAAATTAAATAAATTACTAATTTAAACAATGCGTACACATTTCTCACTTATCCGTTCGAAAATGAGCTTTAATACTTGAGCGTTAAGGTCTAAATTATAAATATATATGCACATAATAATTCGCCTATGACTTTTTCATTTTTAGACCGAATATAAGCCTTAAGGTTATTGTAATAAAGTTCAAGAATGATTATAATGTTGATTCGCTATGACAATTGTGCCGCTGCTCATTGAGGAACAGCTGTTCGTCAGCTGTGCAGCAAAAAGTGTACCTGTTTGTAAAGGTTGGTAGCTTAAGGCCTTTCGCACATTGAAGACACACAACTCTCACAAAAATCATGGATTGTGGTAGAGCCACGCTACCGACAAAATTCACTTTTGCTAGTAGCAAGAATGGGCCGGCAAGTCCGGGGAAGTTCCACACTCTCATAGAAAATAGACGTTTTAGTAGTAGCTTTACCGCTTTCATGCTCCGTCGTGAGTGAGAGAGCTGGAGGCCCATCCCCCCTTCCCCTCTAGGGAGGGAAAAATAAAGGCCGGCAACGCTCTTGTAACACCCCTGGTGTTGCAGTGGTCCATGGGCAGTGGTCATCACTTAACATCAGGTGACCCGCTTGCTCGATTACCATTAGTTAGGGCTTACGTCACCTAATATAACTACCCCACCATTACAAGTGTGGTATTTAACTCATTTTACAATGAAGTTGAAAGGCAATGAATATGTAGGAAGACAAACAATGTTTTTGTAGGTTTTACATGCATTCAAAATGCTATTATTTATATTGCTTACTGACATACTCTTACCCTTATTTTGTTTTTTAAGTCTATGAGTATATCAGAATAGTATAGTGAATGCATAAAAACACCTATAAAATTATTAAAAAGATAGACTACCTGTAAATTTTCATATAAAAAGCGATAACGCTTCCCACCCCCTAAACATAGTCCAATTTTAATATTCTTTTTATACATTATTGATAAATTGGAGAAGTGGGCTGTATGTTTTGATATTTAAGATATATTTGTACAACAAAAGAAATGAGCATCTAAGTAAATATCCATATTTTTTACATAAAAAATACTCGGGGCATTTTAATTTATTTAAATTAATCTAAACCGTATCAATAAAAAAGAAAAACAGTGATAACGCTTCCCACCCCCTAAACATAGTCCAATTTTAATATTCTTTTTATACATTATTGATAAATTGGAGAAGTGGGCTGTATGTTTTGATATTTAAGATATATTTGTACAACAAAAGAAATGAGCATCTAAGTAAATATCCATATTTTTTACATAAAAAATACTCGGGGCATTTTAATTTATTTAAATTAATCTAAACCGTATCAATAAAAAAAGAAAACGGTTAGTCGTAGATTAAGGGTGCTAAATCGAATGACACGAATATTTCCTTATTTCGTAAAGGTTTAGAGGGGTGGAAGAGTTATCGTTTTGTGTCTGAAAATTACAGGTAGTCGATCCTCTTAATGAGACATTTAACGGCTCAAAACTAATGCATTAAAAAAATACTATGATTTGTGGCGGACCAATGTTGTAACAATGTGCGAAATCCTAAACGGCGCTTAGCAACATTCTTGCGTATTGTGTTCGAAATGTATCGAATTTATATATTTGTGAGGGTTCCGTACGCGGTACCTAAAAGATGAAAAGGAACCCTTATTGGATCACTCGTTGGTCCATCTCACAAGACCTTTTTCTCAGGAACATATAGACGTCATCATCATCAGGTCTTTTTTAGTCACCACCTGAGGTCTCCAGTCTCCACTGAAGGACGACCCTCTCTGTACTACCAGAGCCATATATTAGCCAGAGCAGTCAGAGGATTTGTCCTACACTCTCCACGCCGGCCGAGGTTGGGAGGTCTCTTTGATGTTATTAAGCTTTGTTTAACTTGTGTTTCCTAAGTCGCCTTCTACGACATCCACGGGAAGACTTGGAGTGGTCCTATTCTACTCTGCCACAACCACCAAATAATTACGATAACCACACGGCCTTTGGGCAATCAACCAATCTTTTATTTGCATAAAAATATGGTACAATGTATGTATGGTGCCGTGTGATTCCCGCCAGAGTAGGATATGACCACTCCAAGTCTTCCCGTGGATGTCGTAGAAGGCGACTTAGGAAACACAAGCTGAACAAAGCTAAGAGAGGGTCGTGCTTCTGCAGTGGAGACTAAGAAGACCTGATGATGATGATGTATGGTGTTATGCTCGTAGTATCGTTGAGTTAGTATCCTGCGTCACAAGTTCACAACTTACTGTGGGGCAAGCTCAATCTGTGTGATTTGTCGGATTATTCCGAACCTGACCCAAAATCGTAACCGGTCGCGGGTTAGGTTAGGAACTGCAATAAAAATTTAAGGATTATTCCGAACTTAACCTACCCTAAATATTTATTGATGTGATTCGATGGTAAAATGTATAGTTAACGTACATGTTTTGCTTAAACTCATCATCATCATCATCTCAGCCACAAGAAGCCCACTGCTGGACATAGGCCTCCCCCGAGAATTTCCAATACGACCGGTTGGAAGCGGCCTGCATCCAGCACCTTCCTGCGGCCTTTATCAGGTCGTCCGACCACCTGCAGGCCTATTTGCTAACTTTTGACAACTACGGTGTACATAATTTTCATGGTAACTTCAATATTCATTACGGCTTCGGTATGAATGACTATTTTAATTTAAGATATGAAAACCTGGATGCTGAAGTGACAATCAAATCGTTGTACACCGTGTTAGTAAATCGGCCTGCTGGTCGTTGGGTATCCAATTGCTAATAGTGAAAGTATGCAAATGAAATGCTATAATAATATAATAATAAATTAATTTTATTTCATCTCATACAATGTTCATAAGATTAAAAGCAATGCTTAGGATCTAATTAAAATTATTATATGCTAGGTTATGGAATTAATACTTATCCCACCTAATTAGGAATTAACAATGACCGACCGGATACTACAGGATTGCCCATAAATTATTTGATAAGTCCTAAGCAAGATTTTGGTTGGTTGATTTTCCTGTTTCCTTAAAAATTGGGAGATGACTCATTTATGTATGTATATTACCAAATATTGTGAAATGTTTCCTTCCTTGTAGATATGCATGATGACGTTATGCCGGCAACTGTTTTCGTGACTTCGTCGGCATGTTTATTATTTTTATTGTGTATTTGTTTGTTTTTTTTTTATGTCGTAGGACGGCATACTAGCAAGCGGGTCACCTGGTGATCACCGATGGTAAGTGATCACCGCTGCCCATGGACAACTGCAACTCCAGGGGTGTTACAAGAGCATTGCCGGCCTTTATTTTCCCCTCCCCAGAGGGGCGGATGGGAATGGGCCTCCGGCTCTCTCAGTCACCGAACGAAGCATAGAAGCGGTAAAGCTACTACTCGAACGTCGATTTTCGGTGAGAGTGTGGTACTTCGCCGGACGAGCCGGCCCATTTATTCTACTAGCTAATAGTTAATTTTGCCGGTAGCGTGGCTTTACCACAACTAAAAATTTATTGTATTGATTAGTCTAGCAAGATGGTGACATTTCGTTGGTTTTAGACCTCCGTGGGGCAGCGGTCAACACGCCAGCCTGCCACTAGGGTGGACCCGGGTTTGATCCCCGGTCAGGTCAACATGAAAACAGATCTTTTTCAGATTGACCTTGGTCTTGGATGTTTATCTTTATCCAAGCAGTTTTCTCGCGTCTTCGTCCACCTAAATTATAGCCTATGTCACCCGCAGATAAATTAGCTATCTATAGGTGACAGAATTTTGAAAATCGGTTCAGTGATTTCGGAGCCTATTCGATACAAACACAAACAATCAAATCTTTCTCTTTATAATATTAGTATAGATGTATTTGTAATAAAATACAGTATCGTTGAGTTAGTATCCCATAACACAAGTCTCGAACTTACTTTGGGGCTAGCTCAATCTGTGTGATTTTTCCGCATATACTCGTATTTGTTTTAAGTGCAATTTCAATGGATTTTTGGTTCCCGATAAACCCTTGCGTTGGTATATTCTCCTTCCTTTTTAGCTCTAAAATAGAGCCCGTTTTATAATACAAGCATAGACTATTAAGGCCCGGTAACAACCTAACAGTACTATAACGATGTTTCTCACGATGGGAACTAGGGAATGTCATCTGGCATAAGGGTTGCCAACCGTACCATAAAGAGCAGCCAGAGGATTTGGCCTATAGTCCACGCTCTGGCCAGACGAGTTAGAGAGGTTTCTGTGATGTTTTAAGCTTTGTTTAGGTTGTATTTCCTAAGTCGCCTTTTAAGACATTCACGGGAAGATTTGGCGTGGTCCTATTCTTCTCTGCCGGGAACCACACGGCATATTTTCTAATATATAGTCTTGTACTGTATTTAGGGCCTCTATAGTATACTGTTGAAAAAATATATAATACGCAAAAATACTATATTTCAGTACATTCGATTTTTTATATTTAGCAACATAACAAACTAATAAAAATTTTGGCAACCCTATCTGGCACATAAAGGGCTCGGGCCCTTTTTTTTAATTGCGCGTAGACGAAGGCAGTTTAAAAAAAAAAACTCTTTGTGTAAGGTTTTAATGTAGATGGATTTGTCAACGTCGCTTTTGTTTCTCAAGAAAGTTTTTATTACATTTACACCTACACATGTCTTTAGCCCGAAAAGTAGTAGTATAACCAAGTTTTATAGGAAACTAGTAGCCCGCCCGGCTGCGCTCGGGCATGTATTATACCTGTAAACATTCCTCATGAATCATTCTGTCTACTGGTGAAAAGCCATAGATTTAAAAAAAAAAAAATTCGTCTCTGAATTGATGTCGCATAAAGCCATTTTTGTATGAAAACCTAGCATGTCGAGCCGGGGGGGTGAGAATAAGAGGAAAGGGGGCCGGGTTGATGCTATTTTTGAACGGGTGATATCGGGAAGACGTACAAAAATTTACATAGAAATCGTTCGTTTGATTTTTCAAACAACCGAAATTCAAGCCAGCGTATTTAGTCGCCAGTTTGAAAATAGCACTCATGATGTTTTCTTATGTTTTCGCGATTGTTACACATTTAAATAAAATTATTTTAATACGGTTTTTATCGCGTTTATTACATTATTTATACACCTAACGTTTCGAGCACTTTACAGTGTTCGTGGTCGCAGGTAGACTAAGTTGACATTTGTCTAGTATTTTATAAGAACTGCAAAATCTACCGCCTAAAATATTTATTGATAACGTTCCGGATGTACGCAGTATTGGCTCACGGTGTCTGAAGGTCTTGCAGTCTTCTGCTTAGCTTGAGATTTGATTAAATTGATGACTGGATCCCAAGCTGGTGGTAACTGCCAACCATCCTCTCTATTGAAATTAGGATGTTTTTTAATTTCAATAGCCTCACGAAGCATTCTTGGAATGTATCTGTTTTCTTTTGCAAGGACTTGAGGATTATAAAAACGCATATAGTGGTTGGGTTTGTCTAGGGCATGTTCACAGACTGCAGACTTCGTTGAGCGCCTATGCTTTATGTCAGCAATATGTTCTTTTATACGGGTACCAATGCTTCTCTTTGTTTGCTCAATGTATGATAAACCACACTCACAGTCAATTTTATAAACTCCAGCATCTTGTAACGGGATATTAGATTTGACAGGTCTTAAAAGTCTTGTGCGGCTTGTAATAGGTCTTGATTGAAGCACGCTTAAGTATATTACCAATTTTGTCTGTAACTCCCTTTACATATGGTAAGATGGCAGGAAAGCGATCAACTGTGTGAGGCTTTGGGCGGCTTCTGTGATGTGTTTTTGGGAGGTTGAGGTTGTTGCTTCTTAAAACCGATTTTACTCGTTGAAGCTCCTCCTTGAGGTGGTGGGTGTCACAGATGCCATGTGCTCTCTGAAACAAAGATTTACCAACGGTAGCCAACTGACATGGATGATGATGGGATTTGCCATTGAGATATTTGTCGTTATGGGTAGGCTTTCTATACACAGTATGACTAATAGTATTATCTGGATTTCTAATTATTAAAATGTCAAGAAAAGCTAATGAATTATTTGTCTCAGTTTCTAAGGTGAATTTAATTTTGTTATTAATTGAATTAAGATGGTTTAGTAATGAAATATGTATAATGAAACAACGAAAGTATCATCTACGTACCGTTTGAACATCTTCGGCATAGCCAGGGTGGATGAAAGAGCCTTCTCCTCAAGGTCTTCCATAAATATATCGGCGACAATGGGGGAGACTGGTGACCCCATGGCAACACCGTCGATTTGTAGGTAAAATTTATTCTCCCAGAACGTTAGGTGTATAAATAATGTAATAAACGCGATAAAAACCGTATTAAAATAATTTTATTTAAATAGCACTCATGACTTTTGACACTGCTGTCACAAGTGATGTATCAACACCGCGTAATATCGATATCGAAAACACAAAACAAACCATTTTGTTGCAATCACATATTTAATGTAGGTATACAGATCTGCGGTTGCAATTTAGAAAACAAAGGTTTTTGAATGTGAAAAATGCGTAGATCATTAAATCATTGCGTAGCTACCTAAGAGTGCAAATACCATCAAAATTAGTTTATTAGTCATCATTGTCTGAGCTATTTCCTAATAGCATCATAAGCTTTGTTGTTTCGCTATTATGACCGTCAGTATTTATGCGGTAATGAGAATTGGCAAAGCTTTTACGGCTGTTATGGGAGAAATGAAAAAGATGTAGAATGTGCAAAGAAGGTAAAAGCCGGCAAAGGGAAAGGGCGAAAATATGTTAAACAATATCAAAAGATGATGCCGCTAGCAACTTATCACTATTTTAATTCCGTTTTCCACATATATACAAACATGCTAAACGTAGCATTTGGGTCCGACCTTGAGCTCTGGCTGCTTGTAAGGAAAACAGACGTGATTATATGAATGTATGTATGTTGTGGGTTGTATCTCCGTGGGTAGCTTCAGAACGGCGGACATACACATGTGAAATTTAAGTTGAAATATTTAACCGCGCCAGACATCGAATCTGGTACCCTCTCTTGCTTGTTTGCTACACGACAAAACTTCACTAGGCTGAGTAGTTTGAGGTCATTCTTCTGCGTTGGTTATAAAGTGAAGGAGAATTCACACTGTGAAATGATGTTCATGATGTTTTGTCTAAACTCTTTCAGTATCTGTGCTTATTATTAAAGGTGAGACTGAGTTTTTTTATATCTGCGATCTATACCTCAAAACACCTCTAAAACTACACCCCTATCGAATTTTCATAGGCGATGTCCGCAATCTTGGATCCCAAAATTGAAGTTATTTGTAAATCACAGCCCTTAAACCATCCAAACATTAGAAACAAACTATTTTATCTTGACACTTTAAGGATAAACAAGTTTAACTGGTAACATGTTGTATAGGTATATCATCATAATCTGAGCGTATTAAGGCATTCATGCCAATATATAATTTGGCAAAAATATGAAGAAGAAGTACTGTCTATAAAGAAGTTTTCTAAAAGGCCGGTTAGGATTTTAAAAATAAAATTACTTTAACTTTAATTTTTTGACATTGTTAAACAAAGGAGAAATACGAAAAATTAAATATATATTTCTAAGAAAAAAGAATAATGAAACCTAGCAAAAATTAAAGGCCTTGCCTTAGAAATAATTTAGGAATCAAGGATTGACAGGATATAGAGGTAAGACATGGTCTGTTACATGAGTTAGAATAGGGTCACAATTATACTTCTGGTACGCTCTTTTGTACTCATGCCGTATTCATGTATATTGTTTATCGATATATTGTAAGAGTAAGTAGGGACATCACTATTCGTACTATCTTCTCTTACTTACTAAGGATTTTGACATTTAAAATGGCGTATAAATACATTTTTTTTTTAAATAAAACGTACTTTACCTTACTTACATGTGAAAAGTAACAGGTCGGGATAACATTTTAATATTTCTGTTAGTATTTTTGCAGGATTTCACTGCACAACTAGGCATGTTTACGGCTATAAACAATTAATTTCGTTCCGATATTTGCACTTCGACAGACGCCAGATGACTGGGGTCGCGAGAAAGCCGCGAGTATGTTTTAAGAGTATAAGTCGTAGGGCAGATCAAGCAATATTCACATTTTAGAGAGTATTCATACTTCTATGTGAAAACCGCGTGAAAATCCATGCAGTAGTTTTTGAGTTTATCGCTAACAGACAGACAGACGCGGCGGTGGGTTTTATTTTATAAAATACTAGCAGCCCTACCCGGCTGCGCACGGGCATGTATTATACCTTAAAACCTTCCTCGTGAATCACTCTATCTATTGCTGAAAAACGTATGAAAATCTGTGGAGTAGTTTTTGAGTTTATCGCGAACAGACAGACAGACAGACGCTACGGAGGACTTTGTTTTATAATATGTAGTGATACACGTATGTAGTGACTTGCAATTTTCCCGTGACTTCGTCCACGTAAATAGTAGCCTATGTCACCCGCAAATAAATTAGCTTTCTATAGGTAGAAGCATTTTGAAAATCGGTTAGTGCTTTCGGAGTTTTTTTTTTTTTTATATAGGGACATATCACACAAATTGAGCAAGCCCCACAATAAGTTGTGAACTTGTGTCGCAGGATACTACCTCAACGATACTATATTTTATAATATATACTTATATAGAGAAACATCCAAGACCCAGGTCAATATGAAAAAGATCTTTTTCCATCTTGACCTGACCGGGGATTGAACCCGGGACCCCCGTGTCGCAGGCTAGCGTGTTGACCGCTGCGCCTCGAAGCTCGACAATGCAAACAAATAAACAATCAATTCCTTTCTCTTTATAATATTATTATAGATGTTTTTTATGCCGTGTGGCTCCCGGCAGAGTAGACTTGGACCACACCAAGACTTCCAGTGGATGTCGTAGAAGGCGACTTGGCAAGACAATCTAAACAAAGCTTATAAACAGCAAAGAGACCTCTCCAACCCGTCCGTCCAGCGTGGAGAGTGTAGACCAAATCCTCTGACTGCTCCGGAGTGGGTCGTTAAGTGCTCCTGCAGTGGAGACTAAAAAAGACCTGATGATGGTAATAAAATCGTTTATTTTATATCGAGTCTATTTAATTTGATTGTACCTAGTCGGTTTTTTAATCGATTTTTTTTTATTTCAAAGATTATCCTTATACAGAATGAGAAGCCACTATGAAATATTTATCTTCTTCAAGATAGCTTCCAGCAGAAAAGAGCGTCTCGTCCACGTCTCGTCTTATAACTCAATAGGTTTTTTTACGTAATAGGCTTTAGAGAAAATCGCTAACAACTGTTTTATTACTTGAATTTCTTTCCAATGGATTTTACAGCCTATAAATATTTTACCCATTCACCGGGTCAAAATAAACGCGTTCTAAATTAAGAATTTCGAAACGCTGGCAGTAAGTAATTAAAAAATAATCGCAATATGGCGTGCGTTCGAATTACAAATTTGAAAACGCACCATGCACGCGTTCCATCGCTCGCCATTGGTTGACGACGCGACGCGTGCCTCTACGACAGATGTTCGAACTTCGAATTTTTTCTTACTTTTTTTTTATTTCGCGCATACGACCGTCCTTGTCCGCCCTCGGGTTATTGGACTATTTTTTTTCTGTTTAATATTGGCATGTAATATTTATAAAGTGCACCTTAAGGTCTTCTGGTTTTTAAGCGGTTAATATTAAGATCATTTCTTTTTGTTTTGGGTTTGATAAGAGCTTTTTGAAATTCCTATAAGTCGTATTTGTAATGAAACGCTAAGGCGATCGAAATTTAGGTAAATAAACTGTTTTGTTTTCGTTTTTTTTTTTGTGGTATTGAAATTGAGAAGAATTAATGAGATTTTCCATAGTACGTTGATCCCAAAATGCATGGAGCAGCTAATATTTTTGTCTCTTCTTCAGGACAAAAGTTTTTCGTCTTCATGTTGAGAATGTGAATTTAAAATATCGCTAGCTCGATACCAAACACATTTTATAAATAAATAAATATATACACGGACAAATCACATAGATTGAGCTAGCCCCAAAGTAGTAAGATTTGTGTTATAGTATGGGATACAACCACAGAGATACAACTAAACGATACTATATTTTATATCAAATACATATAGATAAACATCCAAGACCCAGGTCAATCAGAATAAGATAATTTTTATCTTGACCTGACCGGAGGATCGAACCCGGGGCCGATCCGTCTCACAAGCCGGCGTGTTGACCGCTGCGCCACGGAGCTCGTCAAATATGTAATTCTTATAGCAAACATTGATAAGTATGTAATCATTTTTTTTTCTTCCTTCCGGCACATGCCGTCACATCTGGTCTTGATATTGAAATGCACCTTTATTGACGTTTTGATCTTAGCACGTGCCCCCGATAATGTATGGTAAGTAACTTCTGTAGAGGTCGTATTACGGATGGGGGAATAACTGATGTCTATTTGACCAAAATTGTTTTTGTAAATTGTTTTTAGGGTTCCGTACGCAAAGAGTATAGTCGTGACCCTATTACTAAGACTTTACTGTCAATCCGTCCGTCAGTCTGTCTGTCACCAGGCTGCATCTCATGAAGAATGATAGCGAGACAGTTATTTTTTTACAGATTTATTTCTGTTGCCGCTATCACAAAAAATAAAAAATATATATTTTTGGAAGGGAACATATACAAGAAACGTGTTATTCTTGCCCTTTTTTTGCTTTTTTTTAATATCGGTAACAGGCGGACGTTTGAAATATCCATAAATATATAAATAAAAAAAGGTTATAAATGCGCCTGTATAAACTTTTGTTGGCTTGTTTCTTTTATAACAGAACTATGTAAATTTATCTAATTATAACTAACTTTAGTATTAGTTTAGGTATATATTTTTTCATAATTTATGTAATTTGTTTAATTTTTAATTAAGTAATTTTTGTAAGTTTATTGTCTTAATAAAGTCTTTAATTTACTTAGTATAAAAAAAAATTATAACTAATAAAAAAATGTACTTAACATATTTATTTAATAAACGTGAATTTTTTCGGTTTTTGCTCGAGCTTTTTTCGAATATTTAAAACAAATACAATCCACAGTTGAAGATTTTGAAGGTAAAAAAATGTTAAAAGTGTTGCCTTTTTGTGAATATAAAAAAGAATTCAATAATGTTTTTTTGTCTGTCCTTTAATAAGCTTAGTTATTAGGTTAGCTTAGTTTTGTTATTATTTTTAATAATTATTAATTTTTTAATTTTAATAATTAATTTTATTTAGTTAGTAGTTTTAATTTAAAATGTACGAGTTTTTTCTGTTAATATAATTTTGACTATTTATAATATTCAACTTTTTTTTAAAATACTTAAAGGAAATTATGATTCTTATACAAAAACAATTTTAGTTTTTTTAGGTAACTATCGCCATATTTAAATAACTTTCTTCATATCCGTCATATCCGTAACAGATAGACGCAAAGCCTATTTAGGTTCAACTGCAACAACTAACAATGTGAGACCTTTAAAAAAACAAAGGTTGGTGATCTGCGCGCAAACACTGTTGCCAACTGCAAGATGACCATAAAAAAACGCGTCTGGTTTTAGACACGTGCCCTTTGCGACTCTTTCTATGCGTGAACTTTCGAAACCCTTCAATTATAAGAAAAAAAAAAGAAAAAACAAAAAAAAAAACGCTCACCTTTCTAAACATATGTTGGTCTGTGTTTCATAGCGAAATAATTACTTTGAAATACAATTAAACTTCGACTCTATGTTGTTACCAATAATAATCATTTTCAAATTTTAAACTTAAATTGACATGGTCATACGCGTGTGCAATATTTTTGCGTTTAGCGAAATTAAAATTGACACTTATCACGATAGACATAAGGTCTATTAAATTTAGATGAAATACGCAGTAATTTTGTCTGCGAAATTCTTTATTCAATTTTGATAGTATTTTGAACCTTACCTTATTGTGTTAGGGGTGATACGTATCCATTTTTGCACCTTTAGAAAATTACAGTTGATCTTTCATAGAAATATGGATTAACAGTACAGCTGTTGATTAAATGTGAAGATGCGTTTATAGGCGTGCGGGTGGGTTAGCATTTTAGACAGGTCTTTGTTCGTTGACAATTTTTTATCTAATTAATTATATTATTAAGCCTTGTTACTAGACTACCTACTGTTGGAGTTCTATTATTTGTACCTTGCTTTTCGCCTGTAAATCTGATGGCCTTTCGGCAAAGGCCACCTCCAGCCTTTCTGTTGCGTGTTAATCTAATTTACTAAAGCTCATTAAATATATAAAGAAATTATCCTTTCACGAGGTAATGAGTAACAAATAAACAAAATTATGCACTATTTTGGAACAAAATAAAAATAAAATATCGAAAATAAAATGGCTTATTACGAAAAGGAGTTCTTGCAAACAACCTCGTATAGCCTTAAAACTTGTCCGTGTTTTGGCGCAGTATTACATTAATACTGTGTTATTAATAGCCATTATATAAAAAAAAAAACATGTCAACAAAAAATATTTAAAATAGCTACAAAACAGAGATTGAAGTTTGAGCATTAAGAAACAGACAAGAGCCACATTGCGCCGTATCCCTTCATTTTATTTCTTTTAGTCCTAAATAAGATCAAATAAAAACAAAAAGTAAAACTTCATTGGTAACATTTAAATTTATGAGATATTATTTTTTTTTATTAATATTAGAATATGTTATTTAGTTTCTGTCTCCGTCCTCGGTGTCTATGTACCGAAATTATTTTTTTTTTGTGATTAATTGTAATAGGTGAATGTGAATTTTAAAATGCGAGCAACGCCACGGCGTACGGCCACCGGACCTTTGCTCTCGGCAGATGCCGGCGCAGGCTCCGCGCAAGGTGCCCGCACACATCTGTCGCACTTTCTTGTTGCACTGGCAATTGATGATAGTGCTAATAAAAAAAAAAATCCTATATCCTTTACAAAAAAATATTAGAAGTAAAACATAAAAAAACACAAAAATAGACGTTGATCTCAAATAATTATTTTGTACAGCACTGGAAACTTATTATCATTGACAATAAATTTCTACATTATAAAACAAATTTATATAACACATCACAAAAATCTTTCTCAACTTAATTATGCAAGAAATAAAAAGTCAAAAGATGCATAGTATAAAAATAGATTTATTAGTAAGTTTGCGCACATCAGTCGCACTTTCTTGTTGCACTGGCATTTGATGAGAGTGCTAATTAAAACAAAAAAGCTGAAATCCTATATCCTTTGCCAAACGGTTATGTTTTCACCTAAGATTAAAAGTGGAACATAAAAAAAGGATATTTAAACTAAATTTAAATAATATAACACATTGCAAAAAAACTTAATGCAAGAAACAAAAAGTGAAAAGATCCGTAATTCGTAGCAAGTTTATTAGTTCAACATACTAATAGTTAATAGTTTTTATTATATTAACCTCATCAAATTTTAATTTAATGTATATCTATGATTATTTTTATCTTTTCTGTGAACTTTCATAAATAAAAATTTCTTTACGATAGCAATCTAAATATATATAACTCAAAGGTGACTGACTGACTGACATAGTGATCTATCAACGCACAGCCCAAACCACTGGACGGATCGGGCTGAAATTTGGCATGCAGGTAGATGTTATGACGTAGGCATCCGCTAAGAAAGGATTTTGATCAATTCTACTTCTTAACGCGAGCGAAGCCGCGGGCAAAAGCTAGTTAGAAATAAAATCATCTTCATTTTTATTTATTTGCATTATAATTTATTATATTTGCATCTTAAATTACTTTCTAAATCTATGTATAGTTTTTTTTTGTTGGTTAATTAATTATTTAAGTTCTTTTTAAGAAAATATCTTTTGTTTTAATGTATTTTGCCAATGTACCATTTTATGTTCATTATATCTCATTAATTAATGAAGTACTTCCTTGATATTAGTTTTTTTATTAATTTTCTTGTACGTCGATTACTTCACGAGCTCAGTTGAAACCAATTAAATCACTTAGTCTTAAAAGGAAGTATTTAACCTACGAATTAACTAATTAAACCGACCCTTTATTACCGTCCATCATGACTTAATTGATTCAAGTGATGAAGATTTTTCGTAAGATTTTTGTACTTATTGCACAGAACACTGTTAAGCTGCAATTTTGTATACTTATGTAGGACAAATAAAAATTATCTTTATTGTGCGAACAGGTTTTGATATCTTATATAACAAGTAACTAATAATAATTCCACTGTAACTTGTCCAGTATGGATATACATACAGTGTCATATATAATATTAAAACAGTTAAATAAGTTTAATGACTAAAACTTTTGTGCCAATTTATCTTCTAAGTATTCTTATACATTATGATATAATAGCATTCAGCAATCAAAAATAATTTAAATTTCATTTCGAATGGCACTATATTAAACAGTCAGTTGTCATTACTTACCAATTCATAAAATATACAAAATTTTATCTAAATTCGTTTGTCTGTTTATTTCACAAATAATTAAACAACTGCTGCTTCCAACTGGTCATTTTGGAAATCTTTAAGAAAGGCCTATGTCCAGCAGTGGACTTCCTGCGGCTGAAATGAATGATGATGAATTAAACAACCTAAGATATAAATTTTCCTATGATACTTAAACAAGGCCCCATCTAGGCCCAAAACTTTTTTAACTTGAAATAAGTTCTAACAGCCAGTTTTAAGGATAAAATTTCCATTTATACGAACATTCGTAAAACTTAACCTTTCCTAAGTTAATGCAAACTTCATAATCAACACAAAGCCCCCACTTAATTACTGAAATTAGACCAAACACCCTTTGTCTGTATCATCTGCCGCGCTGAAAATACCTACCCTTGTTATGAAAGCAATAACAATCGCCCACCTCTTTCACACTATACGAAGAGAGAGTGAGACGGGTGATACCTACTGCGCGCGCACTGCACCGAGAAGGCTTGTTGCGCTTTCCGTACACTTCACTCCGCCGCTAGGCCCGAACGCGAGCGGACGTCAACGCGTCGCGTTAAAAAAAAATCGTGCGTGCACTCCGTGTCAATAACGTGTCTGTGACTTTTTAATCTGTGCTAGATATGTTTTAGACTTTTAATTTTTTTTGAGTTAAATAAAATCTGTATAAATGATGGGCGTAAGTAATTGTGTGAGCGTGAGGCAGGCTAGGGGCCCTTGTCATTGCCCCGCGTGCCCTAGGGCTTCGGGGCATGTGGCTCAAATGCCTCCTCAGACGCTCGTGCTCCCCCCTATGGCCTTAGAGCCGGAAACGACCCCTGTTAAGGACAAGAAGGGGTCGAAAATGAAGGTGCTGAAGAAGATTAAGAAAAAGATTGGACTCGGTGAGTTAATATTTAACTAATATACTTTATGACCGTTTCTAACGGTTGTTTTTCTTATCTTCAATCAGGATATTGTTGTTTTTATGATACAAATTGTAATTGTCATTCATTTTAAAACTTAAGAAATGCATGAAAACGATTTTGTTGTATGTATTTTAACATTTTATTATTGTACGCCTTACCAAAATAAATACACAAGACAAATTAAGCAAAAAAAAACTAGGATTGCGATAAAAAACGTCTGATATTTTTTTTATTTGACAAAGCATGTCAGTATTATTATCTCAATATCTCAATTAACACTGTGGTGGATACTCGACCTGACGAAATAGATAAATAACTAATTTGTACGTTTGCCGAATTGATTGTCTACAAAAGGGTTTAATCGTTAAATTGTAATATCCAATTTATAAACATTATCATCAAAATGTACTTTGCATATAAATCTTTTAAATAATGAATACTAGCAAATCAACTACTGAAAAAACTACAAAGCAATTTCGAAATCCCACGTCCTTCAATCACGAAACCGCAGTTGCGCTTGCGCAGATCTCATATTCATATGAAATAATACGTAGGCGGTGCGTGTAGGAGGGCCTAATGTTTTAAAGGCCTTTTTTTAGCAAATGCTGCGTTATCAAATCTAATGTTTCTAAGGCCGGCCAAGGCAAACGTCGTCCTACGTTTGGATGTGTATTTATTAATTTTTGAAAAGGCCAAATTGCATTAATATGAATTTAATTCTGATAGCACATAGTTATTGTTTTTTTTTTTATTTATTAATCTATGGCGATAGAATTATGAATTATTTTTGCAAGCTATGGTTATTACACGTAATTTATTACAAGCTCGTTTCAAAGAGACTCAAAGCGAGGTAGTCTTATTATATACTGAATAATTAACAGTATTATATCAACAGTCATAAAGAGATGACATCAAGATTAATAATAATATAAATCCACACAGTAATCCTTTTGTTCATTTGCTTGTAAGAAATTAATGAAAATGGTAATTGCAAACTATAAATAACTTGAACTAAATAAAAAAAGAGAAAAATCAAAAAGAACTCTTAGCTAGAAGCAAACTATAAAAAAGAACATGTACTTACATACAAGCGACAAACCCGCAAAGAACGCGATATTAAAAAATAGAAATATTTACGACGCACTTCCTTTTGTTGCTGCTAAATAATTAAACGATTTTAATCAAGCAAGAATTTGCTTGATTAAAATCGTAACTGCAATAGTATATTAGAGTTAAGAAATAAATTATAAATATTATGGGATTCTAAAATTCTGAACAAAGCTCCGTGATAAATACTAGCGAATTGAGAATATGCAAATACATTAATAAAAAAATTAAAAAATATAAAATTGAACAAATATCAACATAATAATGATAATTTTATTTGTTTCTTTTATTATTAAATGGACATTTTGCAATTCAGCATTTAGGGACAATAAACTCTTGAAGGAATTCGTATGAGACAGGATTGCTTTTTTAAAGAATGCTTTATTCTAAAAATTATTTTTCTTCATTGATTTTTACAATATACATATACATACTTTTCTCACTTCACTAATTATTTATCAGTACAATTAAGTGTGATTTTCATGTGAAATAGTTCCTGACATTAAATATTTGCAAAGTTTTTAATCAAGTTGCGGAAAGTTGAACGCGGGAGTAGTTATAGGCAAAGGCTTATTCGCTAAAATAGTTGCACCTGTATTATGCGATATAAATGCTGATATCTTGCCATATGCGTCATTGCGGTAAACGTCACAATTAAAATTGAGCAGGCTCGTGCCATCTGCCTTAAATGAGACGCTTTTTTATATTATATAACAGCAGCTGCTTGTACACCTTGCCTTAAATTATGTCCAAGATCACTTTGTGCATTATTAATCCAATTTGTTTTATAGTAAAAGCTACGAAATGTATGCGAACTGTTATTATTTTTGTTTTTAAAAGTCCTGTTTTCAACGCGCGAAAAAACGAAGATCAAGTCGACGCATTTTTTTTTATGTATGACCACGCATATCTTTTTACAGAGTAGTCTAATTTTGATACTTCTTTTTTTATTGGAAAGAGTATACCCCGAAGCTGCTTCAACATAAATTTGGATAATAAATTCCAACCCTAAGGGTATAAAAACAGGTTTCTTCACCTCGCATATAAATATTTTGTAGGCTGCACGAAATTATTTTTTATGATTTGCCTCGGTTTTTCATGTGTATTTGTGTAATATGCCGTTTTTAGTTTTAAATTTTTTACCTAGTTGACCGTTACCGACTACCATTCTTCCGAAAGAGTCCAATGTATTCTCTAGAATTAAATTAGTTATTCGTTCAATTTTACGTTATAATATGAATTGTCAAATACTTTAAACTTTCAAAACTCTTAGGACTAAAGAAAAGTAATGTTTGGGCTAGTGAAGCTTTCGTGTCAAAAAAATTACATACCATATTTAAACAGTGAGTAGTTAAGCTTATGCCATTTTAATGAGCCTAAAAACAAAGTCTTCTACGAAAAAAGACAATGATAGTCACGTACAAAAGGTTTTACAAAGGAACTACTCAAATTCAAAAGCATTACACCCCCAAATTGGGATTTCTAAGACCAGATGTTCCGGTCGGAACTAACAATTACCGCGGAAGTTGGCTATAGCACACCAGATGTGGTTCTTCGCACACCTTCGACAGATGTCAAATCGTGCCCTGGCTGTATAAGACGTACCGCCTTTACCTACCAAATGTTGCACATTGTTTATGATCGCTTTTCAAAAATGGAACTCTTTGTTTCGAAGTGTTCATTTTGAATTTAAATTTTCGTTCGAATTGCCCATTTCTTTTGAAGAAGAAATAGCATTTTTTTTAAACCACATTGATAAGTGAGCATTACTTATTGTTAACTTGAATAACGGCAGTCCTTCATCATTGATGCTTGCATCGTGAGTGAGTGAGACAGAACTATCTAACATGCCACTCACGACTTAACGATTCGAAACAAAATATGCATATTTAAAAGATGATTTACACTTAATTTTATTTTGGTTTCTCAAGTCCTAAGAAATAACGTATGAAGCACACTTGTCCTACTACAGTTGAGTTTGTTTATAATCTATCGGCGATACTCTTATTAAGTAATTTTCTATTGCAAAATTGCAGGATTTTGGTCTGTGTAATAAATCGACATATATCTATCCCCCGAATATTCATAATATCTTATCAAATTCTTAAGTCGCGCTCTTTTTTTTTAGCTTCATTGTCGATCTATACTTTAAGTTTTTTTGTAGTGTTCGTGGGTAAGTTTGGCTCATAAGGCCTTATGGCCTTACCTTTCATCTTCGCTGTTTTGATGCACTACGAACCTATTACAAGCCTTTAAACACGCAATGGTTAGAAAATACCGGCCTGGGAAGGCAACGACTTGGATGATTATAATTATAATGCGTGGCGGTTTGACGTTGAACATGTAAGGGAAACTAAAGCTGATTATTTAGAGGAAGCAACGTCCTTTGGAAGATAATCAAAGAATCTATATGAGCGGATACATACATACATACTATCACGTCTTTATCCCTTGCGGGGTAGACAGAGCCCATGTCTGTAAAACCTTGTGGCCTGCCAAAACCTGCCAAAGGTCAGAAAAACCTACAGGCCATGTTTATGCGAGCGGATGTCTCTGGAAAATGTTAATTTCATCATCATCAGATATTTGAATGTCTCCACTGCAGGAGCACGACTCTGTACTACCAAAGCTATATTAGCCAGAGCAGTCAGAGGATTTGGCCTACACTCTGCACGCTGGCCAGACGTGTTGGAGAAATATTTTGAAGTTTATAAACTTTGTTTACCTTGTGTTTCCTAAGTCGCCTTCTACGACATCCACGGGAAGACTTGGAATGGTCCTATTCTACTCTGCCGGGAACCACTTAACTAAATTGAATTTGTATTGGGGGACACATATTCAAACTCAATTGACACCCTAATATTCATAAAGACAGATTGATATATTAATAAAAATAATAAAAAATGTTTTATTTCGGCAAATTGGTACATTTTTATGATAGCAGTGGTTGGAACCTTCTTTTAAGCAAATATATTTGCTTGTGCCAGAAGTTTACAAAGTACCTCCACTATACAAAACACGACTAATTAGTTTTGTTTCTTTATATATATTAATAGACAACAACAACAACAGTCGCAACAGACCGACAGATATGGAAACGAGAGAAGGAGGCCTTTGCCCAACATTGGGACAGCAATGGCTTATAATAATAATAATAATATGTTTTTATATTTTGTATGATATATTTATGTTTTACTTTTTATACAAATATTGTAAAAACCTACACCTATGATTAAAAATAAATAAATGAATAATAATAATATATATTAATAAACACACATTAGATTAAAAAAAAACAGGACTGTATAGGTTGCTCAGAACACTTATTAATCATCTTTGACACAGCTTTGAGAAGTAGAATTGCTTACAGTCTTATACATATCATTTCACGTCTTTTTCCCTTGCGGGGTAGACAGAGCTCAGGTCTATAAGACCTAAAGCCACGTAAAGCATGGCTTTGGGCGTGGAGATAGAAAACGAAATCAAAACATTGATGGGTTCCTAGCCGCATCTCCTATTACCATGATTCCTTAGATTTTCGCCCATTCCCTCGATCGGCTTTTACGATACATTCTACATACATTACCGGTACATTTTATCTTTTTTCTTTTCTCCCAGACCAGAGTGGAAGTGACATGTCATGACTTACAGTCTTATGAGAACTGGAATTATGTGCATATGAATATAATCGTCCAAGCGTGAACGTTGTTTAAATGAACCCAATACGACTAAGTCATGAGTATGGTGTGCCATAGAGTAGGGAATATGACTGTCGCTCGCGCGTTGCTAGAGACGCCTTTTCAACACGTTTCATCACGTTTCATGACACGCTTGTTTCGTAACAAGCGAGTCATGGGGCGGTCTGTTTTTTTTTTTTGGAACGAAGTCCTTGTCGCTCGTTGCGAAAGGGGGCGGAATAATTAAGACCAAAAGTTGTAACGACACTTTTTGCTATAGTTGCTTCTATAGGAATTTTATAACATAATGAGTCGACAGCCGGTGTCTGTTTAAAATGGTGGCGATCGAGGAATTCACACTTCTCACCTTTCCGTTAATTATAACTTGAGCCGGGGGTCAGGTTAATCTGGTTGGAATCGAGAAGTTGGTACAAATTTCTGATCCGTCCAGTGTAACTAGAGCTCTTACTTTTTAAAAAGGTGGTGTGAGTTTAGATGCTGTAATTAATCGAAAGGGACTTCGTTCCATCCGGGTGTCCCTTGACACCTCTCAAGTTTTTTTTTATGAAATGGGTTTGCTCTTGACCATCTTCTAGCCCAGGGGCAAAGATATAGCCTAAGATGGAGTGAGCTTACCCAGAAGAAGCCTATTCACTCTATTTCGAAAAAGATTCAGTTTATATGCACTCGGAAATACAGACGTAGGCAATGCGTTCCAATCCCATACCTACCAGGTCAATCTAAAAAAGATCATTTTTCATCTTGACCTGACCAGGGATCGAACCCGAGACCAGCCGTATCACAGCCTGGTTGACCGCTGCGCCTCGAAGCTCGTCGAATTATTATTAATTACTTTCGTCTCTAGTAAAGCCCGCTCCACACTCTCAGCAAAACTACACGAGACTTGGCGAATACGAGAGTGTGGAGGCAGTATTCGGCAAGTCTCGGCTACATTCGTAAAGTCTCCATTTGGTGGCAGATTTTGTTGAGAACCGAGAACGAAACCTCTCGACGAGAGTGTGGAGCGGGCTTTAGACGCAGGCTTATATTTCTTGCTCTGTGGTGTGCACGAAGGCAGTATTGGAAAAATCGTGACGTCACGCCTCTCGTGGTGAGGTGCCGATGACTATTTAGCTTTGAAGGGTTATTTTACACCACTCCTGTGAGAAATCACTGACAATATACATACATACATACTTTTACGTCTTTATCCCTTGCGGGGTAGACAGAGCCAAAGGTCATAAGACCCAAAGGCCACTTTTAGCATCCTAGTAGGCGTTAAGGTGGAAAGTAGAATCAAAATAGTGATGGGTTGCTAGCCGCATAGCCTAATGATGTGATTCCTCAGATTTTCGCCCAATCCCTTGACCGGGTTTTACGGTCTGCGCGTGAAGAAAAGCTGGTATATTCTATGTTTTTTATTTTCTCCCAAACCATCATGGGATTTTTAAACCTATAGGAAGCTAATTTATGGGCGGGTGACATAGGCTATAATTTAAGCGTACGAATTTATTGAAAAATTGCTAGAATCCGAATATTCCAAATAAAAAACTTAGATTCCACGTATATGTCTCTTACTCAACCATAATCAAAAATATTTTTTTAATTTTTTGCTATTGACGTCCGTGAAAACGTTCTCGTTTTTAATTTTAACATTTCTATTGGATCTTTTTCAATTGTCCCTCGTTCAACAACCAACATTGCGTCAGACACAATAATGCTGAGCTGAAGGACCATTATTATTTATTTTTTCTTACCGTCACGTACCTTTTTAGGGTTCCGTAGTAAACAAGGAACCCTAAAAAGGTACGTTACGCAGAGACTATAAGTACTAGAAAGCTGTAATTTGGTATGGGTATGTATATTAATCATGGCAAAAAAGTGGTAGAATAAAATCTTGAAAAAAATTTTTTTTTAGGGTAGCTCCCATACAAGTAAAGTGAGGGAGTAATTTTTTTTTCTCTATTTACCTATTGTGTGGGGTATCGTTAAATAGGTTTTTCAAAAATATTGTGAGGTTGAGAACACCATTTTTTGATTAAGGGCTCCGTTTCCGAAATATTTGGTTTTAAAGTGCGAATTTTTGTTAGAGGTAAGTGTCCCCCCCCTCTATCTGCTAAACGGTTATATATAGATACGTGAAAAAAATTACAGCAGTAGCATATATACTGAAGTTGAAAGGAAAACTATCAGAGCTGAGTAGTAAGTACAAACTAAAAAGTTATAGGCAACCAACTTATAAACTGTAAAATTTCATACTATTTTCATTGTTAGATGTTTTTGGTCGTTAAACTGTAAGGTGCGAGTGTGAATAGTGTGAACTCAAAGTTGTCATTCGCAACTACGGAACCCTACACTGCGCGTGGCCCGACACGCACTTGGCCGGTTTTTTATTAGAATAGAATAGAATAGAAAATGTTTATTTGGTGCATATAAAAATACAAAACAATCAAAACAATGACACCTTGATAAGTCACCGGAATATGTCATCAAAATAATAAATAAATAATAATACGGACAAATCACACAGATTGAGCTGGCCCCAAAGTAAGTTCGAGACTTGTGTTATGGGATACTAACTCAACGATACTATATTTTATTACATATACATATATAGATAAACATCCAAGACCCAGGTCAATCTGAAAAAGATCATTTTCCATCGTGACCTGACCGGCGATCGAACCCAGGACCATCCGTATCGCAGGCCGGCGTGTTGACTGCTGGTTTCCCTCAGCTGTGATGCCATGGCGATGCCACCATGACGCTGGTTTTCAGGGAAACCAGTTGGGCATGTGATTTGACACTGCGTCACATGAACATTCATAGTTAAGAGATCAAAAATTTTATACTATACATACACATACAATCGTTCTTCATTTTTAGACAATAAATTTTATACCTATTATAGTGTTTGGTAAGTAATTATTATTATTATTTGTATCTCTCTGAGACTCACGGGTGTTACCCCGGTTCTTTGGAAGGCTTGCTTGCCTCCTTTTTCTCCTTATTATTATTATTATTACACATCCTTATACCTTTAAAATTTCCTGTTACATTTTTTACGTTACGCCATGCATCCTATTAGACATCTGGTTACGCCAAGTGGTGTAACTATTCGAACGCAAATCCAGGAGAGGTCGCTAATTGGTCATTCTCTTGAGATTTTTAAATATGGCAAACCACGCTAGGTTTTGTCGCGCAACAGACAGTTCCGCACATGCACTTTGAGGGATCACACGCGTGTCCTTCCCGCTAGGTCATTCAAATTGGCCAAGTGCTCGCAACCGCCGGTGTCTTCGCACGCGTGAAGCACCACCCGCTGGGCCTGACGCTCCAGGCCTTCCGTCCGCACTTTCTCTCGCCTAGAGAAAGCCTTTCTGCGTCGCGTATCGCGTCGCCCGCAACCCACGAGGAACGCTGATCTTTGTCGCGTCCCGCCGCTCATGGACAAACTTCCCTAAGGATCCACAGGACATTTTTCGTGCGTGTATGTGATTGTGTAACATCAAACTTAGGCGCCGTCCAGGACTCTGCTGCTGCATCGGGAGCCGACTAGCCTGCTACGGTGAGTCTATTTAAAGATTTTCGAGGGTTTGCCCATTAGTGACCTTCATAATAAAGGATTTGTAGAATTGTAGTCGAAAGGAATCATCCTGGTATTGTTCTAATAATATCAGCCGCACCGCAGAGGCGCTAGCTCGCTGCAGCGTCTCCATAAGTTCCTTCGAGCCGGATAGGTATTTAGAACCATTTTTGATTTAATTTCGAATTACAATAAATTCATTTTTTTGGTAAAAAATTTACTGCCAATATATCTTTGTTGCACATCGTCACACGAATCTCACCCGTCCTGCCTTTGATATAGGGATCAGTTGTCGTAAGGTCATTCTGACACCGCCTTTGAAATTATTCATCTAATTTCTTATTTACGCATATTCTATAGGTAATCTATACTATACTATTACTAACAACCGCATTGATTCATATCGCCAAATAAGTTATTTCCCGCATAAAGTACTAATTTCGTTGAAATTACATTTATTTTTTCGCCGCGCTGCCAGTCGGCGGGTAGAAATCGCTGTCGTCGCGTGGCTGGGTGGGACACGCCCTGGTCTATGCCGCGCTTACATTTATAATTCTAAATTCGAAATAACTTACGTGAATATTGTTTATAGATTGCCAACGCTCTCGCTTATATATCGTAATACGATTTACGTTGTATTTTTTGGTAGTTTACATAAACGCAACTTGAATTATTTCAAACTTTAATTAAAATAGTTCAAACATTCGCTATCGCTCCGCTCCGCTCCGCTCTTCTCGCATTTAAGTGTGTTCCCGGTTGCATCCTCAACTTGGGTGCTTCGGAACTCGAGGTCCGCTTTCCGGCATTCTATAGCTTTCCATTAGTTGATTTGGCTGTAGTTTAGCAGCCGGCCGCCTAACTGGCACTAACCCTCCTTGGGTATCGCTTAGCCCGAACAGGTAAACATATTCGCTGGCTGGTTTGACGATTGCATCGAAATCATTTCTTCTCGATAGATAACAAATAAGTTACGTAATAACCGGTTACGCAGCCGGCTCGAGTCATCAGTCGCATTATTGATTTGCTTGTTCGCGCCTATAATAATTCCGGTGCATCTGGAATTGCATTCTTATTTCAAATATTTTGAAATATACCGCATAATATAATCGCATATTAAATACATATATACAGTCCATTTCGCTCGCTTTCACTCGCAATTAAATAGGTTTGGAGTGTTTAAACTTCCAACACACAAAATAAAATTTGTTTGGTTTCTTTATACGCAGTATTTGTCTCATACGCTTAGTAGGGTATGGCGCGTTTCTGAAATTGGTTCCGTTCACGTATTATGGTTTGTACAACTTGACCGCTTAATTTATTATTATTCCTTTGAATTTATATACGAATTTGTCACTTATCGCATCATTAAAAATCTATAAGGCCGTGCCTAATACAAGTGTGCAAGCAGTGAATGCCACAGACACTTAGTTGTTACACTGAAATATTCTTTTTCATATTCTGCTTTTATATTTTTTCCCGCTCGTAATAATGGGTGATGAAATTCAACTCAAGTTGTACATTGCTAAGCGCGATTCTTATTTCGCTCGCATTCAATCGATTTATGATTGTTCAAAGACGCTCGCTACAGAAAGGCAGCGTCAGAGTTTTGTCGCTAAAGCCAAACAAATAGACACACTGCGTTCTGAGTTTGTCGAGATACTTGACAACATTAATACACTTTCGCTATCATTAAATGACTCTTTTGAGGCCAGTTATAGTACGTTAAATTCATTTGATGACTTGGCCAGTGAGATAAAAAATACTCTCAGCTCATTGCTGGAGCCGCTAGAAACCGCATTTACCCCCAGTGGGAATTTAGGTCACAAAACCTTTAATATAAAGGTACCGCGCATTGAACTTCCTAGTTTCGAAGGTGACATTGAAAGTTTTCCGTATTTTTACGAAACATTTAAACGCGTCATTCACACTAATTCTGATTTATCGGACAGTGAACGCATTCACTACTTATTGCGTTGCCTAAAGGGTAAGGCGAGGAACGTAGCCGCTGGAATTACTCCATCCGCCGAAAATTATCGCATCGTATGGGACGCTCTCATCGATAAATATTTGGATAACCGCGCGCTCGCGACCAACTACTTACAACAGTTGTTCGCGCTTAAACTTACCGGCGCTTCAACTCCGGCTAACGTTGAAAAAGTTTTTGATAAATTTACCGCTATTGTGGCCGGTCTAAAGCAATTAAAAATCGATGACTTAGCTGACTTTATTTTCACGCACCTCGGTCTTAAGTTAATAGATTCGGATATAGCTAAGCATTATGAAATGTCATTACGCTATCAAAAGGACTCTCATAATGTCGACTATGACTATTTTGTGAAATTTGTTCGTGAACAAGTTAAAATATTGTATCGGACCGCGCCCGCGCGCCCCGCCACAAGCAGTTCCTCTGCCGCACCCGCCGCTAAGGTAACCCACGCGCACGTGACAACTTACGCTAAATGCTCGCTTTGTAAGACGGTCCATAATCACCTGTTCCAATGTAACGCTTTTAAAAGCATGACGGCTAGGGCTAGGTACAATTTCATAAAAGATAAAAAAATGTGCATTAATTGTTTGAGCAATCGACATACAGTGTCTAACTGTCAATCGAAAGGTACATGTAGGGAATGTCAAGCCAAGCATCATTCTCTTTTACATTTCGAGTCATCGTTATCGCCGAACACGGAGACTTCCGCTGCACACTGTCTTTCGGAAGATACCGATGCCGCGCCTGCCGTCTCAAGTGCTGCCGCGCCTCCAACACTGGCACCCCCCGCCGCCTCTGATCGTGTAGCCTTATGCACGCACTCTGCTGCTTATGGCGCTAAACGCACGACAGAAATACTCGCTACTGCCAAAGTGTTAGTAGTGAATAAAAGGGGAAAGAATGTGTTAGTGCGTTGTCTGCTTGATCCTGGATCACAGAAAAATTATATAACTTCGCGTTGTTCCCGTATGCTCGGTTTGAGCATTCGAGCAGATGACATAAGCACTGTTCAAGGAATAGGAGGTACTTCTCAACCTGTACGAGGTTCCGTCGATTTTACTTTTAGCTCGCGACTCCGCTCACAACCCAAGTACAGCCTTAATGCGCTGGTGCTCGACCAGATAACGGGTCAGATTCCATTGTGCTGCATCAACATTAATGAAATGCACCACATCGACCCTCAGTTACTGGCTGATGACTCTTGGGGATCTCCGGGTAACATAGACGTGTTACTTGGTGTAACGCTTTTCGCTAAGTTATTGCGTCCAGGCCATATCACAGGTAAGCCTGGCTGTCCCGACGCTTTAGAGACTGTGTTAGGCTATGTTCTTATGGGTCAGGCGCCTATTATTCAGCCTCCCAGGAACACGCTGTCATTTGTTGCAACATCGCGTATCGATTGTTGTGACTCACGCAAATTTTGGAAAACTAAACAAGTGTCACCGTCTTCCACTTTAACTGTGGATGATAAATGTTGTGATGATTCTTATAATTCAATCACAACTCGCACGCCGCTCGGGAAATGTGTCGCCGCTTTACCGTTTAAGACTGACGCATCCGCATCCGTATTAGGAAAATCTTTTGATATCGCACACCATAGATTTTATAGTCTTGAACAAAAATTTAAATCGCACGCACTTGTAACATTACTTTACGATGAAGTAATTACAGAAAATTTATATAACGCCTATATATCGCCCATGTCAACCTATTTTATATCGCTTAGCAAGGAAAACGAATATCAAGGTTTTGAATTTTCAGTTCCTTCCTTTGAACTTAAGAGTTCATCATTTTACGCTATCCGCTCCGTCCATCAATTGTGCATGGATGAGGGTCAACAATACCCTCCCGCTATGGAAATATTCCGCCGCCGCAACATTGTCACGGACAACGAGGTCCGCTCTATTCCTAGCTCGCCTAGCACCAAGCTGACTATATATTTTGCTCCATCTGCATTTTCGGGTTGGGGTCATCCGCTCCGCTATCCGCTTCTCGCTTCTCGTCATGCCACTGAGGCTGACGTAGAATCTTTTGCTTCAATTGTATTTTTGAATTGGACGCAATCGCACCGCTGGCCCACTATTGTGGCCAACCGCTCCGCTTATTATTTACTGGCAGACCGCTTCTTTCACGCAAAGGGACAGACGCGTCCTAGTGACTGCCTATCGCATGGCCTGACGCCACCCCGAACGCCGGGGGATCCACTTTGGCTCACTGGATCGTCATGGGCTATTTTGCCTTACTTTACATCGCCTACGAGGTCATCAACTTCTAATGACGCTCAGAAACTTCATGAAATGAAGTTAAGTGTTCGCCCTGAACATTCGCACGTTCGCACTAACGTACACATGTCAAATAAGCGCATGTTGTATAATCACTTCGCTGGATTTTCTTCCTGGTGGAAATCTATAAAAACCAAAGCCAGACCAAAATGCCAGCTGGCCAAAATTGTTTACACAAGTCTTTTTGTGTACTCCAAGACTCAGGCCACGCATATGGTTTCAGATGTTGGTCGCTCTTGCTTGTTGCATCTTTGCACCGCTATATTGCTGCATTTTTCATCAGCATTTAATCGCTCCTCAACAAATAGAGGCTCAACTCTTGTAATTAGTGCTCAACTAACGTCTTTTGTGTACGAGATCAACCTTATGTTGACTCCTTTTAACATTTCGCTAAAGTTAGGATCTCAGTATCCACTTAGTTCTGACCCGTCAGAACCAACCGCACTGAACCCCGCGCGTTTCTTGCTTACGACGCTTCGCGTATTTCTGCCTGCTGCCGACGTCGATGAAATGAAATTACGCCTTATTTCACGATATGAATCAGTGGGTGGATTGGTCCATTCCCTCCGGAATCGATGGCGTCCTAACTTCCTACACGTCTTACAATCCAGACAAAAGCAGAACACTCCTGCCTTTCCTGTCAAGATAGGCATGGTAGTTGTCTCTATGCAGGATAACGTTAAGCCCTGTCCGTTAGGTATCAATACCGAAATCTTTCCGGACACTAACGGAATCGCTAGAGTCGCCTCATTTAAGACTCAACCGGTGGGGTTATACTCAACCGCCCAGTCGTAAAGTTATGTCCTTTACCGACTCAATAGTTTAATACTTAGGTTAATTAATTTATTGCTTAGGTGTAAGTATCGCTTCGCTTGCACACACGTGCATTAGATTAGTTTTCTTTTCTATCGCATTTATACCGCCCCGCAGGGTCGTATCAAAATCATAGATTCAGATAGAGTTTGTGACGATGTGCAACCCACCGCTATTTTATTAAGTTTAGTTTTATTTCGCTTTTCCTTATCGCGTTTTGAAAGTAGGTTCTTTCAAGCCGGGGGATGATGGTTACGCCAAGTGGTGTAACTATTCGAACGCAAATCCAGGAGAGGTCGCTAATTGGTCATTCTCTTGAGATTTTTAAATATGGCAAACCACGCTAGGTTTTGTCGCGCAACAGACAGTTCCGCACATGCACTTTGAGGGATCACACGCGTGTCCTTCCCGCTAGGTCATTCAAATTGGCCAAGTGCTCGCAACCGCCGGTGTCTTCGCACGCGTGAAGCACCACCCGCTGGGCCTGACGCTCCAGGCCTTCCGTCCGCACTTTCTCTCGCCTAGAGAAAGCCTTTCTGCGTCGCGTATCGCGTCGCCCGCAACCCACGAGGAACGCTGATCTTTGTCGCGTCCCGCCGCTCATGGACAAACTTCCCTAAGGATCCACAGGACATTTTTCGTGCGTGTATGTGATTGTGTAACATCAAACTTAGGCGCCGTCCAGGACTCTGCTGCTGCATCGGGAGCCGACTAGCCTGCTACGGTGAGTCTATTTAAAGATTTTCGAGGGTTTGCCCATTAGTGACCTTCATAATAAAGGATTTGTAGAATTGTAGTCGAAAGGAATCATCCTGGTATTGTTCTAATAATATCAGCCGCACCGCAGAGGCGCTAGCTCGCTGCAGCGTCTCCAACATCCTTATATTTAAAAAAAAAAGCAAACAGAAGCAAAACGAACGCGCGCTTTGGCGAATCGAGTCGCATATTATTTTTTCTTATGCCTTTGGAAGGTCGTTTAAAGTGAAAAAACACAATAGGCCAGCTGTGAGCGACTGTAAATGACGGTCGAGCAGCTGACTCCCACAATAGACGATAGGGATGTCAATAGCGAGTTATGTCCCCAAAAAGGATGCTCATAAAAAAAAAATATAGACGTGTTGGTAATAAAGTTATAAGATAAAAATGTTCACTTCAGTCTCAGTGTTTCAAATTATTATCTGCAGCAGTACAGAACAGGTATCGTAATTTGTAAGATTTTAAGTATGTTTGTAATTTAGTGAATTATCAGTTACAATGTTCTCAAAAGATAGCATTTAACAAAAACTTAAGATGAGATAAACTAATTTCCTTATACTTTGATGCATTCAAAATGCTACTGATATATTCTTATTTCTTAATGTTATTAGAATTAAATAAACTTCTAATTAACTATTCAAAGGATAACATGTGCCAACCCTAAAAGGACATGCGCAGGCGCACGTCAAAATCCCGTTGCTAAACAGCTGGTGATATTTGAAAACGCGAGCGAGAGAGACGACAGCAAGTGCTGTGTGTTAGAGAAGGACGCAAACAGGACATATGTACGATAAGCCACTGTTGTGATAAAAAATAACTTGCGTGTTGTAATAAGTTTGTAACCGACGCTAAGCGGTGAGATAAGTAACGTATACCTAATATATCCATATAAAAAAAACCTAGTATGCCTAAATTTAGAAAAAACTTACTACACTTATTCTAATTAACTAGGATTTGCGTATCTAAATTTAGAAAAAAAATATTAATTAAAAATAGACATTAAAAATAAATCAAAAATTTACATAAAATCTAATTTACTAGGATGTCTGCAATGACCATATTTAGGTTAGTATGTTATCAATTTATTGTTATCGCTCAAATCGAAATTAAAATATATATATATATTACAAGATTTCAAACGTTTATTTAATATAGGTTTCATTTGAACACTTATTAGTTGTCATATTTGAGTTCACAATTTTCACAACAATGAAATATGCAAACAAAAATTATTCCATTTACAGTATTTATTTTGTGCATAATGATTGATCACAAATAATGTTATTTTTAAAATATGACATAATCACTTACCCAGAAAAAAAGGAAATAACAACTACAAATATTTCTCTTCTATGTGTTAATCTGTAATTGTGAACAAACTGTCAAATGTCTACGTTAGAAAAATATTTGTTTATAAGCCAGACACGTATACATACTACGAGCATTATATTAATGATCATTATTTTTTTCCTTAAAATTTTGAAGAATTACGAGTAATCAATAATGTGTAAAAATAAATTTAATATCACAAATAATATTTTTACATCCACCAACCACGGACAGCAATAATACTGAAGATGTCAAATGAATATTAATAATTATGTTATGAATTCAGAAAATTCGTTCGATGTCTATTCCTTAAATTCTAGGATCGACAATTAAGCCATCCTTTAAATTTTTTTGTAGTTTATAATGATCTCCGTGCTCCGTGGCGCAGCGGTCAACACGCCTGCCTGCGACACGGATGGTTCCGGGTTCGATCCCTGGTCAGGTCAAGATGGAAAATGGTCTTTTTCAGATTGACCTGCGTCTTGGATGTTTATCTATATAAGTATCTAGTATAAAATATAGTATCGTTGAGTTAGTATCCCATAACACAAGTCTCGAACTTACTTTGGGGCTAGCTCAATCTGTGTGATTTGTCCGTATATATTTATTATTTATTTATTTCTATAGAATTCTTACGAAACTACTTATAGCATGTTATGAAAAATATAAAGCTTTAAGAAGTGTTGTCAATTTTTATGAAATGACGTTCCCACTATCATAAAAGAATGAATTAATAATGACGCTGTCGTCACTACAGCACTCGAACACATGAGAATAAATAATGTACTTTTACAAAACACGAATGGACAGTGGGCGAGAAATCAACTGTATCATTTTTGTTGTAAAAAAGCCTCTATTCTTAAGCAGACAAGGTGCATAGCTGTTAAGCTTGATGTGCTGGTGAATTTACTGCGTTAGTCATTGGCTTAACACATCGGTAAATATGAATCACGATCGAATCAGGATTTATAGCTTCCAATACAAGAGATTACATGTTTTCTATAACAAATCTGTCCCACGTATATTTATTCCATACGGCCCGATATTTTACGGGATAGACTATTCGTAGGATAGACTGAAGATTTGTACTCTAAAAGCGAGACAAGATGAAATGTTTCGCTTTTACTTCTATGGATTTGTTAATAGTACTGGAACTATTAAGTATCAAGGTTCTTAAAATTATGAAAAAACGTACAATATACCCAACGGCCAGAGACAATATAATTGTTATTATAAATCTGATTGACGTAATGGTCGTTATTATGGCCAGTTTCTGAAATCATTATAGCCACTTAATGGTGTGTGTAGATAAAATAACTTATGAACAAATTCAGAGTTCCTAGAACGAATTGTACAGGAAAAGTGGCTCTCTTACCTCTTTTCTCAAACCAGTATTAAAGTAGAAAGGATTACCTACCAAAGAGGTTTTAGTTTTAATTAGACGATAACACTGAAAAATTCGAATATCGAACGTGCCTCGCGCGCCGATCAAGCATTCCATTCCACGTTTGATTCTCACGATCATTAGCGACGACGTTCCGTTCGGACAACGTGGATGGCCAGTTACAACAGCATAGAAACTGAAACTACTATCTAAATTCAAATTTGGAGCGATTGCAGTACGTGTTGCCTGTCAATCGAATTTAAAATAGGAATTATTTCTTTTTTTGTAACACTGGCATCTGAGGAATATAATTTTCTTGAAAAAAGTAAAGATATGATAAGTTTACAGCCTCTTTTGCAGCCAGTCGTACAAAAGGTCTCGGCGCACACTTAGATAGAAAAACATAATAGTTTGGGATCAGCTGTTGCACAAGACACCTTTGTGTTTTTATCTCTATTTGCCCTTAAGGGAATATCTTGCATCTCTTTCTATAAAGGACGTGGTCAGGCAGCTGTTTCTTATGTACTAAATTTATGAAGGAAATTATAGCCCATACATACTCGACTGTTATCCCTTAGAATGCCTTTTTTTGCTCTTCAGTCTCAATAGTTTCCATTACTTTACTTCATTCTTATAAGACTAGCTGCTACCTGCGGGCTTGCCCGCGTCATATATAACCTATGTGCTTCTCATTAAGTACCCTAAACTATGTGTATGTAAAATTTCATGACGATAGGCTCAGGTTGGGTGACAGCGTAACAATCAAATAAACAACCAAACTTACTTTTGTATTTATAATATAGTCAGGATAGGTCTTAAAGCATGCTCTAAGGGATAGGTTGATCGGTTCAGTAGATAAGGCGTGAAAGCGTAACAAACAAACAAACTCACTTTCGCGTTTATAATGTTAGTTGGGATTAGCATAGATAAATTAAGTGTTCTCTTAACAATATAAGTATAGACAATATAGTTAATAAATAAGTACATAAGAGGTTACCACTGAGGGAAGAGTTCTAAAGTACACGTAACAGAGCCACAAAGGTGCGAGGTTGGAGGTCGTGGGAGCGAGCACGCAGTATTATAGTATTAGAGGTACGGTTCTTGCGGTTAAGCAACGGAGATGGCTCGAAAGTTTGAATTCAACGCATCTTGTTGGACGCGGACTGGTATAGCACTTGCTTTGGACTATTATTGTCCTATAAGTACCTATGCAAAGTTATTAAGTTGAGGTTTCAATTTGGTTAAAATTTGGTACAGGGATTCTTTAGTTCCTAATTACCGTAGTTATCATAAAAACTTTATAACAACAATTTAAACCGCCTAAAAAATTTAAAAGGGACCATCTTTAGGGTAAACCGTTTCCAATTAAAAGTAATAAAAAGAATTATCAAAACGTGGTCATACGTAAAAAAATATAAACGTGTCGACTAGAGAATCTCCTACGTTTTCTCGTCGGTCAAAAAGTAAGCATATAAGCCTGCTGTTTCATATGCCTAAGACAAGTCATGAAAAAAAAATACTAAGGTAGTTTTCGACCACTGTTCTCACGCGCAAAATGGCGACGATTTAAAAAAGTAAACCGAATCCAACGAGTCTAATCCGAATCAATTCGGATCACGAGCGGCGCAGACGCGTCTAATGACAGTGCGCTGTGGCTCAAAAAGTGTGCACTTCAATAGTTGGAGTCTCTTTGATGTTTCTTTGTTTAGCTTGTGTTTCCTAAGTCGCCTTCTAAGTCATCTACGGGAAGACTTGGTGTGGTCCTATTCTACTATATATATATGTAGTAGAATAGGACCACACCAACAAGTTGCAAAAGAAATCATAGTAATAGATAAGCCAAAATAAAAGACATTTTTAGGTTGTCATTGTATTGTTTCTTTGATGTAATGGTAACTGGTGGGTCATTCAGGTGGCCAATCAATTATTTTTCAAAATAATCATTGCTTTCTTCGTCCATATGAAATGATGATATTGATGAAAAGTTACACCACGCAGAGCTCTCGAAAATTTTGAAGATATTTTTGATAAAAGAATAAGTTTGGGAGCAATTGCCTTAAGAGGGTATACTAGCAGTGCGTTTTCCATACAAATGTATTTCTCTATTTTCTCGCTGAAAACTGCTTCTAGAGACACAATTCTTTTTACATACAATCTATTACTAAAATAGGTATGTCCCTATGTTTTAATTTTTTCTAAAAACCTGTATAAAAGAAATAGAAAATGTACAAAAACAGTTTTTTTGGAAAAAATAAAAAATACAGGCATTCCTATTTTAGAACTAGATTTTATGAAAAAAGAATTATGGCTCTAGAATCAGTTTTCAGCGAGAAAATAGAGAAATACATTTGTATGGAAACCATATTGAAAAAATACTGCTAGTATACGCTCTTAAGCCGGTGATCTATCAAGAGATCTAAGACGTGACGAGGTTTGGTTTAAGCCGTTGCTATAGCAATTACAACTCTATTCTGTACCACAAAAATACTAGTTTCCATCATTTTTATACAACAAGTAATACACTAGCAATTTCGACTCGCTATAACTTTAATGTTTTTTTATGATTTAAGCGAATTTAGTCATTTTTATCTGAATGTAAGAGTTTAAAATCGTATGTGTGTATTTTAAGAGCAGTTTTGTAATGTTTGTTGTTCACTATTACTGCCTTGATTGTCGAAAGTTGAGTGTTTTATATGTAGTTAGTTTATCGTGTATCATCATCGTTACATAAAATCTAGTATGTATATATATTTTATAACATTCACGGCAAAAAAAAACTAGTAATTTCAGCACTTCTGAAAAATATTTTAAGGAAAATAAATATCTCTATTTATGTTTTGGTCATTATAATCTATTCCAAAATTTACGTATTATTTATCACTAGTAATTTTCCCGAGACTTGGTCCAAAACTTAAATGTAAGCATATTGGTGGGCTTGTAGGTGGAAAGCGGAATCAACAATAGTGATGGGTTGCTAGCCGCATCGCCTATTGATATGATTCCTTATATTTTTGCCCAATATCTTGGCCGGCATTTACAGTCTGCGCGGGAAGAGAAGCAGCTGGTACATTCTGAGCTTATTTTTCTCGCAAATCGGCATGAAATATTTTATTAAGAGGGTATACTAGCAGTGCGTTTTCCATACAAATGTATTTCTCTATTTTCTCGCTGAAAACTGCTTCTAGTGGCACAATTCTATCTACATACAATCTATTACTAAAATAGGTATGTCCTATTTTTTTCTAAAATCTATGTTTTTAATTTTTCTAAAATCCTGTTTAAAAGAAAAAAAATTGTACAAAAACAGGTTTTTTGGAAAAAAATAAAAAATAGGGGCATTCCTATTTTAGTACTACATTTTATGAAAAAAGAATTGTGGCTCTAGAATCAGTTTTCAGCGAGAAAATAGAGAAATACATTTGTATGGAAACCATATTGAAAAAATACTGCTAGTATACGCTCTTAATTACTTCGTCATTATGCCCTTTATATCTTGATTTTTATTAAACATCCTCTAATTAATCAACCACGTTAATTACCACCATAACTTTACGACAAAACTAGTAATCCCTTGTACTTTTTCAATTCCCACGATCATAAAAATACGTTTCCGTAAATGCAAAAAATTTTCAATAATAATTTCTCACAGTAAACAATAGTTTGTACATCTGTTGGACAGATGTCTAAGTTAACAATGGATACGCTAAGTAGAAGATAAGTTAAGCATTTAGCGCTGAAAGTTTACTTTTTAAAGTCACAGTCACAGGCCTGTGACTCATTCACAAAAATAACACTAAACATAGCTCTGGTATTTTTGAGTTTTTAGGCACCACAAGTAAATACAAAATTTTCTGAATTTTCTTACTCTTATGTATATAAAAGTAGGTTTCACATAAATTTCTAGTTGGAAGTGTGTAGTTATTTCGGCAAAAAAGATTTTTAACATTGATAATAATCAAATTTTCCATATTAGAATAATTTTATAATAATCTTTTTATTTATTTAAGGCACTACAACAATATATACACACATAATATCGTTAAAATAAAACAAAGCTATGTACTAGTGTTTACATCAATTATAAGTGTGCACAGCATTTAATTTATAGCTTGTCATGTAGTAGCGGAATCTTAACTGATCTAAAAATATACTTACCAAATCTATAAATATTTAAGTCTTCTTGCGGTTAAGTAATTTTCAAACAAGGAACGCACCAAGCCGAAGTTCTCCAAAATTCGCATTCTACGAAAATCGGGCGTGGGAAACACCAATAATGCCAACCTAACATAATTCGCTTCTTATTTTAAATTCAAAATTTACAAGAACAATCTTACCGGCCAGTGCTATCGATTTTGAACTGTACCTTTTTAAAGTAAGGTGCCTTTATGTGTCGACTCGCTTATGATTCAATCGATGTATTTGCAAATGCTTCCGGGATATTTGCACCTGCTATTATTATACGAGTCGGAAACGGGTTAAGCACCTGTTTTTCTACCTGAATGATGGGTGACCGGTGTTTAGTAATGAATACATGTTTGAATATTGATTGTATATGATACACATACTTCAAATATTGTATGTCTGGGAAAAGAACCAATTAATGAGTCAAATGTAGGTTTGTTTTTCTGTTACAATGTCAGGTTAAATCCAATCCAAATATACCCAGGAACTTTAGGAAATCTCCATGTTTCTTTTATAAATATAGAGACTTCTTGTCCAAAATAGAGGATGCTTTTAAGCGTATTAAAACCTTTTTTCTTCTCGCCTTATGTTATTCTTAAACGCTATGGGTTTCGGCCACTATAATATTAATTAGCCAATTCTTAAAATTCTGCGTCATACCTAAGCCTAAAAGCGAACCAGCAAATCGTATCAAAGAAATCCACAATCAATGACCCAATTCTTTTTTTTTTTTTTTTTTTTTTTTTTTTTATGTCATAGGACGGCAAACGAGCAAGCGGGTCACCTGATGGTAAGTGATCACCGCTGCCCATGGACTAATGTAACACCAGGGGTATGACAAAAGCGTTGCCGGCCATTTATTTTTCCCTCCCCAGAGGGGAGGGGGGATGGGCCTCCGGCGCTCTCACTCACCGAACGAAGCATAGAAGCTGTAAAGCTACTACTCAAACGTCGATTTTCTGTGAGAGTGTGGTACTTCCCCGGACGAGCCGGCCCATTCATGCTACCAGCAAAAGTGATTTTCGCCGGTAGCGTGGCTCTACCACAACTTTTACTACCACAATTCAATTTCAAAGACTACTTTCGTAGAGATGTTTACAAACATCGATCGATTCTAGTATCGATACCGCGCTATCGGATGACAAATCGATACGCTCGATACATCGCGTGGAAAGGTGACGTTCCCACGGTCCGTGAGAATGGACGCCCGGCGAGCGAGACAGAGATGGAATATAAGTTAGAATTACGACATAATGCGTTAGAACGAGATGGGAGTTACGAAACGTGCGTTCCGTTTTTGAAATTTTTGACAATCTTATTCTTAGCGCGTGTTTGGGAAGTATTCTGTTCCGGTGCTGGGAGCTACAGAATTTTTGAGTATGTCATCTTTCTTCTCCGAGCGTTTTTGTAATGAGCGCAAATATTTAAATTGCCAATTTATATTATACAACCAACCTTAGACTTAGAACTTTACTGAAAATCCATAGGCCATAACATTTTATTTTTAAATAATTACTCATTGGTCATTATTATTGCTATATATTGCTTGAGCTCCTTTTAAAAAGCATTTGCTTCTGTTTAATACTATCTATTTTGCAAATTTGCAGTACTTCCTAACTCGACCTGTTCAACCAAGTCTGTAGTTCTCTTGTTTGTTCTATACTTGTTTGATATTTCTTGGACCCTCTCCTCAGTTCGTCTTTTTTCTCTACTCATCCAAAACGTTTAACATTATCAAGTGCTTACTTTTTGTAGCTTCAACTTCTCAAAAGACAGTTCTCATGGAATGAACACTCAACATCAAGTGGTAGGTGGTGCCCACTTCAAAAACTATTATAGTGACTTCCGTATACATAAGAATAAGTACTTTTATGACGATGATGTCATAGCACGTTTCTAACAATTTATGTCATTGACTTCATTGTCGATTGTCTACTTAGCCCTTAAGTTAAATGTCTAGATTAATATAAGCCGTACTTCTATTAAATTAATCAAGTACTATGTAAATTGCCCTATATAATGCTACCAAGAGCCTCAAGTACGTCTAGAAACTGTTTCTTTTGTTGCTAACACTGGCTGGCATCATAATTACGAACATAAAGTATCCTCCAATAAAACCTTATTAAAAGAACCCCGCGGCTCTCCCACGATCAACGGCGATTAAAAAATAAAAAGTCATCCTGTCACACGGGACGGCGCGAAAATACTAGTTTCATTGAGAACTCCTATTTCGCTCTGCTGCCCCAGTACCATGATTAAGTTGATTGGAGTTATTTTAAGATTATTGATTGACATGAGAATGCTACTGTTGGTTGTTATAGAATGACGTCACTTTTTTTCCCTCTTCGGGGCAGATAGACTATGTTTAAAGGACCAAAGTTAATTTTAGATGTATTTTTCGGCAATCGAAAACATTATTTACGAGCTCTAGACTCTTATCTGTGGCAATATACGGAAGTACAAACACACTCTTGATACCAATTGAAACTGGTGATAAATTAGGAAAAATTAACCACAATATAGTAATTCCATAATAATAATTTACTTGGTTGAGAAATATTATTACAGTAGATAAATCTGCTAGTTAAAATATAATCCAGTCAGATAATTTGGTACATAAATAGCGTACGTATATCTCATATTAATTAAATGTGACTTTAAACTTAAGCTCAAACTTGGTCCATTAGTGATATAAAATATCTTTAATAGAAAAAACTATCTGAGTGCCAAACTCATTCTAAATTTAAAAAGCCATTTTTGCGTGATTGAGAAACAAAAATCTAAACATTCAAACTTTCAACATCACATTAATAACATTGATATAAATACGAGACAGGATACGACTGCCACAATATACTTTTTACTATTCCATTAACAAAGAGACAAAAAGCCTCAATCAATAAAAAAAATCCATTCATTCATAATTCAACGCGCAAAGAAAACAAGAACAAATTACACGCAGCCATCTCGATTCTCGTAAACATCGATTCAAAAAAGGAACGATTAAAAATAATATTCGCACGAAACTGGCCGCAAGATCATAGAGTAAAACGGAAAAAAGTAAAATTAAAATGGCGTCGCCAGAGTTAAAAAGAAAAAGAGTCGGTGGGAAACGGGATGTTGTGCCGTTACTTTAATGTGGATCTATCCGTTGTTTCCATTAGGGATCGGCAGTTTCACTTTTTAATATTGCGAATTGTAACGAATATCGAAAGTATTGATTTTATACTTATTATTACGATTAATATCAGAAGATTGTTGATTAGTTGCTTCAACTCTTGTTTATTTTATTATCATTTTTTGTTTGTAAACTCTTGAATGTACACAAAAAACACAATATAGTTAAAAGGCAATTCTTAAAACTAAACACCTACACAGGCCAAAGGCTGACTTATCCCAGGAATGAATTTCTTCCGTATTATTATTACCTACTAAATTTTATCATAATTAGTATGAATTATTTCTCATATTGTTAATTAAAATTACCTATATGATATTTTGTAAGTAAATCCACTTTTAACATTGCGAATTTTTATTTTATATTTAATTTTAAAAATCTTGCATAATTAAAGAATTTCGTTATTTTTATAAACATGTTAAAATCTACTTAATTATGGTTTTATTATGACCATATTAAGAAAAGCTATGTAATTATTTCTACACGCAAACAAAATTGATATTTCTTAGTTACAAAATTCTATAACTTATAAAATTAATTATTGCTTATCACAAACCTTTATACCTTGATTAATTAAATATTATACAGAACTGTAGTATATATTCTTTTCGATCTTTTACCTTTTTCATCCCGTCAACAACTTAGGATTCAAGACAGTGGGTTACAATTACGTGCTAAAACCGGATTTTGTAATTTAGCCATTCATTATTTTACGATTATTGGCTCTGCATCTTTATTAAGTGAATATCATTATTGTTTCATTACATACAGTAAGTGATGATTTGAATAGGATTTTAATTATAATTAAATTTTTATCATGCCATTTATTGATTTTTTTCTTAGAAAATATTTTTTGAAACTAAAAAAATTACATTAAAATCTTAATATTACTATTTAGTTGTTAATATTTAGTTTTCGCTTTTATCTTGCAATTTGCATTTTCTATGTCAGATGTTTTCTTTGATAAAACGAAATTATTATGAATCAATACATCGTTGACTAAAAATATTATCATTGTCATTGCGACTTTAGAAAATTGCCTTGCTATTTGATGTCATATTTCTATATTAATGTGAATTTAAATGTTTTTAATTTTATATCGCTTTATAACTTATAATTATATGATAATTAAAAAGAAATTGCTTTTCTCGACGCATCTCCACTCATTTCATAATACACACATTTCCATTTGAATGCATATTATAAATATTCGTACATCAGTGAGTTTTAATATTTTCTCGTTTGAGAATAACTATTATTCGACGGTAATCGAAGAGGTGATGGAAAAATGTTAATTTATCTTGTACAGGTGGTACACTATTAGCTATATTAAAGTGTTTTTATTTTATTTGTTATACTATCGTACCGTTATAAATTATTATGTCGTTTAATACACACATTTTAATATATCAAGTAAAACTTTAAGTGCGTATATTATATTATTTATTTTACTAAATCATGAAACTTTTACTTTTTAATATTAAATTCATGCGTGACAATCTTAAACTTCAAATTATTCATAATCTTTTCCTTCTTTCTTGCTTCCATATTTACTTAGTAGTATGTTTTGTTCATTATTACTTTTTTCCTGTGAATACTATCTTTATAACTGTCCATCAATCGATGAATTTATAATGAAAAGCACTATAAATTAGACAAAGAAGTAATTAAATATATCTGCCATCGCTTACGCTATACGCCTGTCTTAACTAAACGATTAGTAACATTGTAACTGTTCAAAGCATTTTAAGCAGTGCGCCCTTGGCAATAACAACTACAATCGTGTGAACTCGCAAACATACATCAATACTGACCTTACTATACTTTCCCACGGATAAAGGTCGGTTAGAACTGCTGCAGTTATTTTGTTTTAAACTTTCTTAAATTTTATACCAATGTCAAACCATCAAATTGGAAAAATAAAATCTAGATTGTTAGAAAATTTAATGTTTAAAATAAAATAAAAACTATAATTTAAATGTGTTTTAATTTTTATTATCAATAAAACATATCAAATAAAAATTATTTTCATAAAAAAGAAAATAATTGCTGGAATTAAGCCTGAGGCTTGTATTTTTCAGGATTTCGTACCCAAAGGGAGAAAACTGGATCATTACTGTATATAGTTTGCTTTGTTTCACTTAAAATCTCTTTTAAATTGTTTTTATTTGTCATCATCATCAGGTCTTTTTTTACTCTCCACTGCAAGAGCACGACCCTCTGTACTTTTAGAGCCATATATTATATTTATAATTCAAAGATTTTAAAATTCTTCCTAAATTTCTTTTTTTATAGATCAAAAGAAAAAATAATTTCCCATTAATTAATATTTAAACATTAAACCACGTCCAGCCCATCCGCACCTTAAGCCCTCCGTTCTCACGGTCCACGGACAAAGTTAACCGTAGATCAGCCGTTTCTTAAATTGTACTTACGTCATTTAGTTTAATGAGCTGCTCACGAATTATTGTCCATGGATGATTAGTGGTATTAACGTTAGCGATTGCTGGTTGAATGTAATTAAGTTTGTTTAGTTTGGTGGGAGGTATGTTAAGTCGAGTTGTGTAGGTGCAAAGATTAGTGATGGGAAGCTTTGTTGAGTAGAAGTTTTGTGCTAGTTGCCTTGTACTTAACTTGTAGTCTTAAAACAAATTTCACGTTGTGAAAAAGAGACGTTCAGTATGTCATTTGGAAAATATGAATAGAAGTTTGAAATATTACCAAGAGGACTACGGTTCCTAAAATCTCGTCATTAGTAGCCTATTTTGTGTCAATTGCTGCACTAAACCCTTTCTAATCTGATTTTATTATTTACTTCATCATCATCAGATCTTTTTTAGTCTCCACTGCAGGAGCACGACCCTCTCTGTACTACCAGAGCCATATTAGCCAAAGCAGTCACAGGATTTGGCCAACACTCTCCACGCTGGCCAGCCTGGTTGGGTTGGAAAGGTCTCTTTGATGTTTATAAGCTTTGTTTAGCTTGTGTTTCTTTAGTCGCCTCCTAAGATAGTCACGGGAGGACATGGAGTGGTCCTATTCTACTTTGCCAGGAACCACAACGGCTTACTTAAATGTCCATGGAAAAAGTGAAAACTAAAGAAAAACTATAAAAAATAACAACTTAACATATCTGCAATTAATATAATAACTACACATTAACAAGTAATTCTATAGTAACTCCATAAAACCGCAGACAGGATGGGCTTGGGCGTAGCGGAAATGTTAGAAACTCGACTCCGGCTCGAGAGGGTCCAGGTTTCGTTCCGGAGGGACTTTCCATTGATTGCTGTATGTTGATGACATCGTTATTGGCATCCACTCTGTTCATGAATACAAATTTTCGTCACCTTTGGTTTTAAAGAAATTAAATACGGTCTGCCAGATTTAGCGAAACCTATTTGGTAAATACAACTATTTTAATCTGATGCTTGTAAAAAAAAAACAGATATTACATAGTCTAAGGTCTTTGTCATCTTTGTCATACTTCCAAAGTAATGTATTAAAATCAATGTTGAAATTAACTTTTGTTTGAATATGACATATGATTTTATTGAAATTGGATTGTTATAACTTTAATTGAAAAATAAATTATTTAACTTTTATTCTAAAACTAGCTTTTGCCCGCGGCTTCGCTCGCGTTAAGAAGTAGAATTGTTCAAAATCCTTTCTTAGCGGATGCCTACATCATAAGATCTACCTGCATGCCAAATTTCAGCCCGATCCGTCTAGTGGTTTGGGCTGTGCGTTGATAGATCACTATGTCAGTCAGTCAGTCAGTCACCTTTGAGTTATATATATATTTAGATATATATATATTTAGATTTATCTAAACTTGTCAAATCATGACCTCCCTTGACTTGCTTACAAATATTTAAAGATATTTATATTTCACTAAGTAATAAACAAGAACATGTGCGCACTGAGAAGATATTCCCAACGACCCCCGCGTAACCCCGTGTGTGGTGCCATCTGGCCTCCATTTTGAATTCTCTATGGTCCATTGTTATTTTTGTGGCACTGGCGTCTAGGGTTTTGGGGATTAGATGTCTAATTTTGCATTTGTTTACTTTATAGAGATGCACTATTATGTATTCATCTTGAGAAGTCCGATAGCCTAGTGGGCGTGAGCATTTTTAATGCTTACTCATGTTAAGTAATACCGGGCGTGGGCCCCACTTGGATGGGTGACCGCAAGTGGCATAAAAATATCTCGAGCTCTTCCATGCTTCGGAAGGCACGTTAAGCCGTTGGAACCGGCTGTCATCATTGATCAGATTTATTGAGGCAGCTTGAAGAATCTGACACTAGTGTCGGCCACTTACACACACGAAAAACGAAAGAATCTGCGGGGAAGACAGAACTGAACGCTAAAAGCCCAGAAATTATCAAAAATACTAGCAAATCTTCCCGCAACTTCGTTCGAGTAAATTATAGCCTATGTCACCCGCAGATAAATTAGCTTTCTATAGGTGAAAGAATTTTGAAAATCGGTTCAGTAGTTTGGGAGCCTATTCAATGCAAACAAACAGTCCAATCATTCCTCTTTATAATATTAGTATAGATGACAGAATTTCTATAAATAATATAAAATTTATAATAATAAATAAATATATAGGGACATATCACACAAATTGAGCTAGTCCCACAGTAAGTTGTGAACTTGTGTCGCAGGATACTAAGTCAACGATACTATATTTTATAATATATACATATATATAAACATCCAAGACTCAGGTCCATCTGAAAAAAGACAATTTTCATCTTGACCTGACCGGGGATCGAACCCGGGACCATCCGTGTCGCAGCGCAGGCCGGCGTGTTGACCGCTGCACCACGGAGCTCATCAAAATCTGATTGTAAAACTAAAATATTGTTAAAGTTTAAAAAAAAAACTTTGCTTGATATATTTATCAAACCATTCAAGCCGTTAGAAAATCTCATTCAAACAAAAACGTTGTAAAACACGCGCTATTATGAAGCAAAGGAAATTATACCTCCATCTCTGTCTTTTTTCAAAAGAAACATATCTCCGTCCCTTTCTAACATGTGTGGTAATCGCGTGCCGACTGTCACGCGCCGCGCTTTTTTAGATCGTCACACTTGATGTAGCATCTTCACTTTTATTTCATCTATTATGAACCTTAAGCTTTTAGAATAAGGACCCTAAAATGTTTTCATATTTCATCAGTGGCTTATACGATTTTAAACTTTATAAGGATATATTTAAAATTGAATTAAAAATAATACATTCTAATGCTTACAATGTGTACAAATCTGTAATCACACGCATAGTTCCAATTTAAATATGGAATCCTTTTCTTTTTTAAGCTACGATATAAAATGTATCCATCCCTATTTAAATTTTGATATACATTTAACAAAATAGCTCTTATAAATATACCCCTTGTAGAAGTCAAGAGCTTTCGACCCCCTATATTTATACACCATTTTAAATTGTACAATGTTTTGGTACTTTACGAATAAAACGTATACAACTCTACTGACAATGATTACTGCTCATTTATATTATTTATAAAATTTCCAAGTAAGATGCTCAGTTAATTAGATGATTCACTCGTCTTGAACAAAACCCTTTGTACATAAATCTTTAATGATCTTTGTACTGTTTGTTCACTCCTATATTTGTCTTTGGCTGTGTACGTTGTTATTTCTTTGCCTTATAAGATTTTGATTGTTGTCTTTGTATTGTATCAAGACCACTTACGAATTCCTTTGACTATGTACTCTCTAGACGCCGTCATATCTTTATTTCAATAATTAAAAAACATTTTTTCTTTTTTCAGTGGTTGTATGCGTGACAGTTTAGTTAGCACACGCATCCCGTCGATTAATGCCATTAAAATCCGTCAAATTTGTAGCTATGTGTTTGCATCATAGATTCATAGACTATGAGTTGGACACAATTTTCTTCAACGCTTTTAGGCTAATTGAGTCTATCTAGGCTTTATATTTGAGGAGCCCGATGGTCCAGTGGGTGTGAGCTCTATGAGCACTTACATATGTTAAGCAACCCCTGGTGCAGTCTCTACTTGGATTGGTGTTACCTTGGTCCCGGCTGTCATCGTTGGCTATGTCAGATGCCTTAAGGCAGCTTGAAAAATCTGACACCAGTGTTGGCCACTTACACATACGAAAAACAAAAAAAAAACAACATTATCTAAGACAAATTCCGATCACAGTAATGTCTTTTCGAATTCAGAATGGATTGTGAATTTTCTCCTTTATAGCTACAACATTTTGCTTGATAGGCATTTCTACAATTTTGAACGCTATAAAATCCGTTCTACGATGGCGTTTCCGCCCTATTCAGTAATTTTAATATTGACCGCGAAATCCATAAGTATTCGGTGTTTTTTTATTTTTTTTTTGCGTTACTTATAATGCCTGACAAATAACTTAAAATTGTTATCTAGAATGAACTGCCAGTATTGAACTTTTAACTATTCCATTTTTGAATTCTCAAATTTCATAGATACGTTTTTTTTTTCTTTTAAGTCCGCTTCTGTGAAATATGGCATTGTAAAATTTGTAATCCAATTTCTCGTGTCTAATGCCCGAAAATCCGTCACGAATTGTAGAATTTAATTGAAATATAACAATAAAAATCGCGTGTTTTATATCAAAGCGGCCCCGTTCACGTCTGCCGTTTGGTCACGGTCGGTGCTCTAGGGTCATCGTCTGCTTCACCGTTCTGTTACAGACTAACTCTGTAGCTATGCGTTCCTGGTACATTGTTGTAATAAATAGTGAATTAATTATTATAATATTCCTTTTCTTAGTTATATAAAATCATCATCGTCATCATCGTCGTTAGTTGTAATTAAAAGTACAATTTTGATTTCTGAGTCTCATAATTTGGGTGATATTGGGATCCATGGTACTATTCTCATATCCTTATTTATGAGAGGGGCTTGTGATATTAAAATTTTATGATAACACTTCGTTTATTAGAATTGAAATTCAAAATGTTGGTCATCTATTCTGTTAACTTTGATTAGGAATTTTATTTCGAAAATATTAAAACATATGTGCTACTCTGATGCACAATATTTAAGATGCAATTTTAAGTTAATATTCAAACAAATTTTTAAGTTAATATTTAAGTATTCTCAAAAATTATTTAGTATTTGTTTTGTGAAGAACAAGCTTACACATTTATATTATTCCTAAGATATTTAAACCTATAAAACGTAGTAGTATTTATGAAGATTTATGTAATACTAGCAATTTTAGCAATACTCGCCTTTGTCACTCGCAGATAAATAAGTGTAGTTTTAAATAATCTCAAGGTGAAAGAATTTTAAAAATCGATCCAGTAGTTTCAGAGCCCATAACGCAAATAAACAAATCATCAAGTCCTTCCTCTTCATAATATTAAGTATAGACAAGCTATCTCCTGCTTATGATCTAGTGGAGGTCTTATATATAATTGAATATAATTGAAGCAAAACAGACAATTTTAAAAATAACTCTGTTAATATTATCCCGTGCGTTTACGCCTCGACTGAAATCATCTCTTTGATGCGTTCACGCTTCACAACTTCGAGGGTGGAGTTTTTCTAACACATCTATAAAAGTGTACGCATAAATATGCAGCAACAAAAAATGAGTTCATTGCTTTTTAGGAAAAGCGTCTTTAGAATCACGGAAAAGAAAAAAATAAAAAAAAAGAATCTTAAGGAGATATACAACCTCTACTGGAATACAATGAATTTAGGTAACCTTTTTGTAAATTAAAATTAATAGAATACGCCCTTGACGATCAGGCAAATTCAGACCTAATCATTTAATTGTATGCTAGTAAAATTCAAAATTAGAACATTTTTACGGTATGAAAAAAAAACTTTTGTTTCAAAATTCTCTTTTGTTCAAGGCTGAATATAATCAATAATATTGAATGAAAAAAAAAACTATCACTCAGGATTATATAGGCTTAAGACAGGGTCGTATTAGGGGTAAAATTAAAGACAGATCCGTAGGGTCGAGCCCTCGGGGATTCATTCGATTTGGTCGTAATGGGCTCACAGATGGCGAAATTTGGAGCACGGTGTGGAGGTCAACTTTATCCTGTTAGTTGATATTGGATTTTGAGGATACCTGATGAGATTAATGAAGAAATTATGTTTCGTGAAGGTAAAATTTACTTTTTGATTAAATTCTTATATTTAAAAGACATATTTATGGTTTGATTTGTCGGTCTGCAAAATCGTTGTTCTAAAACTATGAATTTAGAAATACAACAACGATAGTATAATTGTTCTACTTTCGGATAAAAGATACTGATTGCCTTTATGTTTCTTTTAAGCAACTTTTTGAGATGGGGAAAATACCATTGAACTCGCGACACCGTTAGCAAAAAACCGACACCTCTGAATATATATAAAAGTATTTCCTGCGCAATATAATATTACCTGACGATTCAAAAAATACACACGTAATTGTTCAAGTTTTCACTTCTATCGGTACTCCCAGAGTGTCAGTATACTTTTTTTTTCTTCGAATTATCCATAAGCAACAGAAAAAAATGTTCGCATCTTTTTTTCTAACAGATTCACTAAGGGCGTTATAACTAGCTTATTATAATTTCATACGACGCTATTTATTAGGGCTCCACCCCCGCAATTCCCTCAAGGATTAGCCAAATGCGATAACTTGCCAATGCGGGGGAGGATCGGACCCCTTTCAATTCAGCCTACTACTCTGTATGTTACTGGGTCAATGAATAAAGGGACATCTAGTAATTGTACTATTTTCATCATCTTAAAAATATTGCTGTCTAAAAGTTCAAATTATAGTCGACGACTTGACATGGATCTTAGAAAATATTAATGTTAATACAATATTCTATGTATATTGCACCATAAATCACAAAAAGAAAAATTAATTTAATAAAAAAACATTATGATACAAAAGCGTACTTATTGCAAAGCAATCTCTTCCAGCCATTGGGTCGTAATGATGAAGGTAGTAATTTTTGACTAGCGATACGAGGAGAATTAAATTTCATAAATTTTATACATCAAATCTGTGTTCAATGTACAATAAGTTTGTGTGATAATAAGTCTATTGAATTTGATTAAAAAGATTTGAAAAGTAAAAAATTAAATGTTTTTAATAAAAATAGAAATAAGGATACCCATCACTTCATTAGACTTCAACCAAATATCCTACATCGTCTATAACCATTTACTTTGTGTACCCACGACATGTGCCGTCATCCAGTTTCGCGAGGGGAACAAATTGTTCCGAATTAGTTCCGTGGCTAAATAATCGGCAGCACGTGTCGCTATTTTTAGAAATTTCTACTAATATGGCTGTAGCAGCACGAGGTTGCTTGCTGCTATGTTTAGCTTCACTTAAGTTTTTGTGGTAGTTATTGCTAATTTTAGCGTTACTTATATTTTGGTTTACGTCTCAGATGGTCCCTCTGACGTAGTTATTTTTGTGTACACGGGGTCTATCGACTGTTGCTATGTTTAAATTGACTTAAAATTTTGGGGTTACGCCAATTTTAAAATGATTTGTATGTTAGGTTCTCGTGTTACGTTCGTTAGTAAGGGTACTTTGACATGGCACTCTTAATCATCATTTAACTATAGTGTTTATTTATTTATTATTACAAAAATCCACAGCAGTGTAGGCTAATTTATTGCTCTTTTCTTGCTCGCGTGAAATGGAAAATTTTCTAAGTAGGTATACTTCAGGAGCCTGTCTTGTCGAATTAATTATTTCATCTGATTTAATCAATGTTAACCCATCGACACAAATTGAGACAGAAAGTGGCCTCTTTTGGCGGTAATTAGTAGTTCGATTAACTTGAAATGATGAATTATTTTGTGTAACTAACCAAAAATTCTGCAAGTCATTTACATCCGAAGTACTGAATTATATTTTTCAGTACGATCTGACTTAGTAGAAAAATGAATAAATTGAGGGATGGCTTTAGTTGGCTGATCTATTACATCTTAATACAGGTAAGGAACGACATTGACAAAGGTTTAATTTCATGAATCAATTTAAACCATAACGAACGTTAAGAAATGTCATCCGCCATCTTGTAACCATTAATGCCGCCATATCGTTACAGTCTAGCGGTTAATAGTCTCAGGCGTTGCATATAAACGTTCTATTCGGATATCTAGATCAACTTTGACGTCAACAGGTCTAAAGTTAGCCAAGGGATTGCACCAGGAAGCCTATGACGCAGTTGGTGACATTTGCAGCGGTGGTCGTTTTGGCGGGCTGTCATCGCCCGCCGCCATTTTGAGGTTCCTTTTTAATTTGGCAAAGATATATAAGGCATGGGGCATTGGCTAGTGCGGTGTTATTTGCTGCTTAGAATAGCTATTCAGACTTTTTCGTCGTCGTACAAGGGTGCAGTAAGATTGAGAGTCAGAACGTTGAATGGTTTACAACCTTATCATGTATCAAGTGCTTCTCTTTGTAAAAGTCGGTGCAAAGAATGGACGAAATTTAACGAATCATATTAAAAGGTGATGCGACTTACTACCGCATCACTATTTTGATTCCGTATTTCACCATGCTTAACATGATATCTGGATCTTATGGCCATAAAGTATAAAAGAAGTTATAATAATGTGTGTACTTACCTCGTGAACTTAAAGGATGGTATAAACCATCGAAAATTCAGTATATAATACTGACTTTCCCAAGAGCCCCTGAGATGAGGTTCGTCAAAGAGGTGAAAATATTTGTTCAGGGTCGGCAAAGTGAAAGTGGAACCCTGGTGCTGCAGTCGTCTACAGGCTACGGGAACCACTCTTTCAGGTAGGCCGTGTGCCTATCACCTACTTGGTAGTATAACAATAAATGCTCGGCAATCATTGGACATTGCTGATAGAAGTGAAAACTAAATAACTTGTTGTTCACCCAAAAAGTACAAAGCGTTCGGTGACGAGGACCCGATTTCCATGGTTATTGTTCACCCAAAAATCTCTTGACGCGCCCAAAGAAGTTTTTACTTCAAAAAGAAAGAAAGCTAGAAAAATCTGACACCTCACTAACAAACAAACACAACAAACTTCAAAAATGTACATGATAGGGGTTTATGAACTTGAATCCACAAACACGATGACATGTCCATGACGTGTGTAAACCCATAAGATAGGTATGCATTTGAGACAATGAGGTAACGTCAACGGTCAGTCATTTCGATTGTTATATGACGACAATGCATTTACTAACAGTCGATCTACCGCGTCAGCAATTGAAAATGTCATGCCTAATAAATAAATTTGACCACCTTTGAACCTCAGAGGTAAATGCACGTACCGTAGAATTTTCCGGGTTCAATCCCCGTGGTTCCTTTAACGACTACCAAGATGGCAGCCGGGACCACCGGCTTAACGTGCCTTCCGAAGCACGGAATCATTTTTCTTATCAGACAATCAGGTGATTCATGCCTGCATTGTCCTAACCAAACTGGAAACAACTTAACGAAGTATGCTTCCCGTGGGAATCGGACCCACGACCCCCGGGTCAACAAGGCGGACGCCTTAACCACTGGACCACGGAGGTAGTCAATTTGTATAATTCGATGATCGATATATATTTTTTTATATCAATAGAAGATAACCGGTGTAAGAGACCATCCAAATTCCATTTGTCGTAGCCATAATTTTCTTAAACTGTTTTCATCACATTTCGATGGCCACGTAGAAAAAAAAACTACCTATTGCCGTATCACTGGCCGCAAACAATACTGGTGACACATTAAAATGCTTTAACAAATTGTCGTTACTGGCCACGTAGAAAAAAACTATATGAAATGAAATGAAATTTTATTCAAATTTGAATATCATGTATCGCTTTTTGAACGTCATATTTTTTTTAAAATTTGCAAGATCGAAAAACTACTAGCGTTTCGGAAAGACCACTGCTGAGAAGAATACGCCGAAAGAAACTCAGTCCAGTTTTGGTCCCTACATCCCTGTTATAGTTATACTGATCACGTAGAAAAAAAAAACGACATAATATTGTAGTATCACTGGCCGCAAACGAAAAAAATCCCTGACCATGATCGGCAGATCCAGTTCATATCACGGAGATGCGCCCCGCTGCGCTTGCGCATCCTCTATAGGAAATCTGATAATGACAGGAGGGTGGCCACTGATTCGTTGTAAAGCTGTTGAGGCGTTGAAAGTGTTTATTCTCTTGCCTTACTTGTAATTAAATAAATAAATAAATATATAGGGACATATCACACAAATTGAGCTAGCCCCACAGTAAGTTGTGAACTTGTGTCGCAGGATACTAACTCAACGATACTATATTTTATAATATATACTTATTATAGATAAACATCCAAGACCCAGGTCACTCTGAAAAAGATCGTTTTCCATCATGACCTGACCGGGGATCGAACCCGGGACCCCCGTGTCGCAGGCTGGCGTGTTGACCGCTGCGCCACGGAGCTCGACGAATTAAAAAACTAAAATGATGGTCGAATGATTCTTTTTTCTTTTAGATTAGAGAATCTTCGTAAATTGACCCTCGACATTCTCTTAAAAGTATTACTTACTTAGTCTGTCAATCACTATGAACAACTGTTCCTGCTATCCAATATCCCATACTTGACCCGGCGACTTAACACTTTTATATTTTTCACTTTGTACGAAAATGGCGAAAACTATTTTGGGCTCCCAGAATTGATCCCATAGGAAAAGTTGAGTCTGAGGGCTGAGTCACCTCTCAAAGGCACGTTAAGCCGTTGGTGCCGGCTGCCATCTGGTAGTTGTTAAAGGAACCACGTCAGAGGCCGTGAGGCGGTTCCGAAGAACTCTGACACCAGGGTGTGTATGGTCGACTGACCATGTCTGGACCGTGTCACCTACACGAAATGATGATGATGACCCCTCGAAGGGTATGTCGAGGGTCAATTTACACTGGAATATTGTAAATTTCTGCCGTTTCTTGTTTACATCAAAGCGATTTGAATTAATAACGTCAACAATGGATGTGAAATCATATGATTTCACATCCATCACACACATTAATTATGGGATACGCAACTTAAATTTTAAAAGAAATAATAATACAGTATGTAAAAAATAGCAGAATTTTTCAATAATTCCTCAAGATACAAATCAAAACTTCGATCAAGTTACAAAGTGATTTGGAAACGGTATTTTTAAGAGTGTTAAGTATAATTATCGCACAGGAAGCAAATTAACATGGACTAACTATGTCGGCTTCCGGTGCGAGGCCTACATGAGCTAATGAGGCATTGACCCAAAAAATATAATGTGTAAAACAATATTCTTGATAGTGAATTAGTGACACTTGCTGCGCAATGACGAGCTCCGTGGCGCAGCGTTCAACACGCCTGCCTGTGATACGAATGGTCTCGGGTTCGATCCCCGGTCAGGTCAAGATAGAAGAGGATCTTTTTCAGATTGACCTGGGTCTTGGATGTTGATCTATATGAGTATATATTATAAAATATAGTATCGATGATTTAGTATCCCATAACACAAGTCTCGAACTTACTTTAGGGCTAGCTCAATCTGTGTGATTTGTCCGGATATATTTATTTATATTTATTTCAAAGAAAAAATATGTAAAAGTTTTTAAAAGATAAAAATGGTCTGACTAAACTGCCTCATTTGAGATTTTTTGAACCCAGATAGAATATAAAAGGAAAAAAAGGCCAAAGGCGTGAGATTTACTCGTATTATGCAACAAAACCTTTCCCATCATGACATTTGTACGCAAAAGCCAAAAAGTTTCGCAATCTTTTTTGTAACTTCCGAATTTAAACAAAAAACATATCAAATATCCGATTTTGATCAGTAAAATCGGGAGAAAATCATTCTTCCGGCGGAAACGGGGGTTCGTTCCAAAATGGCGCCCACCCTCGGGTTTTTTGGACCACCTGGCTCAAGTGCCACCCCTATTGTAATATTTCATTACGCCCGCATCTTTCATGTCTTCTCAAGAAGAAGCTAAGGACATAATAAAGTTCTGATTTAATAAGTATTAAAGAATATACACATATAAACTTTATTTCTATGAACGAGCTTTTATTACAGCTATGCCATACCATATATTATCTTTTAAAGAAGGTGTCCAACACTTTAATTTATTTAAAACAAGTAACTTAAGGTTACTTGTTTTGGATTTTTTGTAAAAAAGAAACAGTAATTTTTAATTATTAAGCTAATCTAACTTAAAAAAAAAACTTGAAATCAAAACAATACTGGCATCAAATTATTTAAGTATACAAAATTTTAAGAATAAAATATGTACCGTTGTTAAGTTTCGCAAAATTACTGGCGTATTTTATATATTTTATCAAAAATTAATTTAAAAATATTTTATATCGCTCCACTCATTACCACATCCAAAATGCCTGCCGACATTACGTCCTAATAGATCTAACTGCTCTCATGTTAATTATTTTATCAAAAATTCATTTTAAAATATATTCAAAATCGCTCCACTCATCACCAAATTCAAAATGGCTGCCTTTCTTACATCATAATAGTTCTAACTTCCTCTAAACAGAGGAAGCACGTGTGTTCCCCTTGGTCAATGACGTGTTAACATAGGGGAGCAACGAGTACAAACTTATCTGTTCCGGTGGATGAAAAGGGAACTAAGATACATACATACTATCACATCTTTTTCCTTTGCGGGGTAGACAGAGCCCAGGTCTGTAAAACCTTAAGGCCACTATATCATTAAAACTAACGTGAGACAAAGACATCATATATATATATATCAACGGGTCACTCACGTGCTATTTGTCCGGCTCCTGACGAGTCCGAAACTATAGTCGGCAATCCCGACAAATAGCACGTGAGTGACCCGTTGATATATACATACGAGTATATATGATGCCTTAAGGCCACGTTTAGAATGTCGGCGGGCTCGTAGGTGAGAACGGAATCAAAATAGTGATGGGTTTGCTAGCCGCATCGCCTCGCCCATTCCCTCGATCGGCGTTTACGATCTGCGCGGGAAGAAAAGCAGCTGGTACATTCTATGTTTTTTGTCTTCTCCCAGTCCAGCGTGGAAGAAAGAAATAACTAAGATAGGTACTTCATTGTAATTTCGAATAAGTATACGTCGATTGCCGTGTGGTTCCCGGCAGAGTAGAATAGGACCACTCCAAGTCTCCCCGTGGATGTCGTAGAAGTCGACTAAGGAAAGACAAGCTACACAAAGCTATAAACATCTAAGAGATCTCTCCAACCCGTCTGGCCAGCGTGGAGAGTGTAGGCCAAATCCTCTGACTGCCCTGCCTAATACATGGCTCTGGTAGTACAGAGAGGGTCGTGCTCCTGCAGTGGAGACTAACAAAGACCTGTTGATGATGATGATTGATGATACGTCGATCACAGCGCCACCACGACCGCAAATTGTAATTTTGTGCTGGCTTTGATAAAAAGATTAGGACTTTCATACGTGACGATTCAGGAAAATTGATATTTAAAGTTGATTGTTGGGATATAGTGATATTTCAGATTTTAGCACTTGATTATTAGCAGGTTGGGGTGGGTCTCTTTATGACACTATTGATTTATATGTTCATGTTATAGTTGACAATTTTAATTTATTTGGTTTATTTCTTTAGCAGCTTCGACATACATATTACCATCATCAGTCTTTCTGTACTACCACAGCCATACATTAGCCAGAGCAGTCAGCAGAAATAAATACCTATACAGCACATAATACGCGACCAATACTGTAGAAAAGAGTTTCTTTTGGCGTGTCTGCAGTGGTCGGTTCCAAAACTCTAGTAGTCTGTAGCTTTTGAACAACAACTAAATAAATACTTACATATTAAGAGGCTTACATCACCGAAACTAGCGACACCCGTTATTAAATTCTTGTTCTCCGAAAAAAGAACAAATTGAAAAAATCTACGAAAGTACTTCCTTAGTAAATTACTTGTAGTATTTTTAGAAGAACTTTTCACCGACATCAGCATTTCAGATTGAGAGAACTATTAATTACCGCCAAAAGTGGCCGCTTTTGGCGGTAATGCGTAGTTCTCTTGATTTACCAAATACAAAATAATGAAAAGCAATACAAAAAATACTAGAAGTCATTTACTAGTGAAGTACTTACGTCGATTTTGTAAATTATATCTTATTTATTAGTAATAGAAATAAAACCAAGGGTGGCGCTAGTTGGCTGGTGTAAGCGCCTTAATGGCAAAGTCCTATTTTTCTGCGTAAACGTTTAATTCTTTATTAATTTGAAAGTTCTGTTTCTCTCTCATCTAAGCGTTGCCTAGATAATATACTAAAAAGAATCTTTGCAAGGCAGAATCTAAACGCAAAGAAAAAAATGTTTTTTTCTTCATTCTAGTTTCATTATCCCTAGAATTATACTTACATTATAACTAGAATGTCCCTAATTCTAAATGCAATAAGGAAAATATTCTACATGTTGACCCTTGACCATCACCTACAATTATTTACTTTGAAGAAAATTAAATAACATCACACAAATACCACTCTCCTTACACCGTTATCTTGACATTTACTTAAAATTACCATTTGCACACCATCCCTATCTAATCGACCTTTATCTAACAAAGACCCTTAAAGTTAACATAATAAAGACTAGAATTCCTTGAATACGTGCGTACGCGCAAGCTGCACTGACAGCTGCCAGGCAGGTGGCCATCTTGGAACGAGGGGACGCACTATGTACTTGGGGTAGATTTTGAAATTTCAAATATCGAATGCCGAATCGAAGTCTGTTGGATGAAATTAATCGTTTCTTGGACGCTGGAAGCAGATGGCTTTTATGTACTTAATAGATTTTGAAGTTTTATGCCATTTTACGGTGTAAAGAATATTATCGATCGAATCGATTATTATGGTGCTATCATGGTGCTATGATGTATTTCAAAGAGAGCAGAATAAAGTTTTTTTTCTGAAGTTACTTCATTTACTTCAAGATTAGTAATTGTATGATTAATTTAGCGATAATAAAGACCGAATCCACTTTACTATTTTTTAATTAAAAAACTATCAAATGTAGGTAATTATAACAATCGAAATTTTCTCCTCTATTGTTTGAAAGACACAAGATATTAGGTGCGTAGAAAGGGACATAAATGTCCCTTTCTAACGAAATATAATATTCTCTGTTCATTTATACCTTTAAGTATAAATGAACAGAATATATATTTCGTTAATAATGGAGTTAATTCTATAGGTGTATAGGTTATTTGAGATACTACGAAACAGAAGTTGTATAATGAAAGGCCCAAATATATTTTCCTTGCGGTCAATATTGCCCCTGTCTACAACATATTTTCTCTATTGTTCCAGCGCCCCGCACTTCTTGTACCGGTGGAGCTCCAAACAACCTCCCCCCACTCAGCTTCCACAGCGTCCACGGGGAAAACGTGCGCGTTTCCAGAGATGGCTCCATCGCAAGACGCGTGGAATCCTTCTGCAAGGGCGTCGCGTTCAGTGCAAGACCTGTGCGCGTTAATGAGAAGGTTTGTACACTTTATTACTTTATACACAGGCGTTTGACAAAATCGATAACTTTTTTTTGTAAGCCAAGAGTATTATTATTCCTAATTTTGTTCTTATCTGCTTCAATAGTAAGTTAACTATAATTTAAAAAGTCAAGGCTAATCAAGATTGGTGTTCACAACAGTGAAATTAGTCAGTTTTTGTAAGGTGTATCACAAGGAAGTATTATAGGCCCAGTCTTTTTTCTTTCTTATTACTTACACGAATAGATGTCTTTTCGTTTTGATAGTATGGTATTTACTTCCAACAATATCTAATTTTTCGTTGTTCCATTTCCAGGTCTGCATCAGATTCGTCGAGATCTCTAACAGCTGGAGCGGCGTCATTCGCTTTGGCTTTACCACCCACGACCCCGCGACCTTGGCCCACGCGCTACCCAAATATGCCTGCCCAGACCTCACGAATAAACCCGGCAACTGGGCTAAGGCTTTGGGCGAAAGATTCTGCGAGAAAGACAATATTTTATACTACTACGTTAACTCAGCCGGCGATGTCCACTTCGGCATCAATGGGGAAGATAAAGGTCTATTCTTCTCAGGTGTAGACACAAGGAACCCTCTATGGGCATTAGTAGATGTATACGGCAACTGCACTGCAGTTCAATTTGCCGATCCAAGAGTCCCTAACCAAGTTAGAAGACCGAATCAAAGTCCGATTGAAGAAGACAGATTAGTCGGTAGCATGAGGAGTTTAGCTATTGAAGAACCTTTACCTCCCCCTAGATACTCCAATCCCTTAGTACCTCTAAGCTTGCATAGGACTAAAGGAAGGAACGTTCAATTTATAAGTGATAGAGGTGTAGCAGCTAGAACCGAAGCAGAGTTCTGTCAAGGATACGTCTTCACAGCTCGTCCGATGCGTCCAGGACAGACGATCGTCGTTCAAATACTGTCGACAGAAGCAGCGTACGCGGGCAGTCTAGCTATCGGCTTAACTTCATGTGATCCTGGAACTTTAAGACCGTGCGACTTACCTGATGATGCAGAATTGTTATTAGACAGGCCAGAATACTGGGTAGTAAGACGAGACGCAGCAAACGGTTTAAGAAGAGGTGATGAACTCGCAGTGACTTTGACTCTAGATGGAGAAGTGAGAGTGAGTCGAAACGGGTCGACTCCGATTACAGTAATGCACGTAGATCACACGTTACGTCTCTGGGCTTTTGTGGATATATATGGAGCTACACAGAAAGTGAGGATGTTGAGTAGTCAAGCGCCACAGGCCGCCCAAACGCCACCGCAGCAGTTGAGGGTCATCACAGGATCGGCAGCTCCCATTCAGACTGGGGCTGGTGGGACAGTGTTGGTGGTCAGCCTGCCACCTCAGAACGGAGTTCAGAACGCGGCGAATCACCAGCAAGGACTGACTTTGGCCAGCGCGCAATACATTGAGGTGGGTATTGATCATTTTCATAGGCATTTCCTTTTATCTAAATACATTGTCAAACGTAATAGTTTTTGCTACGGTAGTTATTCAGTAGTCTAAAACGAAAAAGGGTTTGATCCTCGTTCAGCCCAAGCTATACTTCTGAAGAGTGTAGTGCTGAGTAAGTAATCCGACTCATCATCATCACTGATGATTCATCAGATATTTTTAGTCTCCACTGCAGGAGCACGACCCTCTCTGTACTACCAGAGCCATATATTAGCCAGAGCAGTCAGAATTTGGCCTACACTCTCCACGCTGGCCCGGTGGGTTGACGAGGCCTCTCTGATGTTTAAAAGCTTGCGTTTCACGTGCGGTAATTTATTAGACCACCGCCAATTGTTGTCAATAAGAACCTGTCTTCAAGCTACCTCAAATGCCTTCAGGCATACCTTCACAATCATTGTAAAGAAAAAAGTGGTAGATTGAACCTATATCTTTCTATTCTAATCCAAGTTTTTCTTCTTTACAGCCAATTCAAGCGTCCTCCCAGCTTTGCCTGGCCAACCTCCAACCCCTGGCCAGTCCGGCGTGCCAGCCACAGCCCTACCAGCGGCCGCGCACTGACGCTCAATGCTCCTCCTCCAGCCAAAACTCCTGCAACGAACAAGTCCAAATCCCCAACGGACACGCTGAGCCTCTTCGACTAGCCGACCGAATCCAAAATGGACCTTCCACGAGCAGACAACCACAGCCGATATACTCCGTAATTGGTGAGGGTAATCTCACAGGAACTGAATGTACTATATGTTATGAGAATCCTATCGATAGTGTGCTGTATATGTGTGGACATATGTGCATGTGTTATCGCTGCGCGGTGCAGCAGTGGAGGGGGAAGGGCGGCGGGCAATGCCCCCTGTGCAGAGCACAGATTAAAGATGTTATTAGGACGTATAAGTCTTGATGTGTTTGCGCGATTATAAAGCTCAGTGTTGCCATGCTTAGTACGTGAATTCTTCTATTCTGTCGTTGTTCTTTTTTGGTGTATTTCTTGAGCTGTTTCTTTCTTTTTATATAGAAAGACAAGGATATCAACACTGTTATTAAGTTTTCAATTAAGTTATTTGTATTAAATGTGGCAACACTAAGCTTCCGTTATGTTTTCGCGGATCGTCGATAGGTGGCGCTAATATATGCCAAAAATGCGGTTAAAAGTCGTTGTATTATATTTGATTTCAGTTTAGGTTAGTACGAGCAATACCGCAACGAGAACCGAACGGGTTGTTCAGTTGACATTTTAAGATGTAGTTTCAAATAATGGAAAATAATAATAATATATAACTTAATATAATAAATAATTAGGTCGCTTTTAGTGTTAATTTTTGAAACGTCACAACATAATTCTAAATATATAATTTTGTTTGGTATCTTTATTTTTATTGAAAAAAAAATAAGATGTCATAATATTATTTAATATTTAGAATTGTTTATAAATAATATGTATAAAATTGGAATTAACATTAGTAATTTATTAAAGAATACTGGGAGCTAATTATTTGACAATGGTAACATAATTTTGACATGTAAAATAAAAAATTGACAGTGTAGAAAATTTTATGTAATAGTATTATGTATTTAATTGAAAAAACATTTATTGACAGCACCAACATTGTATTTATGACACAATTTAGTAATATTTACATTTATTTGATAGTTTTTTTTTATACCAAGTAATGTTTATAACAATAAAATATTTGTTTTACTGTTAAAACATGTGCAGTAAACACTTTTAAATTTATAACAGTTAAATGTCATGTTATCACTGAGAAATATTACATGTGACATGAAATTATAAAATAAATTTGTGAAGCAAAATAAATCCACTTCAATTTTTTTTTACCTTTTTTCATAAACTGAGGCTATGGTATTATAATGTAAATATATAAAGCAGTAGGCATTGCTAGGAATATAATAAGTTTAAGGGTTCCTAGGATTCGTCATTTATTACTACAAGTAGTGCCGTCTACTAAGGCGCGACCCATAACATTAGGTCTGAGGGACGCGAGCGTCGCAAACTTTGCCTTACTTTCTGTTCAAACAAAGTAAAAAAAAAAATTCCATATATTTTTTATGCAAAAACAAATGATAAAATACTTTAAAAAATACGTGATTAATTAAAATTAATTTTATAGTCTATTGTGCTCGTGGAGCCTTTGCAAAAATGAGAAATATTTTATTTTTTTGAAGCAGAAAGTTGTTTTGTTAATAGTTTTCTAGCGTTTGGTCAAAGAATGGGGCGCCTTAGTGACTGGTTCCATTTGAATATTTTGATTGAAGACTCGTTTCCACATATACATATCGTGCTGTCTTTATCGTATATAGTCAAGATTAGTGAGACAGACTTGAATGATAGAATGCTTGGAAAAGAGATTTCATTTGAAAGAATTGTTTTTAAAATAATTTATGTATATTCATCCTAAGTACTGCGGAGATTCATGACAACTATTCTATTTTCAAAGTAACGTCACAAAATAATTTAATATAATCAAAACATTTCGTATTTGATTAAAACTTCTATTTTTTTATAATTTTATTTTTTTAAATTAAAACGTAATATTTTAGTATATTTTGGTTTTCATCCTTCAGTGTTCAGCTTTAAGGGAAAGATTGTTTTCTTTAGTTGTTGTATTTAAAGTCAGGATGGATAACAACATTTAAAAATTCGTCAGTTAAGTTGGTTGTAAAAAAGTCTAAAAAGATTTTTTTATGTGTTTAATGCTATATATTTTAAAATCAATAAGAATAGTTGTCTTGAATAAAAACCATTTTAGGCTGCAAACGATGTATGTGCGTCCATGATATATTGGTGATAGCTATAGTGCATTTAATAATTTAATCGTCATATCGTAACATAATTTTGTATAAGATCCTTTGACATGCTAAGAATACGCTCAGTTTCTTTTTTTATTTCACATTAGTCTGTGTGATGATGCCTTCGGTCCAACAAAGTTTATCTATCAATGTGTAAAACTTTTGGTCCGTTTTTCTCATCAGGTTATGGGAGTATACTCTGTGTAGAGTAGGTCCCATAACCTGAAATCATAACTTTACTAATATGACGGGTAAAATTTTGCTAACATTCATACATACAATTTATATATTTTATATTATTAATATTTTTTTGTATGTATGAGATTTAATTAAAAACATATAAATCCAAAGAGATTTTCAACTTAATCTTGCCGTGAAGGCGTTGAGACATAGGCTTTATTACTTCATATATATTTATTGTTACTTTCTATTTGTATATCTTCATCTATCACATTTTTTTCCTACACATATTCACATGTAAATATTTTTGGCGCCAAATATTTACAAGAGTGTATTCTTATAAATGTTCGCGGCAATAGATAACGTTACCATATAAGAAAATAATCTATGAAAATTAAAACATTAGTCGAAAGGGGTACTTCAAACTATTGGCCTTGTTTTACAATTTTCGACTAAAGTTACAGAAATAAACAGGAGTTCCTACGAAGTGTTTTAGAATGATTTTACGCGATGAGACGCGATCGATTATTTAGCTGAGATAGGCTGGTAGATAGAAGCTACTACGCTGTGTTGCCAGTGCTAAATTCTGTAGATCGCTTAGAATAAGGACCGCTATGTGTTGAAAGTAAGACTGGACTGATAAAAGAAAAATAGGATCACAATAACTATATTTGTGATCTTTTTATTTATTATAAGCTGCATGAGTGCGGTTCTTAATTTAAATTCATAGTCATAATCATATCAGACGGTAAAAATGTCCTTGTTCTCATATAAAATTTTTCGCAAAATCATTCTAAGATATTTTTTGACAGTAGTATTTTCAAAACTTTAGTATCATAAATATTTCAACAGAAAATTATTTTAACAATACGGTAAATTACCTTTTAAAGCCACTCCTCTTTATAATAATTGAAAAACAAACCAACCAATAAGATGGCTTCATTTAAGAAGAGAAACAAAAATGACCCAATATGCTTGGTGTTTTTCTTAATATTTCTTTGATACTTGTATACGAATTTATCTAATTTTTTTCTCGCATTTCATATTTATAATTGACTTATGAAAGTACCATTCCTTCTTTGCTCAATTCTTTTTTGTATTGGCAACACTGTCATTTTGTCTTTACATATCTTTTATTAATATATTTAAATTACTGCCTTAATTTTTAAAACTATATAAGATTTTTTTTGATAACACTTTTCCAAAAAACGGCATTGTAATTTTGTAATATATTATTTAAATCATTCCCTTTGTGATTACCAATAGCTATGTTTTATACCAAAATAAGATCGCCAGTTTTTTTTTACATAAAATTAATTAATTTACTTTGTAACAAATTCTGTTTTGAGCTTGTAAAACTTTCAAAAAAAGAAAAAAATCAACACATGATTTAATTCCATACTGTGGTCTAACATTGATACTAAATTTAGACAATATCATAATTTAACAACCGCTGACATTGTTCAAGGTGTTATTATTTACTTATTACTGAATAAATTCAGCAATATATAATCGTCAGGCAATATTTCGTCAATTACAGTATAAGCTCAGACAAGAATTTTTGTGACAGCCTAAATTATTTTAATATTTAAGTCAGGTTAAATTGTTAGTGTTTATCCCGTATCGTAAACACTTTCTGTGTACCTTATTTAATCATGTATTTATTTCATTATGATAAGAAATAAAATATTTAAGTCCCTTTTTTACAAAATCAAGTATTTAAAATTTGGCACAGTATTTTGATAGTTTTAAATTGGGCTTTGCTATAAGCCTGGCTGAGTTGAAAAAAGAAAGTGATGGCATGAATTAGTTTTATTGCCTAAAGAAAAAAAGTTATGGAGTTAACAAATAAAAACTGTCAAAATACTGTGTTGAATTTGTAAATAGTTTCTCTTATTGAGTTTTATACCAAAACAGTGTGACCAGTCTAAAAAATAATTAGCACCACAAATTATGTTGCAAGCCAAATCTAAAGTAAGTTTCTTTTAAGTCCTTGTAAATATACGGAATAATTTTGTTTGATGTGTTGATACATAGATGATTTTTGACAACAATTCTTACATCTTAATTTTCTATTTTTTTTTTGTTATTTAATAATGTATAGCAATGATTTTGAATCAATTTAATCCAAATTATTTATGATAGGTTCTTAGGTTCATCAGTGTCACCAATATTGTTTATACCTAAACAAACTACCCGCCCGGATTAAATAGACATTTGAATTTTTTTAAACGTTGACTTAAAATGAGTGGGTAACGTGTTTAGATTTAAACATATTGCATTTAAATAATTGTCACGCTGCCAATATTTTACCTTAAGGCGCTCTTATAGTAATTATTTTAATCCTAAATTATATCGAATTAAAAACTACTACTAACAAGTACATAACTAGTAAATTACTTGTAGTATTTTGATATTCATTTTCTCTAATATTCGTTTGTTAAATTAAGAGAAAAACAGGTTAACGCCGTGCCGTTAACCGATTTTTCTCTTTAAATATGGCACTAGTAAATTACTTGTAATAAATAAATAATACTACAAGTAATTAACTAGTTTCGTACTTGTTAGATTTTTACAATTCGATATAATTTAGGATTAAATGAATTTAATTGCTGGGTGGCCCTAGTGTTACTATAAGAGCGCCTTAAATAGTTTGAATACTATCAATTTTCTCTACTTAATGGTTAAATACTGGCAATTCTTCCTATTTAGTGTAACCATTCTAGTAAAGGGAAATTTTCCCCATTTTAAGGGAAATATTCTCAATATTGTTCCCATATTTCTATAGTCATGTATGTATCAATACATCTTAGGCCCAGCTTGGCCGCGGTTGTCATCTAGTCGTTTAGTAATTTATTTCCTTATTTTGAGAAGCATTCTTTGTAACATGTTGTTTAGATTAAGTTTTCCAATAAAATGGTTATCGAACTCAATTTTGTCTTTGAATGTTTTTCCTTTACACCGACATTCTTACAAACAGCACTCAACGGCTGAGAGATCATGACATAGATAGTATGTTTAGGCTCACAAGAGGCTGACTGGGAAATGATGCTCACAACTACACACTCTTAGGCAGGTTTGGGAGAAGAGGAAACATATAGATAGAATATACCAGCTGCTTTTCTTACCGCACAGACCGTAAAATACGGCCAAGGGATTGGGCGAAAATCTAAAGGAATTGTGTTATAGGCGATGCGGCTAGCAAGCCATGACTATTTTGATACCGCTTTCCATCTTAGCGCCGACTAACACACTAAACACGTGGCCTCTGGGTTTTTAAGACCTTGGCCTGCGTCTACCCCGCAAGGGATAAAAACGTGACAATATGTATATGGACAAATCACACAGCAAGTTGTTTGTATCATATCGTATACTAACTCAACGATACTTTATCTTGGATACTTATATACATTATACTTATATAAACAAAAAAGATCTCGATTTTATCATGACCTGGCCGGGGATCGAACCCGACCCCTCGTGTCGCAGGCTGGCGTATTAACCACTGCGCCACAGAGGCTACCATTACTACTTCTTAGCTGCGCGTCTCGCCAATCTATACTAATATTATAAAGCTAAAGATCGCCGTGTGGTTCCCGGCAGAGTAGAATAGGACCACTCCAAGTCATCCCGTGGATGTCGTAAAAGGCGACTAAGGAAACACAAGCTAAACAAAGTTTATAAACATCAAAGAGACCTCTCCAACCCGTCTGGCCAGTGTAGTAGTGTAGGCCAAATCCTCTGACTACTCAAGCTAGTATATGGCTCCGGTAGTACAGAGAGGGTCGTGCTCCTGCAGTGGAGACTAGAAAGACCTGATGATGATGATGATGCTGAAGAGTTTGTTCGGTTGAACGCGCTATCTCAGGAACTACTCGACCGATTTCAAAATTTCTTTTACCGTTAAATAGGCACGTTATCCTTAAGTGCTATAGGCTATGTATGTACCACGGGCGAAGCCGGGCGGACTGCCAGACTTAAAAATAAAGTCATGATGTAATTAAAAGTGGAAAAGGTGCAATAAAAGAAAAGATTCATACAAAATGCAATTTATTTACAAAATACTTGTACAAAATTATGTTTCTCCTTAATTCTACTAATCTACTCGAGTATTACTGTCAAGTCGATGGGTAGGTGGACTGCAAGCAAGAACTTTCATCTGTTGGTACACAATATTTATCATAATAAACAAAAACTTTAGTTTTTTACAGTGGCAGGTACATTACTTAATTACAAAACCAATAATTTATTATTATAAAACATTCTGTTGGCCCAAAAAAAAAAAAAAAATTTTAATAAAAGTTTCGGTAAAATTAAGTTAAATCAGTTAAAAACCATGTAAATAATTAATTATTGAATTAGGCATTTGTCTCCCATCTCACCTAGTGGTAAGTGACGATGAAGACGAGGATTTTACATGCCTATCCAAGAGACACCCATTTACTCTACTTATGAATGCCCCGGGACTGTACTTGTCTGGGAATATTGACGCAGTTCATTCCTCTAATAGTTTCTTTCACAAGATTTGAACAGACTATGAAGAAAAATATTAATTAGTTCAAAAGTCCATACATTTGACAGTTCGTTTCGGAACAACAGTAACTGTCAACGTGACAATTGCCATCCCCATTCTTGCTTGCAGAGAATATTGATTAGTTCAAAAGTCCACACATTTGACAGTTTGTTTCGGAACATCTGTAGAAACTGTCATGTTCTTGCTTGCAGTCATTAAAAGTACACCCTCTTACACGAAGGCACGTTAGTACATTGGTTGCTTAATAAGTAATCTGCCTCTGTTTCTTTAATGCTATCTTAATACGTAAGAAATCTGGATTTACACTCTCGCTTTAACACTGAGAAAAGGTACGCCAATTTCAATATACATGGCGAAATTTTTTGATCGCTTTAGATGGGCGACTCAGCCCGTCGATATGAACAACTTTTCCTATGGGATCAAAGCTGGAAACTCAAAAAAGAAATTGACATTTCCATATAAAAATATTCAGCCCGGCAAATTTGTATGGCAATGTAATTTTTTTTTGAGTTTCCAACATTGTTCTCATACAAAAAGTTGTTCATTTTGTCGAGAGTGCAGGCCAGCATTTTCTTATACGCATTATTCAACGTCATGTCTTTTCTATAAAATGCAATAAATACATGATTGAGATGATACAGTGAAAATTATTCTAAAATCAGAGAATTGTTTTAATTTAGTGTGCGAAGGGCGGGCTTAAACTAAACCATTTTTCTGCATGTTGATATTGTGTTTTAAGACTCTGTTTATCTCGAAAGAGATAAAGACGTTCATGATTACTTGTAAGAAAAAATGTAAAGAAAGGAACGTAAGCAAAAAAATAGACCTTAACACAATTCAACCATTTTTATCGCAGGTCTGTTTTTAATTTTTTTTTTCCATTTTCCTGAATCATGTTCCTGCGTCTTAATTATGGTTGATGATTATTAAATATTAGGTACATTTTTAATCAGTACACATACTTTATGGGTCGACTCAGCCCGTCAAAATGGTCAACTTTTCCTATGGAATCAACGTTAGGAACTCAAATAAATTCCACATCTTCATAAATTGCCAGGCGAAACAAGTGTATGAAATGTAATTTTTTTTTTAAATTTGTAGCATCAAACAAGTGTATGCAAATATATTTTTTTTAATTCGCAGAATAGGTCCCATAGGAAAAGTTGTTCATTTCGAAGGGCTGAGTCGCCCCTTAAAGTGTGTTAACTAATCAAAAAGTAATCGCGTATAACAAAACATCAGTGAAGGTTCGTTTCTCTGCGCCCGCACTAAGTGATTCAAAATTGTGACTAAAAACTATAATTCTCAACTAATACTGTAATAAATAAGTGTTTTATCGATTTAAAACATTACTATACTTTTAAAGGTGTTTGCTATGGGCTATTTTCCTAAAAAAATATAATTAGTCCGTTAGTTAGATTATCAAAAAACATTTGACACGTGTTTTTTCTTTTGTCAATCAAACAAAAAATGACAAAGATATAGCCCGTTAAAATTGTGTGTGACGTCACTAGCCAGTACACTTTTTACTGGCCTGTGATGTCACAAACCCCCACTCATGAACTTTGACACGCTTTATCTTTGACATTTATTGTTTAATTAACTAAATAAAAAATATGTCTCCAATATTTTTTGATTGTCTAACTGACGGTCTAATTTTATAATTAATATTTGACCCAGGAAAATAGCCTATTCTGATATATTCTTATTAAATTAAGAATTAAGATATGGGTAAAAAATCCGCACGAGCAAATTTTGAACCAGTCTTTATACGACGCAGTTTCAAATCTTGCACACGTCGAATTTTATCCCATATCTTATATCTTAATTTAATAAGAACAATGTGTATTACTTTCAATAGATGTATTACTAAGGTTATACAAGTGTTAGGGTAAACACTCATAGCCTTCAAACTATCAAACCAACCTATTAAAATGACCAACTTTATCCTAGCGATCAACTCTGCAAACTCGAAAATATCGACATTTTCCTACGATAAGCATTCAACCAGCCCGGCAATTTTAAAATAGTGTTTTTTAATACATACATACTTACTATCACGTTGTTTTCCCTTGCGGGGTTTCCCCCTACGAGGAGCCCGATGGCCTAGTGGGCGTGAGCATTATTAGCGCTTTCGCATGTAAAGCAACCCCGGGCGCAGTCCCCACTTGGATGGGTGACCGCAAGTGGCATAAAAATATCTCGAGCTCCTCCGTGCTTCGGAAGGCACGTTAAGCCGTTGGTCCCGGCTATCATCATTGATGGCAGTCGTTAAGCTAAGTCAGATGCCTTAAGGCAGCTTGAAAAATGTGACACCAGTGTTGGCCACTTACACACACGAAAAACAAAAACAAACCTTGCGGGGTTGACAGAGCCTAGGTCTATAAAACCTTAAGGCCGCGTTTAGCATGTGGTGGGCTTTTTTGGTGGAGAACGGAATCAAAACAGTGACGGCTAGCACTGCATCGCCTATCGAAATGATTCGTCCCATATTCGCCCATTCCCTCGATCGGTTTTTCGATCTGCGCGGGAAGACAAGCAGTTTTTCATTTCCTAGTATTAAGAAAATGTATTTATTTTAACGGGCGTTCGATGGTTTAAGAGACAACGGTATTTACCCTAAAACTCTTTTATAACTATTACTGTGAATTTCACGACTATTAAAAAAATATTTAATATTCATCCTGCCTATTTTTGTGTACTAAGTGTAATAAGCGATAAAAAAATTATGTTTTACAAATACTTCAGTGGTAACAGTAATCATTATAGTCTCTCTATATCTCGTTAGGACTTCGAGCAACACGGCCTCCGTACCGGACGGAGGGAGTGGGCAAAGCGACAATTACAATTTATTATTATACATTATTACAATTTATTTATTATTATATTTCATCGCTTCATTCTTCAGATATATTTAACACAAGTAGTCCTTTCAGCCTACAAGATAGCCTGCACGATTATTAAGAGCTAATCGATATTTTCATCGATTTTTTAAACTAAATCGATTCACCTACTCGTTCATCATTCACCTCGTTCCAACCGTCATTCTTTTTCCGTGCAAGATAGCCGACACACGTCTACCGCGTTTCGTGAAACCAAAAAATAATTTCTCAAAATGTCGAAACGAGGTCACGGAAATGATATCCATTATTACCGGCAAAAACTTAAAAAGTTAGAAGAGCGACAAATACGCAAACGACGAAGGATTTTTATAGAATCTTCAACCGACACTGGTAAGTTTTTCTTTTTTACAAATAAATTTTGTAAAAACATTTTTTCTTTAAACCTAGTGCATATTATTGCCCAAAGGCTAACCGTCCCTCAACACGACGGCTAAATTCTTGGACAATAAAATTAATTCCACATAATTCACCTTTACGTATTTAACTACCCTCAAAATTAATAAAAAATATCTGGCGGTTGAACGCAGTTCAACACGAAGGTAAAGGTTAGGTGAACTAACAGATAGAATGAAACATTATTACACATAATGTGTCCCTTTAGTTATGCTTATTGCAACTTATGTATCGAAACAATTATTATGCCCGGCGGTTTACCGTGAGTTAACACGAGGGCATATATACAAAGACCCAATACCTGGCGGTTAACCGAGAGTTAACACGAAGGTCAAAGGCGGTCACCACACGAGTTAAACTCGAGTGTCCTGTATGACATATTACCTGGCGGTTAACCGTGAGTTAACACGAAGGTCAAAAATGTCACTACATGATAAAAACACATGTCTCGTATAATTTCAGACGAAAACTCGTCACGCAACTCCTCCCCGGTGCCAGATGTTCCCACACAAACTGACATAGTTGAGGAGAACACCGAGAAGTCTGTGGATGAAGCGCCACAAACAGCTTCAGAAAATAGAACCGACGCTGACGCCAGTTCTGAACTCGACCCAGAGTTATTAAAGGCACTCGGAGAAGAAGCTGAAAGTGAAGCTAAATTTGGTGAAGCCATCCATCGTAGCCTCGCCCAGCGTTGGGAGCCCATTCTTAAAAAAGGCCTCCAAAAAGATGCTAAAGACAAGTTAATCAAAGAGTATCTCGTGCCAGAAAACTGTACACTGTTACAAGCGCCTAAATTAAACCGCGAGGTGGCAGCAGCAGTTGCTGAAGCAGCAAGGCAGCGGGACAAAAAGAAAGAGACTGCTCAACAACAGCTAGGTATCGGCATATCAGCCATAAATAAGGCTTTGACCCTTATGCTCACGGGAGACAACAAAATTGAGGCGATTAAAATACTTGGCGATGGATGCCGCGTCCTTACGGATCTTCACTATCAAGAGACACAAGCGCGAATAAGTGTAATAAATTATTCACTCGCGAAACCTTTCCTTAACATTGTTCAGGACACTGAGAGGGATGACACGTTGTATGGTAATAAACTTGGAGAAAAAATCAAGGCTTCGAAGACAATCGAAAAACAAGGCCTTTCGATCAAAAAATTCGTCAAAACCACAAAACAGACAACGAATACAGAACCAACAACTTCTACAACGCGTCATCAATACCAAACTAGGCAGACAAACGCGTACCAGCAGGGAAACTGGTCCGGGTCTTCACGCTACCAGCAGAACAGGGGGGGGCGCAGAGGACCAAGCAAAGCGACTGCCCCTACGACTCGTCGGACTCAAGCTCAACAATCATCGAGCGCAGCCGGCGTGAGCAAAACAAAAACGCCTGCAACACGCCAGTAACCCAGGTACACGCTGGTAGAATTTCATATTTTTATGATTGCTGGCGTAATATTACATCTAATACTGTAATATTAGGCTGGATCCGTTTTGGGTTTCCAATACCGTTTGAATCGCATGTTACACAATCATATGTCCCACCACTGTCATGCGCACCGTCAGAGAAGGCGGACATGACTAAGACCATTGATAAACTAATAAAACTGGGCGCAATCCGCCCCTGTGAACCGTGTGAAAACCAGTACATATCAAAGACATTTTTAGCCCCGAAACCGAACGGGGATAAACGGTTTATTCTCAATTTAAAAAACTTAAATAAGTTTATTTCTAAGACACATTTTAAGATGGAGGACTACCGTACTGCATCTAGACTCATACCGAAAAACGGGTTCATGGCTACTATAGACTTAAAAGAAGCTTATTTTCTCGTTTCAATTAATGAATCGGACCGAAAATTCCTAAGATTTCAGCATGAAGATGAAAGTAAACAAATAATTACTTATGAATTTAACGCTTTACCGTATGGTCTTTCGGTAGCTCCTAGGGTTTTTACTAAGATAATGAAAGAAGTAATTTCATATCTTCGTTTTCAGGGGTTCAAAAATGTCTTTTATTTAGATGACGTCATTTGCATTGGGGATGACTACGAGGAATGTCACAGTAATGTCACGAAAACGTTACAACTTTTTGAATGCTTGGGCTTCGTAGTCAACTACGAAAAGAGCTGTTTAGAGCCTAAACAAAAGCGTAGTTCCTCGGGTTTATGTATGATTCAGTACATCAAACATTATCTTTACCATGGGAAAAACGTCAAAAAATCAAAACTCTTGTCGAAAAATTCTCGAAGTCTCCACAATGCACTATCAGAGAGTTTGCCCAATTAATAGGAATTTTAGTAGCAGCATGTCCTGCAGTGAAGTACGGCTGGTTGTACACAAAAATCTTAGAAAGGCAAAAATTTTTAGCTCTTCAAAAATACTCTAATTATGAGGCAAAATTTATTTTTAACCCTGTAATTTTAGAAGATTTAGACTGGTGGAATCTTCATGTCTTAACCTCTAATAACTCTCTCAGATCAGCTGATTATGATATTGAAATATACACAGACGCTTCCCGCACTGGCTGGGGAGCTGTAAGTAACCACAGACGCGCAAATGGCGCTTGGAAAAGTGAAGAACTTCAATCACACATAAATTATTTAGAGTTATTAGCGGTTTTTCTAGGTCTTAAGTACTTTGCAAGCGACAAATCAAATTGTTCCATTTTACTTCGTGTCGATAACACAACAGCAATCAGCTATGTGAATCGTATGGGTGGAATACAATTCCCTCATCTGAACAATCTAGCTAGAACAATTTGGCAATGGTGTGAACAGAGAAATATCTGGCTATTTGCTTCATATATTAATACAAAGGATAATTACGAAGCTGACGAAGAATCTCGTAAGCTCAATCCGGATACTGAATGTGCACTATCCGACTTTGCTTTTGATAAGATATCAAATCTTTTGGGATGTCCTGAAATTGACCTTTTCGCTTCCCGGGCCAATGCTAAATGCCATAAATATATATCATGGAAAAGAGATCCTGATGCCTTTTTCATAGATGCTTTCACAGTAAACTGGAACAATTATTATTTTTATGCGTTTCCACCCTTCCCATTGATCCTCAAATGTCTCCAAAAAATAATACAAGAAGAAGCTACTGGAATACTAGTCTTCCCTTGTTGGCCATCACAGGCATGGTATCCGCTCTTAATGAAACTCGTGATTTCCGATATAGTTTGGTTACCTCCTAAACAACATCGTATAAAATCGTGTTACAGAAATCAACTTACCCTGGGTGCCGCGACTGTCTCAGGCAAGCATTCTCCTCGCGAGGTGTGCCAGAGGCGGCGCTAGACCTGGTACTCGCATCATTATCAAATAATACGATGCAGCAATATAATGTTTCATTAAAGCTTTGGTGGCAATTTTGTAACGATAACGATCTTAATGTTTTTGATTGCTCTGTACCAGCGGTTATGAACTTCCTGACTATACAGTATCATAAAGGAGCTTCATATGGGTCTTTGAATAGTCACAGATCTTCGTTATCACTTTTACTTGGTAGTAGTATTGGTTCCGATGACCGAATAAGACGACTACTTAAAGGAGCATTTAAATTAAAACCAAGCTTTTCTAAATACTCGATTACGTGAGATCCAACAAAAGTACTTGATCACATATCTGATTGGTATCCCAACTCAAAATTAAACCGAGAAAAACTCACTAAGAAATTAGTAATTTTACTAGCTTTATGTACGGCACAGCGCGTACAAACTCTTTCTCTCATTAAACTTAAAAATATAAACATAACCTCGACAGGACTGAACATAGCAATCAAAGACATATTGAAAACATCAGCTCCAGGCAGAGAACAGCCTTCTTTATTTCTGCCTTATTTTCGTGAAAATCGTCGTATTTGTCCTGCGACGGTTCTTGAAGATTACCTTCAGGTGACAAAAGATGACCGACCTGCTAACGTATCGCATCTCTTAATAACTGTGAAGCGTCCTTACAAGCGTGCAACAGCACAGTCAATAAGCAGATGGATAAAGCAGACGCTAGCAGAATGCGGAGTGGACGTCGCGACGTTTAGCGCGCATAGCACGCGACACGCCGCCACGTCCACAGCCGCCGCTCGCGGGGTCTCCCTTGATACCATACGTAAAGCCGCTGGCTGGACAAATACGTCGAAAGTATTCGCTCAATATTATCAGCGTCCTATCTTAGACGATACTACTTTCGCTCACTCTGTATTAAACCTAAGTTAATAAGAAATTTAGAATAATATGCTATATCAAGGGCATTCTGTTTTGTTTAATTTTATTTTGTATTTCTACATAAATAGAAATGTCACATGTCCATTACATTGAGACTTTTTTGGTTTGAGCTTTATACTGATTAAAAATAATTTGACATAGCAAACTAATATTTGTTTTGATTAAGTGTAATGCCAAACTTTTCTCTAAACATCTACTTGTGTTAAATATATCTGAAGAATGAAGCGATGAAATATAATATGTGATCAAACGAACTTCTCAAGTGAAGTTCGATCAATATTATATGAGTCGCTTCATTCGAAGATATATGGACCCCCCCAACCCTAACCCGGAGTCAAAGTTTCGCATTAACTCTCTAAAGAATGACGGTTGGAACGAGGTGAATGATGAACGAGTAGGTGAATCGATTTAGTTTAAAAAATCGATGAAAATATCGATTAGCTCTTAATAATCGTGCAGGCTATCTTGTAGGCTGAAAGGACTACTTGTGTTAAATATATCTTCGAATGAAGCGACTCATATAATATTGATCGAACTTCACTTGAGAAGTTCGTTTGATCACATATTATTATACACATTTATTACATTTTATTTATTACAATTTTTCTGGCGTTTTTTGCGGGGGGAAATGTGCACACAAGTTTTGTTCCGCACACCTACATACAAAACTTAAACTGTCACTGCCTCCGTGGTCCAGTGGTTAAGGCGTTTGCCTTGTTGACCCGGGGGTCGTGGGTTCGATTCCCACGGGAAGCATACTTTATTAAGTTGTTTCCAGTTTGGCTAAGACATTGCAGGCATGAATCACCTGATTGTCTGATAAGAAAGATGATTCCGTGCTTCGGAAGGCACGTAAAGCCGGTGGTCCCGGCTGCCATCTGGTAGTCGTTAAAGGATCCACGTCAGAGGCCGAGAGGCGGTTCCGAAGAACTCTGACACCAGGGTGTGCATGGTCGACTGACCGTGTCACCTACTCGAAATGATGATGAACTGTCACTTGATAGTAATTATGACATTGTCACAAAAATGCCATAAAAAAGAAACAATAATTTGTGTACAGATGAGTCACACTCAACTAACACATAGACATGCATATGCCTAACTTGGCTTGTACCTTGACAGAGGGGAACGCAGCGTATGGCTACTCCCTTCCGGTACGGAAGGCCGTGTTGCTCGAAGCGTTAGGACAACGCTCCCATACATATTTTTTTCTTACCTATTGTCAATAATTTTTATTTTTTTATTTAATTTTTGTGACATACTTTTGTTATTAAATTATACAAAGTTTCTTTGATTAAAACTAACGTGAGATAGACATCAGTGCGGATTGGGACGACACCGTGCGCGGGTCTCAATTCACATTCGCCCTGAGGAAGACCTCCGGATGAGGTTGAAACATGTCGGCCAGTGGCTGACTATTTACGTGAGTAACCCGTTGTTTTGAAAGGTTATCCAGGGCCTCGCAAAACGAAATTTTAAAGTCTATATTTTACTTTTTTTCTAATAATTATTTCAAATGTCGAGCTCCGTGGCGCAGCGGTCAACACGCTAGCCTGCGACACAGGGGTCCCGGGTTCGATCCCCGGTCAGGTCAAGATGGAAAAAGATCTTTTTCATATTGGCCTGGGTCTTGGATGTTTATCTATATAAGTATATATTATAAAATATAGTATCGTTGAGTTAGTATCCTGCGACACAAGTTCACAACTTACTGTGGGGCTAGCTCAATTTGTGTGATATGTCCCTATATATTTATTTATTTATATTTATTTATTTATTAATGTGTCCCCATATGAAATAACCATTTTTTACTACTTTGATAGCCCTTTTTTGATTTGATTTTGTATGGCTTGTCCATTAAAGTGTTAACCGTATGGGAGTGTGTCAGTAAGTATACAATTTCAATATGGAATGCCAGTTAATATTGTTCTTCCAGACAATTCATCTTTGTATCAAAAATATCTTAACTTATTGTTAATACTATGTACAATGCCTTAGTCTAAACTACGCATACAATACACAGAGTAACAAAGTTTTGTATAGCGGCATAGACTATACAGAGTGAAACATGACTCTTAACATACCCTTAAAGGGGCGACTCAGCCCACCAATATGAACAACTTCTGCTACTTGATCTGATCAATGCTAGGAAATGAAAAAAAAATTCGAAATTTTCATACAAGTGTTTTACCGCCCGGGCGAAATGTATGGGAAAGTAAAAAAAAATGTTCGTTTTCCCAGCACTGACCCCATAGGAATATTTGTCCCTTCAATGTTTAACTGAGGGTTAATTAAAGGGTAAGAGAGTAAGGTAAATTAAAGTATTCTATTAATGCTGTGGAACGACTTGGCATTTTTTTTTAGTTTGGTTTCGTAAAAAAATTGTTCATGTGGGTGGGATGAGTTGCCCCTTCAATGCTATATCGAGGGTAAATTTACATCTAGCATACTATTCATGCCGTGGATTGGTTTAGCAGTTTGTACCAACCCTACTTAGGTATTCAACTGTCTACCGGCATACAAAACTTTGTATTATCTATACTCTTTTGGAAGCCGTACATACATCTGATAATGAGATCTGATTTTGCATTGTTCATTGTGAAAGAAAAAAAAGCGAGGTCAGGTACAATCTGAACTCGACCTTATTTCTATAGCCGTAAGATTGATATTTCACTAAACTACATGTTTCAGTTATTTTTTTTATATTTGAGGTCAGGAGTTGCTTTTGTGATTGAGTTTGTTATTGGATTTAAATAATGTATACAGCGTGTAATTTTACTAACTTTTTCTTAAATGGGAGACTAAGCTTATAAAAATTATCAACTTTTACTATGGGACTAATGACGGAAGGTATAAAAAAAAATACATTTTTAGACAAAAGTGTTCAACTAGCCACTTTATATTGAAATGTCTACAAATTGTGTCTAGTTCACTGCATTGGTCCCTCAGGAAAAAGCTAATTATTTGAATGGGCTGAGTCGCCCCTCCAAGTTAATGTTTCTGGTAAACACACACACTGTATACGACATAAACTTAAGGTCTAACAATCAAAAATTTACAAATCGATTTTTTTTTATTTAACGTGAACAATCTATGTATCAAAAAAATATAGTAGTTTAGTATAGTTTTGTGAAATTCGTTCCATGCATAATAATGATCAAGATTTTCTAGATTTTTAGAAATTGCCAGCTCATTTTTCACTAAGTTTAAAAAAGGCAAACAATTTAAGAATTAATCAAAAAATCTCTTGCCCAAACGAAAGTAGAATTTATATTTTTTTTTTCGTCTAGCTGCCTTCTAGTTTTTGTTATACTGATTTTTTAATCTTATTAAATTACAATTACACATACATATAACATACCTAAGTCTATGTTCGCCAATTTTAATACACGAATTATACAAATACAAGTCTAATATTTAAGAAAATAAATAAACTGAGAAGTTTTTATTATTGTTACAAATATTTTAAAGCGATTTAGCACTGGCACAATCGATAAAGGCTTCGTTATTAGGATTAAGGCTACATTTTACATTGAGAGTCAGGTAGGAACGGATCTACAAAGCAACAAAGGAAAGTGGTACTTATATATATCAGTTAAAGTTCATAATTGAATGGCATGGCTGAATTAAGCCGACTTTGTTTTGTTAATTCCATGCAAATATCAATTTTAAATTCTGTATAAAAGGACTAATTTCCTTTGTTCATTGTAAATGCGCGCCGACTCGGCGTTTCTAATGTATTTAATCTTTAAGGCTACATCTCTATAATTAATGCATTAATTCCTTTATCAGAGATATTTTTTGCAATTTTTCTTCTAAAACAGCATTTGAAAATAATAAAAATAGCGGTCTTATTAGCTGACGAGAAATATAATTATTATATTTCTGCAAATAAAACTACAATACAAACATATTTACAATTTCCACATAAATTATATTGTTTTCAACTTTAGTAAAAAAATATATATTTTTTTATAAATCTCATACCTTTCATAGCGATATTTGAAATTTCCTGTTAAAAACAATATATTTTATGTAAAAAATACATTTGGGTAAAATGAAATTCGGCTAAAATAGTGATTTGCTCAAATAAAACTATGGATACATACGAGTCTTATTGTAAAACTATATATAATATCACTAATACTGTTTTGTTTTGGTCTATTGAGAATAATACCTGTCTTATTTATGTTCTATATAACATAGGCAGAGAGCCGAGGACATAAAATTATACAAAAAAACATATATTTAAATATTATTCATCCTGATTCTAAACGATTAGCAATATTCTATTCTGGAAATCAAAAATTTAGAAATAAAATGTTTCTTATTTTTTATTTTTTTAAATATTGATTCGTTTTATAATATTTCTTGTGATTTTGAATTTATTACAGATTTTGATGTTAAATTATTACCAGTAGTTTTAAAATCAGCCTATATAAATATATAAGTTCGACATGAACTTAATCATGATACCCGTAGGCAAATATAACACAAAAAAGTAATTTTATTAAGTGAGTAGGTAAAAGTCGATTAAAAATACGTAATCAGTTTTTTTAAAGATGCCGCGTTGATTTTTATTTTATATACATAAATCTATTTACAAACTACGAGTATACATTATGTATACTTAAATTAATAAGGTACCATTTTCCTGAGCATATATAAACTGATTGTGATACACACAAATACTCGTAATTTTTTTAACAAAAATATTTATTAAACCAAAAGATATTATAGTAACCAAATATTTACAATAAAAAAGTGACTTCTCACTGAATTATAGTTTTCCATTCAAAATTTTCTTTTCAGAAAAATCTCCAATAACAAAAATGCTCATATTTAAAGACACAAGTAATGAAATAAATACTTTAAAACGTTATTTTATTAAAAAAACATACTGAATTATCCGTCAAAAATGATAAAATATATTTTTTAATGCTCAAACTAGCCGCTAGCTCTCTGCCTAAAAAGCTACAAAGTTATTACGATTAAAGTACTAAATGCATCAAAATTCATATAAAAATACTGGTATACCTTGCTTTGTACATTACTGAATCAACATTGCTTAAGGTCTAATAAAATTACTTTAATTCCTGATGGACACTGTATAGACGTAATTACAAGAAAACTTTACTGTAATATGCGTGTTTAACTGTTTATAAAAACCTAATAATAAACCGATTACTGTAATAGCCAGCTTACTGAGTACGAGCATCATACGACGTTTTTCAAAACATTTGCGATAACCATAAAAGTTGTTTTTGATGCAAGATTTGTCGAAAGAACCTTAAATAGAAAAATAATTTCAGTAAATTTTATTAAACCTTTTAATATGTTTTCTTTTTAATAGTTGTACTAGTCACGGAAATTGATATTTTTAGGGCCCGGCATAAAGAGGCGATACAGCCCGTAAACGATCAACTTTTATACGGCCAATTTAGGAAACTCGAAAAAGTAAAGGTTCCCATTCCCGTGGTCACCCATCCCAGTGGGGACCACGCCCTGGGTTGCTTAACCAGCGTAACCGCTGACAATGCTTTACTTGGCTATCGGGGTCCTTCAGTGCCATCAAAAGACAATTTTCCGTGAATAATACTACTATTATTTAAAAAAATATATTATACAATTGTGAGATTTGGTTGTGTCATTGTATGTTACGCTATTCATCCTAAACTTATTTATATTCATAAGGAATGCTGTTACGAAAAGGCACGCTGCTAAGAACACTCGGCTGCCTGTGATGATTTTTAGGGTTCCGTAGTAAGCGAGGAACCCTGATTCATATATTTAATTACAGGTTGTCTATGTAAGTTGGCATATACATATTTTCAATTTTAAAATTTTTTCACACATGCTCAAATGGCTAAATTTAATTATTTTTGATTTCTTGTAAAAATAATATCTATTTTAAAATAAGGTGTTGGTTTAATTATCTTCGCCTATCATTCTTATGTAAACTTGATGGTAGTTTAAGAATGCATTTTTTTATTGGTGTGTTTGCCCATTGCAAGGATATGCAACATGTAATGAGATTTCAGATTTGATTTTTCCCCCAGGTGGCGGCACTGTGTCGAGAGGTATTTTTCACACGAAAATCGAATGATTAAACATGATTGGTGGATTTTGACAGCAGCTGTCAAAAATACCTCCCGACACAGTGTCGCCACCTGGGGGAAAATATCAAATCTGAAAACACTCATTGAATAAACTGAAAACCGGAAACTACTTCGTTCAGAAATTAGAGTAGAACATATTAGGCTAATTTAGGTTATATAAAAAAAATATGTTTCATGCCGAGTCTAAATACGTCGTACGTACAAAACTAAGATGTATTATCCACTCTTATCAACTTGTTTTAAGATTATGCCATTTTAAGTCATGCTGTTGGTTTGAAAAACATGTGTATTTAAAATTAATTCATTGTTAGCCAACTTACAATGCAACAACCCTAAGTTACTGGCTGACAACTAAAAGATAAAACATTGGAATATTTGTTCGTCCTACATGGCAATACTTAAAACTAAAAGTTGCCAGTTAAATTAAAATCTACTATACATAAAATCTTATTCTGGCTCGTTTTTATACAATATTTACCCAATTTTCTATATCAATGGTCAAATTAAGAACTACTATTTTTTTCTATATTTTATTTTGACATTTCGATACAACTGGTAGCGCCATCTGTCCATTAATACAGAAAACTAAGGTATACACATCCGCTAAATTCATTACAACTTACTACTAGAAGCTACTATATCGTCAGTGCTGCCAGCGTCATGCCTAAAATCCTACTGAGACGTACTTTAAGGTCACTAAAAATTACTATGGTAGCTTTTTTTGTTTTCTCTCTCGTTAAACCTTACTGAGTAAGTATAGCGTCTTTAGGAGGTAAATTCAGACCGATATACTGAAAAAAGATACCCGTAGAAACCACATCACCTCAACTAATTATGGGAATTAATATTTAAAGTGTAAACTTCTTTAGCGGCGCTGTACACTACGCACGATACGTGAAAGGAAAAAAATGTCAAACTCGCGACAGATCACGTGACCGTCAGATTCGTCAAATTGAAATTTTGTAAGACGGCGCAGGGCGCTTGCGCGAATTTGCGTGAATTTGTGTTACAGCGTGAAAAGGTATTAAATTATAAGTGATAGTATTTAAGAGTCCCACGTAAAGTCGCAATCCCATACAAACATAGTTTTGTTTTAGTTTTACAACAGTTAAGCCAATCTCAACCAAGTTTCGTACATACGACCGGATAAGGCATATTGATGTTTATAATCAGATTTCAATTTTAAAAACAATACCTGTACAAAATTACAGCGAGTTGAAGTTTCGTATCGAGAACTTGTACTCGCTGTAATTTTGTATAGGTGTTGTTTTTAAAATTGAAATCTGATTATAAACATCAATATGCCTTATCCGGTCGTATGTGCCAAATTTAGTTGAAATTGGCTTAACTGTTGTAAAACTAAAACGAAACTACGTTTGTATGGGATTGCGGCTTTACGTGGGACTCTTAAGTTTTCACTTCTGCCGGCACTCCCGGAGTGCAACCCGTTGTTTCTTTCCTACTCTTGTATATGTTCCATGCATGAACTGAATCTACCCCTAAAATACATTGAGATAAATATTTTATGAACGGTAAGATAATTTACCTATTCGCCATTCCAAAACCCTTTCAAACACCCCTATATCTTTTGAAACATCCAATTAGAATGTCGTCTACATAATCTAAAACTCTTTTTTCACAAAGTTGCGCTACAGAGATGCTGTGGTAACAATATTTCACTTAGAACAACACTGCTGAATAGCATAGGAGCCAAAAACAGTTGAAATATCCATTAAAGCAGACATTTCATCGATTAATTTGGAATTGCTTTGAGGTTATGTTGATTGAATGCTGTCAGTGGCATTAATAAAAAGTAGTGACAACCTTCTAAAGAATATACTATTGTTATGCATCTCTTTTTAACACCTTTTCAATGCCATAAGAGAACACAGTATGAAGTTATGTAATTTTGTTGTTATTTTCGTTGGGTTTCTATCTTCTTTTATCTTTCTATAACACTTTTGACGGTATGTAATATCAATATATGTAATATTTTTTTAATCGACTTGGGTTCAGTGACCTCCTTTGTTCAAAATGCTAAAATATTTTTTATTTCTTATAATGTAACTCCCCACATTCTTTTTTATTGGAAAACGGTGTCCTCCATTGTCTCAAAAGGCTAAAATATTTTCATTTCTCATTACCGCTCCCCACTATTTATTACCACCATTCTTTTAAAAAAGTGGTTCAATTTTGATGGGAATTTATATACCACTGCTGTCAAAAGGCTCAAAAACAACACTACAACATTCTTTTACCATACTTATTTGCTACACTACAGCAAATAAAGTCTTTTTTAAAACACTAGTGTGTAGTGTATGTCTGTAAATACTGTACAATAATATCTTATGGCGCTGTGGTAGTAGACTCTAGCGCCATCCAGCAATTAATGCTTTTAATCATAAAACATATCAAATTTAAAAAATCTATAAACTGAATGCCCAAGTAAATTACTTGCAGTATCCTTTTTACTACTTTTCATAGATATTATAAATATACATACATAAATATACATATACGGACAAATCACACAGATTGAGCTAGCCCCAAAGTAAGTTCTAATGAAAGACTTGTGTTATGGGATACTAACTCAACGATACTATATTTTATAACAAATACATATATAGATAAACATCCAAGACCCAGGTCAATCTGAAAAAGATCGTTTTCCATCTTGACCTGACCGGGGATCGAACCCGGGACCATCCGTGTCGCAGGCAGGCGTGATGACCGCTGCGCCACGGAGGAATTAATGAAAATATAATCAAATTTTATTTTCATTAATTATAATTTAAGTTTAAGAGAACTACTCGTTACCGCCAAAAGTGACCACGTTCTTAATTCATCAAATTAAAAAATAGTGCTTGTACCAATAATACTACAAGTAATTGACTAGGGCATTCAGCTATTAGATTTTTTAAATTTGATATGTGGTAGTCTGATCTTGAGTTATAGTTCTGTGGGTCTGATATCACAACGCTTTATGACAAGAATTATTGTGGTGAGTTTGTGGTGGGAAGTCAGGGGTACAGTTGAAGTTTGCCTTAGACAATTTGCAAATTGATTTTAGTGGACTTTATAATATGAAATTGGTGTAGTTTGGTGTTATAAATGCTTGTACTCGTGAACAATTTGTGAAATAGTTAAAGTGGACTGTTATATGGACTCGTATAGACTTGTCACCATAACCTCCCGACCACGAGGCATCAAAAAACATACGCCATCTTTGATGCTACTTGGAAAAACTTTACCGTACAACACGGATACTTAGTATCTCATTATACTGGACATTGGCAGAATCACTGAAATTTCGGTGGAAGCCATAATATAAAACAGAAGAAGAAGAATTATTGTGACAATTGTTGACAAACCTAATTATTTTTTTTTCAATTAAATAATAATTAAAAAAATATTATTAGCTGTTAGGCTGACTGTCACCCCACGTGGCATGCCAATTGTAGTTATACAAACCAGCTTCAGGATGCTTCCTCTTCTTATGTAGTCTGAGGGACTCTTCTGATGCGTACCAGTATTGGGGGAACTTGTCGAATGGGTATTTTTCGGATTCTTTCACGTATGGCTCTTTTGGGTCGGCTGGAAGAGAAATGTTATTTTTAATGGATTTTTATGACATAGGACGAGAGGGTCGCGTGATGGTAAGTGATCACCGCATGGTCACAGGCAAATGACAAGATCTTCGAGGAAGTGTATTCTACTTATGGTGGTAGGACGGACAAATGCGTAACATTACAAAAAATTCAGGGAAATTGCAAAAGTTTCATGAAGGTAAACTATAGAGATGGTAGGTGGTATAGGTGATCAGCAGAGATCGGAATTGGGTGTGTGAAAATACCTAAAGTTTGCAGCGGGATATAATATGGAGCTGTTACAACGACTTAAGTTAAACCGGTTTTGGATTTTACAGGTTTAGCTTCGTTTTTTTTTTTGTTTTACATGTTCCTTTCCTTTGAAACACCGAACTATAAACATTTACTACAGCATTTTACAATCCTGTGTTTGACCGACGAAGAACAATTAGGACTAAAAAACCGAATTTTAACCGGAAAAGTACAAAACAAAAATTAATTTAGAACTGTATTAGCAGGTTGTAAATGTTTATAGTTCGGTGTTTCAAAGGTAAGGAACGTGTAAAACAAAAAAAAAACGAAACTTAACCGGTAAAATCCAAAACCGGTTTAACTTAAGTGGTTGTAACAGCTCCATATTATATGTCCCGCTGCAAACTTTAGGTATTTTCACACACTTAATTCCGATCTCTGGTGATCAGAGTGGAATAAACCTATGACACTGGCAGTCGTCGGGACTTACCTGTACCTGTGCGACTTTACTTTCTCTATACTGTAGACAGAATCACGCCACACAGTTTTTAAAAAAAATCCCAAAAATTCAGGGTAACAGCAAAAATTTTCAGGAAAATAGCAAAATAATTTAGGGAACATGTAAAACTTTTTAGGGAAATAGCAAAAAATCTGGTAAAATTGCCAAAACTTACGCGGAGGCAGACAATATAGACAGAAGATCCTATGTCGTCGGCTCTCGTGTGACTCTAGGTGTTTCTTATGATGTTTTCTCCTGGTAGAGACGTGAGGACAGCACGGGCAGGGGATGGCCAGGTCCTTGGGCACGGAGCCGTGGCGCTCAGCCGCATGCTGGATGAGAGTCGACGCCACACGGTAGCCCTATGAAAAGAATCCATATTTTTCTTACTTATTGGCCGAGCCAAAGACAATATAATACTAACGTAATAGACTGCCCACCTCATACAAAAATATTGGACCAAATTAAGGTTGCGAAAAGCAGGCGAATGTATGGCGCAGGAGAGTTGCTTGCTACTCGATACTAGATGGCAGTAATCTGCGTTAGCCTTTAACTTACTAAATATACGGTGTCATTTTAAAATATTATGCCTAAAATATTGTTTTGATTTTGAATCATGTTTTTATATTCTCATAATACGGTAGATACAATGTTGTGTAGTTTCGAGTGGCGCCATCTATGCGAGTCTCTGAGAACAAATCGTACGATTAAGGCGTTGAGACCACATGGCCGAGCTAAAGACAACATAATTCTATGGTATAGAGTAACAATCCAGATTCCTTATAGTAAGCGACTTCTCCTTAGTACCCTGATGGAACTGTGTCATTTTTTATATCGATATTTACCTTTCATCATCAGCTCTTTTTAGTCTCCACTGCAGGAGCACGACCCTCTCTGTACTACCAGAGACATATACTAGCCAGATCAGTCAGAGGATTTGGCCTACACTCTCCACGCTGGACAAACGGACGGAGAAGTGTCTTAGATATTTATAAACTTTGTTTAGCTTGTTTCCTAAGTCGCCTTCTACAACATACACAGGAAGACTTGGAGTGGTCCTATTCTACTGTAACATTACCAGATTTAGTCAGTAGTTTATGAGATATAGCACATTTTTATAAACCGCAAATACAACTTTGTCATTCATTCAAACACTATGAAAAACAAAGTAATCTTTGCTGGTGAAAAATTAAGTATTTTGGCTATTCCAAGCTTTTAAATAAAATTATTCTAATACGGTTTTTATCGCGTTTATTACATAATAACGTTAGGTGTATAAATAATGTAATAAACGCGATAAAAACCGTATTAAAACAATTTTATTTAAATGTGTAACAATCGCGAAAACATAAGAAAACACTATTCCAAGCTTGTTACTTCGGAACTTTTCATGGGCGAGCCCGACTCACACTTGGCCATTATTTTTTAGGAAACTTGCCTATTGTTATTTCGGAAAAACCAAAAACATGCTAAGGCTTTCGGTCAAATAATATTCGACCGAACCAAATTTTAATTAAGATTCATGTAACTCCTAAACTTCTATATGGTTGCTTACAGTCCGTTTTGGAAGAAACTTTCTTCAAAGTACGCTTAACGACCTCAAATTCCACAAGACCATATCGAAGAAAAAGTTATAATTTATTCCAGGTTCATCTACGTAGAAACGGCATTTTTCTGGAAGTGGTGGACGCGTCAGTCCCAAGAAACCCAGAAAAAGGTCCATGTGTTGGTGAACCAAGGCAGGCTGCAGTTCGTGGGAGGGGCTTGGAGCATGAATGATGAAGCTGATGTGCAGTCATGGAATAAACTCACTGCCGTGGTTTTCCCGAGAGACTATAGTATGGGGTTTTTCAAAAATGGTGAGATTTCGTCAAGGTCGGCAAAGCGCGAGTGGCACCCCTGGAGCTCAATTTTTGAATTAGTAGCATCGATCCGCCACTCTTTGTGAAGTAAGCAATCTGTTCGTATTCACATTCGTCCTGTTTTTACGTATTTTTGAACAGTGCAAATGTATTCTTATAATTAATGTAGCTCAATCTGTGTAATTTGTCCGTATATTATTGTTCTTTAATTATTCTGAGAATGGTAGTTCTTGATGGTTCTTGGCTCAGTGAGTTCAATGGGATTCAAAGCTACAGATGTTACCCATGGGACTGATGGGACCTAATAAGACCCTATAGTACCGATGGAACCCATTGGGTTTGGTACTGATTGTACCTTTTATTTACCCTTTGGTACCCAACGGAGTCAAATTTGATATTTTGTACGCGTCTTCAAATCCGAGTGGTCTCGTGCGACCATTCGGAAAACCCAATCGAACAGTGGTTCAAAAATAGAGCCAATTAATTTTCACCATGCGGAAGCTTGACAACGATTGACGGATCGATACTTCTAGTTCAAAAATTGAGCTCCTGCAGGCCGATTTGCTAACTCGGTGTACAGCGATTTGATTGTCACTTTAGAATCCATTACAATTTTTATATCTTAAATAAAAATAGTCATTCATACCGAAGCCGTAATGAATATTGAAGTTATTATGAAAATTACGTACACCGTAGTTGTCAAAAGTTAGCAAATAGGCCTGCAGGTGTTGCAAGAATTCATAGGCTACGGTAACCGCTTTCCGTCAGGTGGGCCGTATGCCTTTTTAACACGCTTATATTAGCTTCACTTGTATGTAAGAAAATCTTGGAATCTTAATTCCCACTTCCCGGTCTTCCGATTAGGATGAAATTCTGCACACGCTCAGAGTTCTGATGACAATACACGACTAGGGTGCTAAAAGCGTGTTTATTAGTTTTTTAAACTAATTATAAATTATTTAAAAGAACTCACCTTGAAGCAGTGCTCGCATCTGTAAGGAAAGTTCTTCCATTTAGGGTTCTTCTTTCTGCTGAACACCATCCTGTAGGGTTCCGTGGGGAACCAGTCTTCAGGGTCTAGCTCCAATTCTACCAGCTCTGTGCCTAAAACAGACGAACATACACATTAAAATGTTGATATATGTACTTGCTGGTCTGGAAGAAATAAAAAACATAGAATTTAGCAGCTGCTTGTCTTATTGATAATTAAATATGATTTAGGGTATAATTGGTCAAGCCTGAAAATTGTTTTGATTCGTCAAGCGAATTATTATTACACATTTTTGTATAAGTTCGTCAAATGTTAATAAGGTTTCGTTTCGCCAAGTTTCGCCAAACCATGCAGAGGTTCTGATTAGTCAAGTCTACGAAAAGTTCTAATTTGTCAAGTCTATTTGTAGTTTCGATTCGTCAAGCCTATTTTTCAATTTATTTATCAAGTCTACAAAATCTATTGAAAATGAATTTATGACCTTGGGCCCTGTCACGCCCCAAGGGATAAAGACGTGATAATAATAAATAAATATGTATATACGGACACATCACACAGATTGAGCATAACACACAGATAGCGCCGAGACTTGTGTTATGGGATACTAACTCAAAACAATACTATATTTTATAATAGACTAGCAGCCCTACCCGGCTGCGCCCGGGCATGTATTATACCTTAAAACCTTCCTCGTGAATCACTCTATCTATTGGTGAAAACCGTATGAAAATCCGTGGAGTAGTTTTTGAGTTTATCGCGAACAGACAGAGAGACGCGGCGGAGGACTTCGTTTTATAATATGTAGTGATACTTATATAGATAAACATCCAAGACCCAGGTCAATCTGAAAAAGATCCTTTCCCATCTTGACCTAACCGGGGATCGAACCCGGGACCATCCGTGTCGCAGGCAGGCGTGTTGACCGCTGCGCCACGGAGCTCGTCAAATATTTTTTATATTGTAGCGAACCTCCCAGATTGATGATTGAGCCGTGTGGTTCCCGGCAGAGTAGAATAGGACCACTCCAAGTCTTCCCGTGGATGTCGTAGAAGGTGATTTAGGAAAGAAGCTGAACATCACTACATATTATAAAACAAAGTCCTCCGCCGCGTCTGTCTGTCTGTCTGTTCGCGATAAACTCAAAAACTACGTCACGGATTTTCATACGGTTTTCACCAATAGATAGAGTGATTCACGAGGAAGGTTTTAAGGTATAAAACATGGCGCGGCCGGGTAGGGCTGCTAGTAGCTTATAAACATCAAAGAGTGGTAGATGGAAACATCACCTTAAATGGTTTTTAAATAGCATTACAATGCTCGGTATATTAATAAAATTGAAAATATGTGATGAAAAAGAATTCGCTACAGGTAGGATTCGAACCCACGAGTCTTAGGTCTGCGCCCTAAGTGTGTTACCAACTACACCACCGTGTCTTCGAATCACCGCTCTGGCTTATACAAGGTGTTAATGAGAAAGCGATGAACCTCAGACACCCCAACTTATTTTTATTATAAAAGAATTATATAAATTATTGTAACTTAACTTTCGCGGATTATTTACGAAGAAATTAGCTATTTTTTGTCTTCTTGCATTTGTGGCAAATTTAAAAGTCTATGGTAATTACTAATTACGCACAATCGAGGGCGACGCTGCCGCTTCGTGTGCCGCAGCATCATAGAGTCAAGTATTAATTGGAAATGGCGTAATTAAAATATTATTTTGGTTAAAATTTTGACACCTATTTTTTTTGTGAAGTCGATTCCACTCTCGATTCTGGAGAAACTAATTCCAGGTTTTGCGTTTTTTTATTAACACGTTGTATATGGCTCTGGTAGCACAGAGAGGGTCATGCTCCAGCAGTGGAGACTAAAAAACACCTGATGATGATGTCTAATGCTTACCTTCAGGCACTCTGATCTTGGGCTGTGGTTTAGGAGCTATGAAGGGCTTCGGCATAAAGTTCTGGAGGTGTGGTACTGTACTGGTGCTTGGTAACAGGCTGGCCAGGTTGGCCAAACTGGTCGATATGGCCGGGTTGGCTGCAAGGAGGCTCGTTAAGATTGTGTTCTGGGCCTGAAATTAAATAAATAAATAAATATATACGGACAAATCACACAGATTGAGCTAGCCCCAAATTAAGTTCGAGACTTGTGTTATGGGATACTAACTCGACGATACTATATTTTATAATAGATACTTATATAGATAAACATCCAAGACCCAGGTCAATCTAAAAAAAGATCATTTTCCATCTTGACCTGACCGGTGATCGAACCCGGGACCATCCGTGTCGCAGGCAGGCGTGTTGACCACTGCGCCACGGAGCTCGTCATTAAAGAAAAGTTTTAAAAGCCAAAGGTATTTTTCTATGGTTTTCACGTATTACGTATTTAGCCAGTGTATCAAGTTATAAAGTAGAAGAGTGGACGACACTTTGTTTTAGATAGTTTTGCAAATTGATTCTAGTGAATTTTATAATGTGAATACTCAATACTTTATTTGCAACCTTAATGTAAGTAACAGATCTTATTCTTATATATAATGTAACAATTAAGGACCCCTTCGGGCGCAGCAATCGAAGAGGGGCTGACTTGTCAGTTTTAATAATTTACATATTACATTACCACATTCATCTAAATCAATTGCACATTTTTTAATTAAAATTTTATAATTCAATATAATTAATTTAATTTACAGGTTTATCAATTAATAAATAAAGTCCTTTTTTAACTCTATTAATGTAATATTATATTAAAATTATTTTATACATTAATTATTATAAATCATATTTCAAATCATTTTATCTTCAAGGTATTCTGTCAAGAATGAAATGAAATGAGATGAAGAACGAATGAGATGAAATCGGTGTAATTTGCTGTTATAAATGCTGATATTTATGACGAATGTGATAAATAAATAATAATAAATATATACGGACAAATCACACAGATTGAGCTAGCCCCAAATTAAGTTCGAGACTTGTGTTATGGGATACTAACTCCACGATACTATATTTTATAACACATACATATATAGATAAACATCCAAGACCCAGGTTAATCTGAAAAAGATCGTTTTTCATCTTGACCTGACCGGGGATCGAACCCGGGACCATCCGTGTCGCAGCCTGGCGTGTTGACCGCTGCGCCACGGAGCTCGACATATAAATAACTAAAATAGACAGTCATGGTGCAGCTGCAGTGAGATTTACAGCAGACTGGTGCTTGTCCACCTTACTGCCTCGTCTATGATGAAACTAGTCGATTTGCCTAGGATTGTAGCCAGGTGCTCCGTCAAACCAACGAAATGAATTACATCATCATCACTACATATTATAAAACAAAGTCCTCCGCCGCGTCTGTCTGTTCGCGATAAACTCAAAAACTACTCCACGGATTTTCATACGGTTTTCACCAATAGATAGAGTGATTCACGAGGAAGGTTTTAAGGTATAATACATGCCCGGGCGCAGCCGGGTAGGGCTGCTAGTTTCCTTGATAAACGAGAATAACTCGCCATTTGGCGAATGCAGGGCCGTAAAACCTCTGTAAAACAATTAAATGTTAATATTGATTAGACCGCCGTGGTTCCCGGCAGAGTAGAATAGGACCACTCAGTGGCGGATTTACCAATAGGCTTAGTAGGCTGAAGCCTAGGGCGGCATATTTAGAGGGGCGGCAAATTTAGCCCAAATAATAAAAAAAAAAAAAAATTATATTTATACACATTACGTTCGTAATCCGTATATAAAAGACTAGCTGTTACCCGCGGCTACTTCACTATATCACCTACTTCACAATCATACTAATAACGGGAAAAAGTCGATGTAATGAGGACGATAGAACACATCATAAAGTAGCAATTTCTGAATAACTAAATGTAATTAATATGATTGTGAACTAAACTAACGTATTGAATTTCAATACTCAGTAGGGGCGGCAAGTTTGAATAGACTACTAGCGGCAAATTTGTAAATCCGCCGCTGGGACCACTCCAAGTCCTCCCATGGATGTCGTAAAAGGCGACTAAGGGAACACAAGCTAAACAAAGCTTTCAAACATCAAATACCTCTCCAACCCGTCTGGCCAGCGTGGAGAGTGTAGGCCAAAGGCTAATATATGGCTCTGGCAGTCAGAGAGGGTCGTGCCCCTGCAGTGGAACTAAATAAGACCTGATGATGATGATGATTGATTAGACTATTTTCATTTTAAAACTTTACTCACTTGTAGCAAAGCGCCGTTCGTCAAACTGCACGACAAATCCACCTTAGGTTTTCTCTTGTACCCTTTCGGAGGGCCTCTTTTTTTCGCTATCTCCCCATTCTTCTTATATCTAACTATCTCTCCGTTCTCCAAAGTCTTCGGTGGAGTCTGTACGGGTGTTATCGTTAACTTTGCAGGCAACGAGTAACGACTGTGCAACGATTTGACAACATTGCTTGCATTGCTCGCAGCCAGAGCTAAGGGATTTGCCAGATTTAACGGATTGTTAACGAATTTTGGTAATGCTGTGCTCGGTGATGTTGGGAAGATGGATAACGATTTTGGGGTGTTGAAAGCTGGTATTTGGTAGACTTTGAGGTTGAGAGACGGGCTGGAGAAGGTCTTGAGTCGTTTTGCCTCTGGCTCGTCATCGCTCGAGTCTGATTGGTTGGTGCTCAACGGGTCTTTGTCTGTGTTTGAAAACGGGTCCATGTGTGCATCGGTTTCTTGAACACAAAACATCTGAAAGAGAGAAAAACTGAATTATAGGTTAAGAATCTTTCAGTCTGTGCATAATACTTGTATCGCCGTGTAGTTCCCGGCAGAGTAGAATAGGACCACTACAAGTCATCCCGTGGATGTCGTAAAAAGGCGTCTAAGGAAACACAAGCTAAACAAAGCTTATTAACATCAAAGAGACCTTTCCAACCCGTCTCGCCAGCGCGGAGAGTGTAGGCCAAATCCTCTGACTACTCAGGCTAGTATATGACTCTGGTAGTACAGAGGGTCGTGCTCCTGCAGTGGAGACTAGGACCTGATGATGATGATAATACTTGTACATATATATATTTCTTGTCTTCCTCTTTTTGCTGACAAGAGGGGGGAAAGGGAATAAAAATGATGATGTGCTGGGCATACTCAGTAATAGCGCTTACACATGATCAGCTATCCATATAATGCGTGGCTTGGTTATTTAACAGCATGTTGTTGCTTTAGTAAAAGCTGTCAAAAATGTGGTTAAGGAATGTAATTCCCTAACTGATTCACTGTTTCCCGACTCTTAAAATTTAAGGATTTTCAAGGCAAGAGTAAATGACCATTGTTCGAGTTTGCATTTACCACCCTAGACTGTAGTCTAGACTGTCTACAGTAAGAATGATGGGAAGCAAAGACTCATTATTGCTTCCCATCAGGCAAGAAGAAATTTAGGCTTGGATTTAGAATCGTGCGCAGCGACAGAGGACACTCAGGTTAGTTTTTTTATGACCACCCAGAACGACTTAGGGCAGAAAAGAAGTTAGGTTCAGGTTATTTTTTTATGACCACCCGGAACGACTGAGGGCAGAAAATGACACGGGCGCACGATTCTAAATTTCAACCGAAATTTGTTTATAAACTTTGTATTTGCATGGAATTAATATTATATTTTCAAAGTGTATAATCGAAGACTGAAAGGGGTAATTTTTCCCTTCCCATAGCTCCATCTTCTACCCTTTCGTTTTTTTTTTTGGGGATAGTGCATTCAAAGTACATCTAATATGAAAAAAAAAAAACAAATCATGGATGCATAAATTCCCAATATGAGATGATTTAAAAAAATATCTGGCCATCAACTAAATACTTTAGTCACTACAAATAATGAAAGGAGCCTTTAATATGAAGTTTATAAAGTGGATTTAAAAGTAAGTAGAGTTTTAATAATTAATCTCATCATAAATCTCAAAGGTTGCTTTTTGTGTAAAGAATATTTTAGGAACTTTTGTAAGTAGTGTAGGTAGGTAGTTATTTTGTGCATAAAATTTGTATGCTGGTCATTAAATTCCACTTTTTATGAAGACATAATAATGAAGTGACTTGGATATGGTTTGGTTCACTGACCAAATAATAAGGTTATTTATGCCAAATCCATAACTGTAAAAAATATGATGTTATCTTTGGAGTTTACATAATGAATCATCAAATTTCATAGTCACGAAATTTCTAAAATTGTTGGTAGAATTAACAAATGGTGAAGTCTAAATGTATAACACTGGCTGGATTACACACTAATTAAATAAAAACATACTGGCATGAAAAGACGCTTCTGAAAAAACAAACAATACATACGATTCGGTTCGAAATTTAAAACGGACGCCGATTATCACTTTTTAAACATTAACAAAACACTTCGGACATCAAAATGGCGTGGTAATATATAAAAGTAGGTACTAAACAATAAGACGGATCTCATGGTATAACTGCACATGCCACTAAAAAGTTCCGCGTAACAATGATTTGATCTAATTACGGCTACGAAATACAAATAGTTATGACAGAATATCTTACCGTATGCACTTTATTACATGAAATATTGGTTTTAATCACTTGAATACGTCACATTAATACTGATTTTCGTGCGATCGTCTTCTTTGGACATTAAATTAAAATCGAAACATAGATTAAAGGTTATACTTGGTTAATAATAACAAGTTTTCACATAGCTCGCCGTCTATTCAACGCGGCGGCGACCCGTTAAATTACAGTCATTTATTAGCACCCCTATGTCGTTATAAAAATTAAGCCGATTTGTACTTACTTTCAATTGCGATAAGGTTGAAAATAATTTTGGTTTGTATGGAGTTTGAAAGTGATTGAAGTTGGCACTGCGCATCAGAAGCGTCATTCATTGTTTGACGGTAATAAAAGGGTTGCCAGTATTAGAACTTTAATATTCTACTACCATAGAATATAAAAAGTACACGCAATATTGAGAATCGAGTAGGGGAAAAATATCAGGGTTCTCTAAATATCTTACTTAGCTCTCGGCTCTCCGTATGGCAAATTTCCCGTGACTTCATCCGCATAATTTATAGCCTATGTCAGTCGCAGATAAAATAGCTTTCTATAGGGGAAAAGAATTTTGAAAATCTGTCGAGTAATGTCGGAGGTTATTCATCATCATCAGGTCTTTTTAAGTCTCCACTGCAGGAGCACGACCCTCTCTGTACTACCAGAGCCATACATTAGCCAGAGCATTTAGAGGAGTGTAGACCATACACTCTCCACGCTGGCCAGACCGGTTGGAGAGGTCTCTTTGATGTTTATAAGCTTTGTTTAACTAGTGTTTCCTAAGTCATATCCACGGAGAGACTTGGAATGGTCCTATTTTACTCTGCCGGGAACCACACGTGCACGTAGCCTATTCAATGCACACAAAAAATCATATCTTGTCTCTTTATAATATTAGTAGAGACAAAGACAATATAATACTGTAGAGATAATGTGATGGATGGACGGACATATATCTGTGAGCAAACCTAATGGTGCCATATACCTACGTACCTACTATTGTAATAAAAACAAATCGTACACTATGAGATGGGTCCGCATCATCAAAAACGAAAAAAATCTTCTTCCCGCACGTGGCATCTTGCGGGAAGGTCTTTTCTCCCGATATTGGTCGTTTTAAATAGACAAATAAGCTCCAAATTCTATCACAGAGTTCTATTTCTGCGCTGTATCTGCGCCGCGTGCCATATCTGTTAGTTTTACGCCTAACTCTTACTTAGCATGAGTTAAAATCCCAAGTCACAGAGATATAGATCGTTTTCAAACTTAACTTGGGAATCATATCCAAAACGCAATGGTCCATAGGGATAAGAGACCGCTGAACCACATCACTAAGATATATCCTTCATCGTCACTTACCATCAGTGATATGGGAGACAAATACATAATTCAATCACTACATATTATAAAACAAACTTCAAAACTACCGAACCGATTTTCATGCGGTTTTCTCCAATGGATAGCGTGGTTCTCGAGGAAGGTTTTAGTATATAGTTTGTTACGTTTTTGTATACATTTTTGTATATACCAACGATATTTAATGGAGGGGTCGTAAAAAAATTAGCCGTTTGGGAGCTTTCAACGAAAACGCTGTCTAAATCTAAACCCTTTGAGATATAACAAAACAATGTATGGTGGAATTGTGTATCTTATTTAGGTCTACAGAAAAGTTTGCGATAGCATATGTCTATATATTAAGGATAACATACTATATTCATTTTAATACTTTAAAAAATGGGCAATTATCAAAGATCACGCACAGGCCAAAGCCTTAGAGCTAGAAATTTGAAATTTTGCTCACGTATTCCTTTTATGACGTAAGCATCCACTAAGGAAGGATTTTTCAAAAGTCATCCCCTAAGGGGGTGAAATAGAGGATTAAAGTTTATATAAAACTTTTTATTCCTCGGACATATTTGTATGAAATTTATTTTGTTTATTTTACCGCTTTGTAGCGTCATATTTTATAATCCTTTGTCGAGCTCCGTGGCGCAGCGGTCAACACGCTAGCCTGCGACACGGGGGTCCCGGGTTCGATCCCCGGTCAGGTCAAGATGGAAAAAGATCTTTTTCATATTGACCTGGGTCTTGGATGTTTATCTATATAAGTATATATATTATAAAATATAGTATCGTTGAGTTAGTATCCTGCGACACAAGTTCACAACTTACTGTGGGGCTAGCTCAATTTGTGTGATATGTCCCTATATATTTATTTATTTATTTATTTTTATTTTTTATATTTTTTAATCCCCGCATTCCAAACCTGAAGTCACCGCGGACGAAGTCGCGGGTAACTGCTAGTACTTTATAAAAAAATACCTATGTTGCAGCCACACATGGCCCTTTGATATATTTGTTGTGTTGGGAAAAAAAAAATAAACAGTTTCAATAATAAATATAATTTTATTTCCGTCCTTCCGAGTAACAAAAAAATAACAGTAACAAAACATGAGCTACATTTTTGTTAGGTAACATTTATTATAAATCTTTATCTACATATTATAAATAGAACAAAGCGGTACCAATTTTGTACATTTGATATTTTTATATCTTATCCTATCTTATCATAACTAATCGATTCTGTAATAACACCCAATCATCAAGATGTAACAAATTCATCATCATTTTCAGAATCAGAATCAGAAATCATTTATTCCTTCGAAAATGGTCATAATCAGGTGGTACAGAACAGATAGTAGGTACTTGCACATTCTGCCAATATTTGGCGTAGGAATAATTTTTGTAGCACATATAAATATCAAGTTCTCCATTATTACTTTACACAACAATAATCAATTTTTATTACATTTCACATATCACAATAAGAATTAAATATATAGTTCGATAGTGTATAGTATTTTCATTTCATTTCATCATTATCAGGTCTTTATTAGTCTCCACTGCAGGAGCACGACCCTCTCTGTACTGCCAGAGCAGTCAGAAGATTTGGCCTACACTCTTTGTTTAGCTTGTGTTCCCTAAGACGCCTTCTACGACATCCACGGGAAGACTTGGAGTGGTCCATTTATACTCTGCCGAGAACCACACAACTCGGTTTATAATGCAGTAAGATGTATTAGTCGAGGTGTGGCACGAAGCCAAGCCAAGTGCTTATAATAAACCAATGACTGTAATAGCCAGCTTACTGCGTACAAGCATCATACAACGTTTTTCAATATATTTGCGATTAACATAAAATAAAGCAATTGTAATCGGTGTAAAGAAAAGGAAAAATATTGACGTTTCGATGCCATAATGACCGTATTAATAGCAAATGTATTGAAAGTAGTACATTTAGCCGAGTGCTTATAAAAACCCGACTATAATAGCCAGCTTACTTAGTAAGAGCATCATACGACGTTTTTTAAAAACATTTGCGATTAACATTGAGCAATTGTGATTGTTGATAAGAAAAGGGCCTAGTCCGTAAAATACATAATTACGATTCATGTTTCGATGTCATAAGATACCAAATGTATTGATAAAAAATATTATTTCCATCTACAAACCGCCTGATGTTCCGAAAACAAATCTTTAACGTGAGTAACAAAATTACAGCCTATTCCTGGACACTTATATTTCTTCACTGTCTTATAATGCTGTATCAAGTCCTTTACATTTTGAGCTGTATACTCGCAGAATGTACACTTAAACGGTCTCCCTGTACTGTGTATATTCATATGGAGTTTCAAATTCGTCATGTTATTAGACGAATAGCTACATAATGGACATTTTGTAACATCAGATGAAGCTGTAGCTTTGCAAACGTTACAATCCACACATGTGTGACAGGATCCCTTACTGCTAACCTTCTTCTGGTGCGTTTTGCTATTATTGTGCCGAGTGATACCTTTCTTTGACTTGCCGTAGTAGTCGCATAATGCACAGTGGTATTTGAGTTTCACTTTCTTCTTTTTGACTTTATTTGATGTGTTCTCTTTGGTTTTTGGCTTTGAATTGTGTCTGTAATGGAATATTAACATTAATTTTATTCATACATACAAATTATTAAGTCTTTTTCCCTTGCGGGGTAGACAGAGCCCGTTTAAGTGATCCCTTAGCCCAATCCCTTGACTGGCTTTTATGAAGAAAAGCAGCTGGTATTCTATGTTTTTCGTTTTCTCCTAAACCAGCTTTAAACCGTAGATGATTTTGCAAATTGATTTTAGTGAACTTTATAACATGAAATTGGTGTAGTTCGGTGTTATTAGTGCTCGTGCTCATGAACAATATGTCAAATAGTCAAAGTAGATATGGACTCATATAGATTTGTAACCAGAAACTCCCTCGAAGGAAAATCTGTGATTGTTACTTGTTAAAACTTTAAATACAATCGCTAAGATAATTTTTATAAGAGGTCCCCAATTAGGCTGGCATAGTCACATAAAGTCAAAGTCAAAGATTTTTATTCAAAATTGGATAATTGTATCTCTTTTTGAACGTCATATTTTTTACTTTATTATTTTTAATTTTTAATATGCAAAATCGAAAAACTACTAGCGTTTCGTAATGACCACTGGTGAGAAGAATACGCCGAAAGAAACTCAATCCAGACTGAAGTGTACTGCAGAGTCGAAAAAAAAATAGATTAAAAAAAACTGTACAACACCTATACTTTGTATATCATTAAACTGGACATTGGCAGAATCACTGACACCTCAGTGTAAGCTATAATACTATAAAGCAGAAAAAGGACAAGAGAGGCAATGCTGCTTACATATTCTGCTGTGTCTGATGATTACATGGTGGAGTATACACTAAATCCTTCGTAGATAGCTCAAGCTCCAGGGCCTCGGAGACATCAAAACATGTTGATAATGATGACAGAAGAGCCATCTTTAGTGTTCCTTCTGCAAACATGATTTTCTAAATATTACAATACTTGGTATATTATCAAAATTGAAAATATGTAATGAAAAATGAATTGTACCCTACGTAATATGTGACGAGAGAAATCAACGAGGCGATTCAAAGTCATGGTGGTGTAGTTGACACTTAGGGCGAATCCTTCGTGTGGCGAGTTCTTATTCAACACATATTTTCAATTTTAATTAATAGTATGTGCGACAAGTATTTAATGTCAGTACAATTTTTCGTCTTGAGGAACATTAAAATAGGTACCTAACAAAAAGAATGAAAGAAAATTAATCCAACCAGCAATTATTCATTTGACTAATTGACTATTTGATATGGCAGGGTCGCCATAGCATAAAATAAGTTTGTCACAGAAGGTATGGTAGGTTTGGTTGACCAAAACAGACCAAGTGAGCGGTCCTAACTTTTTTGGTCCTTGTTAATATAACGCTACTTTGTATGAACATAGTCAGCTTACAAATAAGTAATCAGCGCTTTATGTTATGAATCATATTGTGGAATAAATAGGTATTTCAATTTTGTACTATGCTCTTAAGATCAGCCCAAGGTTGAGCACTCGAAACTAAATAAATAAAAAAATAAAAAGGTTACAAAAATTATTTATATTCGTAGTATGAGGTTTACGAAACATAAAGCTGTCCAAACTAGTGCACTTAATTCGAACCTGGAGCCTTACGGTTACAGGTTAGGGTCTTTGACACCATAGGAGTCTCCATATTCAGTAATATAGCCAGCAATTAATAAAAAATCTAAATAAAATATTTACAAACATAACCTACAAAATTAAATGAAATATTATATTAGTGTTCTTGTACATACCTTATAAATAGAAGAGAAGACTAAACACAGCGTAAGATTATAATTAAATGTTGAAGTAGATCCCAAAAGATACAGAATATCCTTGTTTTCCTTACTTGTTGTTTACTTAAATGAATGAACGAAAATAGAACGAATGAAAATTTGACATTGATTTGTCAGTCATTGTCAATTTCTTCTGACGTGTTCTAAAAGATTGCCATTATTAGAAGTTCCTAAATGGTAGAAAACGAATTTATTTGGTTTTACTTAAACAGTTAATACAAGCTTTATCATCAGGTCTTTCTAGTCTCCACTGCAGGAGCACGACCCTCTCTGTACTACCAGAGCCATATACTCATGCATATACTAGCCTGAGTAGTAATACAAGCTTAATACTTATTAATTACCCTTATAACTATCAAACAGTTTTGTTCCTCCTAATAATTTTTCTGTTACAGTACAGGTGAGGAGTATCATCCCCAATTCATCCAAGCAAGAAGCACCCCAAATACCTATATCCCGTTCCCACAGTCAAACAAAGCCCTACACTTCCCTCACTTAAAAGTTGTTTCAATGGGCAGCAAGCAGAGCGTCTGAATTGATTTTTGATTGATTAGCGTCAAGCCAAACAAAAAAACGCTCACCAATCCGTCCGAATTTGGCTAACTAAACCCCCAAATAATAAAAACCCTAGGGGTAGGCTTATATCCAGCAGATGACTTTTTTCAGCTGTGATAATGATGATGATCGCTATTCTTTTGCTTCTTTTAAAAAATAGAACGATTATTATATTCTGTGTGAGAGTAGATGTGCGTTAATCTGTTGTGATTGTGGCTGAAAATGCTTCAAATTTCAGCAACAGAGATATACATGCTAGTTTTGTTTGAGCATGCTACTTACTATTGAGCATGCTTGTGCATACGACCTGTCCCCGTAGCATGGCTCCCGCGACACGGTTTATATCGCGCGATAAACTATCTAAGTACTTCTCGCACTTCAATATTGCGAAAAACAAGATGGCGATAGTCGATAAACGTTGTTGCGCGTGCCATGCTACGGGGGCAGCACACACTTGCTTAAAATAAGCATGCTTGTTTGCGGTATACTCAATGAATACCCTTCCACTACCGCCTCAGATAGCATGCTAATTTTTATCCATGGCTGCTGTTCATTGTGCTGCTATATCTAGCAGCCCCCGTAGCATGGCACGCGCGACAACGTTTATCGACTATCGCCATCTTGTTTTTCGCAATACTGAAGAGCGAGAAGTAGATAGTTTATCGCGCGATATAAACGGCGTCGCGGGAGCCATGCTACGGGGGCAGCAGTACTCTGCTATCACACGAAAGCATGCTTCTAAGTAGCATATGAAGTGATTCTTTCCATACCTTTCTTTGGTCGGCGTATATAAATTATTGATTGCATTATTATTGTCTTTGTTTTTTAGTGTTATTTTGTATTCATAATGCTATTTTGATTACTTGAATCCGCGTTGATTTTTTTCCCATATCTTATTTCTTTATTAAGAGTAAGTATCGTCTTTTTTTATTTACTTGAGATTTGTTATTAAATGGGCGTCACGCATGTTGCATGTATTTCCTCCATTTAAATAATAGTATACATAAAATGCAATATATACTTAAAACAGATTTTATTACAAAAATATAAGTACATCTTAATATATCATTTAAAAATAATTTTAATTTTGTCTAAATTACTTAGTTACGTCTATACTTAAGTACTTAGTAGTAGTTGATTTAATCAACAGGGAGAAGTGTATTAACATCACAGCATAACATTTAAAAGCTTTTACATGACATACGCGAATATAACAAAATATGAGAAAATGTGTAAAGAAATAAATATTATAATATTTAAATAAAATTATTTTAATACGGTTTTCATCGCGTTTATTACATTAAATTAATTTTATTTAAATTTGTAACAATCTCGAAAACATTAGAAAACATGAAATAAATATTAAGTGAAATTTCTCCCAGATATACAGAAAGGAATCATACTTCAATGAAAAACATACAAGGTGTAACATTTCTTAGGTACAAATAATATTTTATAAAATACGGTTTAGTTATACACCATCTTTTAGGTTGTTATTAAGAATTTTTAAAGATTAATGAAAATGCCAAAATATACATTTGTGTAAAATATAATGCCTCTGTTGATTTTTAAAAACAACAGGACGCTATTTCGGCGGCAAAAAATTTATATTTATTGAATAAATATCTATAAACTAGTCGTAAAAGTTTGGGCAAATAGCATTCTACTTTTCCAATAATTTTTAACAGAGTAACCTTCTTCTGAAAATGAATGAAAGAATTTCAATAACTAAGAAGATGCCATCTTGGCGGCAGCGGCTGCAGCGGCGGCGGCCGCCTTCTTCTTCACGGCTAGGGCCGTCCGCTGTTTTGCTTGGATCTTCGCCTTTTGACTCTTCGATAGTTTCCTCTTCTTGTTGGCTTCGTTGGATGCTGGAATGAAATAAAGATGGTTAAAGTGGAATAATGTAATTTTCAGTACGTAAAAAATTTTGTGTCTAAAAATGAAGAAGGATTGTGTGTGTGTATGTATAGTATAATATACATACACACACAGTCAATCCTTCATACAAATCATACAAAGTCTGATTCGGCGAGGATGGCAGCACAAAACAGATATGTAACGTGATCTGGCGGGCTCGGCGAGTCAGCATGGCAAGGTGGATGGCCTAGGGCGATGGTGGAGGGCGTATAGTCACCATCGGCTAGACACAACATCCGACCCCTCCTCAGTCGTAGCGGTTTTCCGTTCCACTGATAAAAGGAGAAGGACGAATGTGTGCGCCTGCGTTAGCGCGAACGTTTGCGCACCGTATTTGACCGCTTCCGTTAACGGACTCATAACCTATAATTATGAGGACGGTGTACTTACGTGCCCACAATGTGCACGAAGTTTCGCCGCAAAAATAGGCTATATAAGCCATTTGCGAGCACACGATCGCCAAAACACCGACTAGGAGTCGAAGAGGTCGCTATGGCCGAAATCGGTCGGACAGATCATCATCATCATGTATAGTATAAATTTTTTGATCTCTTAACTATAAATGTTCATGTGACGCAGTGTCAAATCTCTCGCCCAACTGGCTTCCCTGAAAACCAGCGTCATGGTGGCATACCCGCCATGGCATCACAGCTGAGGGAAACCATTTTGGTGACATATTCCGTCAAGCTGTCGTTGTTTTAATTGTTTTGTATTTTTATATGCACCAAATAAACATCTTCTATTCTATTCTTTTCTATTTCAGTTTCCCGCTGAGGATGCACCCGGGAGTATGATGATGACTGGGTGTTACGTATCGAAAACTTACATGAGTTTAACGCAGCTCGCTCAGCAGCGGTGCGCGCAAGCTCGCCGAGCGTGTTGGCGAGCGCCGAGCCGAACCGCGCGCAATCGGTGCGCGATGCTGAATGCGCACGCAGCGCTAGCGTGGCCAATCTGGAAATGTAATAATATTTTATAAGGCCTCCCCGGCTGCGCCCGAGTATTTATTAAACATATACACTTTCCTCATGAATCACTTAGCTATTGGTGAAAACCAGATGAATATCTGTGGAATAGTTTTTTAGTAAATCGCGCACAGACGCGGCGGAGGGCTTTGTTTTATAATATGTAGTGATAATATTAATGGATAATTTGGACCATGGGACCCTGGTGTGTGAAGTCTCTTGAAAGAGATCACTCCACGGCTCATAATTGCCATTGGTGACAGGATGGCTGGCTGCTTTTTTGCACGCATAAGTTTAGCGATCTAGTAAGGAAACGCAGCTAGTATTCGTGGCACCAGGCAAAATGGACAGACCCTTTGTTAAGCTTTTGTTACCTAAGTCGCCTTCTACGACATCCACGGGAAGACTTGAAGTGGTCTTATTCTACTCTGCCGCGAACCACACGGCATGTTGAGTGGGAATGAAATCATCACAGAATTCGTCATCACAGACATCGAAATCTCGATTTATTTCTATAAAAATCATGCAATTACTGTGCAAATTCCTCGAAATTCAGCCTTTTAAAGACACGTAAAGATAAGTTACCTTCCAGCCAGGTCCTGCTGTTCAGGATCCAGATCGCAGGTGAAGGTGGTGGTGTTCTTGCCCTTGCCCAACGGAATCTGGAACCAACGGGACTACTTGAAAATATTTGTTGTTTTTCATTGCTGGCAATGTACATTGTGACCACAAATGTATCAATTTATTACATTTTAATAAAGATATACTACAACATATTATATTTCAATAAAAATAGATATTTTGGGTCACTAGAAGAAATTTTTTGAGGAGTAAGGTAATTATTAGCTGCCATTCTAAAACCTTTTTTTGCGTTGAATATCTGTTACTTGCTGAATACTTTTGACGGCTTCCGAGGAGCTGGGTTCGTTCCCCGGCCAGATCATGATGGAAAACGATCTTTTTCTGATTGACCTGGGAATTGAATGTTTATCTATTACGTATCTATAATAAAATATAGCAGTATAGGTACTCACAATACACAGCTGATTCTTCCAAATATAGAAGACGCTACATTACTCTTCGTTTTATTAGCTACCCTTAGCTTGGCTCCAAGCGGCTAAAAGAAAGGATTTTATAAAAAAAAGTTGTTAGTCTTACTGTGTGTGTGGTACCTACAGGATTATTTGCAAAGAATTTATTAATTATTGCCCTTAATACTTGTTATCACAAATGACAACGTTAAAAAAGAAGATTCGATATTTGAATATTTTCACTACAATTCGATATTTGAATATTTCCCGCTAAATTGCAATTGTTTAGTTTTTGTCACTACACTGGGTTTAATTTTTATTTGCGAAACGTAAACTTACTTTTACAGACCTGGGCTCTGTCTACCCCGCAAAGGAAAAAGACGTGATAGTATGTATGTATGTAAACTTAATTAATGCATACTGTGGTTAACCTATAATTGTAAGTGCAGTTAGCTAATAGTAGATTTAATTTGTACATTTTCTTGTATGTGATATTGCTGTTCTTATGTTGGTAACCCTTAATAAATAAAATAAAAATAGAAAAATACTAATTCGATCAGGTACATTGGAATTATTGGAAATTAATAAAAAGCAAATCACCTTGAAGGTCTGCGGGCACATGCCAAAGAGGTACCTCTCCAGCGTCAGCTTCAGCTCCTCAGCGAACAGCCCCGCCGCCCCGTTGCTCTCTGCTATCTGAAACGGACAGAAAATTACATTTGAGTCAACATTTTTGTCAGAATTTAAAAAGTTATATAAAAAAAAATATTATTAGATTAAATATGTATTAATTTTTTATAGTATATTTTTTTACATGTTGTTACAGCCGTAGTTAAATACTTAAACTTTAAATAAAACGGTTAAATTAATACCTAACTAAATAATAAAGCAGCAGAGTTATAAACAACAATACGGGACATTTGGTCGTTGTCACACGAAAGGGCAGCTAAAAGGCTGGCAGCACTGCCACGTTGAATGGCAATGCTTATTCTAATTCATTGAATTATAATTTATATATACTTAATAATGACAAACTTACTATGCCGCCTCCCTCACAAAAACTGAAATAAACTGCTCCTAGCCTAAACTTGTTGTGAGTCCATTTAAGACCAGGAAGAGATACTTTAAGGCTATTAAGCTCATTTTATGGTTCAAAATATCCCTAATTTCCAAGCTAGAAGCTTTTCAAGAATAGTTGAGCATATATATATATATATATATATAATTTCTGTGTTATTTTGAAAATAACTCGGGCAAGGTTGTGAAAGCAATAAATTTTATAATAACTGCCGTAAGTCAATCGTCACATATATTTTGCCGTCATGAAACTTGTAGTTAAGTAACACGCATTGTTACACCAAATACGTTGTTGAATGATTATAAAATTTGGCACACAAAATTACGATAAGTATTAGAAAGGAGAGGATTTAGATCAGAAATAACATTTTTATCATGTTTACAACAGCGGTCATTCATTTCACAAGATATAACACAAACAAATCAAAAGAAAATAACAGAGTTATCAAAATAATGAAGGAACTTGAACACGAGGGACATAGGATAATCCCGACGTGGGCAAAAATTTTACTTCAATTTCAAAGATGCCCAGTAAAAATTGGAGTCAGGCAGGTTGTAAAAACTTTTTCCAACTCATATTAAAACATAAATGCTGTCATTATGCGGATCTTAGGATCCGCATAATCCGGACTGAAAATGGGGACAAATACCTGAAAAAGAAGTTTAAGTATTTGCCCACGCCGGTAATCAAACTCTGTGTAGTAGGTAGTTTGGCTAACGTTTCAACTATTGTGCAATGTTGGCCTTCAACTTATGGTCATCCATCTTAGTTCTGCCAATGTCACAGAATTAATAATAGTACTCCAATGTGTAGGCACACTTTGTTATGATACTTCTCATCCTTATAGTACGTAATTAGTACATATAAGTACTTAAATTGTGTTTGAAATGTAGCCTCAGCGTTTCAGCGTCATTAGTTTAATTTTTTGTTATTTTAAACCTGACATGTTACAAGTTATTACTCATCATCATCATCATCAGGTCCTTTTAGTCTCCACTGCAGGAGCACGACCCATTCTGTACTACTAGAGCCATATATTAGCCAAAGCAGTCAGAGGATTTAGCCTACACTCTCCACGCTGGCCAGACGGGTTGGAAAGATTTCTTTGATGTTTATAAGCTTTGATTAGCTTGTATTTCCTAAGTCGCCTCCTACGACATCCACGGGAAGACTTGGAGTGGTACTATTCTATTCTGCTGGGAACCACACGGCGAACTTTATTACGGGAACTTTATTACTCATAAATCACCTTAAATACTAATATTTTAAGTACCTACGCTCTGTTTACGTTATATTTGTGTTCGCGCCTTGAAAATAGCGCGTTATTTATTATTTTCATACGCCGAGCGCTGAAAATTAGTTCGTTCTAGCCTAGAACGAAACGTTGTTTAATATTATTTGCTATTTTACACCGCGTCTAAATTTACCACCAACATCGGTTTGTCGTTTGAAAAATAGGCATTTTCAAAGTGGTCATTATATATTTTAAACTTTTAAAACAAAAGAGTGAAAGATTTAGAAAAAAAAACCCGTTGTTGGTCTCAATTAACTTCTTTCAATGAAAATTGATTTGAACAGGAAAATAGTCAGTTTGATTTTGAGATAGTACATTTTCATAAACCGTTAGAATAACTTTTTTGGCTAATCTATGTTTGCTACTTGGGAACCCTTCGTGGGTGAGTCTGACTTGCACTTGGTACTATATATTTCTCAGAAAGCTTTTTTTTTTAATGGCTTTAATTTGACCCTATCATTGTTGCACGAGCTGATACAAAAAGTAATCAAAGTATCGAGCTCCGTGGCGCAGCGGTCAACACGCCTGCCTGCGACACGGAGGTCCCGGGTTCGATCCCCGGTCAGGTCAAGATGGAAAATGATCTTTTTCAGATTGACCTGGGTCTTGGATGTTTATCTATATAAGTATCTATTATAAAATATAGTATCGTTGAGTTAGTATCCTATAACACAAGTCTTACTTAAGAAATTACTTCGGGGCTGGCTTCATCTGTGTGATTTGTCCGTATATATTTATTTATTTATTAATCGAGTGACTCTTTAAACCCTATTCAACTTTTTACAGTTCAAAACCTGACAATAAACTGTTTTCTATGAAATCCTTTTGGGAAAAAACACGCGATTCGACTTAGTGTAAAACGTCAAAATATTTTTTCATTTTTCACAAAATGTATTTTTTTTTAATAATACGTAAATTCATATACTTATACGGACAAATCACGCAGATTGACCTAGCCCCAAAATAAGTTCGAGACGTGTGTTAAAATACCTAAGTTCTGTATCTCATCGGCTAGGCTAGTGTATGAAAATGCAGACTGTATCTTTACGTACATCTACAGTTTATAATAAAATTGTTAATGGCGGTTTGCGGCGAAAATCATTAAACGCACCAATTTCCGTCAAAACAATGCGGTAAAAATAATTTTGACGGACATAAAGCGTCAAGGGATGTCCGCTATTATCAGGGCATCTGGTTTTAAATTTTTTGAACATATTTACTTACGTCAAAGCAAGAAGAATAATATTTTTTAACCTTGCTTGAACCTGGTACAGGTATTGCTCTGTATGTATATACTTTCGTACATGGCAGCTTGCTGTTTTCCAGAATTAGATTTGGTTAGATGTTAGCATATCTGAGCTAAATTCTAGTGCAGTTTTGTTTAGATCTGTTATCCGATAGACTACGTTATTTTCAATCTATAATGAAAACAAACAATGTAAGATGTAACAAGTAATAATTAAAAAAATTAAACTGGCTTCAACTGAAACTGAGACTGAAACACACGTCTAAAATCTTCTTCTCTTTCATACAATTAGTTTTTTTTTTCACGAAGATAAAACAGTTTCTTTCATGCCGGAACCGGAAGTTTAGTAAACTTCTTTGAAAGCATAGTAGATTTTGACAGGAAAGAGTAGCAACATTTTTTTGGCGGAAATTCACTTTTCATTCATTCAATTAGTGCAAACTTTTTGAAAGTTTGAACGGGAGAATTTTCCTGTGATATTTTCTTCCGCGTAAATTATCGTGTAGGGTCGTGCTCCTACAGAGGAGACTAACAAAGACCTGATGATGATGATCATGATAGTGATAATGTTAATAAAACCTGTCCGATACTTATAGAGGTAACTCTACCCGTCAATATGACAACTTTTCGTATGCTAAAAAAATTCGAAGAAATTTACGAGTATGTTAATTCATACTCGCAAATTGCCCGGCTTGCAGAACACTTTTGTATAGGAATGTATTTTTTATTTTCGAATTTCCAGTATTTGTTCCTTTGGAATATTGTCTTTGCTTTGGAGAAGTTATTCATATTGACGTTTTGAGTCGCCCCTAAGGTCGGACAGGGTTTTATTAGCATACTTACTAGCTGTTACCCGCGGCTTCGCCCGCGTGATATATCGCCTATGGTCTTTGAAAAATTTACAGCTGTAGCATATCTTATGAAATTCTCAAACAATCCAAACATTAAGATGTTGTAGTCATAAAATATTTTAGACACGGAAAAATTGCTTGTCGTAATAAAATAAGCGTTCGTAAAATGTTTGTAGCAACTGTGCGATCTCAAGATTTCAATGATGCCTACATACATAATATCATGTCTTTTTCCCTTGCGGGGTAGACAGAGCCCAGCCAGCCAGTATTTACTAACTCGGTCGATAGGTGTTGATGCCTATGAATTTAGGTTTTAGTGTTACAATACGGTTTTTGTATTTGAAACAAAAAGTTCGAGCAAGCAAAACCCGCATTGTAAAAGTAAATCCTAGATTGATAGGCATCGAGCGAGACCTGTTATCCGAGTTAGTAAATAGGGGGGCAGGTCTATAAAACCTATAAACGCCATGTTTAGTATGTTAGTGGGCTTTTAGGTGGAGAACGGAAACAAAATAGTTATAAAATAGTTACGGGTTGCTAGCCACATCGCCGATTGACATGTTTACTTACGCCCATTCCCTCGATCGGCTTCACGACTTGCGCGGGCAGTTTAGCTGGTTCATTCTAAGTTTGTCTTTTCTCCCAGACTCCCAGACCAGCATGGTAGCTTTCAATGATGATTTTTTAAATATGTGCTTATATCTAAAGCACGTAGTATTGGCCCAAGGCTATATCTACCCCGTCGAGGATAAAGACATGGTAAGTAGGTATGTATGTATTCTCTACATATTTCATAACTAGCTGTGCCCCCGACTTTGTCCGTGTGGAAAAGAATAGTCTAGTCGTTTTTAGGGTTCCGTACAAAAGTTGAAAAACGGAACCCTTATACGATCACTCGAGCGTCTGTCTGTCCGTCCGTCCGTCTGTCACAGCCACTTTTTTAGGCCACAGACTAATAAATTGTTGTCTTTTAGTTTTCGTTTTGTAGTCGTTAAGCTACTTATGTCAAATATTTTTAGGCATGCCTTAAGATGTCAGATGATGTCTGGTGTCAGATTTCTCAACCTGCAGGTTGCGAAATCTGACACCAGTGTTGGCCACTTACACACAAGAAAAACAACAAAAACGATAAATTATTACTTCGTAACGAAGGAAGTCTAGAGCCTGAGCAAGGCTCTAGACTATCTGTATACCAAATTTTTTTTATATCGGTTCAGTAGTTTTTGCGTGAAAGCAAGACAGACAGACAGACAGAGTTACTTTCGCATTTATAACGACGAGACGAGCTCCGTGGCGCAGTGGTCACTACGTCAGCTTGTGACACGGGGGTCCCGGGTTCGGTTCCCGGTCAGGTCATGATGGGAAAACGATCTTTTTCAGATTGACCTGGGTCTTGGATGTTTATCTATATAAGTATCTATTATAAAATATAGTATCGTTGAGTTAGTATCCCATAACACAAGTCTAGAACTTACTTTGGGGCTAGCCAATCTGTGTGTTTTCTCCGTATATTGTATTTACATTTATAATAAGTAATATAGCAGCCCTACCCGACTGTGCCTGGGCATGAATTATACTCAAAAACCTTCCTCATGAATCACTTTGTCTTTTGGTGAAAACAACATGAAAATTCGTTTTGTTTTTGTATGTCATTGGACGGCACACGAGCAAGCGGTAAGTTATCACCGCTGCCCATGGTCAAAGACAATATAACTTATATTATATTGTCTTTGCCACTGCAACACCAGGGGTGCCACAGGAGCGTTGCTGGCCTTTTATTTTTCCCTCCCCAGAGGGGTCTCCGTGCAATAAGGTAGTTTTTAGGGTTCCGTACAAAAATTGAAAAACGGAACCCTTATAGGATCAGATTACTCGTGCGTCTGTCTGTCCGTCCGTCTGTCACAGCCGATTTTTTCCGAATCCACTGAACCAAATTAGGTGAAATTTGGTAAGATGGTGTAATCCTATGACCCAAACACGGATGTGTAAGGAGTAAATAAAGTTTTTTTTTTTAATAAGGGTCATTTTCACCCCACTTTGTAATTGGGCCCCCCCAATTACAAAATTGTAAAAGAAAGTTTTGCAAACCTTACTGTGTCATATATCAAATGAAAGGGCTGATTATGAGGATCTCAAAAATATTATTTTTTTTGTTCGGGTAATATCAATACTTTTGATTTTATTCACGAAAGAAGGCAAAAATTGACCATCCCCCCCCCCCCCCCCCTAATCTTCGAAACTACTGGGCCGAAAATTATGAAAAATTACAAAATGTAGTTCATTCCTTGAAGATTACAGGAAAAATAATAAGAATTCTATCACTCGAAAATAAAGTGGTAAACTCACTATAATAAGTTTAACTAGGGAAATAGTTCACTAAAACACCACTAGATAGCGCTAGTCAATTGAATAAAACATTTTTGCACATTGTGTGTGTGTTCACGAAGCATATTGTACGGAACCCTCATTGCGCGAGTTTGACTCACACTTGGCCGGTTTTTTTAAGTTTATCGCGTACAGACAGACGCGGCGGAGGACTTTGTTTTATAATATGTAGTGATTTTAGTGATATTAGTTAGATTTATATACGCACGGCTTGGCTTGGCACAGCTTTGAACTTTCACTAGCAATAGATTTGGTTTGATATTGATTTCAGATATTTTGCCAATTACATTACTCGTAGCGATTATATGTGTCATAAATACCTTAATATTGAATTATACATAAGCTTCATGTATAATTAACATTTTACAGTCCAAAATAGTTTTTTTTCAAAATTTAGAGTTGTAGTATGGGCATGTGATGAGGAGGGAAGAAAGTCATATCGCAAGAAAGGTTTTGAGGTAGATTTGAAAGTGGATGGTACGCGGAACAGAGGGAGACCTAAGAAACGATGGATCGATTGTCTCAAGGAGAGTATGAACAGCCCCTTTATTTACTAACTCGGATGACAGGTGTCGATGCCTATCAATCTAGAATTTACAGTTACAATGCGGGTTTTGCTAGCTCGAAATTTTTATTTGGAATACAAAAACCGCATTGTAACAGCAAATCCTAAATTGATAGGCATCGACACCTGTCATCCGAGTTAGTAAATACGGGCTGGTAAGGAGTGACAAGGAGTTTTTGGTGGGAAGTCAAGGGGTTCAGTTGTCGTTTGCCGTATACAATTTTGCAAATTGATTTAAGTGGACTTTATAATATGAAATAGGTGTAGTTTGGTGTTATAAATGCTCGTGCTCGAGAACAATTTGTGAAATAGTTAAAGTAGACTGTTAAATGGACTCGTATAGATTTGTCGCCAAAATCTCCCACGAGGCTGCCAAAGAACATACGCCATCTTTGATGCCACATACCGTACAACACCGATACTTAGTATCCTTCGACGGAGGCCGTGTTGCTCGAAGTTAGTATCTCATTATACTGGACATTGGCAGAATCACTGAAATCTCGATGGAAGCCATAATTAAAAAGAAGAAAGAATGAAGGATTGACAAAGGCAATGGTGGATGACAGATCAAGGTGGAGAGAGCTGACATACTGTGCCGACATGGGTGTGGGATAAGGTAAAGGAAGAAGAAGAAGAAGTTGTAGTGACAGTATTTCGTTTCTTGCCTGATGGGACGGCAACAATGGGTTCTTGGCAGGTAAGGAGTGACAAAGGCTACGGTGGATGACGGATCAAGGTGGAGAGAGCTTACATACTGTGCCAACCCCACATAAAAAAGTGGGATAAAGTTCTGTGTTCTGTGGGATAAAGGCAAACTCAAATAAGCTAGACAAGACTATCGGTATTATCCAGCTAAAAGAACAGTGCTAGTTTAATCAGAATCGGTTCAGTACTTTCAGAGATAGTAATAGTAGAGATAGGGAGTAAGTGTGTTTCGATCATTCATAAGGAAAAATTAAAGTCAGTTTTTTTTTTTTAATATCTACTTGTTGTCTATGGCGAACATAAATAAAAAAAAAATCGAAAGTATTCCTACTTATAAGGTAGCGAATATCGCTTAAATCTAAAAACTATTGTAAATAAATTTGACTGTTTATTATTATTATTACTTCCTACCACAGAAGACTCTGACTTGTGGTACGAAGAATATAACTGTCTCTATCATCATCATCATTTCGTGAAGGTGACACGGTCTCTCGACCATGCACACCCTGGTGTCAGAGTTCTTCGTCGGAGATGGAAAACGGAATGAAAATAGTGATGAGTTGCTAGCCGCATCGCCTATTGACATGATTCTTGACGATTTACGATCTGCGCGGGAAGAGAAGCAGGTGGTAAATTGTATAATAAAAACGTATGTTTTTCTTTTCGGTTTTCGGTCTGGGAAGATCAGCATGGAGCATTATTATTTACCTATTTAGCGATGGTAAGTACTTAGTTTGACGTAAATCAAAAACAATTGCAAATTAATTTGCCTGTTTATAATTAATATTATTTCTTACCACAATGGACGTCAGAGCATATAACTGTCTCTATAAAGTGTAATAAACACAAGGCCAGCGGCGAAAATATCTGGAGTGTTGACAGGAATAACTTATGTGCGCCTACGCATTTGCGAGATGTTATTGTATTGTCATGAAAACAGAGGTTTTCGTCAACGGCCCTTTATCTACTCATCATCTTCTTCCACTGCCAAAATCTGCCTTTATTTATTACGGTACAGAGGACGCGTCAATTGAGCTTGAATTTGTGGCCCCAAACTTTATGGTTTTACCACAGAACTATATCAAGAATCTTTAATATCACTACAATATTTATATAAGGTGTCATTTCATCACACACAACATTCAATATGAGAGGTATGAACATAATTTTTTTTTAGATCTATGGGTTTGAATGTAGCTGTGTTTCATCATAATTTTATTTTATTTTTACTGTCTAAGCAGGAAATCTATGTGCAGTGGGCGTGAGCAATTTTAGCGATCACTTTTTGTTTTTTTTTTTAAATGGCGGAAATGGGTTCTTTCTATGTCGATTTGGTAGGACGTCCTCGCGATTCGCGAGATCTACAGATAAATATTGTAGGTGTGCGAGCAAGCGCGAAACTCGTACTCAAAATTCTTTATTGCTTATCTGTGTAAAATGTAACTGGTACAATACTTAACAGTTTGCCACCACCTACCTTACCTCCACCACTCTACGTGTTTTTAAACCAAAGTCTTCGTCTCTGTTTCAGTTTGGGTAAAAAAATTTCTTGGTCTGTCCGGCTGTTCCACTCTACAAAGTCGTATTCCTCAACTGATTCTCGTGAAAGGGGTTTGGGTAATTTTGTATGAGCCTTGGCATGATTTTTTTTTTCAGCGACCACTAATATAACTAGTATTTTTAATTAGCCTTATAGTTGAGAATAACAATATACAAAACATTATTGATGTAAACTATATCGGAGCCGAAATATCAAATATCAAAATAAGACAAATAATAAGTAAGTCGTCTATATAGATGTAATATTTTTTAACAAAAATGATTTGATTAAAGCGTATAGTATGTCGTTATGGATAGGAATCTAGACTAATATTTTATAGAGGAAAGATTTGTTTGTTTGTTTGTAATGGGTAATCTCAGAAACGACTGAACTGATTTAAAAAATTCTTTCACCATTCGAAAGCTACATTATCCCGGAGTGAAATAGGCTATGTAGGTACCACGAGCGAAGCCGGGGCGGACTGCTAGTGATAAATAAAATGCAACAGATACACACAAACAAATCATTTATTATAGGCACATACAATATCAATATGAATATATTACATTATTATTAGTTTACAAGATTAGTTATTTTCCGATTTATACAATTTAGTTATTTTCCGGTTCATCGTAAACTTCATTTTCTTGATCATGTCGTATTATTGTGTCTAAAAACTGAGCTGGGGGAGATAGATTATCTTGGTATCTACCCCATCCCAAATACCATATAATGGACATTACATGCGAGCAACAGCCTAGAGTCCGTTTTCCGACAACACATGAGCAATAATGGCCCAATATTGCGCTGCTTCCTTCTAGTTCCCTTTCTAATAAAATATAAACATAATAAATTCTGCTTGTCACGTGTCTTGATTGAATTTTTCCTCTAAGTAGCCATGGATTCCGACAATCCAAATTCTGCTCTCTAAAATCTTCTATGTGGGGCTCCTTATATATTTCAATTATATACGAACCATTTTTTACATGCTCCCCGTAATAACTGCGGGCTTGGAGAATTTGATACGTTCCCAACGCATATATAATAAGCTCGTCCATACTTAATATTGGGAAATCATTAAAATCTAATAAAGCCGCATCAATAGACTGAAAACGAGCCCATCTACGATTGAGATTATTTTCTATAACATATTCACTTAACCTGTTTCTGTCACCATCACATTGAATTATTTTGTTTACGATTTCGTTCACCAAGCGGTGGTCGGTTAGGGGTTTGCCAAAAGCATTTAATAATGCCGCAGCAATTTTTATCTCGTCGAAAAGATGCCTTGCAGCTACATTAAAGTATTGGTGACGTAATTGGCGAAACTGATTTTTTAATCTGCCATTTACTGTTTCTACAACCCAACGGCAAATAGTAACTTTCCTAGAATCATTTGCTTGTCGCACACTTAACTGACTTTCATTTACGTCTTTGGAGGCTGGCATGTACGTTTTGTATCCATATGACTCCACTTCATCAATGCAATCTCTGAAGCCTCTATCTAAAATGAGTACATCATTTTCACGAAAACACCAATGAAATGTATCAGTTTCACTACTCATAATCTCAGACAAAATACGAGCATCTGAAGTAGTAGCTTCATATAAACCATAAATATCAACTATATGACCATCAGGGCATACTACTAAAAAGGGTTTTAGTAAATGACGAAACTTGTGCAGACTATAGGATTTTCTTTGAAAGTAATAGTTGCTGCTTTTTTGTAAATATATATAAGTCCCGTCTAATATAATTATGGCTCTACGTTCACTCAGAGGAGCATTTGGATTTCCAAATAATACATTTGGGATAGTCAGACAACGTGATATGACTTCTTCTCTTGTAATATGATCATAGCCTAAATTCTGTGGCACAAACTCTGTCATTAATTCTTGTCTCACTTCTCGCATTATTTTTTCAAAAGTTTTTCTTGTCATTTTGAATACGCTAGAAAGTCGTTGATTTGATTCACCGGTGTGAAGTTTTGCAAGAACTGTTGCAAGGGCTGTTTTAGCCTTTTTGTGATGTTGTGTGATACTTGGGGTTGCTTCAAGAATTCGCATAAAGTTTTCCTTAGAGAAACCAATGTAATAATGAAAGACTCCATTATTAATGGAAGAAAGTCTCTCAAAATCTAAAAAATTACTACGATTTCTTAAAATATCCATCATGTCTTTCACTTGCTTCGACGAGAAACTTGCAATTACACGACGTGTTCTTGTTTCAATATCTTGAAACCCTGAATCTGAATGCTCTCTACATACACGTGTACCCCGTGGAAGGTAAAATCCTTTATTTTGAAGAATTGTGGTTCTTATGTCAACATGAATTCGTTGAAGATTGGTGTTGGTGCAATCAGCAAAAATACATAACTGTGTATTAAGTGGTGCTCTGGAATATCCAGGAACTTCAATCGTTTGCGGTCTACTAACTTGCACTTGTTGGTCTCGCATATTTTCATTAATAATAAGATCTGATTCAGATTCCTCTGTATTGCCTCCTTGCGATGAATCATGCTCTAATACTTGATCATCTGCATGTTGTTCAAGTAGGTCTGGTGCAACTTCTGCTTGTTGATCTCTTGAGACATAGCGCTGAGCTCGAAAAAAGCATGGTCGACATATCCGTTCATCGCCACCAAACTGTAAAATACAAAATATAGGCTTAATCAATATATTTGTATACGTATTAGCTCCATATATAGGTAAAAAATAATTAAAACACATCGTAGTACCTAGATAAATCTAACTGGGTAAATTGATTTAATTATTTATTTTTTAGTAAATATGAAATCATTTCCTCTTTTACTTGACTTACGAACATATAGCAAGTCTCAAACATATAGTAATCACTAAAAAAAGTGGCACGTACTGCATCTTATTGCATTTATGCCGGTTTGGGAGCAAGCGGAAGAAACACAAGTACTAATCTTCTTTGACACTCAAAAGATAATCAAGGTAAAGGGGAAAATATAACCAGTGGCCAGTTTTCAATAAGTTAGGAATGGCTTTGTGATGAGTGAGATCGCTTTAAGATATGTACTTCAAACAAAATATAATTGACACTGGGATATTGTACCTACATGAAATAATGTTTGACACAACAGTCCCTGAGTTTATCACGTTTTAACAAACCAACTGTTTTTTAATATTAGTGTAAATAAGAAAGTTAAACAATTAATAATTATATAAGAAATGTCATCACTTACCTCAAGAATGTTAATAACTTCAATGCAGTATGCCATTAAACATGGGTTTTGCTCCATCAGTTGAGCCGTTAACACCATAGATCTCCTGCGAGTGCCGCCAATGCGGTTCAAACTTCGATGGCAGCCAACACACGATGCTCTATCTGCATCCATATTGTTTTAAAGTCCAAATCACTACAGCAAACTCTTAGTCCAGTTAGTAATGCCAGGTCACAAAATAAGATAATAAAGAGAGAGTCCAAAAACAAAGCAAAGGTCGTGGTAATCAAAAGTATATAACGCACTTGCACACACTCAACACAAAGGTTAAACGGGAAGTGAATCCTGCCTGCGCCTGCACCTCTTTCCTTCACCCCTCCACTCCACCCTGCTCGATTTTCAAAGCCTAACCGAGTCAGGTAAATGAACCCTGCGCTGTGATTGGATGAACGCGACCGGTAGCGGGCCTTTCAACTTTCTAGGAACTTCCCATTGTTTGTTTACTTAACGCACTAAAAGTTATGAATCACATTCACCCTCGGTCTTTTGTTATAGAAAATTCTCTAATCCACATCTGACATATCAGTTACCTTCGAATGGCTTAAAAAATCTGTGTGTGAGACTTATCATGTCTTCCGTGTCATTTTATGCCATATGAAACAATTTTTTCGTAAAAATATATAAGTACACATGCATGAGTGCCTGAAGTAGGATATCATCAAATTCTGCGTAATAAAAATAATATATTAATGTTTGTTGTATTAATTATGAATGTCGCATACCCCACTGTAACTGTTTTTATTTTATATATAAATAATATAAATCATAGAATCAAGTAATATTTACACGAAAAAATAATAAAATAAAGATCCTGTTTTGTCTATCTAGACGACATTATTGTAATTTATTTTTTAATTATGAATGCCGATATCTCGGCTCCGATACACTGTAGACAGAAACGGCCATAGATGAAAATAAACATCTTAATATGATCTTTCGAATGAGTAAACTTTGAACGGTGGTCGCAAATTTTGAAAATCAGGCCACTTTTACCCAATGCCCTTTTGCGAGCAGCTTCTTTCTTTCTTTTTTTCTTTCTTTAGGTTTACGGCTCCATCGTTTTTAGCTTAAACGATGATTTTTGCCAATGTCAAATTTAACAATAACACGCACGCAATAACAATATCAAAGTAGGAACATAAAAAAAAAATTTGGAATTAATAGTAATGGGTTTCCCATATTTATACTCTAAGGGTTTCCCAAAACAAAATAAAGTTAAAACCGAGTATTTGTTATAATAACGTTAGAAATTAAATGACCGGTAAAATATAGAAATACATGGTATGGTATGGTATGATAGGTATGGAACAAAAGTGGGCAGAAAATAATAATTAAATAGAATTGTTTACTTTTTGGGTTCTTTTTGGAAGATTATTTTTTTTCTGTTTCTTTATAAATTGAGTACCTAATAAAGTTTTTGACATAACTGCGTTAGATCACAGATTCCAATATATCAAACGTCTTATAGTGCGTTTTTGTCCGGCCAATTGCTATGGGATTGGATTTTTGTACTAAATCTCAGGAGCCCGATGGTCCAGTGGGTGTGAGCTCTATGAGCGCTTACGTATGTTAAGCAACCCCTGGTGCAGTCCCTACTTGGATGGGTGACCGCAAGTGGCATAAAAATATCTCGAGCTCCCCCGTGCTTCGGAAGGCACGTTAAGCCGTTGGTCCCGGCTGTCATCGCTGATGGCAGTCGTTAAGCTATGTCAGATGCCTTAAGGCAGCTTGAAAAATCTGACACCAGTGTTGGCCACTTACACATACGAAAAACAAACAACAAACAACTAAATCTCATATTTGTATACTGTTTTCAACAGTTAGATAGGCAGATTTTTTTGTAATATTCCACCTGTATCATACCCTATTTTATACGAATAAATGATTGATTGATTGATAAGAGTCCAATGCGATCAAAACTTCGTTATGTATATCAAAATAATCGCAAGGTCTGCTCACAAAGCCAGCTATAAATGAAGACATGTATCAATTCGTTGACATAAACCATGCGCCGACGAGCGTATCAGAGCCATGTCAATAAAGTAATCCATACGTCAACAGTTGGCCAACTTCCAATTCTTGGCTGCAGCACTTTAAATGAAAACTGATTTCATATTTTGAAGGAGTTTTGCTTCCATGTTAATCTGGGACTAAAAAAAACTACTGGCCAAGTGTTATATAGTCGAATTCACAATAACTAAGGTCAGGGGTGTAATTGTCAAGTGCTTGTCCAGTGGTTGAATGAAATTGTCGAGTTGTCGAGCTCCGTGGCACAGCGGTCAACACGCTAGCCTGCGACACGGGGGTCCCAGGTTCGATCCCCGGTCAGGTCATGATGGAAAAAGATCTTTTTCATATTGACCTGGGTCTTGGATGTTTATCTATATAAGTATATATTATAAAATATAGTATCGTTGAGTTAGTATCCTGCGACACAAGTTCACAACTTACTGTGGGGCTAGCTCAATACGTGTGATATGTCCCTATATATATTTATTTATTTATTATTTAATTATGGCCGGGTCCGGTCTCCCGAGCTGCTACTTTCTCATCCCCAAGCAAATAGCAGACCAAATACCAAATACCTCTATCCCGTTCCCCCAGCTGTGAATATTTGTGAACGCCAAGTTATGAAAGCCAAGTCGTGAACTTATGTCGTAAGATACTAATGCAATCAATAGGTATACTATATTCCTTAATGGATAGGTACTTAAAGGAGCTAAAAATCCAAAACCCCGGCCAATCTGAGTTACCTATACATGGCGAAATTTTGATCGTTGGACCCTTAACGGGGTGATTCAGCCCGTCGATATGAACCATTTTTCCTATGGGACCAATGCTGGAAACCCAAATTTTATTTCAACATTTTCATACAAAAGTGTTCAGCCGCCCGGGCAATTTGTATAGGAATGTCGAAATTTTTTTCGAGTTTACAGCATTTGTCCCATAGGAAAAGCTGTTTATATTGACAGGCTGAATCACCCCTTTAATGGTCCGGAACGATAAAAATTTCGCCATGTATATATCGACTTACAGTCGAAACTACTGTACCTACCTAGAAGTTCCTTCATAATGCAAATGAGCACTAAGAAAGGATTTTTAGAAATTCAACCCCTAAGGGGGTGAAGTTTAACGCGAAGTCGCGGGAAAATTCCGACGAACGAAAAAACGAGCTCTGTGGCGCAGCGATCAACACGCCAGGCTGCGACACGGATGGTCCCGGGTTCGATCCCCGGTCAGGTCAAGATGAAAAACGATCTTTTTCAGATTGACTTGGGTCTTCGATGTTTATCTATATATGTATTTGTTATAAAATATAGTATCGTTGAGTTAGTATCCCATAACACAAGTCTCGAACTTACTTTGGGGCTAGCTCAATCTGTGTGATTTGTCCGTATATATTTATTTATTTATAATTGCTAATTTAATCATGTATCATCAGTATAGTTTGTGTAGAATCAGTATCATATCTTAGCGCACGTGGCTCACCGATCAATTACCGTTTATTTTAGTAGAACTTGACATCAAAATTGAAGCAAATGCGCGAGATTAACTGAATAGAAACAGGCATACAAAATGAACAGCTGCCAAGCTTATAGAATTTCTAAAGCAGTCAATTTTATGGGACCCTTAATAAAAATGCGTTGTCTGGCTGACATAGACTAAATTTATTTCTTTTTATTTTAATACAGTTCAACACTCCTACCTATTAAAATAATCCAAATTTTTGTATAACAAATCAAAAAGTGAACTACTTTAATACAGTATTGTAAACACCCAGCTTAGAAACAAAACTATGATGCTTAACCGAGTTTACACCCTTCGTTAAAATATCAGCAGGCATCTCTGATGTGGACAAATACAAAATTTGGATTATTTTAATAGGTAGGTGTGTTGAACTGTATTAAAATAAAAAAAATAAATTAAGTCTATGTCAGCCAGACAACGCATTTTTATTAACCCTATGATCACGAGTTGACAAATTGGTTGAATGAAAGATGTTTTTACAATGTATACAAGAATTTCTTAACTTTAAGTAAACTTTGACGATATGATACTATTTTCATTGCATGTTGTTTTAATTAATTATTTTTAATTTTTCACTATAATTTTTTTATATAAATTATGTTCTATGACGTAGATTTTACATTTAAATAATTTGCACGCCTGTACATGCAGGCTGAATACTTAGACTCACCAATTTTATGAAGAACTGTATGTGATGTATTCATGCAAATAAATGATTCATTGAATGAGACTTCGATGTCTGTCTGTCACCAGGCTGTATCTCATAATAAAATAAATATTTAAAAACAAGTTTTTGCTCGATGCTTAGTCAAACGTTATATAGAAAATTGGTACGAAACCCTTCGTGCGCGTGTCCCACTCCCACTTGGCTGATTTTTTTGTTTACGAACTTAAGTGATTGTTTGTTTTGTTTTTCGTGTGTGTAAGTGGCCAACACTGGTGTCAGATTTTTCAAGCTGCCTTAAGGCATCTGACATAGCTTAACGACTGCCATCAACGATGACAGCCGGGACCAACGGCTTAACGTGCCTTCCGAAGCACGGAGGAGCTCGAGATATTTTTATGCCACTTGCGGTCACCCATCCAAGTAGGGACTGAACCAGGGGTTGCTTAACATACGTAAGCGCTCATAGAGCTCACACCCACTGGACCATCGGGCTCCTCCTTAAGTGATAAAGTTATGGAACGATCTCTGGTTGATCCTGACGTGGTTTGGTTTTCCCAAGAGACTACAACATGGGGTTCTTTAAAACGGCGTGAAATTCGGCCCTTCGCGGGCCATCAGGCATATGAGAGTTTGCTGTCTCTCCAAGCCTTGCGCACCCAGGCAACGCCCAAAGCCGAGGTTCGTCCCTCCTGGGGACTTGATGATGTTTGCCTTACAGGTTGAGGGCACTCTGCTCTCACCTCAAAAAGTCCGGTGACGTAGCGAAACAAGATATCAGAATTATAGCGAAAGCTCATTTGGAGGTAGCTACATAGACCATTCAAAAAAAAACCGGCCAAGTGCGTGTCGGGCCACGCGCAGTGTAGGGTTCCGTAGTTGCGAATGACAAGTTTGAGTTCACACTGTTCACACTCGCACCTCACAGTTTAACGACCAAAAACATCTAACAATGAAAATTGTATGGAATTTTACATTTTCGAATACATTTTATAAGTTGTTTGCCTATAACTTTTTAGTTTGTGCTTAGTACACAGCTCTGGTAGTTTTCCTTTCAACTTCAGTATATTATACTACTGCTGTAATTTTTTTCACGTATCCATATATAACCGTTTAGCAGATAGAGGGGGGGCGGGGGACACGTACCTCTAACAAAAATTTGCACTTAAAAACCAAATATTTCGGAAACGGATCCCTAAATCGAAAAATGGTATTCTCAACCTTACAGTAATTTTTAAAGACCTATTTACCGATACCCCACACGATGGGTAAGTAGAGAAAAAAAATTACTCTCCCACTTTACTTGTATGGGAGCAACCTAAAAAAAATTTTTTTTTTTATTTTGTTTCTACCCCTTTTTTGCTATATTTATTATATATATCCATACCAAATTACAGCTTTCTAGTACTTATAGTCTCTGCGTAAAACCGCGGACGGACAGACAGACAGACAGACATGGCGAAACTATAAGGGTTCCTAGTTTACTACGGAACCCTAAAAAGGGCGTGAAAACATTTCTTTAAGGTCGGCAACGCGCGAGTGGCACCCATGGTGATGCAGGACTTGCAGGCGTCCATAGTTCATAGGCTCCGGTAACCCCTTTCCATCAGGTGGGCCGTATGCCTGTTTGCCTACTTAGTTGTATAAAAAAGGTGGTACCAACGGAACATTTTTGCTAAGGCGCGTCTGTTCGTTGGTTTGTCACAAGCCTGTTTCCCTAAAACCCATTATTAGTTACATAAAGTACTATTATTATTTATTTTACTATATTTGCCACTTCATGCATAATATTAATCTGGTTTTCATTATTTACAATGCATAAGTGCAGTATGTTATAATAAATATAGTCACTATACAGATGGCGCTGAGACAGTCATTAAATTCGCGCCATTATTATTTTATGAGAATGAATAACGAGGTTTCATTATGGCGCGTGCGCAGGGTTGTCATCATTTCTAAAAACTAAAATTATCTTAATTATTTAGTATAGTTTTTGTTTTTTTATACCTAGCATATAATCATCATCATCAGGTATTATTCAGTCTCTACTGCAGGAGCACGACCCTCTCTGTACTACCAGAGCCATATACATGGCGAAATTTTGATCGTTCCGGACCATTAAAGGGGTGATTCAGCCTGTCAATATAAACAACTTTTCCTATGGGACAAATGCTGTAACTCGAAAAAAAATTCGACATTCCTATACAAATTGCCCGGGCGGCTGAACACTTTTGTATGAAAATGTCGAAATTTGAGTTTCCAGCATTGGTCCCATAGGAAAAATGCTTCATATCGACGGGCTGAATCACCCCTTTAAGGGTCCAGAATGATCAAAATTTCGCCATGTATATTAGCCAGAGCAGTCAGAGGATTTGGCCTACACTCTCCACGCTAGCCAGATAGGTTGGAGATGTCTCTTCATTGTTATAAACAATTTTGTTTAATTTTAAGTTTAGAAAACTAAAAACTCAAACTCAAATATTGTATTTATCTTAAACTATGCAAAATGTATGGATTTAAATTATATGAAATAAATATATTTTTTTTAAACATCATTTTGTGAAAGTCAATTTTCATTACAATTTGTTCACAACGTTATATTGAAGTTGAAGTCTTTATTAAGATACTAGCAGCTCTACCCGGCTGCGCCCGGGCATGTATTATACCTTAAAACCTTCCTCGTGAATCACTCTATCTATTGGTGAAAACCGTATGAAAATCCGTGGAGTAGTTTTTGAGTTTATCGCGAACAGACAGACAGACAGACAGACAGACAGACAGACGCGGCGGAGGACTTTGTTTTATAATATGTAGTGATAGTGATAACTTGTAGCTAAGTTAAGGGCAATCATTTTATGCAAAATCTAAATCTTGTTTACATTATTTACAATGCTTAGGTGCAGTTTGTTATGATAAATATCTCAATAAATATAGTCACTATACAAATGGCGCTGAGATATTCGTGGCATTATTATTTTATGAGGATGAATAACGAGGTTTCATTAATGGCGCGTGCGCAGGGTTGTCAAATTTCGAAAAATATATTCTAATTTAATTTGTTTATTTAAGTTTTTATACCTAGCCTAGTACTTGAAGTCCACCATGGCGTCGCCCGTGGTACATCCTAGTCTATGGTACTAGGGAATTACGTACATATCCCACAGTATAAGCATTTCTGAAATCGGTCCAGGAGCTCCTGATAATAGCGCGTTCAACCAACCAAACAAACTCTTTAGCTTTATATTATTATTAATTATATTACAATACATAGTCGTGTGGTTCCCGGCAGAGTAGAGTAGAACCACTCCAAGTCTTCCCGTGGATGTCGTAGAAGTCGACTAAGGAAACAAAAGCTAAGCAAAGCTACAAACATCAAAGAGACCTCTATGCGCGAGATTAACAGAATAGAAACAGGATTTTAGACAAATAGTCTTATAATAATGTATAGATAATTAATGGTACGAAACCTCTCCAACCCGTCTGGCCAGCGTGGAGAGTGTAGGCCAAATACTCTGACTGCCCTGGCTAATATATGGCTCTGGTAGTACAGAGAGGGTCGTGCTCCTGAATTGGAGACTAACAAAGACCTGTTGATGATGATGATGATATTACATAGTATAGATAATAATGTATACATATAATTATTGCTATCTTAGGAACGAAGACTTTCTTAATAAAATAATCACAATCGTTGTAATTGTTGTTGTGTTGTTTAACCTCTAGTACACATGTTGACAAGAACTAAATGATTATTGATATGATCCTTATTCATATACTCCACTCCGCTTTAGAAGCGTCATTAAACTAAGCCATAAGTAAATTACTGACGTCAACATTTTTTGTTGTAATAGAAATATGTAATTAATAAGTGTTAGAAAACTATATTATTAAAGGTTATGAATTTGATTTACTTAGGTATGTTTAATTGCTAGATATTGGGAACACAAGCTAAACAAAGCTATGAGCTGCCAGCCTTTTGGGGACGATGTCCAGGGGTGAGCAGCTGGAGGGACTATATGATTTATATTTTTAGGCGTTTAATTTTATTTTTAGTTAGTTTTATTGTTAGAATAGTTAGTTTTAATTTATCTGATCTATGTAAAACTTCTTAGATAATAAAATTCTTATATATAATAAAATAAAAGGTTATAAACATCAAGGAGACCTCTCCAATTCGACTGGCCAGCGTGGAGAGTGTAGGCCAAATCCATTTGTCTGGCTAATATATAGCTCTGGTAGTACAGAGATGGTCGTGCTCCTGCAGTGGAGACTAAAAAAAACCTGATGATCATGATGTTTTATCGACCGTACGAAATTATGATATCTTCTACGCGCAATAATCCAGCCCCCGTAGCATGGCATCCGCGACAACGTTTATCGACTATCGCCATCTTGTTTTACGCAATACTGAAGAGCGAGAAATAGATAGTTTATCGCGCGATATAAACGGCGTCGCGGGAGCCATGTTACGGGGCAGGAGATTATAACATAAAAATAATTCCAGTGCCAACCCTGAGAGAAGCTTTACGAGCGAATATTATTTTTAACGACAATTTGCGGCATATTATTATATTTTACAATAAAATTTCAGAATAGCACTGTGTGACGGTCGAGTTTTTTCAGCAACAGACGTCAGCATTTGAGTTTTGCGTGAATTGTAGAAAATAAAAAATATTTTTGGAGGATTTTTGGCGGCCATTGGGTGCATGTAAAATGTCAATGTTACATTTTTTATGTTCTTTTTTGATAACGACTTTATTAATCTGTACCAATATTATTAAAAGGGAACATTTATCATTTGACTGTTTGTTTGCATTGAATAGGCTCCAAAACTACAGGAAAGGACCCATTTTTAAAATTCTTTCACCTAAGTATTAAAGTTAATTTCTCTGCAGGTGCAGGTTATAATAATACGTGGACGAAATCGCGGGAAAATTCTAGTAAGTAAATAAAGTAGTAATGATGATTTGATTTTTATTATTACTTTATTATTACTTGCCACCGCAGGGGTTTTAAGTAGTTTTGAAAGCAATTAAAAATTTTCCCATTGTTACTTACCTATATTTTTATTGTATTGAAAGGTAAGTAATTTGTCTTCGCTTTTATAACATCCGGTTCCGAATCCGAACTAACCGACTTAAAAAAAGAAGAGTCGATCGTTACGTCGTACACGTTAGTCGAACAGCATAATACTAACGTAGTTAAGTAATATTGTTAGATTATCAGATATCCATAGTTTCTGTTTTATTTCTGTGTTCGGTTACTTTACGTGTATTTCAAAATAATAAATAAGATTAATATTAAAAACATATTTTTTTGCTTGCATATCCGCTCATATCCCTAAGTTAGACTGGGACTGACTGGGTAGTTATAGTCTACCTATGGAAGTAAGTAATACAATTTGTTTTTTAAATAGGCTTTTAAAATTATAGATTTTAAAGAATTCTGATATTTTTATCTGCATCTATTTATTACAAACGCAACTTTTCAAAAATTCTTACCTACCTTTGGCATTTTAGTAACATGATGTTGTTGTGGCTCAGGTGCTTTTTCGTTTGAGTCTCCTTCTGATAATTTTGCATTTACTTCCAAATACAACGACACAAACAAAACAAACACTAAAAGTTTTAACGAACACATTTTTAGTCACTAAAATTCTATATTCCTTAATCTTAAAAAAAAAATATTTTTGAACTCACGGGCGTGTTCAATAAAGAACTCAATTTAAAAAAAAAATATTCAAAAATCGAACATCCAACTTTCGAATTACGTTCGGATATTTTGTCGAAAAATTAAAATGTCACAATATCAAAAAGCGCGGGAATCCTTTGTTATCAGGATGAGTGACTCCAGGCGACTGGAGAATCAGTCAGTCAGACAGAGTCGCGCGGTATTTTTAGAATCGAAGGGGCGTGTATTAACAGCAAATGCGTCAATATGAGCCGTGTCCGGCCGAAAATATTGCATCTACAACTTTATTTCGGTAGTACTTGTATCCAGTCATTTTGGGGTTCTCTCGATGCTTCTATCAAACCTCTTTAGTTAATGTAAAGCTGTACTTCCACCCATGTACAGAATGGAAACGGTTTTAAATATTCTGATATCTATGGTTTATTCCAATCTAAGCAACTGGTTGATCATTATTTAATTTTTGGAAAAATAATTCCAAACCAACTAAACCAGCCAGTAAGTTACCCTAAGTACCTACCCAGTACCTACATGCTTTAAATTAATTAATATTTCGCAGAATAATATATATACCTAAAAATAAGTTGGCCGAAGTAGGTACATCTACATGCTTTTATAATAGTTTGCAGAAACCTGCAGATTAAAAACTAAAAGTCATTGCTAAAAGTTATTTTTGCAAAATGTTTACATTAATCGTTGTTTTTGGCTTCCCAAGCAGCCAAATACTCAAAAAAATGAGATGAATTCTTCTTCATCTAAAAAATTCGGGATAAAAATAATTCGGGATTTTACTTAAATATGACTTCGATATTTCCAGTTATATAAACCATGGCTCTGGTAGTACAGAGAGGGTCGTGCTCCTGTAGTGGAGACTTACAAAGACCTGATGATGATGATATGGAACCATGATAACGATCTTACTGAAGTAAATAATTATTGGAAATGGTCATGCAACATTATTTCGGCGTTGTACGGAACTCTAGCATGCCAGTCTGAATCACACTTGTCGGTTTTGTTACTTAGCAGCATCTCAAGTGGATGAAATCATACATTATTGTGTTTCATCGAAACATTGCTCCTCGAGAGCTTGTGGATAATCCTGGATGAAATTATATTTTCTCCCGAAATAGTATGAAGGCATCGTTACAATTTGAAACTATGTACGAGTACATAGTACTGATATAGTCTCAAATTGTAATGACGCTACAAGTATGTTATAGTCCGAATCACAGATCCGAATTAAACTCTATGGCGGCTCGGATATTACCCTTCGGCCGTGTATGATACCAGAGTTTGGTAACCGGTATCATACAAAGAAAAAATGATCGTCGTAGGATACTGGTATCCAACTAATAGGAATTTTTCGTTTTATGTAACCGAGTATCAGCTCAGGAAAATATTAAATAATTACAAGTGAGTACTTAATATTTCCTCGTATGTAACTGATAAGCATGTCATGTGCATTGATATATCACCTCTTTTGATATCAATGCACTGGCCCTTTAGATAACTGAAGTTTTCATAACAATTGATGTCAATGTCAGTGTATTAGATTAACAAGTAAGTAATTATTCATTTTGTGACATGGACCTAGGAATAATATGGACCCGGCATTAGACACATCAAAAGTGAAGCATAACTTACGTCACATCAAGTCACATGTGTGCAGCATGTATTTGACATTTGGGAAATTTGACATTTCGTTCGACCGGGGAAAAGTGTAGGGATTTTTGTGCCGATGTGTGCGTGCGCTAGTGTCGCGACACGAGTGTAGGGATTTTTATGTGCGTCACTGTTACATTTTCCAAGGGCATATCCTGATTATTCTTAGATCCATGTTTTGTGATTAGCTGCGAATTGCGCAGTACGCCCCCCTCCTTCCTACCTACCCTAATATTGTGTACTGCGCATCGACTCTCGCGATGTTCCGAGTTTCCGAGCCACCATAAAGTTTGATTCAGGATGTAAGTACATACCTTCATGTTACATGTCGCTTTTCTCCTTATTTCTCAATCACCATCATAATATCATGGATCTAAGAATAATCAGGATATGCCCTTGGAAAATGTAACAGTGACGCACATAAAAATCCCTACACTCGTGTCGCGACACTAGCGCACGCACACATCGGCACAAAAATCCCTACACTTTTCCCCGGTCGAACGAAATGTCAAATTTCCCAAATGTCAAATACATGCTGCACACATGTGACTTGATGTGACGTAAGTTATGCTTCACTTTTGATGTGTCTAATGCCGGGTCCATATTATTCCTAGGTCCATGCATAATATCCACCTTTATTTAGACTGAATCTAAATATATATAACTCAAAGGTGACTGACTGACTGACATAGTGATCTATCAACGCACAGCCCAAACCACAGGACGGATCGGGCTGAAATTTGGCATGCAGGTAGATGTTATGATGTAGGCATCCGCTAAGAAAGGATTTTGATCAATTCTACTTCTTAACGCGAGCAAAGCCGCGGGCAAAAGCTAGTTAACATACATTTTTAATTTGCAGAGTAGAATAGGATCACTCCAAGTCTACCCGTGGATGTAGGAGGCGACTTAGGAAACACAAGCTAAACAAAGCTTATAAACATCAAAGAGACCTCTCCAACCCGTCTGGTCAGCGTGGAGAGTGTAAGCCAAATCCTCTGACTGCTCCTGCAGTGGAGTTTAAAATAGACCTGATGAGATGATCAAGAATAATATAATAATATATAATAATAATAATCTAACCAGTACTTTTAAATTTATCTTCTAAACAACTTAGCTGATTTTGCGGGGGCTCAAAGCTAATGCATTGAAATTGCAATGACTGACGTCTTGACGTTCGCACAAACCTTCATATATCATCACGCAGACGATATTGGTTCAATCGGTGAATCATACAGACAAACAGACAGATACAACAGAGATATGAATGCATTACTGTCAACTAGAATGCTTGTTTGTATACAGTCTCGTCTAGGTTAGTCTGAAGTTCGAATAAACAAGACTTTTTATAGACAGCTTACAATGCGTGGGTATACATGTCGCAGTCATCTGGTTGAATCAGCTATTTAATTTAATGACTAGCGCGTTCATTGAATGACCACGTTTAATTGAATGACTAAAGGACAACTCGTCAAGTCGTTGAACGTAACGTTCAACGTCTTGACTGAATGAACGTCATTTAGCGAAGTCGTTGAATCTTAGCCGACTTTGTAATATTTGGTGGTAGCATGATTTCTAAAGCTTTACTTAATCTCATTTTTCTTAGTTTGTAAAGTAGCCGGCGGCGGCGTAATAATAGGTAAATCCATGATGTCATACTATTTTATTACAAATAACGCACTTTTAGGTAAATTTAATCGAAAAAAATATCAACACCGTGCCATCTGTGCGAGCTGTTTGACGCCATATTTTTTTTGGTGACTACTAGCGCCGCAGTGGTAAAAAATGAACTAAATTTGAATCACCTGACTGATTTTATGTCCGCTCTGTTCAAAGGGCTATGTTACAATTCGCTAACTAGTTGGACGTTGAGCGACGCTTGTTCAATCAACGTTCGGCCTAGTCATTCAATTAAACGTGGTCATTCAATGAACGCGCTAGTCATTCAATCAAATAGCAGATTCAACCAGATGACTGCGACATATATCCATCCATCCATCGTCAGGTCTTTTTTTAGTCTCCACTGGAGGAGCATAATCTCTGGACAATCTAAAGTAGCTCTCTGGACTACCAGAGCCATATACTAGCCAGAGCAGTCAGAGGTGGTACCGTTTACTGAGGGTTGAACGCCTGAGTGTTTGGGCCCCGCGGTGAACTTGAGCCCGGGCGTGTAAGCGCTAGGGTTGATACCACGGAACAAGAACTCACTACTAGCTTCGTGGCTGCTGAGAGCCGTGCGAGAGACGCCAACTCAACACACACAGCCCTCGACTGAGGCAGATGGCGACGGCCAAGATTCAATATTCAATCGTTTATTTAATATAGGTTTCTTTGAACACTTATTAATTGTCATATTTGTGTTTACAATTTTAACAACAAAAAATTTTTGTTGACGTCAATAATTACTTATGGCTAAGTTTAGGCCGCTTCCAAAGCGGAGTGCAGAAGAAGCGGCAACAAACTGCACAGCGCATTTTCTCCAAGCGACGAAAATGCGGCCCGTTCCACGCCTCGCGCGCCGCCCGCTGCCCCTGCGCACATCCAGGAACCCAGACCATAGATATTATAATCCTGGACACATCCTCAAGCGATTTTACTGCGCTTTCATGCTCATGTGAAGTTTCTTTCTGTAGTATTTTATTTATCCCTCTCCCCTCTGGGGAGGGAAAAATAAAAGGCCGGCAACGCTCCTGTGACACCCCTGCCTGGTGTTGCAGTTGTCCATGGGCAGCGGTGATCACTTCCCATCATGTGACCCGCTTGCTCGTTTGCCGTCCAATGACATGAAAAAAAAGTAGTTCTAAAGAAGAATTTCGTGTTCTGTGGTAGGTATAGATGTCAGTGTGAATATTGTATTAAAAACAATGTTAACGATCAATAAATTGACGTGTAGTTTAGTCTACGCCGGCAGTAAATAATGATCGATGGTGTAAACAGAAAAATATTTCGTTCGCGTTTTAAAGCGTGCTGTTCACGCGCGACAGCCATTGCGTGGCGCAACAGCGGAATGAATTTTGATTAATAGATACACCTGTAGCAGCAATTGCGGCAAGCCCACATATGACTAAGGTCATTTTGTAGAGAAATTTATACCAGGCTTCAATCATACAAAAAAAAAAAACAAATACAAAAATCTTTATTAATATGTAAAATACGGGTCACTCCGGCCGACCGTATTTTACATATTAATAATGTTAACATCTCACGTTAGTTTTAATCAAAAAACAAAAATCTTTATTTCTCTATCACATGTAGTAGAAACACTAGCAATATAATACAAAGAAAAACACATAAAGTCGGTACAATGGTCTATGTTCCAATCCATGTGAGAGACTGGTCTCTGAACTAGGATTAACCTGTATGACAGATAACCAGCCTCTCCTACACTGGGTCGTGATTGCCTTTATGGCAGGTAAGTACCTGCCATAAAGGCAATCATGATGATGAATTGATGAGATAAAGAGGTTAGGTTAGGTTAGTAGAGTAAACTGGCTCTCTATAAAATCTTATATTATAACTTGATGACAACCACCATGGGTTCAAACCCATGGTTGTCCCCAGTCAGGTCATGATGGAAAACGATCTTTTTCAGTTTTTCCTACAAAACAAGTACTTTTGAGTTACCTCAATTTGTGTGATTTTCCCCTTCATATAAGTATATTTTTTTAAACGGCAAGCATATTGTAACACGTTTACATAAAAATATTTTTGGTGGGATCATATTCATAATAAGCACAAATTTTTATCCATGCAAAAACTCGCAAACTTTTTTTACGACAAAAATTTCGTTCAAATGATCGTGCCGTCCATGCCTAGCTTTAAATATTTGCATCCGTCGATGTGTTAGATCCGTCCACGCTGCCACAAAAAACAAACTATTTTCCTTGGCTGTTTGGCGTAGGTCCCGATAATGTTCGTTTTCTATTGATGTTTTAATAGCTGTTACAGTCTGAATCAAAAATTTATGTCGTCGTCGTCGTCATCAGGTCTTCCTAGTCTCCACTGCAGGAGCACGACCCTCTCTGTACTACAAGAGCCATATACTAGCCTGAGTAGTCAGAGGATTTGGTCTACACTCTCCACGCTGGCCAGACGGGTTGGAGAGGTCTCTTTGATGTTAATAAGCTTTGTTTAGCTTGTGTTTCCTTAGTCGCCTTTTACGACATCCACAGGTAGACTTGGAGTGGTCCTATTCTACTCTGCCGGGAACCACAGCATTTATGGTGGCTCAGATATTAGCTGCAAGCTGCGCAGTACACGCCCCGCCTCCCCGCGCGCGCCCCTCTGAACCTAATATTGTGTACTGCGCATCGACTCGCGCGATGTTCCGAGGCCGCCATAAAGTTTGATACAGTACACTATAACTTTTTTTTTTTTTAATTTATTTGGATCAGCTAACAGTGGTACAATACAATACTTATAAACAAAGATTTTGTTAATAATAATTATTCAATGTGCCACCAACATCGCTAACCACATTTTACTTTATATAATAATATTTATATCGTTACAATGTTGAGGTAACTTCCGTGATTTTGTACTAGAGTATAAAACTAAAAAAAAAAGAACTAGTTAAATTTGTGCGTAATGAGGGTAACAGGAAAAAAAAAAGTCTAATTACGTTTTACAATTTTTGCAATAAATAAATAACTTTGGTTTTCAATTGATGAATGTTTACTTTTGTGACATATTATTGATTTCAAGTTAATTATTCTTTTACTTACAGTGCACAGTGTACCTACGTCACAACCTACTCAGAACTAATTATGTAAAACAAAAACTCACAGATTTCTTATGGAGCTCCTACACAGCAGTTATATAACGTTATATAACAATGTGTAACACAATAACATTCTTGATAATGTATGGTGTTATAGAATGTTATCGTCGTTACTCATTATTTTATAACGTTATATAACTGCTGTGTAGGAGCACCATAAGAAATCTGTGAGGGGTTGTGGGAGCACCTTTAAGCGCAATAAATATTTTATTCAAATAATCGTGTCATCCATGCCTAGCTTTAATTGTATCCGTTGTCTACTGTATTTTTCTTGGCGTGTGGACAGCGTGCGGCGTTTGACGTAGGTCTCGATAATGTTGGTTTTCATTGATGTTTTATTAGTTGTTACTGTGAGCGAGCTCCGTGGCGCAGCGGTCAACACGCCGACCTGCAACACGGATGGTCCCGGGTTCGATCCCCAGTCAGGTCAAGATGGAAAATGATCTTTTCCAGATTGACCTGGGTCTTGGATGTTTATCTATATAAGTAAGTATATATTATAAAATATAGTATCGTTGAGTTAGGATCCTGCGACACAAGTTCACAACTTACTGTGGGGCTAGCTCAATTTGTGTGATATGTCCCTATATAAAAAAAAAGTGAAGTCTTCCATAGGCGCGTTGGGCATATTAAAGATGGGAAAAAAGTTTGGACTCGCGATATTGTTGTCATAAATCCGACATCTCTGTATACAGTTTGTAAATTGGTTGTCGACATACTCTGAAAGGGGTGACTCAGCCCGTCAATATGAACAACTTTTCTTATGGGATCAGTGATGGGAACTAAAAATAATCGACATTTTCACAAAATGTCCAGCCGCGAAGCGAAAATAAAACTTTCAAAATAGGTAGCTTAGCAACTAAAGATCGATCAAAAAGTAAATGGTGAAGATTGTTTTAGCTATCGATATCGATAAACCGTGGTCATTACGAAACTTTTTTTTTGGTTTTGCATATTAAAAATTCAAAATAATAAGAAAGTAAAAAATGTGACGTTCAAAAAGAGATACAATTATCCAATTTTGAATAAAAATCTTTGACTTTGACAAGTTTTCTGAATATTAATAAGTTTCTCTTTTCATCAACATCGACACAGAATGAATAATAGTACTAACAATATCAGTGTGCGGCGTGGAAACGCGATTTATATAGAAAAAGAAGATGTTATACGAATGGGGGAGGGGGAGCATATGCATTCACTGGTCCCTTATTATCACCAACAACGCAATATTAATCCGTTATTGAGGATAGACCCAGACCGACCTCTAACCCTCAACACCAAAAGTTCCTTACTAAAGTCTAGTTAGTTAATGGATCATTTTTTTTATTTGTTTTACGGGATTTGGCTTTCTGCGCCTTTCAGCCTTACATAGTTAATTTTTCAATTAATTAAATTTCAATTTTTATTTCATTCATTTTGGTGTTTCTTCTTCACTGACGAGCTCCGTGGCGCAGCGGCCAACACGCCAGGCTGGGACACGGATGGTCCTGGGTTCGACCCCGGTCAGGTCAAAATGAAAAACGATCTTTTTCAGATTGACCTGGGTCTTGGATGTTTATCTATATATGTATTTGTTATAAAATATTCTATCGTTGAGTTAGTATCCCAAACCACAAGTCTCGAACTTACTTTGGGCACAGAATTAATAATAGGTAGTACTAACGCTTTGGGGCTAGTTCAATCTGTGTGATTTATCCGAATATATTTTATTTATTTATTTAAATCAATGAATATCTGTCATCGTTTTTTTTTCTGTATTAAATCGATTTATTTATTCAAAATAAGCTTCCGAGTGTTTCAAGATAGATCGCAGAAGGCGGGGGATATTATCTGTAGTTTTAAAAATCTTAATTAACCCATCTATCAGTAAGGATCAATCGACCAATCGCAAAGGCTGGGCATTCCAAAATCAAATGCTGAAGGTCTGCAACTGCAGCTTGGCAATATTCACACTGCCTACATCACCGAAACTAGCGAAACCCGTTAATCAATTCTTGTTCTCCGAAATAAGATCAAGTTGGCAAAATCTTCGTAAGTACTTCACTAGAAAATGACTTGTAGTATTTTTAGTAAAACTTTTCATCGACATCAGCGTTTCAGATTGAGAGAACTACTCATTACCGCCAAAAGTGGCCGCTTTTGGCGGTAATGCGTAGCTCTCTTGGTTTACCAAATACAAAATAATGAAAAGCAATAGAAAAAATACTAAAAGTCATTTACTAGTGAAGTACTTATGTCGATTTTGTCAATTTGATTTTATTTAGTAGTAAAAGAAATAAAAGAAAGGATGGCGCTAGTTGGCTGGTGTAAGCGCCTTAAGGGTGCGCTAGTCAGGTGTTTCGCCATACAAATTCTGTAGGGTGATGACTCCGTTGTTCGGTATCGTCTGTTTAAAGTTTTTAGCTCTATCGATTTGTTTTGTCGTTATCTATGCTTGTATGGAATCATAATTGTAAAATTATAAGTACTTTAAAAGTTATGAGTCTCAAAACATTCCGATTTAACACGTAATTTTAACGCATCTTTGGGCACAATTAAATACCGGAAGGAGTATAAAATCTCTAAAACAAAATTCATACAAGCATAGGTTGGTTATTAAAAAATATAAATTATTTTACTTTAAATAAAAACATTCAGCTGTTTTATCACAAGAACACTTCTCCCAAACGCATACTCGCGAATTTTTAGACGACGAAGATTTAGATTTTAAACAATATTTGGGTTTGCACACACTAGAGTGTTGTTCCGATGTGCTTATCATCATCAGTAAATAGTTCCGCACTGTTCAAAACCGAGTCTATCCCTTTCTCAGCGAAATAGCACGCATTTTAGCCACGTGCGCTGACGAGTTCGAGTTCCCGACTAGCGCATCCTTAATGGACCATGTACTAGATTGTTCGTTCTCTAAATTTAAAAAATGGCGATCTCTCCAGCATTTTAAAAATACCTGCCACCTGCATTTCGTCAGCTCTACTCCTCACAGATCAAACCGCAACGGCAATAAATACCACTTTTAGTTACCATAAAACTATCAAGACGCCATTCCGAACGTAATAAATTTTTACTTTTAATGCGATTTACAGTTTGTAGTGTTTTCCGCGCCAAAATAAATGCTGTTAGGTGTATCCATCCCTGAGATCCATCCATCAGATTATCTTATCTCTATGGGTGTAGTGTATCCGAACGCAAATGTTGGCGGTCCATTCGATGTTTGAATTACAGAGATAATAAACAAATAAAAAGTTAACTCGAATTAGGACATTTGAGCCCATCAGGCATATGAGAGTTTGCTGTCTCTCCAAGCCTTGCGCACACAGGCAACGCCCCATAGAAGTATGAATAGTAAGGACGAATTTTTTTTTTATCTATGCAACGCCCTAGCCGAGGTCCGTCCCTCCTGGGACCCTTTGGTGATGTTCGCCATGTTACAAGTTGAGGGCACTCTGCTCTCACGTCAAAAAGTCCGGTGAAGTAGCAAAAGCGCACTTGGAGCTAGCTACATAGTCCTTTCAAAAAACAGAACGGCATATTAGGTACAGATATTAGTGTTAATCGCGACACCGTTCAGTACTGGAATGGTGCCAGAGCAATGTTTGTATAACGATATTAATACGGACTCTTACAGCACTCGCTTTAAAATAATATTGGACAGAAATACGCGGTTCTTGGCGTAAGAGGGTGGGATAACTAGGTGTAGTGCTTAAATCTATACGTACTAAATAAATAAAATAAATAAACAAATATATACGGACAAATCACACAGATTGAGCTAGCCCCAAAGTAAGTTCTTAAGAAAGACTTGTGTTATGGGATACTAACTCAACGATACTATATTTTATAACAAATACATATATAGATAAACATCCAAGACCCAGGTCAATCTGAAAAAGATCGTTTTCCATCATGACCTGACCGGGGATTGAACCCGGGACCCCCGTGTCGCAGGCTGGCGTGGTAACCGCTGCGCCACGGAGCTCGTCATAGTAAGTATAATCTACACATATAATAAAACAGTAAAAATATTTTGTCTGTACATTTAATATTTTTGACTGAAATGGATAGAGGAACACTTAAAAAGAATAATAGAAAGCATAATTTTTTTTTAGAATTTCTTGTCTGTCTGTCTGTATGTATGATCACGTTTATCTCCGAAAATATTGGACGGTTTCGAATTAAGCTTTTTTTGCTATATATATATATATATATAGCTTAAACCGGGGTTATATTGTCTTTGACCGGGGCAACATATAGGGTAGAAATAATTCTGGAAAATGGAACACCTGATGCAGCATGGTAAAGCTGAACTATAAGAAATATAAAAGTGGAGCCTTAGCAAAATTTGTAAAGCCTGATGAGCATTTTTGTTGAGGTATAAAAAAATCTGAGATTCCGAACACCTCATGCAGAACTATAATGGTCCAGGTAAACTATAAGATATATATAAATGACGCCTTAGCAAAAGTTATTCATCCTGATGAGCATTTTATGTTGTTTATTTTGAATGTTGGTATTTATTTTGAAGATTTAGAACACCTGATGCAGATCCATAATGGTCCAGGTAAACTATAGGAATTATAAAAATAACGCTGAGCAAAAGTTGTTCAGCCTGATTAGCATTTTTTGTTGAGGTGAAAAAATCGAAGATTTAGAACATCTGAAACAATAAGTACCATGTTAAATTTTATATCGACAATTTTACAGAGTCACACTCTCCTCTGGGATAGAATGTGTAGAGTACGATTAACTCATATAACTGGTGACCGCCCAGCGGTCCCCCTTTTGGCAACGTAGTTTTCAGCCCATACGGCAAAACATGAGAGTTTGCTGTCTCTCCAAGCCTTGAACACACAGGCAACACCTAAGGCCGAGGTCCGTCCCTCTTGAAGGCCCTTTGGAGATGTGCGATAGGTTGAAGGCGCTCTGCCTGCGTTTGGTGAAGTAGCGCAAGGTCACTTGGTGATAGCTATATTAGTCTTCGTTTTATCGTGTCGGTGGCTCAAAAAGTCCAAAAGAATCCTATATTTTATCCATAGATTTAAAAAGAAAGTTTTTCGTCTTTCTGAATATTTTATCCCTCCAGTATTTAGCAGCAGCCAATGCAATGCCATACAATTTTATAACACTGCTACAAGTATTTTATTATGTATGTTTAATTCGCATTAAGGTATATTAATACGAACTAAAGATAGATAGATAGTCTTATAGTCCACGCGAACGAAGTTGCGGGCATCAGCTAGTCCGTAATTATATTCCACGCTGGTCTGGGAGTAAAGAAAAAACATAGAACGTACCAGCTGCTTCTCTTCCCGCGCAGATCGTAAGAGCCGATCAAGGGAATGGGCGAAAATCTAAGGAATCATGGTAATAGGCGATGAAACCTATCAGAACTTAGTACTAAGTACAAACTAAAAAGTTATAGGCAACCAACTTATATAATGTACTCGAAAATGTAAAATTTCATACATTTTCATTGTTACATGATTTTGGTCGTTCAACTTTGATGTGCGAGTGTGAACAGTGTGAACTCAAAGTTGTCATTCGCAACTACGGAATCCTACACTGCGCGTGGCCCGACACGCACTTGGCCGGTTTTTTCTTTAAAATGATTTACTGCAATTGGGGGCCGTACTTGAACTCAATATTTACGTACCTAACCTAGCCAAGTGGGGCTATATCGACCAGAATAACGTTCAGTGTGAATGTGGTCAAAAAGACCAGACCATGTCACACCTTTTGTCATGCCTGTGCCCCACTACCTGCACAAAGTACGACCTCAATTGCGCCTCAGCGAATGGTGTGGCGGTTGCAACATACTGGAGGGATAAAATATAAGATTTTTATAGACTTTTTGAGCCATCGATACGATAAAAAGAAGACCTATGTGTATCGCAACGAACTCTTAAGAGTCGCCTGGACGCGCATGTCTCCATACAAACGGAAAAAGGGAATTGTGGCAATATTTGATAATTTTAGGGCAAAATTAAGCATCAAATAAATTAATCTCATTATAATCTACGTACGTTCCTATACAGTTTGGTTAAATTATCAAATGTTTGAGAATTATACGCCTCTCAAGATTTCCATACAAATTTAGAAAGGCTTGTAATTCTCAAACCATTGGTATTTTAAACAAGCTGTATAGGAATGTACGTAGATTATACTGAGATTCATTGATTAAATGATTAATTTTACTCCAAAATTATCAAATATTGCCACAATTCCCTTTTTCCGTTTGTATGGAGACATGCTCTTCCAGGCGACTCTTAACCGTGGCTGTACTGGCTAGCACAAACTACGAAGAAGATATTATCACTAGCATCAAACGACCACGCCACGCCGACTGCCACGCACTGATCAGTGCTCTATGGAAATCGCCTAATTGCCAGGCGGGCGAATTTCAAAAGTTTTCTTTAGAATACCTATTATGGGCTTCGAGCAACACGGAAGGGAGTAGCCATACGCTGCATTCCCCTCTGTCAAGGTACAAGCCAAAATTAGGCATATGCATGTCTATGTGTTAGTTGTGTGACTCATCTGTACACAAATTATTTTTTCTTTTTTATGTCATTTTTTGTGACAATGTCATAATTACTATCAAGTGACAGTTTAAGTTTTGTATGTAGGTGTGCGGAACTAAACTTGTGTGCACATTTCCCCCCGCAAAAAACGCCAGACAAATTGTCATAGTAAATTGTCGCTTTGCCCACTCCCTCCGTCCGGTACGGAGGCCGTGTTGCTCGAAGATTATGGGGAATAAGGTATAAAATTTCAAATTTCGAATATTTCCGCCAATTCCGAATTTGCAAATCGCCGCTTTTCCGCAACAAAAGAGGTTTTCTCTAAAATAGACATCATAGACAAATATTGGAGTGAGGGTAAAGATTATGAAAGAGAGATTTAAAAAAAAATTCGTGAAACATATAATGATGCTACGAAGATATTACATATTCGAAGCAATAATTTTTGAATTTGTATTGGGGGCTATTGGGGGCCACAAATTAAATAAATAAATATATAGGGACATATCACACAAATCGAGCTAGCCCCACAGTAAGTTGTGAACTTGTGTCGCAGGATACTAACTCAACGATACTATATTTTATAATATATACTTATATAGATTCAAACACAACTGACGTGTCTCCTATATTCTATCGGTTGAAGGCACTTTTTCGGCAGTGCTAGCCGTATGTAGCACAAATTTGAAAATATAAGGCACTCTTGAGCACAAATTGAAGCTATCCGTGTGTGGACTTCTTTTAAAGCTAAGTAGTCTGGATCAAAAAAAATCGGCTGGAGTAACGTTACGCCAGCCAGAAATTGTTTTTTCGAATATCTCTTAAACGGCTGGCGGCACGAATTCAAGACTTTCAGGCACTTTTATACTACGTTAGGCTCTAATTATTTGCCATTGTCAATTTTCGAAAAGAGATACTTTTCGGCTGGAGTAACGCATGCGCCAACTTGGCAACAAAGGATAGGAAAGATAGGAAGAACAAATACGTATATATTTAACTAGCAATTTACACGCGACTTCATCTGCATAGATTATAGCCTTTGTCACCCGCAGAAAAATTTGCTCTCTGAGGCGACATTTTTTCTCGAGTTTCGAGAAATTGGTCGTTTTGATTATGACAATAAGGCTTAAGGCGCTCTTTTAGTAACACTAGCGCCACCCAGCAATTAAATTCCTCAAATCATAAATTGTATCGAATTTCAAAAATCTAACAAGTACAAAACTACTAAATCACTTATAGTATTTTTTTGTATATTACAAGTAATTTACTAGTCCATATTTAAAGAGAAAAATTTTCTCTTTGAATTAATTGCCGGGTGGCGTTAGTGTTACTATAGGAGCCTTAACCTGTTTTTCTCTTATTTTATCAAACGAATAATAATGAAAATGTAAAAATACAAAAATACTACAAGTAATTTACTACTTATGTACTTGTAAGATTGTTAAAATTCGATATAATTTAGGATTAAAAGAATTAATTGCTGTGTGGCGCTAGTGTTACTATACGATACTGTTGACTCATATTCATAGTATTTTTCATTCCGTATCAAAATTTGTAGGTGTTTGTTTACTTTTTATTCTCTTGTCTGTATTCTCCGAAATATTTATACTCTAAGTCCGAAATGAATAAAAATAAGGTTAGAAAAATAATAATATTATATGTATTGCAAATTGTATAAAAAGTAATTTAATTAATATGATAATAATTAAGTCACCTAACCCACGTCTTCATGGCACCAGCTGAAAATCAGCGCTGTAGCACCCCGCTAGCAGCATAAAGCTGAGCTGGCCACCTTTTCGACAATTTTTATTTTTAATTTGCTTAGAATTGCTAATGATTCATTTGTTGTTAGATATGTATTTTGTCGAATAAAGATTTTCTTTCTTTCTAGGTGCGCCTTAAACTTCTATCATAGTGTCCCACGCCTGCACCGTGTCTGCCCTGTGCCTTCGCCGTGCGCCTTTGCTGTTAATTTAAGAAAAGGCGCACCGAGCGACCTGTCTGGGGCGCTTTTTTACTGAATGTCTAACTGTTATGGGATACAAATTCAACGATACTATATTTTATAACAAATACACATATAGATAACCATCCAAGACCCACGTCAATCTGAAAAAGATAATTTTTCATCTTGACCTGACCGGGGATCGAACCCGGGACCACTCGTGTCACAGGCTGCGCCACGGAGCCTGCAATTTGAAAAATCTAAGAACCGAATGCCCTAGAGTGCCATTTTTGAACGCGTGCCACTCGTCTTCGAACGATTTTTGTATGGAAAAATCATTACACATCACACAGTAAATATACGACGATGGCGAATTATGGCGACATATTAAAAATATGGCGAGTATCGTCATGTGTCGTCATCACTCGACATACTACGTGATGTACGTTGTACGTACACTACAGAGCGTCAACCATGAGTTTATAATACGTGAGTAGTAAACGATTCGATCTAAAGTAAACTATTCGAAGGCTCGTAATAGTAAACTATCATCTTACTCGATAGAAAACGAAGGTCAGTTTTGTAACTCATGGTGCTGATACCGCAGACAATGTTCCTGTAAACACAGGACCGTATTCGTTTACATTCAACCTTGAGTCGTTTTCGATTACGAGATTCGAAACTACTCTGGTATATCGTACTCATGGTATGCAAAGTATAGTAAACTATGACGGTTATAAAAACGTTACCGTATACTTATCTCGTAAATGAAATGTATAAACTCATGGTTGACGCTCTGGCCACAATTTTGTCTACAAAGTACTCTGTGATTTTGTCTCATTGCATCATGCATGTCGGTGCATGCTGGTCTGGGAGAAAAAAAAACTTGAATGTACCAGCTGCTTCTCTTCCCGCGCGGATCGTAAAAGCCGATCGAGGGAATGGGCGTCGGGAATCATGTCAATAGGCTAGCAGCCCTTCACTATTTTGATTCTGTTCTCACCTACAAGCCGATCAGGCGCCAGGGGTCTACTTCTCAAACTGTCTATTTCTCATAGCCCACCAACATGCTAAACATGGCCTTTACAGGTTTTACAGACCTGGGTTCTGTCTACCCCGTAGGGGAAAAAGACGTGATAGTATGTATGATAAAATAGAAAAGCTCTTATCATTTCGGTCGTTTCAATTATAATAAAGAACTATAGTGGCCATTAACATTTAAGGGCCCACACTAGGCACACTAGCGACGCCATTAATTTTATTCTTAATGTATACGTCATATTTTTTTATAAACTTATGTATACGTCATATTTTTTTTCTCTGTGTAGGTATTTATGCTTTTTATATATGTAGTAGATTATGTATTGTGCATGCTGTGTTTACATCTAGAAGACCTTACACTTTCACATGTCATTGAATATTTTTATTTTTATGTAAATGTCACTGTGTAACGTCAGTTTTGTGAACCTAATAAAAAAAAATGTGTATGCCTATTATTCAACTTTATACTCAGTATCTTTACCAAAAAGAAAATTAAAACAGAACTTAAATAATCACCTATATTTCATTAGATACAACATAAAAAGTGGGTGTTACATTTGCCATTGCAACATGATTGCTGGAATAGATGTTTTTACACTGGCAACACTTCAAAATGACGGTCTTCACTATTCACTTAAAACTAGTATTGGTACGTCCCTCAGTTCACTTTTTTGGCGCAACCATCTCTTCCAGTGCCTTGATTTCAGCTGAAAAATAAAAATAATGATTATTCAAAAATTTATAAAATACTTTAAATGGGATTTTGTTTTTTGGCGTGTAAGAGGAATGGGATATGGTGGAGAAATTCGGCGCCGGGGCTTGAAGTGCGGTGGCGTAATTGGCAACGCATAGATCGTACTGAGATCTAGACGCAGGTTCAAGTCCTGCCCGCGTGGAATTTTTTCACCATTTCTTATTTTCTTTATTTAATAAATGTATAAAATAGCCAGTGTGGATAGTGTAGGCCAAATCCTCTGACTGCTCTGGCTAATACATGGCTTTGGTAGTACAGAGAGGGTCGTGTTCCTGTGGAGACTAAGCCTGATGAAGATGATAAAATTGGAAAGCTCTTTCCGTTTTCAATTACACATAATGAAAATTTTTAGTGGCCAATTGGCCATTCACACCCAATTTATTATTCTTAAGATACAGAAAAAATATTACTCCTGCACCCACAAGAGATAGAAACAATAAAAAGCAAAAAAACATTCAAGTGCTTTGTATTCCACTTTATTTCAAATTTGAGAATATCTGCCAAATGTCAGCAGCTTATAGTAAATGTTTTTTGGCGCTAAACGCAACTGAAAGCCTTTTATTTTTAATCAAATTTTTTTTAAGCTTCAGTACTTAGGTTAAGTGGTTAAACTTGTTTTTAAAGAAAATTACAACTTACCCGCAGCAGCAATTGCCTTCTCCTTCTTCAGCTTCTCGTCCCTGATCACCTTTTCCTTGGCCTCAACTTCACGGATCTTGGCCTCCTTCTTTGAGAGCCTGTTTTGGTGGAATGCTCCATACAGGATGCCAGCACCAAGGAATGACCAACGGCCAAACTGGAATTTAATTGAAGTAAAAATTTACAAAATGTATAGTTTTGCGGCATTAGATTGTACTTTAATTATTATAAATTTAATTTATTAATTATTTTTTTATTTTTTTTTATTGGTAAATCCTTTATTACATACTTGATCCGCCTTATTTCCTATTTGTCAGTTCAGTAGTGCTATTGAAGTATTTTATTTAAAAAAACAGAATTTTATAATACATTACTGAAATAATTTTTTTTAAAATAGAATGTGTATTACAAAAATAACATGGTACCTTTATTGAGATAGAATAAACTTACAAAAATTACTTAATTAAATTATTTTTTTTTGTTTTCCAGTTTTAAGTACAGATAAGTATTGTAACACCTGAAATACAGGATGATTATCATCCTAAATCAGGCACCGTTCATTCATATTTCCTTTTATTTATTAACAATGTACCTATTGTAAAATGTTTAGCGCTTAATTATTTGAATAAAGATTTATTATTATTATAAATACTACTAGCTGGAAAAATCAATAATAATTCCATCTCTTTTTGTTGTTAACTTTATAATCGCTGCCGAAAAACTGCCTTTACAGATATTAGGGCATAGAACACAACGTCAATTGAGTTTGAATTAGTGGCCCCCAATAGAAATCCAAACTTAATGGTATGACTTTTTTTCATTTATTTGTCTATGATCTTTATTGCCTAGAGACTTCGAGCAACACGGCCTCCGTACCGGACGGAGGGAGTGGGCAAAGCGACAATTTACTATGACAATTTTTCTGGCGTTTTTTGCGGGGGGAAATGTGCACACAAGTTTAGTTCCACACACCTACATACAAAACTTAAACTGTCACTTGATAGTAATTATGACATTGTCACAAAAAATGACATAAAAAGAAAAAATAATTTGTGTACAGATGAGTCACACACAACTAACACATAGACATGCATATGCCTAATTTTGGCTTGTACCTTGACAGAGGGGAATGCAGCGTATGGCTACTCCCTTCCGTGTTGCTCGAAGCCTAGAGAAAACATAAGGCAATGGGTCGTCTGATACGAGTAAGTAATAACTGTAATGAAATAAGTATCTTCTTCATAGTTTGTGTCAGTAATAAATACATTTTGATTTTCGAATTGTAAATGAAATGAGATTACTTTTTAAATGCAACTGGTCAGCATAACGATCTCATACATAATAAACAGTAAATACTGGCTGGTCAAAAAATTAATGCTGGTTGGTCGAAAAATTTTCATATCTTTTGAGGTTAGGATTTTCACTCTGTTTTATTTCTAAAAACACACAGGCTGGCACAGTAAAAAACTACAAAAAATAAATGCAATAAAAACAAATGATGAAATGAGTATTAAATTACAATTTAAAATTCGAATACAAGTTCAAAAACACAGTGTTACATAATGATATAATTGAAGTTTTTAATTTGCTTAAATAAATGATTATATTTACCCTGATGAGGGGTGATACTCGTACTGGGGGTCCGTAGGGAAGATCAGACATTTTGTTTATGTTTTATTTACAGGATCCAAACAGGATTTTTATAAAAATCCCGATACGATTCCTTTTCGCAGGGCCGAGGTGATATTTGACAGTACTTTTGTCTGATTGCCAGTCGATAAAATTATAACCTACTAAAAATACTTAAAAATCAGGCATACCGTTCCCTAATAATTAAATATTTAATGATAATAATATTTTCATTCAATTATAATAAGAAATGAGATGAAATAAATATGTCCTGTCTTGATTGCATGCAAGATTTCATTTGTTTGCTTAAGCACTTATTACACTATCCAATTTTTAGGAATCCTAATTAGGAACGTATTAGGAACCTAAATCGGAAGCTAGTGATCACACTACACTAAATCGGTTCCTAAATCGTGCAGTGTTGCCAGTCGGGTCATGTCAGAAAATACCTGAAATATAAAAAAAATTAATCTTTTTTATAAAAAATAACCTTTCCAATTTTTTTACTGGAAAGGTATTATAAGTTGATAGAATAGAATATTAGTTGTATAATGAGCTCCGTGGCGCAGCGGTCAATACGCCGGCCTGTGACACGAATGATCCCGGGTTCGATCCCCGGTCAGGTCAAGATGAAAAATGATAATTTTCAGATTGACCTGGGTCTTATTAGTATCTATTATAAAATATAGTATCGTTGAGTTAGTATCCCATAACACAAGTTTTACTAAAGAATAAAAAGCTGCAATACGATGATTGTAATCGTCAATATCATGCTTAAGTGTTAGTAGGTGATAAATATATTTGATATAAATGAATAGTACTTTAATTTCTTTTTGAAAATTTGTGGGGTAAATGTGGGAAATATCGATTTTATTTGCCCCAAATTTGGGGATTTTCAGTTAGGCTTTTGGGTAATCCAGACTTTTGATGTCGGCAACGCTGGCGGGAGGGCAAATTGGCGTCCTAAATCGTAGCGATGCGATTACACTGTCCTAAATCGTATACAATTTAGAAAATAGAGCGATCGGGACGTCCTAATCATCCTAAATCGGATCCGATCTACCCTAACTGCGATTACATCTTCCGATTTCCTAATTAGGATTCCTAAAAATTGGATAGTGTAATAAGTGCTTTAGAGACTGGCAACATTATTTGACGTCATGAATGAATGACCCCTACCGGCTGATCGTTCATTCAACCGTCAATTCATTCATTAATTGACATCAATCGTCAAATCAGTCGTCAAAATGGCGTTACTCATGTCGTTCGTGTCCGTTGCGGTTTCAATATTATACACACCGTTTCTTCTTTTAATTCTGTGCGTTATTTTCCTAGCTTCTATCGGCAAATCCTTGGGAGTGAGGCGTCTATACGTAAACATTCTGCTCAAACTTTTCGAGGTAAGTTTATTTGTCAATTCCATTATTAAAAAATTACCATATGATAGCTTTATTTTCTTAGGCAAATGAATCAATTTGTATGCGTCTATTTCAGCCTATTTGCCTGTCATTTTCTTATTTACACTATCTTGGACTCAAGATATCGTTTGTTGTGCATCCAAGAAATAAGGTTATGTTGCGCTGTCTTACCACTAGTACCACATTACAATGACTCATAATAAAGGTGTACGAAGCCGAAAATGATGATATGCTAATATAAAACCCGAATTACAGACATATTTGTGTTAATTGAGTGACGTCATCCTCTGTTTTTCGGCTAATAGAGCCGGAAATGTATGAACGCAAAACGTACGTACGTATTTGTAAACATATTTCTAATTATACGCTGAAAAGACGCATGTGATTCACTTTGTAAACACAGTAAAATTTGTTTTGTGTTATTTTTAATGACCGTAGTAGCTTCGTAGTCGCCACTTTGTCAATGTGAGATGGGATTTTTAAACTCAGTCTATCTTGCTTTCAGCTAAAACTACTGAGCCGAAATTAATTAAATTTGGTACACAGATAGTCAAGAGTCTAGAGCCTGAGACCTTTTTCAGGTTCCAGACTACCTGTGTAACATAGGCCACTTTTTCTACGCGGACGAAGTCGCGTGCACAGCTGGTCTGATCATTAATCAGACTGACCTTAAGAGGGTATACTAGCAGTGCGTTTTCCATACAAATGTATTTCTCTATTTTCTCGCTGAAAACTGCTTCTAGAGGCAGAATTCTTTTTACGTACAATCTATTACTAAAATAGGTATGTCCCTATGTTTTATTTTTTTCTAAAATCCTGTTGAATCGAAAAAAAATTTGTACAAAAACATTTTTTTTGGAAAAAATAAAAAATAGGGGCATTCCTATTTTAGTACTAAATTTTATGAAAAAAGAATTATGGCTCTAGAATCAATTTTCAGCGAGAAAATAGAGGAATACATTTGTATGGAATCCATATTGAAAAAATACTGCTAGTATACGCTCTTAACATGTGCTTTGATATCTTGAAACCTGAGCTATTAATTACGGTTAATTTAGTTTGTAGCTATTAAAAGGTAATTTAAAAATTGGCCAATTGCGAGTTGGATTTGCACACTTAGTATTCCGTACCACGTTAAAATAATTTAACCATAAAAAAGTTGGGAAGAAACATTGAGATATAATACTAGAGGAGGTACGTTATATATTGGTTTTGTACCATTCCTCGAAATTTAAAATTTAAGAGATGCAGGCTGCAGCGCTAAAACAATAACGAAGCGTCCAATCATACATAACTCAATACCTCAGCGCTATATTTGCTACTGTCACGTGTTTCCATAGCAACATGTCAACATAATGCAAAATGGCGGGAGGTAATTATATTGACTTTTTTTGTAAAAAATAATGTACTTGCTGATGAAAATTTGTTGCTTCGCACTGTGCAGTGTTCGATAAGTTATTACTGCAATAACTCAATACACACCAAGGCATTTTTTATGATTTTTACCAAGTTTTTGTTTATTAATCACTAGCAGCCCTACCCGGCTGCACCCGGGCATGTATTATATCTTAAAACCTTCCTCGTGAATCACTCTATCTGTTGGTGAAAGCCGCATGAAAATCCGTGCAGTCGTTTTTGAGTTTATCGCGAACAGACAGACGCGGCGGAGGACTTTGTTTTATAATATAATATGTAGTGATAGTGATGGGAATCACCACAAGCGAAAGAGCTAACAACCGATTGAGTGAGTTGTGGCGCGATGGCCACATTTGAAAGTGACAAATTAAGGATTTGCAGTGTCTTCTCTGATAGTTATATCTCAATGGGAAGAAAAGAAATTTAAAAAAAATTGTTTGTTTCTATGGCAGTAGTAGACAAACTACGAAGAAGATACTATTACTAGTATCAGACAACCAACTGCTGTTTTCTCTAAGCAATAGAGACCATAGACAAAATTGGTATAGGGGTAAAGATGATGAAATGTCATACAATTGAGTTTGAATTTCTTTTGGGGGCCACAAATTCAAACTCATTTGATGTGTGTTCTATACCCTGATATCCATATAGGCAGGTTTTCGGGCAGTGGAAGTAAATAAGATAGATAAATAAAAAAATTATTGTACCATCTCACCATTAGAATTAGATAGATAACACATGCAGTGAACATTTCAAGTCTACCTGTGACAGTTCAATAGATACAGTGTGCGACAGACATCAAAGGCATAATAATAGGGACCCGTTTTTACCCAGTGAGTAGGGAATTATAAAAAGCATAATCAGTTGCATTTATTGATTAATTAATGATACAATAGATCTTTAGCCCAATAATTAAATAGATGTAATTACAATCAAGAAAATTAATTATTATTAATAAAAACAATAATTTATTCACGTTATAAATTTAAAGACTAACTACAGCTAAAAAATGTAAAATAGACCAGCTAAAATGGGGATGAATGGTCATATGATTTTGGTTTTGTTTTATTTTGTTTTTTGTGTGTAAATGGCCAAATTTTTTAAGGTGCAAAGGCATCTGATATACCTTAACAGAGACCTCGCCAACCCGTCAGGCCAGCGTGGAGAGTGTAGGCCAAATTCTCTGAGAGGGTTGTGCTCCTGCAGTGGAGACTTAAGAAGACCTGATGATGATGACGATAGCTTAATAACTGTAAAAATAATAATGGGCATGTTGACTAAAATGTTTTTCATGTTGCTATGTAAAGACCTGCCAAAAATAAACACAATAGTGACAGAAATACATTTAAAAAACGCTTTCAGTTATAAAAGGTTTAAAGACACATGTTTTTAGACGTGAAAACTCGCCGCTGAAATGCCTACATATTTGTGACGTCACAAGCTTGTATTTTGTATGGGTGGCGTGAGAACTTTGTTTGGTAGCCATACGAAATATTTCGTTTATGGTAATGGTTTCATAATAAAAGTTGCTCTAAATTTTGCAGACTAAAATACAGTATAATTGTAATTAAAGATTTTCATACTTTAAAAAATGGTCCTATTCACCCAACTTTAAAGAAGCTTTAAGATCCCTTAACGAATCGATATCAAATTAAAAGTGTTCTTTATAGTGTTTTTAGATAGAAATTAGTCTCATTAGAAACAAATTTTATATAATCTTAACATTAGGCAACTACCGTATTATGGCACTAGTTTTTAAACAATACATATTATGCCTTCCATATCTTAGTTTACTGACTTAAGATAAAGATTATAAACATTTAATGCAATGGATTATGAAAAAAGTGATAGGAAGCTGATAATGTTAGTCTTGACTTCACCAAAGACAATATAATACTAACGAAATAGACTGCCCACCTCATACAAAAATATTGGACCAAATTAAGGTTGCGAAAAGCAGGCGAATGTATGGCGCAGGAGAGTTGATTGCTACTCGATACTAGATGGCGCTAATCTGCGTTAGCCTTTAACTTACTAAATATACGGTGTCATTTTAAAATATTATGCCTAAAATATTGTTTTGTTTTTGATAAGATATATTTTGTGAATCATGTTTTTATATTCTCATAATACGGTAGATACAATGTTGTGTAGTTTCAAGTGGCGCCATCTATGCGAGTCTCTGAGAACAAATCGTATGATTAAGGCGTTGAGACCACATGTATGATTAAAGACAATATAATACTAATATTGACTGTACCTTTTTATTAAGCAACATAACAAATCTATGTATTACTGTATATGTGGTTCCCGGCAGAGTAGAATATGACCAACTCAAATCTTCCCGTGGATGTCGTACAAGGCGAATTTATTTATTTATTTAATATAGGCACGCTTACAGCAGTTACATACATAAACAGTTTTGACATAATTATTAGATAAGTACACAATGTACTGTGCGTATGTACATGCCAATTAGTAGCGTACACAACATTCGCTATGTTAATAAATTCGCTACCGTAATTATAATTACAATTACACTTATACAAGTAGGATTCAAAAATAAAGGATTATATATAAAATTATATAAACGTAACTTATATAACAGCTTAACAGTCAGTAGATAAACGTTTGTTGCAATATATAATGAGTATGACATATTGGTTATTCCATACATTTAAAGTGTTTCAGCATTTTAGATTTGAAAATTTTATAACTGTCATGCAATATGTCCAGTTCAGGAATTTGCTTATTTAATTCATTATATGATGTACATATTCTGGCAAGAGGTTGATGAAGGGCGAGGTTGGTTCTGTAATTTGGTAGGCTAAATGTTTTAGATAGTGGCGAATTAGGAAATACAAGCTAAACAAAGTTACTCGTATGTTTTCCTAACGATGCCCTTTGAGCGGGACACTAGGTCACAAAATGCGTTACAGTATACAGTACGAAGTACGGAGTAGCACAGATTATACAATGTTAGGGTAAACAAAACAGTTTGCCGTGCGGTCCCCGGTAGAGTAGAATAGGACCACTCCAAGTCTTCCCGTGGATGTCGTAGAAGGCGACTTAGGAAACACAAGTTAAAACAACATACAGAAGTCTGTTTGTCCAGCGTGGAGAGTGTAGGCCAAATTCTCCGACTGCTCTGGCTAATATATGGTTCTGGCAGAACAGAGGGTCGTGCTCCTGCAGTGGAGACTAACAAAGATCTGATAAATAAATATATACGGACAAATCACACAGATTGAGCTAGCCCCAAAGTAAGTTCTTAAGTAAGACTTGTGTTATGGGACATAGACGAGCTCCGTGGCGCAGCGGTCAACACGCCGGCCTGTGACACGGATGGTCCCGGGTTCGATCCCCGGTCAGGTCAAGATGAAAAATGATCTTTTTCAGATTGACCTGGGTCTTGGATGTTTATCTATATATGTATTTGTTATAAAATATAGTATCGTTGAGTTAGTATCCCATAACTAGAGGTGTTATATTAGGGTCAGATATCAAGAACCATGTTATCGAATATATTAGTTTACCGATATTATGTTCCGTTAAACGTTCTCCAAGAACGGTGAAGAACAGGCTGGGTTTTGCAGGCGATATTATTTTTTGAGGCATTTTACATCTACCTATCAATATAAAATGCATTAAGAACATAAGAGATTGACAATTTTTAATTTTTTAGGCGATTATTTTCGTCGTCGTTAGGACGCGAACGGATGCGGAACGCGAACGGGCGCGGAACGCAGTAACGCAGCCGGTTCACCGATACAATACTTTGGATATTAACTGTTCTTGACGGTTCTACGGGAACGCGTTCTTCGGATATCACATAACCTAATATATTTGTATTATGTTCTGCAGCGCTCATATTATGTTCGCGGTATCGGTTCTGATATATCAATAACACCTCTACCCATAACACAAGTTACTTAAGAACTTACTTTGGGGCTAGCTCAATCTGTGTGATTTGTCCGTATATATTTATATATATTTATGGGATACTAACTCAACGATACATACATACATACAATATTAGTGACTCTTTATAATATTAGTGACATGCTATAATTTAGGCAGACGAAGTAGTGGGAAACTAGTGTTGTTTAATATCTTCGGTGAGTAATATTCCTAATGCGTTATCTAACATTACACGTGAAGTGCGAGTGTGGGGTCAAATGATGTTATTTACTAGTGCAATCGGTCGAATTTATTATTTTCAAGGTGAAGTGAAGGCGCAGCGGTCAACACGCCAGCCTGTGACACGGATGGTCCCGGGTTTGATTCCGGTCAGGTTAAGATGGAAAACTTTTTCAGATTTAACTGGGTCTTGGATGTTTGTCTATATATATATGTATTTGTTATAAATTATAGTATCGTTGAGTTAGTATCCTATAACACAAGTCTTACTTAAGAAGTTACTTTAGGGCTAGCTCAATCTCTTCTAAGGTCTTTTTGATGTTTGTAAGCTTTGTTTAGCTTGTGTTTCCTAAGTCGCCTTCTACGACATCCACGGGAAGACTTAGAGTGGTCCTATTCTACTCTACCGGGAACCGCACGGCAAACTGTTTTGTTTACCCTAACATTGTATAATCTGTGCTACTCCGTACTTCGTACTGTATACTGTGACGCATTTTGGACTTGTGACCTGGTGTCCCGCTCAAAGGGCATCGTTAGGAAAACATAGCACGAGAGTGTTATACATACATCATCATCAGAATCTTTTTTTTTAGTCTCAACTGCAGGAGCACGACCCTCTCTGTTTCACAGAGGATTTGGGCACCACTCTCCACGCTGGCCAGACGGGTGGAGAAGTCTCTTTGATTTTAAAAACTTTGATTAGCTTGTGTTTCCTAAGTCGCCTTCTACGACATCCACGGGAAGACTTGGAGTGGTCCTATTCTACTCTGCCGACAGCCACACGGCTGGCTGATACTTTCAATGTCTTTTCTTTCTCCGAAACAAGAATGGAAGATTTTATGTACTTAATTTATTTAATCTCCATATCTTTTTATTATCAATATTTATTTATATCGAGTTCAATACCTTCATGCGAAGTTTATTGTTCTGCTAACAGATAAACCTATATTTTTAACCGACTCCAAAAAAGAAGGAGGTTCTCAATTCGACTATGTTTTTTTTGTATGTTTGTTACGCGATTACTCAGTCAGTTATGGATCGATTTTAGTGATTCTATTTTTGTTCGATGGGTAATGCTCCAGAGGTGGTCCCATAAATTTTTTGTCGCAATGTATCGATCACCTTTTGAAAAAATAAGCAAACACCCAAAAAAATTGTTCGGTTTCTTATTCTTATGAAAGTCAAGACAAATTGATGAGAAGGTTACTCATCAGTTTTGACTGAACTTCAAAGGTGGTCCTATAACTTTTTTATCAAAATGTTCCAGTGCTTTTAGAAAAAATCAAAGAAAAATTTACAAGTATGCCGTTTGGTTTAATTTTATTTCTGTTTAATTCTTTCGCGAATCAACACAAGTTGATGGCAACGTTGTTCCTCTATTTTAATTGAACTATCACAAAACCTAATTTTAAGGTCCAGTTTGTACATTTACGTATAGGCTTGAAGTCGGTTTTACTTTTTTGTTAAAAATAATTATCACTACATATTATAAAACAAAGTCCTCCGCCGCGTCTGTCTGTCTGTCTGTCTGTCTGTTCGCGATAAACTCAAAAACTACTCCACGGATTTTTATACGGTTTTCACCAATAGATAGAGTGATTCACGAGGAAGGTTTTAAGGTATAATACATGCCCGGGCGCAGCCGGGTAGGGCTGCTAGTTACTAATAAAATACAACGAGTAACTCACGTAAATAGTCAGCTACTGGCCGACATGTTTCGACCTCATCCGGAGGTCTTCCTCAGGGCGAATGTGAATAGAGACGTGAGGACAATGTCGTCCCAGTCCGCACTGATAGTATTTTAACAATATCTATTTGTATATTGCCGTGTGGTTTCACGGCAGAGTAGAATAGGACCACTCCAAGTCTTCCCGTTGATGTCGTTGAGGCGACTTAGGGAACACAAGCTAAACAAGGCTTATAAACATAAAAGAGAACTCTCCAACTCGTCTTGCTAATGTGGAGAGTGTGGATGTGTGGAGCCCGATGGCCTAGTGGGCGTGAGCACTATTAGCGCTTTCGCATGTTAAGCAACCCCGGGCGCAGTCCCTACTTGGATGGGTGACCGCAAGTGGCATAAAAATATCTCGAGCTCCTCCGTGCTTCGGAAGGCACGTTAAGCCGTTGGTCCCGGCTGTCATCATTGATGGTAGTCGTTAAGCTAAGTCAGATGCCTTAAGGCAGCTTGAAAAATCTGACACCAGTGTTGGCCACTTACACACACGAAAAACAACAAACAATGTGGAGAGTGTAACAAATCCTCTGACTGCTCTGGGTAGCACAGAGAGGGTCATGCTCTTGCAGTGGAGACTAAAAAGAGGACGCCAGTCACCAACCAGGTGGGTGTCACTAGCCTATGTGACCTGTCTAGCTAGCGTGGAGACTGTAAGTCAAATTCTCTGACTTTTCTGGCTAATATATGGCTCTGGGAGTACAGAGAGGGTCGTGCTCCTGCAGTGGAGACTAAAAAATACCTGATGATGACTGTATTTCTGATGCGGTCAAAAAGTTTGACTCCCAGCATACTACGCTCCATGGCTCGTCGACCAACCCCGGGTTTAGACTTGTGCCCAAGACTGCGCGCCATTGTTAAAATGGGTAGAAAGCGCACGAAACCATACATACTTACTATTAGTTACGTCTAGTCTTGGGGTGTTTACGAGGAGATGAAATAATAACAGCAAGGCTTTGCTTTGACAGCTACGCACGACCGTCAGCCGGGACGTCTACCGGAGTAGTGTCCAGCCAGGTGGCAGGGTGTGCAACGTCACATTTAATTATAAATAATAGCTATACGTCACAGTTCCCTACGTCTTTTTCCCTCGCGGCGTAGACAGAGCCCGTCTGTAAAAACTTAAAGCCACGTTTAGCATGTTGGTGGGCTTGTGGGTGAGAACGGAATCAAAATAGTGATGGGTTGCTAGCCGCATCGCCTATTGACATGATTCCTGACGCCCATTCCCTCGATCGGTTTTTAAGATAAGCGCGGGAAGAGAAGTAGAAAGTGTGTGGAAACCACATACCTTTATATCTAAAATCTGTGGTGGAAACAGTCGCTAAATTAAATATTTTTATCAGACATACACCTATCTCGGTAAAACGAGGTGTTAATACGCGATAATACTTATAGTTAAAGGAATATTTATAATATTGATAACTCAATAATCGTTTGTTCGATCATGGACTTTGGACAAAAAATTTTGGACTGTTGTACATAACATAGGCTAAATAAAGCTTATAAACGTCAAAGGGACCTCTCCAACCCGTCTGGCCAGCGTGGAGAGTGTAGGCGAAATCCTTTGACTGCTCTTGCTAATAAATGGCTCTGGTAGGACAGAGAGGGTTGTGCTTCTGCAGTGGAGACTAAAAAACCTGATGATGATGATGATGATCAGGCGTACCTTGCCCTGGTCATGTCGTCCAAAGTTCCAAACCTTTTCTTCTTTTTAATTATGGCTTCCACCGAGATTTCAGTGATTCTGCCAATGTCCAGTATAATGAGATACTAAGTATCGGTGTCGTACGGTATGTGGCATCAAAGATGGCGTATGTTCTTTGGTAGCCTCGTGGGAGCTTTTGGCGACAAATCTATACGAGTCCATTTAACAGTCCACTTTAACTATTTCACGCACGAGCGAGCACGAGCATTTATAACACCAAACTACACCAATTTCATATTATAAAGTCCACTTAAATCAATTTGCAAAATTGTATAAGTCAAACGACAACTGAACCCCTTGACTTCCCACCAGTCCAAACCTTTAATTCGTACGATTTGTTCTGACAGTGATCCATAGATGGCGCCACTAGTTGCGTCACATCACAACTTTGTATCTACCATATTATGAGAAAACAAAAAGCATTATTCACGAAATTTATTAATTATTCACGACCAATAAAATCAAAAGTATTGATTTTACCCGAACAAAAAAAAATATTTCTGAGATCCTCATAATGAGCCCTTTAATTTGATATATGACACAGTTATGTGTCATATATCAAATGATTTTTTTAATTTTTCTAATTGGGCCCCTGAAAAATTTCAAACAAATCTTTATTTACTTTGCACATTTCATGTTTGGATCATAGGATTACACCATCTTACCAAATTTCACCTAATTTGGTTCAGTAGATTCGGAGAAAATCGGCTGTGACAGACGGACGGACGGACAAACAGACGCACGAGTGATCCTGTAAGGGTTCCGTTTTTCAATTTTTGTACGGAACCCTTAAAATCACTCGTTTACTGAAGTTACCTATTCCCCTGAGCTCCTACGAGTATACCTACTTGTTTACTTCTACCGTCTAGACTTCTAGACAATCTCAATCTGGATTCAAGCCAGAAATTACAAGCATAACGAGATTGTATAACAATGAAAATATACCATTTTCTGTGCGTCGTAAATTTGTTAAAGTTAACTTATTAAAAAGATCAATGATACAGCAAATTTCTATTTCCGAAATACCAATACCTTACTTCGATTTAATAAAATGCTTCACAGCCAGGGGCCCAGTGTGATGATCACAGAGCAGAAATGTCTCGTCGCTCGCGCCCCGCTAGCTACATCGAAATCCCTTGCTCTGTGGCATCGGTAGAAGGGCTATTACTCCAGTGAATAATTCTAGAGTTACGGTTCCACCTATTTGAATGTAGGGCGTTGAAACACGGGGACATAATGTTGGTTCCGCCTCATATCGGCCGATAACTACTGTGAAACGGTGCAAGCAAATACTTACAGAAATAGACAAACGGGTTACTTATTTTGTTTAAATAACCTAAACGTATATGGATGACAAGGTATGCAATCATCATCATCATCATCATCAGGTCTTTCTAGTCTCCACTGCAGGAGCACGACCCTCTCTGTACTACCAGAGCCATATATTAGCTTGAGTAGTCAGAGGATTTGGCCTACACTCTCCACGATGGCCAGACGGGTTGGAGAGGTCTCTTTATGTTTATCAGCTTTGTTTAGCTTGTTTTTCCTTAGTCGCTTTTTACGACATCCACGAGATGATTGATATAGAACCTTATTTCATAAGTCTTAGTTTGTTGGGACGATTTGAAGGCTTTTTTTTAATTTAAATAAGAGATAAATATGTTTGAGAATAAGTAACACTATCTATTTGCACCAGTCATTCGTCGCCGTGCAACACCTATAACGCTTAATGATAATGGCCAAAGATATAAAAATGTAATTGTTTGGCTGTTATATCGGCTTATGGCTTAAGGGCGGCCAACCCGTCTATCTTTTCATACAAACGCTCGTACGCGATTATGGCGGTGTAACAAATCTTTCTTTGAAGATTTTCTACTAATAGGTATCTTATGCACTATATCTAGGTTTCTATCAAAATGAAAAATCAAAATTTGGAGAAACAACTTCAATATAAGCCTCCAAATATCCTCTAAATATGCACAAATTTTATGTGAACTTTGGGCGTTTATAATGTACTCATTAATTGTAACAGTAAAGAAAATATTCATTTAGAAACCTTGCAAATGTAATGGAGATTCTAGATGTACAAGTTTTTTTTCATAAACTTGTAAGGCTTACCAATAAACACGTATTTCTTGAAACAAGTTTAATGAAATTTCCGCACACTATTTTTCGTTCAATGTCTTCGCGTACTCACTAGCTTGTTTCCATGTGGCAGTAAGAGGTGTGCGGGAGACGAGGGCAAGGAGCTCTTTTCGCTTTGCCTCTTTATCTGACATTGCGCTGGACGGAACAAGCTTTTCGACCATGCTCGCGTTGACGATAGTCGGTCGGGGAAGGGCCACCTTAAGCCCGCTCCACACTCTCGTCGAGAGGTTTCGTTCCCGGTATTCGCCGAAACAAGACGAGATCGAGAACTGATCGAGTCTCTACACTCTCGCTTAGCGCAGTTGTCTGTTTAAGGACGTTGAAGATGGACGTTGAAACTGCTGCGGCCTTATAGCATTATGTCTTGTAGCGTATTATACTTCTTACAACGAGAAAATAGTTATTAAAAGGCGTTTAAAAATACCCAATGCCGCCACCATGGAGACTTCACGAATATAGCCGAGACTTGCCGAATACTCTCGTATTCCGCCTCCACACTCTCGTATTCGCCTATTCTCGTGTGTAGTTTTGCCGAGAGTGTGGAGCGGGCTTTATAGTACTTATCGCCCGATAAGAGGTAGAACTATCATCACTAAGGGAGTTGCAACGTTCTACATTCAGATAATTATCGATCATCATACCATATATATATTAGTACATTGTGTAGCAAGGGCGGTATGTATAGAAGACATTACGTCAAACGAGCGACTACTAACAAGCACGAGGCGAAGCCGAGTGCTTTTAGTAGTCCGAGTTTCTAATGTCTAATACCGGCCGTGATACACACAATGTTTTTCATCTCACCGAGTAAATTGTAGAGTAAAAAAAATATTATTCATATTATGTCGGTTGAAATTGTATAGTATGAATATAGTTTACCTTGAAAATTAATATTTGTGAGTCTAGAAGCTGGCTGATTATATTATCCATAACAACATTATTGACTGTCTATTCATTTATCATAGGGAATGTATTTTATACTAATTAATGAAGATTACGATTACTTATAAATATTTTGCCTAAAAATAAATAGCGGCAAACTGCAGTGAGCAGCACAAACTACGAAGAAGATACTATTACTAGTATCAGACGACCCACTGCCTAATGTTTTCTCTAGGCAATAAAGATCATAGACAAATAAGGGAGTGAGGGTGAAAATGAAAAAAATGCCATACAATCACGTTTGAGTTTCTATTGGGGGCCACAAATTCAAACTCAATTGACGTGTGTTCTATGCCCTAAAATCCGTAAAGGCAGTTTATCAGCAGTGGTGAGCAGTAAATGTATCCAAGGATTCCACAGATAATGAAAATGTTTTATCCAAAAAGTGGAAGTCAAAGATCGATGAATACAAACAGCCAGCCACCACGGCCATTAACAATTCCAAATTTGAATTAAGGACAAAAAACTCGCAGTATCGTAAAAAGGTTTTTTTTTTATCGGGTTCACTAGCAGTTCCAAATTTGAATATTCGACTAGAAAACTGTTTGGATGCAGAAGATTTGACGCTTGTGCGAGGTATAGTGCCCTATTCAATTTTAAAAAATACTTAACGCGCTATCGGGCTCAATGGAATTTGTATGAAATCTTATAGCCCGCGGTCGCAATAGCGACCATCCAGCCCACTTTGCTTGCATTTAATGACACTGTTTAAGAGCGTATACTAGCAGTATTTTTTCAATATGGTTTCCATACAAATGTATTTCTTTATTTTCTCGCTCAAAACTGATTCTAGAGCCACAATTCTTTTTTCATAAAATCTAGTACTAAAATAGGAATGCCTCTATTTTTTATTTTTTCCATAAAAACTGTTTTTGTAAAAAAATTTTTCTTTAAAACATGTTTTTAGAAAAAAATAAAACATAGGGACATACTTATTTTGGTAATAGATTGTATGTAAAAAGAATTGTGCTTCTAGAAGCAGTTTTCAGCGAGAAAATAGAGAAATACATTTGTATGGAAAACGCACTGCTAGTATACCCTCTTAAGGATAGGTGAGATGAAAATATATATAAAGGTTAAAAAAAGACAGACATAAAAAAAGGAAAATCTGTTCGTTTTACGATACAGTGCTGTAGTTGTCCATGAGTAGCGGTGATCACTTACCATCAGGCGACCCGCTTGCTCGTTTGCCGTCCTATGATAAGATATATTTATTTGCATAAACATGTGTACTTAATACAGGTGTTAAATTCAAATTATAATTCAACTTGTTTTACCGTCAAGTGTACAAATTTCCTTGCATGTTATTATAATGTACTAGCTGTTACCCGCGGCTTCGCCCGCGTGATATATAGCCTATGTCCTTCTCAGTACCCTAACCTATGTGTATGCAAAATTTCATGATGGGTTCAGTAGATTCGGCGTGAAAGCGTAACAAACAAATAAACAAACTCACTTTCGCATTTATAATATTAGTTGGGATTACATAGTCAAGTTAAGAATAATAACATTAATACACACAATCTCAAAATTACAAGTAAATACTAAATAAAAAATTCTATAATAATGACATAAAAAATACTTTGCTGTTGAAAAGAAATACAAAAAAATACGGGTTTCGTAAAAATGGTTATTGAGTTTCTATGAAAGGCCTAAGTTTACATTTCAACCATTTTCTTTGCCTGCCAAGAATGGTAATGTGATTCGCGCGATATGTTTGTAAATTTCTTCATTACCTCGTATATTCCAAACAGCTGGACGGATTTCAACAGTGTGGTATCAGGTATCGTTAGGTTCGTCTCAAAAACCCAAGTGTCTAAAAAAGTAATTGCATTATTTAAAAAATATTTTATATAAAAAATGACACTTTAATAATTATTACCTACTATTATAATGTACCTACTTAAAGGCCAAAAGTTGGGCCGATTTTATGCCGAAACCAAAACATTTTTTTTTGCTGAAAAGGCGCTCCTTTAGTAACACTAGCGCCACCCAGCAATTAATTCTTTTAATCCTAAATGACATCGAATTTTAAAAATCTAACAAGTACATAGATAACGATTAAATTAAGTACTTGTAGAATTTTTGTGTTCATTTTCACTAATATTCGTTTAATAAAATAAAACTCTTTAAATATGGCACTAGTGAATTACTTGTAATGTACAAAAAATACTATAAGTATTTTAGTAGTTTTGTACTTGTTAGATTTTTAAAATTCGATACAATTTAAGGAATTTAATAGCTGGGTAACGCTAGTGTTACTATAAGAGCGCCTTAAGGTGCTCCTATAGTAACACTAGCGCCACCCAGCAATTAAATTCTTTAAATCCTAAATGACATCAAATTCTAAAAATGTAACAAGTACAAAACTAGTAAGTTACTTGAAGTATTTTTTATTTATTACAATTAATTTACAAGTGCCACATTGAGAGAGAAAAATCGATTAAAACCAAAAGTGGCCACTTATGGCCACTATTACTATTTTTCTCTTAATTTATCAAACGAATATTAGTGAAAATGAATACTAAAATACTACAAGTAATTTACTAGTTACGTTCTTGTTAGATTTTTAAAACTCGATATAATTTAGGATTAAAAGAATTAATTGCTGGGTGGCGCTAGTGTTACTATAAGAGCGCCTTAAGTCGAAAATAAAACTTCGATTGGTCTCCTAACTAAAATCACAGATTACCTTATATAATAAATACGAAACTTAAATTAATTAATATATACGGACAAATCACACAGATTGAGCTAGCCCCAAAGTAAGTTCTTAAGTAAGACTTGATACTAACTCAACGATACTATATTTTATAACAAATACATATATAGATAAACATCCAAGACCCCGGTCAATCTGAAAAAGATCGTTTTTCATCTCGACATGACCGGGGATCGAACCCAGGACCATCCGTGTCGCAGGCAGGCGTGATGACCGCTGCGTCACGGTAAGTTGATTGTCAGCTTTAACGTCTTACCTACTAAAGCTATCTTCGTAAAAAATGTATTCATATTGTCAGGTATACAGGGTAACATTCGTTTAAAAAAACACGATTTAAATTGGTTTTCAATATAGTTCATCAGTTACTTTGTAAAAAAGAAATGCTCCGAGTTTGACCCCTATAGGGCATTATAGTTACAACTGTATTTTATTCATTCATTTCGTGTAGGTGACACGGACAATCGACTTTGCACACCCTTGTGACAGAGTTCTTCGGAACCGCCTCTCGGCCTCTGGCGTGGTTCCTTTAACGGCTACCAGATGGCAGCCGGGACCACCGGCTTAACGTGCCTTCCGAAGCACGGAATCATCTTTCTTATCAGACAATCAGGTGATTCATGCCTGCAATGTCCTAACCAAACTGGAAACAACTCAACAAAGTATGCTTCCCGTGGGAATCGAACCCACGACCCCTGGGTCAACAGCAAACGCCTTAACCACTGGACCAAGGAGGCAGCTGTATTTTATAAGCAGATGTCATGCAAGGTTGCCAACCGAGGAAACTAGTATAACCGGATATAACCGGTGTTTTGAGGAAGTTATATCAATTAATGTAAATTCTGTCGTTCGATGACCGCGGTCGCAAATTTCTATCGAAATCTATGTCAAGGTGGGACATTTTATTTTATTAAGCTTAGCTTAGCTTATTTTAGCTAGCAAAGCCGCGGGGGCTTTGCCCGCGTGATATATAGCCTATGCCCTTCTCAGTGCCCTAACCTATGTGTATGCAAAATTTCATGATGATCGGGTCTATAGGTATTACATGGATAGGGCGTGAAAGCGTAACAAACACACTTTCGCATTTATAATATTAGTTAGGATTAGGATTAAGGTACACCAATAGGTATTACATGGATAGGGCGTGAAAGCGTAACAAACACACTTTCGCATTTATAATATTAGTTAGGATTAGGATTAAGGTACACCAATAGGTATTACATGGATAGGGCGTGAAAGCGTAACAAACACACTTTCGCATTTATAATATTAGTTAGGATTAGGATTAAGGTACACCAATAGGTATTACATGGATAGGGCGTGAAAGCGTAACAAACACACTTTCGCATTTATAATATTAGTTAGGATTAGGATTAAGGTACACCAATAGGTATTACATGGATAGGGCGTGAAAGCGTAACAAACACACTTTCGCATTTATAATATTAGTTAGGATTAGGATTAAGGTACACCAATAGGTATTACATGGATAGGGCGTGAAAGCGTAACAAACACACTTTCGCATTTATAATATAAGTTAGGATTAGGATTAAGGTACACCAATAGGTATTACATGGATAGGGTGTGAAAGCGTAACAAACACACTTTCGCATTTATAATATTAGTTAGGATTAGGATTAAGGTACACCAATAGGTATTACATGGATAGGGCGTGAAAGCGTAACAAACACACTTTCGCATTTATAATATTAGTTAGGATTAGGATTAAGGTACACCAATAGGTATTACATGGATAGGGCGTGAAAGCGTAACAAACACACTTTCGCATTTATAATATTAGTTAGGATTAGGATTAAGGTACACCAATAGGTATTACATGGATAGGGCGTGAAAGCGTAACAAACACACTTTCGCATTTATAATATTAGTTAGGATTAGGATTAAGGTACACCAATAGGTATTACATGGATAGGGCGTGAAAGCGTAACAAACACACTTTCGCATTTATAATATTAGTTAGGATTAGGATTAAGGTACACCAATAGGTATTACATGGATAGGGCGTGAAAGCGTAACAAACACACTTTCGCATTTATAATATTAGTTAGGATTAGGATTAAGGTACACCAATAGGTATTACATGGATAGGGCGTGAAAGCGTAACAAACACACTTTCGCATTTATAATATTAGTTAGGATTAGGATTAAGGTACACCAACAGTGTTTATCTTTATAAGTATCCCACCCAACTATAAATGCTACAGTGAGTTTTTTTTTTTAATTAATAAATATATACGGACAAATGACACTGATTGAGCTAGCCCCAAAGTAAGTTCGAGACTTGTGTTAATGGATACTAACTCAACGATACTATATTTTACAATAAATACTTATACAGATAAACATTCAAGACCCTGCAGAGATATTTGCTAACTTTTGACAACTACGGTGTACATCATTTTCATGGTTACTTCAATATTCATTAAGGCTTCCAGTATGAATGACTATTTTTATTTAAGATATGTAATGAATATATACGTAAGTGATTTAAATGAAAGTCACACGTAGTATTTCAATTACTGTATTGTTAGGTAAAACCACACACATAAACTTGACACAAGTCTAATGATATAAAAACTTATTGGAAACTTTGAAAACCCAAGAGTCGCGGGTCAACCATTCTAATCTCAGACGAGAGAAAAAAAAGATGTCCCCTGTTAAAGAAAATTTTCTACCGGGCCGCGCTCCTATTGGTCGAGCGCGGACCACGTGACCTTCCGGTCGGGTTCACGACAATACAAATTTTACCGCCGGGATGCGTATGGGTGCGTTCTGCTACAGATATGGAAACCGCAATGGATGCTACAGTGACAATCAAATTGTTGTACACAATGTAGCAAATCGGCTTGCAGGTCTATCTGAAGAAGATTATTTTGCATCTTGACCTGACCGGGGATCGAACCCGGGACCATCCGTGTCGCAGGTAGGCGTGTTGACCGCTGCGCCACGGAGCTCGTTTGTTTGTTACGTTTTCACGCCCCATCTACTGAACCAATCATCATGAAATTTTGCATTCACGTTGTCTGGAGTACGGAGTAGAACATAGGCTACCTTTTATACCGGTGAAAAGTACTGTTCCCGAGGAATCGACGAAAAATGCGAGCGGAGCCGCAGACGAAAGCTTGTGTATATAAAATACTAGCTGTTACCCGCGGCTACGCCCGCGTGATATATACTATGCCCTTCTCAGTACCCTAACCTATGTGTATGCAAAATTTCATGTTGATCGGTTCAGTAGGTAAGGCATGAAAGCGTAATCATAATCATTTATTTATTTGCTTAAAATATGGTAGTACATGATGTCAAAATACATTTAGAGCAGCATATTTCACCAGAAGCGGCATGCAAATATAAAAGAAATAGGTATATATTAAAACTTTGACAAGTATTACAAATTAGTCATAATAATTATTCAAAGGTCAAATGAGATTGAGTTTATACAATAATAATAAAGTGTCAAATCTATCAAAAAAATTAAACATGTCACATAAAATAAAATTTATTTAAATAAGTCGTCAACAGAATAAAAGCTTTTTTCTTTTAGCCATTTTGTGAGCCTTCTTTTAAATAATCGACATGGAAGACCTTTTATATCACGCGGTAGAGCGTTGAAAATTTTGATGCACATGAAATCGCTTTGTTTTAAGTATAAAGTCAGTTTGGGGTTTTTATGACAAACAAGCTTATCAGGATCTCTTCTGCTTCTTGAGTTTATATCTGAAGCTTTTTTGAATAGGTTCATATTATGTTTAACCAGTATTATATTGTCTTTGTGTTTAACGAAACAAGCTACATCTAAGATGTACATGCAAGGCAATGGTAGAATCCCCAGACTTACTTTCGCATTTATAATATTCGTTAGGAAGTTAGGATAGTACCGATGTACAACGCCGCGCTTGCCTTATGGTGGCAATTCTTATAAATATGTGTTTATATAATACTTATATGTGTTTACGAATGTCCACCACATACTTATTGACGGATTACGTTTGTGATTACAAATCGTATTAACCTCATATCGCGTTATCTGTGACCTTCCACTGACCTCAAGATGCAACAAGAAGAAGTACTTCCACTTAGTACCAGTTTATCTTCTATTTATAAGGAAATTGCCTCGTGCACTTGAAACTACCTCGTTGGTCCAATAGACTCGAGATTTATAAGCGCTTACGCATGTTAAGCAACCCTGGGTGTGGTCCCACTGGGATGGGTGACCATATACGCCTTTAAAAAATAGAATATATGACTGCCGTGGTCATCATCATTTCGTGTTGGTGACACGGTCAGTCGACCATGCACACCCTCGTGTCAGAGTTCTTCGGAACCGCCTCTCGGCCTCTGTCGTGGTTCCTTTAACGACTACCAGATGGCAGCCGGGACCACCGGCTTAAAGTGCCTTCCGAAGCACGGAATCATCTTTCTAATCAGGTGATTCATGCCTGCAATGTCCTAACCAAACTGGAAGCAACTTTACAAAGTATGCTTCCCGTGGGAATCGAACCCACGACCCGGTCAACAAGGAAAACGCCTTAACCACTGGACCACGGAGGCACTGCCGTGGTAAAAGCAAATACCCCATACGCCCACATTGAGGCATTCAAAGTTGTGGTGGAATAGAACAATACAATCATTTTTGTTAGTCGTGCAAAAATAAGCTAGAGCCAATCCACGCTTCGGAAAGCACTTGAAGCCGTCAGTCTCGGCTCTGTCATCATTATATAGATTATATGGTTAGATTTACATGTACAGAACACAAAAAAGTCAGTCTAAAACAAAAAGTAAATTTTAAAACTAATAATTAGTTTAAAAAAACTAAAAAAAAAACACGCTTTTAGCACGCTAGTCATGTATTGTCATCAGAACTCAGAGCGTGTGCAAAATTTCATCCTAATCGAAGACCGGGAAGTGGGTCAAATTAAGGTTCCAAGATTTTCTTACATACAAGTGAAGCTAATAAAGCGTGTTAAAAATGGATGCACTAAACGAATGTTTCAAAGTTAAGGTCAGGGTCGACTCAGATCAATGAACCGGTTTTTTTCGCTGTGTTTTTTATTTTATTTTTTGTTTACATTATTTCTTTTTACATTTGGTCATTCAGTTTTACATGTATATGCGTGTCTGTTTATATATTAAAAAATCTTGTACGTTTTTGACCAACCTCCTATGATACGATTTTGAAATTCCGCAGTTCGCGAACGTGCGGTTCTTTCATACAAAAATCATTCGAAGACGACTGGTCACACGTTAAAAAATAGTTCCCCTGGTGTCTTATTAAGCAAAATTATACCACGTGTAAACTAGCTACTCGAACTCACCTCGAGGGTAGTTTTACCCGTCAAAAGAAACAACTTCCCATATCCCTTAGAAAAAGTTGTTTTATTTTGATGGATTGAGGCAAATTCAACGCTAAAATTACATGCAACGCACAATATTTTTGAAAGACCTATTTAACGATACCCCATACGATGGGTAAATAGAGAAAATAAAATTACTACCCCACTTTACTTGTATGAAAGCTACCCTAAAAAAATTTTTTTTTCAAGATTTTATTCTACCTCTTTTTTGCCATGATTAATATACATACCCATACCAAATTACAGCTTTCTAGTACTTATAGTCTCTGCGTAAAACCGCGGACGGACAGACAGACAGACAGACATGGCGAAACTATAAGGGTTCCTTGTTTACTACGGAACCCTAAAAACGGCCGTTTTAGGCGGTAATCAGTAGTTCTCCTTATTACTAATTCTAATAATATTAACCATGATTCCAAAAATGGTGCATATGGTCCTCTGGTGCAGTCCCTACTTGGATGGATGACCGCAAGAATATCTCGAGCTCCTCCGTGCTTCGGAAGGCACGTTAAGCCGTTGGTCCCGGCTGTCATCGTTGATGGCAGTCGTTAAGCTATGTCAGATGCCTTAAGGCAGCTTGAAAAATCTGACACCAGTGTTGGCCACTTACACACACGAAGATTCAAGATTCAATCGTTTATTTAATATAGGTTTCTTTGAACACTTATTAATTGTCATATTTGTGTTTACAATTTTTACAACTAAAAATTTTTGTTGACGTCAATAATTACTTATGGCTAAGTTTAGGCCGCTTCCAAAGCGGAGTGCAGAAGAAGCGGCAACAAACTGCACAGCGCATTTTCTCCAAACGAAAAACAAACAATTCCAAAAATACTTCAGATTATTTACTAAGGCTTATATGATTTACGTTTTTGAATTTCCTTTTATTTGTAAAGTATTAGGAATAAAATTTTTAGCGTCGCTGGTGTCCCTAGTGTGGGCCCTTAATATCCATTAAGGCAAAGTTATTCGGCAGTGTGCGCGTGCCACCGTCTAAGACATCTTATTCAATAAATAAATATATAGGGACATATCACACAAATTGAGCTAGCCCCACAGTAAGTTGTGAACTAGTGTCGCAGGATACTGACGCAACGATACTATATTTTATAATATATACTTATATAGATAAACATCCAAAACCCAGGTCATACTGAAAAAGATCGTTTTCTATCATGACCAGACCGGGGATCGAACCCGGGACCCCCGTGTCGCAGGCTGGCGTGTGACCGCTGCGCCACGGAGCTCGACCTTTATATTCTTTGCTACCTCTTGTTACCTAATATCGTTTTTCTCTTTATATATACTTTCTTTGTTACCTAATATCGTTTTTCTCTTTATTTCAGTACGGCCGCCAACACATAGAAGTAGCGCGCAAAATCATCCGTAGTGATAGCTCTGATGATGAAGAGGAATCACCAGCCGTGCCAGATGACAAGCCACCATCGGCGCTCGTCAAAGAGAATGGAGTCAATGGTAAGGCATTACAGCCTTTGATAATGTTCATCATCAGGTCTAAAATAATCTGCAGCGACAGCTCGATGATGAAGAGAGAATGGAGTGAATGGTAAGAGATCATCATCAGGTCTTTTCTAGTCTCCACTGCAGGAGCACGAGCCTTCCTGTACTACCAGAGCCATATAGCCATGTCAGAGGATTTGGCCTACACTCGCCACGTCTGCCAGACGTAGTTGTGAGGTCTTTTTGATGTTTATAAGCCTTGTTCAGCTTGTAAGGCATTATAGCCTTTATCATCATCATTATCAGGTCTAAAATCATCCGTGGTGACAGCTGTGATGATGAAGAGGAATCACCAGCCGTGCCAGACGACAAGCCGCCATCGGCGCTCGTCAAAGAGAATGGAGTCAATGGTAAGGCATTACAGCCTTTGATAATCATCATCATCAGGTCTAAAATAATCTGCAGCGACAGCTCGATGATGAAGAGAGAATGGAGTCAATGGTAAGAGCATGGATCTAAGAATAATCAGGATATGCCCTTGGAAAATGTAACAGTGACGCACATAAAAATCCCTACACTCGTGTCGCGACACTAGCGCACGCACACATCGGCACAAAAATCCCTACACTTTTCCCCGGTCGAACGAAATGTCAAATTTCCCAAATGTCAAATACATGCTGCACACATGTGACTTGATGTGACGTAAGTTATGCTTCACTTTTGATGTGTCTAATGCCGGGTCCATATTATTCCTAGGTCCATGGGTAAGAGATCATCATCATCAGGTCTTTTCTAGTCTCCACTGCAGGAGCACGACCCTTCCTGTACTACCAGAGCCATATAGCCATGTCAGAGGATTTGGCCTACACTCGCCACGTCTGCCAGACGGAGTTGATGAGGTCTTTTTGATGTTTATAAACCTTGTTCAGCTTGTAAGGCATTATAGCCTTTATCATCATCATTATCAGGTCTAAAATCATCCGTGGTGACAGCTCTGATGATGAAGAGGAATCACCAGCCGTGCCAGACGACAAGCCGCCATCGGCGCTCGTCAAAGAGAATGGAGTCAATGGTAAGGCATTTATCATCATCATCGTCAGGTCTTAAATCATCCGTAGCGACAGCTCTGATGATGAAGACGAATCGCCAGCCAATGGTAAGGTATTTTAGCCTTTACCATCTGTCTACGCGTCTACTAGTCAGTTGGTATTTTTTGTGGGAGAGAGAATAAAATTCGTGCTGCCATTACGATACGTGTATTGAGAAGTAAGTCAGTGGCGCGCTTGTCAAAGTGACGTATACAAACCTAGCGCCATCTATAAATATTTAGTGAAAACGCTAAGTGAAAGATATTGCCCGTAGTAGCCACGCGAGAACCATTATGATAATTTTATTAAGTTTTAAGAATAGGTGGCGCTACGTGCAACACCATCATTATCATTATCAGGTCTTTTTTAGTCTCCACTGCAGGAGCACGACCCTCTCTGTACTACCAGAGCCATATATTAGCCAGAGCTGTCAAAGGAATTAGCCTACACTCCCCACGCTGGCCAGACGGGTTGGAGAGGTCTTTTTCTAATATATATTACGTTTCACCCCTATTTTGCCTGATGGAAAGCAACGCCTAGGGTGAATCATGCAAACTCAAATAACTAATGCCTTATCACTCTTGCTTTGAAAATCCCAAAATTTTACGAGTTCGTGAAACAGTGACGCTGGGAGGGAATTCCATTCCTTCGCGGTTCGCATATAAAGGAGGAGGCGAATCTAGAGGTGCGTTGACCAGGAATTATATAATCAGTGGCGGCTCCCCCTTAAGTGCACTCGTGCGGCGCACTACCAGTTTAAGCTTAAATATATACAAAAAAATTACATAGATATAAAAAATAAATAAGCAGTTTTACGTAAAAATATATTAATTTTTTGACAAATGATAATCAGTCATGTACTAAACAAAATAAGTCTTATTTTCGCTTGACAAAATAATTTGCCGTGCACCCGCTCCCAGCGCACGCAGCGTGCCCGTACAGCTACTATTGAGAAGGCGACGAAACACCTAGCGCGTGAGACGGAAGATTAGTATGGAAGTTTAGCGAAATATCGTGCGCCGCACGGGGCCCGACGCGGGACGAACGCCGACGTTCGGAAATGTTCGGATTAGGTAGTTTTCGCCGTAAATTGTCTTACGTTTGTATTTGTTCTTATTAATCTTATCATCATACATTAAGTATATGTAAATAAAAAATAAGAGAGAGAATTATTTCTGCATATAGAAATTATCCATATTGTATAGGCATGTTTTATGATGTGCACCACCAGGTCTTTGAGTCACGAGCCGCCACTGTATATAACATTAGCTCTCGCCCACGGCTCCCGCAACATTGTCGGTCTCTCAGGGACAGTACGTTATTCCGGGATGGAAAGCCTATGTCCTTGTCCGTGGTCCAGAGAACGTGTGTGCAAAATTGCATGATGATCGGTTCAGTAGTTACGTCGTAAAAGCGTAACAAACGAACAATAAAAAAGCTCACTTTCGCATTTATAATATTAGTTGGGATATCTACAGGGGCGATGAGCAAGAAATATATGACTACTTGCTGTATAGCTCACAAACCAAGGTTTTTTTTATTATGATTTAGCAGATAAATCATCATTTCATCATGTTCACATTCCGTGTCTAACATCCCAACAATGTTTATTTATTTATTTAACTTTATACACTTCATAAATAAATAAAATAAAAAATCATTTATTGCCACAATCAAATCAATGTAACTTTTAAATTAAAAAAGAATATACATTATGGCAAAGGAATGCCTCAGCTTGTGTTAGCTCGGAGCAAGGTCCGAGCACGCTGTTTTTCAGGCACCCCTCTCCCTGAGATCGAGTGCGGGAGTGCATGCAATTAGGGGGCTTAAATATAACTATATAAACATTTAGAATTTCTTCTTAAAGATTACAATCGGCTTAATATTCTTCATCACTTCATCAGGTCTTTTACAGTCTCCAATGCAGGAGCACGACCCTCTTTGTACTATCGGAGCCATACATAAGTATTAGCCTGAGCAGTCAGAGGATTGGGCCTACACTCTCCACACTGGCCAGACGGGTTGGAGAGGTATATATAACTTTATACACAATACAGTGTAAAGGCTAAATAAATGTTCTACCATGATTGCATTGTTTCCGTAATGTTGGACAATATTATGAATTACGTAATAGACGGACCGAAAATAGAGGTTTATATAGGTAAATAACGCCGTGGGGTCTCAGCAGAGCACAATAGGACCACTCCAAGTCTTCCCGTGGATGTCGTAGAAGGCGATTTTGGAAACACAGGCTAAACAAGGCAAAAATACCTGTGGAGACAGCGACGCGGGGGGGGGGGGGGGGGGGAATTCCATTCCATAGCCGTTCGCATAATAAAGAAGGATGCGAATCTAGAGGTGCGTTGACCAGGAATAATGTACACTTGTTGTATAACGTATAGCTGACAAACCAAGTTTTATTTTTATGGTATAGCTCCAGATAAATCATCAAATCATTACATTCACCTTCCGTGTCTAACAAAACAACGATGTACTAACATGATTGCATTATAAACTAAGCTTAGAAACATTAAAGAGACCTCTCCAACCCGTCTGGCCAGGGTGGAGTATGTGGGCCTAATCCTCTGACTGCTCTGGCTAATATATGGCTCTGGTAGTACAGAAAGGGTCGTGCTCCTGCAGCGGAGACTAAGTAAGGCCTGTTGATTGTACCGATATGAAACTTGCTCTATAGCTCACAAACCAAGGTTTTTTTATTATGATTTAGCAGATAAATCATCATTTCATCATGTTCACATTCCGTGTGTAACATCCCAACGATGTGCAGCATGATTGTATTGTTTCTGTAATGTTAGACAATTATTATGAATTACGTAACAGACGGACCGCAAATAGTTCTTATAGGTAAATAAAAACTGTATTGTTATTTTTGTAGGGTTCCGTGCCCAAAGAGTAAAAAACAGGCCAAATGCGTGTCGGGCCACGCGCAGTTTAGGGTTCCGTAGTTGCGAATGACAACTTTGAGTTCACACTATTCACACTCGCACCTTACAGTTTAACGACCAAAACATCTAACAATGAAAATAGTATGAAATTTTACTGTTTATAAGTTGGTTGCCTATAACTTTTTAGTTTGTACTTAGTACTCAGCTCTGATAGTTTTCCTTTCAACTTCAGTACATATACTACTGCTGTAATTTTTTTCTCGTATCTATATATAACCGTTTAGCAGATAGAGGGGGGGACACTTACCTCTAACAAAAATTCGCACTTTATAACCAAATATTTCGGAAACGGATCCCTAAATCGAAAAATGGTGTTCTCAACCTCACAATATTTTTTAAAGACCTATTTAACGATACCCCACACGATGGGTAAATAGAGAAAAAAAAATATTCCCCCACTTTACTTGTATGGGAGCTACCTTAAAAAATTTTTTTTTCAAGATTTTATTCTACCACTTTTTTGCCATGATTAATATACATACCCATACCAAATTACAGCTTTCTAGTATTTATAGTCTCTGCGTAAAACCGCGGACGGACAGACAGACAGACATGGCGAAACTATAAGGGTTCCTAGTTAACTACGTAACCCTAAAAACAGGGATTGCATGCTTTTCATATCTCATCTATTGTATTTCTATTTAATCTCTCTATGTATACTCCTTAAAAGTAATTATGCAATATTCACTTATTTATTCATAGTTAACCACTCTGTCTATACCTAATAAGTAATTATTCAACACTCACTTGTTCCAGGCACTAAGATGACAGTGATAGAAAGGGAGGAAATCCTCGGACCATCGCCAGAACTCAACTACAAGAGGAGTTCCAGTCAAGAACGCGTACAGAACGGACATAAGGATCTCAAGAATGAGGTGAGTTTGTTTATCGTGCAAGCCCAATACTGGTGTCAGATTTTTTCAAAGTGGGTCATCATCATTTTGTGTAGGTGACACGATCATTCGACCATTCACACCCTGGTGTCAGAGTTCTTCGGAACCGCCTCTCGGCCTCTGACGTGGTTCCTTTAACGACTACCAGATGGCAACCTTTTTTTTTTTTTTTTTTTTTTTAACGTGGAGAATCCCTTCGGATACCGCGCGGGCTACGGGAAGCCACGCGCGGTTATGTGGTGTGGCCACTAAACTCCACGGTGTCACTACTGAGCCGCTATGTGCCGGGGGCGTGTGCTACTCTCGCTCCACAGCCCCGGCGCGGCGCTTAGCGACCCCTCCAAGGCGCGCTCACGAGTCCCTCTCAGTCACAAAGTGACAGCAGAGGGATCGGAGCGGCCACCTACAACGGGCGGGCTATCGCGGTCAAGGGCTCATAGGCCCCTGGCCGCGACAACCCGCCCCCGGAGGACGTGCCTGACACCCGAGCACGCTCCTCCAACTCGAGAGCCATCTGTCAAGTGACGAAGTCCCGCCTCCGCCACCCAACTGGCCCTCACATTTGCCTTGATCAGTCTCCGCCGCCTTGGACCACAGATCACGGCGCAGCAGAGACTGATCAAGGCCATCTCCAAATCGGCCGCAGAGGATAGGGAGAGCGGCGCATCGCCATACCGACACTCCTCTTCCCCTGCGGCCCCACCGAACCAGATGGCAACCTAACCTAACCTAACCTAACCTAACCTAACCAAACTGGAAACAACTTAATAAAGTATGGTTCCCGTGGGAATTGAACCCACGACCCCCGGGTCAACAAGGCAAACGCCTTAACCACTGGACCACGGAGGCAGTCAAAGTGGGTAAAGGCATAGAAATGAAGGTCATTATATAATTCTACAGGCACAGATGTCTCTACTTAAGGCACATGCTCTGGCAAGCTAAGACTCAAATGATTCCGCTAAATTGATAATTTAATGAATTAATGAATAAAATGCCGATTCTTTTATTGACGATATTTATGGCGAGCTCCGTAGCGCAGCGGTCAACACGCTTGCCTGCGACACGGATGGTCCCGGGTTCGATCCCCGGTCAGGTCAAGATGTAAAATGATCTTTTTCAGATTGTCCTGGGTCTTGGATGTTTATTTATGTTTTTTTTTTTTTATTAGCCGTTTGTGTCCCACTGCTGGGCAAAGGCCTCCCCTCGTTGTTTCCACATATATGTTATAATGTATTTGTTATAAAATATAGTATTGCTGAATTAGTATCCCATAACACAAGTCTCGAACGTACTTTTGGGCTAGCTCAATCTGTGTGATCTGTCCGTATATATTTATTTTATTTATTTAGGAGAACCAACAGCTTATAATATACATACACACATACTATCACGTCTTTATCCCTTGCGGGGTAGACAGAGCCCAAGGTCATAAAACCCAGGGCCACGTTTAGCATGTTAGTGGGCGTTAATGTCGAAAGCGGACCCAAAATAGTGATAGGTTGCTACCCGCATCGCCTATAACATGATTACTTAGATTGTCGCACAATCCCTTGGCTGGCTTTTACGGTCAGTTTTTACAAGCAGTATACCAGCTGCTTGTAAAAACTGACCGTAAAAGTCTATGTTTTTCCTTATCTCCCAAACCTGCATGGAAGATATTTTTCAATTCATTATTTATTTTCTTCCAGGTTAACCTCGAGTTCCACCTGTCCCACTGCCTGGACCTAGTAAAAGCAGGCATGGAGTCGATTATAGAAGACCAGGTCACCTCAGTTTTCGAAGCCGAGGAGTTGAGGAGTTGGAACCTACTCACCAGAACAAACAGGTACTGTTTTCCCCTTTTTTTTGTGACAGAGCGGCCAACGAGCAAGCGGGTCACCTGATGGTAAGTGATCACCCCTGCCCATGGACAACTGTAACATTAGAGGTGTTTTTTACTGTTCTGTTTGTATGGGGATCGGCCTCTGGCTCTCTCACTCGCCGAACGAAGCATAGAAGCTGTAAAGCCACTCAAACGACGATTTTCTGTGAGAGTGTGGTACTTACCCGGACGAGCCGGCCCATTCATGCTACTAGCAAAAGTGAATTTGGCCGGTAGCTCTACCACAATTAAATAGTACATAGTATGAATGTATGTATGTATCCCACTGCATGGACCTAGTGAAAGCGGGCATGGAGACAGTTATAGAAGACCAGGTCACCTCAGTCTTCGAAGCCGAGGAGGAGTATGAACCTACGTACCAGAACAAACAGGTAATGTTCTCAAGGCCTTAGTAATGGTCTTGATCTTTTGGAGATCTTTCTCTTCACTTATAGCCTCTGTCCTATGAAGTAAGGAGCCCTGACCGGTCATTTTGAGAACAACAGTCATCTATTCAAAATGAAAATCGTCGAAAGCCCACTATGTAGGGTATGTGAGGAATCGGAGGAAACAATGAGACACATTTTGTGTCGCTGTGACTCGTTGGCTGGTAAGCGGTTGGACCTCTTTGGATCAGCTTATCCTGATCTGGAGGACTACAGGCACTACGCACCAGGTGATATTCTGAAGCCTCATGCAGTCCTTCTTCAGGAATCACCGTGTGGGTGAGTAAGGTATGGGGTAAGTACAAAATAACCCAAAGGTTAGACGTGCTTCCGATTTATAATCGGCCCCAATTAAGATAAGATAAGATAGCCTCTGTCGCGCAGTGGTTAACACCCCAGACACCAGATGCCCGGGACTGAATTCGGGCCAGCAGGCTGATTTTCTAACTCGGTGTACAACGATTTGATTGTCACTTTAGCATCCATTACGGTTTTCATATCTTAAATAAAAATAGTCATTCATACCGAAGCCGTGTGGTTCCCGGCAGAATAGAATAGGATAGGACCACTCCAAGTCTTCCCGTGGATGTCGTAGAAGGCGACTTAGGGAACACAAGCTAAACAAAGCTTATCAACATTGAAGAGATCTCTCCAACCCGTCTGGCCAGCGTGGAGAGTGTAGGCCAAATCCTCTGACTGTTCTGGCTAATATATGGCTCTGGTAGTACAGAGAGGGTCGTGCTCCTGCAGTGGAGACAGAAAAGACCTGATGATGATGATGATGATGATACCGAAGCCGTAATGAATATTAAAGTTACCATGAAAATGATGTATACCGTAGTTGTCAAAAGTTAGCAAATAGGCCTGCAGATCATGATGGAAAACGATCTTTTTCATATTGGCCTTGGTATTCGATGTATAAATAAATAAATATATACTGTTTAATGTTTAGACTTTTTGAAAGGATTACTGCATTCTCCGATCAACCCTAGCATCTCAGCAGAGTAAAAACAGGCAAACACTAACCTGGATCCAGGTGGACAGGAGCTTGGAAGGAATCGCCAACGACGGGGACACGTGCCGACCGGCTCACGATCTTCTTGCTTAAATAACGTTTGGTTTTCACTGCCTACACTGATTTGACTGAAAGTCGTATTATTTGAAAATGTATCGGAGCAAGCGCGGGTTTCTTACGCACCGAGCGCCATATTTTTCTCGACTCTCTGCAGTCAATCACAGAGCGTCATGTGACGAAAAGGATGTATGGGAAACGGTAGCAGGAATTAGATAGGTTTTTTTTATTATAGGGTTTCCAAGTTAATGCTTACACATATACGGACAAATCACACAGATTAAGATAGCCCCAAAGTAAGTTCGAGACTTGTGTTATGGGATACTAACTCAACGATACTATATTTTATAATAGATACTTATATAGATAAACATCCAAGACCCAGGTCAATTTGAAAAAGATCATTTTTCATCTTGACCTGACCGGGGATCGAACCCGGGACCATCCGTGTCGCAGGCAGGCGTGTTGACCGCTGCGCCACGGAGCTCGTCATTTACATCTGGTAAATTTAGTCTCCACTGCAGGAGCACGACCCTCTCTGTACTACCAGAGCCATATAGGTATTAGCCAGAACAGTCAGAGGATTTGGTCTACACCCTACGCTGGCCAAACGTCTTGGAGAGGAGCTTTGTATAACTTGTGTTTCCTTGTCAATAATTTTCTTCTTTCTTTGTCTCCCAGACAGTACGAGTTTCTAACGTGGCGCCTCACCATCATCTGGGCTATGGGCTTCATCGTCAGGTACTTCTTCTTGCTGCCACTCAGGGTGCTAATCTTCGTCATAGGGGTAAGAACACGTTCACTATCTAAACGTCTTCTCGGTTGCATGGGAATCAGAAATAAATTTTTTTCAAACATGTTATATAATTTTGGCAATTACACATACAAGATTACAATGGGCTATTTTCCTGACAAAATATAATTCTTCTTCGTCTTCTTCGGTTTTAATTATGGCTTCCACCGAAATTTCAGTGATTCTGTCAATGTCCAGTATACAGTTGTACGGTAAAGTTTTTGCCAAGTAGCATCAAAGATGGCGTATGTTCTTTGATGCCTCGTGGGAGGTTCTGGTGGCAAATCTATACGAGTCCATTTATCAGTCCACTTTGACTATTTCACAAATTGTTCATGAGCACGAGCATTTATAACACCAAACTGCACCAATTTCATATTATAAAGTCCACTAAAATCTATTTGCAAAAATGTCTAAGGCAAACTTCAACTGTACCCCTTGACTTCCCACCACAAACTCCAAAAATATAATTAGTCTGTTAGTTGGATTGTCAAAAAACATTTGACACGTGTTTTTTCTTTTGTCAATCAAACAAAAAATGACAAAGATATAGCCCGTTAAAATTGTCCGTGACGTCACTAGCCAGTACACTTTTTACTGGCCAATGATGTCACTCATGAACTTATGACTTTCACGAGCTCCGTGGCGCAGCGGTCAATACGCCTGCCTGCGACACGGATGGTCCCGGGTTCGATCCCCGGTCAGGTCAAGATGGAAAATGATCTTTTTCAGATTGACCTGCGTCTTGGATGTTTATCTATATATGTATTTGTTATAAAATATTGTATCGTTGAGTTAGTATCCCATAACACAAGTCTTACTTAAGAACTTTCTTTGGGACTAGCTCAATCTGTGTGATTTGTCCGTATATATTTATTTATTATTTATTTATATTTAGACACGCGTTATCTTTGACATTGATTGATTAATTAACGAAAGAAAATTACGTGTCGTATTTTTTGATTGTCTAACTGACGGTCTTATTTTATTATTAATACTTGGAAACCTAGGAAAATAGCCTATTTTCCAACTACTGTAAAAGATAACTATATTTTATATCATAAATTCATAATATACAAGATTCAAAATAAAAGTAAAAAAGAACCATCAAAACAAATCAAAGTGGTTTTAGCATAAAATTCATCTAAATTGTAAAATACATTTTCAATTAACGATTTTAAAAAAATTTAAAGCTCGCTTAATTTGAGTATTGGAAAGATCTTTAAGTCATTTAAAATTTTGTTGTATACACATATTGCTGTTACTTAAGAATTCTTATCGTAGATTGTGAAGCGTATTTGTAGAAGAATGAGACATCCTTAGCTGTGATGCGGTCAAAGTTTCTTAATTTCCTTAAATGTGGTTACAAAGATGGTTTTACAGTTAATACTTTCTTATTACTACTAATGTGTGTAGATTAGTATTACTCAAAACTAATATATTAATCACATTATTATTATATTTTCATAAGTTTGATAATTTTTATTTTAAACGTGCCGCTACGTAGAGCACACATATTCATGTAGATCGAAATTTACAATGGACCTAAAACACTTCCCTGTGGCACACCCTACATATTATGACAACAATGCGCGTGTTAGTGACACACAATATACGCAAACGCGAGACTTGCGTTTCCATAGTCGGTAGTATATGTAACGTATTATATTATCACATCTCAATCCTTTATGGTGATGACAGAGCCTAAGGCCATACAATCGAAAGCCTACGTTTGGCATAGACCGATATGGTCTACGCTAGATGTAGCCTACAAAGAGGGTAGACCGATAAGGTTTCCCTTGACAGTTCCAACTAAACCTTTCAGTAAATCTGTGAAGATAGCAGCTGCAATGTTATCGAAATATCAGACAAATCTAAAAAATTATCGTGGTAAGTCCCGTAGTGATAATAATATGTGTACCTTGGTAGTTCAACGATTATAACGCAATATTGCAACGCCAGGTGAACACGATGATCCTTACAACGAGTATAGTCAGCTGCTTGCCTAGCGGTCGCATTCGCCGCTTCCTTGGCGCGGCCGCCTACAAAATGTCCATCAGGATTCTTACAAGGAGCCTCTCCTGTGTTGCCACCTTCCACAACACGGAGTACATGCCTAGAACGAACGGCTTCTGTGTGGCCAATCACACCAGCCCGATCGATGTGGCCATGCTCAGTGTCAATACTTGTTTCTCATTGGTAGTATTCTTTATTTATTTCAGGGTTGTGTCGTCTTTTATTAATTGTGTTGTGTTTATAGCATGTGGGGGTTTTGTATGGAAATTGCAATTTTGTACAGCTTTTTTTACTTTTTTCAAATTTCTTTGGCATTTTTTAGCAAGCACATTGACGATTTCTAACAAAATTTTCATCAAATTATGACAAAATCCTGTCCATAATAGTGTTACCAAAGTCTTACCAAAGAAAGCCCATTATGAAATTGTAATTTCTATACACTAAAATATACTGGGAAAATGTGACCACACGTTTGCTTACACGGGGCGATCTAAAAACAACTTTATTGATGAAGGTATAAAGTCTAAAATCAGGTACCGATTGTTGGCTTCAGTTCCAAACTTAGCCCGAATACTCAAGATGCATCTTAACTGAAATTGTTGTCAAGTTTCGTTCTGTCACTGTCTAGATAACCTAGGTGGACAAAGACAGTCTGAGATTTAAGATTGTCATTAGTTTAGATTATTTAGAATATTTGAGAGTAAATGTTGATTCTTTCACTCCTGTGTAAAGATCCAAAAATATCTAGTATTTAACACCATTAATTTTGCCATTTTACTCTTATCACCCAAAGGTAGCCTTGAAGAGATTGCCTTGGCGTTAAAGCCACCTATTTTACTATTATGTATTTCTTTTCTTTTTCACATTGTACATGTCTAAATGTTTTATGGTGCAATGAAGTAATTTTTCCTTACACTCCGAATCATACTGGCGGTTCGGAACATCGCCCGAGGCGATGCGCAGAATGCAATATTAGGTCTGCGGGGGGGGGGGGGGGGGTCTGCGTTCTCCGCAGCTCGCAGCTAATATCCGAGCCGACACAAAATTTGATTCAGACTACTAGTACAAAAAACTCTAGCCCCGAATCAGTGCCTGATTTCGACTTTAACACCCATCAATAAGGTGCAAATTAATCATTACCATTATTACCATTGCTTTGCTCCATTGGGTATAGGTCTGGTGGCTAGTGGTTTGCACGGCGTGCATCGGGACCCTCCCCGACGGGCCCTTCAAACAACGTGTCAACTACGCCGTCTCCATCATGTGTTTCAACTTCCTGTCTCGCTGTATATCCGCCGTCATCACTTACCATGACACAAGGAACAAGCCAAGAGGAGGGATTTGCGTCGCGAATCACACTAGCCCTATAGACGCTCTAGTGCTTATGTGTGACAGTTGTTATTCTTTGGTAAGTATCATCATCATCATCATCAGGTCTTTGAGTCTCCACTGCAGGTGCATGACCCTCTCTGTTCTAACAAAGCCATATATTACTAAGAGCAGTCGGATGACACACATGGTATCACGTCTTTTTCCCTTGCGGGGTAGACAGAACCCAAGTCTATAAAACCTAAATGTTGGTCGGCTTGTAGGTGGAGAAGGAATCAAAATAGTGATGGGTCGCTAGCCGCATCGCCTATTGACATGGTTCCTCACGTCCATTCTTTCGATCGGTTTTTACAGTTTGCGCGGGAAGTGAAGCAGCTGGTACATTCTAGTTTTTTTCTTTTCTCTGAGATCAGCGAGGATGTAAGTATTAATAGATTTGTCGAAAGCGTTCGACAAAGTATACATGTTAAAATCTCTGTAAAGTTTAGTATATATGGGTTTTAAATACCAATTTGTGATATTTTTAACCATAAATCATTGGTAAGTATATAAATCAGATTATATATTAGCGAAAAAATGTATTATCAGCACATATTAATAGAAGGTGTACCGCAAGGGTCACTACTTGGCCACATACAACACTGAAATCATCTTTCTCGCTATATTTTTCTGTCGGTAAGTAAATGAAAAATACATTTGTTTTTATTGTTAATTTTAAGTGTTTTTACCCAGCATTAATTCACCATTAATGGGAATAAAGTTTTAAAACATCATCTCATTTCTAATTTTATGGGTGTCATACAATGTGTATATGTTTTATATTTAATTAAAAATAAACAAGCTTGAATACGGGTTAATGTTAAACTGCATGTAAATGGGAACATTATGTGTGTAAATATTATAAGGCAGGCTTATTTCATGATATAACATTTGCAATAAAATAAATATATAAATGTTCATCTTCTCATGAACCTTGAAGATTTTATAGTTTTTTTTTTAATAATATCATCATCCGGTCTTTTTATAGTCTCCAATGCAGAAGCAAGACCCTCTCTGTACTACCAGAGCCATATATTAGCCAGAGCAGTCAGAGGATTGGACAGGTCTCTTTGATGTTTATAAGCTATGTTTAGCTTTTGGTCTCCAACTGCCTCCGTGTTCCAGTGGTTAAGGCGTTTGCCATGTTGACCCGGGGGTCGTGGGTTCGATTCCCGCGGGAAGCATACTTTGTTAAGTTGTTTCCAGTTTGGTTAGGACATTACAGGCATGAATCACCTGATTGTCTGTCTGATAAGAAAGATGATTCCGTGCTTCGGAAGGCACTTAAAGCCGGTGGTCCCGGCTGCCATCTGGTAGTCGTTAAAGGAACCACGTCAGAGGCCGAGAGGCGGTTCCGAAGAACTCTGACACCAGAGTGTGCATGGTCGACTGACCGTGTCACCTACACGAAATGATGATGATGAGTCTCCACTGCAGAAGCACGACCCTCTCTGTACTTCCAGAGCCATAAAAAAGAAAAGATATACGTAAGAAAATATACCGTATGTATCATTTGGCACTTGCGCAACATTTTAATGGGGCCTTGTGTGTGATTAAGACTACTATAGTCCTTTTCATAAGAAGCTATAAATGGTGTAAACAAATGTTCAGGGGTTCGCAACATTTGGATGAAATAAAAAGTAATATTGTTGTTTTTTGTGTAAAAAAATAAACCAAAGAAGAGATGGTTAGAAATATTTTTCCATAAAGAATGGAGGGAGTTTGCAGGTGAAGTAATTATTTGGCAACGTAAAAAATCTTTTGCCCTGCATTGAGACTCAATAGCTAATAAAAAAATAAAAAAAAAACAATTTATAGCAAAACCTGTTACAGAAACCTTATTATAAATCAGTAAGACTCAATAGCTAATAAAAAAAAAAAACTTATAGCAAAAACTGCTACAGAAACTTTATTATCTCAGAAATGCGCCAAATGTTTGCATTCACGGAGTCTGACTCGTTCCTGTACCAAAAAACATTGAGCGACAGCGTTTTGTATCGTTAAAATATCTGGTTCCGATTCTGGCCACGTGCCAAAAGACCCTTGTACCACTGTAGGCAGTTCTTACCTTTGACATAAATTTGCAGATAGGTCAACGGCACGGAGGCTTCCTAGGCCTCTTACAGAGAGCCCTGGCTAGAGCGTCCCCCCACATCTGGTTCGAGAGGTCGGAAGTCAAAGACAGACACGCAGTCGCCAAGAGGTGAGTACAAACACACAATTCAATTCTGTATTTGCATGATGTGGTTTACAATGAAGTGATTCAAAAAGATTCAAATATATAATAATATTTAAAATAAGCCTTTTCACGTCATTTCATATTTTAAATAATTCTAATTTTTTTTTAAGACTATGTTAAAAAGCTACAGTCCAAATCAAACTGTATGGCGGCTCATAACACCGCGCGAGTCTTCGCGCAGTACACAATATCCGAGGCGCCATAAAATTTGATTCGGTCTACTCTTCGTGCAACACGGCCTCCGTACCGGACGGAGGGAGTGGGCAAAGCGACAATTTACTATGACAATTTTTCTGGCGTTTTTTGCGGGGGGAAATGTGCACACAAGTTTAGTTCCGCACACCTACATACAAAACTTAAACTGTCACTTGATAGTAATTATGTCATTGTCACAAAAAATGACATAAAGAAGAAAAAATAATTTGTGTACAGATGAGTCACACAACTAACACATAGACATGCATATGCCTAATTTTGCTTGTACCTTAACAGAGGGGAATGCAGCGTATGGCTACTCCCTTCCGTGTTGCTCGAAGGGTCTACTGACCGATCGGGTTGCTAGTATTTAATAAACCTACTGGTTTATTAAATACTAGCAACCCTCCCCGGCTGCGCCCGGGCACGTATTATACCTATAAACCTTCCTCATGAATCACACTACCTATTGGTGGAAACCAACACAGTTTGAGTTTATCGCGAAAAAACAGACAGACGCGGCGGAGGACTTTGTTTTATAATATGTAGTGATAAATTGTTTTTGTATCTTTTCATCTTGGCATAAGGCTCAATTTTTATTGGGAATATTTTTAGGGTTCCGTAACCGGATAGCAAATAACGGAATCCGGTGTTTCGTCTTGTCTGTCCGTATGTCACAGCCATTTCATTCCGAACTATTAAGATTACGCAGTTAACACTTGGTAGGTTGATGTATTCAAACTGTACTGAAACTGAAATAAAATCAGTCAAACCTTTACTTTAAACCATAGGCAGGTTTTTTTTAAAAATTACTGAGGTTGCTAAAACCATATTTTTCTCAAATTCAATAGTTTGGAAGGTAGGCACTTCTAATGTGGTAAAATGAGTCTCCCTCTCCCTCCTGATTTTTGAAATGAGAGTAAAAAATCTATAAACAAAATATGCTGAAGATAACGTACCTTGCGTCAATAAGAGGATGACTTGTTATTAAATTCTTTCTTCCATCCTCCAGTCCAGGTTAAAAGAGCACATATCGGACCAAAATAATACATTTTTAAATTCTTACCATTACAAAGTCTAAATCGCCCCATTATTTTTTAAATATTTCTTTCACATTTTTTTAATATCGTATGGATTTAAATGATCCCTTAGCGTCAATAAGAAGATAACTTTTTATTTAAACTGACGAGCTCCGTGGCGCAGCAGTCTACACGCCTGCCTGTTACACGGATGGTCCCGGGTTCGATCCCCGGTCAGGTCAAGATGGAAAATGATCTTTTTCAGATTGACGTGGGTCTTGGATGTTTATCTATATAAGTATATATTATAAAATATTGTGTCGTTGAGTTAGTATCCCATACCACAAGTCTCGAACTTACTTTGGGGCTAGCTCAATCTGTGTGATTTGTCCCTATATATTTATTTATTTATTCGCCAGGCTAAAGGAGCACATATCTGACCCCAACAACCCGCCCATCCTCATCTTCCCTGAGGGCACTTGCATCAACAATACCTCAGTCATGCAGTTCAAGAAAGGCAGCTTCGAAGTCGGCGGCACTATCTACCCCGTTGCTATCAAGTAAGTGTTCAGATATACATGGCGAAATTTTGATCGTTCTGGACCCTTAAAGGGGTGATTCAGCCCGTCGATATGAACCATTTTTCCTATGGGACCAATGCTGGAAACTCAAATTTTATTTCGACATTTTCATACAAAAGTGTTCAGCCGCCCGGGCAATTTGTATAGGAATGTCGAAATTTTTTTCGTGTTTACAGCATTTGTCCCATACGAAAAGTTGTTTATATTGATAGGCTGAATCACCCCTTTAATGGTCCGGAACGATCAAAATTATGCCATGTATTGTAAAAATGAGAAAACTTGAGACTTACTATAATTCACAAAAAAAAGTGCATTTTTTAAAATCAAAATCATAACGTTTATTCAGAAAATAGGCCTTTGCAGGCACTTTTTCACGTCATATCATATCATATTTAAAATTATCTAATTAGATAATATGTATTTATTAATTGTTCAAAAGCTACAGACTACTAGTGTTTCGGAACCGACCACTGCAGAGAAGAAACGCCGAAAGAAACTCTTATCAACAGTTTTGGTCGCCTACTCGCCTGAAGGGCTTTATATCATTACGAATATTTATTCCTTATTGTCTTTTTCTTTCTTTTCTTTTTTCTTTCTTTTTTCTGTTTTCATGATTTCTTTCATTTTTTTTTGTATTATAGGCAAACTACATTTTTTAAGTCTTGGGAAAATAAAAAGAAATCTGTTCTTTCAGATATGGTAAAAAAAACCTAGAAAATTTGTAGTTTTATTTGTTAATTAGCCTGCACAAAAATGCGAAAAAAAATTTGATATCGGGGGCACTATATACCTAGTTGCCATGTAGTAAGTCTACAGTTATGGTGGAAAACCTTGAAAAATTGTAGTAATTTGCAATTATCCTGAAATTAAAATAAGCAATTCACAAAAAAAGAATCGGTTCATTTAAGGATTTTTGCAAAATGTGTATTATTATTGTTCGAAAACGGCCGCCTTGAAGTAGGAGGCCCTTTAAAGGGTATACAGGGCCTCCTACTTCAAAGCGACTGTACTGTATAGGGTTGCCATCAAGTAACTCATGAGAAAAAAAATAAAAAGAAAACTGTACTTTCAGATATGGTGAAAAACCTAGTAAGTTTTTAGTTTCACTGCAAATAAAAATAGCTAAATAATAAAAACTAAACAGTATTTCATGGTGAAAAACCTAGATAACTTATGATAGCATTAATCTGCAAAAAATAGGCAGTTCACGAAAAAACCGGTTTTTTGAATATATATATATATATATTGTTCGAAAATGGCTGTCATGATTTTGGCGGCACTATATGTATACCCTATTGCTATTAAGTAGGTAAATTGTGAAAAACATGGGAAATTAGTGGTTATTTGAAATTACCCCAAAAAATAGGCAATTCACAAAAAAACCGGTTAATATAGAGATTTTCAAAATGTGTTGTATTATAGTTCGAAACAGGCAGGTAAGGTATTAATAACATTGTTTTTATTTCTAGATACGACCCCAGATTCGGCGACGCCTTCTGGAACAGTTCTCGGTACGGCATGCTGCACTACCTCCTGAACATGATGACGTCATGGGCCATCGTCTGTGACGTTTGGTGAGTCTTTGTTTAATAATTTATAATAAGTTCAAAAAAACCGGCCAAGTGCGTGTCGGGCCACGCGCAGTGTAGGGTTCCGTAGTTGCGAATGACAACTTTGAGGTCACACTGTTCACACTCGCACCTCACAGTTTAACGACCAAAAACATCTAATGAAAATTGTATGAAATTTTACATTTACATTTTATAAGTTGGTTGCCTATAACTTTTTAGTTTGTACTTAGTACTCAGCTCTGATAGTTTTTCTTTCAACTTCAGTATATATACTACTGGTGGAATTTTTTTCACGTATCCATATATAACCGTTTAGCAGATAGAGGGACTTACCTGTAACAAAAATTTGCACTTTAAAACCAAATATTTCGGAAACGGATCCCTAAATCGAAAAATGGTATTCTCAACCTCACAATATTTTTTAAAGACCTATTTAACGATACCCCACACGATGCGTAAATAGAGAGAAAAGAAATTACTTCCCCACTTTACTTATATGGGAGATACCCTAAAAAACATTTTTTTTTCAAGATTTTTCTCTACCACTTTTTGGCATGATTGATATATATACCCATACCAAATTACAGCTTTCTAGTACTTATAGTCTCTGAGTAAAACCGCAGACGGACAGACAGACATGGCGAACTATAAGGGTTCCTTGTTTGCTACGGAACCCTTAAAACACGCTTTTAGCACGCTAGTCGTGTATTGTCATCAGAACTCGGAGCGTGTGCAAAATTTCATCCTAATCGAAGACCGGGAAGTGGGTCAAATTAAGATTCCAAGATTTTCTTACATACAAGTGAAGCTAAAAAAAGCGTGTTGAAAATTTTTATTTTTTTCAATACATTTGCTAATAATACGATTTTAGTTTATACATACATATTATCACGCCTCTCTCCCATAGGGGTAGGCACAGACTATGGATCTCCACTTGCTACGATCCTTACAAACCTCTTTCGCTTCATCTACATTCATTACTCTTTTCATGCATGCTCGCCGGTTTCGGGTACTCCTTACTTCTCCTTTTGCAAGAACGTTCGTAATTTGGTCACGATACGTTCGTCGAGGCCGGCCCTGACCAACTGTCCCAACCACATCTGCTGTACCTATATATACCTTTCGTAAGTCTCCTTTCATCCATCCTCTCTACATGTCCAAACCATCTCAACATTCCTTTCTCAATTTTTGTCACTATACTGTCTTTCACTCCACATCGTTCCCTTATAACATCATTTCTCAAACAATCTGTCAAACTTATACTTCTTAGCGCTTGCATTTCAACAGCATTTGTTCTGCTTTCATCCTTTTTCTGCCATACCCAACTTTCACTTCCATACATCAGACTTGGCAACAACACACCATTATGGACAGCCAGACACGCCTTCTCAGACACCTTTCTGCTGTTCATAAAGGAATGTAGCGCCCCATTCACTCGATTCCCTGCAGTAACTCTTTTTTCTATATCCTTTTCATGCCTTCCATCCCTTGTAAATTTAGTTGATGGTAATCGCAAATGTATTGAAAAACGTCGGGTCACCTGATGGTAAGTGATCTCCGCTGCCCATGGACAATTGCAATACTAGGGGTGTGACAAGACCGTTGCCGGCTTTTTAAGAGTCGCCTGGACGCGCATGTCTCCATACAAACGGAAAAAGGGAATTGTGGCAATATTTGATAATTTTAGGGCAAAATTAAGCATCCAATCAATTAATCTCATTATAATCTACGTACGTTCCTATGCAGTTTGGTTAAATTATCAAATGTTTGAGAATTATACGCCTCTCAAGATTTCCGTACAAATTTGAAAAGGCTTGTAATTCTCAAACCATTGGTATTTTAACCAAGCTGTATAGGAACGTACGTAGATTATAACGAGATTGATTGATTAAATGCTTAATCCTACTCCAAAATTATCAAATATTGCCACAATTCCCTTTTTCCGTTTGTATGGAGACATGCGCTTTCAGGCGACTCTTAAGAGAACATATACTCGTTTTTTGAAGGTTCCAATGTCGTATCGGTCGGAGAATACCGCCGCAGGGAGTTTATTCCACAGTTGGGTCGTACGTGGCGGAAAGTTTCTTGTAAAACGTACAGTGTTTGACTGAATTTTATATAAGTGCTACTGCCAGTTATCCAGGTGGTTAGGCATATTTATAATCAACTAGCTGTTACGCGGCTCCGCCCGCGTGATATATAGCCCATGTCCTTGTTAGTACCCTAACCTATGTGTATGCAAAATTTCATGATGATCGATTAAGTAAATTCGGCGTAAAAGCGTAACAAACAAATAAACGCATTTATAATATTACTAGCTGTTACCCGCGGCTCCGCCCGCGTGATATATAGCCTATGTCCTTGTCAGTACCCTAACCTATGTATGCAAAATTTCATGATGATCGGTTCAGTAGATACGGCGTGAAAGCGTAACAAACAAACAAACAAACTTACTTTCACATTTATAATATTAGTTAGGAAGTTAGGATTATGATTAGGATAGTTAGGATTAGGATTAGGACTAGCTGTTACCCGCGGCTTCGCCCGCGTGGTATATAGCCTATGTCCTTGTCAGTACCCTAACCTATGTGTATGCAAAATTTCGTGACGGTCGGTTCAGTAGGTACGGCGTGAAAGCGTAACAAACAAACTCACTTTCGCATTTATAATATTATAGTGAGGAAGGATATTAGTTGTAATAGTTTTTTATTTTCATGTTATTATGCATTTTTATCATGTTATAAAATGTTCGTAAACATTTTTAACTGCAGTGTGGGAGCAACATCATGAATATTTCTCAGTCAAAAGTAATATGTGTATTATTTTACAGGTATTTGCCTGCCATGCACCGAGCGCCCACCGAGTCTGCAGTAGACTTCGCGAACAGAGTGAAGGCCAACATCGCGCGTCGAGGGGGCCTCGTCGACTTGCAATGGTTAGTGAGCTCGTTTCAAAATTTCAATCCAATTCAATTCAAATTCAAGTCATTGTTTTTTTTACTTTTCTAGCTAGGTACAATTCTTTATTAGTTTTAATTTTTTAGTAAAGTTTTAGGTTTTATTTAGTTTTATTTGTAAATAACAAAATATCTGTTAATTTATCAGAAAATAAATAAAAAAGTGCCATTGATCGTATTCAAATTCAATTCAGAGTCAATTCAAATAATTTTCAATTCCAATTCATTAATAATTCAATTGAGTAAATTCATTAATAATCATTATATTTAAAAACGGGTCACTCACGTGCTACTTTGTCGGGATTGCCGACTATAGTTTCGGACTCGTCAGGAGTCCATTTTCAAAGCGAGTTCGGGATGCGCGACGCCGAAGTATCCCGGGCCCTTACTGCGGCTACCTTTCTACAGCTCGGAAATCTCCTGCCCATGTGGTGCTACTCCTCAAACCATGGCACACCTTTTGTCTTGCCCTGCGTGTCCTACCACCTGCACACGCGAGGACCTTTACAATGCTACTGATAACGCTGTGTCAGTGGCAAAGTTCTGGTCAACACAAATATAATTCGCCCGAGTCGACACGCTAAGAAGAAGAAGAAATGAGTAATAATACAATTCGGTATTTGCCTTATGTTAAGATTATATAAAATTTGTTTCTAATGAGACTTATTTCTATCTAAAAATACTATAAAGAACACTTTTAGTTTGATATCGATTCATTAAGTGTTCTTAAAGCTTCTTTAAAGTTGGGTGAATAGGACCATTTTTTAAAGTATGAAAATCTTTAATTACAATTATACTGTATTTTAGTCAGCATAATTTATAGCAACTTTTATTATGAAACCATTACCATAAACGAAATATTTCGTATAGCTGCCAAACAAAGTTCTCACGCCACCCATACAAAATACAAGCTTGTGACGTCACAAATATGTAGGCATTTCAGCCGCGCGTTTTCACGTCTAAAAATTTATGTCTAATAACATGTGTCTTTAAAACTTTTATAACTGAAAGAGTTTTTTGTTTAGAAATGTATTTCTGTCACTATTGTGTTTATTTTTGGCAGGTCTTTACATAGCAACATGAAAAAAAATTTAGTCAACATGCCCATTCAGTAACAAAAAAATTACCAACTATGAAATCGAACCAACCATTTCTTGTTCCAGGGACGGGCAGCTGAAACGAATGAAAGCCAAGAAGGAGTGGAGGGAGCTACAACAGGAGGAGTTCAGTAAACGACTCAAAGGGGAATAATAACGCGGATTTGTCACAGTGACTTGCTCGGAACGCGTATGAGACGTCAGGAGTACAATGCCACAGACACAAATATATATGGACTCTATGTTCGAGACTTTCATCATATATCGTCTTTTTTAGTCTCCACTGCAGGAGCACGACCCTCTCTGTACTACCTGAGCCATATATGAGCCAGAGCAGTTAGAGGATTTGGTCTACACTCTCCAAGCTGGCCAGACGGGTTGGAGAGGACTCTATATAAGCTGTTCTAAATCGTCTTCAACGACATCCACGAGAAGACTTGGAGTGGTCCTATTCTACTCTGGGCTAAAGCAATATGTGGTATTGTACTCTCTCGATGCGTATCAAGTGACAGTGATAAAGTATGGACAGTGATTGACGGAACGAAACGGAACTGGATTGTCATGGGATGGCATCTTAAGCGCGTTACTTCAAAACAAGCTAGCTACCCGTGTCTAACTAGCTGTTACCTGCGTCTTCGCCCGCGTAATATATAGCCTATGTGCTTCTCGGTACCCTCACCTATGTGTATGCAAAATTTCATGATGATCGGTTCAATAGATACGGCGTGAAAGCGTAACAAACAAATAAACAAACAAACTCACTTTCACATTATTAATATTAGTTGGGATTGGGATTACTTAGGATTATATAAGATGCATAACGGCATTAACGGCGCCGTACAGGCCACCGGCCGTCTCGCCACGCTCAAGCGATTATGCATCTTATTTCAATTAACATAAAGGTTATAATAGCGTGTTTTGAATTAGCGCGTCCGATGCCATCCCATGCCAATCCAGTGAGTAACGGAATAGGTATCAGTGACGTTCCGTGTAAAAAGTGATCGTGTTGTGATTTGGTGCCAGTTAGGACGAAGCCAAGACTGGAGGAAGATAATCCCTATTTGCATAGCAAATTTCATAAATATCGGTAGAATAGAATAGAATAGACTTTATTGGTGAAAAAACAAAACAACACATACAAATTAAAAACGATTAATCGACACATACAATACAAATAACATAAGGTACAAGCATCTGACAATGGTAAAGAAATTTTTGTAATTACACAATGTATTTCTTCTTCATCTGTTTTATAATATGGCTTCCACCGAGATTTCAGTGATTCTGCCAATGTCCAGTAAATTGAGATACTAAGTATCGGTGTTGTACGGTAAAGTTGTAACAAGTAGCATCAGAGATGGCGTATGTTCTTTGATGCCTCGTGGTCGGAAGCTTATGGCGACAAGTCTAAACGAGTCCATATAACAGTCCACTTTAACTATTTCAACAAATTGTTCCATGAGCACGAGCATTTATAACACCAAACTACACCAATTTCATATTATCAAGTCCACCAAAATCGATTTGCAAAATCGTCCAAGGCAGACCCCAACTGCTCCCCTTGGCTTCCCACCACAAACCCAAAATGTATTTAGTTTAGAGCGAATGACTGAATACTCGTCAGCATTTTAACTGTCACATATGGATGAAAAAAATATCTGTTATCTTACCAGTTTATCCAAAAATATTCAATAGTAAAGTACTGAAAGTGAAAACAGAATAAAATTTGGTTGAAAAACGAACGAGATAAAATGATTTTACAAAAATATGTCTATCTCACTCGCGAAAACACTATTTTATATGGCAAATGTATGCATGACATAGACTATGACGTCACTAGTCCATATCGGACTTCTCTTTCTTATTTCAACTTTAAAGTTTCACATCTTCGTCGTTAATTAAGATATTTTAAAAGTTCTTTCATATTTTTTTTTACTGTGGTAATTAGGGATTACACTAAACAAATAGAAAAATTACGTGCATATTATTAAATCAGGTAGAAAATGGTGTGAATTCATTAAAAATACTTATAGAATATTTATTATCTTGTTTCATAGGGATCAGAAACCCCCTTCCCTCAGTCTTGGCTACGGCCGCGCGCACACAAGTGTTGAACTTTTGTATATTTTTGTAAATAATGTACGGTTTATATAAATTATAATGAAGTGTGACTGAATAAAGCATGTAATGCTCGTATTGAATTTAAATTGTAGGAATTTGTCAAATATAAGAATAACCGAATTGTCGTTATTGATGTTTTTATGTTTTTTTTTTCTTTTTCCCCACATCAAAGACAATATAATCCATCATCATCAGGTCTTTTTAGTCTCCACTGCAGGAGCACGACCCTCTGTGTACTGCCAGAGCCATACATATATTAGCTAGAGCAGTCAGACGATTTGGCCTACACTCTCCACGCTGGCCAGACGTGTTGGAGAGGTATCTTTGATGTTTATAAGCTTTGTTTAGCTTGTTCCTACGCCTTCTAAAACATCCACGGGAAGACTTGGAGTGGTCCTATTCTACTCTGCCGGGAACCACACGGCAAGAGGCCTGTCTAGCAGTGAATATCTTACGGCTAATAATGAAATGACACAAAATAATATGCATTTTTCAAACGGTCGTTTATTCACATACAAATATTGCAAAATACATCTTAACATAACATATTAAATAACATAGTATGGCTTAGAACTCTTCATTCTCGAATGGGTGATCCTTGTGTCCGAGGGCACTGTAACAAAGAGATAAATAAATATATACGGACAAATCACACAGATTGAGCTAGCCCCAAAGTAAGTTCGAGACTTGTGTTAATGGATACTAACTCAACGATACTATATTTTACAATAAATACTTATACAGATAAACATTCAAGACCCTGCAGAGATATTTGCTAACTTTTGACAACTACGGTGTACATCATTTTCATGGTAACTTCAATATCCATTACGGCTTCGGTATGAATGACTATTTTTATTTACGTTATGAAACAACCTCTGTGGTCCAGTGGTTAAGGCGTTTGCTTTACTGACCCAGGGGTCGTGGGTTCGATTCCCACGGGAAGCATACTTTGTTAAGTTGTTTCCAGTTTGGTTAGGACATTGCAGGCATGAATCACCTGATTGTCTGATAAGAAAGATGATTCCGTGCTTCGGAAGGCACGTTAAGCCGTTGGTCCCGGCTGCCATCTGGTAGTCGTTAAAAGAACACCGTCAGAGGCCGAGAGGCGGTTCCGAAGAACTCTTGACACCAGGGTGTGCATGGTCGACTGACCATGTCACCTACTCGAAGTGATGATGATGAAAACCGTAATGGATGCTAAAGTGACAATCAAATCGTTGTACACCGAGTTAGTAAATCGGCCTGCTGACCGGGGATCTAACCCGGGACCATCCGTGTCACAGGCCGGCGTGTTGACCGCTGCACCACGGAGCTCGTTAGAGATAAATTTAAAAATATATAATCTATACAAAATGTTATCGTTCGCAAAAAATCTGCCTCGATGGTACGAAGGATGAGATAGCTCCAACAGAGTCCTGACCTGAGGCTCATAGAAGAGAGGATGGATGCCGACATTTATAAGAGGCACGCAGACCTGCATAATAATGTAATAAACCGTTGGTATTAAAATTTAAATTATTACAACATTGAATATTGTACACACGACACACTAATATGGACTTCGTCTGAAATAAATAATTTTTATTTATTTTATTTTTATTATAAACACGAAAGATTTCATTGTTTGTTTGCATGAATATTCTCCGAAACTACTGGACTGATTTTAAAAATTCTTTCACATCATCAGGTCTTTGTTAGTCTCCACTGCAGGAGCACGACCCTCTCTGTAGTACCAGAGCCACATATTCACAGTCAGAGAATTTGGCTGGCTAGATGGGTTTCCTAATTCGCCTTCTACTACATCGGAGGGAAGACTTGGAGTCCTAATCTACTCTGCCGGGAACCACACGCCAATTTCCGGGAGCCACACTGGCCATCTTTTTTAGTCTCCACTGTAGGAGCACGACCCTCTGTAGAACCAGAGCCACATATTAGCCAAAGCAGTCAGAGAATTTGGCTGGCTAGATGGGTTTCCTAAGTCGCCTTCTACTACATCCACGGGAAGACTTGGAGTCCTTATCTACTCTGCCGGGAACCACACGCCAATTTCCGGGAGCCACACTGGCCATCTTTTTTAGTCTCCACTGTAGGTGTCCCTCTCTGTACTACCAGGGCTATATATTAGCCAAAGCAGTCAGAGAATTCGGTTGGCTAGATGGGTTTCCTAAGTCGCCTTCTACTACATCCACGGGAAGACTTGGAGTGGTCCTCATCTACTCTGCCGGGAACCACACTCCAATTTCCGGGAGCCACACTGGCCATCGGGAGACCAAATCCTCTGACTGCTCTGGCTAATATACAGCTCTGGTAGTACAGAGTGGATTGTGCACCTGCAGTGGAGATTCACAAAGACCTGTTTCAAAAAGAGATGATGATGATAATACATACGCGGTCATGGGGACGAGTCGCCCATTAGGCCTGTCGAAGCTGTCCAGCAGCGACATGTCCTCCTGCGACAGCTTGAAGTTGAAGATGTCGAAGTTGCTCGCGATGCGCTCCTTGGTCACCGACTTGGGGAGGACGATGTTGCCTCGCTCAATCTGGTATCTGTGGATTAATTAATAAATAAATATAGGGACATATCACACAAATTGAGCCAGCCCCACAGTAAGTTGTGAACTTGTGTCGCAGGATACTGACTCAACGATACTATATTTTATAATATATACTTATATAGATAAACATCCGAGACCCAGGTCATACTGAAAAAGATCGTTTTCCATCATGACCTGACCGGGGATCGAACCCGGGCGACCCCCGTGTCGCAGGCTGGCGTGTTGACCGCTGCGCCAGGGTCAACGACACTTAATTAAAAAATAAAATGAAATAATTTATTAATCATTAATTAATAAGTATTAGTGCAATAGAGATTAAGTTTAGTCTTATTCCCCAATAACAGATAAACTTAAAGTAATAGATTGGGATGGTACAGCCATGTTATGCGGAGGGAAGAGAGCCATATTAAAGTTACTGGAAATCAGAATAGAGGCAGATCAAAGAAAAGAGGCGAAAAGAGGTTGTGGTGAAAACGGTATCGAAGGAGATGCCTCGAGATAGAGCAAAATGGAAGAAGCTTACATGCTGTCTCGACCCCACATAAAGAGAGATAAGGTGAGGAAGAAGAAAAAGTGGGAGTTTCCGCCAGCGACAGGAGCAGTATTAAAGAACTAAACGAAGCAAACGACAAAGGTGTCGCCGTGGCCAGCTATTGGTTAAAATCAATATGATCTTTTAAATAAATCCTAACTAATAGAAATCCTTGGGGGAGGTCTATGTCCAGCAGTGGACTTCCTGTGGCTTGATAATTATAAATGCGAAAGTGAGTTTGTTTGTTTGTTATGCTTTCACGTCGTATCTACTGAACCGATCATCATGAAATTTTGCATACACATAGGTTAGGGCACTGAGAAGGACAAAGGCTATATATCACGCTGGAACCGCGGGTAACAGCTAGCTGTATATAACCATAATAACTCGAAAAGAAGAAGAATGGCAGTGATTATAAATATGGCATCAGATTTTTGATCTAACCCCAGCACGACTTGAGCAACGCTCTTCCCAAGTCTATCAGCGATGGCTTTCAACTTGGGGTCCTGCAGGAGCTGGGGGTCTGGGGCCCAGGGCCTATCGGGGTGGCTAGGAGTACGCCGTGATGACAGAGATTAAAATTATAGCAAGGAGTCAAAAAGTGTGTGGCGACCTCTACATTCGCCACAAGAACTAACACGAAGACCGAACTGTGAAAATGGCGACACAGCAAATAACTACAAGACTTCTCACAAGATGGCGCTGCACAATCCTGAAACGCGCAAACAAAGTTTCTTCGAATCGCGACATAAATGAGACCTCCGACAGGACTCAATCGGAGCCGTACGGTTCCCTGGGCGCACACCTTGCCCAGCGGGAAGCTCTTCTCTTTGTGGCGGTCGAGTATACCACCTCGCTCCCGCTAAAAGTGTACCTACCTAAGCATGACCTCAGCAACACTCTTGTCTAGTCTATCAGCGATGGCTTTCAACTGGTCCTCCAGGAGTTTGGGGTCTGGGGCCCAGGGCTTATCGGGGGAGCCCAGGAGTACGCCGTGATGACAGGGATTAAGATTATAGCAAGGACTCAAAAAGTACTCACCTAAGCACGACTTGAGCAACGCTCTTGCCAAGTCTATCAGCGATGGCTTTCAACTTGGGGTCCTGCAACAGCTGGGGGTCTCCGGGCTGTGCCCAGGGCCTGTCTGGAGAGCCGAGTGGGGAGTACGCTGTGATGACCAGCCCGCGAGCCTCGCAGTAAGCTTTTAGACGCGCCTGGTTGAAGTATGGGTGGCACTCCACCTATGGAATAAGTAGGGTCAATCATCATCAGGTACGAGCTCCGTGGCGCAGCGGTCAACACGCCTGTGACACGGATGGTCCCGGGTTCGATCCCCGGTCAGGTCAAGATGAAAAATGATCTTTTTCAGATTGACCTGGGTCTTGGATGTTTATCTATATATGTATTTGTTATAAAATATAGTATCGTTGAGTTAGTATCTCATAACACAAGTCTACTTAAGAACTTACTTTGGGGCTAGCTCAATCTGTGTGATTTGTCCGTATATATTTATTTATTTATTTTAATATTCAAAATCGAAAAACTACTAACGTTTCGTAATGACCACCGGCGAGAAGAATACGCCGAAAGAAACTCAAACCAGACTTGTTTTTTTTGTTTTATTTATTTGGTTCACAAGCTGGTTGTTACAAGTTTAGCAACATTAAAGGGGAAAATATAAGAACATGTACATTGAACAACCTTCTCGGAGTGAACTCCGTGTCGCAGGCTGGCGTGTTAACCACTCAACACGGAGCTCATCCGCTTTTTTTGTGTCCACTGCAGGAGCATGACCCTCTCTGTACTACCCAAAGCATTCAGAGGATTTGGCCTACACTCTCCACGCTGTCCAGACGCGTGGGAGACGTATCATCATCATCATCATCATCAGGTCATTTTTAGTCTTCACAGCAGGAGCACGACCCTCTCTGTACTACCAGAGCCATATATCAGCCAGAGCAGTCAGAGGATACCAACCTGGTTGGTACTGCCATCTAGTGACGACTGGAAAAGTGCACTGCAGCACCGAGTTAGTGGAACTAACTAGTTGTTACTTAAACATGCTTATTTATTTCTAGCCTGTAGATATTGAGTCTATTTATGACTCACTGCTGGAGACTCAGGAAACACGAGCTAAGCACAGCTTATAATGGCCAGCGTGGAGAGTGTAGGCCAAATCCTCTGACTGCTTTGGCTAATATATGGCTCTGGTAGTACAGAGAGGGTCGTGCTCCTGCAGTGGAGATAAGAAAGACCTGATGATGATGATGATGAGATATTGAGTCTATTTATGACTCACTGCTGGAGACTCAGGAAACACGAGCTAAGGACAGCTTATAATGGCCAGCGTGGAGAGTGTAGGCCAAATCCTCTGACTGCTCTGGCTAAAATATGTCTCTGATAGTACAGAGAGGGTCGTGCTCCTGCAGTGGAGACTTACAAAGACCTGATGATGATGATGAGGTGGTATCATTGGAGGACACAAGCGGGATTTGGGTTGGTTGGTGATGATTTAGGGATCAGATACTATATACTGACCTGGTTGGTGACAGGCTTGACAGTGGCTATATCCAGGATCCTCTGCACCTGCTTACTGTTGAAGTTGGAGATGCCGATGCTCCTCACCAGCCCCTCTCCAACTAGCGGCTCTAGGGCCTTCCACGTGTCCACGTAGTCTACATCAGAGAATTGGATTTTGCCGTTCTCGTCTGCGGGGAAGTTGTCACCGCCTTCCTGTTGGTCAAAAAGGGATGTTAACTCGTTGATAGACCTGCTTAGAGGTCAATAGCCTAGTGGGTGTGGCGCATTGTAATCGTGATGTATGTCATATGGAACCTTAAACATGAAACCTCTGTTGAAGGTTGCAATTAAACTCCTTCAGTTACCACCACGGAGTAAGGGGTTGCCTTTTCAAGTCCTTACTCCATGGTTAGGTTGTCCATGGCTTTAGAAAAGACTTGTCTGAGAAACGCGGGGAAGCGGAGAGGTTTTCCTACCATTACGCAAGCGCAATATCGCACGAAGCAACGTCAGTGCAGTCAAAACCATCTAGTGTCAAGTAGCTGAACTAGTTATTAGTTAAATAATAATTCCATTCACCACCGCTAGATGGCACTTTGTACATAATTGTTTACAAAATATTCTTTTACGCTTGGAACACTAGGCACAGTAGCGACGCCAATCATTTTATTCCTAATACTTTACAAATAGAAAGAAATTCAAGAATATAAACAATACAAGCCTTAGTAAATAACCTGAAGTATTTTTGGAATCATGTTTTGATATTATGAGAATCAGTCATTGAGAGAAAAAGTGATAACCGCCAAAAACGGCCGTTTTTGGCGGTAATCAGATTCTCATAATTCTCACTGATTCCGATAGTAATAAACATGATTCAGAAAATACTTCAGGTTATTTACTAAGGCTTGTATTGTTTATATTCTTGAATTTCTTTCTATTTGTAAAGTATTAGGAATAAAATGATTGGCGTCGCTACTGTGCCTAGTGTTCCCCCTTAAGATATCGAGGAGGCAATTGGAAACGTATCTATATATCGCGCAGCGATCCTGAGCATATGCATCTTCCAAGTGAACAACCGATGTCAGCGCCCTAGCGTTGAGTAGCTGGAGCTAATATGGTGGCGTCAAAGGAGCCTGCGACACGGGGGTCCCGGGTTCGATCCCCGGTCAGGTCATGATGGAAAACGGTCTTTTTCAGATTGACCTGGGTCTTGGATGTTTATCTATATATGTATTTGTTATAAAATATAGTATCGTTGAGTTAGTATCCCATAACACAAGTCTTTCTTAAGAACTTACTTTGGGGCTAGCTCAATCTGTGTGATTTGTCCGTATATATTTATTATTTATTTATTAGCAGTGTCCTTCGGTCAGCGCACACCGAGAGCAGAGCAGCGGAGAACATTTTCTTAAGACACTCTAAAATAAACTTTAACACTATTGCCATAAAGTGCAACCATGCGGACAAGACAAAATGCTTGCGCGGTTTTGAGGCCAAGCGAGTTCAAACATGTATGCACTTTATGGATAAGGTTTTAAAGTTTATATTCGAGAGCAGTGGCGGCTCCTTAAGTGCACTCGTGCGGCGCACTACCAGTTCACGCTTAAATTTATACTAAAAAATAATATGTACTGATATAAAATAATAATAAGCAGTTTTACGTAAAAATATATAAATGTTGTGTCAAACGATAATCAGTCATGTATTTAACAAGATACGTATTATTTTCGCTTGACAAAATAATTTGCCGTGCGCCCGCTCCCAGTGCACGCAGCGCGCCCGTACAGCTACTATGGAAAAGGCGACAAAACGCCTGGCGCGTGAGACGGAAGATTAGTATGGAAGTTTAGCGAAATCTGGTGCGCCGCACGGGGCCCGACGCGGGCCGAACGCCGACGCTCGGAAATGTTCGGTAGTTTTCGTGTAAATTGTCTTACGTTTGTATTTGTTTATGTTTTACTTTCGCTGTTTTTATGTTTTGCTTTACTTATTTATCTTATTAACATATATTAAGTATATGCGAATAAAAATGCCTATGTAAATCAGAGAATTATTTCTAAAGTCAAAGTCAAAGTCAAAGATTTTTATTCAAAATTGGATAATTGTATCTCTTTTTGAACGTCATATTTTTTACTTTCTTATTATTTTTAATTTTTAATATGCAAAATCGAAAAACTACTAGCGTTTCGTAATGACCACTGGTGAGAAGAATACGCCGAAAGAAACTCAATCCAGACTTGGTCCCTACGTGCCTGAAGGGCTTCGATTACAATATTTTACAAGTATTTATTTATTACTAATGTTATTTATATTAATTACAATAAATTACAATCAATTAAATTACTGCCACGCATTTTTATCATTTAAATAATCATTAATACAATAATATGCCTTTTTTACTAACTGGTTTTTAACAGCAGTTTTAAACTTATGTAAAGGTAGACCCGAAATTTCTGCGGGAATTTTATTATAGAAGCGTGCTCCGAGACCCATAAATGAACGCTTAGTTTTCTGCAATCGCAAAGCTGGTGTAGCCAACTTATTTTTATTTCTTGTGTTTCGGTCATGAATGTCACTATTTTTCTCATATAAATGTAAATTATGGTGTACAAACATAATATTCGCAAATATGTACTGAGAATGTAAGGTTAAAATATTGAAATCTTTAAACAATTCTCTAAGAGATTCTCTAGCACCAAGTTTATATATAGATCTAATAGCTCGTTTCTGCAGGATAAATATTGTGTTTACTTCTGCAGCGTTACCCCATAGTAAAATTCCATAAGACATAACACTATGAAAGTAACTAAAATATACCAAACGCGCGGTTTCAACATCGGTCAGTTGTCTAATTTTCCTGACAGCATAAGCCGCAGAGCTAAGTTTACCTGCCAAGTTTGTAATATGGGCACCCCATTGAAGCCCGGCATCAAGAGTTATTCCAAGAAAAGTTGTTTTATCTATCATATCTAGTGGTTCATTATCCATTACTATGCGAGTTGGTATTTTGGCAACATTTGGTAAGCAAAATTTAATACACTTAGTTTTCTTAGTATTCAACAAAAGATTGTTCGCTGTGAACCAATCTAACACTTGAGCTAATGTACTATTAACCTCGTCAAAAAATTCAGTTTGTCTATCTATTTTGAACACAAGAGAAGTATCATCGGCAAATAGTACAGCCTTACATGTAGTGACACAGTAAGGCAGATCATTGATGTAAATAAGGAACAACAAAGGCCCTAGGATAGATCCCTGGGGTACGCCCATTTTTACAGATGATCCGGAGGATTGAACCCTGTTTAAACTAACGGTTTGAGTTCGGCTACTTAAATATGATGCAACTAAATTAAGAGATTTACCTTTGATTCCATAGTGCTCCAGCTTGGATAGAAGGGTATTGTGGTCTACGCAATCAAAAGCTTTGGTAAGATCACAAAACACACCAATGGCATTTTGTTTTCCCTCCCAAGCATCATATATGTATTTTAACAGAGCTACACCCGCATCTGTAGTAGACCGATTCTTCGTGAATCCATACTGTTCACCATGGAAGAGACCATTACTTTTAAAAAAAGCTAATAACTGATTAAACATTATCTTTTCAAATATTTTACTGAGCGCTGGCAGAATAGAAATAGGACGGTAATTAGTGGGATCATTCTTATCGCCAGATTTGTATAACGGAATGACTTTGCTTAACTTCATCAAGTCAGGAAAAGTTCCTGTATCTACACACTTATTAAATATAGAAGCTAAATATGGCGCAATTACTTCAATAATACTACTAATGACAGGTACTGAGATATCCCACAAATCTCCAGTCTTTTTATTGTTTAAACTCTTAAATGTATCAATTACTATTTCAGGTGTTACATATTGAAATATTAAATGGTTATTACATTCTGGTATACAACTTGCTAAAAGTTTTTTAGATTCAGCGGGTGATGAACGTAAGGAGGCAGTAATGTTGACGGGAATATTTGTAAAGAAATCTTCAAAATATTGCGCGATATCTTCATTACTATTAAGGAGCTTGTTATTGACTTTTAATTCGATTTTGTTATTACGTTGTTTACTTTTACCGGTTTCCTTGTTAATAATTTTCCAAGTTGCTTTTATCCTATCATGAGAATCTTCAATAGTTTTCCTAGTGTGTAAAGATTTTGCACACAAACATACCTTTTTAAAAACTTTTGAATAATTTTTAACATATTTTATGAATTCAGTATTCCGATTATAAACTTTCATTGCTAATAATAATTAATTCTGCACTTAGAAATTATCCATATTGTTTAGGCATGTTTCATGATGGCTCCAGAGCCTGTACTACCAGAGAACAGGCTCTGGAGGACCTTGCTCCTGCAGTGGAGACTAGAAAGAGCTGATGACGATGATGATGATTCGAAAGTCTTAAAAATATGCTCTCCGACGCTCTGCTCTTGGTCTGCGCTGGCGCCTTCTCGTCAGAGACTGATTATCACATAGATTTAAAAAAAATCGTCTTTTTGGAATATCTGTTTTTGCAAACTCTTTAGTTTTTAATAAATACTTTTTCATTGAATTTTTTATATATTTTTAAATGTTGATTTCCATAAGTCAATAAAAAAAACATCTGTGAGAAAGCCCATTTCACTATTTCTATAGTGTTTTCATAGCATTTTCCATTATTTATACAGCTCATTCACAACAGATGTAATACTCCTATTTGGGCAACTACTCTACTTGTGTCGATACGATGGCCCCTTCTCGCCTGGGGGGGGGGGGGGGGGACAGTCCTAAGGGCCGGGGCCGCGGCGGAGGCTGCAGAAGACGCCAAGCGGCGCAAGTATGCCTCACTTTCGAGTGACTACATATTTGTTCCGCTTGCCGTTGAAAATTTAGGTCCATGGGGCCCTGGTACAAAAAAGTTATTAAAGTTTTTGCGCCTCGGACAAATGATTGCAATCGCCATCCAACGAGGTAATGCAGCCAGCGTTCTAGGCACTATGCCACATGGACAAAATTTAATATTAGATTTTTGTTTTTGTATAATTATGTAGTTATATGTAATGTTTTATTGTATTTTTTCTTTTATTTATAGTGTAGTAAGTAATTTATGTTATAAACAATAATTAGTTTATAGTTGTGTTATAATGAATCAAAAAAACTACTCTGTTCATTTGTTTTTTTTTTAATATACGAGTACAACTTATTGCGTACCTTGTAGGCGTGAGGCCAGTGGATGAGGTACAGGTCCACATACTGGAGGCCTAGGTCCTGTAGGGTCGTGAGCAGGGCACCGCGCACCAGGTCTGGCCGGTGGTAGGTGTTCCACAGTTTTGATGTGATGAAGAGATCTTCCCTAGAAAGAAAGATCAACTTATTGTCAAACTATACCATATTCTATACAACGTTTTAATGAATAAGCGCAAAACCTCTTAGGTGGCGATTGTGCTTATGAATATGATCAAATTTTACTATGGGGCCGTCTCTTAAAGGTTCCCATTATAACACACTTGTCTAGTTTTGGGAAACCTGGATCATAATATGTATCTTTACTGCTATATGAGCTACATGCTATGAGTGCCTTACCAACCGGGTGCCAGCTGTCTCTGAGATACAGATTATCGTCTAGTTCAGAGATGGTTTGTAACTGGCTGGATCAAGGGCCTCAGTATAATGCATTATTTATATTTAATATAATATATTAATTTAATATAATATAATATATTATTAATATATAATATTATATTAAAATATATATTAATATATATATTAATTAATGCAACTAACGAAAACTTCTACTACCTGTATGTACCATCTTTACTGTATGTGTTTTACGGCTCAATAAAGAAATTATTATTATTAAAAACAAAAGTAGTGTGGTTTTAATGATAGCTGGACGTACCTCTTGACGACTCCCTCCTTGATCTTAGCCGCGATACCTTCCCCTACCTCCTTCTCGTTGCCGTACACGTGCGCGCAGTCAATATGCCTGTAGCCAATGTCAATAGCATCCTTCACTGCCTGGGTCACCTCACCAGGTTTTGACTGGGGAGGAAAATAATTTTTCATCAATAATCCAGTCGTTAAGGCGTTTGCCTTGTTGACCCGGGGGTCGTGGGTTCGATTCCCACGGGAAGCATACTTTTTTAAGTTGTTTACAGTTTGGTTAGGACATTGAACAGCCATGAATCACCTGATTGTCTGATAAGAAAGATGATTCTGTGCTTCGGAAGCACGTTAAGTCGTTGGTCCCGGCTGCCATCTGGTAGTCATTAAAGGAACCACGTCAGAGGCCGAGAGGCGGTTCCGAAGAACTCCACCACCAGGGTGAGCATGGTCTACTGACCATGTCACCTACACGAAATGATGATGATGATCAATAATAATCATTTTATTCACAATGTAATCAAATGATGTCACATGAATCATCAACATCATCAGGTCTTCCACTGTAGAAGCATGAACCTCTCTGTCTATCAGATAATAGCCAGACATAGGATTTGGCCTACACTCTCCATGCTCGCCAGACGGTTTGGAGAGGTCTATTTGATGTTTAAAAGCTTCGTTTAGCATCTTCCGCGCTGGTCTGGGAGAAAAGATAAAACACAGAATGTACCAGCAGCTTCCCTTTCCGCGCAGATCGTAAAAGTCGATTGAGGGAATGGGCGTGAGGAATCCTGTCAATAGGCGATGCGGCTAGCAGCCCATCACTATTTCGTTTCCGTTCCTCACCTACAAGCCCACCAACATCCTAAATTTGGCCTTTAAGTTTTATAGACCTGGGCTCTGTCTACCCCGCAAGGGAAAAAGACTTGATAGAATGTATGTTATGTATCAATAATAAAATCATTTTATTTACATACAAAGCCAAATATGATATCAGATATGAAGTTTAATTGTAAGCATGACCCTGTATATCTATCATATATTAGCCAGAGGTGTCAAAGGATGTGGCCTAAATTTTCAACACTGTCATCATCATCATCAGGTCTTTCTAGACTCCACTGCAGGAGCACAACCCTCTCTGTACTACCAGAGCCATATACTAGCCTGAGTAGTCAGAGGATTTGGCCTACACACTCCACGCTGGCCAGACGGGTTGGAGAGGTCTCTTTGATGTTAATAAGCTTTGTTTAGCTTGTGTTTCCTTAGTCGCCTTTTACGACATCCACGGGATGACTTGGAGTGGTCCTACTCTACTCTGCCGGGAACCACACGGCGAAACTATATATATATATATACGGACAAATCATACAGATTGAGCTAGCCCCAAAGTAAGTTCGAGACTTGTGTTATGGGATAGGTACTAACTCAACTATAGAATATTTTATAACAAATACATATATGTATAGATAAACATCCAAGACCCAGGTCAATCTCATCTTGACTGGACCAGGGATCGAACCCGGGACCATCCGAACACTGGCCAGACGGTTTGAAGAGGTCTTTTAGATGTTTAAGCCCTGTTTAGCTTGTGTTTCCTAAGCACAACAATTCTACAACATCCACAGGAAGACACGAAGTAGTCCTATTCTACTCTGTCGGGAACCACACAGCATAAAGTTTAATGGCTATTGAAATTATTATTTCCAATCAATAGTGTTAATATGTTAGACCTTGTAATGGATCAAAACAGCACCCATTTTTAAGTAAATTAGAATGACCTTGAACTTTGAATACTTTTTTTTGTTTCATATAAGTACATTTATGTTAATAAAATATAGTCTGATATAGAACGAATCTTATTGGATTTTAAAAACAAAAAATACATACATCAATATAATATGAAATTTTCTTTAAACAATATGTGAATTTTAACAATTTTATTTACATATGTTCCAAAACTTAGTAGGGTAGATTAACTATTCAGAAATAGGCACAGAAAACATAAAAACTATTTTTCAGATTTTAATAGTAAAAAATACAAATAGGATTTTTAAGTATGGGTGGTATGGTACCTACCTAAAAGTTTTAGGCTAAAACCTACAACATAAATGCTATTTACCTTCCATGTACCCAATCCGATGATAGGGCACTCCAAACCATTGTTAAACTTTACGGTTCTCGACACCATTTTGCACAATAATGTATGAGATTATATATTCAAAACAGAACAGATACCGCTCTTGATACCGCGTAAAGTGCGTAAAAGTAAAACAATTTATATTTATTTGGAAACGAAAATTAAAAATTAACCAATGACAGTGAAGGCCGGCGAAAATGACATTTCCTTGGTTTTTATTTACTATTGTTTTACGGCCCTGGATACAAGTCCTTTAGAGCCTTTCTTCATTTATTTCGCCAGTTGGCGAGTTATCCTTGTTTGTTGTCAACGAAATGATGGTGTAATTCATTTCGTTGTTTTCACGGAGCCCCTGGCGACAACTCTTCGCGAATCCACTGGTTTCATCATTGACGACGCAGTAGCTCCGTATCACACCGGACCGGAAATGAAACTTCGTGAAATGCTTGTGATTATGAATGAAAAATAGTTTTATCAACTTCGATCATATCGGTGTTCGGTTTCGACTACATTACAGTTGCAATAATTTTATTATCATCATGACAGGTCAATTTAGTCTCCACTGCAGGAGCAGACCCTCTCTGTACTACCAAAGCTATTAGCCAAAGCAGTCAGAGGATTTGGCCTACACTCTCCACGCTGGCCAGACGGGTTAAGCTTATCATCTTTTTCTTCTCTCGTGTCGAGGCGAAAAAATTTTTTTTCTATGCTCGTGTCAATGGCAAACAAATTAAATGTGGTGTGCCCAGTAAGTGGCCACATCAATGGCTTTTTGGTAAGCCACAAACAGAGGTACTATTTTTGAACGCGTGCCACTCGTCTTCGAACGATTTTTCCATACAAAAATCGTTCGAAGACGAGTAGCACGCCTTCAAAAATGGCAATAAACATCAAAGAGACCTCTCCAGCTCGTGTGGCGTCAGCGCATGAGTGTAGGTCAAATCCTTCAACTGCTCTGGCTAATATATTATGGCTATGCGGTAGTACAGAGTCTACAGAGAGGGTAGTGCTCCTGCAGTGGAGACTAAAAAAGACCGATGATGGTGATAACTTCTCTTTTACGTATATAGAAGTCCCTGACGGAGACCAATACTTAGAGATATTTCTTTGTATTTTCATGACAACCATCAAGAGTTAAGCCGAGATAATAAAATTTTCGACAATTTACTTCAATATTGCATTACATTGTCAGATAAACGTATTTATTGATCAATTTGAGTTGACGAGTGCAATCCCTCGATAGATAAAGCTGTCAAGTTAACTTCTGAAACATCTTGTCTTGAGGTTTTTGGTTTTTGGATAAGACTGTGTAACCAGCTCCAAGTGAGCTTATGCTATTCACCGGACTTTTTGATGAGGTGAGAGCAGAGTGCCCTCAACCTGTGTAAGGCGAACGTCACCAAAGGGCCCCCAGGAGGGACCGACCTCGACTTTGGGCGTTGTGTGCGCAAGGCTTGGAGAGACAGCAAACTCTCATATGCCTGATGGGCCACGATTTGCATTGCATGCATAACCTGAACGGCCGAACTGAGAAACAATGGCAAAGCCTTTGGAGACGAGCAGCAACTCTCATATTTTGCCGTATGAGCCGAAAGCTACGTTGCCAGAAGGGCGTATCCTGAGTGCAAGTCACCCGGGACCGCCGGGTAGTCACCAATTGGAGCTAATCCTACTTAACGCACCACAGTTACGCACTCTATTCCGGTAGCGAGTGCGACGGGGTCGGAGAATGGGATTCCTCTGGCTACTCGGAGCCGGAGAGGGATCGGATTGGGCTATGTGAGGTCAATGGGATCGACTCTGTCAATTAGTATGTCCCGTGGGCGTCTAGGGGTCTAGGGTGGAATAGTGAACAACATAATTTTGTAGGTTATTTGTTATTGAGTATTTAATGTACTATTAATGAGGAGGGGCGTCTTCTTCGCTATTTGTCGACGCTGACAGCTCAATAACAAGGGGTCAAGGGCTTCTCAAAAATATGCCGCTTATTGCCTAGGGCCGGCATTACAAAAATGAGAATTATTCTTCATCATCATCATCATCATCAGCCTATACTCGTCCACTGCTATATATATTATATATATTCTTGTAGACATCAAAATTAAATAAAAATTCTTACCTTCCAGGTCCCCAGGCCGATGGCAGGGATCGTGAGTCCATTGTTGAATTTCACCACGGGAATTTTTGGCGCCATTTTAAATTATACTGCTCGGTCGGCCGTTTCGAGCAAGGAAAACACTACAAATGATGTTGATACGTATTTATCTAGGATCTTGAGGTTATCGCGAATATCTACTATATTTATTTGTAGCTTATGATAAAAGGCAGCTAAGTGTGAGTTGGACAAAATACCATTTTAAGGAAAAAAGTTTACATATTTGCGTATTTTACCATCATCTGGGCTTGTTTTAGTCTCCACTGAACGACCCTCTCTGTTCTACCAGAACCCTAATTATTAGGCACAGCAGTCAGAGGGTAAAGTTCGGCCTACATTGTCTCTCCATGCCGGCCAGACGAATTTAATAAAAAATAACATTAAATTAGATACCTATTAAATGTTTGCTGTGAGCTCAAAAAAAAGGATAAGGGTCTCTATGGGGTCTAATTTGAGGTTAGTTTGATCCATTAGCGTGGGCCTCGTAAGCCTAAATATTACGGTTCATTGATATCATCATCATCATCTCAGCAACAGGAAGTCCACTGCTGGACATAGGCCTCCCCCAAGGATTTCCAATACGACCGGTTGGAAGCGGCCTGCATCCAGCGCCTTCCTGCGACCCTTATCAGGTCGTCCGACCACCTGGTAGGTGGATGTCCAACGCTGCGCTTGCCGGTACGTGGTCGCCATTCGAGAACCTTTCTGCCCCATCGGCCATCGGTTCGTCGCGCTATGTGCCCCGCCCACTGCCACTTCAAAGAGCTAATCCGCTGGGCTATGTCGGTGACCTTCGTCCTTCTACGGATCTCCTCGTTTCTGATTCGATCTCGCAGAGAAACACCGAGCATAGCCCTCTCCATAGCTCTTTGAGCGACCTTGAGCTTTCTTATGAGGCCCATAGTAAGGGACCACGTTTCGGACCCGTAAGTCATCACTGGTAACACACATTGGTCAAAGACTTTCGACTTTAGGCACTGAGGTATTTTGGACGAAAAGACGCTGCGGAGCTTCCCGAACGCTGCCCAGCCGAGTCGGATTCGACGAAGGACCTCGTCCTTGAAACTGGAGCTTCCGACCTGGATCAATTGACTCAAGTAGATATACTGCTCTACAGATTCAAGGGTGAAGTTTCCAACAATAACTGGTGAAGGCGCAACATGGACATTCGACATAATTTTCGTCTTGTCCATGTTCATTTTAAGGCCTACTTGTTGAGAAACTTCATTGAGGTCATTGAGCATGGTGCTTAGATCCTCCAGCGACTCTGCCATGACGACAATGTCATCAGCAAATCGAAGGTGAGTGATGTACTCGCCGTTGATGTTGATGCCAAGTCCATCCCATTCCAGGAGCTTGAAGGCGTCCTCCATTGCAGCGGTGAACAATTTCGGAGATATGACGTCTCCCTGTCTCACACCTCTCTGCAATGGAATAGCCCTCGTACTCTGCTCCTGTACTCGGACTGACATTGTGGCGTTGCTGTATAAGCACCTCAACACTTCGATATACCGATGGTCGATACGGCATCGTCGGAGAGATCCAAGCACAGCCCATGTTTCGATCGAATCGAAGGCTTTCTCATAGTCCACAAACGCTAAGCATAGTGGCTGGTTATACTCTTTGGTCTTCTGTATAACCTGCCGCAGCGTATGGATGTGGTCTATGGTACTGTAGCCTTTTCGGAAACCGGCTTGATCGGGAGACTGGAAGGCATCGAGCCTGTTTGTGAGACGATTCGTGATTATATACCCTCGAAAACAGCTTGTAGACGTGGCTCAGGAGCGTGATGGGTCTATAGTTCTTTAGAAGGGTGTTATCACCCTTTTTAGGGTTCCGTAGTAAACAAGGAACCCTTATAGTTTCGCCATGTCTGTCTGTCTGTCTGTCTGTCTGTCTGTCTGTCCGTCCGCGGTTTTACGCAGAGACTATAAGTACTAGAAAGCTGTAATTTGGTATGGGTATGTATATTAATCATGGCAAAAAAGTGGTAGAATAAAATCTTGAAAAAAAATTTTTTTTAGGGTAGCTCCCATACAAGTAAAGTGAGGGAGTATTTTTTTTTCTCTATTTACCTATTGTGTGTGGTATCGTTAAATAGGTCTTTCAAAAATATTGTGAGGTTGAGAACACCATTTTTTGATTAAGGGCTCCGTTTCCGAAATATTTGGTTTTAAAGTGCGAATTTTTGTTAGAGGTAAGTGTCCCCCCCCTCTATCTGCTAAACGGTTATATATAGATACGTGAAAAAAATTACAGCAGTAGTATATATACTGAAGTTGAAAGGAAAACTATCAGAGCTGAGTAGTAAGTACAAACTAAAAAGTCATAGGCAACCAACTTATAAACTGTAAAATTTCATACTAGGTATTTTCATTGTTAGATGTTTTTGGTCGTTAAACTGTAAGGTGCGAGTGTGAATAGTGTGAACTCAAAGTTGTCATTCGCAACTACGGAACCCTACACTGCGCGTGGCCCGACACGCACTTGGCCGGTTTTTGAAGAATAGCACCACCACGCCTCTATGCCACGCTTCTGGCGTCACGCCCTCGAGCAGAACGGAATTAAAGAGCCTCTGAAGGACTTTCAGTACCGGCGTTCCGCCCGCTTTCAGAAGCTCTGCTGTGATTCCGTCCTCGCCCGGCGCCTTGCTGTTTTTGAGCTGTTTGAGGGCAATCCTAATCTCGTACAGGCTGATGTCCGGGATGTCTTCGGTATAGTGTCGGGTTAGTTTGGCCCTAGGATCTTTGGCCAAACTTACACTGGGTTTGGCTACTGAGGTATACAGCTGTCCATAAAACCTCTCGATCTCTCCCAACACCTCGGCCTTCGTCGAAACCACGTCGCCGTCCTCCTTCTTCAGCTTAGTCAACCGGCTCTGCCCAATAGACTCCATCCTTGCGAACACTTTGGAGCCCTTGTTTTGCTCTATCGTCTCCTTAATACGCTCGGTATTGAAGGAGCGAATATCGTGTCGCAAGGATTTCTGGATTCGTCTATTGAGCTGCCGATGGACGTCCGCATCTTCGGAGGTCTGCAGCAGCATAGATCGTCGCGTGGCCATAAAATTCAGGGTCTGGGGGTGTCTGAAGTCCGTATATACTATAGGTACTCGTAATAACTTTGCCAAAAATATTACGGGAAAACGCTTAGAAAAGAAACTTACGAGCTACGATACTACAGACAGACACGTTAAACATATAACACCCCTCTCTTTTTGCGTCGGGGGTTAAAAAAGGGCACAAAAAGATTTCCTCATAGTCGGCAACGTGCGAGTGGTACCCCTACGAGCCCTACCTGTTGCAGGCGTCCATAAAGGTTACGGTAACCGGTTTCCATAAGGTAGGCCTAAAAAAAGGTAAGGTCTGCCAGATCCCCAAGCCACTGTAGGGTTTGCATCATTCATTACGGAACCCTAATATATGCCGGTAGCGTTACTTGAGATATGATATAAGCTTTAAAACCTTAGCAGTAAACTCTATTTCCCCGTGTATTGTCGGTAAAGCACTTATGGTGTTTATGTAATCAGTCGATTGGATAATGGTACCTAGATAAATTTTATGATTGTTACTGGGCATTTATAGATACTTATAGATAAACGTGACATCTTTATTATCTTTATTCTTCGATATTTGTCATAGTTTGTGTCGTTTTAAGTAAATATAGATTTTTTCAAGCTTTCATTTATCTAACGACCGAACTGTGGAATCAACTTCCTTCGGCGATATTTCCGAATCGAGAATTGAATAAAATTCAAAATTACAGCTTTCTAGGAAGTAGATACTACCAAAGACAATATAATAGTAACGTAATACTACTAAAAGTATCTAAGCTAAACCGTGCACAAACAGACAGATAAGACTACCAACCTTTTAAAAAATAATGAATCAAACTGAGGCCTGCTACTACATAGGCGGTCATATGAGCACAGATTAGACAGAGCATAATATGAGTTGTATTTACTCCTCACTTGATGGCGTTAGCCAAAACTTGCAAAATCAAAATCAAAAAAATCAAAATCAAAACGTTTATTCAGAAAATAGGCCTTTGCAGGCACTTTTTCACGTCATATTATATTTAAAATTATCTTATTAGATAATATGTATTTATTAATTGTTCAAAAGCTACAGACTACTAGAAATGCTAAAACTAAGACATAATTTGTTAACATTAATGTTGGGACCACATGGCTGGACATAGCGATATTATAAGGAGTCATTGTTTTATGGAACCCTAAAGTGTGCCAATGTAATTACATATACAGTCGGGGCAGATAAACCTTCCTACGAACTCATTACCGCCAAAAATGGCAGTTTTAGGCGGTAATCAGTAGTTCTCTTAATGACTGATTCACATGATTAAAACATGATTCCGAAAATACTTCAGGTTATTTACTTAGGCTTATATGATTTACATTCTTGAATTTCATTCTATTTGTAAAGTATTAAGAACAAAACTATTGGCGTCGCTAGTGTGCCTAGTGCGGGCCCTTAAATAATTTTTAGATAGCATAACAATGCTCGGAATATTATTAAAATTGAAAATATGTGATGAAAAAGAATTCGCCACAGGTAGGTCCTACATAGCATTGTATGCTATTTAAAAACCATTTAATTGAGTAAGAGCTTTCTTCAATTTAATCAACTTTCTATTCATCTGTCTGATATAGGGTTGTTGAGGAAGTGATTATGTGGAAGAGGAGGAGGAAGTGTCAAGCTCAAATTTTGTGGATGCGGTTGAGGAAGAGGCGAGAGAACGGCTGAGATGGGCCGGTCACCTGGAGCGTATGCCGGATAACAGGGCTCCCAAAGTTATGTCGAAATGGACGCCGCAGCAGAAACGACCTAGAGGCAGACCAAGGAAGAGATGGATGGATTGCGTTGAAGAAGACCTTAAGAAGATGGGAAAATATAGAAACTGGAAGAAAGAGGCAAAGGAGCGTGCCAGGTGCAAGAAACTTGTGGAAGAGGCCTTGGCCTCTTCCACAACTGGGTCTTGACCCATAAAGGGTTGTAGCGCCGTAGGAAGTAAGTAAGTAAGGTTGAGGAAGAGGATGCGGATGAGGAACCATAAGAGGAAGCGGATGAGGAAGAGAATGATAGGAAAAATATAAATACTGGCGGACCCAACCCAATAGCCGCTGTATTTTACATAACTGGCGTAGATACACGAAGCGCATGCGCAGTGAAATTCTTCTTAAATTCCCTGGAAGCGATACCGGAAATTCCTCTAATTTTTTTGAGGAAGCAATAACAGAAGAGAAATTTTGTGTTGTTATTTATGAGGATGCGGTAGCAGTTTTGAGGAACCCAAAATTTTGCGGAACTTCCTCACTATGCGGAAGCGGAAGAGGAATCCTCAGCAACCCTAGGTTGTATTGAAGAAATATGCATGGTGTAACGGAACACATGTATGTGTCGCGTTCGGATTCTCAAATATTAACAAAAGCACTGTAATCATACAATAACTCACTGTAGTTTAAATTCGACATAAAATCATACAATAACTTTATAGTTTGTTGACAAAACTATTGTTTACAATAGTCCAAATTATGACAATGACATGACTTTTAAGTATGAAATTGTGATAATTGAAAACAACCGGAAATAGTCTCGATTCACCCCGAAACACGAAATAGAATGTTCTAGAAGTTTTTGCTAATAATCGCCAATAGGAACGCTTGCAGTCGAGTAGTGACCAATCAAATGGTTTGACTGCGTTATACCCTACGGGGTAAATATGTGATGAGATATTTCGACGCGGTGATTCGAAGTCACGGTGGTGTAGTTATTGTAGGTAGCACACTTAGAGCGCAGATTTTAAGAGTAATTTTGTAGAGGGATCAGGTTTATATCACCCGACTGTACATGTTTAATTATAAGGAAGTTATAAGGTTATCTGTATAATAAAACCAAAATTATTTGTCCGTATATTTGTCAGATAAGTATAACCAAGTGGTACTTGGATTGTTAAATTTAACCTTAAGATTAGGTAATCTCCTAACTACCTACTCTGATTAGACTACAATTCAGCCCTATTTTACTAACTCGGATGACAGGTGTCGATGCCTATCAATCTAGGATTTGATGTAACAATGCGGTTTTTGTATTCCAAATAAAAATTTCGAGCGAGCAAAACCCGCATTGTAACTGTAAATTCTAGATTAATAGGCATCGACATCTGTTATCCGAGTTAGTAAATAAGGGGGCAGGTCTTTTTTAGTCTCCACTGCACGAGCACCACGACCCTCTCTGTACTAAGCTGCACAGTGTTATTTGTAAAACATCAGCATCATCATCAGGTCTTTCTAGTCTCCACTGCAGGAGCACGACCCTCTCTGTACTACCAGAGCCATATACTAGCTTGAGTAGTCAGAGGATTTGGCCTACACTCTCCACGCTGGCCAGACGGGTTGTAGAGGTCTAAAAACATAAATAAAACGTAAAACATCAATAACCTCTTAATCCCTAACATAATATAGACCCAAAAGAAAAAAAGTTTAAGTAGAAAAATATATACAGGCTTCCCATAGAAACTCGACGGTCTTTTTTAGTCTCCACTGCAGGTGCACCACGACCCTCTCTGTACTAAGCTGCACAGTGTTATTTGTAAAACTTCAATAACCTCTTAATCCCTAACAGGTAATATAGACCCAAAAGAAAAAAGTTAAGAGTCGCTTACGTTCCAGCTCAGCTCAATCAGCTTGGTTAAAATACCAATGGTTTGAGAATTACAAGCCTTTTCAAATTTGTATGGAAATTTTGAGGCGTATAATTTTCAAACTTTTGATAATTCCAAACCAAAGACAATATAATACTAAACCGAACTGTATAGGAACGTACGTAGATTATAATGAGATTAATTGATTGGATGCTTAATTTTGCCCTAAAATTATCAAATATTGCCACAATTCCCTTTTTCCGTTTGTATGGAGACATGCGCTTCCAGGCGACTCTTAAAGTAGAGAAATATACAGGCTTCCCATAGAAACTCGACCAGCTGATCGGTGACTTTGTATGGGTGATGGTCCAGTTTTTTCCGATGTTCGCCTTTCTTCTTGTGGGCATGTGGTCTCAACACCTTAATCGTACGATTTGTTCTCAGAGACTCGCATAGATGGCGCCACTCGAAACTACACAACATTGTATCTACCGTATTATGAGAATATAAAAACATGATTCACAAAATATATCTTATTAAAAATCAAAACAATATTTTAGGCATAATATTTTAAAATGACACCGCATATTTAGTAAGTTAAAGGCTAACGCAGATTACCGCCATCTAGTATCGAGTAGCAAGCAACTCTCCTGCGCCATACATTCGCCTGCTTTTCGCAACCTTAATTTGGTCCCATATTTTTGTATGAGGTGGGCAGTCTATACGTCAAAGTCAAAGATTTTTATTCAAAATTGGATAATTGTATCTCTTTTTGAACGTCATTTTTTTTCATTCTTATTATTTTTATTTTTAATATGCAAAATCGAAAAACTACTAGCGTTTCGTAATGACCACTGGTAAGAAGAATACGCCGAAAGAAACTCAATCCAGACTTGGTCCCTACGTGCCTGAAGGGCTTCGATTACAATGTTTATTATTACAATAAATTACAAACAATTAAATAACTACCACGCATTTTTATCATTTAAATAATTATTAATACAATAATATGCCTTTTTTACTAACTGATTTTTAACAGCCGTTTTAAACTTATGGAAAGGTAGACCCGATATTTCTGCGGGAATTTTATTATAGAAGCGTACTCACCGAGACCCATAAATGAACGCTTAGTTTTCTGCAATCGTAAAGATGGTGTAGCTAATTTATTTATATTTTACTTTTACGTTAGTATTATATTGTCTTTGTTGTGGGTCTATATTATGTTAGGGATTCTGATTCCGATAATAAAGCCGCACTCAAACAGCAACGGTGGCGGGACGGTGGCGGTGGCGGTATGACCGCGCGGGCTCATGGTGTTCAGACTGCTGCGGTGGCGGAGCAGGCGTGGCCAGCGGTGGCGGCCGACCGCGCGCCAGCTGGCGCATTTTTACGCTGGTGTTGTTCAAAGTAACAAGTATGCTAAGACATCCTAGCGTAGATTTACAAGACGAAGCGTTGATATTATTAGCGTTAACTTATTTAAAACTATAAAACTGAAATCTAATATACCATCTTTTTCCATAATAAACTCAGCAATATTGTCATTTATTCGGTTTTTTATTCTGGTATTTTTATAGGTGGCATGTAAACAGGGTAATTTTTAATCACCTCGATCAATTGTTCCGGTTTGTCCACCATTTTGCACTTACGTCCGCGCGGTCAGTTGTGAATTTTTACAACTGACCGCCACCGCGCCCGCGTCGTGTCCGCGGACCTCAACAGAACAACGCGGTGGCGGAAGGGGCGTGGCTTGCGGTGGCGGGCAACTGTCGCGAGACCGCGCGCTGCCCGCGCTTGTTTGAAGTGTCCTTCTGTTTTCTAACTTTACAACTAGCCGCCACCGCGACCGCCACCGCTGACCGCGTCAGTCTGTGAGAGGCTTAAGAGTTTATTAATGTTTTACAAATAACCTCTCTCATCTGAGCGTTTTCCCGGTTGCATCCTCAGCTGGAATGCTTTGGAGCCCGGGATCCGCTTTCCGGCTTTTTCTTCTCCACTTCGCACGATCTTCGGCATCTTTGGCTGTGAGGCCATTGGCACGCATATCCTCCCTAACATCAAGCCAGCATTTCTTGGGCTTTCCCCTTCTGCCGGGGCCTGGTGGAGGCGGCATAACCAGACATTTGTTACCAATGTAATTTGCCGGTTTTCGCAAAACATGGCCGTACCAGCGTAGGCGGCTCTCTTGCAGTTTATCCGCTATGTCTCGGACATGGAGACTGCCACGAATAAGGGAGTTTCTTACGCGGTCTTGCCTTGAAACTCCACACATCCAGCGCAGCATGTTCATCTCCGTGACATTCAGATCCCTTTTGTGCCGCTCAAGTACTGGCCTACTTTTACGAATAACCCTGTGTTAGCGACGCGCTCTGGTTTAGTTGTAAATATTTCTTGTAAATATTATTTTGTAAATAGCGTAAGATTAAATACTGTTTCTTTTTATTTTAAAAAGAAATAGGAGCGTGGCACTATGTTTATGGTCTACTTTTTAGGAAACATATGATTTATTGTCTGTGGCGACGCCCGCTCCCGCCAATTTTCAAACATAGAATGTCTTAGGTCCGCGCGCAAGAAATACGCTATTGTTACTGTTTTTGTTTTTCTTGTATATTTTTATCAATTTTGTATTTGTGTGCCGAATTAAAAGTTTAATTTTACCGACGCGTGTAGTTTATCTGGTCTGACCTAACTGTCGCCTACAGTTTCTGGTCATTCGAGACGGATTTGTGATTTTTTAACCAGCGCAAATTTTATATGGAAAAAATGGTCGGCACCCGGGGCGCCGCGCATCGCGAGCTGGAACAAGTTGTGCGTAATCCGCAATTGGTAGATTCAGAGGATTGCAGTGCAGCTACTACTGTAGTTGAAAAACAAATGAAGTCTCCCACCGCTGCGGCAAGTGTTACCAGTGCTACCACCCGTAGGTCAAAGGGCCCCAGTGCTACATCGTCGGTTAAAGCGAGAAGGGCGCAGCTAGTGTTGGATGCTGCTAAATTAAAGGCACAGATTAAAATGGACATCATTGATAAGCAGTTGGCAGCGGACCTGGCCCAGCTGGAAGATGAAGAATACAGTCCGCTAGTAGAAGATGGCACTCAAAATGTTGAGCAATGGTTGGAAGATAGTCGGGTCGAATTGATGGAGCCAGCCCCCGAATATGGACACCCCTCGGGCCGGCCGCATCAGCTGCATGTACCGGCAGCCGACGTTCCCCACACCATAGCTGCGCCAGGACCCGCAGCACCACGTCTGCCATTGGAGTCGCAGCGTTTAATGCCTACGCCACATCTGGAGGCGTCTAGCATGTACGCAGCTATACAGATGCTGGCCACCGCGGTAAAGGACATGGCCACAGCGAGTGCACCCAATAACAAACTTATGTCACGGTTATGTGCTCCAAAGCAGCTACCGGAGTACGCAGGGGACCCATTGGAGTGGCTACAGTTCAAACAGGCGTACGATGAGTCGACCGAGTTGTGCCAATTTACCCCACAAGAAAATGTATGGCGATTGAGGAAGTGTCTCCGAGGTGCTGCGAAGGAAGCGGTCGCAGCCTTACTCTGTACTGCGAGCCCCCCGTCCAAAATCATGTCGACACTAGAGCTACGCTTTGGTAATCCTGAGTTCATCATATCCAAAATTGTGCAGGATATCCAGAAGGTGCCAGCCATGTCTCAGGATTATCACAAAGAAATAGTGCAGTTCTCTGTGAAGGTGGAAAACCTGGTGGAAGCAGTGCGAGCTGTGGGCCAAGAAGAATACTTACGAGGTATGAGCATTGTGTCTATAATTTTATCTAAGCTCCCTACTGTACTTTTGTCTAAATGGTCAGACTACAGCTTTCCACTGATAAGTAATGATAAACCACGAATGGTAATATTGTCCGACTTTTTGCACTTAGAAGCCGTTAAAATATCCACCACCTCTAATTTGTTTCCCACAACTGCATATAACACAAGTACAAGCCATAGTAAAGAGAGAACCCGTACACAAACATTATTATTACAATCCCATTCCTCAGATGATAAGTGTAATTTTTGTCGCAAGTCAAAACACATATTGACCGAATGTAAACACTTTAAGAAGGCATTACGTAAGACTAGATGGGAATACGTTAAACGTAATGGAATTTGTTATAAATGCCTAATTACGCGACACAACCGAGAAGAGTGCACAGCGCCAGTGTGCAACAAGGACGGTTGCGGCCAATCACACCACCAGCTGTTACACATCGGCAACGACAACACATCGAACCCTAGAGCGACGTCGATGTCAACGACCCCTGCTAGCGACGGCGATAGTTCTACACAGACAGTAACACATATAAACGCGAGTGAGTATAAGGTGCTGCTGAAAGTCGTTCCGGTATGTCTTCGAACGAATCATGGTGTGTTCAGTACATCAGCCCTTATTGATGAAGGGTCCAGCGTTTCGCTACTGAGTGCTGATTTAGCCAAACGCGCCGGTCTCACCGGCTGGTCGGAAACAATGTGTATTCGCGGTGCGTGGTCGGGCAGTGACCTCACTTGTGAGTCTGTCGTTGCAGATGTGAACCTTATGGGTAAAGACGATAAGGTACATAGTGTAAAGGTCAGATGTGTCAGTAATTTGAGTTTACCAGTTCAATACTTTTCAAAAGTTGATTGTAACAATTTTAGTCATCTTGTAGATATAAAGGATAAGTTGTGTACAGTTAATGTAAAGCCCGAAATATTGTTAGGTATGGATAATTTTAATGTTTTATATCCCATACAAGTTAGGTTAGGTAAAGCAAATGAGCCGTCAGCTACGCTTACTCCTCTGGGCTGGTGCATGCACGGCATGCTTCGCCCGGTGCATGATGAGCGCCCTTGTAGTGCAACATCGTCGCACGCGAACCTCGCCGCCGCGCCGCCACCGGTCGCTACCACCGCCGCTGTCGCCGTCGTTGCGGACTGCGAGCGCTACAAGGAGGTGAGGTCTATCGAGACCACAGGTAAGCCTGTTGATTATCCTACAGACGTCAGGGCCATGTCTCGTATTAAGAAGACAGTTCCGTTCCCTGATGATCGCTGGCAAGTAGGCTCAACCCGGAAAGAACATGGTAGCACGCTTTCTTACCCTAACGCATTGAGATTTAGACGGCGAAAAGGGGCAAAAAGGAATAAGAAACAGGGCCTAGGTTTTTCAAAAGGTATACAGGACACCATTGGTAGTAAAAGATTGTCCTGAGCTTAGGTCATTGTACTCAGGACTTCGGGTCAACAACCCTTTGACTATGTGTACATATTTTCTGTTTGAATTTTTACATATACTGCTGGTCTTGATGTCAACGCTTTAGGTTGTTAATCTGCCACACTTTTGTCAAATAAAAATGCAGTTTCTAAGAGCACCAAGGATATTTTTGTCTGAAGATTTAGCCCGAGAATTGACATGACAATTCAGTTCCTCCACGCGGTGAACACGTATGTAAATTATTGTAAATATTTCTTCTATACAATATTCACCGTCAAGTTATTTAGACTAAGTAGATTTTAGCGTACCTAAGTAGGTACTGCTACGTTAGGGTTAAATTTCGGCTGTCAAGGTTTTCACTGAAACCTTTGACAACACGTCAACGTGAGGTTGAATCTGGTTGAATTTCAATTTTTGACGTAAGTATTAAAAGTTCTTAAGCGGGCTCTTCACTCGCGCCGCGAACACCCGCGAACGCCGCGAACCGTGAATGTGGATGGCCTTCGCGGCCGTTCGCGGGCTTCGCGCTTGTTCGCGCCGTGTTCCCCGATCGGTGTCGGTATTTGCGCCCGCGACAAAGGGATTTCGCGGCGCGAAACTCCCGTGAATACGAACGTATCTACATTCGCGCGCGAAAACAGAATCGCGCGAGACTCGGTGCCGTGTATGCAGTGTATTTTGCAGATTTTGCAAGTATTTTACTGTCAAACGGACGGTGCGTCAAAATGAGTGTTAGTTGGACAAACGAGCAGGAACTAATTTTAATTGAATGCTACCATGCTGAACCCCTCTTATTGGATGCAAGACACAAAAGAGCATAAAAATAAAAAGAAAATACCTACATGACGCTTGGATGCGAATAAAAGACAGGTACCTAATGAACATTGAAGTGACGGAGTTATAAAAAGAGAAAAGGTCAAGGACTCTGAAAACAAGTCATTTCTTTTTATTTTTTTTTATTTTTAATACATATACACGTAATTATAGTGAGCGCAGAGCGTCACGCGGCCATATAGCAGTGCATGTTTCGGCGTCCATCCTAAATGACCGCGCGAACTAGACTGTGAACGAACGTGAATGTGGAGGGACACGTTTTTGGCGCCGAGTTCGCGGCAAAATCACGCCGCGAATTCACGCTGTGATTCACGCATGAGTGTGGAGCTCGCTTTACATATATTTTCGTTTATGGGTCAGTGGCACAGCGAGCAAGAACCCCATCCTCGGCGCTTGCTGCTACGGCGGTCTCGGCTACGACGAAACGCTACGATAGCCGTAGCGAATCTACACGCTGTCTCTACCTAAAGGTAATGTTGTATATACATTTGTTATAATGATTTTTATTTTATTTCGCTACTAGGCTCCACGGGGTGGGGCGTGGGAGCAACTTTGACGGGTACGAAATGGTTATCTAATAGAATAGGCAAGCAACTAAGAAAGAAATAAATGTTGTACCTAAATATGTGTCCATATTTTAGGTAAGAAGAGTTGCATGCATTATCGTATGTCGATAGGCCCACTAACTTTTAAAATTTAATTTACGTTTTTCTTTTTGAAAGCCATTTTCTTCTTTGCAGTCTGTATGTTAGTCTGTTAGGTCTTTTAAACAACTTCGCAATGTTTGCGTTAAGCGCAACGAATTCAGCCAACATATTTTGGCACTTATGGTTTTGGAGTTGTACCAGACTTACTGCTGAGAAGAAAGTGGAACCAGGAACAGCCGCGGTGGATCTTGTCTCCCTTCGGAACATTTGGCAAAGGTTCTGGATGTACAGCCGACCCTCTCTGTACTAAGCTGCACAGTGTTATTTGTAAAACATCAGCATCATCATCAGGTCTTTCTAGTCTCCACTGCAGGAGCACGACCCTCTCTGTACTACCAGAGCCATATACTAGCTTGAGTAGTCAGAGGATTTGGCCTACACTCTCCACGCTGGCCAGACGGGTTGTAGAAGTCTAAAAACATAAATAAAACGTAAAACATCAATAACCTCTTAATCCCTAACATAATATAGACCCAAAAGAAAAAAAGTTTAAGTAGAAAAATATATACAGGCTTCCCATAGAAACTCGACGGTCTTTTTTAGTCTCCACTGCAGGTGCACCACGACCCTCTCTGTACTAAGCTGCACAGTGTTATTTGTAAAACTTCAATAACCTCTTAATCCCTAACAGGTAATATAGACCCAAAAGAAAAAAGTTAAGAGTCGCTTACGTTCCAGCTCAGCTCAATCAGCTTGGTTAAAATACCAATGGTTTGAGAATTACAAGCCTTTTCAAATTTGTATGGAAATTTTGAGGCGTATAATTTTCAAACTTTTGATAATTCCAAACCAAAGACAATATAATACTAAACCGAACTGTATAGGAACGTACGTAGATTATAATGAGATTAATTGATTGGATGCTTAATTTTGCCCTAAAATTATCAAATATTGCCACAATTCCCTTTTTCCGTTTGTATGGAGACATGCGCTTCCAGGCGACTCTTAAAGTAGAGAAATATACAGGCTTCCCATAGAAACTCGACCAGCTGATCGGTGACTTTGTATGGGTGATGGTCCAGTTTTTTCCGATGTTCGCCTTTCTTCTTGTGGGCATGTGGTCTCAACACCTTAATCGTACGATTTGTTCTCAGAGACTCGCATAGATGGCGCCACTCGAAACTACACAACATTGTATCTACCGTATTATGAGAATATAAAAACATGATTCACAAAATATATCTTATTAAAAATCAAAACAATATTTTAGGCATAATATTTTAAAATGACACCGCATATTTAGTAAGTTAAAGGCTAACGCAGATTACCGCCATCTAGTATCGAGTAGCAAGCAACTCTCCTGCGCCATACATTCGCCTGCTTTTCGCAACCTTAATTTGGTCCCATATTTTTGTATGAGGTGGGCAGTCTATACGTCAAAGTCAAAGATTTTTATTCAAAATTGGATAATTGTATCTCTTTTTGAACGTCATTTTTTTTCATTCTTATTATTTTTATTTTTAATATGCAAAATCGAAAAACTACTAGCGTTTCGTAATGACCACTGGTAAGAAGAATACGCCGAAAGAAACTCAATCCAGACTTGGTCCCTACGTGCCTGAAGGGCTTCGATTACAATGTTTATTATTACAATAAATTACAAACAATTAAATAACTACCACGCATTTTTATCATTTAAATAATTATTAATACAATAATATGCCTTTTTTACTAACTGATTTTTAACAGCCGTTTTAAACTTATGGAAAGGTAGACCCGATATTTCTGCGGGAATTTTATTATAGAAGCGTACTCACCGAGACCCATAAATGAACGCTTAGTTTTCTGCAATCGTAAAGATGGTGTAGCTAATTTATTTATATTTTACTTTTACGTTAGTATTATATTGTCTTTGTTGTGGGTCTATATTATGTTAGGGATTCTGATTCCGATAATAAAGCCGCACTCAAACAGCAACGGTGGCGGGACGGTGGCGGTGGCGGTATGACCGCGCGGGCTCATGGTGTTCAGACTGCTGCGGTGGCGGAGCAGGCGTGGCCAGCGGTGGCGGCCGACCGCGCGCCAGCTGGCGCATTTTTACGCTGGTGTTGTTCAAAGTAACAAGTATGCTAAGACATCCTAGCGTAGATTTACAAGACGAAGCGTTGATATTATTAGCGTTAACTTATTTAAAACTATAAAACTGAAATCTAATATACCATCTTTTTCCATAATAAACTCAGCAATATTGTCATTTATTCGGTTTTTTATTCTGGTATTTTTATAGGTGGCATGTAAACAGGGTAATTTTTAATCACCTCGATCAATTGTTCCGGTTTGTCCACCATTTTGCACTTACGTCCGCGCGGTCAGTTGTGAATTTTTACAACTGACCGCCACCGCGCCCGCGTCGTGTCCGCGGACCTCAACAGAACAACGCGGTGGCGGAAGGGGCGTGGCTTGCGGTGGCGGGCAACTGTCGCGAGACCGCGCGCTGCCCGCGCTTGTTTGAAGTGTCCTTCTGTTTTCTAACTTTACAACTAGCCGCCACCGCGACCGCCACCGCTGACCGCGTCAGTCTGTGAGAGGCTTAAGAGTTTATTAATGTTTTACAAATAACCTCTCTCATCTGAGCGTTTTCCCGGTTGCATCCTCAGCTGGAATGCTTTGGAGCCCGGGATCCGCTTTCCGGCTTTTTCTTCTCCACTTCGCACGATCTTCGGCATCTTTGGCTGTGAGGCCATTGGCACGCATATCCTCCCTAACATCAAGCCAGCATTTCTTGGGCTTTCCCCTTCTGCCGGGGCCTGGTGGAGGCGGCATAACCAGACATTTGTTACCAATGTAATTTGCCGGTTTTCGCAAAACATGGCCGTACCAGCGTAGGCGGCTCTCTTGCAGTTTATCCGCTATGTCTCGGACATGGAGACTGCCACGAATAAGGGAGTTTCTTACGCGGTCTTGCCTTGAAACTCCACACATCCAGCGCAGCATGTTCATCTCCGTGACATTCAGATCCCTTTTGTGCCGCTCAAGTACTGGCCTACTTTTACGAATAACCCTGTGTTAGCGACGCGCTCTGGTTTAGTTGTAAATATTTCTTGTAAATATTATTTTGTAAATAGCGTAAGATTAAATACTGTTTCTTTTTATTTTAAAAAGAAATAGGAGCGTGGCACTATGTTTATGGTCTACTTTTTAGGAAACATATGATTTATTGTCTGTGGCGACGCCCGCTCCCGCCAATTTTCAAACATAGAATGTCTTAGGTCCGCGCGCAAGAAATACGCTATTGTTACTGTTTTTGTTTTTCTTGTATATTTTTATCAATTTTGTATTTGTGTGCCGAATTAAAAGTTTAATTTTACCGACGCGTGTAGTTTATCTGGTCTGACCTAACTGTCGCCTACAGTTTCTGGTCATTCGAGACGGATTTGTGATTTTTTAACCAGCGCAAATTTTATATGGAAAAAATGGTCGGCACCCGGGGCGCCGCGCATCGCGAGCTGGAACAAGTTGTGCGTAATCCGCAATTGGTAGATTCAGAGGATTGCAGTGCAGCTACTACTGTAGTTGAAAAACAAATGAAGTCTCCCACCGCTGCGGCAAGTGTTACCAGTGCTACCACCCGTAGGTCAAAGGGCCCCAGTGCTACATCGTCGGTTAAAGCGAGAAGGGCGCAGCTAGTGTTGGATGCTGCTAAATTAAAGGCACAGATTAAAATGGACATCATTGATAAGCAGTTGGCAGCGGACCTGGCCCAGCTGGAAGATGAAGAATACAGTCCGCTAGTAGAAGATGGCACTCAAAATGTTGAGCAATGGTTGGAAGATAGTCGGGTCGAATTGATGGAGCCAGCCCCCGAATATGGACACCCCTCGGGCCGGCCGCATCAGCTGCATGTACCGGCAGCCGACGTTCCCCACACCATAGCTGCGCCAGGACCCGCAGCACCACGTCTGCCATTGGAGTCGCAGCGTTTAATGCCTACGCCACATCTGGAGGCGTCTAGCATGTACGCAGCTATACAGATGCTGGCCACCGCGGTAAAGGACATGGCCACAGCGAGTGCACCCAATAACAAACTTATGTCACGGTTATGTGCTCCAAAGCAGCTACCGGAGTACGCAGGGGACCCATTGGAGTGGCTACAGTTCAAACAGGCGTACGATGAGTCGACCGAGTTGTGCCAATTTACCCCACAAGAAAATGTATGGCGATTGAGGAAGTGTCTCCGAGGTGCTGCGAAGGAAGCGGTCGCAGCCTTACTCTGTACTGCGAGCCCCCCGTCCAAAATCATGTCGACACTAGAGCTACGCTTTGGTAATCCTGAGTTCATCATATCCAAAATTGTGCAGGATATCCAGAAGGTGCCAGCCATGTCTCAGGATTATCACAAAGAAATAGTGCAGTTCTCTGTGAAGGTGGAAAACCTGGTGGAAGCAGTGCGAGCTGTGGGCCAAGAAGAATACTTACGAGGTATGAGCATTGTGTCTATAATTTTATCTAAGCTCCCTACTGTACTTTTGTCTAAATGGTCAGACTACAGCTTTCCACTGATAAGTAATGATAAACCACGAATGGTAATATTGTCCGACTTTTTGCACTTAGAAGCCGTTAAAATATCCACCACCTCTAATTTGTTTCCCACAACTGCATATAACACAAGTACAAGCCATAGTAAAGAGAGAACCCGTACACAAACATTATTATTACAATCCCATTCCTCAGATGATAAGTGTAATTTTTGTCGCAAGTCAAAACACATATTGACCGAATGTAAACACTTTAAGAAGGCATTACGTAAGACTAGATGGGAATACGTTAAACGTAATGGAATTTGTTATAAATGCCTAATTACGCGACACAACCGAGAAGAGTGCACAGCGCCAGTGTGCAACAAGGACGGTTGCGGCCAATCACACCACCAGCTGTTACACATCGGCAACGACAACACATCGAACCCTAGAGCGACGTCGATGTCAACGACCCCTGCTAGCGACGGCGATAGTTCTACACAGACAGTAACACATATAAACGCGAGTGAGTATAAGGTGCTGCTGAAAGTCGTTCCGGTATGTCTTCGAACGAATCATGGTGTGTTCAGTACATCAGCCCTTATTGATGAAGGGTCCAGCGTTTCGCTACTGAGTGCTGATTTAGCCAAACGCGCCGGTCTCACCGGCTGGTCGGAAACAATGTGTATTCGCGGTGCGTGGTCGGGCAGTGACCTCACTTGTGAGTCTGTCGTTGCAGATGTGAACCTTATGGGTAAAGACGATAAGGTACATAGTGTAAAGGTCAGATGTGTCAGTAATTTGAGTTTACCAGTTCAATACTTTTCAAAAGTTGATTGTAACAATTTTAGTCATCTTGTAGATATAAAGGATAAGTTGTGTACAGTTAATGTAAAGCCCGAAATATTGTTAGGTATGGATAATTTTAATGTTTTATATCCCATACAAGTTAGGTTAGGTAAAGCAAATGAGCCGTCAGCTACGCTTACTCCTCTGGGCTGGTGCATGCACGGCATGCTTCGCCCGGTGCATGATGAGCGCCCTTGTAGTGCAACATCGTCGCACGCGAACCTCGCCGCCGCGCCGCCACCGGTCGCTACCACCGCCGCTGTCGCCGTCGTTGCGGACTGCGAGCGCTACAAGGAGGTGAGGTCTATCGAGACCACAGGTAAGCCTGTTGATTATCCTACAGACGTCAGGGCCATGTCTCGTATTAAGAAGACAGTTCCGTTCCCTGATGATCGCTGGCAAGTAGGCTCAACCCGGAAAGAACATGGTAGCACGCTTTCTTACCCTAACGCATTGAGATTTAGACGGCGAAAAGGGGCAAAAAGGAATAAGAAACAGGGCCTAGGTTTTTCAAAAGGTATACAGGACACCATTGGTAGTAAAAGATTGTCCTGAGCTTAGGTCATTGTACTCAGGACTTCGGGTCAACAACCCTTTGACTATGTGTACATATTTTCTGTTTGAATTTTTACATATACTGCTGGTCTTGATGTCAACGCTTTAGGTTGTTAATCTGCCACACTTTTGTCAAATAAAAATGCAGTTTCTAAGAGCACCAAGGATATTTTTGTCTGAAGATTTAGCCCGAGAATTGACATGACAATTCAGTTCCTCCACGCGGTGAACACGTATGTAAATTATTGTAAATATTTCTTCTATACAATATTCACCGTCAAGTTATTTAGACTAAGTAGATTTTAGCGTACCTAAGTAGGTACTGCTACGTTAGGGTTAAATTTCGGCTGTCAAGGTTTTCACTGAAACCTTTGACAACACGTCAACGTGAGGTTGAATCTGGTTGAATTTCAATTTTTGACGTAAGTATTAAAAGTTCTTAAGCGGGCTCTTCACTCGCGCCGCGAACACCCGCGAACGCCGCGAACCGTGAATGTGGATGGCCTTCGCGGCCGTTCGCGGGCTTCGCGCTTGTTCGCGCCGTGTTCCCCGATCGGTGTCGGTATTTGCGCCCGCGACAAAGGGATTTCGCGGCGCGAAACTCCCGTGAATACGAACGTATCTACATTCGCGCGCGAAAACAGAATCGCGCGAGACTCGGTGCCGTGTATGCAGTGTATTTTGCAGATTTTGCAAGTATTTTACTGTCAAACGGACGGTGCGTCAAAATGAGTGTTAGTTGGACAAACGAGCAGGAACTAATTTTAATTGAATGCTACCATGCTGAACCCCTCTTATTGGATGCAAGACACAAAAGAGCATAAAAATAAAAAGAAAATACCTACATGACGCTTGGATGCGAATAAAAGACAGGTACCTAATGAACATTGAAGTGACGGAGTTATAAAAAGAGAAAAGGTCAAGGACTCTGAAAACAAGTCATTTCTTTTTATTTTTTTTTATTTTTAATACATATACACGTAATTATAGTGAGCGCAGAGCGTCACGCGGCCATATAGCAGTGCATGTTTCGGCGTCCATCCTAAATGACCGCGCGAACTAGACTGTGAACGAACGTGAATGTGGAGGGACACGTTTTTGGCGCCGAGTTCGCGGCAAAATCACGCCGCGAATTCACGCTGTGATTCACGCATGAGTGTGGAGCTCGCTTTACATATATTTTCGTTTATGGGTCAGTGGCACAGCGAGCAAGAACCCCATCCTCGGCGCTTGCTGCTACGGCGGTCTCGGCTACGACGAAACGCTACGATAGCCGTAGCGAATCTACACGCTGTCTCTACCTAAAGGTAATGTTGTATATACATTTGTTATAATGATTTTTATTTTATTTCGCTACTAGGCTCCACGGGGTGGGGCGTGGGAGCAACTTTGACGGGTACGAAATGGTTATCTAATAGAATAGGCAAGCAACTAAGAAAGAAATAAATGTTGTACCTAAATATGTGTCCATATTTTAGGTAAGAAGAGTTGCATGCATTATCGTATGTCGATAGGCCCACTAACTTTTAAAATTTAATTTACGTTTTTCTTTTTGAAAGCCATTTTCTTCTTTGCAGTCTGTATGTTAGTCTGTTAGGTCTTTTAAACAACTTCGCAATGTTTGCGTTAAGCGCAACGAATTCAGCCAACATATTTTGGCACTTATGGTTTTGGAGTTGTACCAGACTTACTGCTGAGAAGAAAGTGGAACCAGGAACAGCCGCGGTGGATCTTGTCTCCCTTCGGAACATTTGGTAAAGGTTCTGGATGTACAGGTACCTACACCCAAGTAAGTATGGTCGTAGCGGCTCTACTGAGCACTGGCGTGGGGAAGCGATCGGCGGCATGCGTCGCTCTTTTACCACTTGGTGGTGAGTGCTGTACCAGCACTAGGGTGGGGAGTGTTAGCGACGCGCTCTGGTTTAGTTGTAAATATTTCTTGTAAATATTATTTTGTAAATAGCGTAAGGAGTGTATGTAAATGGCGAGTACATTAGTCACTTACGTTTTGCTGACGATATTGTTGTTTTTGCTGAAAACGCATTGGACCTGGAATGCATGCTGAATGAATTGGTCATGGAAAGCAAAAGGGTGGGCTTATTTCTAAATGCATCAAAGACGAAGATATTAACAAACAGCCTTGTTCAAGAGATTGTCGTTGATAGAGAGACGATAGAGTACGTACAAAGCTATATCTACTTGGGACAGCTGGTATCATTTGAGAATTGTACGGAAAACGAGGTCCTCAGACGAATCGCTCTAGCCTGGAAGAAGTACTGGGGTCTAAAAGAAATAATGAAAAATAAGGATGTTAATATCAAAATAAAGAAGAAACTGTTTGAAGTAGCGATCCTTCCATGTATCACCTACGGATGTCAGACCTGGTCTTTACGAAAAGAGGATGAAGAAAGACTGGCTGTATGTCAGAGACGCATGGAGAGGAGTATGCTAGGTATAAGATTGTCAGACAAAATTAACAATGAAAAACTTAGAGCGAGAACGCGAGTGACGGATGTTAGATACAGAACAAGACAAATTAAATGGAAATGGGCAGGACACATATATAGAATGAACAACTCAAGGCTGACTAAGAAAATGACAGAATGGATACCAAGAAACAACAAAAGAAGCAGAGGAAGGCCTAAAATGAGATGGAGAGATATTTTTAGGAAGAAAGCAGGACATGACTGGGTACATAAGACCAGACAACGAACATTATGGAGAACTTTGGGGGAGGCCTACGCCAAAGAGGCGACTACTACCTACGAAGAATAACGATGCAAATAGGATATATAATTTTATACAAAATGAAAACTATAATAACTATTATTGACATTCTTGATTAACATAATTTTAATGTAGCAATATTATAATACTAATACGAAATGACAAGGAAATGAATTATTTACCTATAAATACTAAAATTGACATGTAAATTTAAAAAATCTGATATATCATTGACCACTGATACAAATTATTAATAACATTTTTTGCATTTTTTTAAATTACTATGAATGTGTTATATGTTAAATGGTAGTAGAATAAATGGCTATTTTATTTTTATTTTATTTATTTTATTTTAAGTAAGATTAAATACTGTTTCTTTTTATTTTAAAAAGAAATAGGAGCGTGGCACTATGTTTATGGTCTACTTTTTAGGAAACATATGATTTATTGTCTGTGGCGACGCCCGCTCCCGCCAATTTTCAAACATAGAATGGTCTTAGGTCCGCGCGCAAGAAATACGCTATTGTTTGCCTTTTGTTTTTCTTGTATATTTTTATCAATTGTGTATTATTGTGCCAAATTAAACGTTTTATTTTACCGACGCAGTTTTTTCACTGGCCTGGCCTAACTGTCGCCTACACCCTGTATTGCAAAAAACTGTTCCAATACAAAAATAAATACGTACTTCGACCAAGTTGATTTCACTGTCAAACTTGTTCATATTTATGTAGGTTCTTTTAAATGACCACCCAACCCCTCTATTTTCACTATGTATGGTAGGTATGTCCCATGGCATGTGGTCTCAACGCCTTAATCGTACGATTTGTTTAAAGAGACTCGCATAGATGGCGCCACTCAAAACTACACAACATTGTATCTATCGTATTATGAGAATATAAAAACATGATTCACATAATATATCTTATTAAAAATCAAAACAATATTTTAGGCATAATATTTTAAAATGACACCGTATATTTAGTAAGTTAAAGGCTAACGCATATTACCGCCATCTAGTATCGACTACCAAGCAACTCTCCTGCGCCATACATTCGCCTGCTTTTCGCAACCTTAATTTGGTCCAATATTTTTGTATGAGGTGGGCAGTCTATTACGTTAGTATTATATTGTCTTTGCCCATGGTTAATTTCACAAATAAAACAAGAAAATATTCAAAAAAAATAATTTATTAGAAATAAAAAATTGTCTTTAAACAATAAAATACTAGATATCCATGCTTAAACAAGTTTCTGCATACGATCACAAGCTGCGAAATATTAGATTTACACTGATGACGTTGAGCCGGCACGCGTTACAATACTACAAAGGAAATTGAACCTTATAGTGAAGTTTATAAATTTCATTTTTGAACGACAGCAGGCGTTGTTAAGACTAGTGGTTAAATAGATCTATGGGGGAGGCCTATGTCCAGCAGTGGACATTCCTGGCTGATAGACAGATGAATATAGATAGCCGGTGTCATCCGTATTTGGGCGACCGCTTTTGTCATCATCATCAGGTCTTTGTTAGTCTCCACTGCAGGAGCACTACCCTCTCCGTACTACCAGAGCCATATATTAGCCAGGGCAGTCAGAGGATTTGGCCTACACTCTCCACGCTGGCCACACGGGTTGGAAATGTCTCTTTGATGTTTATAAAGCTTTGTTTAGCTTGTAATCAAATAAACACTAGAAATATAAATTTCCTTAATATTGCAACGCGCGCCAACCCGACGTCGTAAGTGTAAATCTAGCGTAAATGGTATAACTTTAATGTACATAATCTCGATCACGTGGGTTAAGCACTGGGGGCCATGTGGATGTTAAAATGGAACGTATGTGAGAGTTTTATGAAATAGCATTCTGTTTATCTTGTTTATAGATCTATGAATTCAGGATAGGCCCCTAAAGAACGTAATAATGACGCAAATAAATAAATGCATACAAAGGTGTTGCGACCCAAGTTCACGAACACATTTATAATGCATTAAATTTTCCGACAGTTGGTTAGTTAATTTTTTTTTTATATATATAGGGACATGTCACACAAATTGAGCTAGCCCCACAGTAAGTTGTGAACTTGTGTCGCAGGATACTAACTCAACGATACTATATTTTATAATATATACTTAAATAGATAAACATCCAAGACCCAGGTCATACTGAAAAAGATCGTTTTCCATCATGACCTGACCGGGGATCGAACCCGGGACTCCCGTGTCGCAGGCTGGCGTGTTGACCGCTGCGCCACGGAGGTCGCTCTGTTCTTTATTATCTTATGTTTTCGCGATTGTTACACATTTAAATAAAATTATTTTAGGCGGTAGTTCTTGCATATTTCTTATAAAATACTAGACATATGTCAATTTAGTCTACCTGCGACCACGAACACTGTAAAGTGCTCGAAACGTTAGGTGTATAAATAATATAATAAACGCGATAAAAACCGTATTAAAATTAATTTTATTTAAATGTTCTTTATTAAATACACAAGCAGCCCTCCCCGGCTGCGCCCGGGTACAAATTATACCTAAACCTTTCTCATGAATTACTCTATTTATTGGAGAAAACCGCATGAAAATCCGTGAAGTAGTTTTTGAGTTTATCGCAAACAAACAGACGCGGCAGAGCACTTTATTTTAATAAATATATGTAGTGATAGTGATATTGCAGGGTTTAAAAATCGCTAAATATTCGACTCCCATTCAATATAACGCCAGGCTTACAAACCGTGCACAAATACCTGCACAATAACAAAAACAAGCAAGACACTTGATTATAGTCTGTTTCTATTGCACTTGGAAAAATGGTCAATGACCCCATTATTATTCTCTGATTAAAACTAACGTGGGATACTAACATTATTAATAAATTATGTGAGGAAGACCTCCGGATGAGATCAAAACATGTCGGCCTGTAGCTGACTCCATAAGTGAGTGACCCGTATTTTACATATTAATAATTATTATTCTCCATCTTGTATGGGAAAAATGATGACACCCATTATACTATTCTATTTTTGATTTTACACTATTTTTTTATACTTCCACGCTGGTCTGGAAGTAAAGATAAAACATAGAATGTACCAGCTGCTTCTCTTCCCGCGCAGATCGTAAAAGCCGATCGAGGGAATGGGCGAAAATCTAAAGAATCATGGTAATAGGCGATGCGGCTAGCAACCCATCACTATTTTGATTTCGTTTTCCATCTCCACGCCCACCACCATGCTAATAGGTCTAATAGACTTGAGCTCTGTCTACCCCGCAAGGAAAAAAGACGTGACAGTATGTATATGTATTTTTGATTTTATGACTCCCACCGAGGTTTCTGCCAATAATGTGCAGCTAAAAGAGAAACAAAGTATCGGTGTTATCAAAGATGGCGTAGATCCTTTAACCATACATATTAGAACGATAGAGACTTAATACTAGGTCATTGACCTTTTTTCCGCCTTCAACAGAAACAGTTTATACACTAACTTCATTTGTTCATATCATATTTCCCTCACTGAAATTTAACACATATACAACTTGCAATAGCTATGCAACGTTAATTTTAAATAAATATTAAGAATGGGGTCAATGAACTCGTGAAAACGTAAAATTTTTACTCCTCTGTAATTTGACTATGCCTGCCTCGTTTTCTTTTTGTGATTGCATGGTTATTCTTACAGTTAAAGTTGTTCGTATTGACGAGTACATGACCTTTTCGATTAACGTTGTATTTTGTTTGACCCCCCCCCCCCCCATTCGCCCCCCCTCTACGGGGTATCTAGAACGTCTTGCGATTTAGGTATTGCACGACTCTCAAGTCAGGCTTTCAAAAATATAACCCCCCATTTCGCCCCCCTGATTGGAGTGTTTAGAAGGTCTTGCAATGTACTGCGCGACTAACAAGTCACTTTCATAAGTATAACCCCCCCGCCTTTGCCCTCCTTGGAGTGTTTAGAAGGTCTTGCGATGATCTGCGCCACTAACAAGTCGCTTCAAAAATCCCCCCCCCCCCTCGACCCCCTTATTCCCCCCTCCTTGGAGTGTCTAGAAGGTCTTGCGATGTACCGCGCGAGTGCCCTCCTCGTCGTACTCCCGCTTGGAGACCCACATCTTGCGGAATGTGTCGAGTGACGCCAGGATCGAACCCCCGATCCACGTGGAGTAGAGCCGCTCTTGCGGCGCTGAGATCTGTTGGAGAACATAATAGTTTTATTAAATTTGTTGCAGAGGTCTCTTTGATGTTTATAAGCTAAGTTTAGCTTGTATTTCCTAAGTCACCTTTTACGACATCCACGGGAAGACTTGGAGTGGAGGACCATTCCAGACAAATATGGTGCGGAGTCAACCAAGGATCGAATTTGGAACCTTCACAAATTATAAACTAATCTTACTCTGAGTCTATACTTTTTTTTTTTTTTTACACTTTTTTTTTTTATTTATTTAATACATCCATTAATATAAAAATAACTTATAAACTAAAAATTTCGTCAAACGCGACTCCTTCAGACATCGTGCCAAGCACACTGGCAGCATTTCCTCTCTGGATAATAAGGCTAATTCTTTGAGCCAGGAAGCTACCAGCTCTACGGTCACCAGTTGCCTCAATAAGACGCGCCGATAAGTCTATACTTAGCCTTCTTAGGCTTTAATATAGGGAACTATATACTTACCTTGATCTCCATGTCCTTAGGTGCAAGTAACCTGTCCAGGTTATACCACATGCGTGTAGGGGTATATAATTAGCCTTACCTTGAGGAGCCCGATGGTCCAGTGGGTGTGAGCTCTATGAGCGCTTACGTATGTTAAGCAACCCCTGGTGCAGTCCCTACTTGGATGGGTGACCGCAAGTGGCATAAAAGTATCTCGAGCTCCTCCGTGCTTCGGAAGGCACGTTAAGCCGTTGGCCCCGGCTGTCATCGTTGATGGCAGTCGTTAAGCTATGTCAGATGCCTTAAGGCAGCTTGAAAAATCTGACACCAGTGTTGGCCACTTACACATACGAAAAACAAACAAACATTAGCCTTACCTAAGAGATATGAACGGGGTCACCCAGGGATCGAGTTTGGAACCTTCGCAAATTATTCTATAGGCGCCAGACTTCTAATCTCTGCCAGTAACTGTCCAGGTACCACATATGTATAGATTTATACAATTTGCCTGTCCTCCAACAATAACCTCAGTGATATGAACGGAGTCGCCCAGGGATGGAACTTGGGACCTTCCTAAATCATAATATAGTCTTACCCTGATCTTCATGTCTTTAGGCGCCAGTCTCCTAATCTCTGCCAGTAGCCGGTACAGGTTCCACTTGCGTGATGTCTTACCTCAAAGAATGAACGGAGTAGCCCAGGGATCGAATTTGGGACCTTCGAAAATTATAAAATAGTCTTACCCTGATCTTCATGTCTTTAGGCGCCAGACACCTTAAATCCTTGTCTCCCTGTGTCTATGGTGGGCCTCCTATGTTTGATCGTCATCATCATCATGATACGTTTGTTAGTCACCACTGCAGGAGCACAATTCTCTCTGTACTACCAGAGCCATATATTAGCCAGAGCAGTCAGACGATTCTGCCTACACTTTCCACGCTGACCAAACAGGTTGGAGAGGTCCGACAGGTATATGACGGAGTCGCCCAGGGATCGAGTTTGGAACCTCCGCAAATTATAAAATAGTCTTACCCTAATCTTCATGTCTTTAGGCGCCAGTCTCCTAATCTCTGCCAGTAGCCTGTCTCCGAACCCTCGGAACAGCGTGCTACCACCGCTGAGGACGATATTCTGGTACAGGACTTTACGGAGGTCCATATCTGACTTCTGGATTGAGAACATTAGGACTTCGTGGAGGCCTGAAAAGAAAAATATAATACATACATACTATCACGTCTTTATCCCTTGCGGGGTAGACAGAGTCCAAGGTCATCATCGTCAACCTACAGGCCACGTTTAGCATCGTAGTGGGCGTAAAGGTGGAAAGGGAAATCATAGTGATGGGTTGCTAGCCGCATCACCTATCAATGTGATTCCTTAGATTTTCGCCCAATCCCTTGACCGGCTTTTAAGGTCTGCGCGGGAAGAAAAGCAGCTTGTATATTGTATGTTTTTTCTTTTCTCCCAAACCAGCATGGCTTATAATATCTATGCTAGTAAAGGCGGCACAGCAAAGAGTGTGACCGGAAACCTCAAACTACTTTATGAATGTCTTGGCAACAATTATGTTTATATGGGATTTATTTTGCATTCACAATGCTTTATTTATTAAATAAAGAAATTAAGAAATGGTGAAAAAAGTCCACGCGGGCAGGACTTGAACCTGCGTCTAGATCTCAGTACGATGCATCGATCGTTATATAAATAAAAAAATATATATATACGGACAAATCACACAGATTGCTAGCTAGCTAGCTCCAAAGTAAGTTCGAGACTTGTGTTATGGGATACTAACTCAACGATACTATATTTTATAATAGATACTTATATAGATAAACACCCAAGACCCAAGTCAATCTGAAAAAGGTCATTTTTCATCTTGACCTGACCGGGGATCGACCCCGGAACCATCCGTGTCGCAGACAGGCGTGTTGACCGCTGCGCCACGGAGCTCGCCAAAACAAATGAATACAAACTAGAGTTGCATTCCAACTATAGACAGATGGCGCTTCGTGATATATATCTACCAACCTTCACACTCTTCGCCGATGAGGTCCGGTCTGAACAGCACTTCTGGAGCCCTAAACCTAGCTGGCCCGATCTGTAAATATATAATAGGGGTTAGGAACGAAAGCTAAACAAAGCTTACAAACATCAGAGACCACTCCAACCCAGCGTGGAGAGTTTAGGCCAAATACTGGACTCCTGTTAAGCAACCCCTGTTGCAGTCCCTACTTGGATGGGTGACCGCAAGAGGCATAAAAATATCTCGAGCTCCTCCGTGCTTCGGAAGGCACGTTAAGCCGTTGATCCCGGCTGTCATCGTTGATGGCAGTCGTTAAGCTATGTCAGATGCCCTTAGGCAGCTTGAAAAATCTGACACCAGTGTTGGCCACTTACACATACGAAAAACAAAAAACAAAACTGGACTCCTAAGGCTACTAAGGCTCAGACCGCTCCGGCTGATATGTGGCTCTGGTAGTACAGAGAGGGTCGTGCTCCTGCAGTGGAGACTAAAAAAGATCTGATGATGATGAAGAGGTACTCTGAAGGGGAGTTACCTGTAAGAATTTGGGGGTAGATGGCGTTTTTGGAAAGGAGATAGAGTATTTGGAGAAGACAAGCGTTTGGCATTATTATGGCGGGTAGGGAAACGGTGGGAGCATGAAGAGTTTGATGGTACTTTTGGGGGATATAGTCCTCTATATCCCCCAATACATGTATTGATAGACATCCAAAACCCAGGTCAATCTGAAAAAGATAATTTTTCATGTTGACCATGGACCTAGGAATAATATGGACCCGGCATTAGACACATCAAAAGTGAAGCATAACTTACGTCACATCAAGTCACATGTGTGCAGCATGTATTTGACATTTGGGAAATTTGACATTTCGTTCGACCGGGGAAAAGTGTAGGGATTTTTGTGCCGATGTGTGCGTGCGCTAGTGTCGCGACACGAGTGTAAGGATTTTTATGTGCGTCACTGTTACATTTTCCAAGGGCATATCCTGATTATTCTTAGATCCATGATGTTGACCTGGCCAGGGATCGAACCCCGGACCCCTCCTGACGCAGTCTAGCGTGTAAACCACTACGCCAGAGAGGTCTGGATGAATGGAGAGGACAATGAGTAAAGACTAGTCGCAATACTTACTTCTAGCTGAGTGCCATCTGGCAATGTGTACTGCGCGCGCTCAGTGTCCAAAGTCTCCTCTTTGAGAGGATTGGGAGAGAGGTAGCACGCGCGTTCCTTGATAGCCTTTACGATTTCCAACTCTGCGGACGTACGGAGGTTCACGCCCTCTTTGCGGAGGAGAAGTCTGAAAGAAATTTGTTTATTACATATAGACTCAAAGCTATAAAGACGAGTATAATATAATTATATAATCCTAATCCTATCCTAATTTTATTTTATTTTATAATATAATATTAAAAAGCGAAAGTGAGTTTGTTTGTTTGTTACGCTTTCACGCCGTATCTACTGAACCGATCATCATGAAATTTTGCATACATATAGGTTAGGGTACTGAGAAGGACATAGGCTATATATCACGCGGGCGGAGCCGCGGGTAACAGCTAGTATGTTAATAAAATTAAGTCTGATCCTTGAAGGGGCGACTCAGCCCGACAATATAAACAACTCTTCCTATGGGATTCATGCTTGAAATTAATGCCCCAATGTAGGGGATTTTACTTCACCACGCGTGGCAGACGGGTTGGCTTATCGACTAAAGAGACCTCTCCAACCCGTCTGGCTAGCGTGAGACCAAATCTTCTGACTGCTCTAGCTAATATATGGCTCTGGTAGTACAGAGAGGGTCGTGCTCCTGCAGTGGAGACTAACAAGAACTGACGATGAATCTGAGGGAGCACTTTGAAGGGAAGTTGCCTGCAAAGATTCATGGGGTAGGTTCAAAGTCAGGATGAGGGTTTCGTGAGGAGATAGGATATTTGGGAAGGAAGAAGGTTTGGCATTTTTTTGGCATGTAGGGAATACTAGACTAACAAAGACCTGATGATGATGAAGGCTCACTTACCGTAGATATATATGGTTCTGGTAGTACAGAGAGGGTCATGATCCTGCAATGAATACTTATATACACCTGGTGATGATGATGAAGGCTCACTTACCGCAGATATCTGGTGACGTCACGTCCGGCAACGTCTACCCTCATGATGCTATGCGGCATGGCAAACCCTTCGTAGATAGGTACAGCGTGGGTGACACCATCCCCAGAATCTAAGACTACGCCTGTAGTGCGCCCAGTTGCGTATCTGTGAATATGTCATTATATTATCAATACATAATAATGGGCATGTTGACTAAAAAAAATTTCGTGTTGCTATGTAAAGACCTGTCAAAAATAAACACAATAGTGACAGAAATACATTTTTTGAATACCTAAGATGTAAAAAATATATTTGTAGAAACATACAATGAATGTTATAGTTATAGACTGTAGTTTATAAATAATGTCAAAGTGTAGAAATACAAAAACATGGAGTGCACATTAACGCAATCACAAAAGCTTGCGTCAACAATATCTAATAAACACAATTTTTGGGTCAAAGCGGAGCACGCCATTACATTGTCAGTCCAGTTTTCACATTTGTGACGGTAGCATTGTATGATTTAATTTCGGTGTTGCGAAGTACTGCGACGTGGCCACGCAGGGCCCAATAGACCCACGAAACACAAAAAATGATCTCATTTAGCTTCACCAGCATCTACGAATCGTGATAGATAATTTCATAGTGCGTTTTCCGTTTGACACGCCTAACCAGCTCTTTGCCCTTTCCACTTCCATTGTTTTTAGGGTTCCGTACAAAAGTTGAAAAACGGAACCCTTATAGGATCACTCGAGCGTCTGTCTGTCCGTCCGTCCGTCTGTCACAGCCGATTTTCTCCGAATCTACTGAACCAAATTATGTGAAATTTGGTAAGATGGTGTAATCCTATGACCCAAACACGGATGTGCAAAGTAAATAAAGATTTTTTTGAAATAAGGGTCATTTTGAGGGGCCCAATTACAAAATTTTAAAAGAAAGTTTTGCAAACCTTACTGTGTCATATATCAAATGAAAGGGCTCATTATGAGGATCTCAAAAATATTTTTTTTTTGTTCGGGTAAAATCAATACTTTTGATTTTATTCACGAAAGAAGGCAAAATTTGACCATTCCCCCCCTGATCTCCGAAACTACTGGGCCGAAAATTTTGAAAAAAATAACAAAATATAGTTCATTCCTTGAAGATTACAGGAAAAATAATAAGAATTCTATCACTTGAAAATTAAGTGGTAAACTCACTATAATAAGTTCATCTATGGAAATAGTTCACTAAAACACCACTAGATGGCGCTAGTTAATTGAATAAAACATTTTTTGCACATTGTGTGTGTGTTCACGAAGCATATTGTACGGAACCCTCATTGCGCGAGTTTGACTCACACTTGGCCGGTTTTTTGTTTGTCGATAAAATACCCCGTTCGGAGCTTCTGCGATTTAACGATTTTATACCTAGTAACATTCCGTTCGTTGCCCGCTTACTTTTTCATTTGATACTTTTTGGAGCTGAAGCTAACAATCCGTGGAGATGTCATTGAATTTTTATTGATATCTCTGTTTTATTAGAGATTTATGTATTTGCTAGTTAGCCAACTCGTTTTCTATGAAGCTTCTTGTGAATAACACCACACCTAATATTTATTTTGCGACGTTAATTAGATATTGACGGAATAAAAATATAATTTACGACTCGTCGCTGATTTAGCATTGTATTTGGCAGATGTTGCATTCAATAATCGCGGCATTATGGCATATACCAATTAGTTCCAAATGCGGTAAACTGTAGACACATGTGACATTATTCTTCTATTTTGTCATATTGTTGAGCGAAAATATGAACCCACACGATTTGTCATAATCCGCAGCATCACCATTGTTACTACAAGCGGGGTTACCGTGATGGAGTCGAGGGTGCCGGAGACAATGACCGCCAGTGAATATAATAATTTACCAAATTTTTAAAATCCACAATCGATTGAATCCGATTTGCAAACATCAGGAATACGGTAGTTGCCTAATGTTAAGATTATATAAAATTTGTTTCTAATGAGACTAATTTCTATCTAAAAACACTATAAAGAACACTTTTAATTTGATATCGATTCGTTAAGTGATCTTAAAGCTTCTTTAAAGTTGGGTGAATAGGACCATTTTTTAAAGTATGAAAATCTTAAATTACAATTATACTGTATTTTAGTCTGCAAAATTTATAGCAACTTTTATTATGAAACCATTACCATAAACGAAATATTTCGTATAGCTACCAAACAAAGTTCTCACGCCACCCATACAAAATACAAGCTTGTGACGTTACAAATATGTAGGCATTTCAGCAGCGCGTTTTCACGTCTAAAAATTTACGTCTAAAAACATGTGTCTTTAAAACTTTTATAACTGAAAGAGTTTTTTGTTTAGAAATGTATATCTGTCACTATTGTGTTTATTTTTGGCAGGTCTTTACATAGCAACATGAAAAAAAATGTAGTCAACATGCCCATTTCGATCGGCTCGGAACGTGTTTGGAATCGCGCATCAATACGGTCATTAAAAGTTGCCGTGAATAAATTAAGGCGCGATCATACAGCACAGGTGGGAGCGCTCCAGGCGTCGAGCGCGGGTGCTTGGCCGCAGACGCAACGCGAGTATGGCGCGTATTCTACTCTAACCAACCATATGATACCTTTACTACACCGTTGGTTCCGAATGTAATGGAACTATTAAGCTTGTCAATGTCTTACTTGAATTCGCCTGAAGTTAAGTCAAGTTGCGGCCGCGGCAGCCTGTCAATATAAGAAGGCTGGGAATCGCTTCGCGCGGCCGTTCCGTCGTCGAACCGGTGCGGGTTATTAATAATCCGCAGAAGCAGCGGACGACGGCCGACATTCCTCCTCATTGTGCCGGCCGCTCCGCCCGCGACACTTTTGTCTATTCACACCGATAAATCACCGCAGCCGCATCAATACGAGCATTATTTACCTCTAACAACGATCTCATCGCGCTACATCGATTAATTAGTATAACACTACAGATAAGATACCGGGAAAGCGATCGCTTTCAATTTCCTCTCGAGGGGCACTCGGCGTAAAGTGCGCGTTAAGTGCGGACAATCGGAGATAAAACGTGCGAGCCGGGACTCCCTTAATCCTCTCTGACTATCATAACCATTTATTAGCCAGATCAGTCAGAGGATTTGGCCTACACTCTCCACGCTGGCCAGACGGGTTGGAGAAGTCTCTTTGATGTTAAAAAAAAGCTTTGTTTAGCTTGCGTTCCCTGAGTCGCCTTTTACGACATCCACGGGAAGACTTGGAGTGGTCCTATTCTACTCTGCCGGGAACCACACGGCCAAATGTCCCTTATTTGAAAAAAATCTTTATTTACTTTGCACATCCGTGTTTGGGTCATAGGATTACACTATCTTACCAAATTTTACCTAATTTGGTTCAGTAGATTCAGAGAAAATCGGCTGTGACAGACGGACGGACGGACAGACAGACGCACGAGTGATCTAAGGGTTCCGTTTTTCAATATTTGTACGGAACCCTAAAAATGAATTTGAGAAACGAAAATACAAAGTGAGCGACTAACTGAGAGTGACAGGAAATTAAACCCAGCCATGTACACCCAACCAGTACATAATATAATTTGTTCGTAAAAGTAGTTCATAGATGGCACCACGGGTTTCATTTGGTTTCATTACGAATATAAATTTCCTACTCTATAAGAAAATTTACATGAAAATATGAAATAAATCTAAATTGACATATAAAAAATAGTTTCATTTAATATTCGACACATAATTACGCAGTTTTACATATTCAATAAATTCCAACTTATAGCAAATAAAAAAGCAGGAAGCATCTGCTCTCCTATTGCTTTCTTTCATGTCACTAGATGGCGGCACCACAGAGGCGGCACTAATGACAAGCGCGGTAGGTAGCTTCGTCTAGGCTTCGTAGCTTCACATCGTCATCTATAGACTCATAGCTGACGCGTTTTGTTTCATAGCCTTGTATATTTGTGGGAGGTTTTATTGCGTGTATTCCTACTCGAGGGAATACTGTGCTACCATATACTTCGACTCCTGTGTTAAAAAATTGCGAAAATTAGTAGATTGACTTACAATCATTTTTATAGTGTTATACGTGTTTTGACTCTGTTGATGGACACTCAGAAGTAAAAGACTGCATAATACTAGTGTTTAGAAAGAAGTTTTATAAAAATCAAAGAGCTACTAACTCCAACAAAAGTCAGCCAGGAAAAGACGGTGCGCTGAGAGTTGACCACAAAGCAACACTACAGACGGTGAGTGCTTGCACATAGTACCTACCAACTGCAAAAATTTATTCCATTTTAGAAGAGTTAGATTAAATTTAGCCAAATATACAAAAATCTGCGACTGCCCTACAACATTTTTTAAAAAAAAAAAAAACAACGCCATCTATTGTCGAGTAGTGGAACTAAATAGTTGAAGTTACTCACCGCTAGAGGGCGCTAGCAAGACAATGGAAGAGGTTAAGAATATTCTTCAAGAAATGCGAGGGGAACTAGCAAATCAAAGGAAAGAGCTGAAGGAAATGGAGGAAAATATAAAAGGTTCTATTAATGGAAACATAGACGAAAAGTTCTCTAGAATAGAAAATAGAACAGAAATATTAGAAGAAATAGTGGAAAAACAACAGAAGACTATAAACCATTTAGAAAAACAATTAAGGAAGAAGAATTTAATATTTTTTGGAGTGGAAGAGTCGGAGCACAACTACGAGGGACTAGTTACAATCATTTTTGATATAATAAATAGCAGAATGGAAATAAAATGCCAAAGATGGGAAATAGAAAATGTGCAAAGGAAAGGGAAAAAGAATGGAAAAATCAGACCAGTGGTAGTAACAATCACAACTTTTAGTCGTAGAATTGAATTGCTAAAAAAGAAAAAATCTTTAGCAGGTACTAATATCTACATAAGCGAAGACTTTCCTCCTGAAATACTACAAAAACGAAGGGAACTTCAGGAGGAACTAAAAAGCATAAGAGAGTCTGGGAAAACCGCTTACTTAAAATACGATAAAATCATTACTCTCAACGCTACTTATGAATCTTCAAGGAAAAATTATCAAAATCCAAACAAAAGATTACTATCTCAGTCACCAGAGATTGTTGGGGCTGAAACGAAGGCTGAAAAGAGTAACAAACAACCCAATAAAAAGAACAAAACTAGAAATATAGCCAGTTATATGAGACCTACACAAGCTCACACTTCCACATCATCGCCATCCCCACCGGACCCCACTGATTCTCCCAATCCTATTAACGCCAAAAACGTGTTAAAAAACTAAGTGCCCCCCCTCCACCTTCCCCAAGTCGGCTGGTCACCGCGGTGGAAGTAGACCAAAACCCCCCTAAATACGGAAAAAACAATAATATGAAATCACAGAACGCACTTTACGTGGCTAGTCTTAATGTGAATACTCTATTTTCGCACAGCAACCTTACTGAATTAATGTATGCTATCAAGAACGTTAAATGGGACATCCTGGGCCTGTGTGAAACGAGGAGATACGGCGTAAAGATAGAAGAATACGCTGACTTTATCCTGTATCATACACCTGGAACTACAGGAAGAAATGGTGTCGGATTCCTGATTAAAAAATATTTAAAAAAATACATTTTAGGCTTTAAATCAATATCTGATAGAGTAGGCATTTTAGAAATACAAACATCAGACAATAACACCTGGTCATTAATACAAGTATATGCCCCTACTGAAGAGTATAAGGACACAGACATCGAAGCTTTTTATCAGTCAGTAGAAACTGCATTAAATTACATTCAATCAAAGAACATAATTGTCTCAGGAGATTTCAACGCAAGAGTGGGAAAAATGCAAAGAGGTGAGGATAAAATTTTTGGCAAATACGGCTTTGGCGAAAGAAGTAAGCATGGCCAACCAATGGTAGAGTTTGCTTTAGAGAAGAACTTTAAAATTGTTAATAGTCTATTCAAACAAAAACCTCACAAGAAATGGACGTGGAAATCTCCAGGTGGAAAAATACGGACCGAAATAGACTACATTCTCACCAATAGACCTGCTCAAGTAAAAAAATTTGATATAATAAAGAAATTGAACTTTAAAACAGATCATAGAATGATAAGATGCGAGTTGTACATTGAGGTGAGAAAAAACAGAAAACACATTAAACCTTTACCTAATTTAAGACAAATATCTGATATTACAGAAGAAAATGCAAATTATTGGGAAACCCAATTAATAGAGTCAGTCAATTCTTCCACAACAATAAAAGATCAGTACAACGAGCTAGAATCTACAATAAAACTTTTTGTAAAACAAATACCAAGAAAGGAAAAAACAGATAACATTGTAAGTCGGGAAATAGAAAACCTTTTCGAGGAAAGAAAACTATTGTACAAAGAAAAAAGATCAAAGGTAAATAAAATAAAAATATCAAAATTAAGCAAGCTAATTAATAGAAAATTAAAACAAGAAAAAAAAATTAAGCGACAAGAAGTATTGGAAAAACATATAAAAAACTCGGGTGCTATTCGCAGGGCCTATAAAGAACTTAAGGAAAAGTCAGATTGGGCCATAGAGTTAAAAGGAAAAAAAGGCAACCTCATCTCGATACGCCCAAACATGATTAAAGAAGCCACAAATTACTATGAAGAACTGTATAAAAATGTTAATAATGATGAGTCATACAGTACAGTAAGCATGGATAACTATTACTGCATCTCATTTCGTGAGGACTCTGTAATACTTCCTGTACTCAAGTCTGAAATAGAAAATGCTATTTGTTCCCAAAAGAAGGAAAAATCTCCTGGAAGCGACAATATTACTAACGAAGTGCTTCAAGCTCTATGCAAACCACTACAGTTACCATTACAAAAGTTATTTACCTATATAATGGAACAAGGGCTCACACCAGAACAATGGTCGAAATCAACAATAATACTTTTATATAAAAAAGGTGACCCTGCAAATCTTGGAAACTATAGACCCATAAGTATCATGACAAACATATATAAAATATTTTCAAAAATGTTACTAGGCAGACTAACAAAAACTTTAGATGAAAACCAACCTCGAGAACAAGCTGGGTTTCGAAAAAACTTCTCTACACTCGATCATATACAGGTCGTAACTCAAGTGATAGAGAAGTCAAATGAATATAATAAACCTCTCTACCTATGTTTCATCGACTACAGCAAGGCTTTCGACTCCTTGAAACATGATTGCATTTGGAAAGCCCTTCTTCAGCAAGGGGTTAATGTACGGTATATAGACCTGCTACGCGACATCTACTCTAAGTGCACTGCAAAAATAAAACTAGAATTAGAAGGACCAGAGTTTCCTATCGAGAAGGGAGTAAGACAGGGAGACCCAATATCCCCAAAGCTGTTCTCTTCTGTTTTGGAGATGGTATTTAGAAACCTTGATTGGCAAAATAAAGGTATAAAGGTTAATGGTGAATACCTAAGCCACTTACGTTTTGCTGACGATGTTGTCATTTTTTCAGAAGGGCCACAACAGCTAGAAAGTATGATAAACGAGTTGGTAATTGAAAGTAAAAAAGTCGGTCTCATGCTAAATGCCACAAAAACAAAAATACTAACGAATGAAAAGAGACAATCAATTACAGTGGATGGCAAGGAAATAGAATACGTAGAAGAATATATCTATCTGGGACAATTGATTGCGCTTAAGGACACCACCGAGAGCGAAATCAATAGAAGAATAGCTACTTCCTGGAAAAAATATTGGAGTCTAAGGGAAATTATGAAGAGTACAAACATAGACATAAACATTAAAAGTAAGCTCTACGAAACCACAATACTCCCATGTGTAACGTATGGGTGCCAAACATGGGCTCTACGAAAAGAAGATGAAGACAGACTAGCCGTGCATCAGAGGAAAATGGAAAGAAGCATGTTGGGTATAAGGTTAGCTGATAGACAAACTAACGAGTCAATAAGAAAAAAAACTAAAATTACTGATGTAGTAGAAAGAATACGGAGTCTTAAATGGAAATGGGCCGGCCATGTATGCAGATTAGAGAACGATAGATGGACAAAGAGAGTTACAGAATGGACACCTAGAGATGGGAAGAGAAAGCCAGGTAGACCAAAAACGCGCTGGAGAGATATTTTTAACAAGAGATGTGGACCAGACTGGATGAGACAGGCAAAGGACAGAAAAGAGTGGAAAAAAACAGGGGGAGGCCTACGCCGCAGAGGCGACATCCAAAGAGGAAAATAACTAGTGTTTTTTTCTTTTTTTTAGCGATTAGTTTAGGTAAAAGTAAATGTATTTATACTTTGGTTGAATAAAGGCTTTTTTATTTTTTATTTTTATTTTTATTTATTATATTCCTACTCGATATCAAATTATCGGTATCATTATGCATATTTTGTATTGATTACAAATCCTTATATCATATGTTAAATATACGTATAGAATTAAGATTTCAATTATTTGTTTACAAATGAAATCCACAAAATAAAAGACGATGATGTAAATTTCTTTGGTCATTGAAGTATCAAAACGCAAACGGTTTGTTTTGAAACTCTGTTTTCATTCAAACTTCAAAGTTTTTATTCGCTTGGATTTGGCTTGGATCCCGAGTTGAATTCATGCGCTATCTTGTGAACTTTCTGAGGCATTATAGTATCGACCTAACAGAAACGGACTTTTTGGAGTGAAAACTTTGAAATACCGAGTGTTTGAGGACATCGACGATTATTTCAAACAAGACGACTGCATACTGGACCTCGGCAAAGCTTCCACGCATTACAGGACTTGGCAAGAATATCGGATCGAATAAACCACTTGGCATTTTCATCTATATTGTCAAATGCCTCCTATTTGTTCATATTTTATGTGTAAGACCCGTGTGGGTAAAAAAAAGCATATTTCGCTTCCCGCCTGGAGATGCTCTTCGTTTGCAATTGTGGTTAAATAATTGCGGTAAGTGCGCTTTTCTTATTTACTATAAGTTTTATTTTATTTGCCTATAACTTGATGTGATTTTAAAAGCTGCGACTTTAGTACCTACCTTTAAAAGTTTTCAAATTAATTCAGGGTAAAATAGTTGTATACCTAATATCTGTTTTGAGTCTTTCTCAACAGCATAACTTAATTTTTAACTAGATACATGGCACTATTAAAGTTTGTCTCTTGAACTTTAACAATTAATAATTATAGACTGTGTCATTGCACATCCTAATCTGTTGAGGCATAAATATATTAATAATAATTAAATAAATAAATGGAGAAGGCAGTGGCACACTATTCCATTATTTCCTGCCAAAATAGTACTTTAATTGTGAGCATAAAAAAAACTCACTTTTAATAAATCAGAGAGAGTGAATAACTCGGTAAAGTACTTACTCAGCCATGTCTGTTTGTGATAAAAGAACTTCACTTTATAACTATAATACATACTACAGTGCGCACTGGGCTCCATTAATAAAATAATGTTAATTATTCTCTCATAAAATTAAAAAGATCCACATGGTCTTCTTATACTTCTCTCATTTCTCAATTAAATAAGAGTCATCATCATCATCAGGTTATTTTAGTCTCCACTGCAGGAGCACGACCATACCTGTACTGGCAGAGCCATATTTTAGCTAGAGGAGTAATAGGATTTGGCCTGCGCTCTCCACGCTGACAAGACAGGTTGGAGAGGTAATAAGAGTATCTTTACCAGAATAACAGCGAATGCATAAAAGCACCTACAAAATAAGTTAATTCTTCTGTTTTAGGTACTATTAGTATTATCTACTTGACACCTGAAGCACTTCGGAAAAAATATATGTGCATAGATCATTTTGATAAGAAATTCCTTCGACTGTCTGGTAAAAGATTATTGTTGAGTAAATCTGCTGTACCTGATCACTATAGAGGTGACATACCATCAGAAATACAACCACATTCACTAATTGCTTCTACATCAGATGCACCTGTTCCATCAACATCACAAGGTAAGACTTGATTTAATTTTTAATGTTTGTAACTTATGTTAGAGACTTATTTTTCCTTAATTTTGCTATTGCACAAGATTATACAATCAAAATGTTGTGAGTACATTACAGTACAAGAGGAGAGTGAGTAGTTATTTGATGCAACATACATCTCTATGTAGGAGTCAAAAACTTAACAATTTATCAGGTAGATGATGAAGAAGTGATGGGCCCAAACAAGAGGCCTAAGTGTGGAAAACAGCCCATGGAACCAGGTAGTGATGATGTTACAGTTTATGTTAACTTGGTATCAAAAGTTTCTGAAAACTAAGCTAAGTCATATACAAATGCTATAATGCTGCTGGACAACAAAGCATCACAGCTGAGGACCCAACTTGGAAAAAGGCTGTGATTATTTTTTTTTAATGTTACTGACTCTAAATGTTTGTATAAAAAAATATGATTTAAATATTTGATCCCTTCATACTAAAATATTTTAATTATATAAATATTCCTACTATATCTGCAAATTAAAATTAATGAGTTACTAGGTATATATGGTAAAGAAATTTGCACTTAAATATAAATGTTTCACAGAAGGAAAAAAAACCATTTACTTATTTAAATTACAACCTAATGCAACGTAACCAATATATTTTAAAAATATAAAAAAGAGGATATTAATTAAACCCGTGTGTATGTAATATTGTCAGAATTACAGTTTTTAGGGTTCCGTATCCAAAGGGTAAAAACGGGACCCTATTACTAAGACTTCGCTGTCCGTCTGTCACCAGGCTGTATCTCAAGAACCGTAATAACTAGACAGTTGAAATTTTCACAGATTGTGTATTTCTGTTGCCGCTATAACAAAAAATACTAAAAACAAAATAATAATAATTAAGGGGGGCTCCCATACAACAGAGTAGTTGTTGGCGTTTTTTGCTGTATCTCATGAACCGTGATAGCTAGACAGTTAACATTCACAGTTTCTCAGATGATGTATTTCTGTTGCTGCTTAACCGCAAGGCCACGAAAACGCGCGTTGCGTGGCGGCGACGGGCTTCGGAGGCAGGCGCATGCGGCGGAGGCAGGCGCACGCGGCAGGGTGTTCACGAGAACGGGCGGTGCGCTCGGGCGGCAGAGCACAGTAGACGTATTTAGGTCACAGAATAATAACTACATTCTTATTTTGCAATGACATTGTATTAGAATGTCATTGGTATCTATTTTGGGTTGTATTAAAAATATTAATCTATGCATTTTTGTGGCTTGGTGGTATTATCTACCAGTGCCTGCGACTTCGTCCGCGTGGGTTTCGGTTTTGCAAGCCCTTAGGGTTCCGTATGCAAAAGCTAATAACGAGACCCTACTACCTACCCTCCGCTATCGTCATCGTCATATCGTCATCGTCATATCGTCATCGTCATATCGTCATCGTCATATCGTCATCGTCATATCGTCATTGTCATATCGTCATCGTCATATCGTCATCGTCATATCGTCATCGTCATATCGTCATCGTCACATCGTCATCGTCACATCGTCATCGTCACATCGTCATCGTCATATCGTCATCGTCATATCGTCATCGTCATATCGCCATCGTCATATCGTCATCGTCATATCGTCATATCGTCATCGTCATATCGTCATCGTCATATCGTCATCGTCATATCGTCGTCGTCACATCGTCATCGTCACATCGTCATCGTCACATCGTCATCGTCATATCGTCATCGTCATATCGTCATCGTCATATCGCCATCGTCATATCGTCATCGTCATATCGTCATATCGTCATCGTCATATCGTCATCGTCATATCGTCATCGTCATATCGTCATCGTCATATCGTCATCGTCATATCGTCATCGTCATATCGTCATCGTCATATCGTCATCGTCATCGTTATCATTACCACTGGGCGCCACCGGAAACAACCGGGTATGACCAGGCACCACCAGGTACCAATAAACACGATCGGATACCATCGGGCACGTAAGGTAGACCATCGACTTCGACTACAATCTTGTTACATCAGTTCCCAACTCTCCATTGAATTCCATTGGGCTACCATCTACTTCCATGTTTCTACTACCGAAAAATACTCCTACTTAACATCCAAACAAAAGTACAAACACACAACAACAAGATACAGACGAATTGAAGACCCAGTACTTTTTAAAGTCGGTTACAAAATAACAAGAATATAAAAAGTATCAAAAATCAAATTTCGATTATGTACATTACAAAATAAATATTATTTTTATTTATATAGTACAAACAAACAAACTTACAGTTCAATTTAGAACCTCTTTCTTTTTAAGTCGGTTGAAAATTACTAAGAATGTGTAATAAAATGAGTACATTAGAAAACATTTATAAATTTTATTATAATTTAAATTCTCCCAATACATCCACCTAATCACTCCCGCACTCGTTCTAACACAAGGTCGGGCACATCGTGCCATCTCTTTCTACTTTGGCGCAAGGCTGCTGCGCTGTGTTTGCGCGCATCCGTGCCGCTCAAGTTTTTTGTTCGTAAACACCCTCTAAGATTTGTATGACTTTAGTCAGAAACGCAAGCGCCTGCCTCTGCCGCGTGCGCCTGACGCGCGTACTCGTGAACGAGCCGTAAGGGGGGGCCTCCCATACAACAAACCTGATTTAAATTGCCGTATTTCGGCAGATGTTTGTTCGATGGTTTGTTCCTGTGGTTTGTTCGACATATAGATTGTTCGACAGTTGTATATATTCGCATTAAAAATAAGTAATTCGATGAAAATAATATATAAGGGGACTCCTTTTTTTTTTTGCCGTTTTAAGGGTTCCATAGACGAGTAGCAAAAACGGAACCCTTATAGATTCGTCATGTCTGTCTGTCAGTCAGTCCGTATGTCACTTCCATTTTATTCCGAAACTATTGAGACTACGCAGTTGAAACTTGAGTTGAAGATGTATTCTATTCACCGTTTTACGATTTTTATACAAAACTAAAAAGATTAAGGTGTTTAATATACCACAGCATACATAGAAATGAAACTAGGTATTTTTTTTCTACAAACATATACGTGCGCGGTGATTATACCTAGATAGGTCTTTAAAAATGACACTGAGGTTCCTAAAACTTTGAAAAATAAAAGGCACAAAACTTTTCTGCCCACGGTCGTTACGGGTAGTCATAAAAAAAACTCGAACCTAACTTCTTTTCTGACCTCAGTCGTTCCGGGTGGTTATAAAAAAGAATAACTCGAACCTTACTTCTTTTTTGCGCTTAGTCATTCCGGGTGGTCATAAAAAAAACTAACTCGAACCTAACTTCTTTTCTGCCCTCAAACTAACTCGAACCTAACTTCTTGTTTTTAAATGGGTTTGGAAAGTTATAATTATTTTAAAATAAAAATTAAATTTGTTCCAAAAATAGATTTACAGATAGATCGTCAATTCTAAAGATATGTATGCCAATTCATTTTAACCCAAGAAATATTAGAGATTTAAAAATAAGGGCTAACAATTGATGGGCTAAACTATTATTGTGCAAAAATGTGAATTAAGCTAAACAATAATTTTACATAACACGTTTAGACCAATAAGGTTCGGCGAAGTGAAATGAGAAGTAAAAATTTTACGCGAAACAAACCACCCCACCCCTTATAAACCTATAACGGTTTATGAGATACAGTCTTAAAATATTTATTTTATTCTGTTTTTAGTATTTGTTGTTAAGGCGAAGTGAGTTCACACACTAGCGCCACCCAGCAATTAATTCTATTATAAATCATCAAAACAAAGTAATATAGTAGGAATATTTAAATAATTATTTTTTTTAGTAAAAAAGGATCAAGTATCTAAATCATATTTTACTTACAAACATTTAGAGTCAGGAACAATAAAAAACATCATTACAGCCTTTTCCCAAGTTGGATCCTCAGCTGTGATGCTTTGTTGTCCAGCAGCATTACAGCATTTGTATATGACTTAACTTAGTTTTCAAAAACTTTTGATACCAAGTTAACATAAACTGTAACATCATCACTACCTGTTAAAAAATCAAACTTACATTATAATATCTATGAAAAGTAATAAAAAGAATACTACAAGTTATTTACTAGGGCATTCAGCTATTAGATTTTTTAAATTTTATATGATTTAGGACTTATAGAATTAATTGCTGGATGGCGCTACTGTGTGAACTCACTTCACCTTAAAGCAGCAACAGAAATAACTAGCTGTAATTAAACATGTTGTTGAATTCCGACACATTGCCGTTTCTGCTCGATAGCCTAATGTTGTATAGAAAATGGTACGGTACCCATGGTGCACGAGCCCGACTCGCATTTGGCTGATTTTATTCTTAATTCTCCGTCTTGACTAGGATGCCAACTTTTTTGAAGTATTTTTTCTGTGTAAAAGTTTCTGCTCGAGATATATTAACAAAAAAATTCAACCCACGGTTCAACAAACGGTTTGTTGTTTCTTTTATTATATTATAGACTAATATTTTATTTCCATTCTACTATAATGATCTTGTATAACTCATAAAGTATAAATTCACATCTTGTGAAAATAAGAATTATCTACCCCTTAAGATTCTAAAAATAACGGCCTGTGACAGTCTGACGGTCGTACACATGGACAGCTTAGTTATAGTACAGAATATAATATGTTTCTGTTGGTAACAAACTCTTTACGTACCGAACCGTAACGAAGGCGTCAGTACATCAGCGTGATCGTCGCCCGACTGTCTGTAATTTCTATTACTACTAATTATACTTCATGGATCTTTTGTTTTTGTTTTAGCTCAAGAATCACCCGAACTGAAGTCACTCACACCTCAAAAAGTGTATGGTGCACCAAAAAGAAGTGCTGACAATATCGACGAAGAATATGGAATTATAAATATAACTACGCCAAAAAAAAAAAAACGACGGAAGCAGGAAGATACACCGAAATATAAAAAGAGTCAATCAGTTGCAAAAATAAAATATGAAGAAAAGAACGACGAAAAAAAGGGAGTAAAATTGAAACAAACCAATTAATAGAAATAAATTGTATTAAAAATGAAAACAACTAAATGCTAACTATTATGCAGTTAAAAACCAGTAAGATACAGTGGACCGAAGCAGTAAAAAAAAAATGCATGTCTCTCTTTTATAAATATCCTGCAGCATATTATAAACATCTCAGAAAAGCAGGCATCATGCTAGCTGGTCCCAGTACAATTCAGACATGGTTACAATAGACTAATTGCCTACCAGGGTTTAATGATGATGTTTTAGAAAATAGCATCACATAAATTTGCTTATTTGTTAATCAAACAATTAAAATACATATCATGTTCTATTTGTTTTGATGAAATTAGTAAAAAGTTAATTTAAATTACACGTTCCCCCAAAGAGCCCAAATATGCTTTTGTTTTTGTAGCCAGAGGGATTCATAGTTACTGGAAAATTCCTCTGGCCTCCTTTCTGTCTGAAAAAAAATTTAATGCGGATAAATATAAATAAATAAATATAAATATGTCAAGGCGATTAAATCCTTGGGGGTAACAAAAAATGATTTATACTTTTTCCTTGATGATTGTACACCAAGTTAGCAAATCGGAGTCATTGGGCGGAGCGGCGCCGACTAGCGGCCGAATGCTCGCTAGCCGGTTACAATGCAAAACGCTGACAACACAAATTTTTAATATCGAGCAACCGGGATACCCCCCATAAATATTATTTTTATTTTATTTTTAGTATTTGTTATTATTGTGGCAATAAAAATATACAACATCTGTGAAAATTTTAACCTCCTTGGTATTACGGTTCATGAGATACAGCAAAAAACGCCAACAACTATGTTGTATGGGAGCCCCCCTTAATTATTATTATTATTTCGATTCTAGTAAACTTTGTTGTTGCCACAAAAAAGTACATAATCTGTGCAAATTTCAACTGTTACGGATCTTGAGATCTAGTGGTAGCCATGAAAAAGGGCTAAAATATCACGTTTTTTGTGTGGGAGCCCCCCCTTAATTATTATTAGTTTATTTTTAGTATTTGTTGCTATAGCGGCGACAGAAATACACAATCTGCGAAAATTTCAACTGTCTACAGACTAGTTTCCAGATACAGCCTGGTGACAGACGGACGGACAGCGAAGTCTTAGTAATAAGGTCCCGTTTTTACCCTTCATTTTACCGTCCATGAATGCCTCAATTGAGGGCTGCTGCAGTAATGTACTATTCTTTACTCTGTATGCTTACGGCTCGTTCACGAGTACGCGCGTCAGGCGCACGCGGCAGAGGCAGGCGCCTGCGTTTCTGACTAAAGTCATACAAATCTTAGAGGGTGTTCACGAACAAAAAACTTGAGCGGCACGGATGCGCGCAAACACAGCGCGGCAGCCTTGCGCCAAAGTAGAAAGAGATGGCACGATGTGCCCGACCTTGTGTTAGAACGAGTGCGGGAGTGATTAGGTGGATGTATTGGGAGAATAATTTTAAATTATATTTAAATTTATAAAGTTTTTCTAATGTACTCATTTTATTATACATTCTTAGTAATTTTCAACCGACTTAAAAAGAAAGAGGTTCTAAATTGAAATGTAAGTTTGTTTGTTTGTACTATATAAATAAAAATAATATTTATTTTAATGTAATAATTGAAATTTGATTTTTGATACTTTTTATATTCTTGTTATTTTGTAACCGACTTTAAAAAGGACTGGGTCTTCAATTCGTCTGTTACCATTTGTTTGGTTTACTACTTTTGTTTGGATGTTAAATAGGAGTATTTTTCGGTAGTAGAAACATGGAAGTAGATGGTAGTCGAAGTCGATGGTCTACTTTACGTGCCCGATGGTATCCGATCGTGTTACCCGGTTGTTTCCGGTGGCGCCCAGTGGTAATGATGACGATGACGATATGACGATGACGATGACGATATGACGACGACGATGACGATATGAGGATGACGATATGACGATGACGATATGACGATGACGATATGACGATGACGATATGACGATGACGATATGACGATGACGATATGACGATGACGATGACGATGATGATACGGAACCCTAAAGGCTTGCAAAGTTTAATTAAAAAACCGAAACCCACGTGGATGAAGTCGCGGCCACTGGTAGATAATACATCTAGACATAAATCAAAATGTTAAACCCCAAGGCTAAAGGTGTGAAAGTTTCTCAGTAAGTGTACCACAAAAATGCATAGATTAATATTTTTAATACAACCCAAAATAACAATGACATTCTAATAAAATGTGATAGCAAAATAAGAATGTAGTTATTAATCTGTGACCTAAATATGTCTACTGTGCTCTGCCGCCCGAGCGCACCGCCCGTTCTCGTGAATACCTTGCCGCGTGCGCCTGCCTTTGCCGCATGCGCGACACCGTTGAGGTTTTGGGTTTCAAGGTGATTGTAGAAATGCAAAAATCTGCTAATGACTTTTTGTGATACAGGTTATATCAGAATATAGTTTATTAACCTTTTAACTGTAATTATGATTCCATATAATCACACTGGGGCATATTTTTACGTAGGTACCTACATAGAGCACGAACTGGCAGGCGGAGTAGGTATGTGTGTGACTTTTCGCCAACTAGCCGGGCGAGGGACACGCGGTATTATTATTACTTTCGTCTCTGTCGTCGGCGGCGTCAGTGACATTATTTGTTCTGTTAATTACCCGAATCCGAATATATAGATGTATTAAAGGCAATCGTTACTGACGACTGATCTATCTGTGGGTCTATCAGATACAGCTGAAACTACTTACATAACGTAGGTATATTGCGTGCGCTGAAAGTTTGCACGCACATAGTTATTATGACGTAAGCATTCGCTAAGAAAGGATTGCAAAATTAGGGTGAATTTGGGAGTCCAAAGTTTGTATATTTAACGCGATAGAAGCTGTGTGCAATTTGAGCAAAAGCTAGTTCTAAAAAGGTTGGTTGATTGAGGAAATCATTAAATTGCATAATTTGAATAAATAGATACTTACCTATTTAAGAAGCGTTTTACCCACATTGTTATAAAATAAATAAAAAAGTACTATGGCTACTTGACTATTGTTTTATTTCTTAACAATACCCTAAGACCTAAACCAATAAACCTTCGTTATTTTATTAAATACCTACCTACATACCAAACATAAATGACAGAAGGCATATTTTCATACCTACTTATTTTACCGACGGAGATAAGTAAATATATTTAAAGGCAAACTTAAGTCTTGGCTATTAGAGAATGTATTCTATGACCCTAATGAATACTTTGATTTTAAAACACCTAAAGCAAGAAATTAGTGAACTTTGTACACTTTGCATTGCATGCCTAAAAGGGCAAACAGTTTATAGTTGATAGGTACCTACTTTACATATCATACCATCTAACTTTGAGTTTTTAATGATATAGGTAGATGCAAAAGTATGTATTTATTTGATTATTTTTTACTTGTTTCGTGTTTGGAATAACTTTACATCCCTACTCATTGTCAAGGGTATTGAAAAGTAGGTACTTAGACATTTCTTTTACAAAATTACAGTCTCGAGGAATTTTACCAAGTAAGTATACTTAAAAGTACATAAATTTATTTTTTGATTAGATTGGATAGAAGATTAGATTTGTTTTAGGAATAAATACCTGCATTTTGTTTTATAGTGACAGAAAACGAACCATTTAGAAAAATCACCTATGCTATTTTAGAGCGAGCGAATATCGCTTGAAAACGTATAATAAACAAACAAACATTATCGAGTAGTCGACCGTTTGAAAATAGCACCCCTATTTACAAAATAGTACACCTTACATTGGGGAACATTTCGAAAGATTTCGAGTGAACCCCGCTGTCAGTGTCAATGTCATAATCGTAATAATTAAGAAACGCCATCTAGTGACGATTTTAATAAACATTCAAAGATATCAAAGGCACACAGTGCTGCCATCTCTGTGAAATCACCAAAACATCAGTCGACTACCGATTTCGCCACCTTAGGTCGGTCCAATATTTTTGTATGGGGTGGGCAGTCTATACGTTAGTATTATATTGTCTTTGACCCAGCCTACCCTCTGAGACCAAGTCGTTTTGATATAATGGAGTTTTGCCCTAAGTTGGGGACGCTCGCTGCTGTTTTGGTCACAAGGAAACCTAACGAACCAAATCTGCACTCTCTGGCCAAGTCGTTTTGTTATCATAATCATCATCATCATCATCAGGTCTTTATTAGTCTCCACTGCAGGAGCACGACCCTCTCTGTACTGCCAGATACAAATACAAATAAATACAAATACAAATAATCTTTATTGTGGATCACAGGTAGAGCAGAGCAGTAAGAGGATTCGGCCTATACTCACCACGCTGGCCAGACGGGTTGGAGAGGTCTCTTTGATGTTTATAAGCTTTGTTTAGCTTTAGTTCCTAAGTCTAATGGTCCAATCAGTCCCACTATGTAATAAAATACAATGGGGTGAGAGAAATGTCGAGCAGTGTAATTCTTATGAAAATATGTGTACTTCCTTGTTAAAAAATGTAGACTTGCCAATTGAATTACAAAAATGTGGAAATAGGTGTTGTAATAATCCTCAGCACTATATTTATATAGATAATATGTATAAAGAAATAGTTGACATATTATGTACAAGTGCAAGTTCCAATCACATAACAACTTACGTAAAGAGGCGAAAAAAACCCTTAGCTGGCTGGAACCGTCATGTAAAAGAGGCTTATGGGAATGCCAAATTGGAATTTGATACATGGGTTTCTCATGGTAAACCATCATCTGGTGCCATTTATAAATCAATGGTTGAAACTCGTAAAATATTCAAAGGTAAATTAAAATGGTGCCAAAATAACCAAGAGCAAATTAGAATGGACCTAATAGCTATTAAGCACGCGAAATCAGATTTTAAGGGTTTTTGGAAATGCACCAATAAGTCAAATTCAAAGCCTGGCATGCCTGTAAGCGTCGACGGGATATCTGACCCCAAGGAAATAGCAGAGCGATTTAAGAACCAATTTGCTGTTAAATCGCCACTAGGACCCCCGCGTCGGATGCTCGATGGTGAAACCCTGAATACGAAAATATCTGTTGTTATTCTTCCAGCAGATATCCGTTATGCAATTAAAAAGATGACACGAGGAAAATCACCTGGGTATGATGGGTTAAGCATCGAGCATCTGCAGCATGCGGGTTTCCATATGCCAAGGGTGCTCGCTCTGTTATTTAATTTATGTATCGGACATTCATACCTACCACTCGATATGATGAGGACTCTGGTGGTCCCGATTGTCAAAAACCGAACAGGGGATGCGTCAGATTCGTCTAACTATAGGCCCATCTCCTTAGCTACGATTGTAGGTAAAATACTTGACAGTGTGCTTAACTCAATCCTCGCCAAGCATGTAACGTTAAATGACGCTCAATTTGGCTTCCGTCCGGGGCTGTCTACGGAAACTGCCATTTTGAGTTTAAAGCACACTGTCAGGTACTATACTGACAGAAAAACACCCGTTTACGCGTGTTTTTTAGACTTTTCAAAGGCATTTGACCTTGTTGCGTTTGACCAATTGTGGGAAAAGTTAGATGCAACCACGGTGCCACCAGAGGTTACATCTCTCCTTAAACACTGGTACCATAACCAGGAAAATCGTGTAAAATGGGCGGGTGAGCTATCACAGCCGTCTACACCTCAATGTGGGGTGAGGCAGGGGGGGCTTAGCTCACCATTACTTTTTAACCTCTATATAAACGCACTCATTGAAAAACTTAGTAGCACACGCGCCGGATGTTTTGTTGATGGTGTGTGTGGGAATAATTTGAGTTATGCGGACGATATGGTACTGCTGGCTCCCTCTGTATGCGCCTTGCAAGAACTTCTTAACATTTGCGAATCCTATGCTGCGTCATATGGCTTGATTTACAATGTTAAGAAGTCAGAATACATGGTCTTTAGGTCTGGCAGTAGGTGTCCTAAAATAGTTCCCCCTATTTTATTAAATGGAGTTCCATTGGACAGGGTATATAAATTTAAATACTTGGGACACATAGTGACCGACGATTTAAAAGACGATTTGGACATGGAAAGGGAGCGCAGAGCATTGTCAGTTCGTGCGAACATGTTGGCTCGTAGGTTTTCTCGGTGTACAGAGGCAGTTAAAATAATTTTATTTAAAGCTTACTGCACATCTCTGTACTCGAGTGCCCTCTGGTTCAGATATACCCAAAAGGCTTACAATGCTCTGCGAATTCAATTCAATAATGCGTTCAGAATTCTGTTGCGACGGCCGCGGTTTTGCAGTGCTTCGGCAATGTTTGCTGAGGCGCACACAGACGGCTTTGACGCGGTTTGGCGCAAAAAATCTGCCACGCTATTACGCAACGTTCGCGACAGTCGCAATAGCATTTTGCGAATGATAGCGGGTCGCTTTTATAGCCCACTCCTAAGTGGGCTTATAGATCGAACCCGATCATTTTTAGGGTTCCGTAGTAAACTAGGAACCCTTATAGTTTCGCCATGTTTGTCTGTCTGTCTGTCTGTCTGTCTGTCTGTCTGTCTGTCTGTCTGTCCGTCCGCGGTTTTACTCAGAGACTATAAGTACTAGAAAGCTGTAATTTGGTATGAGTGTGTATATTAATCATGGCAAAAAAGTCGTAGAAAAAACCTTGAAAAAATATTTTTTTTTTGGGTAGCTCCCATACAAGTAAAGTGGGGGAGTAATTTTTTTTTCTCTATTTACCCATCGTGTGGGGTATCGTTAAAAAGGTCTTTCAAAAATATTGTGAGGTTAAGAACACCATTTTTCGATTTAGGGATCCGTTTCCGAAATATTTGGTTTTAAAGTGCAAAATTTTGTTAGAGGTACGTGTCCCCCCCCTCTATCTGCTAAACGGTTATATATGGATACGTGAAAAAAATTACAGCAATAGTATATATACTGAAGTTGAAAGGAAAACTATCAGAGCTGGGTACTAAGTGCAAACTAAAAAGTTATAGGCAACCAACTTATAAAATGTACTGGAAAATGTAAAATTTCATACAATCTTCATTGTTAGATGTTTTTGGTCGTTAGACTGTGAGGTGTGAGTGTAAACAGTGTGAACTCAAAGTTGTCATTCGCAACTACGGAACCCTACACTGCGCGTGGCCCGACACGCACTTGGCCGGTTTTAGTCATAGACTACTAACATGCCTAGGTTTTAAGATTTTGTTACTAATATTTAGATAAGATAACTAACTTAGTTTAAGTAAATATTGTTACTAACAAAAAATGGACTATGTTGTCTGAAATAAAGAGATATTATCATTATTATTATAAGTCGCCTTTTACGACATCCATGGGAAGTTTTGGAGTGGTCCTATTCTTCTCATTGGAGGCTTTTCCCAAAGTCGCCCTCTCTGCACTTCTAATCGAAATGAAATGTATCATGTATCGCTTTTTGAACGTAATTTACCTTTCTTGTTATATTTTTTTTTTTTTGAAAAATCGAAAACTACTAAAGTTTCTACTAAGACTACTGCTGAGAAGAATACGCCGAAAGAAACTCAGTTCAGTATTGGTCCCTACGTGCCAGAAGGGCATCATAATACATAACAGTTATAAGTCTACACATACCTTTAACAAATATTTGACTAATTCCAAGCATTTTCATCCATTAAATAATCATTTATACAGTAATATGCCTTTTTTATAAGCTGATTTTTAACAGCAGTCTTAAATTTATTAAACGATAGTTCTAACAATTCATTGGGAATTCTATTATAGAAGCGTATTCCGAGACCCAGAAATGAACCCTTTGTTTTCTGCAGCCGCAATGCTGGCAAATCGCTCTATAATATTATTATTTCCCTATAATATTTATACATGGTGAAATTTTGATCGTTCTGGACCCTTAAAGGGGTAATTCAGCCCGTCGATATGAACCATTTTTCCTATGGGACCAATGCTGGAAACTCAAATTTTATTTCGACATTTTCATACAAAAGTGTTCAGCCGCCCGGGTAATTTGTATAGGAATGTCGAAATTTTTTTCGAGTTTACAGCATTTGTCCTATAGGAAAAGTTGTTTATATTGACAGGCTGAATCACCCCTTAAAAGGTCCGGAACGATCAAAATTTCCCCATGTATATTGAAGGTAGAGTGAATAGACTTACAGACTGAGCACAGCTTGCATGGAGAGGAACAGAGCGGGCACGTTGAAGGTCTCGAAGAAGACTTCGGCAGCCTTCTCTCTATTCCTGCGTGGATTCAACGGCGCCTCCGTGAGCAGCACTGGATGCTCCTCGGAGAAGGTTGATAGTTGGTCCTGTGGGGGAAGAACAGTAAGTAATACTTTAATATACACCAAGATATTAGCCGTGTGGTTACCGGCAGAGTATAATAGGACCACTCCAAGTCATCCCGTGGATGTCGTAAAAGGCGACTAAGGAAACACAAGCTAAACAAAGCTTATTAACATCAAAGAGACCTCTCCAACCCGTCGGGCCAGCGTGGAGAGTGTAGGCCAAATCCTCTGACTACTCAGGCTAGTATATGGCTCTGGTAGTACAGAGAGGGTCGTACTCCTGCACTGGAGACTAGAAAGACCTGATGATGATGATGATGATGATGATGATGATACACGAAGAAATACAAATAATTCACAGAACTTAACTAAGACTCATGTACAATGGGCGGTCTTATTGCTAAAAGCAATTCTTCCAGACAACCGGTGGATGGACAGGACAAAAGTACTTTAACAGACAGGGTGTACGTTCTAACTACTAATACACAGTCATCATCAGGTCTTTGTCAGTCTCCACTGCAGGAGCACGACCCTCTCTTTAGTATACATAGAGAGATATCATATAAAATATATACAGTACCATAGCCATATCATCATCATCATCATCAGGTGTTTTTTAGTCTCTACTGTAGAAGCACGACTCCCTCATTACTACCAGAGCCATATCATCATTGTCAGGTCTTTTTTAGTCTCCGCTGCAGGAGCATGACTCTATCTGTACTCCAGAGCCATATATATCTATGGTAAGTGAGCCTTTTTCATCATCAGGTCTTAGTTGGTCTCCACTGCAGGAGCACGACACTGTGTACTACCAGAGCCATATTTTAGTCAGAGCAGTCATAGGATTTGGCCTACACTCTCCATGCTGGCCAGATGGGTTGAAGAGCTTGTGTTTCCTAAGTCGCCTTCTACTACATCCACGGGAAGACTTCCTATTCTACTCTGCCGGGAACCACGTGACAACTTCATTTTATAAACAACGGTATATTTGGTATTTTTGGCTGAGAAGCATTATTGGTATTTGCAAAAGGAGCGCACAGAAGTCTCACCTTGCTATAAATGTAGTTCCACACCCTCTCCATGTCGTTCCAGTCTGTCACAATACCATGCTCCATCGGATACTTGATGCTGAGCAATCCGCGATGCTCCTCTGCCCGGGGTCCAACAAACAACTCTCCTTCTAGGGCTCCGGCCATCACTCGGACGTGTTTCGGTCGTCCGATGCTGAAAATTTGAATTTTCTGTTAATATCAAAGGAGCTGAGACCAGCCAACCACTGCCAGCCCTCATGTAATTTCCTTTACTTCTAAATAATATAAAATTGAAAAAATCTACGTCACAGTTAGTCTGGTTTCAGAGTGATGCGTTTGACCAGCGCCGGTGACACGCGCGCGCTTGCAATTACACTAGAATAGTAGCAGCGTTTAAAAGTCACGCAGTTCACACGCGCCGTTCGTGAGACGCGCGCTGTCAGCGCTGGCGAAGCACGCGCGGTCCGAGCTCGTCTATTGGCAGCTAGCTACTTCGGTAGTAAATGACTTGTAGTAATTTTGGTATTACTTTTCATTATTTTGCATTTGTTAAAGAGAACCTCATTGCCGGCAAAAGCGGTCACTTTTGGCGGTAATTAATATTTCTTTTCATTTGTAATAATGATGTTCAAAAGTAATACCAAAACTTATTTCGGAGTACGATAATAAAATAACGTGTGTCGCTAGTTTCGCTGATGTAAGCCTCTTAAGATAATTAAACTGCTTTACAATAGAAGGTTACCCGGGTGTAGCTCGGGTTACATAGGAACAACAAGTACATAAGAAGAAACAGATTTATACTAGGGGTTTTTGGTGAGAAGTCAAGGTGTTCAGTTGTCGTTTGCCTTATACAATTTTGCAAATTGATTCAAGTGGACTTTATATTATGAAATTGGTGTAGTTTGGTGTTATAAACGCTTGTGCTCGAGAACAATTTGTGAAATAGTTAAAGTAGACTGTTAAAGACATAGACATAGACATTTATTTGCTAAAAATATGGTTACAGAGATGTTAGAGGTGCACAAACAGGACACATATTTTACCAATTTTGGCATGCAAATATATAAATATTCATTTTTAAATTTTACTAAAATGTCTGTAAATTTACAATATTAATACATTCAATTATCGTCAAATATTATCAATTACATCATCATCAGTCAGAAATCTGAAATATGTTGGACACAGAGTAGAAACATTTTTCTCTAAGCCAATAAGTCAATTTTTTCTTGAATTGAGTGCTTGGTAAGGTCTTCATATCATTTGGAATAGCATTATAAATTTTTATACACATATAATAACATTGTCTGTGATAAAGACTTAATTTTGGATCTTTATCCAATGTAAGTTTATTCGGGTCTCTTCTACTTTTAGGATTTATATCTGACATCTTCTTGAAAAGGTCAATATTATTCTTGACGAAACAAGCTACTTCTAGTATATACAAAGAAGGGAGAGGCAAGATACCCAGTGATTTAAATAAATTTCGACAAGACTCCCGGGGTTTTTTGCCACACATGGCACGTATACATTTTTTTTTGGGCAATGAACAGTTTATTAACATCAACCGAGTTGCCCCAAACCAAAAGTCCGTATCTTAGAATTGATGCTACGTAGCCGTGGTAAGCTGTTAGTATCGTTTCAATTGCGGCTGTATTATGTAGTCTCCTTAGAACGTACACGTAACGATTAAGTTTAACACACAATGTTTTAATATGTTGTTTCCAATCACAATTCTCATCAATTACAATGCCGAGGAATTTTGTTGAGGTCACTTCTTCCAAACGTTGGCCTTTATAGCTAATATTTAAATTTACTTTATTTTGTCGGTATGTACCAAATTGCATATACTTTGTTTTTGTTAAGTTAACAGTCAAGTTATTCTTTTTAAGCCAATCAATAATGAGGTCAACAGTATTATTAATATCTAATTCATAGTCTGAAATGGACTCGTATAGATTTGTCGCCAAAATCTTCCACAAGGCTGCCAAAGAACATACGCCATCTTTGATGCCACATACCGTACAACACCGATACTTAGTATCTCATTATACTGGACATTGGCAGAATCACTGAAATCTCGGTGGAAGCCATAATTAAAAAGAAGAAAGAAAGAAAGATTTATACTAGATTCATGCAGCAACATGTCACATAATAATGAATATAGATAAACTGTTACACTTAAACAGGTTAAGCAACTGTGGTGTAATCCCCATGACTATAATTTACATTAACTGAGACACACACATACATCCATCCATCCATCAGGTCATTTTTTTAGTCTCCACTGCAGGAGCACGGTCCTCTCTGTACTACCAGCGCTACACATATATTAGCCTATTAGCTAATAGTCTGTAGCTTTTGAACAATTAATAAATACATATTATCTAATAAGATAATTTTAAATATGATATGACGTGAAAAAGTGCCTGGGAAGGCCTATTTACTGAATAAACGTTTTTGATTTTGATTTGATTTTGCCAGAGCAGTCAGAGGGTTTGGCCCAAATTCTCCACCCTGGCCAGATGGATTAGAGAGGTCTCTTTGATGTCTATAGCTTGTGTTTCTGAAGTAGCCTTCTACGACATCCACGGGAAGACTTGGAGTGGTCCTATTATAGTCTGCCGGGAACCACAAGGTACTTACATATTTGGACATATAACTTACTAGTTTGGAAATCTGCATTTAGGGATCTGGTCTCCAGCAAACCCTGCTTTAATGACTCCTGAACCCTGTAATAAAATAAATAGATATAAAGCAACAAACCACACAGACTTGAGCTAGACCCACAGTAAGTTGTGAACTTTTCGACGGATATTACTTCAACAATACTTATTTTAGATCTACCTATTGATACTTTAAGAACTGTGTTCATGATTTCTAATGTTTTTTATGATTGTTACACATTTAAATATAATAATATAGTTTTATTGCTGTGTGCATGTTGGTGGAGTAATCTCCATGTGTCTTGGTTCTCAGCCATTCTCTTGAACACTCTGAATGATACACAACTCCTGATTTTTCCATTATTTCATCTAAATACATATATTCATGAATAATAACAAAAGCAAATCTCTTTCAACTAAAACTTCATGCCTGTACGAAATACCTTATTATTTTTTAAATAAAGATATGTTCATAGCTGTTTATTTAGTAATATGAAATCTAGATATAGTAGTAATATAATAGCAACAAACTTCTCTTAAGTAATGTTTGACAATTATCTTTTAAAACTCACTTGTCGAAATTATAGATTCAACCAACGCAGACTTTTTATACTATTATGGTAAGTTGACGTCAGAAGTTTTAATGACTCATTTTTCGAAAAATCTGTTAGAAAAGAAACAGCTACACATGCAAAATGACTGAAAGTAGCCAGAAAGAGATTTTTGACCCAATTCTCAGAGGTTTGATAGCACATTAGTACAAGACTTTGAAAAGTAATGTAGGAGTGCCGATTGTATCAGTTATCATACAAAATACTTTTATTTTTTACAAAATGAAATAGTTACATTGTCAATGACGACGGGCTGGTTGACTATCACGTCATTTAACTCCATTTCTGGTGGTTTTGAGGATGAATATTCTTAAAAATCGGTAATTTCTATTGAAACAATTTTGTTTGCCTGCGTGATGTCACATTTGCAATGCATTGCTCGCTTGACAGTGACACTAGTGACAGCTTTCATTTTATGATATTGCCTTATTGCCATCATCATCATCATCATCATCATCATCAGGTCTTTATTAGTCTCCACTGCAGGAGCAAGACCCTCTCTGTACTGAAGAGGATTTGGCCTACACTCTCCACGCTGGCCAGACGGGAATATATATATTGCCATAGCTGAAAATAAAGCTAGATATACATTGTCATATCGATTGAAACAACTTAATACTTAATGGATTGGAGAACGGATGAATGAACGAAATGAGCGGATATTGCTATCTGTGCCCAACACTATCTTTGACATTTGATTTTTGATCAGCTGGTGCTGGTATCTAGTATCTCTATATAGTTTGTGCTGGTATCTGCTATGCATTTCACGAAGTTGTTGTTTTTATTCAGAAAGGAAACAAGAAACAAATATTATTAAATAGTGACGGAATTTAACGTGACGCACTTGTTTATATTGCGTGAAACAGTAATATTATTAATGTAAAACAGTTAGGAGTAACATACGCGCTCTATGTTGGATCATATTTATCGTATTATTCGTTGTTACCAAACAGGAGTCAAACTCTGAATATGTGCGCTCTATGTTGGATCATATTTACCGTATTATTCGTTGTTACCAAACAGGAGTCAAACTCTGAATATTGTGATGCTACAAGACACTGCAATGGTCACGGAGGAGGTTTTGCCGACAGAAGACTCCTTTTCTATGATGTAAACCCTCTAGAAGGCTTTAATTTACGCCGTGATGTCTATATGAGGTTCGCTCTCCTACTTCACGATGCACAAAAACGAGGTAAAAGGAAAGAATGGTTTTTAGTTTTGCCGCCTTTTTATAAACTCTATCACTGGCGGTCGAATAAGAATGAACCAATACCGTGGTCCACCTTTTTCGATGTTCAATCACTTAAAACTTTCGCGCCAGTTATTGACCTTCATGAAGTTTTTATTAAAAATGAGAAGTTGGAAATAGATGTGCTGTATATGTTACAAGGGTTTGATGATCCTTTCGAAAATGGCGTATTTGAAGATAAATGGCAGGTAATAGAAGGTTGTGAGTATAATGGTGACCTGTGGGGCTACAAAAACATCACATTTAAAGAAATAGTTTGTGTCAAATATCAAGGGTTAATAGGAAAGCTGTGGGAAATAATATCTTTGCATCCGAGAGCAAAAAAAGTTATGATAACCCATGCAGAGATCCCACTACACGATAATTATGGGTCGAAAACTTATTGGGATTGCCGTAAAAGCATGAAATTCAACAAAGATTTGGTTGAAAAGGCGAAAAAATACATTTCTGAACATTTCAACTGTGATGTAGACAAGTGCAGTGACTATATCAGTGTGCATTGGAGAAGGCAAGATTTTGCACGAAGTAGAAGCCAAGATGTCCCCACTGTTGCTGGGACCGCGAAGCAACTAGATAACATAATAAAAAAGCAAAAGCCACACATCTCAGATATATTTGTTGCTACCGATGCAACAAGTCAAGAAAAAGATCAACTCAAAACTAAACTCAATGCTTTAGGATATAAAGTTCATTTTTACGTGCCGTCAGACTTGGAAGCGATTAAGTTCAAAGATGGAGGGGTAGCAATAGTTGAGCAAATTATTTCTTCGCACAGCGCTTATTTCGTTGGAACTCACGAAAGCACTTTTACGTTTAGGATTCAAGAGGAGAGAGAAATCATGGGTTTTGACAGCAACACTACATTCAATAGACTGTGTCCTGATGCAGGAGATTGCGAGAAGCCTTCAAAATGGACTGTTGTTCACTAAATAATGGTTAGGTCATGTTACAAAAGGGGCCATTCAAGTATTACGTAAGCAGAAAAATAGCTATTTTTATCCCCTCCCCAAAAGTAAGAAAAGTTCTTCCCCCCCCTCCTAAGTTTACGTAAACATTGGTATCATTTTCACAAAAAATGTTAGTGTTTTTTGCGAAATTTGCTTATGTCATCACTACGTCAATTCCCCCGTCCCCCAAGTCATCAAAAATAAGCCGAACCTAGCCAGCCCCTTTCGCTGCTTACATAATATTTGAATGACCCCAAAGACATGTTGGAACAACGTTCTGTTTCAAAGAAAAGAGAAAGAAAATTCTTTTATTTGGAGCCACCTGGTTCCGTGGGCAGCCACACACGTATGCCTCTTATCTGGACCCATTGTGTGTGTTATGGAGACTTTGTTCTCCATTGTAAAACTTTTTGTTTTGGTTTGTTGATTGGTGTTATGTGAGCCAACCCAGCTTGTCGAGGAAGTGAAGAACTCACCCTCTGCAGTTCTTCACTTCCTCGACAAGCTGGGTTGGCTTGGAGCCACACACAAAAGAAAAATACTTTCCATTCAGAATTAGTTTGCTATGATTCATAATAATTACTAATGTATTATTTATTATTATTATTTCGAGCCATCACGTGTCCCACTGCTGGGCAAAGGCCTCCCTCCACTTCTTCCATTCAGTCCGGTCTTGCGTTGTCTTATTTACTAATGTAATCTATGAATAAATCTTCATACTCTAATCATACTGTACTAGGATTAAATCTTCAATAAATCTTCTACATTTATTTAAATATAACTATTTACTCCAGAAAAATGTAAATAATGTTTAATTGTGAAGGGGCGTCCATTTGTAGTAATCTATATAAATAAAAACCGGCCAAGTGCGTGTCGGGCCACGCGCAGTGTAGGGTTCCGTAGTTGCGAATGATAACTTTGAGTTCACACTGTTTACACTCGCACCTCACAGTTTAACGACCAAAAACATCTAACAATAAAGATTGATATGTTATTATAGATATGAAATTTTACATTTTCCAGTACATTTTATAAGTTGGTTGCCTATAACTTTTTAGTTTGCACTTAGTACCTAGCTCTGATAGTTTTCCTTTCAACTTCAGTATATATACTACTGCTGTAATTTTTTTTCACGTATCCATATATAACCGTTTAGCAGATAGAGGGGGGGGACACGAACCTCTAACAAAATTTTGCACTTTAAAACCAAATATTTCTGAAACGGATCCCTAAATCGAAAAATGGTGTTCTCAACATCACAATATTTTTCAAAGACCTTTTTAACGATACCCCACACGATGGGTAAATAGAGAAAAAAAATACTCCTCCACTTTACTTGTATGGGAGCTACCCAAAAAAAATTTTTTTTTCAAGATTTTATTCTACGACTTTTTTGCCATGATTAATATACACAATCATACCAAATTACAGCTTTCTAGTACTTATAGTCTCTGAGTAAAACCGCGGACGGACAGACAGACAGACAGACAGACAGACAGACAGACAGACAGACATGGCGAAACTATAAGGGTTCCTAGTTTACTACGGAACCCTTAAAATGAATTGTTGTTCGTTAGTCTGATTAAAACTCGAGAACGGCTGGGCTGATTGAGCTGATTTTGGTTTTAAAATGTTTGTCGTAGTCCAGGGTAGGTCTAAACGGTGAGCAAATAAGGAAAAATTGCGAGTAAGATATAGTAAGACGACAATTCCATTTAATCTAATATAATATAATAATAATATTTTTATTTCAGACTGCAAATGATCCATAGGTAGGTAGTACTTATGTTAGTAGTAATTATGTTACTACTGTTAAGGGCCCACAATAGGCACAACGTTGTAAACTTGTAGCGACGCCAATAATTTTATTCCTAATACTTTACAAATAGAAAGAAATTCAAGAATGTAAATCATATAAGCCTTAGTAAATAACCTGAAATAATTTTGGAATCATGTTTTAATATTATGAGATATGAGAATCAGTCATTAAGAGAAATAGTGATTATCTGATTTTCATAATTCTTACTGATTATTATAATATTAAACATGATTCCAAAAATACTTAAGGTCATTTACTAAGGCTTATATGATTTACATTCTTGAATTTCTTTCTCTTTGTAAAGTATTACGAATAAAATTATTGGCGTCGCTAGTGCGCCTAGTGTGGGGCCTAAGGATGCGCTAGTCCGGAACTCGAACTCGTCGATGCACGTGGCTAATTTGCGTGCTATTTCGATGAGAAAGGGATACACTCGGTTATGAACAGTGCGGAACTATTTACACGGATGTATATAAGCAGTAAGCACATCGGAACTACAGTCTAGTGTGTGCAAACACAAATATTGTTGAAAATCTAAATCTTCGTCGTCTAAAAATTCGCGAGTATGCGTTTGGGAGAAGTGTTTTTGTGATAAAACAGCTGAATGTTTTAATTAAAAATAAAGTTATTTAAAATTTTTAATAACCAAACTATGCTTGTTTGAATTTTGTTTTAGAATTTTTACACTTCTTCCGGTATTTAATTGTCCCCAAAGTTGCGTTAAAATTACGTGTTAAAACGGAATGTTTTGAGACTCATAACTTTTAAAGTACTTAAAATTTTACAATTATGATTCCATACAAACATAGATAACGACAACACAAATCGATAGAATTAAAAACTATAAACAGACGATACCGAACAACGGAGTCATCACCCTACAGAATTTGTATGGCGAAACACCTGACTAGCGTACCCTTAATGTCATCTTGTCGAGTTATAATAAATATTATTTTTTTAGGCCAATGGCTATTTCAATCCAGTCCCTCTGTATGGGACAGTCTGGTCTAGCTACAAACACTCTCAGGCAATAGGCAATCTTAGATACTGATATATTAATCAAACGCCCGTTACAGAACAATATACTAGTTAGTGATAAGATAAAGCAATAATTTATATGTAATTTAACGCCAAATGTTCAAATGGTTTAGGTTAGCCAAAGGTCAAAATCACAGTTATTGCTCGAGTTGTTTGACAACGGATGTTTCGTTTTGTGTAATGTGTGATATGATAAGAGCAAAAAAATATTATGTATAATCATGCCACTACCATGCGATGCCACTACATTGTTTTTTTATCAAATCATGTTAATTCTATGTTTAAATTTACCTACTTCATTGTAAAAAAATATATATAGACATACTATCACGTCTTTCTCCCTTGCGGGGTAGACAGAGCCCAGGTCTGTAAAACCTTAAGGCCATGTTCAGCATGTTGGTGGGCTTGTAGGTGAAAACGGAATCAAAATAGTGATGGGTTGCTAGCCGCATCGCCTATTGACATGATTCCTGACGCCCATTCCCTCGATCGGCTTTTACGATCTGCGCGGGAAGAGAAGCAGCTGGTACATTCTACGTTTTCTCTTTTCTCCCAGCCGGCCTATTTACTAACTCGGATGACAGGTGTCGATGCCTATCAATCAAGAATTTACTGTTACAATGCGGTTTTTGTATTTCAAATTAAAAGTTCGAGCAAGCAAAACCCGCATTGTAACAGTAAATTCTAGATTGATAGGCATCGACACCTGTCATCCGAGTTAGTAAATAGGGGGGCAGCATGGAAGCAGATACAACAATTTCTATCGTACATAGTTGTTCCAGTTCCTCCAGGCTCAAGCATGACAATATTCACAAATACGAATGCGAATGGAACATAAAAAAAAACATATGTTTTAATAAATGTAAAGCATATGTATGTTATTAAATGCAATGTCGGGAATTAACGCGAAAACATACCGTTTTTCTCCAGACGTTTCGGCCGGGTTACACCGACCGTGGTCACTGGATGACCATGACCATGATGGAGAGTCATCCAGTGACCACGGTCGGTGTAACCCGGCCGAAACGTCTGGAGAAAAACGGTATGTTTTCGCGTTAATTCCCGACATTGCATTTAATAATCATGCAACGCGAAAGTTTAAAAGAAGTCATATGTATGTTGTTAATTTTAAGAATACTGATATAAACATAGATATTTCGTTAAAAAATCTTCATGGAATCTCAATAATTCGGTGTTTTCTCATACATGTTGTGTAAAAGATATCGTCATTATTATTACGTCTCATTTTAGTCTCCACTGCAGGAGTAAGACCCTCTCTGTACTACCCAAGCCATATATCAGCCAGAGCCGTCAGAGATAATTTGGCCATCACTCTCCACGCTGGCCAGACGGGTTGGAGAGGTCTCTTTGATGTTTATAAGCTTTGTTTAACTTGTAAAAGTGAGTACCTACATAGGAAATGTATATGTACACTATAATAAACCTAATTTTTAACTTATTTCATGGCTTTGAAAGTACTGTTCTTCATTTCTGACTTTACTAGTGCCTAGAATATTGATTTAGGTAGGTACCTATGTATAAGTTATAATTAAAGTGTAATCTTCACCAAAGACAAATAAAAAATTACAATTTACGTCTTTGTTTTCAATTCCTACCTTTCCTTCCATTTTTAAAAAGGAGACCTTAAATACCCTGCTGTGGCGTGAGTGCATGACAGACGAGGCTCTTACGCACCATGTCTCTTACGCACCATGTCTCTTACGCACCATGTCTCTTACGCACCATGTCTCTTACGCACCATGTCTCTTACGCACCATGTCTCTTACGCACCATGTCTCTTACGCACCACGTCTCTTACGCACCACGTCTCTTACGCACCACGTCTCTTACGCACCATGTCTCTTACGCACCATGTCTCTTACGCACCATGTCTCTTACGCACCATGTCTCTTACGCACCATGTCTCTTACGCACCATGTCTCTTTAGCGCAATGTCTTTTTGGACAATATCTATTTCCAGCAGCGCTTGCCCTGGTCTGTATGTCTCTCCAACCCGTCTGGCCAGCGTCTCTCCAGCATTTAAGCCTTCGTCCTTCAGCATTGTTTATTTAGAGTGTATGCTGTCTTGATGTTGTTATGGAAGATATGCGTGCAGCTAGCCAGTTGACTCGCATCATGTGGTCCCAACGCCTTAATCGTACGATTTGTTCTCAAAGACTCGCATAGATGGCGCTGCTCGTAGCTACACAACATTGTATCTACCGTATTATGAGAATATAAAAACATTATTCGCCAAATATATCTTATTAAAAATCAGAACAATATTTACGGCATAATATTTTAAAATTACACCCTAATTTAGCAAGTTAAGGCTAACGCAGTTTACCGCCATCTAGTATCGAGTAGCAAGCAACTTTCCTGTGCCATACATTCGCCACCTTAATTTGGTCCAATATTTTTGTATGAGATGGGCAGTTTATTACGTTAGTATTGTCTTTGCTCGCATACAAGGCCGCCTACAGAACACAGAAATGTCTTTCTGTGTTCTATGAGGCCGCCGAATACCGTTCAAAGTGGAGAAGAAAAATCCGGAAAGCGGACACGGGGCTCATCAGATAATGTAACCGGGAACACGCTCAGGTGAGAGAGAGAGTTTGTTGTAGATATTGGGTGTTAGGGTACTCGAAAATAAATACATTTTACTACAAGTGTTCGGCCCACAGAACACAGAAAGACATCTGTGTTCTGTGGTTCGGCCGGCCGGGCGGTTTGTATGATAAATGACGATTTTTCTTTAGTTCCCAGCGTTGGTCCCATAGGAAAAGTTGTTCATTTTGACCGGCTGATTTGGTGGTTTGAGTGACAACAGTGTTTACCCTAACACCTTGTATATAAGATGCGTATAGTTAGGCAACCAACTAACCAAAATAGGTTTAAAAACAAATAAGTTTTAAGAAGATAGAGCGTACAACTTCTTTTGAATGCAAACAACCAATGACTTCAAGGAGGGAATTTGTATAAAGAGAAGGTATTCCCCATGGAGATATATGTACTATGGTATTGAGGGTATTTTCCTTGTTTGCAAGAGTTGCGTTCAACAACAATAAGTAAAATAGTGACTATGGAAACGAAGCAAAGAAGTTAAGTAAAGCAGTAAAATGGGTATAGAGATTTAAATATACATATTTTTTAAATTTACAATTTCATTTACATTGCTTGTAGCTTGATTTTTTTACAATACAACAAAATATAAATAGGTACCTGGTAAAAATAGGTAGGTACTAGGTAGGTACCTACCTACTTTTCGAACGCAGGCCAAACATTGATTCGACAACGTTCCTTTTAACTATCATTTTGACAGTTATACAAAATTCTCCAAGCGGTGTTCACACAAGAAAAGGTAATTTAATTTTCTCTCTGAAATAAGACTACACCTAGTGAAAATGGAACGGAATATTTGTTGACATTGTCATTGTCACTGGTCGGCGCCGATACTCGATACATTTTCAGGGATTTCTCTCTAATTATATTATTGTGGTGAAATTGAAGTGTTAAATAAGTGGAAGTCGTCTTTGTGTTATTTTATTCGTCTTAAAAACTAAATGCCGCTAGGTTTTGGGTTTCTAATTCGTGTTTTTATCGTGAATTTCATAGCACAGAACATTACTTTCTGAACATTAATTGAGGACATGGACCTGAAATACACGGATTTTACTCAAAACGGTACGTTATTTGCCAATTTTGAGGTTAATAAGGATTTTTTGTAGTGGAAAATGCAAGGACAGTGAACAAATTTTCGGTTTATAAACATAACCTTATGGCGGGAGTTATTAGGTTTGTTTTTTTACGTATTTATGTATGTTATATTATTTAACTGTGGTTATTATTATGAGTGCCGTGTGGTTCCCGGCAGAGTAGAATAGGACCACTCCAAGTCTTCCCGTGGATGTCGTAGAAGTCGACTTAAGAAACACAAGCTAAACAAAGCTATAAATATCAAAGAGACCTCTCCAACCCGTCTGGTCAGCGTGGAGAGTGTAGACCAAATCCTCTGACTGCCCTGGCTAATATATGGCTCTGGTAGTACAGAGAGGGTCGTACTCCTGCAGTGGAGACAAAGACCTGTTGATGATGATGATGATTATTATGAGCTAGAAATGTATACTATTATTAAATTAAGAAATAAGCTATAGAAAAAATCCACACAGGCAGAATTTGAACCAGCAGTAGTCTATGTACAACATATTAATCATCATCATCATCAGGTCGTCTTTGGGCTCCACTGCGGGAGCATGACCCTCTCTGTACTACCAGAACCTTACTAGCATCATATTCACAAAATTAAAAAAATCTTTTATGTTTTAATGAGTATATCGAAATAGCATTGTGAATGCTCAACATACCTATAAAATATATAATGAGGCTGCATAATTTACTACCTACCAACTATATTTAATGAGATTTAGAATTAAAATAAAAAATGTGTGATGAAAATTTAATTACTATAAATTTTATTTATAGTATATTAAACTTTTTAAATATATTTTAGAGATTTTGGCTTAACAAGGTAATTTTTCACTGTTTGTGCCTATTTTTGGACTTCTTTTCATAGCACAGAGGAAAAAATAAATTACTCCATGTTGTTTTTTTACTTTAATAATAATGATTCTTTATTTCAGACAACCAAGCCCATAATGTTACTAATTCCAATTAAATAAATTCATACAAAGAAAAATAATAAATAATTTCTATTTCTTTCAGATATTTTTGACATTCAGGTGAGTCTTATAAGTAATTCTTACATAGTCCCGATCGCAACTAATATTGTAAATGCGAAAGTGACTTTGTTACGCTTTCACCCCATATCTACTGAACCGATCATCATGAAATTTTGCATACACATAGGTTAGGATACTGAGAAAGACATAGGCTAAATATCACGCAGGCAAAGCCGTATAAAATAAAGAAGCTTCCACTGTCTTTTTGCTTAGCTCTTTTAAACTACTCAATGGATTTAAATGTAGTTTTTAGCAATAGAAAAGAGTGATTCATGAGGAAGGTTTATAAGTAAGTATAATTAATTCTCGGGCGCAGTTGTGGAGATCTCTTAGTAATTGAATGAATGAATGCTGAATCAGGTCTTTATTAGTCTCCACAGCAGGAGCACGACCCCCTCTGTACCACCAGAGCCATATATTAGCCACAGCAGTCAGAGGATTTGGCCTACGCTCTCCATGCTAGCCAGACGAGTTGGAGAGGTAGTAATTAGATAAAACTAATACCATAAGATATGGCTTATGGCAAAATTTCTTTGATACTAGTTGTAGAATTGATAAGCATATAAAGAAACAGGAAATGGACACAGATGTCCATTCTTTCAATAACAGTATCTTATTAAATTAAAAATACAGTGTTTACCTTTGTTGCTCCAGTTTTCTAACATTGTAAACTCAGTACAAGTCTATTTTTGTATTGATACAAAGAAGTTTCATTACTTACTTTGTATTTGAATCAACTTTATTGATGAACGGTCAACTGTACAAGTTTGTTTGTGCTGTTGATAATGTATGGTCACCTGCAGAAGTCTATAAATCGATTTCACTGATCATGTATTAGGTTGATTATGCTGTCATTGTTTAAATAGTATCCGTATCTACACACGACTTTTTTTGCAATTTCTATATGGACTTTTGCAGGTGACCGTACCTGCAAATGTAGCTTCAGACACCTGATTCGGATCCTCAAGCTTTAGTATAAAATTTATCTTAGTGACATGTTGTTGCTGTGTCGAGGGCAGTGGCGTAGCTATCATATGGCCAGGTGGTGCAGTGCACCAGGGCCCCGGAGCTCAGGGGGCCCTCTAGCCTCAGCTTTGAAAAAAAAAGAATTTTTTTAGAAATTCTATTTTTTTTTTAAATCAAATCAACATCACCAATGATAAAACTCCTTATTTAACATTTTCACATACGCCAAGCGTCCTCGATATCTAAGCATGTGCTGTTTGTTTGTTTGTTATCGTTTTTTCAGTTATATGGTAGTTTGGATGAGTATGCCCGTAGCACATTGGATCAGCCGACGTGCTTGACGGTCGTGAGATCAATTCACCATCCGCCCATCAACTTTTTAATGAAGTTTTCATTCGCTCTTGCCTTGCATCAGTTCTTATTTATGATATTTGTGGCGATGTTTTCAACTTTCTGGGGTCTGGGACGTACTACAGTAGTTGATGCTAGGTTTGCCGCTGACCGTTGTAATTCGTAATTCCCTACTACCAGCCTTATTTCATCAAGTGTCACCACTAATGCTATGATTTCTATTCCGCACATCCATCCATCTGGCACCAAATTCTGGAAAATCTCATTTTCGCAAAAAAAAAAACCGGTGACAAGATATGTATGATACAGGTTGTTGTTGCTGCTGATCGGCAATAAAAGATAACCAACGTTTTTCTAAACTCAAGTTCACATTGACGAACGAGCTACTATAGAAACTATAATATCTTCTTACGAGTTAGTATTGATTTTACCGCATCATTACCAAACAAGCTGTTTTATGGTTCTTTTTTGTTGAGCTTCATGTAATCTATACTCACAAATAACACAACCCAAAGACAACGCTTAGAAGAACTTTACTACGGACGACGTATGGATTTAGCCTACTAGGGATGAATCATCCCCACTGTTTCCTATTCTCATTCCCTCTCAATAATTTTGAAGGCCGATATAAGTTCAAACTACGCGGAAAGAGGGGAGGAGGGCCCGATTCTCTCCCTATGCACCAGGGCCCTTGCCCCCTAGCTACGCCACTGGTCGAGGGATCGTTACATAGTAAACAGCGTGGATCGCCCGCGCGCGGTTGAAAAGCGCGGCCGAAAAGCCGTCTGCGGCACTCACAGCGTCCCTTGTGCGTTACACAGTCACGCCGATCGGACGGGTGTATGCTTATTATCGCCGCCAAAATGATGAGGCGGCAAACCGCGTGGCATTAAACTCGTTTTGTAGTTTCGAGCGGTTCATCCGCGTGCTTATGGGCCGCGCTTACCATCCGCGCAAGCGGTAAGCGTGTCTGTAAACCCGGCCTAAGAGGTATTACGATTTTGCTGAACGTGAGAATGGATTCCTCAACACTACGTTCAGCAATACATTCTCCATAGGTACTCGAGCAAATACTATATTAAATAAGTGTTTTTTCGTAAACAGACATCAAGCGGTGACATCAGCTCCACAACGGACTTCGTGATGCCGGGGGAATCCAACATAGCTCAGAAGAGAGCCGTAGACGGTAAAGGCGATTGTAAGTACTTGTTACTAACCACTGGGCTGAGGGGTTGCAAGACCTTGGCGGTTAGACCAGCCAACAAGCGCCACTCGTTCATTTTATTTCTTTATTCAAATATTATAACAAAAAACAAAAACCGTCTTCAACCCTATCAATTTGTTTCAATAACAGCCAACTAGGCGCACCCCTCACTTTATTTCTTTATTAAAATATTTTTAACAAAATACAAAAGCCGACTTCAACCCCATCAATTTGTTTCAATAAGCATAAGAATAAAATTGAAATATGTGTAAACCGAACGGCATCCATGTGTATTTTTTTTAGATTTTGTGTATTTTTTCAAAAACCGCTCAACACATTTTGACAAAAATTTAACGGGGTCACCTGTAAGTATTATTTATCGAACGAAAAAAAGAATTTCTTAAATCGATCTAGGCGTCTTCGAGAAATCGAAATACAAAAAAAAAAGATTCCGATGAACCGAGAACCTCCTCCTTTTTTTGAAGTCGGTTAAAATAAAATGATGTGGTAGTGGTGGGTTCTTAAAAACTACGTCAGTACTTCGGTTGGAAATTGATTTACCAAATACAAAATAATAAAGAGTAGTACCATAAATACTATAAAGTTATTTACTACCGAAGCAAAGAATATAATACTAACGTAATAGACTGCCCACCTCATACAAAAATATTGGACCAAATTAAGGTTGCGAAAAGCAGGCGAATGTATGGCGCAGGAGAGTTGCTTGCTACTCGATACTAGATGGCGGTAATCTGCGTTAGCCTTTAACTTACTAAACATACGGTGTCATTTTAAAATATTACGCCTAAAATATTGTTTTGATTTTTAAAAATGTTTTTATATTCTCATAATACGGTAGATAAAATGATGTGTAGTTTCGAGTGGCGCCATCTATGCGGGTCTATGAGAACAAATCGTACGATTAAGGCGTTGAGACCACATGACCGAAGTACTGCCGTAGATGTTTTTCAATTTGATCTTATTAGAAGTAAAAGAAATAAAATGAGGCGCTAGTTGGCTGGTCTAAGCGCCTTAAGGCGCTGTGGTATCAGACGATACGCGACACTAGTAATTTACTAGGGCATTCAGCTATTAGATTTTTAAATTTGATATGATTTAGTTTAGGCACAGATATATTAAATGTTCTGAGGATTTAGGAGTAAAAGAATTCATTGCTGGGTGGCGCTAGTGTCTCGTATCGTTGATACCACAGCGCCTTAAGAGTCGCCTGGAAGCGCATGTCTCCATACAAACGGAAAAAGGGAATTGTGGCAATATTTGATAATTTTAGGGCAAAATTAAGCATCCCATTAATTAATCTCATTATAATCTACGTACTTGCCTACAGTTTGGTTAAATTATCAAACGTTTGAGAATTATACGCCTCTCAAGATTTCCGTACAAATTTGAAAAGGCTTGTAATTCTCAAACCATTGGTATTTTAACCAAGCTGTATAATACAAATACAAATACAAAATCTCTTTATTGCGGAACACTGGTTACAAAAGATGTTATTATAAAATGGGTGTCACTGTGACCTGTCTTTAAAAGACGTACAATAATTATTAGTCATAAAATTCTAGTCACAAAACAATAAAATTCCAAATTCAACAAACGTTACAAATTAAATTTAATACTAAAATAAAATTCAAAAATAAAATATAATAAACTTATGTCAACTTATCATTTAAATAGTCTCCTACGCTATAATAGCTCTTCTCAGTCAATAACAATTTTAATTTCTTTTTAAATGTCTAGAATAGTCTATGTATAGAAACGTACGTATATTATAATGAGATTAATTGATTAAATGATTAATTTTACTGCAAAATTATCAAATATTGCCACAATTCCCTTTTTCCGTTTGTATGGAAATATGCGCTTCCAGGTGACTCTTAAAATATTAATTTGAATGTGTCCCAGTTCCTAAAGAATTTTATGTATACTAACATTTAGATAAATAATATTATGAAGAGGAAATATTTGATCCATTACAAACAAACACCCAAACAGTGTGTTTGTTTGTAACGGATAAACTCGAAAACTTCTGGACATATGGTAAAACCAATGTGCAAATCGTGTGCGAACTATGTTTTTTATTTATCTACAAATAAAAAATAAAAGATTATTTTGGTTTGTTTCCGACAAATTGACACATTTATTGATAAAAAACAAAAAGTACCTTATCCTAACTAATATGTGTGTGCGAAAGTCAGGCTGACGCAGCCACCGTAAACGCACGTTTCTACGAAATATTCTTAGCAAAACCAGTGATCAGGACCCCTGCCTTACGACGTTTAGCACAGAACCGTCGAGTCTACGGTCGCTGGACGCTTCTGTAACCAACCTGACCAAATATCAAGACCTCTGGCTTACGGCGTTTAACCCGGGCGCTCGGTGTCTCGCACGCCTGGTTTTGTCCGAACATAGCAGTGACCGCTCGGTGGCTCCTTGTCGCACGTACGCTATTGACACTAAAGTGAAGTGAGACAGTGTTCTTTGAGGTGATAAAAAACTTACTTAAAAACAACTACCGGCGCTTGCGCATGCTAAATGATATTGTGATTATGGTTTATTGATTTGAATTACATCAACAAAATCCAGGAGCGTTGTATCAGCTGGACGGGTGAGCAAGATACCCATATGTAAATACTCTAACGCGCGACTTGCATCGCCTAACTTGAAGTATATCTAGGTATCTGACTAGAAGTAATGAGTGTACAACATTCACCACGGGGTTTAGGCGCAAGCGGAAGCGGAGGAGGCTCGCAACCTAATTTGCACTCGTCTGTAAATACGGACGACCCATCCCGAGAAGATATTTTTATAACTCAAAGAAAGAGAAAACAACCCGATTTAGACATGGATTATAAGGAAGATTTTAACTCATTCCGAACTGAAATTATGTCATTTCTAAAAGAATTTGCGAAGTCGCAGAAAGAAAATACTACCCAAATAAGGCAGGATCTATATGAAATTAAAGAGGAAATGAAGAGTCTAAAGACAACTACAAGCGTTCTGTCGCAAAATTACAATAATTTAAGTCAGGAAGTATCGACACTGAAAACTGAAAGTTCTGAAACTCATAAAAAAATCGAATTTCTTGAAAAAGAATTAAAGGAATTAAAATATAGTGATTCCTATAATAACCAAAGAGACGACACTAGAAAGACCCAGTGTCAACCTACTAAATCGCATGTCGCTTATGACCAGGACCTGCTCCTCGAATTCCAAGATAGATGCGAACGCCTAAAAAATATTATACTCGAGGGTATCCCGGAAATAAATAACAAAGATTACTTGGCAAGAACAGAACATGACCTCGACAAGACCATGGAGGTACTAAAATCTATTCACAAGGATTGCCCAAATCCTATAAAAATTATACGTTTGGGGAGATATAAACCAGAGGAGCAAACAAACGGTCGGCTCATAAAAGTATGTTTTGCCACTTCTGACCCTGTCCGCATACTACTGCGGAGCAGGTCAAAGCTAAGCGATACTATGCGCCTATTTTCAGACCAAACACCTAGTCAAAAATCCTATCTAAAACAACTTAAAAAGGAATTAGCCGACCGTGAACAGGCTGGCGAGTCCAACTTAGTCATAAAATATATTAAAGAAATACCTAAAATCATTAAGTCTCAATCAAAAAACTGAGTACACAAACTCTACGGACAGCAGCTAATCACACACTGCCTGATGTGAGCCATTGTATTACATACAATTACTATAATGTATTCTTTAGTGACAAGTCGCTCAAATTCTTCTATGCAAATCTTAAAAGTATTCGAAAGGCAGGCAGATTTGAAGAACTACAAACCATAATAAAGTCATTTAATAAAACAGTACACATAATAGTACTAACAGAAACATGGATCAAGAATGAGACTGAGGCGAAGTCATTCTGTATGCCAAATTACACACATAATTATAACATAAGAATAGGTAAAGACGGAGGCGGAGTGTCAATATATGTGCACAATAGCTTAAAACATCAAATTACTACAGAATTGTATGAGCATGGAATTAATTTCTTATGGATATATATAAATAAATTTGCCCTAAATATAGGTGCTATCTACAAACCTAATAAAAAAAATACTGATAATTTTTTGGATATCTTATCGTCACATTTGGAGAGCAGAAAGAGAGGAATGGTAATAGGTGACTTTAATATCGATTTGCTCGACAACAAAAATGATGCTATTGACTATGTGAGGGTACTGAAAGAAGCAGATTACGAAATATTAAATTGCATTGACGCAAAATACGCAACCCGGGAAACCGACTCCAAAAAATCTATAATTGATCATGTGTCATCTAGTTTAAATGAAAGCCCATACAGGTTAACAATTGTTGATACACCTTTGTCGGATCACAAACAAATAGCGGTAGAAATATTTAAAAAAGAACACCACATCAAAGAAAGAGTAAAATACTATGGCATTGACTATAAAGGGCTTGTTAATACAATTAGTAATGCAGATTACTGTAATGAAGATAATTCGTATGATAATTTACAAAATCATATTAAACAAAGCATCGATAAGAATAAAATACAGAAATTTAAGATAACAAATTTACCTAGAGAAGATTGGATCACAAAAGAAGTTATAGAAGGAATAAATGAAAGGAATTCACTATGGAAACAACAAAAATCTGAAGTAAACAAGAAGGAAGAGTACAATAAAATGAAGAATGATGTTGCTACACTAGTACAAAAAACGAAGGAAGAATATTACTACAAAAAATTTAAAAACTGTATAAAAGACTCCAAAAAGACTTGGGAATTGATGAATTCACTTGCCTTGAACAAAGTCAAAGATAATCGTATCCCGCCTACTCTTACATTAAATTCTGACACTATTAAAGATGGCACCAAAATTTGCGAAATATTTAATGACTTTTTCTCATCTATCGGTACTCAACTTGCGAATGAAATTCCTCCGAGACTTATTAACAAAGATACCAATACCTTAACATATATTAACTCAAAACCGAACGCCGAACTTTATGAATTTGAACCATGTACTCCAGAGGAAGTTGTTGACATAATAAAAAACTTAAAAGATGATGTTAGCGCGGGCATTGACGAAATTAATCTAAAATCGATTAGATCTATATCTCACCTTATCGCGCAAGATCTGACTAATTGTATTAATAAATGTCTATTGACTGGTATCTTTCCCGACTCCTTAAAATTAGCGCGTGTAACTCCGATCTACAAATCAGGCAAAAGAACTGACCCTTGCAATTATAGGCCGATTTCGGTATTACCTATACTATCTAAAATATTTGAAAAAATTCTATACCGTAGACTTGAAGATCACCTTACTAAATTGAATTTTATTACAGATAAACAATATGGCTTTAGAAGTAAGTCCTCTACGGTTACTGCCGCAACTGACCTAGTCTCTCAAATTAGAACAAATATTGACCATAAGAAATTTGGTTTGGGTATTTTTATCGACTTCAGGAAAGCCTTTGATACCATTAGTCATTCAATACTGTTGGGCAAACTAGAAAATCTCGGTATTAAAGGCAAGACTTATGAAATCTTTCGATCGTATCTAACAAATAGATATCAAGTTGTCAAAATAGGAGACTATCAGAGTGAACAAAAAAGAATTTCTTGCGGAATCCCACAAGGATCCATTTTGGGACCACTTTTGTTTTTAATATATATTAATAATGTTACTACAATTGGGCTTACTGGCAATATCACACTGTATGCAGATGATACATGCCTTTTCTATTTTGGAAGTAACTTTTCAGAGCTGATACATAAAGCACAAATAGATCTCGATAAATTTAACTACTGGTGTCAATGTAATCTATTAACCATAAACACAAATAAAACTGGCTACATGATTTTTGCTGCAAAAAATAAAAAAATTCCGCATTATCCTTGTCTTACTATAAATAATGAAAAATTACACCGCTCTCACCAAGAAAAATATCTAGGCCTTTATATTGATGATAAACTGTCTTGGACGCCTCACATTGAACATCTTCGAGGGAAGCTCGCTTCTTTAAGTGGCGTCTTGAGAAGAATAGGTCGTTATATCCCACATAGAATTAAATATATGTTATACAATTCTTTGGTAAAATCTCACCTTGAATACCTTATTGAAATTTGGGGCAGTACTAGTAAAACTAATATGAACTTACTTCAAAGATCTCAAAATAAAGTAATAAAATCGCTATTTAACTTTGATTACTTAATGAGCACTACAACTTTATACAAAAAAACCAATATATTTAACTTAAAACAACTATATAGCTACAAAATGTGCATTCTTATTAAAAAAATTCTCACAAAAGAAGTCCGTACTCAAATAACATTCAAAATAAGTAAATATAAACACCATTTAAGAAATACCAATAAAATACAATTAACTTCACCTAGAACAAACTATGGTAAAAGAGATATATTATATGAGGGTGCAAAAATGTTTAATGACTTACCAAAAGATTTAAAAGACTTTAAAACTTTGACTTTGTTTAAAGTAAGGCTGAAAGAATATATTTACAACAAAATATTATAAAACTATTTTAATGCGTTTAAGTTTCTACATATTTTATATTTAGTTATAGACTCATTGTAAGTGAATTGATGTAATTCTTTATGAGTCAATAAAAGATCTTTAAACCTAAAGTGAGTTTGTTTGTTTATTTGTTTGTTTGTTACGCTTTCACGCCGTATTTACTGAACCGATCATCATGAAATTTTGCATACACATAGGTTAGGGTACTGAGAAGGACATAGGCTATATAACACGCGGGCGGAGCCGCGGGTAACAGCTAGCAGGTTATGTTTGCAAAAGTTTTTTGAGATAAGTATAGAACATTTTTATAAACTGCAAATTTATATAACTTCATACTTCATTATAAAAACACTATGAAAAACAAATTAATTATACTTAACTCGAGAAAAAATTATGGTATTTTGCTAATCTAAGCTTGCTAACACAGATGTACAGAATCCTTCATAGGCGAGTCCGACTCGCAAGAACTTTTTTTTCATAATAAAATTTAAGGCGCGTGGCAGCCGGGACCAACGACTTAACGTGCCTTCCGAAGCACGGAATCATCTTTCTTATCAGACAATCAGGTGATTCATGCCTGCAATGTCATCACCAACTGGAAATAACTTAACAAAGTATGCTTCCCGTGGGGACCCCGGGTCAATAAGACAAACGCCTTAACCTCTGGACCACGGAGGTAGATAAATCTAAGTTTAAGAGAACGAATTATTAATAAAATAGTTCGTTCTCTTGATTTAGGACATAAAGAATTAATTGCTGGGTGGCGCTAGTGTGTAGTATCGTCTGAACCACAGAACTATATTCTGTGGTCTGAACCCACTTCGCCTTAGTCGGGTAGATAAACACATAAATAAAAATTAATGGGTATACCCACATTACTCTGACAATCTACAATCAAAGAGCAATTAAATAAAAATTATCACACTACCGCCGAGGCGACGACGCCACAACTCGTGTTTTTTCCTAGCATATAATTTGTTATTTAATGAAAACAATTCTGAATATACAGTTAAATATCATAGTAAACAATATTAAGTTAATAAAGTGATATATTTTGGATTATTTTCGATAGTATCTACAAATGTGCGAGGTTGAAAATACAGTGTTGAAGATTGCTGAAGGTAATATTCCATGCTGGTTTGTGAGATAAGAAAAAACATAGAATATACCAGCTGCTTCTCTTCCCGCGCAGATCGTAAGAGCCGATCGAGGGAATGGGCAAAAATGTTAGGTATCATGTTAATAGGCGATGCGGCTAGCAACCCATCATTATTTTGATTCCATTTTTCACCTAACGCCCACCAACATGCTTAACGTGGCTTTAGGTCTTATAGACCTGGGCTCTGTCTACCCCGCAAGGGATAAAGACGTGATAGTATGTATGTAATATTTTTTGTTTCGATATCCCAACTCCCAACTAATATTATAAAAGTGAAAGTGAGTTTGTTCGCCGTGTGGTTCCCGGCAGAGTAGAATAGGACCACTCCAAGTCATCCTGTGGATGTCGTAAAAGGCGACTATGGAAACACAAGCTAAACAAAGCTTATTAACATCAAAGAGACCTCTCCAACCCGTCTGGCCAGCGTGGAGAGTGTAGGCCGAATCCTCTGAGTACTCAGGCTAGTATGTGGCTCTGGTAGTACAGAGAGGGTCGTGCTCCTGCAGTGGAGACTAGAAAGACCTGATGATGATGATGATTTGTAGTGCATAACATTTTGCTCGCTCTTTCTTTGGACTAAGGACAAGAACATAGGATGTTTTATCCCGGAAAAAACGTACTGTTGAGGAGAGATTAGGGTTGCCAACCATACTGTTTTTAAAAGTATTATACTTTGTTTCGCTCCTTGATACTTTTTACTGTTCAATAAAAAAAGTGTTATACGAATAAATAATAGCGAAATACTGTTTTTATAACCGCTGGTACTTTAGAACTGCAGGCCCTATATAGAGTGATGACAATATATAAAACATACTTTCTATTTTTTATTTTTTTAAATAGCCCCTCGTATATTTTACCATTAACGTTAAGTATGCTTTATGAACTTAGGATCATTAAAAAATACAATGATTTGTAAAACGTCAAAAGATATTAAATACTGTTTACTTTTCCTTAATACTGTTCATTTTGTTTCTCCACCTTAAATATACTTTTTTTCTGTTTAATAAAAGTTGGCAACCCTAGTAGAGATCGACATTGACGCGAGCGGAGGCCAGGGCGAAACTTAGTATAATTATATTTTCTGATGCGTTGATGTTAATGCCTATCAAAGAAGTGGTGATGAACTTCGAGTGTGGTTCCCGGCAGAGTAGAATACCACTCCAAGTCTTCCCGTGGATGTCGTAGAATGCGACTACACAAGCTAAGCTTTGTCGAGCTCCGTGGCGCAGCGGTCATCACGCCTGCCTGCGACACGGATGGTCCCGGGTTCGATCCCCGGTCAGGTCAAGATGGAAAACGATCTTTTTCAGATTGACCTGGGTCTTGGATGTTTATCTATATATGTATATTTGTTATAAAATATTCTATCGTTGAGTTAGTATCCCATAACACAAGTCTTTCATAAGAACTTACTTTGGGGCTAGCTCAATCTGTGTAAAAAAAAAAAAAATAAGAAAAAAAAAAACAAACTTTATAAACATCAAAGACACCTCTCCAACCCGTCTGGCCAGCGTGAGGCTAAATCCTCTGACTGCTCTGGCTAATATATGGCTCTGGTAGTACACAGAGGGGTCATGCTCTTGCAGTGGAGACTAACAAAGACTTAATAATGATAATGATTTAATTAACAGAAATGACTTAGATTTAGAATCGTGCGCCCCGATTGCGACTGAGGGCTGAAAAGAAGTTAGGTTCAGGTTATTTTTTATATGACCACCCGGAACGACCTAGGGCAGAAAAGAAGTTAGGTTCAGGTTATTTTTTTATGACCACCCGGAACAACTGAGGGCAGAAAAGCACACGGGCGCACGATTCTAAATTTCAACCCTAGAAATTTTCCTTTCAGGCCGTATCTATTGAATCATCATAAAATTTTGCATACACATAGGTTAGGGTACCGAGAAGGACATAGGCTATATATTACGCGGGCGAAGCCGCCGGTAACAGCTAGTTTACTATAACGGGGGATCATGGGTACCTACTATCATAATAACATCAGCATTCAGCAGGCCTATTTGCTAACTTTTGACAGCTACGGCGTACATCATTTTCATAATAACTTCAATGTTCATTACGGCTTCGGTATGAATGACTATTTTTATTTAAGATATAAATACCGTAATGGATGCTAAGTGAAAATCAAATCGTTGTACACCGAGTTAGTAAATTGGCCAGCAGGTTTTTGTTAGATTCCACTGCAGAAGCACGCACGACCCTTCCGACTGCTAGAGCCATATATTAGCCAGAGCAGTCAGATGATTTGGCCTTCACTCTCCACGCTGGCCAGGCGGGTTGGAGAGGTCTCTTTGATGTTTTAAGCTTTGTTAAGCTTGTATTTCCTAAGTCGCCTTCTACGATATCCACGGGAAGACTTGGAGTGGTCCTATTCTACTCCGCCGGGAACCACACGGCAAGTACCTCTACCTAGTGAGAAACTGGACTGAGTTTCTTTCGGCGTATTCTTCTTAGCAGTGGTCTTTCCGAAACGCTAGTAGTTTTTCGATTTTTTTCCAAATTTAAAAGAAAAATATAAAAATATGACGTTCAAAAAACGATACATGATTTCCAAATTTGAATAAAATTTCAATTCATGGTTTAAAAAGTTTCAAATATGATTTTGTTTTCAGATGGCGAGCCGCCGGCGAAGCGATCCGCACCAACTATACGACTCGGCGCGGGGTTCAAATGGAATTTACAGGTGATTATTATATTACTAAGGGGCGCGACTATACAAGGGCTTAACATCATCATTGCGTGTAGGTGATTCGGTCAGTCGAATCAGAAACGAGGAGATCCGTAGAAGAACCAAGGTCACCAACATAGCCCAGCGGATTAGCTCTTTGAAGTGGCAGTGGGCGGGGCACATAGCGCGAAGAACCGATGGCCGATCGGGCAGAAAGGTTCTTGAATGGCGACCACGTACCGGCAAGCGCAGCGTTGGACACCCACCGACCAGGTGGTCAGACGACCTGATAAGGGTCGCAGGAAGGCGCTGGATGCAGACCGCTTCCAACCGGTCATATTGGAAATCCTTGGGGGAGGCCTATGTCCAGCAGTGGACTTTTTGCGGCTGACCATGCACACCCTGGTGTCAGAGTTCTTCGGAACCGCCTCTCGGCCTCTGACGTGGTTCCTTTAACGACTACCAGATGGCAGCCGGGACCAACGGCTTATCGTGCCTTCCGATTCCGAAGCACGGAATCATCTTTCTTATCGGACAAGTGCTTATACAACGTGTTAATGATAAAAGCGCAATACCTGAAAATCGATTCCTGAAATATATTAAGATATTTTTAACAAAAAACAAAAACCGACTGCAACCTTATCAATTTTTTAATAAGCATAAGAAAAAAATGGAAATAAGTGTAATCCGAACGGCATACATGTAAACATTTTTTTGGTTTTTGTGTATTTTTTCAAAAAGCGCGTCCCATTAAATTTCGATAAAAATTCAATGGGACCATCTGTAAAGTATTACCTATCGAACAAAAAAAGAATTTTTTAAATCGGTCCAGGCTGGTCCAGGCGTCTTCGAGAAATAGGGGAACATACATAAAAAAAAAACCATCTTGGAGCGTCTGGCCACCGTGGAGAGTGTAGGCCAAATCCTCTGTCTGCTCTGGCTAATAAATGGCTCTGATAGTACCGTGGATAGTACAGAGAGGGTCGTGCTTCTGCAGTGGAGACTAAACTAGACCTGATGACGACATAAAAAAAACATTACCGATGAATTGAGAACCTCCTCCTTTTTTGAAGTCGGTAAATAAAAATAACCATGCATAAGGAAGCCGTTATCAATATTGAAGTTAGAAAATGATGTACACCGTAGTTATCAAAAGTTAGCAAATATGTCTGCTGAGCTCTGTCCGCCGAAAGGGAAAAATACGTGACAATATGTATGTACCCATGTATGTATCTTTATTAAATGTAAACGAACAACTATAATATAAGCATTGTCTAGTGTGGGGCCATTGTTAAATCAGAAGCATTTATTTTTCTGTTTGAATAAGTATTTATTTATTTTTAATTTTAAAACTGCAAATGACGGAATAAAACATACTAATTAAGGTTGGGTGGGACTACATGCCGCATTATACTTATTTTACTACAAGTTAGTTTTTTTTCTTAGCCTAATGTTGCTATGTCCCACTGCTGGGCAAAGGCCTCCCCCTTACTTTTCCACACGTCTCTGTCCGCTGCTATCATTTGCCAGCCAGGCAAGAACTTGTCCAGATCGTCCCGCCATCTTGTTCTGAGTCTACCCCTACTACGGCGGCCGCCATTGGGTTGCCAAACGGATGTTAATTTTGCCCATCTGTCTGGCTGTATTCGCCAGACATGTCCCGCCCAGTTACATTTAAGTCTAGCAGTTTTTGCACCCACATCTGCGATGAGCGTCAGTTCAGTATTCCGCACTTTATCTGTACTGTAAGGCGGAGGCCTAATATTAGCCTAAGAGCCAGGGGCTGGCTCATCATCATCAAAATTTAAGAGCTAAGCTCTTGTCGGTGGAGCTCCCTCCATCTGTCTCTATCCTCTGCCAATCTCTTAACACCCTGGTATGATACACTTCCCACTTTTTCCTTTATTTCTTTGAAATAACTGTGCCTGCCGTGTGGTTCCCGGCAGAGTAGAATAGGACCACTCCAAGTCATCCCGTGGATGTCGTAAAAGGCGACTAAGGAAACACAGGATAAAAAAGCTTATTAACATCAAAGAGACCTCTCCAACCCGTCTGGCCAGCGTGGAGAGTGTAGGCCAAATCCTCTGACTACTCAGGCTAGTATAAGGCTCTGGTAGTACTGAGAGGGTCGTGCTCCTGCAGGGGAGACTGGAAGGACCTGATGATGGATGATGGAACTGTGCCTGTGCTTTCCTCTCCCCTGTCTTCCTTCTGGGGCTGGCTACGGATATGTATTTTACCAGACCCAGTTTTTTGTGGAGTGATTCACCTATACCTAACCTACATGAAGTGGGGACTCGCTAAGCCCAGCGCGGTGATAATGGGACAAGGGGTAGGTCAAATCTGAAACATTGACTTAAATGAATTTTACCAGGTCTGCCGTTTGCATATTTAAAAATACATAGTTAATGTTATTTAAAATTAACAATAGCATACCATTATCAGGTGATTAACATCGTGGCAGACTACCACTTTATGAAGATTAAGTATAAGCATGTGGTTTCAACGCCTTCATCGCACGATTTGTTCTCAGAGACTCGCATAGATGGCGCCACTGTAGTTTCAACACAACATTGTATCTACCATATTATGAGAATATAAAAACGTGATTCACAAAATATATCTTATTAAAAATAAAAACAATATTTTAGGCATAATATTTTAAAATCACACCGTATATATAGTAAGTTAAAGGCTAACGCAGATTACCGCCATCTAGTATCGAGTAGCAAGCAACTCTCCTGCGCCATACATTCGCCTGCTTTTCGCAACCTTAATTTGGTCCAATATTTTTGTATGAGGTGGGCAGTCTATTACGTTAGTATTATATTGTCTTTGGTATAGGTGAATCACTACACAAAAAACTGGGTCTGGTAAAATACACATCGGTAGCCAGTCACTGGCTCTTAGGCTATATGCTACGTTGCGTTGCCCGCTGACAGACCTTGAGTTTGGACTTCTGAGCCTCAGTCAAAGACCAAGTCTGTGAGCCGTAGGTCAGGATAGGCAGGATGCAAATATCGAGGAGCTTCCGTATAAGTGTGTATATTATACGCATGATAACTTCATGCTGCATCTTGCTTTTCACCTCATTTCTCAATCATCATCATCCTTAGAACTCTTCAAATTCTTCAGTTCCTTCGTGATCATAGTCCATGTAACTGGACTGAAATATCGAAAACTCAAAGAAACCACAATAATCACGGTAAATATCCCGAAATGTTTAATTCTAATGTTGATAACCGTGAAAGTTTAAAAAGTTACACCATCATCCTGTCCACTTTTATTTCGAAACTTAATTCATTTTTAATTCCAAATTCCATTTCAAATCTTCTTCTCAGTCCTTCCTCGTCAGTCAGTCATTCCATTCGGTTCCTTTCCTAAGTTCGTGATCACTCGACCCTTGTATAGACTCTCGCCTACCATATTGTTTTATTAATTATATTTTAAACTACTAACAGTGTAAAAGTATGTGTGAAGTGTCTTAAAATATCATAATATAATATCCGTTATCTGTGTTGTGTTCTTTCGCCCTGAGCTCTCTCTGTCCGCTGAGCCCTTAATACATCTATCACACCTATTATTTCAGGTTAGGCTTACTCTAAACTAGAACTGGGTGAGTAGGACCCGACAAGTGTGATAGGAAAAGTACCCTTCATCAATTCCTTCATGGACCAGTAGCCTGTAACAAGTTAGTTCATCATCATCATCATCATCAGCCTATACTTGTCCACTGCTGGACATAGGCCTCCCCAATTGCACGCCATCGAGATCTATCTTCGGCTGCTCGCATCCAGCTCCTGCCAGCCATCTTGCGCAAATCATCACTCCATCGTGCCTGAGGACGTCCTACACTACGTTTGCCGAGACGCGGTCGCCACTCAAGACTTCGTTTGCCCCAACGGTTATCGGTTCTTCGGCTAATATAAATAAATAAATATATACGGACAAATCACACAGATTGAGCTAGCCCCAAAGTAAGTTCATAAGTAAGACTTGTGTTATGGGATACTAACTCAACGATACTATATTTTATAATAGATACATATATAGATAAACATCCAAGACCCAGGTCAATCTGAAAAAAATCATTTTCCATCTTGACCTGACCGGGGATCGAACCCGGGACCTCCGGGAATTTTTGCCTTCTTTCGTGAATAAAATCAAAAGTATTGATTTTACCCGAACAAAAAAAATATTTTTGAGATCCTCATAATGAGCCCTTTCATTTGATATATGACACAGTAAGGTTTGCAAAACTTTTTTTTTAAATTTTGTTATTGGGCCCCTGAAAATGACCCTTATTTCAAAAAAATCTTTATTTACTTTGCACATCCGTGTTTGGGTCGTAGGATTACACCATCCTACCAAATTTCACCTAATTTGGTTCAGTAGATTCGGAGAAAATTGGCTGTGACAGACGGACGGACGGACAGACAGACGCACGAGTGATCCTATAAGGGTTCCGTTTTTCAAATGTTGTACGGAACCCTAAATAATATTTTTTGTTAATTTACTTGATCACATACTGTGTTCCGAGTTCCGAGATATGGAACCATTGTTTATGCTACTCATAAATTAAATATTAAACAATATCGATAACAATTTCATGCGTGTTTGTTTATTTATTTGTTCGTTTGTTTGTTTGTTAAATACACTACGCGCTTAAGTTAATAATCAACCTATGTATGATCACGGAAGTTTTTTCGTAGCGATTCATCATGAATGCCGACGTGTTCCGTGGCGCAGTGGTTATTACGCCAGCCTGCGACACGAGAGGTCCCGGGTTCGATCCCAGGCCAGGTCATGATGAAAACCAATCTTTTTCAGACTGGCCGGGGTATTGATCTTGTGTACTGTACATATTATCCATGTAAATCACCAAAATGTGTGGTTCCCGCGTAGAATAGGACCAATCCAAGCCTTCCCGTGGATGTCGTAGAAGGCAACTTATAAAACACAAGCTAAACAAAGTTTTAAACATCAAAAAGACCTCTCAAACCCGTCTGGCCAGCGTGAAGAGTGTGGGCGAAATCCTCTGATCCATCCTCCTCTGACTGCTCTGGCTAATATATAATATGGCACTGGTAGTACAGAGAGGGTCGTGCTCCTGCAGTGGAGATTAAAAAGACCTGATGATGATGATCACCAAAATAGAAGTACAATTTTTTGAAAAATGTCCCCTGGATTCTGTTTGCAAAACAAAAATACTTCTTTGCTGTTGAGCCTTTAAATTAAACACTCAAGGTTCCCGCTTAAATTCTTTTTTTTTATTATGTTGTTTTACGGCCCTGGATACAAGTCCTTTAGAGCCTTTCTTTATTTATTTCGCCAGTTGGCGAGTTATTCTTGTTTGTTGTCAACGAAATGATGGTGTTATTCATTTCGTTGTTTTCACGACAACTGTTCGCGAATCCACTGGTTTCATCATTGACGACGCAGCAAGGCGGACAACCACCAGCCCGCTATGTAAATCTCACTACAGCCGCACAATGACAGTCTATTTTAGTTATTCTACACATTGTTCTTAATTATGGGCATTTAACACACAAAATAACACCAAGGGCATTGGGTAAAAGTGGCCTGATTTTCAAAATTTGCGACCACCGTTCAAAGTTTACTCATTCGAAAGATCATATTAAGATGTTTATTTTCATCTATGGCCGTTTCTGTCTACAGTGTATCGGAGCCGAGATATCGGCATTCATAATTAAAAAATAAATTACAATAATGTCGTCTAGATAGACAAAACAGGATCTTTATTTTATTATTTTTTCGTGTAAATATTACTTGATTCTATGATTTATATTATTTATATATAAAATAAAAACAGTTACAGTGGGGTATGCGACATTCATAATTAATACAACAAACATTAATATATTATTTTTATTACGCAGAATTTGATGATATCCTACTTCAGGCACTCATGCATGTGTACTTATATATTTTTACGAAAAAATTGTTTCATATGGCATAAAATGACACGGAAGACATGATAAGTCTCACACACAGATTTTTTAAGCCATTCGAAGGTAACTGATATGTCAGATGTGGATTAGAGAATTTTCTATAACAAAAGACCGAGGGTGAATGTGATTCATAACTTTTAGTGCGTTAAGTAAACAAACAATGGGAAGTTCCTAGAAAGTTGAAAGGCCCGCTACCGGTCGCGTTCATCCAATCACAGCGCAGGGTTCATTTACCTGACTCGGTTAGGCTTTGAAAATCGAGCAGGGTGGAGTGGAGGGGTGAAGGAAAGAGGTGCAGGCGCAGGCAGGATTCACTTCCCGTTTAACCTTTGTGTTGAGTGTGTGCAAGTGCGTTATATACTTTTGATTACCACGACCTTTGCTTTGTTTTTGGACTCTCTCTTTATTATCTTATTTTGTGACCTGGCATTACTAACTGGACTAAGAGTTTGCTGTAGTGATTTGGACTTTAAAACAATATGGATGCAGATAGAGCATCGTGTGTTGGCTGCCATCGAAGTTTGAACCGCATTGGCGGCACTCGCAGGAGATCTATGGTGTTAACGGCTCAACTGATGGAGCAAAACCCATGTTTAATGGCATACTGCATTGAAGTTATTAACATTCTTGAGGTAAGTGATGACATTTCTTATATAATTATTAATTGTTTAACTTTCTTATTTACACTAATATTAAAAAACAGTTGGTTTGTTAAAACGTGATAAACTCAGGGACTGTTGTGTCAAACATTATTTCATGTAGGTACAATATCCCAGTGTCAATTATATTTTGTTTGAAGTACATATCTTAAAGCGATCTCACTCGTCACAAAGCCATTCCTAACTTATTGAAAACTGGCCACTGGTTATATTTTCCCCTTTACCTTGATTATCTTTTGAGTGTCAAAGAAGATTAGTACTTGTGTTTCTTCCGCTTGCTCCCAAACCGGCATAAATGCAATAAGATGCAGTACGTGCCACTTTTTTTAGTGATTACTATATGTTTGAGACTTGCTATATGTTCGTAAGTCAAGTAAAAGAGGAAATGATTTCATATTTACTAAAAAATAAATAATTAAATCAATTTACCCAGTTAGATTTATCTAGGTACTACGATGTGTTTTAATTATTTTTTACCTATATATGGAGCTAATACGTATACAAATATATTGATTAAGCCTATATTTTGTATTTTACAGTTTGGTGGCGATGAACGGATATGTCGACCATGCTTTTTTCGAGCTCAGCGCTATGTCTCAAGAGATCAACAAGCAGAAGTTGCACCAGACCTACTTGAACAACATGCAGATGATCAAGTATTAGAGCATGATTCATCGCAAGGAGGCAATACAGAGGAATCTGAATCAGATCTTATTATTAATGAAAATATGCGAGACCAACAAGTGCAAGTTAGTAGACCGCAAACGATTGAAGTTCCTGGATATTCCAGAGCACCACTTAATACACAGTTATGTATTTTTGCTGATTGCACCAACACCAATCTTCAACGAATTCATGTTGACATAAGAACCACAATTCTTCAAAATAAAGGATTTTACCTTCCACGGGGTACACGTGTATGTAGAGAGCATTCAGATTCAGGGTTTCAAGATATTGAAACAAGAACACGTCGTGTAATTGCAAGTTTCTCGTCGAAGCAAGTGAAAGACATGATGGATATTTTAAGAAATCGTAGTAATTTTTTAGATTTTGAGAGACTTTCTTCCATTAATAATGGAGTCTTTCATTATTACATTGGTTTCTCTAAGGAAAACTTTATGCGAATTCTTGAAGCAACCCCAAGTATCACACAACATCACAAAAAGGCTAAAACAGCCCTTGCAACAGTTCTTGCAAAACTTCACACCGGTGAATCAAATCAACGACTTTCTAGCGTATTCAAAATGACAAGAAAAACTTTTGAAAAAATAATGCGAGAAGTGAGACAAGAATTAATGACAGAGTTTGTGCCACAGAATTTAGGCTATGATCATATTACAAGAGAAGAAGTCATATCACGTTGTCTGACTATCCCAAATGTATTATTTGGAAATCCAAATGCTCCTCTGAGTGAACGTAGAGCCATAATTATATTAGACGGGACTTATATATATTTACAAAAAAGCAGCAACTATTACTTTCAAAGAAAATCCTATAGTCTGCACAAGTTTCGTCATTTACTAAAACCCTTTTTAGTAGTATGCCCTGATGGTCATATAGTTGATATTTATGGTTTATATGAAGCTACTACTTCAGATGCTCGTATTTTGTCTGAGATTATGAGTAGTGAAACTGATACATTTCATTGGTATTTTCGTGAAAATGATGTACTCATTTTAGATAGAGGCTTCAGAGATTGCATTGATGAAGTGGAGTCATATGGATACAAAACGTACATGCCAGCCTCCAAAGACGTAAATGAAAGTCAGTTAAGTGTGCGACAAGCAAATGATTCTAGGAAAGTTACTATTTGCCGTTGGGTTGTAGAAACAGTAAATGGCAGATTAAAAAATCAGTTTCGCCAATTACGTCACCAATACTTTAATGTAGCTGCAAGGCATCTTTTCGACGAGATAAAAATTGCTGCGGCATTATTAAATGCTTTTGGCAAACCCCTAACCGACCACCGCTTGGTGAACGAAATCGTAAACAAAATAATTCAATGTGATGGTGACAGAAACAGGTTAAGTGAATATGTTATAGAAAATAATCTCAATCGTAGATGGGCTCGTTTTCAGTCTATTGATGCGGCTTTATTAGATTTTAATGATTTCCCAATATTAAGTATGGACAAGCTTATTATATATGCGTTGGGAACGTATCAAATTCTCCAAGCCCGCAGTTATTACGGGGAGCATGTAAAAAATGGTTCGTATATAATTGAAATATATAAGGAGCCCCACATAGAAGATTTTAGAGAGCAGAATTTGGATTGTCGGAATCCATGGCTACTTAGAGGAAAAATTCAATCAAGACACGTGACAAGCAGAATTTATTATGTTTATATTTTATTAGAAAGGGAACTAGAAGGAAGCAGCGCAATATTGGGCCATTATTGCTCATGTGTTGTCGGAAAACGGACTCTAGGCTGTTGCTCGCATGTAATGTCCATTATATGGTATTTGGGATGGGGTAGATACCAAGATAATCTATCTCCCCCAGCTCAGTTTTTAGACACAATAATACGACATGATCAAGAAAATGAAGTTTACGATGAACCGGAAAATAACTAAATTGTATAAATCGGAAAATAACTAATCTTGTAAACTAATAATAATGTAATATATTCATATTGATATTGTATGTGCCTATAATAAATGATTTATTTGTGTGTATCTGTTGCATTTTATTTATCACTAGCAGTCCGCCCCGGCTTCGCTCGTGGTACCTACATAGCCTATTTCACTCCGGGATAATGTAGCTTTCGAATGGTGAAAGAATTTTTTAAATCAGTTCAGTCGTTTCTGAGATTACCCATTACAAACAAACAAACAAATCTTTCCTCTTTATAATATTAGTCTAGATTCCTATCCATAACGACATACTATACGCTTTAATCAAATCATTTTTGTTAAAAAATATTACATCTATATAGACGACTTACTTATTATTTGTCTTATTTTGATATTTGATATTTCGGCTCCGATATAGTTTACATCAATAATGTTTTGTATATTGTTATTCTCAACTTTAAGGTTAATTAAAAATACTAGTTATATTAGTGGTCGCTGAAAAAAAAATCATGCCAAGGCTCATACAAAATTACCCAAACCCCTTTCACATTATAAAGTCCACTAGAATCAATTTGCGAAACAATCCAAAAAAGACACCGTGTATTCCGCTAAAATTCCCGCCAAGAACTCCCCCGCTTAAATTTTGAATACCAGTAACGTCAAAAGTATTTTTTTTGGCAGATTATTTGTACTACTGGGAGTCAATTTTTGAACTAATAGAATCAATCCACCACTCGTTGTGACGTCAGCACTCGGTTCGTATTCACATGTGAATAAAATCAACGAGCGGGCCTGTTTTTACGTATTTTTGAACCGTGCGAATGGTTCTATTGCTTAGAGTTGCCAGCAAAAAAAAAATATTGTTACGGTTGCCAGAATAATTGAATGCACAGCAAAACTAGTAGCTTAAGCTGGGAATACACGTCCAATTTTCAGTCCGACAATCGGACGGTGTTGCCATTTTAGATACAGTGTCTTAAATTCTAGGGGAATTTGATTGTCTTTAGGCAATTGTTTTTCATAATATTCTTTCGTAGAAAAACCAGTTAAATATGAACAAGATGATACCAAAGACAAAGACGAAGTCTTCTCAGTAAATGGCGTAATAAAAATAAAATTGCGAATTGTACAAAAGCCTTTTTATTTCTTAATTATGTTCTCTGATTTTATTAACGCAGTGACTAAGGCACATCTAGGGTGGTTTTATTGCAATTTCTTTTAAAATCTTATTTTTTTTTCATGTAGGTGTAAGGAATTTCTTATTTTTTAAAAGGCAACGCTGCAATCGGATCGGAAGCAAATCGGACGTATATTCCCACTTTTTTTAGACAGTTGTGGCAAAAAAGCTAGGATCTAAGGACGAGAATTTAAGAAAAAAATAAAAATTTGGTCAAAGTTTTGCACGCGTAGTCCAGTCCGAGTGCTCTCGTGCGACCATTCGGAAAAACCATTCGAATAAAGTTTCAAAAATAGAGCCAATTAAGATTCACCATGCGGAAACTTGACAACGAGTGGCGGATCGATTCTCTTGGTTGAAAAATTGACTCCCTGAACGATGGTATTTTTGCCAATGTTTTTCATTTTGTTAAATAACTAACTTAGACAGTAATGACTCGATCTTAATATAACGTGTTAATCTTATTCCAAATTTTTCATGATTTTTAGTGTTTATTATGCTAAAAAAAAGTATTTTTTTTTCATATTAGCAACAATAATGATAGTATATTTTTTAGACTGGCAATCAAAGAGTGGGAAAGCCACAAAACCAAAGCAGGCAGGAAATCAAGAAGTAACAAAATATTTGAGAATACCAGTTCTATACCGGCCTTTTTTAATTAAATATACTTTAACTTAAAAAAATCTTGAAACAATAGTCCATTCTTTAGGGTACACAGTGCTTTCGTTGTTTTTAACTAAATTTCGGTCCAAGTTCTTACTTTGTTCAGCCATTTGTCACTTGTTTGTTTCGGCATCACCAAAGTGTTACACTTTCGTCAAAGTTGGTTTAAAAAGTTTAAAATGTCGAATATAATAGACAAATCAAAGTTATACCAAAAACTATTTAATAGTTTTAGAAAGTCTCATATCAATTCCAAAGTGCAACATGTACAGAAGTTGGTGAACGAAGTGTGGCGTACTTACAAGTTTAGGGCCAAGTCTGACAAAGAACTTTATGAAATGGTGTCTGGTAGGATTGTACGAGAATTGCGGGCTGCGGCTAGATATAGATTCAAAATATTGAGCTTCTTTTCCAAGGTGAGTGTGACTATCCATTTGTGTTCATTTGTTAGGTACTTAAAAAATTGGCCAAGTGCGACCTAAATATTCTGTGAATATTTCAAGAGTCTCTCTTGCCGATATTAACATCGAGCAAAAAATACATACATACTATCACGTCTTATCCCTTGCGGGGTAGACAGAGCCCAAGGTCATAAAACCTACAGGCCACGTTTAGCATCGTAGTGGGCGTAAAGGTGGAGGAATCAAAATAGTGATGGGTTGCTAGCCGCATCGCCTATCAATGTGATTCCTTAGATTTTCGCCCATTCCCTCGACCGGCTTTTACGGTCTGCGCGGGAAGAAAAGCAGCTGGTATATTCTATGTTTTTTCTTTTCTCCCAAACCAGCATAGAAGCATGATGAGCAAAAAATGTCATACATATTTAATTTATGTCAAAAAAATAAATAAATAATAAATAAATATATACGGACAAATCACACAGATTGAGCTAGCCCCAAAGAAAGTTCGAGACTTGTGTTATGGGATACTAACTCAACGATACTATATTTTATAATAGATACATATATAGATAAACATCCAAGACCCAGGTCAATCTGAAAAAGATCATTTTCCATCTTGACCTGACCGGGGATCGAACCCGGGACCTCCGTGTCGCAGGCAGGCGTGTTGACCGCTGCGCCACAGAGCTCGACTAAAAATGTTGTATGGGAGCCAACCTTAAGGGCCTGCACCAGGCCAACTCTCTCTTAATCTACATCATCATCATCATCAGGTCTTTCTAGTCTCCACTGCAGGAGCACGACCCTCTCTGTACTACCAGAGCCATATATTAGCTTGAGTAGTCAGAGGATTTGGCCTACACTCTCCACGATGGCCAAAGGGGTTGGAGAGGTCTTTTTATCATCATCATCATCATCTCAGCCGCAAGAAGTCCACTGCTGGACATAGGCCTCCCCTAAGGATTTCCAATATGACCGGTTGGAAGCGGCCTGCATCCAGCGCCTTCCTGCCACCTTTATCAGGTCGTCCGACCACCTGGTCGGTGGGTGTCCAACGCTGCGCTTGCCGGTACGTGGTCGCCATTCAAGAACCTTTCTGCCCCATCGGCCATCGGTTCTACGCGCTATGTTAATCTACATCTCATAACACTTTTCATACATGCTCGCCGGTTTCGGGTCATCATCATCATCATCATCAGGTCTTTCTAGTCTCCACTGCAGGAGCACGACCCTCTCTGTACTACCAGAGCCATATACTAGCCTGAGTAGTCAGAGGATTTGGCCTACACTCTCCACGCTGGCCAGACGGGTTGGAGAGGTATCTTTGATGTTAATAAGCTTTGTTTAGCTTGTGTTTCCTTAGTCGCCTTCTACGACATCCACGGGATGACTTGGAGTGGTCCTATTCTACTCTGCCGGGAACTACACGGCTAACCGGTTTCGGGTACTCCTGTATATCTATATACCTACCTGCAGTGGCGGCTCGTGACTTCAAGGAGTGGTGGTTCACCTGCTTACCTACTGTCTCTCAAAAGCAAAACGATCTATTGAAATGCCGTACGTTCGTCAATTATTTGTAGTCGACTGCCCCTATGCACCTAATATTTGTACAGTATACATAATCAGTTACTCTAGGTACAATTCTTGTTAATATTAATGCATATTGTAAAACCATTTCTGTATAAATAGTATCACGTACTTATGTACACGCAGTGAAATATCTCATCATCTTGACTTACCATTGGTTTAGTGAGAGGAGCTGCGCGCTAATGAATATTCTAATAACTAGGTACTTAACTAATTCAGGTTGAAAAGCACGAGAAGATGGTTTCAAAAAACAGATTAGGCGGCATACCGCCTAAATAAGCCATAGCCTATTTTCTTTTTTAGTTCTTGTTCAAATGATCCCATTAACAACACACTTTGAAGCCACTTTCAACCACTACATTTTGAAGCACACACAAAGTAGAAAACCATAACTATGAATAATTATTGGGTAATTTCGCGCGCGTTATCTATCAGACCGTGTCACAGGTGCGAAATAAAACAAACAAACTGATTTGAGTAAGGTCAAGGACACGCCGTCGCAACAAAAATCTTCAACGAGCGAGCGAGACACCCCGGCCGATGCCGCCCGAGCGAGCCCGTTCGGGAGTATTCGGGACTCGTGCGGCGACCCGATTTTTCAATTTTTCTCATACATTGAGTACGGATCATCTTCCGTTTCACCTGCCGGAGCATTTCTGTCTCATTCCATATAGTTTCTATGGAGACGCTTCGTGCGCACTTTGAAAGCGCTCGCCCAATTTTTGGTTTAGCTAAAATGAGTCTTAAATTTTAGGTAATAAAGATCAAGCTTGTTTGAAAATATTTTCTTTTTCAGTGTGTAATTAAAGTTACATACTTTTGGATAAATAATAATTGTGTCGAAAAAAAAATAGGGAAATACATAAAAATCTGGTAGTGCAGTGCACGAGTGCACTGAAGGAGCGGCCGCCACTGCCTACCTGAGTATAGTCCGATGCAAAGTTTATGGCGGCTAGGAACATCGTGCGAGTCTAGAGACACCAATAATTTTATTCCTTATATACCTTTGACGAGCTCCGTGGCGCAGCGGTCAACACGCCGGCCTGTGACACGGATGGTCCCGGGTTCGATCCCCGGTCAGGTCAAGATGAAAAATGATCTTTTTCAGATTGACCTGGGTCTTGGATGTTTATCTATATATGTATTTGTTATAAAATATAGTATCGTTGAGTTAGTATCCCATAACACAAGTCTTATTTAAGAACTAAGGTTCGGCGGTACTTCAGCTCTGAACGGCTGCTCAATCTTTATACAGCCCAGGTTCGCTCTTGCATGGAGTACTGCAGTCACCTCTGGGATGGCTCAGCTAAATACCAGCTTGAAGCTTTAGATTCTGTTGACCGAAGAGCCAGAAGCCTAATAAATAATGATGTGGTCGCAAAACTGCAATCCCTGGAGCATCGCCGTAAAGTAGCTTGCCTATCGGTTTTTTATAGGATCCATTTTGGCGAGTGTGCGATGGCGCTCTTTGAGCTAGTAGAACCCTCACCATTCCTCCATAGGACTACGAGACGCAGAGAGAAATTTCACCCTTTTGTCGTAGAAATTCCAAAGAGTCGTACTAAACGCTTCGACAGTTCCTTTTTGGTTCGAGTTGCTAAGGAGTGGAATGAACTGCCTGCGTCTATATTCCCAGACAAGTACAATCCCGGGACATTCAAAAGTAGAATAAATGGGTATCTCTTGGATAGGCATGTAACATCCTCGTCTTCATCGTCACTTACCATCAGGTGAGATGGGAGACAAATGCCTAATTCTATAATTAATAAAAAAAAAAAAAAACTTACTTTAGGGCTAGCTCAATCTGTGTGATTTGTCCGTATATATTTATTTATTTTATTTTTTTAAAACCTCGGTACTTTTCAAATAACATCAAATTCATGAATCTAAGTAACGTAAGCCTAAGTAAATAAACTGAAGTATTTTTGGAATCATGTTTTGATATTATGAGAATCAGTCATTAAGAGAAATACTGATTACCACCAAAAACGTTCTGGCATTAGGTATTTATTTTATTGTATTTTCAGTATTTGTAGTTATCTAGCCGTGTGGTTCCCGGCAGAGTAGAATAGGACCATTTCAAGTCCTCCCGTGGATGTCGTAGAAGGCGACTTAGGAAACAAGCTAAACAAAGCTTATAAACATCAAAGAGACCTCTTCAACCCGTCTGGCCAGCGTGGAGAGTGTAGGCCAAATCGTCTGACAGCTCTGGCTATACTATGTATGATACATAATATATATGGCTTGGGAAGTGCAGAGAGGGTCGTGCTCCTGCAGTGGAGACTTACAAGGACCTGATGATGATGATGATTTGTAGTTATAGCGGCAACAGAAATACATCATCTGTAAACATTACAACTGTCTAGTTATCACGGTTTATGAGATACAGCCTGGTGACAGACAGACAGGCGGACATTGAAGTCTTGTGAATAGGGTCCCATTTTTACTCATTGGGTATTTGGTAAGATTAAGATGAGTCCTTGTTTCGGAAGGCACGTTAAGTCGGTGGTCCCGACTGCCATCTGGTAGTTGTTAAAGGATCCACGTCAGAGGCCGAGAGGCGGTTCCGAAGAACTCTGACACCAGGGTGTGCATGGTCGACTGACCGTGTCACCTACACGAAATGATGATTATGTATATTTTTAGAATTATTTTATCTCGTCTCCTATTACAGGCGCTGGCAAACGCAGCAGATGCAGTGGAGTCTGGGGGGAAGTCGCCAGTCTCAGCCCTGAACGAGTTGGGGGTCAAAGTGACGTACTCAGTGCTGCGGCAAGGGGGCCCGGCCCATTGTCCTAGTTTCAACGTGGCTGTTACTGTGAGTATACTAACTTTATAAGATATATTAACCAATAATATTGTCTTTGAGACAATATTCTTGGTTAATATAATGTATATAACTGAACGAGCTAGGGGTCAAAGTGACGTACTCAGTGCTGCAGCAAGGGGGCCCGGCCCACTGTCCGAGCTTCAACGTTGCTGTCACCGTGAGTATACTAACTTTATAAGATATATTAACCAATAATATTGTCTTTGGGACAATATTATTGGTTAATATATGTATATAACTGGACGAGCTAGGGGTCAAAGTGACGTATTCAGTGCTGTGGCAAGGGGGCACGGCCCACTGTCCGAGCTTCAACGTTGCTGTCACCGTGAGTATACTAACTTTATAAGATATATTAACCAATAATATTGTCTTTGGGACAATATTATTGGTTAATATGTGGTTAATATATGTATATAACTGGACGAGCTAGGGGTCAAAGTGACGTATTCAGTGCTGTGGCAAGGGGGCCCGGCCCACTGTCCTAGCTTCAACGTTGCTGTCACTGTGAGTGTACTAACTTTCCTAGCTTATATATAATCTATACATGTAACATGAATGGGTTCCCACTGATGGAAGGCGGCACAGAGGGAAGCCGAGGGTTAGATGGAAGGATGACTTATGTGCGTTCGACCATGAGTGGCAGGTTACGGCGCTGGATAGGACAAGGTGGAAAACGGAGGCGGAGGGGAGGCTTTTGCCCAGCAGTGGGACACAAATAGCTAAGAAAAGAAAAAAAAACATGTAACATGACCCTCGACATCCTTAAAGGGGTGAGTGACACCGTCAATATGAACAACTTTTAGTATGTGATCAAAATTGGGAATTTAAAAAATGAATATATGGAACTTAAAAAATAGGCGAATATTAGTTAAAATGAATACAAAAATACTACAAGTAATTTACTTGTTAGATTTTTAAAATTCGATGTAATTTAGGATTACAAGAATTAATTGCTGGGTGGTGCTAGTGTTACTATAGGAGTGCTTTAAAAATCGAATTTATATCAATAGATTAATAGTTAAAAAATATACCTTCTTTAATAATATATAGTAGTACTAGCTGTTACCTGCGGCTTCGCTCGCGTATTATATAGCCTATGTCCTTTTCAGTACCCTAACCTACATGTATGCAAAATTTCATGATGATCGGTTCCGCAGATACGGCGTGAAAGCGTAACAAACAAACAAACAAACAAATAAACAAACAAACGAACAAACTCACTTTCGCATTTATAATATTAGTCTCTGACCTCTCCAACCCGTCTGGCCAGAGTGGAGAGTGTGGGCCAAATCCTCTGACTTATATATAGCTCTGGCAGTACAGAGAGGGTCGTGCTCCTACAGTAGAGACTAATAAAGACCTGATGAAGAAGAAGTATTTCCGTCTTTTTCTATGCCAAAAATTACTATAGATACTCTGTTCTTCTACTAATATATATGGGCCTTGGTTAAACTTTATAAAAAATATTCCTCCTGATACAGTCTTAGAAAAAATAAATTTATTGTTTTCTTTATAAATCGAAACTCATCTAAGACTCAGTGGAGACTAATAAAGACCTGATGAAGAAGAAGAAGTATTTCCGTCTTTTTCTATGCCAAAAATTACTATAGATACTCTGTTCTTCTACTAATATATACGGGCCTTGGTTAAACTTTATAAAAAATATTCCTCCTGACACAGACTTATAAAAAAATAAATTTATTGTTTTCTTTATAAATCGAAACTCATCTAAGACTAATAAAATCAAGATTCAAGTCAAGCAGACATCGTTACGAACGCTGGGGCCAGTTAACAATCGAATTTATATTGATAGATAATAGTTGTGTCAAGGATTTTATCGTAAAACACGGAAATGTATTGAAATTGCAAGTTTTGAGGGAACTGAAATGCAGTTCGGTTTACATCGCGGTTTTACAATGACGCGAAAAGCGTGCTGTCGCGAATATTCGTGTTTGCTAATTAAAAAATAAACTATGTGCAAGGCTCTGTCTTTTCCGTAAGAAATGAGTCTGTAATGTTTCTTACGCAAATCATAGTTTCCACTAATTGAAAAATTGTCTTTAGGGCAAAGAACACGCGTTGATTGAGTTTGAATTTGTGGCCCCCAAAATAAATTAAATTTACATTTAATCCCAACTAATATTATTGCGAAAGTGAGTTTGTTTGTTTATTTGTTTGTTTGTTTGTTACGCTTTCACGCCGTATCTACTGAACCGATCATCATGAAATTTTGCATACACATAGGTTAGGGTTCCGAGAAGGACATAGGCTATATATTACGCGGGCGAAGCAGCGGGTAACAGCTAGTTATCTATAAACTCTCTAATATTTTTCTATGATCTGTATTGCATAGAGAAAACTTAAGGCTGTCTCGGTCGTCTGATATCTTCTCTGTAGTTAGTGATAACAAAAACAATATAATACTAGGGACGCATTTTTAGGGTTCCGTAGTCAACAAGGAACCCTTATAGTTTCGCCATGTCTGTCTGTCCGTCCGCGGTTTTACTCAGAGACTATAAGTACTAGACAGCTGTAATTTGGTATGGGTATGTATATTATCATCATCATCATCATCAGGTCTTTATTAGTCTCCACTGCAGGAGCACGACCCTCTCTGTACTGCCAGAGCAGTAAGAGGATTTGGCCTACACTCTCCACGCTGGCCAGACGGGTTGGAGAGGTCTCTTTGATGTTTATAAGCTTTGTTTAGCTTTAGTTTCCTAAGTCGCCTTTTACGACATCCACGGGAAGATTTGGAGTGGTCCTATTTTTCTCTGCCGGGAACCACACGGCACGGCATTTTTTACGGTCCCATACATGTAATGTGGGAGAGCAATTTTTTTTTCTATTTACCTATCGTGTGGGGTATCGTTAAATAGGTCTTTAAAAAATATTGTGAGGTTGGGAACACCGTTTTTCGATTTAGGGATCCATTTCCGAAATATTTGGTTTTAAGTGCAAATTTTTGTTAGAGGTAAGTGTCCCCCGCCTCTATCTGCTAAACGGTTATATATGGATACGTGAAAAAAATTACAGCAGTAGTATATATACTGAAGTTGAAAGGAAATCTATCAGAGCTGAGTAATAAGTGCAAACTAAAAAGTTATAGGCAACCAACTTATAAAATGTACTGGAAAATATAAAATTTCATACAATTTTCATTGTTAGATGTTTTTGGTCGTTAAACTGTGAGGTGCGAGTGTAAACAGTGTGAACTCAAAGTTGTCATTCGCAACTACGGAACCCTACACTGCGCGTGGCCCGACACGCACTTGGCCGGTTTTTTGTTTTTAGTCACTTAAGTGTCTGTGATCAAAAGGTATGTTAGTAGGTACCTACCTACTGTCCTACATATATGTCAGACTTTTATTCAAGGCGCTAGGTACCTATAAGTTTTGTTATGTTTCCTCGTGTGCGATGCTTACGCTGTCAAAAGGCCTGCGTCAAAGAACCTTTTAGTCTCAAGTATAAATATATCGTTCAAATACTCGTCTTTGTTCAATAAGCTTTAAGTTGTGGTCAACCAGTGCGATTATGAATACAATAACGCAAACTTAAACATTTAAATCTTCAGTCAAAATGCAATTTTATTTCAAGCGTAGTAAAGTTTGATATCATTTGTAAAGCCGCGCGGGCGGTATGACGGCGCGTTTCAGTTTTGCACACAAATGGTAAATTCGCAGTAGTGTCAAAATTGGCGCGCTTTTACCTATTGATTTTAGAAGTAATTAAATGCCAATTTTAAATCATACCAAATATTGTAATGGAACGGAACGCAATTTGAAGTTTGGTTTTGTTCAGTGCTAAGTTCAGTGTTTGCAACTTTGTTTTGAACAATGTTTTCTTTTGATCATAATTATATATATTTTAATGAGTTGTGTTTAGCGTTTTTCTAATTATTATCGCGTTACTTCTTAGCAGAAAGTTATTTTAAGTGATTGTGTTTTGTGAAAGGTTATGTTTGTTTCGAAAAATGATAACTGAATTTTTAGAATCGGAAATGTTGTTTAGGCGCTATATAAACTCCAGTCAGCTAATCAAACTTGTACAACTTGTAATTAGAGATATTAACATAAGTGGTTTTAAGTTATTTAAATTCTAATTAGATTTCATTTAGACATTTCTAATTAGATTCTGATTAGTGAAATAATTTAAGTAGTGGTTCTGGTCGGATCGTGTTTCTTCTTATCACAACAGATAATTTTATTTGATAAATGCGAAGTATTAATGAATTGATTACTTCGTTTATTGATCTAGGCGGTGGCAGATATAACCACTACAAGAACTTTGAAGAAAAGACACTTGAAGACATATATCCTAATCCTAACTTCGTAACTAATATTATAAATGCGAAAGTGAGTTTGTTCGTTTGTGTTTTTGTTTGATCAGGTAAGGGTACTGAGAAGGACATAGGCTATATATCACGCGGACAAAGCCGCGGGTAACAGCTATAAAATAGGTAGGCAGGTATAAAAAAGTAGGCCGTGCGTGTGGTTCCCGGCAGAGTAGAATAGGACCACTCCAAGTCATCCCGTGGATGTCGTAAAAGGCGACTAAGGAAACACAAGCTAATCAAAGCTTATTAACATCAAAGAGACCTCTCCAACCAGTCTGGCCAGTGTGGAGAGTGTAGGCCAAATCCTCTGACTACTCAGGCTAGTATATGGCTCTGGTAGTACAGAGAGAATCGTGCTCCAGCAGTGGAGACTAGAAAGACCTGATGATGATGATGATAAAAACTCCAAAATTATAGAAGTTTGTGACACCTATGGAGTTGCAAGCTGACCTTTAGGTGATAAAATCCATTTAAAATCAGTTGCGATATTAGTTTGGAGGAAAACAGCGAGCTTTATATTCATACTAGCTGTTACCCGCAGCTTCGCCCGTGTGATATATAGCCTATGTCCATCTCAGTACCCCAACTTATGTGTATGCAAAATTTTATGATGATCGGTTCAGTAGATAGGGCGTGAAAGCGTAACAAATAAACAAACAAACTCACTTTCGCATTTATAATATTAGTTAGGATACACATGTCACGTATATACAAGGTGACTGGTAAGAGCTATATAAAGCGAAAAGTGGTATGTAAGGTATCATATGGACATGCTAGATAAAATAACATCTTGTAAGAAAAGCGTCACAATACCGAGTTAATTAACATTTCATAATTAGACAAAAATCTTAAGGTACCAACCCTACATCAGCTGTTGTCATTCATCATTACGAAAATCTACAATTTTTACTATCATTTGACCAATGACCTAGAATACCAGGAGCTAAGAAATTACAATTACAAAGACTAAACAACGACCATAACGAATAATCATTGCCTAAGATCCTTGTGTCTCTGAGAGACAGATTTTTAATTTAAGTGGTAGTTCAATCACTAAAATTTAAAATCTGTCAATTAGTGATTATCACTAAATGAAATAATTTACTTACGTAAACCATAATCAGCAAACAGCATAGTAATTTTTAAAAATAATTTAACGGCGAATCAAACAAATGGATTTAATTATGCGTGGATTTCTGACAAACTTGCTAGTTGGTTTTGATTTTTATTACATATCAATAACAATAATAATAAAAAAATCCTCATAATGTCACTGGTATTACGGGTAAAGTTAAATCTTCTTACAGAGTAGAAGCCCATCATTAAAAGTAAAAACAGCTGATATCAAATCGTAGGTATGTAAACTCTTGACATAAATTAATGCTTGAATTAACAATAAACAATTAAATTCTATCGACTTAAAATTAAATTTCAAAAGACAAAAAAACATTCATGTAATTTCGAAAGTAGAAACAATTTACCGAGATGCAATGCATTATCTCTTCTGCGAATATTATTCATCTTCATGCACGTAATTTTCTGTCTCGCTCTCTCATTATTCGCTTTATTTTATGATATTTTAGGCTTGGTTCCGTATAAAAATTTTTAAATACCGTTTTTTGCTATCAGATAAATAAGTTTTCTTTAACTGTTACTGGAACGATGAACTAAATGTTAACTTAGCTTTGTAAAACATTATTCGTACATGAATTGAATTAATTAAAATCCTTGAAGTGGCAGTGGGCGAGGCACTAACGCGCAAGACTGACAGCCATTGGGGTAATAAAGTTCTCTCATAACGACCACGTACCGCCAAGCGCAATGTTGGAATCCCACTGACCAGAAAAAGCAGTTATCACGAATTATTATTTTTAGTTTTTCGCTCTTCACATAAAAACATTTTTTTTAATAGGATTTGTTTTGCACTAAAGAGAATACCGATTCATAAATAACAACAGATACCTCAGATACAAAAAAATGCGTAAAGAAGTTGTAAGATTTTTCACATCTTCAAAAGATTTTTGATATCGCAGCTGCTGTCCAAAAACTTCGGTAAACACGACGGTCAGTTAGACTGGAAGTCTTTTGTCTAATTAAATAAATTACTTTATCCACGTCAAACGCACTTGTGGCGGTTTAGAAACTCTGACACCAGGGTATGTGGGGTCGTAAGACCTTACCTAACTTACCTACACGAAATGAAGAAAAAATACTTTAAAAAAGGTTTTTCCTTATTGCATTGCGGAACCATAATTAAGTAGGTACTAGGCATACAGGATAGATGAAAGAGGTCACTTTGATGTCGCCGCTTGCGCTTGTATCGGAACTCGGAAGGAAGTCAGTCGATCGGTAACATTCTTAGCGAAAAGAGTGATTATCTCACGCGTTCGTGTCATCATTACTATCGACTTTTTCGAACATGAACTACTCAAATTCGGAGTATTATGATATGGTTATGTGTGTGGGGTCATGCGACGGCAACCTGGCGGCTGCTCGTCGTTTGTATGAGGATCGCTACGTGTTGGGTAGGCCCGACGCCCGTCAGCTTCCTTCCTACGCGTGCTTCAGGAACCTCGTGAACCGGCTGCACACCACCGGCAGGCTACAACCGAGCCCTGGCGAGGGCCCACCGCGCGGGCGAAGTGACTTGGAAGACCAGATCCTGGACCATTTTTCGGCGGACCCCACGACCAGCACACGTCGCTGTGGAGCAGTATTAGGAGTGTCACAGTGGAAAGTGTGGAAGACACTGAACACTGATGGGCAACACCCTTACCACTACCGGAAGACCCAGGAGCTCCTGACTCGGGATTTTGCCTCGCGTGTTCAGTTCTGCACGTGGTACGATCACGAAGTCACGAGGGACCCGACGGTGGCCATGAACATTCTGTGGACAGACGAGGCGTCTTTCACAAGAAGGGGCCTCTTTAACTGCCACAACGAGCACGTCTGGGCGCACGAGAACCCGAAGGCTTCCCGCGTGGCAAGTTTCCAGCATAGGTGGCGGATTAATGTGTGGGCAGGCATTATTGGAGACAGGCTCATTGGTCCAATTTTTTTGCCGGAATCCCTTAATGCCGAAAATTATTTATTATTTTTAAGAACTGAGCTGGAAGAGATGTTGGAAGATCTTCCAGTAGCAGCCTACAGGAGAATGATTTTCCAACATGACGGCGCTCCCGCTCACTTCGCCCGCGAGTGCCGAGCGTACCTGGACCGGCGGTTCGACGTGTGGATAGGTCGGAGCGGTCCCGTGGCGTGGCCGCCACGATCACCTGATTTAACCCCACTCGATTTCTTCTTGTGGGGTTACATAAAAACAAAAGTGTATGCCGTGGAATGTGAGAGCCCGGAAGAAATGCGTGGGCTGATACTTGCGGCGTTTCAATCTGTCCCGGCGGATATGCTTTTGAACGTCGTAAGCTCAATCCAAAAGAGGGCGCAATTGTGCAGAGATCGTGGTGGAGGACACTTTGAGCCGGAAATTACCTGAATTGTGTACCTAAATCTAAGTGGTGATACATGTCGTGCTCGTGTATGATTCTTAAATTTTCATTTAATCCAGTTTAAAACTCGAGATCAGTGTTTTTTTTTGAACGCAACAGATTTACAACCTTCGATAGAAGTACATAAGTGTCAAATTTGTGAAACAATGTTGTTGCTAAGTTCCGCAAAGCGTATGCCGCAAAGGAAAGGCGGCTTCTTTGAAAGAGCGGCGCGGCGGCCGGCGCGGTGTCAACAAAGAGGTAGGTGTCTGAATTGTACTAGGCTGGCAGAACATAGCAAGAGTTCGAAATGATCTCAGCTGTGTTTGTGTTTAGAAATAAATTGCTATTATTAGGATGTGTCTACAAAAGTACTAGGAACATATGACATACAAGGGCTTTGCCGCAAGTAACGAAATTTATCAATGAGTCTTTCTTTTCTTTCTAATATTATGCATAATTAGGGGTGTGACCAAAACAAAAAAAATATGTTTTTCTACTTTTGTATGGAAAATATCTTAACAAGATTTTCGTTTCTTTTCACCGCCATATGATTTTCATAACCCTCGGGGTATGGCCTTGTCACGGCTTTATATAGCTTTTACAAGTCGCCTTGTAGATAAGCATCCAGTATAAATAAATATAATTTAATTTGAGTTGCCAAAATGGAGAATATACAGTACATAAGTGAGTCCATGCTAAGGCAGAAGCATCCGATATCCATTCTGAACGAGCTTGGCACCGGATTTGTGTTCAAAGACATTGACAAGTATGGAGAGGAGCACAAGCCTATCTTCAGAGTTGCTGTCATGGTGAGTTACATACATACATACTATCAAGTCTTTCTCCCTTGCCATATAGACAGTGCATCATCATCATCAGGTCTTTGTTAGTCTCCACTGCAGGAGCATGACCCTCTGTGTACTACCAGAGCCATATATTGGCCAGAGCAGTCAGAGGATTTGGCCTACACTCTCCACGCTGGCCAGGCGGGTTGGAGAGGTATCTTTGATGTTGATAAGCTTTGTTTAGCTTATGTTTCCTTCTGCGACATGCTCCGCGCTAACACAAATAGGCGTTCCTTTGCCATAAATCTAGGTGTCTTAATAAATATGTCGCCATTTTTTTTTTAATTAAGAAGGTACATAGATTTAATTTTGGCAATAAATGATTTATTATTTTATTTTATACTAGCAGCCCTACCCGGCTGCCCCTGGGCATGTATTATACCTTAAAACCTTCCTCGTGAATCACTCTATCTATTGGTGAAAACCGTATGAAAATCCGTGGAGTAGTTTTTGAGTTTATCGCGAACAGACAGACAGACAGACAGACAGACGCGGCGGAGGACTTTGTTTTATAATATGTACTGATGTGTGTGTAATGAATGAGCTTGGTACCAGATTAATGTTCAAACACATTGACAAGTACGAAGGGGAGTACAAACTTATCTTCAGAGTTGCTGTCATGGTGAGTTAACTATGTACTAAGTCCCTGTCTGCCCCGTAAGACATATAGACGTGATAATATGTATGTATCAAATGAGCTATGCATCGGATTTGTGTTCAAAAACATTGATAAGTATGGAGAGGAGCACAAACCTATCTTTGGAGTATTTTCATGGTGAAACAGCAGTAACCCTAGAAACAAAGAATTAATAAAAATATAAAACCCCTAATTTATATGTTTAGTTCCGATAATGTCACATAGCTGGCCGATTAAAAATTAAAGTCATAATTATGACATGTATGTTAATATATTGTAGCAGTAGAAGCAATTTATTAATATAAATTACTTCCCAGTTTTAACAAGGCTAAATGAACTAACGCCATATACTAATGTGTGGGAAAGTGCACTGCAGCGACTTAACCCTTAGTGGCAGCTGTGTAGAGGTGTTACTGATATATCAGAACTGATACCGCGAACATAATATGAGAGCTGCAGAACATAATACAAATATATTAGGTTATGTGATATCCGAAGAACGCGTTCCCGAAGAACCGTCAAGAACAGTTAATATCCAAAGTATCGTATCGGTGAACCGGCTGCGTTACTGCGTTCGCGCCCGTTCGCGTTATTTTGACAGTTCTAAGCCTGTTATAAGTATGAAGGAAAGAACAATCGCCGAAAAAATGTCACATCTCTTGTTTTATATTGATAGGTAGATGTAAAATGGCTCAAAAAAAATATCGCCTGCAAAATCCCAGCCTGTTCTTCACCGTTCTTGGAGAACGTTTAAAGGAACATAATATCGGTAAACAAATATATTCGATAACATGGTTCTTGATATCTGACCCTAATATAACACCTCTACAGCTGTGTGACAGTTAGTGACCCTTAGTATTGTCTTTGCCTTCGAGCAACACGGAAGGGAGTAGCCATACGCTGCATTCCCCTCTGTCAAGGTACAAGCAAAATTAGGCATAAGCATGTCTATGTGTTAGTTGTGTGTGACTCATCTGTACACAAATTATTTTTTCTTTTTTATGTCATTTTTTGTGACAATGTCATAATTACTATCAAGTGACAGTTTAAGATTTGTATGTAGGTGTGCGGAACTAAACTTGTGTGCACATTTCCCCCCGCAAAAAACGCCAGAAAAATTGTCATAGTAAATTGTCGCTTTGCCCACTCCCTCCGTCCGGTACGGAGGCCGTGTTGCTCGAAGGTCTTTGCCCTTGTGTAGGCACTACGTAACCACTAAATCGCCGAGGAGGCCGACAAATGTTAAATGGTCTATATTTATTGTTAATTTGGTGCTTGTTCACAGGTAGCAGACATGACCTTCGAAGGCCTAGGCCACAGCAAGAGGGAGGCCCGAGCGTCGGCCGCTAGGGCGTGCCTCGCTGCTTTGCTCGCGCACGCGGGGCGGGTGCTCTCCAACGGAGACAAGGCGCAGGACTTTACCAGCGACGAGCCTAAGTTCAGAGGTCAGTGTGTTAACTTAATGATAAACTATTCTATTATGCTTGCTTTTCTAACAAGTAAGTCGTAGGCCGTGTGGAGATGGAAAAGGCTTTCGTGTCACAAAAAGACACGTGTCTTTTTGTTTCCGACAAACAACTGATTCATTTAAAACTACAACATTCTTAAAACAAAAAGATTGTTAGCAAATAAAGCTAATAATAAAATAAAAAAATAAGGTGGTTGGCAGTAGGGCAAGCTGATGGATGTCTAGCAAAGCGATAAGATGGAATAGAACGCGCCCAGTGGAGACAGGTGGATATCTCGCGAAGCGAAATAGAATGGATCGCACCTAGCGGAGACAGTTGGACGACTCGCAAAGCTAGATAGAATAGAATGCGCCCAGTGGAGACATGTGGATGTCTCGCGAAGCGAAATAGAATAGAACGCGCCCAGTGGAGACAGGTGGATGTCTCGCGAAGCATAATAGAATAGAACGCGCCCAGTGGAGACAGGTCGATGTCTCGCGGAGCGAGATAGAATGGATCGCACCTAGCGGAGACAGTTGGACGACTCGCGAAGTGAGATAGAATAGAACGCACCCAGCAGAGACAGGTGGATGTCTCGCGAAGCATAATAGAATAGAACGCGCCCAGTGGAGACAGGTCGATGTCTCGCGGAGCGAGATAGAATGGATCGCACCTAGCGGAGACAGTTGGACGACTCGCGAAGTGAGATAGAATAGAACGCACCCAGCAGAGACAGGTGGATGTCTCGCGGAGCGAGATAGAATGGATCGCACCTAACGGAGACAGTAGGACGACTCGCGAAGTGAGATAGAATAGTACGCGCCCAGTGGAGACAGGTCGATGTCTCGCGGAGCGAGATAGAATGGATCGCACCTAGCGGAGACAGTTGGACGACTCGCGAAGTGAGATAGAATAGAACGCACCCAACAGAGACAGGTGGATGTCTCGCGAAGCATAATAGAATAGAACGCGCCCAGTGGAGACAGGTCGATGTCTCGCGGAGCGAGATAGAATGGATCGCACCTAGCGGAGACAGTTGGACGACTCGCGAAGTGAGATAGAATAGAACGCACCCAGCAGAGACAGGTGGATGTCTCGCGGAGCGAGATAGAATGGATCGCACCTAACGGAGACAGTAGGACGACTCGCGAAGTGAGATAGAATAGTACGCGCCCAGCAGAGACAGGTGGTTGTTTCGCGAAGCGAGATATAATAGAACGCGCCCAGCGGAGACAGGCGGACGACTCGCGAAGCGAGATAGAATGGATTGCACCTAGCGGAGACAGTTGGTCGACTCGCGAAGTGAGATAGAATGGATTGCACCTAGCGGAGACAGTTGGACGACTCGCGAAGTGAGATAGAATAGAACGCGCCCAGCAGAGATAGGTGGTTGTTTCGCGAAGCGAGATAGAATAGAACGCGCCCAGCGGAGACAGGCGGACGACTCGCGAAGCGAGATAGAATGGATCGCACCTAGCGGAGACGTTTTGCAGATCGAAATAGGTACACGCGGACAGCAAATTTTGTAGCAGCAATCAGACAAGAATTGGCGATGCAGGACGTGTCTTAATTGTTTCTACAGACTAAAATATGACTGAGCGTGGTTTTAAAAAATAATTTGTTTGTGTCTCAGAAATGCGCCATGCAAATCCGTAGCGCGCCACTAGTGAATAAACCTCAAGACAAATTGCAGCGGCCGCTTATAAAGGCCCGTATTTATGTCGCGCGCGCCCCGTCTAGAAGCCCGTCACGCTATTCAGCGTACGGAGCGCGCCCGTTTGTCAAAGAAACGTAATTAATGGCCTTTTTTAATTCGCCCGGTGACTTCGGGAACGATGCCGGCTGGTATAACTCATTACCGTAATCGGTTCGGAGCAAAACTCATTAATTTAATCGGTACAGTCTGATTTACCTGACAGAAATATGGATAAGGCAGCTTTACTGTCTCGCTGTTATATATTACATCATCCGCGGCTTATATTTCAAGAAATGAACAGCACTTATTCCGAAATCGAGAAAACAAAAGAATAAAATATCGGCCAAGAGCGAGTCGGACTCGCGCATGAAGGGTTCCGTACTATTATCTCCATATACAACACTACTATCCTAAACTAATATTATAACTGCAAAAGTGAGTTAGTTTGTTTGTTACGCTTTCACGCCCTATCTACTGAACCAATCATCATGAAATTTTGTATACACATAGGTTAGGGTACTGAGCAGCACGAAGGATATACTATATCACGCAGGCGAAGCCGCGGCTAATATCTAGTAGTCTATAAACGGCATAATCATGTTTGTTGTATGGGAGCCCCTCAAATATTTATTTTATTCTGCTTTTAGTATTTGTCATTAAAGCGGCAACAGAAATAGATAAACTGTAAAAATTTCAACTGTCTAGCTATCAAGGTTTCTGAGACACAGCCTGGTGACAGACAGAATGACAGATGGACATCGAAGTCTCGTGAAAAGGGTCCCGAGAGTGAATGGAAAATCCCAAAAATGCGTAAATTTAAATAGAATCTCTTAAGAGGGTATACTAGCAGTACGTTTTCCATACAAATGTATTTCTCTATTTTCTCGCTGAAAACTGCTTCTAGACGCACAATTCTTTTTACATACAATCTATTACTAAAATAGGTATGTCCCTATGTTTTATTTTTTTTTCTAAAAACCTGTTTAAAAGAAAAAAATATTGTACAAAAACAGTTTTTTGGAAAAAATAAAAAATATATATTTCCTATTTTAGGCATTTCCATTCAAGGGCATTCCTATTTTAGTACTAGATTTTATGAAAAAAGAATTGTGGCTCTAGAATCAGTTTTCAGCGAGAAAATAGAGAAATACATTTGTATGGAAACCACATTGAAAAAATACTGCTAGTATACGCTCTTAACGAAAATATTATTTTCTTAGTGTCGAGGTCCCATGATACATTTTTTAACCGCCTTTAAAAAAGCAGGAGGTCGAATCTGGAAATCAAATTGGATACTTGATTCCAATTAAATTAGCACTATGAGGCTTAAATAACAAATCGAAGAACGCTGTTCAGACGCCGACAATATTTTTCAAAGATTTACCTAATGACACCTCTCAACAAGGGATTACTACGTAAAAAATTATGCCACTTGCATATGTGGGTTGAAACATTAAAAAAAAATATTTAATTTTTATTTTGGCACGGTTAATATACATACACATGCCAATTTACAGCTTCCTAGTACTTCACTAAGCTAAAACGCGGACAGACAGACGGACATGGTGAATAAGAGTTTCTTGTTTACTACGGAACCCTAAAAGCGGTACATGATTAATGACATAGATAGTGAACAGTACCTAGTCCAACCAAAACATGAGTTTTCTCGAATCACTAACCATTATTTAAATCTATTGTAGCTAATGTAAGTTTAATCTTTTACGGCACTTTGCAAGTTACGGTTGAACAACTACGTGAATGAATGTTCATTCAAATAGTTGTTCCAAGTTGGTGTCGTAAACATTCTTGCAGTTTTCCGGCATATTTCGTTAAATATTAAGGCGTGGACACAATGGTGGGTTTTGGTTCATAGAATTACATATCCGGTAAACTTTGCCGTGTTGTGTGGTTCCCGGCAGAGTGGAATAGGACAACTCCAAGTCTTCCCGTGGATGTCGTAGAAGGTGACTTAGGAAACATGCTTAACAAAGCTTGTAAATTTCAAGGAGGCCTCTACAACTCGTCTGGCCAGCGTGGAGAGTGTAGGTGTATCTCCATATCCTCTGACTGCTCTGGCTAATATATGGCTCTGGTATTACAGAGAGGGTCGTGCTCCTGCAGTGGAGACTAAGAAAGACCTGCCCCCCTATGTACTAACTCGGATGACAGGTGTCGATGCATATCAATCTAGAATTTACTGTTACAATGCGGGTTTTTCTTGCTCGAACTTTTAATTTGAAATACAAAAACCGCATTGTAACAGTAAATTCTTGATTGATAGGCATCGACACTGTCATCCCAGTTAGTAAATAGGCCGGCTGGTGATAACAGATATACCTATTGCCTTTTAATTATTTATTCATTTCTTGAACCTTCGTGTCCTCTATTTCTGAAAGCGTAAGGGTACACTGACCTATCGCCCTAACCTTTTAACCCTGTTGCCTGAAATCCTATATTGAATGTCTCAATTTATTACTTTTGTGCGTGATACCTTCGTTTCGTATTGTAAATGCAATTGAATCAATAATATTACGCGATTTGTTATAACGAATAGATAATAGTAAGGCACAACTTAATACTTAAGAGTCGCCTGGACGCGCATGTCTCCATACAAACGGAAAAAGGGAATTGTGGGAATATTTGATAATTTTGGAGTAAAATTAAGCGTCCAATCAATTAATCTCATTATAATCTGCGTACAAATCAATTTGTTAAAATATCAATAGTTTGAGAATTATACGCCTCTCAAGATTTCCATACAAATTTGAAAAGGCTTGTAATTATCAAACCATTGGTATTTTAACCAAGCTGTATAGGAACGTACGTAGATTATAATGACTATTAATTGAGATTACATTTATATAAATATAATGAGAGCATGCGCTTTCAAGGCGCTGAAGCGCTCGTGTGTATTTTCATACAAAATAAACACGAGCGCTGCAGTGGATTGAAGCGCATGTGGATTTTTGCGATACGGCCCGGCATAATGTGCGCGTACCCATAATCGACATTGACATAGTTTTGTAAATTGGCTTAAGAGGGTATACTAGCAGTGCGTATTCCATACAAATGTATTTCTCTATTTTCTCGCTGAAAACTGCTTCTAGAGGCACAATTCTTTTAACATACAATCTATTACTAAAATAGGTATGTCCCTATGTTTTATTTTTTTCTAAAAACCTGTTTAAAAGAAAAAAAAATTGTACAAAAACGGTTTTTTTTGAAAAAATAAAAAATAGGGGCATTCCTATTTTAGTATTAGATTTTATGAAAAAAGAATTGTGGCTCTAGAATCAGTTTTCAGCGAGAAAATAGAGAAATACATTTGTATGGAAACCACATTGAAAAAATACTGCTAGTATACGCTCTTAAGCTTCTCCCTTCGGAAGGCACTTTAAGCCGTTAGTTCATAACTAATACAAAAATATTGGACCTAATTAAGGCCTGCTGCGAGGTAGGCGTCACAGATACGACATTGCTGCAGAGTTGTTTCCACTCGTCACTAGATGGCGTAAATCCCTAAAATAAAACTTTTATTTTCTCATAAGAAGTAAATATACAATTATTAATATGTAAAATACGGGTCACTCACGTATGAAGTCAGCTACAGGCCGACATGTCGATGCACGAAGTCGTCCCAGTCCGCCGCGGACTGGGACGTTAAGCCGTTGGTCCCGGCTGTCATCATTGATGTCAGTCGTTAAGCTATGTCAGATGCCTTAAGGTAGCTTGAAAAATCTGACACCAGTGTTGGCCACTTACACATACGAAAAACAAACAAAACAAACTCACGTATGAAGTCAGCTACAGGCCGACATGTCGATGCACGAAGTCGTCCCAGTCCGCCGCGGACTGGGACGACTTCGTGCGCGCGTCTCGGTTCACATTCGCCCTGAGGAAGACCTCCGGATGAGGTTGAAACATGTCGGCCTGTAGCTGACTTCATACGTGAGTGACCCGTATTTTACATATTAATAATGATAACATCTCACGTTAGTTTTAATCAAAAAATAAATATACAATGTTATGAGTTATGAAGCTACCAGCTCAGGTCTAGCTGAATATTCTTTTTAAAAAAATTACAGGCTGAATAATTTATAATCTTAATTATCGCGTGTTATCAATGTACATGCACCTGTTGCGGCCACTGGCAACACCGGACGTCGCGGAGTGGGCCAGCGGATATACGACAAACAACGACTCTGACCGAATCACCGACACGGCACGACACCATTTTGCAGACAAAATGGTGTCGTGCCGTGTCGGTGACTTATTGGACTATACTTACTTGGTTATTTTCTAATACACGTAGTATCCATCAAAGCGCCTTCTTCTTTATACAGTCCAAACACAAAACCTGCAGTAGCTGCAAGAACACACCCTTATACCATACCCCGTCGTCTCAGTTTTTTTACCCTTGAATGTTTCATTTTATCCTATTCATATTACTAGCTGTTACCCGCGGCTTCGCCCACGTAATAGCCTATGTCCTTCTCGGTACCCTAACCTATGTGTAAGCGAAATTTCATGACAATCGGTTAAGTAGATACGGCGTGAAAGCGTAACAAACAAATAAACAAACAAACATACTCACTTTCGCATTTATAATATTAGTTGGGATTACTATATTTACATTATTACTTTTATTCATCATCATCAGGTCTTTTTTAGTCTCCTCTGCAGGAGTATGACCCTCTCTGTACTACCAGAGCCATATATTAGCCAGAGCAGTCAGAGGATTTGCCCTACATACATAATTGCATAAATTTATAATTATAATATAAATGTAGCGTGTTACCTTTGTATACCCAACCCCGTCGTCTCAGTTTTTAAACCCTGGAATGTCTCATTTTATCCCATTTATAATTATATTTAATTTAATTTACTACTTTTATAAATAAAAGAGGAGCCCGATGGTCCAGTGGGTGTGAGCTCTATGAGCGCTTACGTATGTTAAGCAACCCCTGGTGCAGTCCTTACTTGGATGGGTGACCGCAAGTGGCATAAAAATATCTCGTGCTTCGGAAGGCACGTTAAGCCGTTGGTCCCGGCTGTCATCATTGATGTCAGTCGTTAAGCTGTCAGATGCCTTAAGGTAGCTTGAAAAATCTGACACCAGTGTTGGCCACTTACACATACGAAAAACAAACAAACAATAAATAAATTTATAATAATAATTATCGCGTGTTATCAATGTACATGCACCCTTATACCCAACCCCGTCGTCTCAGTTTTTATACCCTTGAATGTCTCATTTTATCGACTTCCGTGCGTGCCGCGGTTTGATCGAAAATCTAATTATGTCGTAAAGTTTGCGAGGAGCAGTTGTGTCTCAGAAATTAGAAAAATACGAAAGAAAACGTTCGAAAAAATAGTAAAACAAGTGATTTTTGAGTTTGTCGATATTCTTGTTTAAAAATTAATAACTTTACTGTAGTGATAAAAAAAACTAATTATGTCGTAAAGTTTGCGAGGAGCAGTTGTGTCTCAGAAATTAGAAAAATACGAAAGAAAATAAAAAAAACTAGTGATTTCTCCAACGGACGGTAGTCTTTCAATAATAGAAAAATACAAAAAAAATAAAAAAAAAAACTTGTGATTTCTGAGTCTAAAGGTGCAACGGACGGTAGTCTTGTAATAAAAACTGAGATCTTTAATGATATTTAAACAAAGGCTTTTAAACGGAAACATAAATGTGTTGTGAAATTTTGCGAGCAGCTGTTGGGTCCCCGGAAACTAAAAGAAAAACGTTTGGAAAAAATAGTATTCAAAAATTAATAACTGAAGCTGTAGTGATTTTAAAATATCCTTCTCCGTACTCCAGACAACGTGTATGCAATCGTAATGCAAATGTATAATTTCATGATGATCGGTTCAGTAGATAGGGCGTGAAAGCGTAACAAACAAACTCACTTTCGCATTTATAACATTAGTTGGAACTAGGTTTCGCCCGCGGCTCTTCTCACGTTAGTTTCAATCCCTCGAGCACAGTACTTTTCTCCGGGATATAGGGGAGCTTATATCCTTCTCCGTACTCCAGACAACGTGTATGCAAAAATTCATGATGTTTGTTTGTTTGTTTTTCGTATGTGTAAGTGGCCAACACTGGTGTCAGATTTTTCAAGCTGCCTTAAGGCATCTGACATAGCTTAACGACTGCCATCAACGATGACAGCCGGGACCAACGGCTTAACGTGCCTCCCGAAGCACGGAGGAGCTCGAGATATTTTTATGCCACTTGCGGTCACCCATCCAAGTAGGGACTGCACCAGGGGTTGCTTAACATACGTAAGCGCTCATAGAGCTCACACCCACTGGACCATCGGGCTCATGATGATCGGCTGAGTAGATAGGGCGTGAAAGCGTAATAAACAAACTAACTCACTTTCGCATTTATAATATTAGTTGGGACTAGCTGTTACACGCGGCTTTGCCCGCGTCATTATAGCCTATGTACTTCTCTGTACTCTAGCCTATGTGTATGCAAAAATGCATGATGATCGGCCGAGTAGATAGGGCGTGAAAGCGTAATAAACAAACTAACTCACTTTCGCATTTATAATATTAGTTGGGACTAGCTGTTACACGCGGCTTTGCCCGCGTGATTATAGCCTATGTACTTCTCTGTACTCTAGCCTGTAAAATTTCATGATGATCGGTTCAGTAGATACGGCGTGAAAGCGTAATAAACAAACAAACTCACTTTCGCATTTATAATATAAGTTGGGATTTTGAAATCTCGGTCGATAATAAATGTTAATTATGAAGTATTTATGCCAGTTTCTAACCATTATAGCTATCATCGAGCCGTGAGATTGCCCTGAGACATCAAAGTCATCCAAATCATCCAGAAAAAAATATAACGTCTAAAAAGATTAAGAAATTCTGTAAAAACTGAAATATAAAGCATACTGAAATAGTGATCATATACTTTTAGAAAAAAAAAAACTAGTGATTCTAAAAACGGTGACATGATTATGAATTTAGAAAAGATGGAATAACAGAAATATTTAGCGTCTAGTAACAGTGAATAAAGCATCCAGAAACACTGATCATATACTTATAGAAAAAAAAAAACTAGTGATTCTAAAAACGGTGACATGATTATGAATTTAGAAAAGATGGAATAACAGAAATATTTAGCGTCTAGTAACAGTGAATAAAGCATCCAGAAACACTGATCATATACTTATAGAAAAAAAAAAACTAGTGATTCTAAAAACGGTGACATGATTATGAATTTAGAAAAGATGGAATAACAGAGATATTTAGCGTCTAGTAACAGTGAATAAAGCATCCAGAAACACTGATCATATACTTATAGAAAAAAAAAACTAGTGATTCTAAAAACGGTGACATGATTATGAATTTAGAAAAGATGGAATAACAATGATATTTAGCGTCTAGTAACAGTGATCATAAACTTTTTGAAATAAAAAAAAAATAGTGTTTCTAAAAACGGTGACATAATTATGAATTTAGAAAAGCTGGAATAACAGAAAAGCTATCAAGAACAGTGATTATATACTCTTTGAAATAAGTGTTTTTAAAAACGGCGACATAATAAAAATATACATCTTCACAGTTTAGAATAGTATTTAGTGCATGTTGTGTGCTATTTTTGAGCAATATTGTTTATAGTTTAAATAAGTAAAGTGAAGTTTAGAAGAAAAGTGGATTATAGTATTTTTAAATGGTTCTGATGGAAAACGCGGAGTGTGAACAAAATGAAAAACGTAAGTTGTATATTAGTTTTTTGTTACTATTTTTGGGGTTCCGTATCCAAAGGTTAAAAAGGGACCCTATAGCTGAGATTTCGATGTTATTCTGTTTGTCTGTCTGAATAAAATAATCAATCAGTAGTTCTCTTAATGACTGATTCTCACAATATTAAAACATTATTCCAAAAATACTTCGGGCAAAGACAATATAATACTAACGTAATAGACTGCCCACCTCATACAAAAATATTGGACCAAATTAAGGTTGCGAAAAGCAGGCGAATGTATGGCGCAGGAGAGTTGCTTGATACTCGATACTAGATGGCGGTAATCTGCGTTAGCCTTTAACTTACTAAATATACGGTGTCATTTTAAAATATTATGCGTAAAATATTGTTTTGATTTTTAATAAGATATATTTTGTGAATCATGTTTTTATTTTCTCATAATACGGAAGATACAATGTTGTGTAGCAATTAGTAGCGCCCTCTATGCGAGTCTCTGAGAACAAATCGTACGATTAAGGCGTTGGGACCAAATGCTTCGGGTTATTTACTAAGGCTTATGTTACTTAGATTCTTGAATTTTATTTTATTTATAAAGTTTTAAGAATAAAATTATTGGTGTTCGCTAGTTGGCCTAGTGCGGGCCCTTAATGACCCTGGACCAATAATTTGGTATGAGGTCGGCAGTCTATACGTTAGTATTATATTGTCTTTGCTATCTCAGAATTACTATATACTGCTTTGTCTATATACTCCCTAGACACCGTCATGCATAGAAGTATGTTCAGAGTGACGAAATTTTTTTTTTAAATCTATGCCGTCATGCCTTAATTTTAATGATTAAAAAACAGGCCAATTTTTCAGTGCTTGTGTGCGTGACAGCTTTGTGTTATCACACGCGTCCTGTCAATTTATGCCCTCGAAATCCGTCAAATTGGTAGCTGTGTGTTCGCGCGACCGACTTTGGGTTGGACACTAGTTTTTTCTACGCTTTTAGGCTAAGAGAGTCTATCTAGGCTATATAATCTAAGATATTCTGTTCGTTTAGTAGCTTAGTACAAAGACCTCGTGGATGTCGTGATTCTTAATATGATTTGCATATTTCTGATGCTCGGGTTGAATGTCCCGTGAATAATTTCTTTTGTTTTGAGAATTTCATATTATCATAGCTACTATGGAGAAATCTACGATGTAGGGTTTATGGAGTAATTTTATATTATGTTCTTTCTCGAAAGGTTGCCAGGAAGAAATTGCTTTCGCAACAAGGCCGCCTTTTGCGTATTTTTCTATTCCTAAAGTGTTTTATTGTTAAAATTGAAAATATGTGATGAAAAAGAATTCGCCACAGGTAGGATTCGAACCCACGAGTCTTAGGTCTGCGCCCTAAGTGTGTTACCAACTACACCACCGTAGATTATTGTTATTATTTTATTGTTATTATTTTTTGTTTATTATATGTGCAATAAAGAGTTTCTATATATCTATCTTATTAAATTAAGAAAGAAGATATGGGTAAAACGTTCATGTGGGCTTGATATTTAGTACAGCGTTGTGAATGCATAAAAAAACCCTTTTAAAATATACAAAGTGGAAGGAAAATACCCGTAATAAATCGAACCACGGGCTATACTAATCACTTTGGTATAATGAAATTAAAATATCAGTCGAAAACGAAAATAAAAATTCATCAATCCACAAAAATCGCGCGGGCGTCTGCACACTTTTGTATGGATATGCCGAAAAGGAGTGTTATTTATTGTTAGCTGTGGACAACTTTTTGGCCGGAAATGTAAGATTCGTAGTTTAAGTTAATATTGTTTTAAGAATGGCTGTTGTTGTCTCTAAAAAAAAAAAAAAATTGTTTTAGTATTTTAGCTCTTATCTTTCATTATACTATAATGACTTAGTATAGACCGTGTGGTTCGATTTATTACGGGCATGGACCTAGGAATAATATGGACCCGGCATTAGACACATCAAAAGTGAAGCATAACTTACGTCACATCAAGTCACATGTGTGCAGCATGTATTTGACATTTGGGAAATTTGACATTTCGTTCGACCGGGGAAAAGTGTAGGGATTTTTGTGCCGATGTGTGCGTGCGCTAGTGTCGCGACACGAGTGTAAGGATTTTTATGTGCGTCACTGTTACATTTTCCAAGGGCTTCTTCTTCATCAGGTCTTTTTTAGTCTCCACTGCAGGAGCACGACCCTCTCTGTACCACCATATTAGCCTGAGCAGACAGAGGATTTGGCCTACACTCTCCATGCTGGCCAGACGAGTTGGAGAGGTCTTTTTGATGTTTGTAAGCTTTGTTTAGCTTGTGTTTCCTAAGTCGCCTTGTACGACATCCACGGGAAGACTTGGAGTGGTCCTATTCTACTCTGCCGGGAACCACACGGCATCTTCCAAGGGCATATCCTGATTATTCTTAGATCCATGATTACGGGTATGTTCCCAACCACATTATATAATGGAGTAGAACTACAATGGACCACTACAAATAATGCTTGCCGGGTTTCCCCTTTGGATAGCAAATGGATATGGTATAATTAATCTTTTCAATTATGTTAAAGATTGATGAGTGTCGTACTCCCAAAATGTTACCTTTTCTTTCTCTTCCACTTCCACGGAGAGAGAGTTGAAGGATTTTTCAGTAGCTAGTGAGTTTACTTATTTCAATAATAACTTAAGTGACCATTTCTAAAGTTAAACAGCCTGTTTATCCTACGAATAAGAATATCAGGAAGCATAACTGAACTTCAAAAGTGACCCCACTCAATGGGAACCACGTAGGGCGGGGCTTAAAAAGGGAACCACGGCCGCTTTTAGTCATCGCTGTCACTTCGACGAAACAACTTCTCTGCGATTTAAATTAATTTTATCACCGAAAAATTGTCTTCCCATGGTAGTGAAGTAGTGTTAGGGCTTTCTTGCACAACAGAAAGTCTAAAATCCCGTTTACAGGTGAATAATTGAAGATATTTACCTAGAAATCTAATAAATATTCTAATTCTTATGGACAATGTTATGCAGGAATAACTAAGTCTTTATTAGTTAAACACGATTATGAATCACATTGAAACAAAACCATTTATCATTTTAAGTTTTATTTATCACGAAAAAACCTATCATTTTTCAATGAGGATAATTTCACGAAAAGGACTAAAATAGAGGGAAATTTACTGAATTACAATTGAGGCACTAATAAGTTTGCAACTGATTGTAACTTAAATTTTAGTTATTTACAATACATTTAGTTGGGCCAAATCTTGCAACTGAATTTTAAAGCGCTTATCCAATACCTACCAATTGAGGTGAAACTTTTCGCATTATACTATATTTAAGTTCCTAACGTATTATAAAATTTTATTAAAATAACTGTATACGTAAAAACAATACCATAAAACATTGAAATGTTGGAGCAAAATACAAATTTAATTTCATAACTTTAAAATTTTTTGTCTAAAAATTACATTATTTGTTATTTTCATTTATTATTTGAATTTCTAGATAAACCCATCCCCGTATCTTTCAAACATCTGTCAACGTCAAATGCCGCGCAGTTGCTGTTGTACATTGCAGCAAGTGCGCAAACGAATAACGGATGTTGTTCTTGCTGAAAACCAATCAAAAAGCTTGCCGCAATGCAACACGTTACACGACCGCCGCTTATTGGCCTTCTTTATATGTTTTGTTTTGTTGAAGGATGGGACAAGATTACGCGACAGTTTTGTTCATAGTTACGCTTCCAGCGCCCGTAGCATGGCTTGCGCGATAGTTACCTATCGCGGGGCGTTACTAATTTAAATGGTCGCCGTTTTTATCTAAGTAGCGAGCATGGGTTGACAGTGCGATACAATTTGTCCCGTGGATAAATTTTAAACTACGTGTTAAATTGGCATTGCCATAATATTGAATAAAAAGTATTTACATATGACAACACCGAATCGGTAAATAGTGCTGTCCAGTTTTCTTTTAAATTTTTGACGTTCATCTCTCTTATTGTCTATGATTTTGTCCATTACTTGTCAAAATATTTTCAAAACATATATTTACGTTTGAAGATTTTACAGAGTTTTTATAAGAAAATGAGTAAATCTGCTTATAAAACAGAAGAATTATAATGTGGAATTTAAGTGAAGAGTATTTCGTGTATCAATCAAATGCCAATACTTCGTAGATAAAAGTGTTTCAGTGTAAGAAGTAACAATGTGAATTATTGGATGAGAGCCCGTGAAATTTTCACCAACTGTGAATTAACAGGCCTATTGGGCATTCAAAAAGGCAACTCCAGGGTGGAAGTCAAGACCATACTACACGACCACCTGACAAAACTTTAAGATCAATGGACACTGTAAGTAAAATAATGCATAGGTACATTTACTCGTATTTTTTATGATATCGTAACTTGTCAAAGTAAACAGTACCTAGATTCAATTCCTTGACTTGAGATTGAATACTAAAAGACAATTTTTTTAATCTCCATTTGGTATAATGTTTACAGTGAATTAGTTTTTTACAAAGTAAAAAATAACCTATAGCATAATTTTTTAAGGCTACTGCCGGTTTGTATATTATGTTATTATATGGATTGTAAATGTTTTCTTGCAGACATGGCGAAATTTCAAGAAAAAAATCTTGAGGAAAGGGAGCTTGGTTCATTGGGCCGGGGAGAAAACTGGCAATACTAGTTCGTCCCAAGTTAGCACAAAAGTTGCTGTTGCATGATGTTCAGCTCGGCATCATGGAAAAGAATAAACCTTCCGATCTAATTCCAAGGAAACCTAAACTGGCATTAATGTAAGTACATACTAGGGTTTAAGTGAGACAGAAGACTGTTAGGTTAAAATCAGGGGTGTCATCTTCAATTTTGTTTGTTTGTTTGTTTTTCGTATGTGTAAGTGGCCAACACTGGTGTATGAGGAGCCCGATGGTCCAGTGGTGAGCTCTATGAGCACTTACGTTTGTTAAGCAACCCTTGGTGCAGTCCCTACTTGGATGGGTGAACGCAAGTGGCATAAAAATATCTCGAGCTCCTCCGTGCTTCGGAAGGCACGTTAAGCCGTTGGTCCCGGCTGTCATCGTTGATGGCAGTCGTTAAGCTATGTCAGATGCCTTAAGGCAGCTTGAAAAATCTGACACTAGTGTTGGCCACTTACACATACGAAAAACAAACATCTTCAATTGCCTGTCCGGTTATGTCGAATCAAACCCAACTTATCCGAACAAAAAGCATACTAAATACTTGTATCATGTTCATCCAGTCAAACTAACTACCCTTCCCTCGCTTAAAAAACGGTATCAATGGGTAGCAGCACTGTAACTAATATGTGGGTCTCAGCAGAGTAGAATTGGACCACTTAAATAAAGCTTACATAAGCATCAAAGAGCTGCTCTGGCTAATATGGCTCTAGTTGTACAGAGATGGTCGTACTTCTGCAGTGGCGACTAAGAAAGACTTGATAATGATGATGATGTTGTAACTGATACAAGCCAAACAGTCTGGGCTCACTAACCCATTTGCCATGTATGGTGGGTATTGCAAAACCATCCCAATGACGGAAATCCTTGGAGGAGGCCTACGTCTTGCAGTGGACTACTGCAAAAATACTGATAGCGCTTGTATGCTTAAAACTGCACATACTGCACAATAGGTTCCACATGCAGTTGGAGTAGCAGGCTAAAAATTGCTATTTTCCTTAATCTTTATGTATTGTATGACTGAATGATATTTATTATTATATTATTTTAATTTATTTTATATTTTCAGAGTTGCAAGTCTCCTCCATGGACTGCTGCTATTGGACCAGCAGTACCTGATGCTAGTAGTGTAACTCGAGCAAAACATCTTTATTTATAGAAAATCAGCTGAGCCAAGCCCGCACAAGAAGTTTTAAATTATTTGTGGTTATGTCTAAATGTACCTCAAGATTTGTTTATGTAATGTAAAAGATTGAATGCTGTGCATGTCATTAAAAATAAAAATATGTTGAGTTAATGAGTTCTTTTAATACTTATAGTAATAGAGAAATCACATACCTACCAAATAAATAATTCTCCAGCTTACTACGTTATCCTAACTTGAGGCGATTCTGATAGAGACCCGATGGGTGACGGCCAAGGGAGCGTAAGCATTATCAGCGCTTACGCACGTTAAGCAACCCTGAGCGCAGTCCCCATGGGGATGGGTGACCGTAAGCGGCATAAAACATCTCGAACTCCTTGATACCTCGGAAGGCCAGTTAAGCCGTTGGTTCCGGCTTGATAGCCGGAACCAAAGCACGAGGCTAACTATCAAGAACATAGTCTCGAACAAACACAAGAACTAAAGATTCGTGGATAAAAGCATTTTTTTTTTGAGCAAAATTTCATCAAGCAACACAATTTTTCCAGGTTCATCCTCAGCTGTGATACTTCATGTTGTTAGAGTCTGCTTGTATGATAGCATTCATGCTGTAATAAAATTTGGCAAAGTTTTTACAGCCGGCCGCCTGCCTGGTGTCCCCTCCTTACTTTCGTCATTTCGTTCTTCTTCAGCTAGCTTAACGACTACCATCAATGATTGATGGTAGTCGTTAAGCTACGTTAGATACCTTTAGGCAGCTTCAATATTTAACACTGTTGGCCACTTACACACGCAAAAATCAAAAGTGAGTTTGTCGGTTTGTTGCCCTTTTACACTTTAACTACTGAAGAAGAACGAAATGACGAAAGTAAGGAGGGGACACCAGGCAGGCGGCCGGCTGTAAAAACTTTGCCAAAATTTATTACAGCATGAATGCTATCACAATATTCTGATATCTATGAATGCTATCATACAAGCAGACTAACAACAAGAAGTATCACAACTCTTGAGGATGAACCTGGAAAAATTGTATTGATTGATGAAATTATATTAATATTTTGCTCAAAAAAATGCTTTTATCCAGAATCTTTAGTTCTTGTGTTTGTCCAAGACTAAGTTCTTGATAGTAAGCCTCGTGCTTTAGTAATTTATTCGCTAAAAACGATTATTTTATTCAATTTAATTTTTATCTGGGTCTTGGAAATCGCCGATAAATTTAAACCAAAGAACTGTCAAAAGTAGACAATTTGTCTTCAAAATACGGCAGCCATCTTGTAGCCATGCTCGCACTTTAGATACGAATCGCGGCGTACGATAAAATGACAGGTCGATTTCAATATTTATACCCGTGGAGTAAACCCATGCTCGCAACGATAGGTAACGCGGGAAGTGCGACAAAAAAGTAGCATAAAACCGTTGTCGCGCTAGCCATGCTCCCCGTGCTGATATTCTTATTCGTAGTGTTTATCCCAATGTACCATTGAGGTGTCCCAAAAAGGACAACTGACCCTCAGTCTCAAAAACTCATAAGCCAAGAGGCCCCGTCCCGCTGTAAGTATGTAAAAAAATAACTGAACGCAAACATACACAAAGTCTACAAACGTAATTTTGTACTAAACTCTTAAATGCAATTCATTACAGAGATGAAACATGAGGCTCGTAACCGTAGCTAAATATTTCATTACCACTCTTGTTATATCCTTTTTAACACGCTTTTATTAGCTTCACTTGTAACTATGTATGTATATAAGAAAATCTTAGAATCTTAATTTGACCCACTTCCCGGTCTTCGATTAGGATGAAATTTTGCACACGCTCTGAGTTCTAATGACAATAGCGTGCTAAAAGCGTGTTTTTTAGTTTTTAAACTAATATTAAATTATTATTTATGGTGCTAATTGGTACATATATACTATCGGGTAGACAGAGCCCAGCGCCCGTAGCATGGCTTGCGCGATAGTTACCTATCGCGGGGCGTTACTAATTAAAATGGTCGCCGTTTTTATCTAAGTAGCGAGCATGGGTTGACAGTGCGATACAATTTGTCCCGTGGATAAATTTTAAACTACGTGTTAAATTGGCATTGCCATAATATTGAATAAAAAGTATTTACATATGACAACACCGAATCGGTAAATAGTGCTGTCCATTTTTCTTTAAATTTTTGACGTTCATCTCTCATATTGTCTATGATTTTGCCCATTACTTGTCAAAATATTTTCAAAATATATATTTACGTTTGAAGATTTTACAGAGTTTTTATAAGAAAATGAGTAAATCTGCTTATAAAATAGAAGAATTATAATGTGGAATTCAAGTGAAGAGTATTTCGTGTATCAATCAAATGCCAATACTTCGTAGATAAAAATGTTTCAGTGTAAGAAGTAACAATGTGAATTATTGGATGAGAGCCCGTGAAATTTTCACCAACTGTGAATTAACAGGCCTATTGGGCATTCAAAAAGGGAACTCCGGAAGTCAAGACCATACTACACGACCACCTGACAAAACTTTAAGATCAATGGAAACTGTAAGTAAAATAATGCATAGGTACATTTACTCGTATTTTTTATGATATCGTAACTTGTCAAAGTAAACAGTACCTAGATTCAATTCCTTGACTTGAGATTGAATACTAAAAGACAATTTTTTAATCTCCATTAGGTATAATGTTTACAGTGAATCAGTTTTTTACAAAGTAAAAAATAACCTATAGCATAATTTTTTAAGGCTAATGCCGGTTTGTATATTATGTTATTATATGGATTGTAAATGTTTTCTACCAGACATGGCGAAATTTCAAAAAAAATTTTGAGGAAAGGGAGCTTGGTTCACTGGGCCGGGGAGAAAACTGGCAATACTAGTTCGTCCCAAGTTAGCACAAAAGTTGCTATTGCATGATGTTCAGCTCAGCATCATCAGCATGGAAAAGAATAAGCCTTCCGATCTAATTCCAAGGAAACCTAAACTGGCATTAATAATGTAAGTACATACTAGGGTTTTATGTGAGACAGAAGACTGTTAGGTTAAAATCAGGGGTGTCATCTTCAATTGCCTGTCCGGTGCTTGCGGTTATGTCGAATCAAACCCAACTTATCCGAACAAAAAGCATACTAAATACTTGTATCATGTTCATCCAGTCAAACTAACTACCCTTCCCTCGCTTGAAAAACGGTATCAATGGGTAGCAGCACTGTAACTAATATGTGGATCTCAGCAGTGTAGAATTGGACCACTTAAATAAAGCTTACATAAGCATCAAAGAGCTGCTCTGGCTAATATGGCTCTAGTTGTACAGAGATGGTTGTGCTTCTGCAGTGGCGACTAAGAAAGACTTGATAATGATGATGATGTTGTAACTGATACAAGCCAAACAGTCTGGGCTCACTAACCCATTTGCCATGTATGGTGGGTATTGCAAAACCATCCTAATGACGGAAATCCTTGGAGGAGGCCTACATCTTGCAGTGGACTACTGCAAAAATACTGATAGCGCTTGTATGCTTAAAACTGCACATACTGCACAATAGGTTCCACATGCAGTTGGAGTAGCAGGCTAAAAATAGGTATTTTCCTTAATCTTTATGTATTGTATGACTGAATGATATTTATTATTATATTATTTTATATTTTCAGAGTTGCAAGTCTCCTCCATGGACTGCTGCTATTGGACCAGCAGTACCTGATGCTAGTAGTGTAACTCGAGCAAAACATCTTTATTTATAGAAAATCAGCTGAGCCAAGCCCGCACAAGAAGTTTTAAATGATTTGTGGTTATGTCTAAATGTACCTCAAGATTTGTTTATGTAATATAAAAGATTGAATGCTGTGCATGTCATTAAAAATAAAAATATGTTGAGTTAATGAGTTCTTTTAATACTTATAGTAATAGAGAAATCACATACCTACCAAATAAATAATTGTCCAGCTTACTACGTTATCCTAACTTGAGGCGATTCTGATAGAGACCCGATAGGTGACGGCCAAGGGAGCGTAAGCATTATCAGCGCTTACGCACGTTAAGCAACCCTGAACGCAGTCCCCATGGGGATGGGTGACCGTAAGCGGCATAAAATATCTCGAACTCGATACCTCGGAAGGCCAGTTAAGCCGTTGGTTCCGGCTTGATAGCCGGAACCAAAGCACGAGGCTAACTATCAAGAACTTAGTCTCGAACAAACGCAAGAACTAAAGATTCGTGGATAAAAGCATTTTTTTTTGAGCAAAATTTCATCAAGCAACACAATTTTTCCAGGTTCATCCTCAGCTGTGATACTTCATGTTGTTAGAGTCTGCTTGTATGATAGCATTCATGCTGTAATAAAATTTGGCAAAGTTTTTACAGCCGGCCGCCTGCCTGGTGTCCCCTCCTTACTTTCGTCATTTCGTTCTTCTTCAGCTAGCTTAACGACTACCATCAATGATTGATGGTAGTCGTCAAGATACGTTAGATACCTTTAGGCAGCTTCAATATTTAACACTGTTGGCCACTTACACACGCTAAAATCAAAAGTGAGTTTGTCGGTTTGTTGCCCTTTTACACTTTAACTACTGAAGAAGAACGAAATGACGAAAGTAAGGAGACACCAGGCAGGCGGCTGGCTGTAAAAACTTTGCCAAAATTTTTTACAGCTTGAATGCTATCACAATATTCTGATATCTATGAATGCTATCATACAAGCAGACTAACAACAAGAAGTATCACAGCTGAGGATAAACCTGGAAAAATTGTGTTGATTGATGAAATTATATTAATATTTTGCTCAAAAAAAATGCTTTTATCCAGAATCTTTAGTTCTTGTGTTTGTCCAAGACTAAGTTCTTGATAGTAAGCCTCGTGCTTTAGTAATTTATTCGCTAAAAACGATTATTTTATTCAATTTAATTTTTATCTGGGTCTTGGAAATCGCGGATAAATTTAAACCAAAGAACTGTCAAAAGTAGACAATTTGTCTTCAAAATACGGCAGCCATCTTGTAGCCATGCTCGCACTTTAGATACGAATCGCGGCGTACGATAAAATGACAGGTCGATTTCAATATTTATACCCGTGGAGTAAACCCATGCTCGCAACGATAGGTAACGCGGGAAGTGCGACAAAAAAGTAGCATAAAACCGTTGTCGCGCTAGCCATGCTCCCCGTGCAGGTCTATAAAACTTAAAGGCCACGTTCAGCATGTTGGTGGGCTTGTAGGTGGATAACGGAATCAAAATAGTGATGGGTTGTATCGCTGCATCGCCTAATTGACATGATTCCTCACGCCCATTCCCTCGATCGGCTTTTACGATATGCGCGGGAAGAAAAGAGCTGATACATTCTACGTTTTTTATTTTCTCCCAGACGCCAGCCCCTTTGGTGCCTTTGGATAGCAATGGATATCCTTTTTTTTCATAATTGTATCCTTTTTGGTGATAATAGGGAGTATGCATGAAAAAAATATGTGTTATCTTACCAGTTTATCCAAAAATATTCAATAGTAAAGTACTGAAAGTGAAAACAGAATAAAATTTGAAAAATTTGAAAAATTTGGTTGAAAAACGAACGAGATAAAATGATTTTACGAAAATATGTCTATCTCACTCGCGAAAACACTATTTTATATGGCAAATGTATGCATGATGTAGACTTTGACGTCACTAGTCCATATCGGACTTCTCTTTCTTATTTGGGTGATTATCAGAAATTTGCTCAAAATGCCTAATTTCTTTGGCGCATTTTTTTTTTCATTTTTTCTCCAAGAAAAACAACATACATTGTAGATGCCGCCAAAAGCAACAAATAAATGTATTTGGCACTCAAATTGATTGTGCCATTCCGAAGTTTTAGCGTTTCAAAAAAATCGTGCCCAATGAAATTAGATTTGACCCAAAGAAATTAGGATTTTTTCCAAAGAAATTAGAAAAGTTGCCAACGAACTAATATTGCCCCCAAAGAAATTTGAAATATTGTAAAAGAAATAATCATGTCCAAATTAACTTTTAACATTTGATATTAGATTCTAATGCAATGATGATGAACTTTGAATTCGTTTTCATACTATGTACAGAAGTAAATGGGACTAAAATAATAAAAAGAACATCGTTTTGTTTCAATCTACTTTCATTTATTGTTCATCAAACATGCAAATTCACAATCTCTGCGTCAATTATCAATGAAATATTCCATTCATACTTAGTTGTAACCTTATTAATACAAGCAACAATTAACATTTACCTACTAAGGCAGTCTTGTTTAAAATAAAACAACATCTTCAGTTTTAATAAATTCAAACAATTAACCTTTGAACAGACAGATTCACAGAAAAAATAATAGTTCTTTGGAAACAATTTACAGTTCATATCTGTTAGAAAGTCCCTAATAAGTAGACATCATTATGTTCACTATCATAACTATACATACATAATTATATGCAATTTTTATCATCATCATCATCTCAGCCACAAGAAGTCCACTGCTGGACATAGGCCTCCCCTAAGGATTTCCAATATGACAGGTTGGAAGCGGCCTGCATCCAGCGCTTTCCTGCGACCTTTATCAGGTCGTCTGACCACCTGGTCGATGGGTGTCCAACGCTGCGCTTGCCGGTAAGTGGTCGCCATTCAAGAACCTTTTTGCCTCATCGGCCATCGGTTCTTCACTCTATGTGCCCCGCCCACTGCCACTTCAAAGAGCTAATCCGCTGGGATATATCGGTGACCTTAGTTCTTCTACGGATCTCCTCGTTTCTGATTCGATCTCGCAGAGAAACACCGAGCATAGCCCTCTCCATAGCTCTTTGAGCGACCTTGAGCTTTCTTATGAAGCCCATTCGGACCCGTAAGTCATCACTAGTAACACACATTGGTCAAAGACTTTCGACTTAAGGCACTGAGGTGTTTTGGACGAGAAGACACTGCGGAGCTTTTCGAACGCTGCCCAGCCGAGTCGGATTCGACGAAAGACCTCGTCATTGAAACTGGAGCTTCCAATCTGGATCAATTGACCCAAGTAGATGTACTGCTCTACAAGTTCAAGGGTGAAGTTTCCAACAATAACTGGTGAAGGCGCAACATGGACATTTGACATAATTTTCGTCTTGTCCATGTTCATTTTAAGGCCCACTTGTTGGGAAACTTCATTGAGGTTATGGAGCATGGTACTTAGATCCTCCAGCGACTCCGCCATGACAACAATGTCATCAGCAAATCGAAGGTGAGTGATATACTCGCCGTTGATGTTGATGCCAAGTCCATCCCATTCCAGGAGCTTGAAGGCGTCCTCCATTGCAGCAGTGAACAGTTTCGGAGATATGACGTCTCCCTGTCTAACATCTCTCTGCAATGGAAGCCCTCTAGTCCTCGGACTCTGCTCCTGTACTCGGACTGACATTGTGGCGTTGCTGTATAAGCACCTCAACACTTCGATATACTGATGGTCAATACGGCATCGCTGGAGAGACCTAAGCACAGCCCATGTTTCGATCGAATCGAAGGCTTTCTCAACAGACGTCCACAAACGCCAAGCATAGTGGCTGTATAATCTGCCGCAGCGTATGGATGTGGTTTATGGCACTATAGCCTTTTCGGAAACCGGTTTGTTCAGGAGGCTGGAAGGCGATCGAAGGCGCGAATCGAGCCTGTTTGTGAGACGATTCGTGATTACCCTCGAAAACAGCTTATAGACGTGGCTTAGGAGCGTGTTGGGTCTATAGTTTTTTAGAAGGGTGTTATCACCCTTTTTGAAGAACAGCACCAGCACGCCTCTATGTCACGATTCTGGCGTCACGCCCTCGAGCAGAACGGAATTAAAGAGCCTCTGAAGGACTTTCAGTACCGGCTTTCCGCCCGCTTTCAGAAGCTCTGCTGTGATTCCGTCCTCACCCGGCGCCTTGCTGTTTTTGAGCTATTTGAGGGCAATCCTAATCTCGTACAGGCTAATGTCCGGGATGTCTTCGGTATAGTGTCGTGTTAGTTTGGCCCTAGGATCTTTGGCCAAACTTACACTAGGTTTGGCTACTGAGGTATGCAGCTGTCCATAAAACCTCTCGATCTCTCCCGTCACCTCGGCTTTCGTCAAAACCACGCCGCCGTCTTCCTTCTTCAGCTTAGTCAATTGGCTCTGCCCAATAGACTCTATCCTTGCAAACACTTCTCAGCCTGCCTTTTTTTTTCTGAAGCCTTTCTTCTTTTGTTTGTTTTCGCTTAACAACCATACTTTTTTCTTCTTCAGTACCGTCTTCTTCTGTTTGTTTTCGCTTTTCGCCTATATTGTTTTCTCCAAACTGTGGATAGGCGCTTTTCGGTGAGTCGTTTTCTTGATCGAAGACTTTTTTTGTCTTGGCATTTTAATCTGAAACAAGGAATATCGAAATAATAACTTCCCCGCCGAACCCTTTTTGTAATTTCTTTGGACAAAATCTAATTTCTTTGGCGCGGCAGACCAAAGAAATACAAAGAAATTAGAGACAAAGAAATTAGAAATCAAAGGTTAATCATAATTTTAAAAAAAAGTTCTAGCTGTAGCATAACCTGTTATTGCCACGTGCATACTATTCGAGTATTATGATTATCATAAAAAATATCCAAGTGATCCATCGAGATAACAGTATGAAAATTAACATTGAAGAAATTAGACACTTACGTGACGAAAGTTTCCAGCCGAGGTGAAAAATAATTTTAAGCTGACGATCCGAAACGTGACGCACGTCTGCCTCCAGTGTTTGATAGCGGGTGACTGGCTTGTTCAGGGGGCGGCCAGTCGAATAAGCAGCTCCTCGTAAGAACTGAGGTAGATCAACGATTTTGTCGCGCCAACGTGATTAGGTTTTTCCGGCGGACAAAACTCTTTTGAATATTATGTGGAAAGTATAAGCCAATAATAGACCAAAATACATACACAATATCTTTGAATATATGAGAAATGAAATCTATTTAAATTATATTAACAATTTGATATTTTAGTAAATTAATAGCTATCAGAAATTAATAAGTAAGCTGTGGACGCGCCAAAGAGCTTAGAATTTTCAACTTTAGAAAATCAGTGTGGAAAATCTATGCTATTTTGTGCTGAAAATTATAATGCACTTATAGCCTACCTACTACCTCAATCTAAAAAAAAATATATCTGTCATGTAAAAATAGGATTTCATGGTATTTAAGGCTAGGACACGTCTAAAACTCTGTTCCTGATAATCACCCATTTAAACTTTAAAGTATCACATCTTCGTCGCTAATTAAGATATTTTAAAAGTTCTTTCATATTTTTTTACTGTGGTTATTAGGGATAATACTAAGTAAATAAAAAAATTACGTGCATCTCTCTCGTACTCTTCTTCTTCTTCTTCTTCTGTTTTATATTATGGCTTCCACCGAAATTTCAGTGATTCTGTCAATGTCCAGTATAATGAGATACTAAGTATCGGTGTTGTACGGTAAAGTTGTAACAAGAAGCATCAAAGATGGCGTATGTTCTTTGATGCCTCGTGGTCGTGAGGTTATGGTGACAAGTCTATACGAGTCCATATAACAGTCCACTTTAACTATTTCACAAATTGTTCACGAGTACGAGCATTTATAACACCAAACTACACCAATTTCATATTATAAAGTCCACAAAAATCAATTTGCAAAATGTCTAAGGCAAACTTCCAATGTACCCCTTGACTTCCCACCAGTGGCGGCTCGTGACTTCAAGAAGTGGTGGTTCACCTGCTTACCTACTGTCTCTCAAAAGCAAAACGACCTATTGAAATGCCGTACGTTCGTCAATTATTTGTAGTCGACTGCCCCTATGCACCTACTTAATAATATTTGTACATACATAATCAGTTACTTTAGGTACAATTCTTGTTAATATTAATGCATGTTGTAAAACCACTTCTGTATAAAAAGTATCAGGTACTTATGTACATGCAGTGAAATATCTCATCATCTTGACTTACCATTGGTTTAGTGAGAGGAGCTGCGCGCTAATGAATATTCTAATAGGTACTTAACTAATTCAGGTTGAAAAGCACGAGAAGATGGTTTCAAAAACAGATTAGGCGGCATACCGCCTAAATAAGCCATAGCCTATTTTCTTTTTTAGTTCTTGTTCAAATAATCCCATTAACAACACACTTTGAAGCCACTTTCAACCACTACACTTTGAAGCACACACAAAGTAGAAAACCATAACTATGAATAATTATTGGATAATTTCGCGCGCGTTATCTATCACACCGTGTCACAGGTGCGAAATAAAACAAACAAACTGATTTGAGTAAGGTCAAGGACACGCCTTCGCAACAAAAATCTTCAACGAGCGAGCGAGACACCCCGGCCGATGCCGCCCGAGCGAGCCCGTTCGGGAGTATTCGGGACTCGTGCGCCGACCCGATTTTTCAATTTTTCTCATACATTGAGTACGGATCATCTTCCGTTTCACCTGCCGGAGCATTTCTGTCTCATTCCATATAGTTTCTATGGAGACGCTTCGTGCGCACTTTGAAAGCGCTCGCCCAATTTTTGGTTTAGCTAAGATGAGTCTTAAATCTTAGGTCATAAAGATCAAGCTTGTTTGAAAATATTTTCTTCTTCAGTGTGTAATTAAAGTTACATACTTTTGGATAAATAATAATTATTGTGTCGAAAAAAAATTGGGAAATACATAAAAATCTGGTAGTGCAGTGCATGAGTGCACTGAAGGAGCGGCCGCCACTGCTTCCCACCACAAACTCCTCTCGTACTCTATTGTTTTTTGTTTTTGTTTCAGTGTCAGACTTCCAATGCCTGCAGCCGACGGCGAAGTCCGCGGTGCCAGCCAACCTTCAAGTCCAGCCGAAGGCGGAAGTTAGTCCAGGTAAATACATACCCCCGTTGTAGGTGGCCTCTGCTGTCACTTTGTGACTGAGAGGGACTCGTGAGCGCGCCTTGGAGGGGTCGCTAAGCGCGACCGCCGCGCCGGTGCTGTGGAGCGAGAGTAGCACACGCCCCCGGCACATAGCGGCTCAGTTGTGACACCGTGGAGTTTAGTGGCCACACCACATAACCGTGCATGGCTTCCCGTGGCCCGCGCGGTACCCGAAGGGATTCTCCACGTTAAAAAAAAAAAAAAAAGTAAATACATACCCACTCTGCTGTACCCGCAGTAGAGTGGTATGCGAAGGCATTTTCACCTCTTTAAAAAAAAAAAAGGTAAATGGTATTTTAACAAGCTTATAGTCAATTTCAACCCCTCCATTTATTTTCATGATAAGTCAGTTTGTTTAGGTACTTAAGGGGGAACAGTAGGCACAGTAGCGACGCCAATCATTTTATTCCTAATACTTTTCAAATAGAAAGAAATTCAAAATGTAAATCATATAAGCACTAGTAAATAACCTGAAGTATTTTTGGAATCATGTTTTAGTATTATGAGAATCAGTCATTAAGAGAAAACGTGATTACCGCTAAAAACGGCCGTGTTTGGCGGTAATCTGATTCTCATAATTCTCACTGATTCTGATAATATTAAACACGATTCCAAAAATACTTCAGGTTATTTACTAGTGCTTATATGATTTACATTCTTGAATTTCTTTCTATTTGTAAAGTATTAGGAATAAAATGATTGGCGTGGCTACTGTGCCTAGTGTGCGGTCTTAAAATATATGTATCTAGATTGTTTACAGTTTTAAAGCACCTAAACGAATAGACTATAACTTAGCCCAAAGGCCACTATTAAGACCTTTCTATGGACATACCGCACGCATACGTTTGTTTAAAAAAAAAATGTGATTTATTTTTACAAATGCATATACATATAGGTAAACATCCAATACCCAGGTCAAGCTGGCTGTCTTCAATATGAATGTCTAGTGAAAATTGAAGTCCCTCAAGTCTTATTATCTGTGTGTCTACATGCTAATCTCGAAATCGTTTTTCTGAATACATGCATACATACAATAGTATTACGTGTATTTCTCTTACCCCCCCGTAAGGGATATACACGTAATACTAAGACAGCCTAAGGTCATACTGTCTAAAGGCCTCGTTTAGCAAAGGGCGTAAAGGTGAAAAACGAAATCAAAATTGTTGCTAGCCACATCTCCTATTTGGCCCATTCCCTCGATCGGCTTTTATGGTCAGCGCGGGAAGACAAGCAGTTGTCACATTCTGCGTTTTTTCCTTTCTCTCAGAGTCCAGCATGGCTTCTCTGAATAAGTAATTTAAAGAGACAACGTATAGAGATTTGTAATTTCGTCACTTTCGCCATCGACTCCGTGGCGCAACGGTAGCGCGTCTGACTCCAGATCAGAAGGTTGCGTGTTCAAATCACGTCGGGGTCAAGTAAATTTTATTTTATTTTTGAAATATTTTTTTTTATCTTTAATGTTAGTTTTGATTTTCGTTTACTTTTTTAAAAAGTTAGCGTTGGGGTCCAAACTTTTAAAAAAAATTATATTTATGCTATATTATTTTTATCTTTTATTTACTGTTTGTTTTTTCTTATGTTCTTGTGAATTTATTTATTCTTAATCCCAACTAATATTATAAATGCGAAAGTGAGTTTGTTTGTTTCTTTGTTTGTTTGTTACGCTTTCACGCCGTATCTACTGAACCGATCATCATGAAATTTTGCATACATATAGGTGAGGGTACCGAGAAGGACATAGGCTATGTATTAAGCGGGCGAAGCCGCGGGTCATCATCATTTCGTGTAGGTGACACGGTCAGTCGACCATGCACACCCTGGTGTCAGAGTTCTTCGGAACCGCCTCTCGGCCTCTGACGTGGTTCCTTTAACGACTACCAGATGGCAGCCGGGACCACCGGCTTAACGTGACTTCCGAAGCATAGAATCATCTTTCTTATCAGACAATCAGGTGATTCATGCCTGCAATGTCCTAACCAAACTGGAAACAACTTAACAAAGTATGCTTCCCGTGGGAATCGAACCCACGACCCCCGGGTCAACAAAGCGAACGCCTTGACCACTGGACCACGGAGGTAGCTAGTAATATTATAAATGTAAAAGTGAGTTGGTTTGTTTGTTACGCTTTCACGCCGTATCTACCGAACCGATCATCATTAAATTTTGCATTTACATAGGTTAGGGTACTGAGAAGGACATAGGCTATGTTTCACGCGGATGAAGCCGCGGGTAACAGTTAGATTTTTATAAAAAACTGCGCCAGACTCAATTTTTTTTTTAATTTTTTTTTCGCTTTATAAGGATTATTTAACTTGTATTTTATAAACCTATATTTTGGTCAAGTTTGCTATAGACGCTAAACAACCTCATTAAAAAAGCTTGCAACAATACTGTCAACTTAGAACAATAACTTAAGTGGTTCAGATCAGCGAAACTAGTACCACCCGTAATTTTATTCTTGTACTCCTAAATCAAATTGGAAAAATCCACTTCAGTACTTCGGTAGTAAGTTACTTGTTACTGGCTATGCATAGAGAAGAGTTTGGAACGCTGACGGCCGACCACCAGTAATGGAGTGGCACCCAAAGAAGGAGAAGAAGTTACTTGTAGTATTATTGGTATTTTTTTTTGTTTTCCCAAAATAACAGGTAATTCTAGTTTGGGAAATTCTAAGTCATAATGTAAGACCTTACTGTGACGGTCACCGGACCTCATCATCAGGTATGGTCTCTGGTATCATAATATTGTATTGTCATCCAACTTAAATGTGCATACAAAATTTCAGCTCAATCGGTTAAGGGTAAGTGCTTAAAAATCGATTTGCAAGACTTTACCGTCACAGACAAACAGACAGACAGACAGACATAAATACATACATACAAACAGAGCAACTTGAATATAAGCCTGTAAAAAACTTTACCGTCACAGACAAACAGACAGACAGACAGACATAAATACATACATACAAACAGAGCAACTTGAATATAAGCCTGTAAAAATAGGCCCTTTCAGGCACTTTTTCCCGTTCTTGTAAAAATTGACATGTTTAGTAAAAATCTTATTATTCTCTTTATTTATTTCTTTAGTCTTAGATTTAGGATTTCATAAAATTGACATAAAAAGTAAAATATAAAAATATAATACATAACATAAAAACTTTATAAAAACCTAAACCTAGAGTGCCGCCAGCAGCGGAGCAAGGCTCAAGCTACCAGCGGTCAGGGCACCAGAGAAAGAAACCTTTTGACAATACGTGCCGTATCCAAGAGTACTGCCTTCTGTATCTGTCCCTTGATCCAGCCATCTAGCGAAAGCCTCTTTAGATGTTGGTTAAGACTCTTCGCTATAAGACCGTTCGCAGATACGACTATCGGGACAATGATCGTTGAATCCACATCCCACATGGCGGTTACCTCGTGGGCCAAGTCAAGGTACTTGCTGAGCTTGTCCTTCTCGGCCTTCACGAGGTTTTCATCATGCGGAATGGTGATATCAATGAGCACTGCCTGGCGTGTTGATCGATCTGTCAGAACGATGTCAGGCTTATTGGCAACAATAGTCCTGTCCGTAATGACAGATCGATCCCAATACAGCGTGGCACGACCATTTTCGAGAACGGGCGTTGGTGTGTACTTATAGTACGGCACCTCAGATTCCACAAGACCATATCGAAGAGCAAGTTGCTGGTGGATGATCCTGGCTACAAGGTTATGTCTGTGCAAGTACTCTCCGTTAGCCAGATGAGAACAACCGGAAATAATATGCCTGAGTGACTCACCGGGACGGCGGCATGCCCGACAGATGTCGACCGTACCGTCCTTCAGGATATATTTCCGATAGTTGTTCGTCATCATGACTTCGTCTGCAATTGCACAAACAAAACCCTCGGTTTCTCCAAAAAGATCACCAAAACGTAGCCAGTTCACCGACGCGAGCAGATCTACATCAGGCCCTGTTAAGGCCCGGTAGAACCGCCCATGTAGCTCCTTGCCCTTCCATATGCTCCTGCGGTCTTCGATGCTTAACACCGTTGGTCTACGCCAATTCTCGTTTGCCAAGGAGAGCGGCGTGAAGCTCCTATCTACTACTACAACGTCGCGATGCATCCCACAATCATTGTTTAGGAAGTAATCCCTAAGACTGCACACCTCACGGTTATGGAGAGTTTTGGCGTTTAAAAAACCACGACCTCCACACTTACGTGGGATGTACAGTCTCATAACAGATGACCGTGGATGAAGCATGCGATGCGTTGTAAGTTGTTGACGGACTCTTCTATCCAAGGCTTCTAACTCAGTTTGGGTCCATCTTAGTATGCCAAAGGAGTATGTGAGTAGGGGCATTACCCAAGCATTGAAAGCGCGCGCCTTATTACCCCCTGACAAAAAACTTTTAAGTACCTTTGTCAGACGATAGAAGAAACGCTCTTATTCTTATTATTAATTACTTTTTTTTTTCTTATCAATTAGTGCCTAACGCTGGTGCCAGTGTCTTGATTCCGCCTTATAGGCCTTACCTTATTAAATATTGTTTAATAGCCACCTACAGACTACTAGCGATTCGGAACCGACCACTGCAGAGAAGAAACTCAATGTAGTCCAAATGTCGAATTTACCTACATTACATACATACTAACACCTACTTAATACAAGTACTCACACACACACTCATATAAACAGTGACGTTTTTATATTGAGAGTAGCCGCATGCAGCCAAGACTTAATAATCTTAGGTTTATTACGTTCTTATCTTGTTCCTTTATATATTGTACTCATTTATACTCACTGTTCCCTAAAATACAGGTTCAATCCTAGCTTAGGGACCAGGGAATCACTACCAGTCCATTGCAAATGTAAAGGTCAAATCAAATGTAACCATTTGTATCTTACCCGTTTGTAATGTATTATTTTGGAAATAAACGATATTATTATATATTATTATTATTTTGATTACATAAAAAGTATTGCTCCCACACCTATCTGTTAGCATGCTACCTCTGAGATACAGACTAACGTCTAGTTCGGAGTTGGCTTGTTGCTGGTTGGTGAAAGAGATTACCTATTGTAACCATTTCTTTTAACTTGGCTAAATAAAGTTTTTATTATATTATTATTATTATTTGGCTATTAATATTTTCCTAATTCTTATAATGACTACAAAAAGCAATTTGACCCGCCCGTATGTACATAATTGTAAGGTTGTCAAAATTGCATAGTTATATATGTTAATAAAACCCAGTCCTGGGAAATTTAGACTATACCATATCAATATTCGTTACGAACCGCTTTGCACATATACAAGAGAATCTTTGACTATTTACTCTCTAGACACCGTCATGCCTATATTTCAATGATTAAAAACCGGCCAAGTGCGAGTCAAACTCGCGCAATGAGGGTTCCGTACAATATGCTTCGTGAACACACACACACAATGTGCAAAAATGTTTTATTCAATTGACTAGCGCTATCTAGTGGTGTTTTAGTGAACTATTTGCCTAGGTAAACTTATTATAGTGAGTTTACCACTTTATTTTCAACTGATAGAATTCTTATTATTTTTACTGTAATCTTCAAGCAATGAAATTGCAATTTTTCAATTTTTTCGGAATTTTAGGCCCAATAGTTTCGGAGATAAGTAGGGGGGGGGGGGGGGGGGTGGATATCAGTAGATTCGGAGAAAATCGACTGTGACAGACGGACAGACAGACGCACGAGTGATCCTATAAGGGTTCCGTTTTTAATTTTTTGTACGGAACCCTAAAAAGTGGTCAATTTTTTAATGCTTGCGTCCGTGTCAGCTTTGTGTTATCTATCACACGCGTCCTGTCAATTTATGCCCTCAAAATAAAATTTTTTTTTTGGTAGCTCCCATACAAGTAAAGTGGGGGAGTCATTTTTTTTCTCTACTTACCCATCTTGTGGGGTATCGTTAAAAAGGTCTTTGAAAAATATTGTGAGGTTGAGAACACCATTTTTCGATTTAGGGATCCGTTTCCGAAATATTTGGTTTTAAAGTGCAAATTTTTGTTAGAGGTACGTGTCCCCCCCCTCTATCTCCTAAACGGTTATATATAGATACGTGAAAAAAATTACAGCAGTAGTATATATACTGAAGTTGAAAGGAAAACTATCAGAGCTAAGTACTAAGTACAAACTAAAAAGTTATAGGCAAACAACTTATAAAATGTACTGGAAAATGTAAAATTTCATACAATCTTTATTGTTAGATGTTTTTGGTCGTTAAACTGTGAGGTGCGAGTGTAAACAGTGTGTACTCAAAGTTGTCATTCGCAACTACGGAACCCTATACTGCGCGTGGCCCGACACGCACTTGGCCTGTTTTTATTTACGTTTTTAGGTTAATAGAGTCTATCTAGGCTTTATATAATCTAAGAATAGAATTAAACAACGTCAATATTTTGTTTCCAGTATCAACCCCCCCAGCCTCCGGGTCGTCGCCCTCCACGGCCCTTTTCGGCTCGACCGGAGCGCCCTCTGTCCACAAGAGCCCTATAAACTTACTATACGAGAACTACCCTGGCTTGAGTTTCATCTGCACATTCGGGGATGGCTCTCCGCTGGACGCTCCACAAGGTAACTAGCAGACACTGGTCACCGGGGGTTTATTTATTATTAAAACGGGTAATTCAACCCCTAACAGGGTGAAATAGGGGTATTTCAACCTCTTAGGATCTTACATCATGAAAGGAACACCAAACTTAAAGTTTCTAGGTCCATTAATTTTGATTGTGCATTGACATAAAGGTGACTAAGTCAGTGAGGTTTGCCTGATCTATATAAAGATAGATAAAAACTAGCCTGGGCCGAGTTTTAGTATACTTATAGTTTTAGCACTTACTTACAATGTAACTCTTTAGCAGGCACTGTGTTCGGGTCGACTGGAGAGCCCTCTGTCCACAAGAGCCCTATAAACTTACTTAACGCGTACTACCCTGTTGTATTGTTGTGTGTTTTAAAAGTAACGGTGTATATAGAATAATGTTAGGGCATGTGGTCTCAACGCCTTAATCGTACGATTTGTTCTCAGAGACTCGCATAGATGGCGCCACTCGAAACTACACAACATTGTATCTACCGTATTATGAGAAGATGAAAACATGATTCACAAAATATATCTTATTAAAAATCAAAACAATACTTTAGGCATAATATATTAAAATGACACCGCATATTTAGTAAGTTAAAGGCTAACGCAGATTACCGCCATCTAGTATCGAGTAGCAAGCAACTCTCCTGCGCCATACATTCGACTGCTTTTCGCAACCTTAATTTGGTCCAATATTTTTGTATGAGGTGGGCAGTCTATTACGTTAGTATTATATTGTCTTTGGTTAGGGGTATCATCATACTTAGAGTTACATATTTATTGTTTCAGCGCCCCTGCAGCTAAGTCACAGTATGCGTTTCAAGGTGGTTTGTCAAATCAAGGAGCAGAAGTTCGAAGGTTACGGTAAGTCTTGAACAAGGCATAATTTGAAATTCATAATTATTTATATAAACAGGACTTGGCACGAACCTTATATTTCAGCTGACGTTTCAATGGGGTTACACCCATCCTGATCGCAGCGAGACCATGTGGTCTCAACGCCTTAATCGTACGATTTGTTCTCAGAGACAACATTGTATCTACCGTATTATGAGAATATAAAAACATGATTCACAAAATATATCTTATTAAAAATCAAAACAATTTTTTAGGCATAATATTTTAATATGGCACCGTATATTTAGTAAGTTAAAGGCTAACGCAGATTAGCGCCATCTAGTATCGAGTAGCAAGCAACTCTCGTGCGCCATACATTCGCCTGCTTTTTGGAACCTTAATTTGGTCCAATATTTTTGTATGAGATGGGCAGTCTATTACGTTAGTATTATATTGTCTTTGGCGAGACTATGACGACGATGGGTGTAACCCCATTGAAACGTCAGTGGAAACAAAGAATATAAAGTTCGTGCCAAGTCCTGTTTATATAAATATATGTATGTTTAAACCGCGATCAATCATCATCATTTCGTGTAGGTGACACTGTCAGTGGACCATGCACACCCTGGTGTCAGAGTTCTGCGGAACCGCCTCTCGGCCTCAGACGTGGTTCCTTTAACGACTACCAGATGGCAGCCGGGACCACCGGCTTAACGTGCCTTCCGAAGCACGGAATCGTCTTTCTTATCAGACAATCAGGTGATTCATGCCTGCAATGTCCTAACCAAACTGGAAACAACTTAACAAAGTATGCTTCCCGTGGGAATCGAACCCACGACCCCCGGGTCAACAAGGCGAATGCCTTAACCACTGGACCACGGAGGCAGCACCGCGATCAATAATTTCATATAACTATTAGATGTGTCATATACAGCGTGTATTGACCCTTGATATTTTCTTAAGACGCTACACGGCGTCCAGTTCTGCCCTCATCTATACATATAATAAAACAGTAAAAATATTTTGTCTGTACATTCAGTAATTTTGACTGAAATGTATAGAGGGACACTTAAAAAGAATAATAGAAAGAAAAATCTAAATTTTTTTAGATTTTTTTGTCTGTCTGTCTGTCTGTATGTATGTATGATCACGTTTATCTCCGGAAATATTGGACGGATTCGAATGAAACTGTTTTTGCTATATAGCTTTTAAGCCGGGGCAACATATAAGGTAGAAATGATTTTGAAAAATGGAACACCTGATGCAGCATCATAATGATCCAGCTGAACTATAAGAAATATAAAAGTGAAGCCTTAGCAAAATTTGTTAAGCCTGATGAGCATTTTTGTTGACGTATAAAAAATCTGAGATTTGGAACACCTCATGCAGAACCATAATGGTCCAAGTAAACTATAAGAAATATATAAATGACGACTTAGCAAAAGTTATTTAACCTGATGAGCATTTTTTGTTGAGGTATTTAATTTAAAGATTTGGAACACCTAACGCAGAACCATAATGGTCCATGTAAACTATAGGAAATAAAAAAATGACGCTGTAGCAATAGTTGTTCAGCCTGATTAGTATTTTTTGTTGAGGTGAAAAAATTGAAGATTTAAAACATCTGATACACTAAGTACCATGTAAAATTGTATATCGACAATGTTACAGAGTAACATTCTCCTCTGGGATAGAATGCTTAGAGAACGATTAGCTCATATTACTGGTGACCGCCAAACGGTCCCCCTCTTGGCAATGTAGTTTTCAGCCCATACGGCAAAACACTAGCGTTTGCTGTCTCTTCAAGCCTTGAACACACAGGCAACACCTAATACCGAGGTCCGTCCCTCCTGAAGGCCCTATGGGAGCTACCATAAAAAAAAAATTTTTTAGGGTAGCTCCCATACAAATAAATTGGGGGAGTATTGTTTTTCTTTACTTACCCATCATGTGGGGTATCGTTAGATAGGTCTTTAAAAAATATTGTGAGGTTGACAACACCATTTTTCGATTTAGGGATCCGTTTCCGAAATATTTAGTTTTAAAGTGCAAATTTTTGTTAGAGGTAAGTGTCCCCCCCCCTCTATCTGCTATACGGTTATATATGGATAAGTACGTGAAAAAAATTACAGCAGTAGTATATATTCTGAAGTTGAAAGGAAAACTATCAGAGCTAAGTATTTAGTACGAACTAAAAAGTTATAGACAACCAAGTCATAAAATGTACTCGAAAATGTAAAATATCATACAATTTACATTGTTAGATGTTTTTGGTCGTTAAACTGTGACGTGCGAGTGTGAACAGTGTGAACCCAAAGTTGTCATTCGCAACTACGGAACCCTACATTGCGCGTGGCCCGACACGCACTTGGTCGCTTTTTTTTTATATTTTTCCTGGATCTGTAACCTAATAAGTGTTGTCTGGCGAACATAGATTAAATATTTTTTTTTATTTTCTTACATTTTACCACACATTCGATACTAATTGCCCGGGCGGCTGGCCACTTGTATATAAATGTCAAATTATTTTGAGTTTTACCATTATAGGAAAAGTTGTTAATTGACGGGCTGAGTCACCTCATTAAGGGTATGTCGAGGGTTTTACGCGTTATATATTTGTAATAAAATATGTCCGTTTATATTTTATTACAAATATATACCTATATAGCGTTTAAATCACACAGATTGAGCTAGCGCCAAAGTAAGTTCGGGACTTTAGTTGTGGGATACTAACTCAACGATACTATACCCCCTTATTTTAAATTCAATACACAAACTTGCGACGAGCTCCGTGGCGCAGCGGTCATCACGCCGGTCTGCGACACGGATGGTCCCGGGTTCGATCCCCGGTCAGGTCAAGATGGAAAACGATCTTTTTCAGATTGACCTGGGTCTTGGATGTTTATCTATATATGTATTTGTTATAAAATATAGTATCGCTGAGTTAGTATCCCTTATCACAAGTCTTTCTTAAGAACTTACTTCGGGGCTAGCTCAATCTGTGTGATTCGTCCGTATATATTTATATTTATTTATTTAAACTTTTAAGAGGTTACTCAGCCCATCAACATGAACAACTTTTGTTACTGGACCAATGCTGAAAATTCAATATTATTTTTACCTTTTCCATACATTTGGTCCGATCAGCTGAAACACTTTTGTATGGATATGTCAATTTTTTTTGAGTTCCCCATATTGGACATATTTATTTATTTCATTCCAAAGACCAATATATCTATTTTTTTTTAATAAAATTATTTCAATACGGTTTTTATCGCGCTTATTACATTATTTATACACCTAACGTTTCGAGCACTTTACAGTGTTCGTGGTCGCAGGTAGACTCTTATTTTTTTTGTTTATTTTCTACAGGTTCAAGTAAAAAGCTGGCGAAGTTAGCGGCGGCGCGTTCAGCGCTTGCAGTTCTCGAAGAAGGTCGAGTGGACTCTCCACCAGATACTGTCCCTTCAGGGTTCCTCCCGCAGACTTTAGCCGACCACATCGCTAAGTGAGTACACAGGAACTAATCATCGTCGTCATCAGGTCTTTGTCAGTCTCCACTGCAGGAGCACGACCCTCTCTGTACTACCAGAGCCATATATTAGCCAGAGCAGTCAGAGGATTTGGCCTACACTCTCCACGCTGGTCTCTTTGAAGCTTTGGTTAGCTTGGGTTTCCCTAAGTCGCCTTTTACGACATCTTCGGGAAGACTTGGAGTGGTCCTATTCTACTCTGTGGGAAGCCACGTCTCTAAGTGAGTACCAAGGACCTTATCATCATCATCATCAGGTCTTTGTTAGTCTCCACTGCAGGAGCACGACACTCTCTGTACTACCATAGCGATATATGAGCCAGAGCAGTCGGAGGATTTGGCCTATATAAATAAATAAATATAAATATATACGGACAAATCACATAGATTGAGCTAGCCCCAAAGTAAGTTCTTATGAAAGACTTGTGTTATGGGATACTAACTCAACGATACTATATTTTATAATAAATACATGTATATAAAAACATCCAAGACCCAGGTCAATCTGAAAAAGATCATTTTTCCATTTTGACCTGACCGGGGATCGAACCCGGGACCATCCGTGTCGCAGGCAGGCGTGATGAGCGCTGCGCCACGGAGCTCGATTATTAAATTTAATTTTCGCGGATTATAGATATTAGGTTTTTTGTTAGCTTGTGTTTGTTGAAAATTAAAAAGGCTATGGTAATGACGCGCGATCTAGGGCGACGTTGCCGCTTCGCGTGCCACCGCATGATAAAGTTAATTAATGATGAACGTGGGGACAATGGAACAGACACAAAAATATTGTATCGTTTAGTTAATATCTTGTATTTGAACGTTTTTTTTTAAATTATTTTTTTTTTTGCATTTTCAGATTGGTGAATGAGAAATTCAATGATCTCATGAAAGGCGACTTGGTACACTCAAAGAGGAAAGTGCTGGCTGGTATCGTGATGACCATAAACAATAAAACAGAGGGCGCCAAGGTACGTACATACATATCCCAACTAATATTATAAATGCGAAAGTGAGTTTGTTTGTTTGTTACGCTTTCACGCCGAATCTACTGAACCGATCATCGTGAAATTTTGCATACACATAGGTTAGGGTACTGAGAAGGACATAGGCTATATACCACGCGGGCGAAGCCGCAGGTAACAGCTAGTATTTTATAATTCTACAGGTATAGATGTCTCATCCGACGATACGCGCTCTGGCAAGCTTAGTTATTACATGAAATAGAACGGTCGGGGTCAGATAAACATAACCCCTTATCAACAAATTTCTAAATTGTGGGGGGTCAGATTTATCTGCCTTCGAGCCAGCTGGAAATTATTGTAAAACGATGACCATAATATTCAGCTTACTGAGTACGAGTATCATACGACGTTTTCAATACATACGCGAGTACTATAAAATTTATTGAGTAATTGTGATCATATGTCAGATTTCTTCAATGTTTATTATCTCTGAAAATGTAAATGGTATTACAAAAAATAATTTTCATGATGATTCAGTTCAATAGATATTAGTTGGGATATATATTTATTTATTTTATATATATATTTATTTTATATATATATATATATATATATAAAGTTATTTCTTGATAAGGGTAAGCGTGACGCCCGCTTTTTGCAAAAACGCTAAGTAAAGCTTCACGTTTACACTTTAAGAGTCGCCTGGAAGCGCATGTCTCCATACAAACGGAAAAAGGAGGAGCCCGATGGTCCAGTGGGTGTGAGCTCTATGAGCGCTTACGTATGTTAAGCAACCCCGGGTGCAGTCCCTACTTGGATGGGTGACCGCAAGTGGCATAAAAATTTCTTGAGCTCCTCCGTGCTTCGGAAGGCACGTTAAGCCCTTGGTCCCGGCTGTCATCATTGATGTCAGTCGTTAAGCTATGTCAGATGCCTTAAGGCAGCTTGAAAAATCTGACACCAGTGTTGGCCACTTACACATACGAAAAACAAACAAACAAACGGAAAAAGGGAATAGTCAATAGTCAAAAATTTTATTCATCTTAAGATATTTTAAATATCATTTGGTGAACGTCACTTTACATTTACAATTGGTTTACAATGTTATGTTATTGTTGACGTCAATAAGTTACTTACGGCTAAGTTTACACCGCTTCCAAGGCGGAGTGCAGAAGAAGCGGCAACAAACTGCACAACGCATTTTCTCCAAATGACGTCAACTTACAATCTACGACATACAAGTACCTACTTAGAACTAATATGTGGACGTGAGCTTACATTGTCATGTGATAAATTGAAATTCAATTAAATAAGTCAGAATTGTGGCAATATTTGATAATTTTGGAGTAAAATTAATAATTTAATCAATTAATCTCATTATAATCTACGTACGTTCCTATACAGCTTGGTTAAAATACCAATGGTTTGAGAATTACAAGCCTTTTAAAATTTGTATGGAAATCTTGAGAGGCGTATAATTCTCAAACATTTGATAATTTAACCAAACTGTATAGGAACGTACGTAGATTATAATGAGATTAATTGATTGGATGCTTAATTTTGCCCCAAAATTTTAATATTGCCATAATTCCCTTTTTCCGTTTGTATGCTCCGTGGCGCAGCGGTCATAACGCCTGCCTGCGACACGGATGGTCCCGGGTTCGATCCCCGGTCAGGTCAAGCAAGATGGAAAATGATCTTTTTCAGATTGACCTGGGTCTTGGATGTTTATCTATATATGTATTTGTTATAAAATATAGTATCGTTAAGTTAGTATCCCATAACACAAGTCTTTCATTAGAACTTACTTTGGGGCTAGCTCAATCTGTGTGATTTGTCCGTATATATTTATTTTTATATTTTATTTATTTATTTATGGAGACATGCGCTTCCAGGCGACTCTTTACATGTAAACAGAGTTCATGAAATAGTTTGAAGGGCTATCTAGGGTCTATAAATAAATACAAATATGCTTCCACTCTGGTCTGGGAGAAAATAAAAAACGTAGAATGTATCGGCTGCTTCTCTTCCCGCGCAGATCGTAAAAGCCGATCGAGGGAACGGGCGTCAGGAATCATGTCAATAGGCGATGCGCTAGCAACCCATCACTATTTTGATTCAGTTCTCCACCTACAAGCCCACCAACATGCTAAACGTGGCCTTAAGGTTTTACAGACCTGGGCTCTGTCTACACCGCAACGGAAAAAGACGTGATAGTATGTATGTATAAATAAATAAATATATACGGACAAATCACACGGATTGAGCTAGCCCCAAAGTAAATTCGAGACTTGTGTTATGGGATACTAACGCAACGATACTGTATTTTATAATAGATACGTATTAATATGTAAAATACGGGTCACTCACGTATGAAGTCAGCTACAGGCCGACATGTTTCAACCTCATCCGGAGGTCTTCCTCAGGGCGAATGTGAACCGAGACGCGCGCACGAAGTCGTCCCAGCCCGCACTGATATAGATATATCTATATCGCATGATATAGATAAACATCCAAGACCCAGGTCAATCTGAAAAAGATCATTTTCCATCTTGACCTGACCGGGGATCGAACCCGGGATCGTCCGTGTCGCAGGCAGGTCTCGAATAACAAAACTTAAAATGATTCTGTCCAACGATTTATTTTTAAAGGTGGCAGCACTGGACTGCCAAACATTCATTGTGTCCGTTTGTTTCAGGTGATCGCAGTAACGACGGGCACGAAGTGCGTGTCAGGCGAACACATGTCGGTGCGAGGGCGAGCGCTGAACGATTGTCATGCTGAGGTGAGTTACATCATCATCATCTTCATCTTATAATTTTCTAAATGTTATTAACAAATTACACACATTCATTATTCACATACATGCATTTTCGCGTTTATAAAAACATAGAGCTTGTAATATATTAAGTCTCAAATTGCTAATTTTAGTTGGTTTGACACCAACTTTGGTGTTCAATTTCATTTCCAGATTTGAAACCATAGCATGAAATAAAAAATGTATTATGGGACTTCGACAATAAGAAAAGAAAATTTTTCGTTAGGGCGATTCTATTTTAATTTACGTGTTTTAGGATTTTCCGTACCCAAAGAATAAAAATGGAACCCTATAACTATGCCTTCGATGTCCATCTGTCTGTCAGCCACCAGGCTTTTACTCGTATCTTACGAACCGTGATAGCTAGACAATTGAAATTTTCACAGATAATGTTTTACTATTGCTGCTATAACAAAAAATACTATAAACAGAATAAAACAATTTAACTGGGCGCAGCCGAGAAGGGCTGCAAGTACTCAATAATAAAATAATAGGAATCACTGGCTATCTGGTCTGGCTCGGCAACTGGCTCGCGTATAAATGGACCTTAAGCCCTTTAAGAGCTTTTATCTACTCACACACTATAAAGTGTCTATAACCATATCAGAATTTTTCTATTAATAAGTATCATTACGTCAGTCACATTTATAATAACAATTGTATTGTCTCTGGCCGTAGGTTTAATTGTACGTATTTTCAATACGACATTGACTTAAAAATTTCGAATACCTTCATTTGAAAAGGGATCTTGGTAAGTTTTTTGAAAATAGAACTACGTCGCTGAGCGCGTTCGTCCACCACACGTCCTTGACGTGAGTTTGATTTGCCGCCATTGCGAAATAGGTAGATTTATTTGTAATAAAAAGTGAATGATAGTGAATCGAAAAAGTGATGAGGAAGCACGTATATGTACACTACACAAAATTCTCTACGGGGCTGCGAACATAATCAACAATTTGTTGCCAGATAAGTCAAGACTGAAGTACCTACACATGAAAAATTTTTTAGAACACTTTCTGAAACATTATAGATGCTTTAAAGTGTGTTTATAGATAAAGTATTGTATGCAACTGTTCGTTATTAGTTCTTAATAATACTCATGTGATCTTATTATGAAACTCGCCTGCGGCTCGTTTCATAAACCCACATTCGTGTTTTAAGGACCCTTATTAACAGTTACATAAAGTACTATTTTAAGTACTAACCTTAGTGTAAGAGAGAAGAAGACCCTTTAAATGGTAATAAATGAAAAAAACAAGATGACACTGAAACAAGACTTGATCGTATTTTATTAAGGCGCTGTGGTGTGAGACATTAGCGACACCCAACAATTAATTCCTTTAGTCCTAAATCATATCAATTTTAATAAATCTAATAGCTGTATGCCCTAGTAAATCACTTGTTGTATTTTTTTGCATAAATTTTCACTACTTTTAATTTGATGAATTAAGGGAACTACTCATTACCGCCAAAAGCGGCCACTTTTGGCGGCACATTTGATTCTCTAAAATTATGATATCTATGAAAAGTAATATCAAGAATAAGTAATTTACAAGGGCATTCAGCTTTCAGATTTTTTTATTAACATGATTCGGGACTAAAAGAATTAATTTCTGGGTGGAGCTAGTGTCTCACACAACAGCGCCTTAATAAAAAAACGATAAAGTCTTGTTTCAGTGTCATTTCCCTACATTGTTCCCAGATTTTATAAAGCTGCCTAAAGGCATCTAGTTACAACAGTTACAGTGGTTCGTTTTGTCGCAGGTGGCAGCTAGAAGGTGCTTACAACGGTACCTGTATGCTCAGTTGTTGATGTACGCTTCTGCTGCAGGTAAACCTATTCAAATCCATCTTGATTGTATATTTTTACTGTTTCTTATTTTAGGTTTATGGCTCCATCGTTTTGACGGGCTCCGTGGCGCAGCGGTCAATACGCCAGGCTGCGACACGGATGGTCCCGGGTTCGATCCCTGGTCAGGTCAAGATGAAAAATTATCTTTTTCAGATTGACCTGGGTCTTGGATGTATCGTTGAGTTAGTATCCCATAACACAAGTCTCGAACTTACTTTGGGGCTAGCTCAATTTGTGCGATTTGTCCGTATATATTTATTTATCGTTAAAGTAACACCCTTAATGAAATAAATAAATAAATTCGAACACCGAATGCAATATTTTTTGGAAGAGGATTGGTCTTCTAGCAGTGGTGATTTCATTAATTACTGTTACGTGGTTAGGATTTCGGATTAGTTGTAAAACACCAAATTCTTCAGAGGGAATATAGTCACTACGGAATCCAAGACTGGTCTGCCAAATCCAGTACGAAAATCAATCGGTTCGTCTCTGGAGTCATAAAAAATATTCCAATGAAAACTTGCGTTTTTTTGGTTTCTAGAAACTTCCATATAGTAATTCCGGTTCCGGCAGCCGACAGCCAGAACATATCAGAATATTCGAGATTGTGTGTGAGCGAGATAGGCTATATATGTATGAGCAGGATGGAAGAAAATAAAAAGAAAAGTAAACAGGTTAATACTTGAACTTGTTCCTGAAAGTGCAAATATCCAAATAAATTGTTATTGTGCCTAAACATTTATAATAAAATATCGGACAATATAAAGTAACTTCACTTCTAATGTAACTCTATAATTTATTTAATCTGGACAAAGATATTTACACATAATTGCAAATATAAACAAAAATAAATATTAATACTTAGGAATAAAAAAATTAAGAATAATAAAAAACATAATTTAAACTAAATAAAAAATGGAGCCCAGATCGCTGTCATCACAGGGTAATGTACCCAAGAGACTGGCCGCATTTCCACGTTAAATCGCTAGGCTCAGCCGTTGTCCAAAATGAGCGCCAGCCCTTGGGTCCCTGGAGACGTCGATCAGACGTGCCGAGATCTCTCTGTAACTTCACTTAATTCAAAGATTAAAGAATTTTAACGTTGCCCCATAATTAATATTTTGCGCCCTTTGATTATTAATTGAAGACGATTTTATATTGACTCTGTTATTAAAAATCATTGAAAAGATTGTACCTACTTGTAGATTCCTACTAGAAATTAAAATATTATGTGTTTATTTGCATGCTGCATCATAATACGGTAGTTGCCTAATGTTAAGATTATATAAAATTTGTTACCAATGATACTAATTTCTATCTAAAAATACTATAAAGAACACTTTAAATTTGATATCGATTCTTTAAGTGATCCTAAAGCTTCTTTAAAGTTAGGTGAATAGGACCATTTTTTAAAGTATGAAAATCTTTAATTACAATTATACTGTATTGATCTGCTAAATTTATAGCAACTTTTATTATGAAACCATTACCATAAACGAAATATTTCGTATAGCTACCAAACAAAGTTCTCACGCCGCCCATACAAAATACAAGCTTGTGACGTCACAAATATGTAGGCATTTAAGCGGCGCGTTTTAACGTCTAAAAACATGTGACTTTAAAACATTTATATCTAAAAGAGTTTTTTGTTTAGAAATGTATTTCTGTCACTATTGTGTTTATTTTTGGCAGGTCTTTACATAGCAAGACGAAAAAAATTTTTGTCAGCATGCCTATTCTTCCATTCAGCAATTTAATCTAGAGTACGATTTAAATAAAATATATTTATCACAACTTAAAATACAATTGACACATATAAGCGGATGGCGTGCGACTCATAATCTGTCTTTCATTCTTTCATAAGGAAAACGTTATACATAATTTATTCAAACTTCCGCCCTCTTTCTCTTAATTCCATTCAACCGTCTTTGCGCATCCTACATGTATATACCCTTTTCAAGTGCACATAAATCATATATTCATTCATTCAATATGTTTTTGACGAGCTCCGTGGCGCAGCGGTTACCACGCCAGCCTGTGACACGGGGGTCCCGGGTTCGATCCCCGGTCAGGTCATGCATGATGGAAAACTATCTTTTTCATATTGACCTGGGTCTGATGTTTATCTATATATGTATTTGTTATAAAATATAGTATCGTTGAGTTAGTATCCCATAACACAAGTCTTTCTTAAGAACTTACTTTAGGGCTAGCTCAATCTGTGTGATTTGTCCGTAATTATTTATATTTATTTATTTATTTATGTTCTTTCAACAGACCCACGTATCTCAATCCCCTCATCAGACGTGGAGCCTCTCCCCTCAGGCGGGTACCAGGTCAAGCCTGACCGTCAGTTCCACCTGTACGTGAGCACAGCGCCTTGCGGAGACGGCAGGATATTCAGCCCGCACGAGAGGCAGGAGCCGGAGCCTGACAGACATCCTAACAGGTGAGGACTTGGTCTATAGCTCGAGGTCTTTGCGTCTCTCTCTTAATATTGACGCTTCGGATCCCAAAGTCTTTGTGAGTCTTCAATCATCGTCATCCAGTATCCTTGCATCCAGCGTCTTCCTGCGACCTTGGTCAGGTCATCCGACCACCTGGTTGGTACTTACCAACCAGGTGGTTTGGCCGTCAGTTCCACCTGTACGTGAGCACAGCGCCTTGCGGAGACGGCAGGATATTCAGCCCGCACGAGAGACAGGAGCCGGAGCCTGACAGACATCCTAACAGGTGGGGACTTAGGCTATACGTAGAGGTCTTTGCGCCTCCCTTTCTTGGCTATGACGCTTTGGGACTATAGTTCCTTTTGAGTCTTCAATTATCATCGGCTACTCTACCACAAGAAATATATGGCACGGACATAAATTTTTCCAATGGCCATAAGTCTAGGTCTTTGCGCCTCTCTCTCTTAGCTGTGCTACGGAACCATTGGTCTTTGTGAGTCTTCAATCATCATCATCATTAGAATTTCCGAGTAGTCAACACACGAAGATTTCATACATCGGTCCGAGTGACGGATTGAATCCAGGTGGGTCCGGATTTTTTTCCGCCCCGTACCGGTCCGACTCGTAGTAAATACCTGGAGTTATAGCTATAATAAAAGTGTTTTATTGACAGACTCGCCCGCGGTCAACTCCGCACCAAGATAGAGTCAGGCGAAGGCACCATTCCAGTCAAGAACTGCAACAACGTCGTGCAAACTTGGGATGGAGTTTTGCAGGTATTGATAATACTTAACTTACTCATTTAGGTACTGCAATGGCGCGGCGACCCAAAGTGGATCTACCCCTCTGACACTAGAAGGCGCCATTTCTTGCGGTCATGTGCCTTTGCCAATCGCATACTCCTTGATAATGAGCTTATAAATTAAATAAATAAATATTGAAAACAAATTGCCGTGTGGTTCCCGGCAGAGTAGAATAGGACCACTTCAAGCCTTTTCTTGGATTTCGTAGAAAGCTACATTGGAAACACAAGATAAACATAGCTTATCAAAGAGACCTCTCCAACCGGTCTGGCCAGCGTAGAGAGTGTAGGTCAAATCCTCTAACTGCTCTGGCCAATATATGGCACTTGTAGTACAGAGAGGATCGTGCTCCTGCAGTGGAGACTCAAAAGACCTGACGATGAATGAAAAATTTATAGCATTGTTACTCACGTCACCCGAAAAACAACAACTGTATGTGGATGATTGTTTGACAGGGCGAGCGTCTCCTGACGATGTCGTGCTCCGACAAAGTGGCTCGCTGGATGGTCTCCGGCGCGCAAGGAGCCCTACTATCCTCATTACTGCGGCCAGTGTACCTCACCTCACTAGTATTGGGGTCGCTGCTACATCCACACCACATGTACCGGTAAGTGGTAGTTTCAGATTTACATTTCAGGGCAGCGGGATCACTAGGAATGGCTGTTATGTTGGGATGGAATTGGTTTTTGATAAAAGATGGATGGGTAATAAGTCTCTGGTGTTTGAAAGGCAGTTGACTCCCACGCGGATCACAACTTAGGCGAACCGGAGGGATTAAAACATCAGATGATGTCGTGCTTCGACAAAGTGGTTCGCTGGATGGTCTCCGGAGCTCAGGGAGCTCTGCTATCCTCGTTACTGAGGCTAGTGTACATCACCTCACTAGTATTGGGGTCACTGCTACATCCACACCACATGTATCTGTGAGGTTTAGATTTACATTTCAGGGCAACGGAATCATTAGATACTACTAAATGATAAATAATTAAAACCAAACTATTGTATAATGTTATGTCGGTGTTTATTTGGATTTATAACATTTTTTCTAACAGATTTCTAGGATAAGGATACCAACATTTTGCATTACCATTTTGTCAACATGTACAGACATATGTGTACTATTTTTCAAATGGGGCGTAACAAACAGGGATGTTTATTATTTAAATAATAGGCATGTTTCCTAAAAGCATTAATTTTAAACAATTAGTCCGTCGTATAGATAAACAAAAAATATTCGATGAAAATTTTTCTTTTTTCAGTATAACTAAGGATCACAAAGATAAAGCATATTAAACAACAGGTGTGGGGCTCATGACTCATGACACAACAGGCCGGTAAAAAGTGTTTTGGTCGCTGTCGTCACGCGAAACTTTACGGGCTATGTCTTCATCAGTTTTTGTTTGACTGACAAAATAATTATTTTAAAAAGAATTTACTTAGGAAACATCAAATAAGCCTTCATCATCATATTGTTTGACCATCGTTATTTACCGCTGAGGTCGACATAGAACACTTTGCTTGAGTGACACTTGTTTCTAAAACAGAATTCCATATTTTACAAAATAGTTTTTGAGTACTATAAACAATAATAACTACGAGAAAGGCAACTAAACTTATTATTTTTTCTTATGCTTTAAGGCCGCACACTAGGCACACTAGCGACGCCAATAATTTTATTTCTAATACTTTACAAATAGAACGAAATTCAAGAATTTAAATCATATAAGCCTTAGTAAATAACCTGAAGTATTTTTGGGATCATGTTTTAATATTATGAGAATCAGTCATTAAGACAAATACTGATTCTTATAATTCTCACTGACTCTGATAATATTAAACATGATTCCAAAAATACTTAAGGTTTTTACTAAGGCTTATATGATTTACATTCTTGAATTTCTTTCTATTTGTAAAGTATTCGGAATAAAACAATTGGCGTCGCTAGTGTGCCTAGTGTGGTTAAGCTTTAACAAATCTAACTAAAATTATTATGAATTGAATTTACGGATAATATGTTTTTAAACTCATTTAACTGTTGCAAGAGAATAAGTACTTTTAAGCTACTTAAATCATCTGTTATAATTTCAACGACTACCATATTGTAAATTTACTATACAACGTGTTAATGAAATAACGCAAAACCTCTCACCTCAGTCCATGGAACTGAACAACATTTTTGTTCTGCAACATTCCCAAAATGCCAAAAATAGAATTCGGATTTTCATATAAATTGACTCGGCCAGCTCATCATCATCATTTCGTGAAGGTGACACGGTCAGTCGACCATGCACACCCTGGTGTCAGAGTTCTTCGGAACCGCCTCTCGGCCTCTGACGTGGTTCCTTTAACGACAACTCGGTCAGCTGATCAGTTTGTATGAAAATTCTCAAATATTTTTTTGGGTTTCGTGAAAGTTGTAGAACAAAAGTTTTTCAGTGTCATGGGCTGAGTTTTGCTGTTTTTCATTAACACGTTGTATAGAAGACTTCAGGCATGAACCAGTTATAAACAACACTAAATATTTGATATATTGAACTAAATTTTGTTGAAACTTAAATATCTTAACTTATTCTATTGAAAATGGCGACTGGCGGTGTGTGATCAGGTAGTAGGTGCCGCGAGCGCTGAAATATAACGTTATTTTTGTTAAATTCAATGCACAAAAATACATAAGTACTGGTTGAAATATACGCACATTTTACTATTTTGAACGTGCCTATCTTTCAAAGGATGAACTTGAAAAAATGGATAATATAGGTTTTTTTTATTTAAGAGTCATTTTTGAGGTTCTTAATCTTTGAAATCGTTACGCTTTTGACAAAATACATCTGCCTACATAGTTCAACTGCGTAGTCGTATTATTTTGGGAATAATATGGTTGGAACATACAGACAGATGACGAATCTATGAGGATCCCGGTTTTTACCACTTGGCTATATATTCCCCTTAGACAGTGCGTCAATTCGTCAAAAGCAAATAGAAATATCATTATAGGGTGCAGAGTGCATTGTGCATAGTGAAGCTATGTTACCGTTTATTATATACATTACGGACTTTGACAAAAACAAATATCTTAATGCCTATATACAGCAAACTAAAAAAATTCCTGCGACATCAAGCCAATCAACACTCTAAACGTTACCTTTGGCCCTTAGACCCTGAGGCCTTGTTTATCCCGTAAAGGATCGTGATTGTGTATGTTTCGATAAGCCTTTGATAAAATTTATGTCACTTGCATTTTGTTTCTGTGTTGTAGAACTAGTAAAGTTTTACGTTATATCTTTGTATTCCAATCTTACCTCACTTCCCCCCCGCAATCGTCAGCCTATCTCCCTTCGGTGCGAGTCCCAGCAACTTTTTCACGAACGCTACTGCTCTATTCTCCGCCCCCAACTCCAAAGTGTACGTCGATACAGACGGCAGTATCTTCTGCGTTCCAAAGTAGTTCTCCTTCTCTTTCAAAGAGTGCTGTAACTTTCCACTATCGCTGTTAATCAAAGTATCTATTTCTCTCATAACAGTGATCACTGGAAGTATGTTCCTTTGGTGTTTGAATAGGAATTTCAGCATTCTCATTATTGCGTTGTCATTGGCTTCCGCTTCCGTTTCCCTGTTGAATATAAAGCGTCTCTGCCGTTTCTTTCTTAGCCTTTCGATTATTGATACTTTATTCTCTTCTATATTTTTGCTGATCGCTTTTGTCTTCTCGTTGCCGAAGATGCCTGAATGTTTTCTTTCTTTTTTGACAGTTTTTATTCTTTTACTGTTTTTCTTTGTCTTTTGCGTGTCATCGTTAGTGTCTTGTTCATTTTTATCATCATCTACATGGATTACATCTGGTTCTAAATTGGTTTCAGTGATTATACTGTCAGTGCCATGTTTATTTTTTAAATCTTCATCATTTAAATTGTCGCTATCATTTTCTTTTATGTCTTTATCAACCATATCGTGTCGACGTGTCAGTTTCACAAGTAAACTGCTATCTTTTATCTCAAAATTGTTTGACTTAGTGATTTTAACTTTAAGTTTTGTATTTTTATCGTCTTCTTTATATTTCTTCGCGACTTTAATATTAGCTTCCCGAACTTTTCTTACTTTAACAACTGCTTTTGTTTGTACAATGCCAGTTTTGTTTTTCAATGTATGTACTTTTCTAATATTACTATCTATTATTGGTTGTACATTGTCAGTGTTATTTTTCAGTGTCTGTATGTGAATGAGGAACTCGTATAGCTTTGTTTTGAAGTCTTTCTTGTCGTTTGGTTGTAAGTAGAATGTGTAGAAACCGTTTGGTTGCTGTGTGCGTCCTTCACCTGTGAACGTGCAAATGATTTTTATTTACATTATTTACAACTAGCAATTTTCCCGCTATTTCGGCCGCGTTAAACTTCTAATTCATCCCCTTAGGGGTTGAATTTCTGAAAACCCTTTCTTAGTGCTCACTTACATCATGAAAGGACCCTTGTGCCAAATTTCAAGTTTCTACGTACAGTAGTTTCGGCTGTGCGTTGATATATGAGTCAGTTCGTCTGTTTTTCCGTCCGTTAAGTCATTAATACTGGTGAAAACATAATAGCTGAGGATGCTCTCTCTCTCTTCGGTGACTAGTATGAAACCCTTATTACACTTGGCTGAATTCAGTCACTGAGGAGATAGATGCCGTCTTACGTTAGACATATTGCCACTCGTGTCTCTCTTACTACTAAATATACGAATATACATAAATAGCGGCCAAAATCATAACTTTAACTTCGCCATAGTCGGGTAATCCTCGACCTGAGAACGAATCAAACATGTTTGTGCAAATGCCAGTGCTCAGTGCAAAAAACCAAGTCCGAAATCCAAGTTATCTCTTACTGAGGATCAACGCCCCAGCCCATATGGGAGACTGGTCCGTTCGCGCAGTACCCATGCTTGTATTTCTTCCAACTCTCGCAAGCTGTAGCTACGAAGGCTCGTGGTCGGAGTACGGATTCGCTGTAGAACATGTAGGAACGCCAGTGGCTGCAGAAAACTGGGGAAGGTTAGTTGGGTTAGTAGGTAATTGAGGTGGGTAGTGGAGGCTCCCCGTGTGACGCATTGAAATCCCCTATGCGTCCAACGCACCCTAGGCAACAATCTGCGAGGATAGTCTAGTCGTTTACGCAGATTAGCTGATTCTTTCATCATGTCTCCAAAACATTACGACTTGAGAAGAAGAATAAGTTAATTGAGGACCTGGACATTTTACGTAAAGGTGTTACATGTGTGAGGATGTGGTTCCCGGCAGAGTAGAATAGGACCACTCCAAGTCCTGTGCATGTCGCGACACAAGCTAAACAAAGCTTATAGACATCAAACAGACTATACAACCCGTGTGGCCAGCGTGGAGAGTTTAAGGCAAATCCTCTAACTGCTCTGGCTAAAATATGGCTTTGAAGTACAGAGAGGGTCGTGCTCCTGCAGTGGAGATTATCAAAGACCTTTTGATGCGCTATAGAACATGTATGAACGTCAGTGGCTGCAGAAACCTGGGGAGGGTTGGTTGGGTTAGTAGTTAAGGCTCTATAGTACAATATTAATTGGGGACCTGCCCCCGTAGCATACCACGCGCGACAACGTTTATCGACTATAGCCATCTTGTTTTTCGCAATACTGAAGAGCGAGAAGTAGATAGTTTATCGCGCGATATAAACGGCGTCGCGGGAGCCATGCTACGGGGCCTGGAGATTTAACGTATAGGGTCTTTCCGAGTCTTCAATCATCATGTCAGCTGCAAGAAGTCAGCTGCTGGACAAAGGCCTCCTTTGAGGAGTTCCAATACGACTAGTTTGAAGCGGACTGCATCCAGCGTCTTCCTGCGACCATGGTCAGTTCATCCGACCTGTTGGTAGGGTCTTCAATATACCCATGCATTCCATATGCCGTGTGGTTCCCGGCAGAGTAGAATAGGACCACTCCAAGTCTTTGGATGTGGTTGAAGGTGACTTAGGAAACACAAGCTAAACAATGCTTTTAACATCAAATAGACCTCCACTCTTCTGGCCAGCGTGAAGAGTGAAGGCCAAATCCTCTGACTGCTCGGGCTAATATATGGCTCTGTAGTACAGTGTACACGCAGTGTAGCGCCACGGAGGGTCGTGCTTCTGCAGTGGAGACTAACCTATGTTAGTCTCCACTGCAGAAGCACGACCCTCGTCGTCCCTAACATCGTTATAACTTCATCAGCAGGTCTATAACCTGCTGATGAAGTTATAACGATGTTATTGCGATAAAAATGGGTTATCAATCTCAGCCGCCAGATAGCCAGCCAGATATGGGGCTCAAGGATTTCCAACAGGGGTTCGGCCTCCTCGGGGGTTTTGCCGTACTCACCACGTTTGCCAGACGGGTTGTAGAAGTCTCTTTGATATTTATAAGCTTTGTTTAGCTTGTGTTTCCTAAGTCGCCTTCTACGACATCCACGGGAAGACTTGGAGTGGTCCTATTCTACTCTGTCGGGAACCACACGGCTTAAATGCTTTCTTACATTTATTAGTGAGGTGTTGCTGATGCAGAACCACTTCTAGTTCACACCCTGGTTGTGGGCTGATCCCGCCGTTGGGGTAGAAGTCCACATGCCCTATTGGTCGGTTGAAACCTGAAGACAAAGACAAAATCAAAACGGTTATTTAGAAAATAGGCCTTCGCAGTTTTTTACGTCATATCACATTTATAACTGTCTCTGTGACTATACATAAAATAAAAATTGGAGCGAAGGAGACAGATATAGTAATAGAGTAAGAATAATATGTATTTTATGAATGATTGTTCATTTCGGAACTGACCACTGTTCTCTACAGTGGTCAGTCAGTCAGAAACGTCTAAATAAACTCCAGCAAACATACAAAAATACTTCATTATCCTATATTGATGTCTCTGTAATAAAATAAACTAATAGCACTTATTAACATCAAAGAGACCTCTCCAACCCGTCTGGCCAGCGTGGAGAGTGTAAGCAAATCCTCTGACTACTCAGGCTAGTATATGGCTCTGGTAGCACAGAGAGGGTCGTGCTCCTGCAGTGGAGACTAGAAAGACCTGATGATGATGATGATGATGAAAAGCACTTATGGAAAATCGTGTAGAAAGACGCAAAAAAATTAATAACAAATTTCTTGTACATACTTCCTTAATTTTAAATTTTATTTTTAGAATCTTTTGCCATAGCGGCACCATATATACACATTTTTGTGAAAATTTTAAGAAATAATATCTAGCTTTGTGACAGACGGACAAAAATCTGAATTAGAATCATTTATTCCAAAAAATCGTTTCATCAGTTTTTTGTCCAATCCAAGTGCGTGTCGGGCCACGCGCAGTGTAGGGTTCCGTAGTTGCGAATGACAACTTTGAGTTCACACTATTCACACTCGCACCATACAGTTTAACGACCAAAAACATCTAACAATGAAAATAGTATGAAATTTTACAGTTTATAAGTTGGTTGCCTATAACTTTTTAGTTTGTACTTAGTACTCAGCTCTGATAGTTTTCCTTTCAACTTCAGTATATATACTGAATGCTGTAATTTTTTTCACGTATCTATATATAACCGTTTAGCAGATAGAGGGGGGGGGCACTTACCTCTAACAAAAATTCGCACTGTAAAACCAAATATTTCGGAAACGGATCCCTAAATCGAAAAATGGTGTTCTCAACCACACAATATTTTTGAAAGACCTATTTAACGATACCCCACACGATGGGTAAATAGAGAAAAAAAAATACTTCCCCACTTTACTTGTATGGGAGCTACCGTAAAAAAAAATTTTTTTCAAGATTTTATTCTACCACTTTTTTGCCATGATTAATATACATATCCATACCAAATTACAGCTTTCTAGTACTTATAGTATCTGCGTAAAACCGCGGACGGACAGACAGACATGGCGAAACTATAAGGGTTCCTTGTTTACTACGGAACCCTAAAAAGAATACTTGATATCCGAAAATGAATTCAATTCGAAACAAACCAAATATTCCCGCATCTGTGTGTATGACGTCAACAAAGTCAGCATCCGAGGGGTCCAGTCTCTGCTCCAGGGGCAACTTGTCGAATAAGGGGAAGGCGGGGTCCAGCCCGGTGATTCTTGAGACGCGTCCTGAAATTTGGGAAAATGTAGAAACATAGAGCAAGGAGAAAGAGAAGTTAGGTAAGAACCACTTGGTATTACCAAGTATTAGAACAAATTACGGTAAAAATACCATTACATTTGCGGGAGCACAGTTGTACAATCAACTTCCTGAAAATGTGAAGGAAGCAAGCTCGTTCAATTTATACAAAAAACATTGTTGGAATACATCGAAGAACAAATCTTGTAACTTGGACCATCGACGACGATAACATTGTTTTCGCACTACGCGACGAGCTGCGGATCGAGTTCGCAAAGTAATGCAACAAAGCATTCCACCCGCTATTCAATTAATTAAATATTTCGTTTGTTTTGCATGACTGTTTTTAAATATTATATAATTTGCTCATTTAAGTGACGTTATGTTATGTCTTTTGAGTAAAATAAAGTTCTTTAAACCGAGGTACCGTTTATTGAAGTTTCGGGTTTCAAGATAAACGTATTTACAAAAATCTGATATTTTCTATTTACTTCTTGTATAGGTTTCATCAAAATTCTATCGTGGAGCCCGATGGTCCAGTGGGTGTGAGCTCTATGAGCGCTTACGTATGTTAAGCAACCCCTGGTGCAGTCCCTGCTTGGATGGGTGACCGCAAGTGGCATAAAAATATCTCGAGCTCCTCCGTGCTTCGGAAGGCACGTTAAGCCGTTGGTCCCGGCTGTCATCGTTGATGGCAGTCGTTAAGCTATGTCAGATGCCTTAAGGCAGCTTGAAAAATCAGACACCAGTGTTGGCCACTTACATATACGAAAAACAAACAAACAATCAAAATTCTAAGATTAATCGGAATTTTCCCGCAATTTCCAAAAGAAGGTTTTTTTTGGGAACAGTGACTTTATCATTCACATCTCTAGAACACGAAGTCTAATAATAAATAAATAAATATATACGGACAAATCACACAGATTGAGCTAGCCCCAAAGTAAGTTCGAGACTTGTGTTATGGGATACTAACTCAACGATACTATATTTTATAATATATACATATATAGATAAACATCCAAGACCCAGGTCAATCTGAAAAAGATTATTTTCCATCTTGACCTGACCGGGGATCGAACCCGGGACCATCCGTGTTGCAGGCCGGCGTGATGACCGCTGCGCCACGGACCTCGTCTAAACTAAACTATTGTAAATCTAAACTATTGTACCTATTTAAAAAGAAGGGACAAGACAAAAAGAAAAAAAAATACTACAAATAAAATTCTAACGTTGTTTACATATTTTTTTTCTCGATTTGATAATATTTTTATAAGGTTACCTGATTTTAATGCGCTACCCGCCACACCGGCCGACTGGGCGCCCAGGCTGTGTCCCACGAAATGTGTGTTTGTTAGGTTCAGACCTCTGAAACAAAATATTTATTAATCATCATCACATCTTTGTCAGTCTCCACTGAAGGAGCACGACTCTCTCTGTACTACCAAATTCATATATTAGGCAGAGCAGACTCTCCAAGCTGGAAAGACAGGTTGGAGAAGTCTCTAAGATGACTATAAACTTTTTTTTAGATTGTCTTTTCTAAGTCGCTTTCTACGATATTGCTTGACTTGTCATCATCAACAGGTCTTAGTTAGTCTACACTGCAGGAGCACGACCCTCTTTTAACTACCAGAGCCATATATAGCCAGAGCAGTCAGAGGATTTGGCCTACTCCACGCCGGTCAGACGGGTTGAAAAGGTTTATTTGATGTTTATAAGCTGTACATAATTTTTTTCTCATTCAATTTTTATCATGACATTTAATTAAAACAATGCACACTCAGTCCACATATATATAAGTAGTTTATAAGGTCTAACTAGAATTGTGAGTTGACGTCGCTTGGAGAAAATGCGCTGTGCAGTTTGTTGCCGCTTCTTCTGCACTCCGCTTTGGAAGCGGCCTAAACTTAGCCATAAGTAATTATTGACGTCAACAAAAATTTTTTGTTGTAAAAATTGTAAACACAAATATGACAATTAATAAGTGTTCAAAGAAACCTATATTAAATAAATGATTGAATCTTGAATCTTTGTTCAGCTTGTTTCCTAAGTCGCCTTCTACGACATCCACGGGAAGACTTGGAGTGGTCCTATTCTACTCTGCCGGGAACCACACGGCTGTCAGATCAAAGCTGGCGAGATCGTCTACCCAACGCTTTTTCGGTCTTCCTCTTTCCCTACGCCCACTTAGAGTCCATTTTGTGATTATGTAAGCCCATCTTTCCGGATGCATTCAACAGATGTGAACCGCCCAATCCCACTTCAGTTCGGATGCCTTCTTTCTAACATCCAGATTTTTGTTATGGAGCGTAGGGTGGTGTTCACACGATCTATTCACTTGGCACCTTAAATGCTACGCTCCATAGGTCGTTGACGGACCTGCAACTTGGAAGATGATATCAAAGGGATGTGTGGAAACGAGGGGAGACTTCCCCGGCTCGTCCGGGGAAGTACCACACTCTCACAGAAAATCGACGTTTGAGTAGTAGTTTTACAGCTTCTATGCTTCGTTCGGTGAGTGAGAGATCCGGAGGCCCATCCCCCCTCCCCTCTGGAGAGGGAAAACAGAAGGCCGGCAACGCTCTTGTCATACCCCTGGTGTTACATTAGTCCATGGGCAGCGGTGATCACTTACCATCAGGTGACCCGCTTTCTCGTTTGCCGTCCTCTGACATAAAAAAAAAGTGGGTCACAAACGGATAATACAAAGTATATCTTACCTTGATACCAAGTAATCAACGAACTGCGCCGCAAAGTTGCCGATATACCACGTGTTCTCGGCCGCGGTGAAGTACCACGGCCCGGCCTCCAAGGTGCGCGCGTCTATCATGATCACGTTGGTGTATGTCACCTTCATCATCATCAGGTCTTTTTGAAGTCTCCACTGCAGGAGCACGACCCTCTCTGTACTACCAGAGTCGTTAGTTAGAGCAGTCAGAGGCTTAGGTCTACGCTCTCCACGCTGGCCAGTCTCTTTGATGTTCATAAGCTTTGTTTAGCTTGTGTTTCCTCAGTCGCCTTCTACGACATCCACGGGAAGACTTGGAGTGATCCTATTCTCACCCGGGAACCATACGGCTTCTTAGTATATCTCACCTTGATACCAAGTAATCAACGAACTGCGCCGCAAAGTTGCCGATATACCACGTGTTCTCGGCCGCGGTGAAGTACCACGGCCCGGCCTCCAAGGTGCGCGCGTCTATCATGATCACGTTGGTGTCGCCTCGGAGCATGTATGCTGGAACAAAGAAACAATAATTATATTTTTTGGCAAAATGCAAACTTCGTGCATGCAAGATGTAAATTTTTTTCAGTTCTATCTTTCTTCTTCTTCTGTTTTATAAAATGGCTTCCACCGAGATTTCAGTGATTCTGCCAATGTCCAGTAAATTGAGATACTATGTATCGGTGTTGTGCGGTAAAGTTGTAACAAGTAGCATCAAAGATGGCGTATGTTCTTTGATGCCTCGTGGTCGGGAGGTTATGGTGACAAGTCTATACGAGTCCATATAACAGTCCACTTTAACTATTTCACAAATTGTTCCATGAGCACAAGCATTTATAACACAAAATTACACTAATTTCAGATTATAAAGTCCACCAAAATCGTCCAAGGTAGACCCCAACTGCACCCCTTGACTTTCCACCACAAACTCCGAGTTCTATCTTTGGTCACAGAGATAAAATACATATTGACGGACGGATGTAAACGAAAATTTATACAAATACTTGTACTTGTTATAATTATGTAATTTTGACTTAGTATGTACCTATGTAAATGTAATGGCGCGTGGTTCCCGGTGGAGTAAAACAGGACCACTAGTCTTCCCGTGGATGTCGTAGAAGGCGACTTAGGAAACACAAGCTAAACAAAGCTTAGAAAACATCAAACACACCTCTGTCTGGCCAGCGTGGAGAGTGTAGGCCAAATCCTCTGACTGCTCTGGCTAATATACGGCTCTGCAAGCCTATTTGCTAACTTTTGACAACTACGGTGTACATCATTTTCATGGTAACTTCAATATTCATAACGGTTTCGTTATGAATGACTATTTTTATTTAGGATATGAAAACCGTAATGGATGCTAAAGTGACAATCAAATCGTTGTACACTGAGTTAGCAAATCGGCCTGCTGGTTGTTCAGAGAATCGTGCTCCTGCAGTGTAGACTAACAAAGACCTGATGATGATGAGCCTACCTTCTCTGACCATGACGCCACTGCCATCGTCCGGTTGTTCCAAGAAGGCGCCGAAGTAGAGCACCGTAGGAGCGTGGAAGTCAAGGTTTGATGCGAAATGCATAGTTCTTTGTATAATTTTGCTGGAAAGTTTTGTTTAAATGGTCGATTATATAACACACACAGCTCTCGAAAGATGCAGAGAACGATTGAGCGTAAAAATACGGCGGAAGATTTTACTGGAGAGTGTAGGCCAAATCCTCTGACTGCTTTGGCTAAGAGTCTGGTTGTACAGAGAGGGTCGTCCTCCTGCAGTTGAGACTATAAAAGACCTGATGCTGATGAATCGTAGAATGAATGAGACTGTACAATATGAGAGCAGACAATCCTCTTACTCTTCTGGCTTATATATGGCTCTGGTAGTACAAAGAGTGTCGTGCTCCTGCAGTGGAGACTAACGAAGACCTGATGAGGATGATACATAAGCGGCTGATACGGCTCTAGTAGTACAGAGAGGGTCGTGCTCCAGCAGTGGAGACTAACAAAGACCTGATGATGATGAGCCTACCTTCTCTGACCATGACGCCACTGCCATCGTCCGGTTGTTCCAAGAAGGCGCCGAAGTAGAGCACCGTAGGGGCGTGGAAGTCCAGGTTGGACGCGAACAACTTCTCGTCATCGCCAACCATTAGCGGCTGAAACACTGTCGGGTTGTGTCTGTAAGAAAAGTGGATCAGTCAGTTAATAATAATAAAAAGTAGTATTAACAAAATAATTTAAGATGAAAAAGAATCGACTTATACAGCGTGTAAAAATGACCGAATGATGGCAGTAGTTTATATTTCAATCAGTGAGTCAATCAGGTTTGTATTTTATATAATGACTAGCTTTCCCCCGTGACTCCGCTCGCGTTAGTGTCTATCCCTCGGAAACAGTACTTTTCTCCGGGATGAAAGGCAGCCAATGTCGTACGTTGTCTAGACAACGTAGGCAAAATTTCATCATGATCGGTTCAGTGGATAGGGTATAAAGCATTACAAACAAACTCACTTTCGATTTATCACTTGACCCTCGATATTTTTTCAAAGGGGCATCTCAGACTATCAATATGAACAGTTTTCCTATGTAACCAATGTTGGAAAGTCGAATTTTTGTGACTTTCCCCATACTAATTGCCCGGGCGGCTGAACAGTGGTATGAAAATTTCGATTTCTTTTTTGTGTTCCCAGTATTGATCCCATAGGAAAAGTTGTTCATATTGACGGCCTGAGTTACCCATTTAAGAGTATGTCGAGGGTCATTTTACATGGTGCATGCGGTTGTATTATATTGTCAGCCGTGTGGTTCCCTGCAGAGTAGAATAGGACCACTCCAAGTCTTCCCGTGGATGTCGTAGAAGGCGACTTAGGAAACACAAGCTAAACATAGCTTATAAACATCTAAGAGACCTTCAACCCGTCTGGCCAGCGTGGACAGTGTAAGCCAATCCACTGACTGCTCTGTCTAATATATGGCTCTGGTAGTACAGAGAGGGTCGTGCTCCTGCTGTGGAGACTAAAAAAGACCTGATGATGATGATGAAATGGTCTTTGTACCAAAGGTCGTTATACAATTTGCCTGTAGCAAAAACTTCATAAAGACAAACCTGGTGTATAATTGAAAGCCGATATCCGTGTGGCCCTTCACGAAGGGACATTTTGCCTTGTTTACGGGCGCTATCTGCAGTAAGCCGGATTCGAATCTGACTCCGGGCGGTCCTGTAATTAAAAAGATAAATATTTTAATCAGTGCGGATTCGCCATATAACAAACAAAGGACTGAGCATGGAAGTAAGTGGAAACCGAGGAAGGGGGAGACCAAAAAGATATGGATAGAATGTGAAAGGCAGGAAATAAAGAAACATGGAAGGATAGGACATACTGCGCCGACCCCAGATTATGGGATAAGGCAAAGACAAAATAATACTAACGTAATAGACTGCCCACCTCATACAAGAATATTGGACTGTATGGATGATGTATAAGAATGTATGGCGCAGGAGAGTTGCTTGCTACTCGATACTAGATGCCAGTAATCAGTGTTAGCCCAAACTTACTAAATAAAGGGTGTCATTTTAAAATATTATGCCTAAAATATTGTTTTGATTTTTATAAGATATATTTCGTGAATTATGTTTTTATATTCTCATAATACGGTAGATACAATGTTGTGCTGTTTCGAATGGCGCCATCTATGTGAGTCTCTGAGAACAAATCGTACGATTAAGGCGTTGAGACCACATGGATAAGGGAAGGAGGATGATGATGAGTGCGGATTGGGGTGACATCGTGCGGGCGTCTCTAATCACATTCGCCCTAAGAAAGACCTCCGGATAAGGTCGAAACATGTCGGCCAGTAGTTGACTATTTATGTTAGTAACCCGATGTGATGTGAACATCACATCGGGTTACTAACATAAATAGATATAATAGAATCATCATGATGATGAATGCGATGTGACGTATTTTAATAATAATTACTTTGCGTCCTCGCCGGTGAAAGAGCGGATAAAACGTATGTTTTAGGGTTCTGTACCAGAGAAGGTAAAAAGGAACTATTTTAGGATCACTCGTTTGTCCGTTTGTCTATCAAGACCCTTTGTCTCGGACGCGTGGACGTCATCATCAGGTCTTTCTGATCTCCACTACAGGAGCACGACCCTCTCTGCACTTCCCAAGCCATATATATTATATATCATACATATAGCCAGAGTTAAGTTAAGAGAGGAAAAGGAAGGCCAAGGAGAGCATTCACAGACGAAATAAAAGAGAAGGCAAAAGTCGTGTCGTACAGAGAGGTCAAAGAGATAGCGGAGGATAGGGAAAAATGGAAAATACTCCACCGACAAGAACAAGGTTCTTAAATATATGATGATGATATAGCCAGAGCTGTCAGAGGATTTGGCCTACACTCTCCACGCTGGCCAGACGGGTTGGAGAGGTCTCTTTGATGTTTATAAGCTTTGTTTAGCTTGTTTCCTAAGTCGCCTTCTACGACATCCAAGGGAAGACTTGGAATGGTTCTATTCTACTCTGCCGGGAACCACGCGGCTATCAATCAAGCTATCAAGTCAATATTAATATCATATATTTAGATCTGGCGGTCTCTTTAATCTGTAATTCAATCAAACTTCGAACTCCCCGGAATAAAAAGATATAGCAGAGTCGCAATTTTTGTGAATTTTCTCATTATCTCAAATCTTAATGGAATCAATTCTAATAATAATATAATATATATACATGGCGAAATTTTTATCGTTCCGGACCATTAAAGGGGTGATTCAGCCTGTCAATATTAACAACTTTACCTATGGGACAAATGCTGTAAACTCGAAAAAAAAAATTGACATTCCTATACAAATTGCCCGGGCGGCTGAACACTTTTGTATGAAAATGTCGAAATAAAATTTGAGTTTCCAGCATTGGTCCCATAGGAAAAATGGTTCATATCGACGGGCTGAATCACCCCTTTAAGGGTCCAGAACGATCAAAATTTCGCCATGTATAATAACTAAATAATACTGTTGATCATCTCCTTCTTGTTGACTCTAGTTTTTTCCCCCTTTGTTTCTGTCCTAGCTAAATTCATACAATGTAATAATTTGTACCTTTGACCTGTTTTACCTTAGGTTTTACCGATCATTTTCTGCCCACTTTTGTTCCATACCTATCATACCATACCATACCATGTATTTCCATATTTTACCGGTCATTTAATTTCTATCGTTATTATAACAAATACTCGGTTTTAACTTTATTTTGTTTTGGGAAACCCATTACTATTAATTCCGATTTTTTTTATGTTCCTACTTTGATATTGTTAATTGCGTGCGTGTTATTGTTAACTTTGACATTGGCAAAATCATCGTTTAGGCTAAAAACGATGGAGCCGTAAACCTAAAGAAAGAAAGAAAGATAGAACCATGACATTTGGCATGAAGCAAGGTCTTCTATCTCATGTTTCATGAACTAAACTTGCTATAATAAATGGCCAGTGTGTAAAAACTTAGCCTGCATAAGCTTGTGGTTTCTTTCTATAATAAAGTTGTGACGTTACAACAGTACAGACAGATTGACGGTGTGGTGTCACCCATATAGGCACGTCGCAATGCAAACGATCCATTGTAAGAAGGGTGTCAGTCGCGGTTTGTCAATAAAACGGCTTATTTGACATGTAAACCTAGATATTCAGTGGCTAATAAAGAACTAGTTTCTAAAAAACATTATGAGAAATACAAAAAAAATATAGCACTTTAGTTTGTATGAAACGTGGACACGCCAAAGATGACACCACCATGATGGAGCCCGATGGTCCAGTGGGTGTGAGCTCTATGAGCGCTTACGTATGTTAAGCAACCCCTGGCGCAGTCCCTACTTGGATGGGTGACCGCAAGTGGCATGAAATATCTCGAGCTCCTCCGTGCTTCGGAAGGCACGTTAAGCCGTTGGTCCCGGCTGTCATCGTTGATGGCAGTCGTTAAGCTATGTCAGATGCCTTTAGGCAGCTTGAAAAATCTGACACCAGTGTTGGCCACTTACACATTCGAAAAACAAACAAACAACCATGATGGAACGGTGAATTTTTTTCATCATCAGTCATCAGCAGGTCTGTTAGTCTCCACTGCAGGAGCACGACCCTCTCTGCTACCAGAGCCATGTATTATTCATTTATGTATATATTTATTTGTCCGTACCTATATATTTATGGACTAAACTGGCTATAAAACATTGCAAGTGTTTAAAAACTTAGCCTTAAACTTGTGGTTTATTTCTGTTACATCAATACAGATAGATTGACGGCATGGTGTCTGTCACCCATATAGGTACGTCGCAATGCAAACGATCCCTCTAATATGGTTGATGAGTTCCCTCTAATATGGTTGAGCTCAGCGATGGCTGATCCACACGTCAACTCGTGAACGGGTGCTGTCAGGGGGGACTGGTCTGCTCGGCCTCTTTGAGACTACTTTAAGTATCATATGTTGTTTATTATCTTTGCACACTCGATCGTTAACATAAACATGTTCCAAAAATAATAAATCTATGTATCTTGAAATTGTAACATGAAAACAGAAAAAAGAAAGAAAAAAGAAAAGAAAGAAAAAGACAATAAGGAATAAATATTCGTAATCATATAAAGCCCTTAGGGCGAATAGGCGACCAAAACTGTTGATAAGAGTTTCTTTCGGCGTTTCTTCTCTGCAGTGGTCGGTTCCGAAACGCTAGTAGTCTGTAGCTTTTAAACAATTAATAAACACATATATCTAATGAGACAATTCTAAATATGTATGACGTGAAAAAGTGCCTGCAAAGGCCTATTTTCTGAATAAACGTTTTGATTTTGATTTGATTTTGATTTTGATCCATTGTACTAAGGGTGTCAGTCGCGGTTTGTTAATAAAACAGCTTATTTGACATGTAAATCTAGAAAATCAGGACTTAGCGCGAACTTTTTACTTATTTGTTTCCGCTGCCGTTTCTATGGAATTACATCCATCGTGAAGATCTTGGCGGGAATTTTTGCGGACTAACACGGCGTTTTTAGGGTTCCGTAGTAAACAAGGAACCCTTATAGTTTCGCCATGTCTGTCTGTCTGTCTGTCTGTCTGTCCGTCCGCGGTTTTACGCAGAGACTATAAGTACTAGAAAGCTGTAATTTGGTATGGGTATGTATATTAATCATGGCAAAAAAGTGGTAGAATAAAATTTTGAAAAATATTTTTTTTATGGGTAGCTCCCATACAAGTAAAGTGGGGGAGTAATTTTTTTTTCTCTATTTACCCATCGTGTGGGGTATCGTTAAATAGGTCTTTCAAAAATATTGTGAGGTTGAGAACACCATTTTTCGATTTAGGGATCCGTTTCCGAAATATTTGGTTTTAAAGAGCGAATTTTTGTTAGAGGTAAGTGTCCCCCCCCTCTATCTGCTAAACGGTTATATATAGATACGTGAAAAAAATTACAGCAGTAGTGTATATGCTGAAGTTTAAAGGAAAACTATCAGAGCTGAGTACTAAGTACAAACTAAAAAGTTATAGGCAACCAACTTATAAACTGTAAAATTTCATACTATTTTCATTGTTAGATGTTTTTGGTCGTTAAACTGTAAGGTGCGAGTGTGAATAGTGTGAACTCAAAGTTGTCATTCGCAACTACGGAACCCTACACTGCGCGTGGCCCGACACGCACTTGGCCGGTTTTTTTTTTATTTATTTTTTTTATTGTTAGGTTCGCAAACTAGTTGTGACATAGTTTAAACTAAATGTACATATAGATTTATATAAAACATTTGCAACAACCTTCTATGAGCGATTATAGATTGAATTTGTAAAACAATCTAAAATAAACACCGTGTTAGTAGATTCTAGTGGACTTTATAATGTGAAATTGGTGTAATTTGGTGTTATAAATGCTCACAATTATGAACAATGTTTTTTTGTGTCAATGTCATAGGACGGCAAACGAGCAAGCGGGTCACCTGATGGTAAGTGATCACCGCTGCCCATGGACAACTGTAACACCAGGGGTGTGACAATAGCGTTGCCGGCCTTTTATTTTTCCCTCCCAGAGGAGAGAGGGGATGGGCCTCCGTCTCTCTCACTCACCAAACGAAGCATAGCAGCGATATAGCTACTACTCATACGTCGATTTTCTGTGAGAGTGTGGTACTTCCCCGGACGAGCCGGCCCATTCATGCTACCAAAATGCTACATTTAGCAAAAGTGAATTTCGCCGGTAGCGTGGCTCTACCACAATGTGTGGAATAACTAAAATAGACTATCATGGTGCGACTGTAGCGAGATTTACTTAGCGGGCTAGTGGTTGTCCGCCTTGCTGCGTCGTCTATAATAAAACCAGTGGATTCGCGAAGAATTGTCGCCATGGGCTCCATCAAACGAACGAAATGAATTACACCGTATCGTTTGATACACAAGAATAACTCGCCAACTGGCAAAATAAATGAAGAGAGGCTCTAAAGGACTCGTATTCAGGGCCGTAAAACAATTATTAAAGAAAAATTCTTCGTGGTCGCAGCAAAAATAGAATATTTCTGGACGTATAGCGATTTTTTTTATATATGTCTGGACGCTCCTTCAGGCTTCATTTAAAACTGGTGCAACCATTACAACCGAGTAATTATTGAAATTAGTTGCGTTACTCGTATGTTAATTTTGTATTGACAACAGAGGCACGAGCGCGTGAAATTACTTGTTGGGTCACTTGTGTTGGTTGGTTCGCCGTGTGGTTCCCGGCAGGGTAGAATAGGACCACTCCAAGTCTTCCCGTGAATGTCGCACAAGGCGACTTAGGAAACACAAGCTAAACAAAGCTTATAAAGATCCAACCCGTCCGGCCAGCGTGGAGAGTGTCGGCCAAATCCTCTGACTGCTCTGGCTACTATATGGCTCAGATAGTACAGAGAGGGTCGTGCTCCTGCAGTGGAGACTAAAGAAGACCTGATGATGAAGGATTGATGAACCATAATAACTAAGTAATTATTGAAATTAGTTGCGTTACTCGTATGTTAATTTTGTATTGACAACAGAGGCATGAACGCGTAAAATTACTGGTTGTGTCACTTGTGTGGGTATTTTTCCAGAAGAGCTTGTAGGTACTAATAGGTAATAGTTGGTAGGAAAATCCCAACTTTAATTATAAATGCGAAAGTGATTTTATTTGTTTGTTTGTTACGCTTTCACGGCGTAACTACTGTACCGATCAGTGGCGGCTCGTGTCTTCAAGGAGTGGTGGTTCACCTGCTTACCTACTGTCTCTCAAAAGCAAAACGACCTATTGAAATGCCGTACGTTCGTCAATTAATTGTAGTCGACTACCCCTATGCACCTACCTAATAATATTTGTATACCTACAAAATTAGTTACTCTGGTACAATTCTTAATATTAATGCATGTTGTAAAACCGTTTCTGTATAAAAAGTATAGAAGGCAGGTAGGTACTTAAGGGGGAACACTAGGCACAGTAGCGACGCCAATCATTTTATTCCTAATACTTTACAAATAGAAAGAAATTCAAGAATATAAACAATACAAGCCTTAGTAAATAACCTGAAGTATTTTTGGAATCATGTTTTGATATTATGAGAATCAGTCATTGAGAGAAAAAGTGATAACCGCCAAAAACGGCAGTTTTTGGCGGTAATCAGATTCTCATAATTCTCACTGATTCCGATAGTAATAAACATGATTCAAAAAATACTTCAGGTTATTTACTAAGGCTTGTATTGTTTATATTCTTGAATTCCTTTCTATTTGTAAAGTATTAGGAATAAAATTATTGGCGTCGCTACTGTGCCTAGTGTTCCCCCTTAAGTACATGCAGTGAAATATCATTTGACTTGATGATCGGTACTACCGATCATCATGAAGTTTTGCGCACACGTTCTCTGGACTACGGACAAAGACATAGGCTACCTATCGTCCCGGCAAAACGTACGGTTCCCGAGGGATGGACATTGACGACGCGAGCGGAGCCACGGGTAACAACTTTGGAAGCGGCCTAAACTTAGCCATAAATAATTGATTCCGGTCTCGTGTCTCCCCTGATGGCTCCCCTAGGGGAGCCATTAGGATTTTTTTAGTCTTGGTGTCTTCCCTAGGTCGGGGAGACATCAGACCTAGCTAGTTAATAATATATTGAGTACTTGACGTCAACAAAAATTTTTTGTTTGAAAAATTGTAAACACAAATATGACAATTAATAAGTGTTCAAAGAAACCTATATTAAATAAGCGATTGAATCTTGAATCTTGAAAAAAGTGCTTTCGTATAAAATTTCCTTGAGACCGAACCCCCTTTGAGGGGTCAGTAGTCAAATCACATACCTTACACTATTATTATTATATTTAAATAAATCCTAATCCCAACTATCCTAACTATCCCAACTAATATTATAAATGCGACAGTGAGTTAGTTTGTTTGTTTGTTACGCTTTCACGCCGTATCTACTGAATCGATCATCATGAAATTTTGCATACACATAGGTACTGATACTGAGAAGGACATAGGCTATAAATCACGCGGGCGAAGCCGCGGGTAACAGCTTGTACAGTATAATTTTAAAAACTAATACTTTGTGTGTGCGCTGTGCTGTCAAAAAGAGTCCTAGAAATTAAATAAATAATAAAACCATTTTTTATTTTCTCGATCCCAGGTTTCTATACAGAAGCGAAAGCGTTAGTCTCATAGATCCATTGCAATTTATTTTCACATTTCTTTTTTTATTTATTTGTCCTTCAAAAAAAAATCAAGGATTTTATTCTTGATCCCAGGGTCAGTCGACCGCACCTATTTTTTTTATAAACTGGGACCTATGTGAATTGGTACCTGTCCGTCTAAAACATAATGGTCCCACGACCGCACTACTTTTTTTCTCGAAAACCCGAAAATCTACATTTTTTTTTTGGACATATCACACATATTGAGCTAGCCCCAAATGGGTACATGTACATAAGATAAATGTCCAAATCATAATAGAACGCAGTCTTCTTCTTCTTCTTCTTCTTTTCGAGTCGGTGGCAAACCAATTATTTTTAATTTATATTTTTTGCTCCCAAAATGCAGCCACTTGGATGGCGTTAGTATTAGCTATCATCAGATCGTCCAATGTACAGGAGCAGGAGCACAAAGAGCAAGACAACAAGTGGGACATTGTTTGGGGGAGTCCACATTCGCACAACTCATCAAAGTTGTTAGTAAACCCCCATAGAACGCAGTGACAACTACTAAAGATGTTTCCCATCCCACCACGCCACCAAGAAAATATTTATATAAACGTTATCAGGTCTGTCTGGTTGTTGCGTCAGCCGCTGGGACAGGTACGAGGAAAAAACGAAAGTGCGGATGTCAGAGTCCTGCCTGGTTAGTTAACACGGTCCTAGGTAGCATTTATGCTAGACGGCGGTTCTCAACATAGACCCTCCACTTGTGAGATATTTTTTTGTGTTAAGAAGTTCAAGAGACAAAGAATTTAAGGTTCCCGTTATTTAACACGTGACCCTTACTAACAGTTAGCTAGACGGTGGTTCTCAAAGTGGCTTAACATAGACCCCCCATTCTAAGATCGTTATCATCATGAGCATAGCTGGGCATTAACTCGCTAATCCGTTAATTGTTAATTAACGAAGTTAATATTTTGATTAACGGATTAACTTTTTTAGAAGTATTAACGGACACGTTAACTTCCGTTAATATGCAGAAGTCCGTTAATCGTTAATCCAATACCTAATCGTTACCGCACGGCACCGCGGCGCGGTGCGAAAAACAGGTTTAGTCTAGTATGAAACGAGAAGTGCCGGGCGGCGCGTGGCAGCGAGTAAAACAAAAACAAAACTAGATATACAGGGTGTCCGCTGGCAAATTTTACACTTTAAATTGATCTCATGGCGCGTTGCAAGTCAGCAGCAAAGAAATCGGGTTATGGCTGAACGCGAAAGTGTTGCGGATTATTTACTAGCTATAAGACGATATGAAAAACATCTTAAATAGTCACAATTATGTTAAGTCATTCTGTATCAATTTTCTATGCCCACGCGATTATTGAACATCTTTTTTAGTAATACGGCACATTTTCACGTTGGAGGGTTCTTTAATAAACAGAATATGCATTATTGGAGTGCGAGTAATCCATCACAAGGACATCAAAGGTCTCTTCAGGGCCTCAAAACCATAGTAGCGTTCGCCATTTTTGGCTCCTTTTTTTAGCAGAGACGGAACCGTAAAAACATAAATTTAAGTTTGCGTGTAGAAAGGCGCTAATTCAATAGAATGACATTTAAAAATAAAATCCGCGTTATTCTTTTCTAAGAATATAAAGAAATAATTTTAATTGTAATCATATTCAGTTATATTTAATTTTATGAAGTATAAAATCTGCCAGCGGACACCCTGTATTTTGCCGGCGCATGCGAGTAAGAAAGAAAACTGCGATGAGATTTGTTTCGTTTGATTATTTCATTACTTAGCGCCGATTAAATTACACATTTGAATTATAAGTAGTTTGTTTTGTTCCTAACCTGTTAACTTCCAGAACCTAAACCAACAGGTTTTATAAGTTCACTAACGCAACTATATAAAGAGGCAATTTTACAAATATTAACGGATTAACGATTAACGTTAACTTCCGTTAATTCTTCCGAAATGTAACGCTTTAACGTTTAACGAAGCTAACTTTTTTTTAGCGGATTAATGATTAACGAAGTTAACTATTTGATTAACGGTGCCCAATAATGATCATGAGGTCTTTATAGTCTCTTCTGCAGGAGCACGACCCTCTCTGTACTACCAGAGCAGTAAGAGGATTTGGCCTATAATCTCTACGCTGGCAAGACAGGTTGGAGAGGTCTCTTTGATGTTTATTAAGCTTTTTTTAGCTATTGTGTTAACTAATGCGCCTTCTACGACATCCACGGGAAGGCTTGGAGTGTGGTCCTATTCCACTCTGCCGGGAACCACGCTGCTTTACCGCTTGCGTGCTTTCGTCAATGATACAAAATGATTGGGAACATTCGTGCTAAACCGTAAAGTATTTTTAAGACTTACTTAGTACGTTTAATAAAGTAAAAATGTAACATGTGTAAAGAGTGGAGCTCCTGTAACACAAGTTTTTAACTCCAGCATTCTTTGTATGATGCAAATTTTGTTGATGAATAAAATGATTTGAAAAAAAAAAAGTAATTACTAGAGGTTTATGACTGGGTTATATTACTTTACTAGCAAAAAGCGCTTCTTTGCCTCCTCTTGGGGTTTTATTATATAGATATTGTTATAAAATTTTATCAATCTTGGATATATAGAGGGATATTTTATTTACTTAACAATTTTTTTTAATTGCGGTTTAGTATTTAAATTAAAAAATGTTGGTATTGACGGGCTGAGTCACCTCGTTAAGGATATCACAGGGTCAATTTACACATCGTCACCATCAACAGGTCTTTTTTAGTCTCTACTGCATGGGCAAGACCCTCTCTGTACTACCAGACCCATACATCAGCCAAAGCAGACAGAGGATACACACTATATTTATTCAGATCCATCTTGGCTCTATTGTTTCTGCAAATTGCAAACGTTACGTAAACGCTTTAGCACTTGCGTCTATGATACAAAAAGATTGGGAACCCATGTGCTAAACCGTAAAGATATTAATAGAGTAAGTAGGTTTATGACTTGGTCATATTACTTTACTAGTAAAAGAGCTTCTTTGCCTTCTCCTGTGGTTTTATTACCTAGAAATTGTTACAATTTTAATTGATTTTATTTTCACATCCTCTCCAACCCGTCTGGCCAGCGTGGAGAGTGTAGGCCAAATCCTCTGGCTACTCAGGCTAGTATATGGCTCTGGTAGTACAGAGAGGGTCGTGCTCCTGCAGTGGAGACTAGAAAGACCTGATGATGATGATTTTCACATCCAGAGAGGGAAATTATTATCTTCTTCATTCATTATATATTATATCCATGATACAAAAATATTGGGAACCTCTGTGCTAAACCATAATAGTATTTTATGCAACGGTTTTATAATAGGGGTCTTAAAAGGTGTGTGGCGCGGGTAGCGCTAATGGAGGCGCCACGAGCCTTTTAAGACTTAAGAGTCCCACGTAAAGCCGCAATCCCATACAAACGTAGTTTCGTTTTAGTTTTACAACAGTTAAGAGTCGCCTGGAAGCGCATGTCTCCATACAAACGGAAAAAGGGAATTGTGGCAATATTTGATAATTTTGGAGTAAAATTAAGCATTTAATCAATTAATCTCATTATAATCTACGTACGTTCCTATACAGCTTGGGTAAAATAGCAATGGTTTGAGAATTACAAGCCTTTTCAAATTTGTATGGAAATATTGAGAGGCGTATAATTCTCAAACATTTGATAATTTAACCAAACTGTATAAAAACGTACGTAGATTATAATGAGATTAATTGATTGGATGCTTAATTTTGTATTAAAATTATCAAATATTGCCGCAATTCCCTTTTTCCGTTTGTATGGAGACATGCGCGTCCAGGCGACTCTTAAGCCAATCTCAACCAAATTTCGTACATACGACCGGATAAGGCATATTGATGTTTATAATCAGATTTCAATTTTAAAAACAATACCTATACAATGCAAAATCCTAGTAAAACATAAATTTTGAGTTTGACAACTTACTCGCGGGAAATGTAAATATGACAAAATTTTGTGTCTTTGGTTACCTTCTTTTTTTAATTGATGTTCGCTTGACTCTTAAAAAAAAAAAAACAAAAAGCTTCTTTTGCAATCACGAAAACTAGGTTTAATAGTCTGTGGCTGCTAGCACCTAGTAAATATTCTGATATCTATGCTGCTAGCCGTATCGTAATAGCGACATTATAGACTATAGTACGGTTGTGCCGTACTGTTATGGAGAATAGAGTATAGACTTATTATGGATGTTCTTATGTTTGTGTTCTTGATCATATAAATGACAGATTACAGTACAGGAGTAGAAAAAGATTTTACTAGAGTACCTAAGAAGGTTTATGACTGGGCTATTTTACTTCTTTCTTTCTTCTTTCTTTCTTCTTTCTTTTTTTTTCTTTCTTCTTTCTTTCTTCTTTCTTTCTTTCTTCTTTCTTTCTTCTTTCTTTCTTCTTTCTTTCTTCTTTCTTTCTTCTTTCTTTCTTCTTTCTTTCTTCTTTCTATCTTCTTTCTTTCTTCTTTCTTTCTTTCATCTTTCTTTCTTCCTTCTTTCTTCTTTCTTTCTTTCTTCTTTTAAATTATGGCTTCCACCGAGATTTCAGTGATTCTGCCAATGTCCAGTATAATGAGTTACTAAGTATCGGTGTTGTACGGTATGTGGCTAATGTGGCATCAAAGATGGCGTATGTTCTTTGGCAGCCTCGTGGGAGATTTTGGCGACAAATCTATACAAGTCCATTTAACAGTTTACTTCAGCTATTTCACAAATTGTTCTCGAGCACGAGCATTTATAACACCAAACTACACCAATTTCATATTATAAAGTCCACTTAAATCAATTTGCAAAATTGTATAAGGCAAACGACAACTGAACCCCTTGACTTCCCACCAAAAACTCTATTTACTTCTTGTATAGATTTCATCAAAATGCTAGTATTAATCGGGAAGAAGAACTTAACTACCGGGAAGAAAATTATATGCTATGACATTTCTTCTTCAGATAATTTTTTCTTTTCAGACAAAATGTCACTAAACCCGTATGTTCTAGACACACTTGCATTAGTTGTAACTAGCTGTTACCCGCGGCTTCACCCGCGTGGTATATAGCCTAAGTTCTTCTCAGTACCCTAACCTATGTGTATGCAAAATTTAATGATGATCGGTTCAGTAGATACGGCGTGAAAGCGTAACAAACAAACAAACTCACTTTCGCATTTATAATATTAGTTGTATTGGTTCTAGAAGATTTTTTCTGGTGTCGATTTGTCCAATAAAAAAAGTTGGAAACAAAATCACCGCCGTGAAGTTCCCGGCAGAGTAGAATAGGACCACTCCAAGTCATCCCGTGGATGTCGTAAAAGGCAACATAGGAAACACAAGCTAAACAAAGCTTATTAACATCAGAGATACCTCTCCAACCCGTCTGGCCAGCGTGGAGAGTGTAGGCCAAATCCTCTGACTACTCAGGCTAGTATATGGCTCTGGTGGTACAGAGAGGGTCGTGCTCCTGCAGTGGAGACTAGAAAGACCTGATGATGATGATGATGGAAACAAAATTCCTTCCCACACAGTAGTAATACATTTTTTATTAGCTTATTAGTATTAGCAACAACGTGCCGATCCGTTACTCAATAATTTCTTCGCGCCAGTTAACCCCGTGCAATCGGCTGTAATCGTTACATCGAAACAATGTAGGTTTGTTCACGTTAGGGCGCGAGCTGGGCTCAATATATCTACGTAATGTTGAATTTTCCATATTTTTTCATTTTGCTTTCATGCTGGTTTGGGAGAGAAGAAAAGAACAAAGAATGTACCTGCTGCTTTTCCTCCCGCGCAGACCGTAAAAGCCGGTCAAGGGATTGGGTGAAGCTATAAGGAATCGCGATATAGGCGATGCAGCATGCAGCTAACAATCCATCTCTTGAAGCGTTATCCTTTGATTATACATGGCGAAATTTTGATCGTTCCGGACCATTAAAGGGGTGATTCAGCCTGTCAATATAAACAACTTTTCCTACGGGACAAATGCTGTAAACTCGAAAAAAATTTCGACATTCCTATACAAATTGCCCGGGCGGCTGAACACTTTTGTATGAAAATGTCGAAATAAAATTTGAGTTTCCAGCATTGGTCCCATAGGAAAAATGGTTCATATCGACGGGCTGAATCACCCCTTTAAGGGTTCAGAACGATCAAAATTTCGCCATGTATTGTATACTCTATAATCAAAGGCGTTATCTTGCTTGGGCCTCACTAAACAAAAAATAAATAAATAATAATCTTTCCACTTTCTTTCAAATAATTTGTGTACTTCAAATTGAACCATTTATCACCGAAAAAATATGTATGTCATTAACTAATCAACCTCGTGAGGATATACATACATATCATCACGTCTTAATCCCTAACGGGGTAGACAGAGTCCATATAAATAAATAAATAATAAATATATAGGGACATATCACACAAATTGAGCTAGCCCCACAGTAAGTTGTGAACTTGTGTTATGGGATACTAACTCAACGATACTATATTTTATAATATATACTTATATAGATAAACATCCAAGACCCAGGTCAATATGAAAAAGATCTTTTTCCATCTTGACCTGACCGGGGATCGAACCCGGGACTCCCGTGTCGTCCAAGGTCATGGAAACTCAAAGGCCACGATTAGTGTGTTAGTGGGCGTAAAGTGGAAAGCAAAATCAAAATAAAAATGGGTTACTAGCCGCATTGCATATGATGTGATACCCTAGATTTTCGCTTAAACCCTTGACCGGCTTTTACGGTCAGCGCGGGGAGCAAAGCAGCTGGTATCCATCCATCCATCAGGTCTTTTTAGTCTCCACTGCAGGAGCACGACCCTCTCTGTACTACCAGAGCCATATATTAGCCAGAGCAGTCATAGGATTTGGCCTACACTCTCCACGTTGGTCTCTTTGATGCTTTGTTTAGCTTGGGTTCCCTAAGTCGCCTTCTACGACATCTTCGGGAAGACTTGGAGTGGTCCTATTCTACTCTGCGGGAAGTCACATCTCTAAGTGAGTACCAAGGACCTTATCATCATCATCATCAGGTCTTTGATAGTCTCCACTGCAGGAGCACGACCCTCTCTGTACTACCACAGCAATATATTAGCCAGAGTAGTCAGAGGATTTGGCCTACACTCTCCACGCTGGCCAGACGGGTGGAGAGGACTTTTTGATGTTTGTAAGCTTTGTTTAGCTTGTGTTTCCTAAGTCGCCTTTTACAGCAAGCGTAAAAGCAGCTGGTATATTCTATGTTTTTTTTTTCCACGTAGTAAACCACGAAACTCGTAAATAAGGCCACCTAGACGTTTATTACACTTGTACGAATAAGCTATTGTAATGTTGGAGCTGTAAAATTGCATCAAAATCGTCATAACTGTGCGTAACGTGTAGTTCTTATGCATTTACTTATTTGATCTCATTCTCACGAATTGAAGAGATTTTACACAGATACGGACAAATCACACAGATTGAGCTAGCCCCAAAGTAAGTTCGAAACTTGTGTTATGGGATACTAGCTCAACGATACTATATTTTATAATAGATAAGCATCTAGATAAACATCCAAGACCCAGGTCAATCTGAAAAAGATCATTTTCCATCTTGACCTGACAGGGGATCGAACCCGGGACCATCCGTGTCGTAGGCAGGCGTGTTGACCGCTGCGCCACGGAGCTCGTCAAAATATTAGTATCTTGATACGTACGTATCCTCTGAATGCCCTGGTTAATATATGGCTCTGGTAGTACAGAGAGGGTCGTGCTGCAGTGGAGACTACAAAGACCTGTTGATGATGATTGTTTGTTTTTCGTATGTGTAAGTGGCCAACACTGGTGTCAGATTTTTCAAGCTGCCTTAAGGCATCTGACATAGCTTAACGACTGCCATCAACGATGACAGCCGGGACCAACGGCTTAACGTGCCTTCCGAAGCACGGAGGAGCTCGAGATATTTTTATGCCACTTTGCGGTCACCCATCCAAGTAGGGACTGCACCAGGGGTTGCTTAACATACGTAAGCGCTCATAGAGCTCACACCCACTGGACCATCGGGCTCCTCGTTGATAATGATGATGAGTACGTATTATTAGCGCTTAACGCATATTAAGCAACTAATAATCCAAACTAATATTATTAATGCGATTTTTATTTATTTATTTATTTGGTTCGCAAGCTGATTGTTACAATTGTATTGTGAAAAGGAAATGATACAGACACTATACTATAGAAGTACAATCTTCTATGTGTGAACACAGCATGCACATATATATGTATTGGCTCACAGTAAATAGGGTTACAAATTTAATAATAGTAATATAATAATAATATTAACAGGTAAATTACATTCCATCAAAAAATATTTTTGCGATAACGCATTAAGAGGGTATACTAGCAGTGCGTTTTCCATACAAATGTATTTCTCTATTTTCTCGCTGAAAACTGCTTCTAGAGGCACAATTCTTTTTACATGCAATATATTACTAAAATAGGTATGTCCATATGTTTTATTTTTTTCTAAAACCCTGTTTAAAAGAAAAAAAATTGTACAAATCAGTTTTTTTTTTGGAAAAAATAAAAAGTAGGGGCATTCCTATTTTAGTACTAGATTTTATGAAAAAAGAATTGTGGCTCTAGAATCAGTTTTCAGCGAGAAAATAGAGAAATACATTTGTATGGAAACCATATTGAAAAAATACTGCTAGTATACGCTCTTAAGGTGGCCCTTCCCCGACCGACGTAATCGTCAACGCCAGCATGGTCGAAAAGCTTGTTCCGTCCAGCGCTATGTCAGATAAAGAGGCAAAGCGAAAAGAGCCCCTTGCCCTCGTCTCCCGCACACCTTTTACTGCCACATGGAAACAAGCTAGTGAGTACGCGAAGACATTGAACGAAAAATAGTGTGCGGAAATTTCATTAAACTTGTTTCAAGAAATACGTGTTTATTGGTAAGCCTTACAAGTTTATGAAAAAAACCTTGTACATCTAGAATCTTTATTACATTTGCAAGGTTTCTAAATAAATATTTTCTTTACTATTACACTTAATGAGTACATTATAAACGCCCAAAGTTCACATAAAATTTGTGCAAAAAAGCGGATTTTTGGAGGCTAATACTGAAGTTGTTTCTCCAAATTTTGATTTTTCGTTTTGATAGAAACCTAGATATAGTGGACAAGATACCTTTTAGTGGAAAATCTTTAAAGAAAGATTTGTTGCACCGCCATAATCACGTACGAGCGTTTGTATGAAAAGATAGACGGGTTGGCCGCCCTTAAGAGTCCCACGTAAAGGGGGTACAAGTTTTCAATACGAAACTTCAACTCGCTTTAATTTTGTATAGGTATTGTTATTAAAATTAAAATCTGATTATAAACATCAATATGCCTTATCCGGTCGTATGTACGAAATTTGGTTGAGATTGGCTTAACTGTTGTAAAACTAAAACGAAACTACGTTTGTATGGGATTGCGGCTTTACGTGGGACTCTTAATTTGATTATATAAGTCCCTTGTTATCTACTTGCGGTTTTGCAGTAATGATAACAGATTAGCTTGTATGTACTCGTAACCGTGCGTGTGTAATGTTGTTTACGGCACGCACCCTCGTGGCGCAGTGGTTAATACGTTAGCCTGCGACTCGAGGGGTCCCGGGTTCGATCCTCGGCTAGCAGGCCTATTTGCTAGCTTTCGACATTTACGGTGTAATTTGTTTTGATGTTCACTATCCATTGCGGCTATTTTAACACGCTTTTATTAGCTTCACTTGTATGTAAGAAAATCTTGGAATCTTAATTTGACCCACTACCCGGTCTTCGATGAGGATAAAATTTTGCACACGCTCTGAGTTCTGATGACAGTACATGACAGACAGTACTGTTCTCATCAATTCTCAATTCGTCATAATCTTTTTTTTTTATGTATGTTACCCGATTTCTCGAAGACGCCTGGTCTTAAATCCGTTAAGAAATTCTTTTTCGTTCGATAGGTAATACTTTACAGATGGTCCCATTAAATTTTTACCGAAATATGACGAGCGCTTTTTGAAAAAATACACAGTAACAAAAAAAATTTACAAGTATGCCGTTCGGTTTACACTTTTTTAAATTTTATTCTTACGCTTATTTAAATTAATTGGGGTTGAAGTCGGTTTTTGTTTTTTGTTAAAAATATCTTAAATTATAAAAAATAACAACTTTAGTACTCACGTATCAATGAAAAGAAACAAGCCAACGGCACTACACTCTGCATTGTCAAGTCACTGTGCGGGCTGTCTGTGCGTCTGTGTGCGCGGGGCTCGGCAACTGCACGCGCTGTCACTCTGTTGGAGAGGGGCGACTGGGGGCGCCTTGCCTCACATAACTTTTTAACTCCTATTATTGTTACTTCGACTTTTGTTTTCATTCAATTTTACATCCTAATGAGCACTCTTCATATTTTTTGTTAATACTAATGACTGTAATTCATAACCATCGGAATTCATAATATCACAATTCATACATTTCGTTTCTACTAATATTTGTTTCCATACATATATTTTCTTATACTAATGATTGAAAATCATAATTATCGGAATTCCTAAAATCACTATTCATAAACTTTATTAATACTAATATTTGTTTTAATATACTTTTTAAATCTTAGTGTTATTTATCTATCAGAGTACAAAAGCGACTGGTTAGGATACACGACTTGGTAACAGAAGGTAGGTTAGGTTATGGTTACACATAAACCATTAACGAGCTCCGTGGAGCAGCGGTCAATACGCTGGCCTGCGACACGGATGGTCCCGGACGGAAGCCCCAAAGTAAGTTCGAAACTTGTGAAATGGGATACTAACTTCACGATACTATATTTTATTACAAATACACATATAGATAAACATCCAAGATCCAGGTCAATCTGAAAAAGATCATCTTCCATCGTGGCCTGACCGAGGATCGAACCCGGGACCATTCGTGTCGCTGGCAAGCGTGTTGACCGCTGCGCCACGGAGCTCGTCCGTGAAATTACAAAATGTCTGAAATAGATCCAGGGCGATTATAAATTATTGCATTTTTCATGCATACTGCGCTCGGCACACTTCTGTGAAAGGAATGTTGTAAGAAGCAGGTTTCGGATATCACTAATAAGTGTTTTAATACTAAACCTAGCTAGGAATATTATACAATCCTAGACCTGTTAGTGTTCCGTTTTGGCTTTGATACAAAGTAATATTTCAATTTTTTTTTTGATTAAAACTAACGTGAGATGTTAACATTATTAATATGTAAAATACAGGTCACTCACGTATGAAGTCAGCTACAGGCCGACAGGATGAGGTTGAAACATGTCGGCCTGTAGCTGACTTCATACGTGGTATTTTACATATTAATAATATTTTAATCTTGGAATCCAGATAGGTAGGATATGAAAAGATCGTAAGGTAAATCCAGGAAAACTTAAAACATTTTGGACCTCCACAGCTTTTATTGTATTGTACTGTTTTTTTTTTTCAATTAATTTGTTAATAATACGGTCCTTATGACTTCCGAATCTTGAATCGTTATGTTGTATTTTACAGAGTAGACTCTTTTACTTTATACCAATTTATTTATTATTTATGGTAATCGCAAATGTATTGAAAAAAACCGGCCAAGTGTGAGTCAAACTCGCGCAATGAGGGTTCCGTACAATATGCTTCGTGTACACACACACAATGTGCAAAAATGTTTTATTCAATTGACTAGCGCTATCTAGTGGTGTTTTAGTGAACTATTTCCCTAGATGAACTTATTATCGTGAGTTTACCACTTTATTTGCAAGTGATAGAATTCTTATTATTTTTCCTGTAATCTTCAAGGAATGAACTACACTTTGTAATTTTTTCAAAATTTTCGGCCCACTAGTTTCGGAGGTCAGGGGGGGGGGCGTGGGGAATGGTCAATTTTTGCCTTCTTTCGTGAATAAAAAGAAAAATATTGATTTTACCCGAACAAAAAAAAAATATTTTTGAGATCCTCATAATGAGCCCTTTCATTTCATAATATGACACAGTAAGGTTTGCAAAACTTTTTTTTTTAATTTTGTAATTGGGCCCCTAAAAATGACCCTTATTTCAAAAAAATCTTTATTTACTTTGCACATCCGTGTTTGGGTTGGGTCATAGGATTACACCATCTTACCAAATTTCACCTAGTTTGGTTCCGTAGATTCGGAGAAAATCGGCTGTGACAGACGGACGGACGGACAGACAGACGCACGAGTGATCCTATAAGGGTTCCGTTTTTTAATTTTGTACGGAACCCTAAAAACCTCTTGTTTCTTAATACAAAACACATTTACAAGACACCAAAACACCTTTTCTTCAAGACATCTTTACGAGCTCCATGGCGCACCAGTCAACACGCCTGCCTGCGACACGGATGGTCCCCGGTTCGATCCCCGGTCAGGTCAAGATGGAAAATGCTCTTTGTCAGATTTTTATCTATAGTATCTATTACAAAATATAGTATCGTTGAGTTAGTATCCTATGACACAAGTCTCGAATTTACTTTGGGGCTAGCTCAATCTGTGTGATTTGTCCGTATATATTTATTTATTACTTGGTGATTAGTACTTTAAGTACATTCCTTCCTACACAGACGATATGTTGAAAAAAAAAACAAATACGGGATATTCTGTCGGAAACTACGCAACACTAAGACCCTTGCCCTCTCGATCGTAAACCTAGTTATTAGATTTCTGTTTTCTTTTGCATTTCTTAATAATTTAGGTATGTTTATAATGCATAATGAGCTGTCCTTTCTCGCATTTCCGTGATGAAAGGCTCTGTGTTGGAGACTCATGTGCAGAAACCTGCAGAGCATATAGAGGGTGAACCGCTTGTCATAGATGCTTTTAGGCCCGAATGGACACCGTCAGTGTTGTGTGTAAAAACCTGTGTAATAAAAGACAAAGAAAGAGGGTAGACCGATACGGTTTCCCTTGACAGCTCAACATCCACCACCGCAGTCTCTTCAGTTAGTCTGTGAAAATGGCAGCTGCAATGTTGTCGAAATATCTGACAGAACTCAAAAATAATCGCGGTAAGTCCCGAAGTGAACATAATAGTGCTTTTAGGCAGCTTGAAAAATCGAACGCCAGTTTTGGCCACACACACGATAAACAAAGAATACAGTGCTTTGAGGGAAGCGTAACCGTCGTGTCGCTGTCCCTTCTACTCGCCCCGATGATGGTCTTCGTAACACAACGAAACTAGTCGGCAAATCCGACGAAATTAGACTTGAATCAAGCTGGGTTTTGAGATTTTTTCTCGCGTAAGTTATAATATTATTAATACTACAGCTCAGAGTCAAAAGTTTCTGCAGGTTCTCTGTTTGCACTCTGGTGCATTTAAAACGTTCTAGTTAAAATGCATACATAATTTTCAACTTCCTAAACCAGTCGCACGCACCTAAGCCGGAAACATACATAGGTCATTGCTCTTGTAGTCACCAAGTAAATGGCAATTATAGTTCTTAGGAAACTAGCCTATTTCTTAAGAACTATAATTAGTCAGTCAGTTATGTGGTAAAAAAAATTGGATACACATTTTTTCGGTTACATATTAATAAACAAAAACTGCATCGAGCAAATTTCAAAAGAACAACGGACAAATTAACAAATTTCAAAATAACAAATTTCAAAATAACAATGGTCATTTGAGCAAAAGTTTTTTTTAATGTCAGTCTGTGAGAAATTATTATTCAAATGTCAATTGGATTTTTGGTGGGAAGTCAAGGGGTTCAGTTGTCGTTTGCCTTATACAATTTTGCAAATTGATTTAAGTGGACTTTATAATATGAAATTGGCGTAGTTTGGTGTTATAAATGCTCGTGATCGAGAACAATTTGTGAAATAGTTAAAGTAGACTGTTAAATGGACTCGCATGGATTTGTCGCCAAAATCTCCCACGAGGCTGCCAAAGAACATACGCCATGTTTGATGCCACATACCGTACAACACCGATACTTAGTATCTCATTATACTGGACATTGGCAGAATCACTGAAATCTCGGTGGAAGCCATAATTAAAAAGAAGAAAGAAAGAATTTCTTTATCTCACGTTAGATTTATATTGTCTTAGACGTAACGTAATTTTAATTTCTATTTCTCTTGTTACAGAGCAATCTGCGGCCGCATAGAATCGTACATAACCTCCCTCCCGCCACCATTCCGCCTACACAGGCCACTATTGGCCCGTGCCGCCAGCACTGAGGCCAGGACGCCTGCGCGAGCACCGTCCTTCAGTGTTTGCTGGTGCGCCACTACGCCGGTGAGTTCTGAAACTCATCATAAGACTCAAGAACTCATCTTTAGATAGTCGTTAGTCTCCACTGCAGGAGCACGACCCTGTCTGTACTACCAGAGCCATATATAGCCAGAGCAGTCAGAGGATTTGGCCTCACGATGGCCAGACGGGTTGGAGAGGTCTCTTTGATGTTTATAAGCTTTGTTTCGCTTGTATTTCCTAAATCACCTTCAACGACATCCGCGGGAAGACTTGGAGTGGTCCTATTTGTGCCGGTGAGTCTGAAACTCGCCAGACTATCATCTTGTCAAAGGCTTCTCCTAAGGATATCCAAAAGGACCGGTTGAAGCAGCTTGTATTCAGCGTTTCCCTGCGACCTTAGTCAGGTCATGTGGTCTCAACGCGTTAATCGTACGATTTGTTCTCATAGACTCGCATAGATGGCGCCACTCGAAACTACACAACATTGTATCTACCGTATTATGAAAATATAAAAACATGATTCACAAAATATATCTTATTAAAAATCAAAACAATATTTTAGGCATAATATTTTAAAATGACACCGTATATTTAGTAAGTTAAAGGCTAACGCAGATTACCGCCATCTAGTAACGAGTAGCAAGCAACTCTCCTGCGCCATACATTCGCCTGCTTTTCGCAACCTTAATTTGGTCCAATATTTTTGTATGAGGTGGGCAGTCTGTTACGTTAGTATTATATTGTCTTTGGTCAGGTCATCCAATCACCTGCCGGCCTATTTACTAACTCGGATGACAGGTGTCGATGCCTATCAATCTAGGATTTGCTGTTACAATGCGGTTTTTGTATTAAAAAAAAAAGTTCGAGCAAGCAAAACCCGCATTGAAATTGTAAATTCTAGATTAATAGGCATCGACGCCTGTCATCCGAGTTAGTAAATAGCGGCTGGTCGCTACGTTGTCGCCATTCAAGAACCTTTCGGAACCTGGTTCCGGGTTCGATCACAGGTCAGCCGGCCTATTTACTAACTCGGATGACAGGTGTCGATGCCTATCAATCAAGAATTTAGTGTTACAATGCGGTTTTTGTATTTCAAATAAAAAGTTCGAGCAAGCAAAACCCGCATTGTAACAGTAAATTCTAGATTGATAGGCATCGACACCTGTCATCCGAGTTAGTAAATAGGGGGGCTGGTCGTGATGGAAAACGTATTTTCAGATCGGCCTGAGTCTTAGATGTTTACCTATCCATATTTATCTAAAATTTAAGAACTGTGTTCTTGTCGGTGGAGTGCTCTCCATGTCTCTCGGTTCTGGCTGAGGACCCCTCTATATATCCATTGTAAAAATATATGTAGTATCGTTGAGTTAGTATCGCTACGACACAAGTTTACAACTAAGTGTCGCTAGCTCAATTTGTGTACTATGTCCTAACATATTTATTCATCATCATCATCAGGTCTTTCTAGTCTCCACTGCAGGAGCACGACCCTCTCTGCACTACCAGAGCCACATACTAGCCTAAGTAGTCAGAGGATTTGGCCTACACTCTCCACGCTGGCCAGACGGGTTGGAGAGGCATCCCTGATGTTAATAAGCTTTGTTTAGCTTGTGTTTCCTTAGTCGCCTTTTACGACATCCACGGGATGACTTGGAGTGGTCCTATTCTACTCTGCCGGGAACCACACGGCATACATATTTATTATTTAATGTTTTCTTATGTTTTCGCGATTGTTACACATTTAAATAAAATTATTATAATACGGTTTTTATCGCGTTTATTACATTATTTATACACCTAACGTTTCGAGCACTTTACAGTGTTCGTGGTCGCAGGTAGTCAGTGTACCTGAAACCGTATTATAATAATTTTATTTAAATATTTATTATTATTTGTATCTCCTTGGAGTCAGGGATGTTACCCCGGTCTTTTGGTAAGCTTACCTGGGGATATAGATCCAACACGTAGAGGGCCTTTGGAGTAGTTGATGTAATGTTTTTATTATTATAATACTATTATGAACCAGACCACCGACCAGGTGGTCAGACGACCTGATAAAGGTCGCAGGAAGGCGCTGGATGCAGGCCGCTTCTAACCGGTCATATTGGAAATCCTTAGGGGAGGCCTATGTCCAGCAGTGGACTTCGTGTGGCTGAGATGATGATGATGATGATGATGAACCAGAAGTGGAATTTATTAAAAAAAAGCAATGTAACAGCAACTAAATTTATATTTTCTTTAGAATTATTAATTTAAACAAAATCAAACAATATTAAATAGAAAAAGTAAAATTAAAGAGAAATATGGCTGACGCGTGTGTACAAAGGACGTGTGCCTCGGTCGGCTGCCGGAAAACGAAGAGAGCGCTCGATGTCTGCGCCGCGCCGTGGTGGTGGTCACCCCACTCTTGATGGTGGGTGGGGTCCCCTCTTGTCGCTGGCGCGTCATTTGAGACAGCAACATATAGCTATCCTTTTCTTTTTAGGGTTCCGTACAAAAGTTGAAAAACGGAACCCTTATAGGATCACTCGAGCGTCTGTCTGTCCGTCCGTCCGTCTGTCACAGCCGATTTTCTCCGAATCTACTGAACCAAATTAGATGAAATTTGGTAAGATAGTGTAATCCTATGACCCAAACACGGATGTGCAAAGTAAATAAAGATTTTTTTGAAATAAGGGTCATTTTGAGGGGCCCAATTACAAAATTAAAAAAAAAAGTTTTGCAAACCTTACTGTGTCATATATCAAATGAAAGGGCTCATTATGAGGATCTCAAAAATATTTTTTTTTGTTCTGGTAAAATCAATACTTTTGATTTTATTCACGAAAGAAGGCAAAAATTGACCATTCCCCCCCCCCCCCTGATCTTCGAAACTACTGAGCCGAAAATTTTGAAAAAATTACAAAATATAGTTCATTCCTTGAAGATTACAGGAAAAATAATAAGAATTCTATCACTTGAAAATTAAATGGTAAACTCACCATAATAAGTTCATCTAGGGAAATAGTTCACTAAAACACCACTAGATGGCGCTAGTAAATTGAATAAAACATTTTTTGCACATTGTGTGTGTGTTCACGAAGCATATTGTACGGAACCCTCATTGCGCGAGTTTGACTCACACTTGGCCGGTTTTTTTTATGACGCGTTGCTATCATCTTGTAACAATACATTATTATTTTTCTAATTCCAGATGCCAGAAGTAGTGAACGCCACGACGGGTAAACTGGAGAGTGGACAACCTTCACTACTTTGCAAGCAGAGTATGTTTGCCCGTTGGCAATACCTGGCTAGGAGACTACCTTTGCTGCCACAGGTTTTAACACTTTTTTATTATTCTTCTTCTCATCATATTTTTGTGTAGGTGACTCAGTCAGTCGACCATGCACACGCTGGTGTCAGAGTTCTTCGGAACCGCCTCTCGGCCTCTGACGTGGTTCCTTTAACGACTTCCAGATGGCAGCCGGGACCAACGGCTTAACGTGTCTTCCGAAGCACGGAATCATCTTCTTATCAGACAATCAGGTGATTCCTGCCTGCAATGTCCTAACCAAACTGTAAACAAATTTAACCAAGTATGCTTCCCGTGGGAATCGAACCCACGACCCCCGGGTCAACAAGGCAAACGCCTTAAACACTGGACCACAGAGGCAGTTATATTCTTCTTATCGAGTCGAAATAGTTTCATTCTATTAAATATCTACTGACCAGTATTTGGCCACGCTGATTGCCCTGTCGTTGGCCTCATGAAGGTCCTGTACGGTGCAAGTAATGGGGCAGTTTGGGCACGACAGAAGGTGAGGCATGGTCTGATCGGCAGTCACTCAAATTGTTGGTAGAGAAACCCCACCTGACACTGTTTTCTCGGCATCTCCCGACGCCAATTCGGAGTCGGTTTAGGGACTTCCAGGTTGCCCAGGGGAGGTCTGCACCGGGTGGAAGCTTCTCAACAGGTGGAATATCAAACGGACTGGGTGGGTTCTTTTGTTTCCAAAGTGCCAGCAGACCAAAGTTTTATTATTGTATACCATAATCTCCATAAGCCGTGTGGTTCCCGGCAAAGTAGAATAGGACCGCTCCAAGTCTTCCCGTGGATGTCGTAGAAGTCGACTAAGGAAACACAAGCTAAACAAAGCTATACATGTCAAAGAGACCTCTCCAACCCGTCTGGTCAGCGTGGAGAGTGTAGGCCAAATCCTCTGACTGCCCTGGCTAATATATGGCTCCGGTAGTACAGAGAGGGTCGTTCTCCTGCAGTGGAGACTAACAAAAACCTGTTGATGATGATGATGATATCATAATCAGGTCTTTGATAGTCTCCCTGCAGCAGCATGACCCTCTCTATACTAACAGACCAGTCAGGGGATTTGGCCTACACTCTCCACGCTGGCCAGAGCTGGCTTTTAAACATCCAACAAAGGGTTCCGTACCCAAAGGGTAAAACGGGACCCTATTTACGAAACTTCGATGTCTGTCTGTCTGTCACCAGGCTGTATCTTATAAACCGTGATAGCTGGTTCCCACCCCTTTAAGGGTAACGACCAAAATTTTTGATATAAAATTTTCAAGCTAATTTACATTTTTACTTTGAAACTGTTGATAGACGAAGTGCTTGCTGTATATCTCTGGTTTTGCAGGAGGTGGAGGTGGACACGTCACCTGCGACACTGCCGGCCGACCTCGATCACTTGCTCTACAACGAGGCTAAACAGCTGTCCCCCACCTACCAGGTAAATACAATTTTCAATACTTTTGCTGTTAATACGGTTATTATGACCTGTTGTTTTTTTTTTTAAATTTAATCGCAAATGTATGTAAAACGATTTAAAAACGTCGTATGACTCTCTTACTCAGTGAGCTGCTCATTATAAGCACTCGGCTTTGCCTTGTCACTCCAGCAAGCCGATTTGCTAACTCGATGTACAACGATTTGATTGTCACTTTAGCATTCATTACGGTTTTCATATCTTAAATAAATACAGTTATTCATGCCGAAGCCGTAATGAATATTGAAGTTACCATTAAAATTATGTACACCGTAGTTGTCAAAACTTAGCAAATAGGCCTGCAGGTCTTTTTTAGTCTCCACTGCAGGAGCACGACCCTCTCTGTACTACCAGAGCCATATATTAGCCAGTGCAGTCAGAAGATTTGGCCTACACGCTCCACGCTGGCCAGACGGGTTGGAGAGATCTATTTAATATATATAAGCTTTTTTTAATACAAAAACCTAAGGATCAGGGAGGCAGTTGTTTGTTTGTTTTTCGTATGTGTAAGTGGCCAACACTGGTGTCAGATTTTTCAAGCTGCCTTAAGGCATCTGACATAGCTTAACGACTGCCATCAACAATGACAGCCGGGACCAACGGCTTAACGTGCCTTCCGAAGCACGGAGGAGCTCGGGATATTTTTATGCCACTTGCGGTCACCCATCCAAGTAGGGACTGCACCAGGGGTTGCTTAACATACGTAAGCGCTCGTAGAGCTCACACCCACTGGACCATCGGGCTCCTCGGCAGTTTATTCACTTACATGCTTAATGTTGATATCTACCTTAGGTAGGCTAACTTTCCCTTAATATTTTCTAGGCCGCCAAGGATCGTCTGATCGACGCGTTCGAGAAAGCCAAACTTGGCCGCTGGATCAAGAAACCTCTAGAACAAGATCAGTTTGTCTGTGAGATCCTCGATGCAGACCCACAAGTACTGTTCGCCTAGGCTGGCCCTGCTCTACTTGGGTATAGCTCGCTGCAGTCTGACGTTACGGCGGGTGATGGAGGGGGTGAGGGGGATGGTGGTCTTGTCGAGATGGGTGATGTTGTTGATGAAAATGTAGGTGTAGATGATGAAAATGCTGATGAGGAGTCGATTTATAGGAATAAACGTGTAATAAGTCATGTTAAGAAAGATTATAATAAGGATATCCAGATTGATTTCGATGAAGCTGATGTTAGTAATTCTAAACATAATGCTAAGAAAGTTAATGATTTTGTTCATAATATAGATGTTAAGGATCCTCAAAGCGAGGTTAAGTATGCCAAAAGCCAGTTTGAAGATATAAAAGTCGTAATTAGCAATCGTCTTAGTAAATTTAGTGAAGAAGGTGGGAGGAGAATTAAATCTGCGGACGTTAATAGTAGCGTAAAAGATACTAATATAAAGAAAGCTGTATCTGGTAGTGATATGACATTCCAAAGCGAATATGATGAAAAGTATCATAGGAGCACAGTAGAAGGAAATGATTTGATTGTTAAAAGAGGTACAGATTCAGATGCAAATATAGCTAGTCAGAAAAACAATAATGCTAATGATTTATTTAATAATGATACAAGAGTTGGTACAGTTGACTCCTTAAAAGATAAAACAAATGATGGTTTTAAACAAATAGAACCATTAAGAGCACCAAAATGTTTAAAAGTAAGTAATACCGTAATAAATAATGGTAACCCTGATGTTTTTAATAAAAATATAATTACTGAAATTAAAAAAGAAAAACCTAAAAGCAATTTCTTATCTAAATTGAAAGAAATAAACTATGAACGCCGTGGTTCTTTACAATTGATTAAAAGTTTGAAAAATAGTGTTAATATAAAAAGATTTAATAGCGATAATTTTAATGACTATGAAAATTCAGGTACGCACAATTTTAACACAAATATTCATCAAGACTATTTGAAAGCTAATTTAGGTTTTTCAGATAATCTAAAAGAAAATAAAGATGAAAGGCGCAGTTCCATTCAAGCTATTAGTTTAAATGCTAGTGTCGATATTAAACGACCTGACATTCATCATTTTAGTGATTCTGAACATTCTAATGAAAAGAATAAAGATGAAGATAGTAATAAACAAAGTAATAACGTTAATTCAAATTTGCCATCAACATTGACGGAAAAGAAATATGGTAGACGTGGTTCTGTACAAGCAACTCGGGGTCTAAGTTCTAATACTGTTATTAAAACCTTCAACAGTAGTAATATTGATGATTTCGAAAATTCAAATATGCACAATTTTAGTCAAAATATTACCGAGAAAGAAAATAAAGTTAATTATGATCTGTTAGATTTAGGCAAAATAGCAGTAGAAGATAATAAAAAATATACTCTACAATGTACTTTACTTAGAAGATTAAAAAGTAGATGCGTAGAAAGTAGTGATTTTTCCAAAGATAAATTTAGGGGTTGTTCTCAAATGGATAGTCTTGCATCTAGAATTAATAATGTAAAAATAGATTCTAAGGACAATGTAGATTTTAAGTTGAATGATAGTAATGTTGATTTAAAACAAGCAAATACGAGTACAGACATTGAAATAAGTCATATAAATACAAAAGATTTAAAGTCAATTAAAAAAGATGATTTTGTTATTAAAAAGGAAAACAGTAATAGTAACGTGAAAGGTTTTGATCATAAATTAGTAATAAAAGATGATTTTAAACATAAATTAGCAGAAAAAGAAGATTTTGAACATAAATTAACAGAAAAAGAAGATTTTGAACATAAATTAGAAGCAAAAGATGATTTTGATAATAAAATCAATAAAAATTCAAGCAATGATAAAACTACATCAAGATCTGATGATACGCCACAAGTAGAACTAAAAGAGGAAAGTGTCCCCAGCCGCCTGTCTTCTAGGAAATTGGAAATTATCAAACGAATCAAGTTCAAGTAATCATAAATAGGCAATGAAAAAAATCTAATTCGATGGTACGAAGGATGAGAGGGAGCTCCAACTATCCTAAGGCTCATAGATGAGAAGATGGATGCCGATAGAGGCACACAGACCTCCATATTAATTCATTAAACCGTTGATACTAAAAATTATTACAACATTGAATATTGTACACACCTAACATGGACTACTTGGCTGAAATAAATTATTGTTATTTATTTAATTTAATGAAACATATGAAAACTTTTTAATTTGAGATCTGAAGTTCTAAATTATCGTTTAATTAGAATTATATATATGTATAGTACTACCACTTTAATAAGTTACATCGGCATTGTTCGATGGCGCAGAATAGCGCAACCTACTGCCGACTCAAGCCGAATGAAAACATCAATCAAATAACGAACATATTGCTACAAAATAAGATTTGAAATCGAAAAACAACAGGACTCGTGCTATCTCGCTCGCAATACTCGTACGACTGCCGTGAGTGGTCGAGACGCCGCATGGCGCGTACACATCAGCCAATAGCGGACGGGTATTTTCGCGCCACGCAAAAATTTGACTTCTGCGCAGGTACATCGGTGTAACTTATAAAAGTGGCAGTACTGTATCCGTAGCATGACGCCTGAGTCGCCATATATCTCGCGATAGAGTATACTTATCTTGCTCTTTAGTATTACGGAAAACAAAATGGCGATAGTCGGTAGACGTTATCGCGCGTAGTGTTGCCATTTTAACCGATTTTTAGCCACAAGTACGAGACCGCTAGCCACAAAAAAAAAACAACGGATTGCACTCCGGGAGTGCCGGCATAAGTGAAAACTTAAATACTATCACTTATAATTTAATATCTTTGTTAACAGCAGTCACCATCCATGTATGTGCGTAGCAGGCTATAACACAAACTCGCGCAGATTCGCGCAAGCTACCTGCGCCTTTTTGCGAATTTTCAGAATCTGTCGGTCACGTGATCTGTCGAGATTGTCATTTTTTCCCATCACAAAAAGTGCACAGCGCCGCTAAAGAAGTTCTCACTTCAAAAATTTTATGTGGCAGCAAAAATTTTTTGCGACAATTTTTAGCTACTCATAATAGGGGGAATATGCATGACACAATGTGATTGTTACTGACCCTGTTATTAAGGCGCTCTTATAGTAACACTAGCGCCACCCAGCAATTAAATCTTTTAATCCTAAATAATATCGAATTTTAAAAATCTAACAAATACATAACTAGTAAATTACTTGTAGATATCTTACCTCAAACAATTTGAACTTAGCATTTTTTCCAATTATATATATCAGTTATAGAAAATAAAGTTTCAGGTAATGGAATGCAAAAATATAGAATTTTAATATTAAAAAAACATCACCCATCTTTGACGACTTCCTGCACCCTTGAGGTAAAAGTGGGTATCTCTAATTTTGTAAAAATTAAGCGTCACACTGCTACTATTGACTGTTTGATAAAAGCCTTTCATTTTTTTCAAACCTGTGATTCGATAACAAATTTATATTTATCCATCATCCTCGTTTCAGCTGTGTGAAGTCCACTGTTGGACACAGGCCCCCTCAAGAATTTCTATCATTTAAATAAAATTATTTTATACGTTAGGTATAAAAATAATGTAATATATGCTATGAAAACCGTATAAAATAATTTTATTTAAATGTGTAACAATCGCGAAAACATAAGAAAACATAATTTCTATCATTGCAGGGGGTTTGCTATACTCACCACGCTTGGCAAACGGGTTTATTTTTCTTATATCAGTTGCAACGCCAATGCAGTTGCCTATCGAAACCGTTTTTTATGCAAAGGAAGTGCAGTTTGTTGGACTTTGGGATGGAATTTTGGATGCTTCTCGGATGGTTTTGGGATGAGTTTGTAACAGCTCGGGAGGCCGGGCGCGCGTACCCGATGCGATGAGGGTGACACCCCTGACCTACATATATTTACCCTTTTTGCCTCATCTCTAAACCCAGTTTGAAGGCGGCTAGTATTTCAGTCGAGTAGTGAGTATTTTAGTGGCTCGCTGTGGCCGAACACCAACATTTTAGTCGAGTAGATTAATAAGGAATTTAGTCGAGCCGATAGAATCTAACTTATTCATCCGCTAAACAAGAAACGGATCGCTTTAGTCGAGTTTGTTTGTAGCTGTTAAATATTTACTTGTACATGATATTTGGCCAGTGCAGTCGATTTTGGGCAGTGGCGAGTGTTTTATTACTAAAATACTCGCTTCTCAATTAATTAACTAGCCGTTATATATAACAACGGGTCACTCACTTGCTATTTTGTCGTGATTGCCGACTATAGTTTCGGACTCGTCAGGAGCCTATTCTCAAAGCGAGTGCGAGAATTATAAGACGGTTAGTTTTTCTCTCAGTTAGTTTCAATGATACAATTTACTAGCCGTTTGCGAACTAGGCTAGAGATACGACCATCACCCTCCGATCTGCGGCGCGCTATACAGTAGGGCGAGGACCAATCTTAGTGACAGACGTAGTTTAAGATCTCAGAAATCGAAAATATCGAGTTACCCACCTTTAACTTATTGTAAAACTGTGGTACACATATTGAAGATATTAAGAAGTATCTTAAAGTTAAATAAAAAATAGCATCAAAAAGCTCATACAGTAACTGGACTATAAGTTAAATGGTTACATTTTATTTTTATAGCGTTATGTCAATAATATAAATACAGTTCCGATCTGAATTTGTTAAAAGTTTTGTGAACAGTCATCTAGAGTTAATGGAAATAATAATAAATTACGTACACAAAAATGAAATAAGGCAAAGGCCATCAGGCCGATTTGCTAACTCTGTGTACAACGATTTGATTGTCACTTTAGCATTCATTACGGTTTTCATATCATAAATAAAAATAGTCATTCATACCGAAGCCGTAATGAATATTGAAGTTACCATGAAATTGATGCACACCGTAGTTGTCAAAAGTTAGCAAATAGGCCGGCTGTTCTTGTGTAAGACCAACTTATTATCAAAAATTTTACTTATGTTACCATTTAACTTTGAGTATATCTACCATTTTAACACAAGATAAGTATGTGTATCACAGTATTCTTAAGGATGCGCTAGTCGGGAACTCGAACTCGTCAGCGCACGTGGCTAAAATGCGTGCTATTTCACTGAGAAAGGGATAGACTCGGTTTTGAACAGTGCGGAACTATTTACACTGATGTATAAGCACATCGGAACAACAGTTTAGTGTGTGCAAACACAAATATAGTTGAAAATCTAAATCTTCGTCGTCTAAAAATTCGCGAGTATGTGTTTGGGAGAAGTGTTCTTGTGATAAAACAGCTGAATGTTTTTATTAAAAGTAAAATAATTTATATTTTTTAATAACCAAACTATGCTTGTATGAATTTTGTTTTTGAGATATTATACTCCTTCCGGTATTTAATTGTGCCCAAAGTTGCGTTAAAATTACGTGTTAAAACGGAATGTTTTGAGACTCATAACTGTTCAAGTACTTATAATTTTACAATTCTGATTCCATACAAGCATAGATAACGACAAAACAAATCGATAGAATTAAAAACTTTAAACAGACGATACCGAACAACGGAGTCATCACCCTACAGAATTTGTATGGCGAAACACTTGACTAGCGCACCCTTAAAGCATATGTATTGTGAAATGTTATATAAACTCGTAGTATTCAACCAAAGTTGTTAGGTTTAGCACAAAATAGTGTTAAAAGTTACAAGACTGTGATTTTGATTAACTCTTGGACTATAAGGCTGTGTTCAAATCCAATGTTTGCCTTTGGCGACTATCGGCGGCTTCAGCGTTATAAATATTTTTGGACCGTAATCTTCTTTCTTTCTTTTTCGTATGTGTAAGTGGCCAACACTGGTGTCAGATTTTTCAAGCTGCCTTAAGGCATCTGACATAGCTTAACGACTGCCATCTACGATGACAGCCGGGACCAACGGCTTAACGTGCCTTCCGAAGCACGGAGGAGCTCGAGATATATTTATGCCACTTGCGGTCACCCATCCAAGTAGGGACTGCACCAGAGGTTGCTTAACATACGTAAGCGCTCACAGAGCTCACACCCACTGGACCATCGCCTTGATTTTGTTTCCTTAATCATTTTGGTTTTGTTGTTGGGGTGTCATTGTTTTTTGCGATTTTTAATTTTAATTCGTAATTATTGAATAGGACATATTACTGAAAGCTGTGCCACCAGAGTGCACCACTAGCACATACAGTAAAAAAGGGTTGACATTGACAAGTTTGTACTTGTCAATGTCAAAGTCGCAATTAATTTGTAAAATTATACATTAATCCTGTATTAACTTTGTTTTAAAATACTCCTATGAGTATTTAAATATAAAAATGCATGTGTGCTGCGTATTCGAATGTAAAATAAAGGCAATGAATTGCAACTTTGACATACCTGTCAATGTCAAAAATTTGTTTACTGTCTCTGCTAATGCTGCCCTCTGGCGGGAGAACATTGCAGTATTATCTCCTATTATGTCTTCATCAGATTCTGAAGGTGATTACTACTCCAATGCAGCTAAAAAGTTACAATACATGAAGAACAAATTCACGCTCGAAAAACCTGAATGTAGTATTTTGAACGAATCCAGTGAAATCGACGACATCGTAAATAAAGCCTCCGAGGTCTCAATGACGAGCTCCGTGGCGCAGCGGTCAACACGCCTGCCTGCGACACGGATGGTCCCGGGTTCGATCCCCGGTCAGGTCAAGATGGAAAATGATCTTTTTCAGATTGACCTGGGTCTTGGATGTTTATCTATATAAGTAAGTATCTATTATAAAATATAGTATCGTTGAGTTAGTATCCTATAACACAAGTCTCGAACTTACTTTGGGGCTAGCTCAATCTGTGTGATTTGTCCGTATATATTTAAATTTTAAATTTTTAAAAAGCCGGTTTTGGCGCCAAAACTGAAGAGAAAGCTAAAGAAGAAGAAGAACTTATTGAGCTAGCTGATGATGCAGAATTAGATCAGTTAATCGCTTCTTCTTCAATAAAACCTAATACAACTGCAACCAAAAGAGTAACGCGTTCGTCTAAACGAAATCAAGTCGTTTCTGTAGAAGAACTGCCCCCACCGACGAGGAGAAAAAGTGAAGAAAGTCCAGGGGAGGCGTCCAGAGGGAGGAAAGGTCGCGGGAGGGGAAGGCGAGGAAGAAATAACAGTAATGATGACTCTAGTGTTCAGAATGAGAGTAGTAACAGAGGGAGAGGTCGAGGCCGAGGTCAAAGGACGCCTCGAGGACGCAGAAGTCGCGGGAGAAACAGAGCAGTTAATGACTTAATATCTATGATGTTCCCTACACATAATTTGGGCAATAATGAATATTATCCAACATATAGTGTCGGCAACACAGATGAATATCCAGATCAGTGTGAGAACCAGGGTTTGTTCAGCAAAAAACCTCAACCGGCTAACGATGTAGTCGTTATTGATGAAGGGGACCCAACAGATGAGAACGAAGAGTTACCGTTAAAGTATACTGGCAGAGTTCCGAGTTTTTCAAATTCAATATAGGTAAATACCAAAAGATCACATCAATATTTGATTATTTTGCCAATAAGGAGAATGTTAGTATTGACAAACTATATTTTACGTTCAATGATAGGATATTGAAGCCTGATGATACCCCAGATTCAATAGAGTACAACATCGTCAAGTTTATAGACGGAGGTATTGTGAACCAAAGCGTCTCAAACTTAGTTACAAAAGACAGGTTCCTCTGGATACCTAGTTCAGGCACCAGTTCTCCACAACAGATTATTTTGCAATGTGTGCATGTACAATGTACAATAACTAGTGTCATATTAGTTAAGAGTTTTGTTGTGGAGAAAATAAAGTATATTTTTATTTATTTTATTTATAAAGAGAACATAACAAATGGGATAAAATTGAAGTTCCAATGTCAGAATATGAATAACCGTTTGAAACTGTAGTCCGATTGGATGATAAACTGTCCGTAGCCATGATGAAGTGTGCCGAGTATTTTGAGAAAACATTAGACAAGTTACGATTTGAATTTGATGGGGATTCTATATCAGGTAAAAGTACTGCACTAGATTTGGAACTGGAAGGTGGGGAGTGTATAGATGTCAAGATACTCAACTGATAGTAAAAAGGTGCATTTACAAGATTAATTTAGGGTCAGTTCACACCGAAACGCGACGCGACGCGCACTTTTTACACTGTGATAAGATTTTAACCCTTATACGCATAATCAAAACGACCAATTTCGCATCAAAAATTCGCCTCCTCCTCTGGTATCTTGCGGCCATCTATCATCGACTATCAAGTTTTTCTAGCAATTTTAGTCTTATTAGTGTGCAAATAAGAGTTAAAGTCCTATCACAGTGTAGAAAGTGCGCGTCGCGTCGTTTCGGTGTGAACTGACCCTTAAGAGTCGCCTGGACGCGCATGTCTCCATACAAAGGGAAAAAGGGAATTGTGGCCATATTTGATAATTTTACGGCAAAATTAAGCATCCAATCAATTAATCTCATTATAATCTAAGTACGTTCCTATACAGTTTGGTTAAATTATCCCATGTTTGAGAATTATACGCCTCTCAAGATTTCCATACAAATTTGAAAAGGCTTGTAATTTTCAAACCATTGGTATTTTAACCAAGCTGTATAGGAACGTACGTAGATAATAATGAGAATAATTGATTAAAGGCTTAATTTTACTCCATAATTATCATATATTGCCACAATTCCCTTTTTCCGTTTGTATGGAGACATTCGCTTCCAGGCGACTCTTAAGCAAGCAACTGAACTTCTATACCTGAATCGATTGACCTTGCAGGGCTATTTGCTAACTTTAAACAAGTACGGTATAAAACATTTTGAGGGTAACTTCAATATTATTGTTTATGTACTTTTAGGGTTGGACCACATCTGGCAGCACGGAATCGCCTTTTTCCGTCGCCCTTTCTCTTTCTGTCGCTTAGAACTGCCATTTGCTAGACCGAGACAGAAAGCATAATGCGATAGCACGCGGCGGAATCCTCGAGGCGATCGGCATCACGGACAAAATGCAATGGTCGGCAGGGGACTCCGGAACGCTGAAGCGCGCGATAGCATGCTAACGCATCCTTTCACCGCCGATCACTATCACCTTTTTTGTCTGCGGAATGCGACAGCGCGCGTTCGCATGCGGCAGCATACTGCAGCACGTGGTAGCACAGGCGGAACAAAGGCGATTCCGTGCTGCCAGATGTGGTCCAACCCTTACCCGACTGATACCCAGGAGGGTAAAGTAAAAATAAAATATATACAGTCAAATCACACCAATTGAGCTAGCCCCAAAGTAAATTCTTAAGTAAGACTTGTGTTATGGGATACTAACTCAACGATACTATATTAACAGATTACTAAATAGTTACTTCGTAAACTATATTTAATAACAAACACATATATAGATAAACTACTATACTAGCTGTGTAGTTCCCGGTAGAGTAGAATAGGACCACTCCAAGTCATCCCGTGGATGTCGTAAAAGGCGACTAAGGAAACACAAGCTAAACAAAGCTTATTAACATCAAAGATACCTCTCCAACCAGTCTGGCCAGCGTGGAGAGTGAGGTCAAATCCTCTGACTACTCTGGCTAGTATATGGCTCTGGTAGTACAGAGAGGGTCGTGCTCCTGCAGTGGAGACTAGAAAGACCTGATGATGATGATGATGACTAGGCACAGTAGCGACGCCAATCATTTAATTCCTAATACTTTACAAATAGAAAGAAATTCAAGAATGTAAATCATATAAGCCTTAGTAAATAACTTGAAGTATTTTTGGAATCATGTTCTAATATTATCAGATTACCGCCAAAAACGGCCGTTTTTGGCGGTAATCTGATTCTCATAATTCTCACTGATTCTAATAATATTAAACATGATTTCAAAAATACTTCAGGTTATATACTAAGGCTTATATGATTTACATTCTTGAATTTCTTTTTATTTGTAAAGTATTAAGAATAAAATGATTGGCGTCGCTACTGTGCCTAGTGTGCCCCCTTAATTAAACTTTACAGATTCTTTTACATTACAATTTAGTGATATCGTTTAACTTTTTAAGTCAACACCGCTCTTCGTAATTAGGTGCATATTTATATTTTAAAAAAACGTTTGGTGTGAACACGGCTTTTCCTAAACTCTTTGTAGAATACCAATTTATATGTAGCGGCACTATATACCTTTCGAAGTTTAAACACTGTTTCGAGTTGGATGGAAATGTGAAACACGTGGCAGTGTTGAATATTCAATTATAATTGTATTGGACAGTAATTTGACTGTTATTACTACGGAACCACTAACATCAGTCCGAATTAAAATTTTATGGTGGCTCGGAACATAGCGCGAGTCTTAGCACAGTACACAATATTAGGTCTGCGCGGGGCGCGCGGGGAGGCGGGGCGCTGTGACCAGCTAATATGCGAGACGCCATGAAGTTTGATTCGGAGTGTACTAGTTAAATTTTTATACATGTGAGCAACCCTCGAAACTGTCTGTTCATAATGGGCTGAGTTACTCCTTTAAGAGTCGCCTGGACGCGCATGTCTCCATACAAACGGAAAAAGGGAATTGTGGCAATATTTGATAATTTTGGAGTAAAATTAAGCATTTAAGGCGCTCTTATAGTAACACTAGCGCCACCCAGCAATTAAATTCCTTAAATCATAAATGGTATTGAATTTTAAAAATCTAACAAATACAAAACTACTAAATTACTCAAAGTATTTTTTGTTTATAACAAGTTATTTACTAGTGCCAAAAAAGAAAAATCGGTTAACGACGAAAGTGGCCACTTTTGGCGTTAACCTGTTTTTCTCTTATTTTATCAAACGAATATTAGTGAAAATGAATACAAAAATACTACAAGTAATTTACTAGTTATGTACTTCTTAGATTCTTAAAATTCGATATAATTAATGATTAAAATAATTAATTGTTGGGTGGCGCTAGTGTTACTATAGGAGCGCCTTAACCAAATAATCTACGTACGTTATATACAGTTTGGTTAAAATACCGATGGTTTGAGAATTATAAGCCTTTTAAATTTGTATGGAAATCTTGAGAGGCGTATAATTCTCAAACATTTGATATTTTAACCAAACTGTATAGGAACGTACGTAGATTATAATGAGATTAATTGGTTAAATGCTTAATTTTTCTCCAAAATTATCAAATATTGCCACAATTCCCTTTTTCCGTTTGTATGGAGACATGCGCGTCCAGGCGACTCTTAAAGGAGTAACTCAGCCCATTATGAACAACTTTTCCTATGGAACCAATACTGGAAATACGATTTTTTTTTATACATTCCCATACAAATTGTCCTGGCGAGTGAATACTTTTGAACGTCAAAGTCAAAGATTTTTATTCAAAATTGGATAATAATTGTATCTCTTTTTGAACGTCATTTTTTTCATTCTTATTATTTTTATTTTTAATATGCAAAATCGAAAAACTACTAGCGTTTCGTAATGACCACTGGTGAGAAGAATACGCCGAAAGAAACTCAATCCAGACTTGGTCCCAAATAAAGTCAACAAAAAATTTGTCTTCCCTGTATTGGTGCCATAGGAAAAGTTAGTCAAACCAAGGGGCTGAATCACCCTTTAATCGCTGTTCAAACAGGACTTAGCATTAATCTTTCATATAAGTGTTCCAAAACTATTCATATTTCAACCGATATCAGTTGCATTAGCCACAATGGACATAGAATGCCACTGTCTGTAGTTACTACCATAAAGAAAAAAATATATTACTCAAAGACAGCTCTTAGCACTTGGCGCTTCAATATTCTTATTAAAATGAAGAAATATGATACTTATGGCAAAGACAATATAATACTAACGTAACAGACTGCCCACCTCATACAAAAATATTGGACCAAATTAAGGTTGCGAAAAGCAGGCGAATGTATGGCGCAGGATAGTTGCATGCTACTCGATACTAGATGGCGGTAATCTGCGTTAGCCTTTAACTTACTAAATATACGGTGTCATTTTAAAATATTATGCCTAAAATATTGTTTTGATTTTTAATAAGTTATATTTTGTGAATCATGTTTTTATATTCTCAAAATACGGTAGATACAATGTTGTGTAGTTTCGAGTGGCGCCATCTATGCGAGTCTATGAGAACAAATCGTACGATTAAGGCGTTGAGACCACATGCTTATGGGAAAAAAATCCACGTGGAAAGGATTTGAACTGAGACAGTCTTTACTCTCTGTGCGATTAATTTTAATTAAAATAGCATTTTAAATGCATAGAAACACTTATAAAATATTGATGCTTCAATACTGCCATCTAGTGGTGTTTTAGTATATCGTTGTATATTGTATAATTCAGTATTGATTTAGATAAGTTTAATTGTTTTGATTGTAAGTAACTATGTTGGAGGAAATAAATATACTTGATTCAATCTATTTTGTTTTTTTTTTATTTACGGTGCGATACAGTGCGCCCCTATTTAAAAAAAAATAATTTGAAAGAAACGAGCTCTGTGGCGCAGCGGTCAACCCGGTCGAACCCGGGACCATCCGTGTCACAGGCCGGCGCCTGTGACACGGATGGTCCCGGGTTCGATCGACTGTCAGGTCAAGAATAGAAATATAATTTATATATACACATCCCATATACACTCCATATCCACATATAAGACCCAACTTCTATAGACCAACGACCCGTTTTCCTAATAACTGATAAGCAAAAGAAACAACAATAATTGGTAACATGATATTTATTGATACAATAAACTCAACATAATTTTATACATCTTACAGGCACAGCTCTAGCGCTTCACACAAGCGGTGTAACATTTATGCTTAATATTATTACATACAAATCTTTGAGGCCGCACACTAGACACAGTAACGACGCCAATAATTTTATTCCTAATACTTTACAAATATAAATGAGAATCAGAATCGCCAAAAACGGCCGTTTTTGGCGTTAATCTGATTCTCATAAGTCTCACTGATTCTGATAATATTAAACATGATTCCTAAAATACTTCAGGTTATTTACTAGTACTTATATGATTTACATTCTTAAATTTCTTTATATTTGTAAAGTATTAGGAATAAAATTATTGGCGTTGCTACTGTGCCTAGTGTGCCCCCTTAAGGCTCTCCCACATAGCTGCGTTTTTACCGGCTGGTAACTGCGTCCGTGGTACTGGACCACGGAGGCAGTTACCGGCCGGTTTGCCTTGTTGACCCGGGGGTCGTGGGTTCGATACCCACGGGAAGCATACTTTGTTAGGTGGTTTCAGTTTGGCTAGGACATTGCAGGCATGAATCACCTGATTGTGTGTGCTTCGGAAGGTACGTTAAGCCGGTGGACCCGGCTGCCACCTGATAGTCGTTAAAGGATCCACGTCAGAGGCCGAGAGGCGGTTCCGCAGAACTCTGACACCAGGGTGTGCATGGTCGACTGACCGTGTCACCTACACGAAATGATGATGATGACCGGCCGGTAATATCTGAGTGTTAACTATGAGTTAATACATTACATTTACGAGAGTAGTAGGTATACAGTATAATATTTTATAACCGAATTTATTTACTTATTTATCGTCATAATTTACTAAACTTTGTTTTTTGTACATAGTTTTATATACTAGAGTAGTTTTCGAATCTTGTAATCGAAAACGACTCAAGGTTGTAAACGAATACGATCCTGTGATACAGGAACATTTTCTGCGGTATCAGAATCGCTTACTACTTACGTATATAAACTCACGGTTGACGCTCTATTTTCAGTTTTGTTTTAGGACGGCGACGAAGTTACACACTGCTGCTTTAATAACGTGGCTATGGAAGTATTCCTCCATTTTAGCTCCGATTACAGGTGACCACCCGGCCGTCTTGAGCGACTTGCACACAAGATAGGCCCTTCTGCCAACGTAGCTTTCGGCCCATACGAAAAAATATGCGAGTTGCTGCACTCCAAAGGCCTTACAAGTTGAAGGCACTATGCTCACCACAAAAGTCCGGTGAAGTGGCAAAAGCTCACTTGGAACTAGGTACATAGTCCTTACAAAAAAAAATCCTCCGTCCTAAGATATTGTGATAAAAAATATTTTAACATTTGGTATTATAACGGTAACGATCGTACACACACTTGTGATTAAAGTTAGTACAGTACTACACCAATGTACCTGCGCAGAAATCAAATTTATGAATGGCGCGAAAATATCCCTTCCCTATTGGCTGATCTGTACGCGCCATGCGGCGTCTCGGCCACTCGCGGCAGGCGTACAAGTATTGTGAGCGAGATAGCACGAGTCCCTTTTTTTTGTATTTCAAATCTTATGGAGTGGGAATAATTATTAAAATACGTAACAACGGATTACTCACGTAAATAGTCAGCTACTGGCCGACATGTTTCAACCGATCGCTAACATCAGTGCGGATTGGGACGACACCGTGCGCGCGTCTCAATTCACATTCGCCCAGAGGAAGACCTCCGGATGAGGTTGAAACATGTCGGCCTGTAGCTGACTATTTACGTGAGTAACCCGTTGTTACGTATTTTAATAATGTCTTTATCTTACGTTAGTTTTAATCAAAAAATAGTGGGAATTAGTTCGTTATTTCACTGATGTTCATTCGGTTTGAGTCGGCGGTAAGTTGCGTTATTCTGCGCCATCGAGTAATGGCAATAAATGGCTTTATAATTTTTTTTTTTTTTTTAATGCTGATGCGGCTTATTAAAGTGGTACTACTGTACTTAACGAAGAAATGCCGGCGCGTAAAAACGCAGCACGGAATAAGGACGCAACACAATATTGCTGCCGGTAATTACCGGCCGATAAAACGCACCTGTGAGGGAGAGGTTTTACATCCGTGCAAACGTCAATGTTCGAGTCAATAATCAGGGTCGCCACTGCATTCTATTAATAATAACTTTGTCATGTCACTGGCAGACGTAAAATTCACCAGGGTGGGAATATTACCATCCGCGGGCCACCCCATCGCCGTGTGGTTCCCGGCAGAGTATAATAGGCCCACTCCAAGTCATCCCGTGGATGTCGTAAAAGGCGACTATAGAAACACAAGCTAAATAAAGCTTACTAACATCAAAGAGACCTCTCCAACCCGTCTGGCCAGCGTGGAGAGTGAAGGCCAAATCCTGTGACTACTCAGGCTAGTATAAGGCTCTGGTAGTACAGAGAGGGTCGTGCTCCTGCAGTGGAGACTAGAAAGACCTGATGATGATGTCACTGGCAGCGGCACTTGTTCAGTGCTGTCTTCATCAGGTTCATGAGCTCGATGTTTTGCGGAGCGGCGCGGAGCGGCTTAAACTTAGCCATAAGTAATTATTGACGTCAACAAAATTTTTTTGTTGTAAAAATTGTAAACACAAATATGACAATTAATAAGTATTCAAATTAACCTATATTAAATAAACGATTGAATCTTGGATGTACAGCAGGCAGTAGGGCTTGCATCCATCCACCATCATCATCGGGTCATTTAGTCTCCACTGCAGGAGCACGACCCTCTCTGTACTACCAGAGCCGTATATAAGCCAGAGCAGCCAGAGGATTTGGCCTACACTCTCCACGCTCTCAGCGGGGAGGCGGGGCGCGTACAAGCAGTGACCAGCTAATATCCGAGCCGCCATAAAGTTGGTACTTTTTCCGGAATGAAATAGCCTGTGTCCTTCCTCCGTACTCCAGACAACGCATAGGTATACAAAATTTCATGATGATCGGATCAGTAGATGGGGCGTAAAAGCGATTATTAGCTGGGATACGTCGCCTTATTTTAAAAGATTGTTTGTTAACATGCCAATATCACTGGCAGCGGCACTTGTTCAGTGCTGTCTTCATCAGGTTCATGAGCTCGGTGTACAGCAGGCAGTAGCGGCTAGAGGGCTTGCAGATCTCGCGGTGGTCGACTGACACGCCGTATAGCGCGCCTATACCAGCGTCTGGAAAAGAATAGTTATTTATATGCAACTGTTGCATAATAAATAAGGGGTATTAATAGTACATTATGATACAAGTACGGTAAGCTGGATATTATAGGCGAGGTGTTTATAGGCACGAGGCGAAGCCGAGTGCTTATAATAAACCGACGACTATAATAGACAGCTTACCGTACGAGTATCATACGACGTTTTTCAATACATTTGCGACTACCTTAAACTAAAACAAGATTGAAGTTCAGCAAATAAGGAATTTATAAAAGTTAGATAACTACAGTAGTTTATAAAAATACATTTATAATAATTAGGTACATTTACACAGGTTTATTTTCTCCAAAAAAAGTACATTGATAACCTTCTCCTTTTCGAAGTCGGTTAAAAAATCACATCTCACGAATCAGAAAAAAGTTTCATGCTGAACTTGAAACTCTTTGCTCGGATTCTATGAAAATGTTTAAATTTTGCATCTGTGGCATTGGGCTATTGAGCGGTTGTGATTGGTGTAAAGTAAAACGCACAAGTGCCGTAAAATACATCATTACGATACAGATTTCGATGTCATAAGAACCGTATTATCAGCAAATGTATTGAAAAACAATGTTATTTAATTAAAACAATAAGTAAAAGAATGTGGGTAATAATAGTATAACATGAGGGTTTAAGTACCTCATACAAAAATATTGGACCAATTGGTTGCGAAAAGCAGGCGAATGTATGGCTCAGGAGAGTTGCTTGCTACTCGATACTAGATGGCGGTAATCCGCGTTAGCGTAAACTTACTAAATATAGGGTGTTATTTTAAAATATTATGCCTAAAATATTGTTTTGATTTTTAATAATAATAAGATATATTTTATGAATAATGTTTTTATATTCTCATAATACGGTAGATACAATGTTGTGTAGTTTCGAGTGGCGCCATCTATGCGAGTCTCTGAGAACAAATCGTACGATTAAGGCGTTCAGACCACATGGACATGGTATATGACAGCAAAGAATTACTTTGTAATACATAGTTATTTTTTTAATATTGAACAACAATGGCGGGATCATGGATCTAAGAATGGCGGGATATGAAGTGAATTCAATGTTTAATCATCATCAGACATAGGCCTCTCCAAGGATTTCCAATACGACCGGTTAGAAGCGGCCTGCATCCAGCGTCTTCCTACGACCTTTATCAGGTCGTCCGACCACCTGATTGGTTCAACGCTGCGCTTGCCGGTACGAGGTCTCCATTCAAGAACCTTTCTGCCCCATCGGCCATTGGTTCTTCGCGCTACGTGCCCCGCCCACTGCCACTTCAAAGAGATAATCCACTGGGCTGTGTCGGTGACCTTTGTTCTTCTACGGATCTCCTCGTTTCTGATTCGATCTCGCAGAAAAACACCAAGCATAGCCCTCTCCATACCTTCTCCAAATAAAAGGTCCTTGTTCCATCATCATCAGGTCTTACTAGTCTCCACTGCAGGAGCATGACCCTCTCTGTACTACCAGCCTGAGTAGTCAGAGGATTTGGCCTACACTCTCTACGCTGGCCAGACGGGTTGGAGAGGTCTCTTTGATGTTAATAAGCTTTGTTTAGCTTGTGTTTCCTTAGTCGCCTTCTACGACATCCACGGGATGACTTGGAGTGGTCGTATTCTACTCTGCCGAGAACCACACGGCCATACTGAATGAATCATACGTGATCATGAAGACAGAGACTTACCAGCAGAGGTGACGCTGACGATGCGTAGCCACAACACAGACATGAGAGTCCTGGTGGTCTCCACCAGACTCCTGACGGCCGGCCGGAGGGGCGCCGTCGCTCGCAGCCAGCGCTCTTGGAGAGACAGCACTAGCGCGCAATCTGTTGAGGAAACAGTATTATTTTCATCATTCTAGCTCTGAAAGGAGGTTATATTTAACTCAAAATCCGAGTTGTAAGTTCAATTTACATCCAGGAGGTAAGTAAATTTGAAAATCGAAGGCGGCCCCGCGCTACGCATCGGCTCCTATAATATATTTATTTTTTAAAACAAGTGCACTGGCCACCATAAATGGCTGAATGCATCAAGAGCGCAAGGCCATATAAAAAAACGGTTTGGCGCGCATTTTCTTGTATTTGGAACACCAAATTGCAAATACATTTTCTCGCAATCATGATGTAGATTGTTCACTTTTATTACTAAATAAGATCAAATTGACAAAATCGACGTAAGTACTTCACTAGTAAGTTACTTTTAGTATTTTTTGTACTGCTTTTCATTATTTTGCATTTGGTAATTCAAGAGAACTACGCATTAAGTAGTCGCAGACGCAGAACTATTCATTACCGCCAAAAGTGGCCACTTTTGGCGGTAATTAATAGTTCTCTTAATCTGAAATGCTAGTGTGGATGAAAAGTTCTACTAAAAATACTACAAGTAATTTACTAAGGAAGTACTTACGTAGATTTTTCAATTAATTCTTATTTCTGAGAACAAGAATTAAAAAACGGGTGTCGCTAGTTTCCGTGTTGTAAGCCTCTAAGAGAGCTTACCTTTGCCAAAGACAATATAATGCTAACGTAATAGACTGCCCACCTCATACAAAAATATTGGACTAAATTAAGGTTGCGAAAAGCAGGCGAATGTATGGCGCAGGAGAGTTGCTTGCTACTCGATTCTAGATGGCGCTAATCTGCGTTAGCCTTTATCTTACTAAATATACGGTGTCATTTTAAAATATTATGCCTAAAATATTGTTTTGATTTTTAATAAGATATATTTTGTGAATCAGGTTTTTATATTCTCACAATACGGTAGATACAATGTTGTGTAGTTTCGAGTGGCGCCATCTATGTGAGTCTCTGAGAACAAATCGTACGATTAAGGCGTTGAGACCACATGCCTTTGCTGATTTCAAGCAGCTCGATACTCCGAGCCGTGATGGGAGTCTTGATATCTGCCAGAGGAGACCCTCGGTGGGGCACGGAGTAGAACATGAAGCCGCAACTGTTACGCCACAGACCACTGCGATAATTTGGGCACACGTCTGCTGGAACATAAATTTAATTTTTAATCAAGTTCTGGGGTGAGATCCAGAATGGCACAGGTATCAGACGATACGAGACACAAGCGCCACCCAGCAATTAATAATTCGATAAGTTATACCTACATCATATCAAATTTAAAAAATCTAATAGCTGAATGCCCTAGTAAATAACTTGTAGTACCTATTATTGGTATAAGTTTTCACTATTTTCAATTTGATGAATTAAGAGAATTACCGCCAAAAGTGGCTTGAAGTAATTTTTATTTTTTAATAAATAAATATATACGGACAAATCACACAGATTGAGCTAGCCCCAAAGTAAGTTCGAGACTTGTGTTATGGGATACTAACTCAACGATACTATATTTTATAATAGATACTTATATAGATAAACATCCAAGACCCAGGTCAATCTGAAAAAGATCGTTTTTCATCTTGACCTGACCGGGGATCGAACCCGGGACCATCCGTGTCGCAGGCAGGCGTGTTGACCGCTGCGCCACGGAGCTGGTCTTCCACCACCAAAGACAATATAATATAGGTATTGTCTTTGCCACCACGTTCACTTAGATTTTAATATCTATGAAAAGTAACAAAAAGAATACTACAAGTAATTTACTAGGGCAATCAGCTATTAGATTTTTAAATTTGATTTGATTTAGGAGTAAAAGAATTAAAATGGTGGGTGCCGCTAGTGTCGCCTATCGTCTGATGCCACAGCGCCTTAACACGCCAGCCTGCAGGATGGTCCAGTGGGTGTAAGTACTATAAGCGCTTAACCATGTAAAGCAACCCCGGGCGAGGTCCTCACTCGGATGGGTAACCGCACGTGGCATAAAAATATCTTGAGTTACTCCGCGTTTCAGAAGGCACGTTAAGCCGTTGGTCCTGGCTGTCATCATATTAGTGGCAGTCGTTAAGCTTTGTCAGATGCCCCTAGGCAGCTTGAAAAATCTGACACTAGTGTTGGCCACTTACACACACGAAAAACAAAAAACCATTCAACTTTTTTTAAGCATGAACTGAGGCCGAGTATGCGACTTTCGATGATGATGATGATGATGAAGGGCGCGAGCGATAATCTGTTCTTTACAACTAATTAAGATCGTATACTAGCAGTACTTTTTCAATATGGTTTCCATGCAAATGTTTTTCTCTATTTTCTCGCTGAAAACTGATTCTAGAGCCTCAATTCTTTTTTCATAAAATCTAGTACTAAAATAGGAATGCCCCTATTTTTATTTTTTCCAAAAAAACTGTTTTTGTACGATTCCTTTTCTTTTAAACAGGTTCTTACAAAAAAATGAAACATAGGGACATACCTATTTTAGTAATAGATTGTATGTAAAAAGAATTGTGCCTCTAGAAGCAGTTTTCAGCGAGAAAATAGAGAAATATATTTGTATAGAAAACGCACTGCTTGTATACCCTCTTAAATCGACTTAAAAACCAGAAACTCAAATCAACATCTCTTACCTTCACTGTTCGAAGACGTATCATCACTCCTCTCACCATTACCTCCCCCACTTACACTACCCTTCCCCTCACTAATGGTAACTACGGTGTTGTCTTCATTACTATCTATTTCTCTATATTTATTGTCTATGCCTAACTTAGTATTCACATCTGGGTTTTCATTTTTGGTGTCTTGAGTTTTGAGATAGGCTTCATAAGCTGAAATCATAAAAAGCAGGTTAAATATAATTACCACCAAAAATACTTTGGTACACTACAGTTCTCTTACTAAAAAAATATACGAAACACTAGAAAAGTATACTAAACATACAAAAACCAACGGTTTACAGAATACATTCTGCCTACCAAGTGTCAACTGCGTATTTAGATAGTCACTACATATTATAAAACAAAGTCCTCCGCCGCGTCTGTCTATCTGTCTGTCTGTTCGCGATAAACTCAAAAACTACTCCACGGATTTTCATACGGTTTTCACCAATAGATAGAGTGATTCACGAGGAAGGTTTTAAGGTATAATACATGCCCGGGCGCAGCCGGGTAGGGCTGCTAGTTTCGATATAAATGGCTGTGACATACGGACAGACACACAACGAATCTTCAAAAAAAATTTTTTTGAGGTTTCCGTTTTTTGCCTTTTTTTAGTTAGCTATTTAGGTCCCACTGCTGGGCAAAAGCCTCCCCTTCTGTTCTCCACCTAGTCCTATCCAGTGCCCTGTCTTGCCATTCCTTATTAAATGCACAGAACTCGTCTTTCTATCTCATTTTTGGCTTCCCTCGAGTATTAAAATTAAATTAAATTAAATTACGGAACCCTTAAAATTGGCAAAAACTTTATAAGAATAATAAAATATGGATTCCTTTACATTTATTGATTTTCAACTTCATTGTTATGGTGGGTAGTTGTATAAGGTGACGCAAGCTCTAATTCGGTATTTGCCTAATGTTAAGATTATATAAAATTTGTTTCCAATGATACTAATTTCGGTGCTTTCCGTTTACGTCCCACTTTTTCATCCCAGTTTTGCAAAATTCCGCTTTCATACCAAAACCTATTCCGCTTTCATCAGCACTTGCTTTTTTATATTCTAATTTATTTACAACTTTTATATTTATTAAGACACATATTTGGATGAGTATCTGAATCTATGAGTTACAGAAATAAGTATATTTACGAAATGAGATACATTTTTTTGCCGCCAGTACTGAAAATTTTGAATGGGATGAAAGCGGAATTAAATATCAAGGTAGGGAGAAAACGGAATAATAATTATTATTTTAAGGAGGTGGGGTGAAAAACTGGGACGAAAACGGAAAGCCCCCTAATTTCTATCTAAAAACACTACCTATTAAAAACACTTTTATTTGATATCGATTCGTTAAGTGTTATTAAAGCTTCTTTAAAGTTGGGTGAATAGGACCATTTTTAAAAGTATGAAAATCTTAAATTACAATTATACTGCATTGTAGTCCGCTAAATTTATAGCAACTTTTATTATGAAACCATTACCACAAACGTAATATTTCGTATAGCTACCAAACAAAGTTCTCACGCCGCCCATACAAAATACAAAGTTGTGACGTCACAAATATGTAGGCATTTTAGCAGTGTGTTTTCACGTCTAAAAATATGTGTCTTTAAAACATCTATATCTGAAAGAGTTTTTTGTTTTGAAATGGATTTCGGTCACTATTGTGTTTATTTTTGGCAGGTCTATACATAGCGACACGAAAAATTTTTTTGTCAAGTAGCCAATTCGTATAAGAGGAATGGGATTTAATGAGAATACTCACCCTCACAGTAAATCTGTTTTATAAACAGCCCACCCTTAGAATGCCCCACCCAAATGATGGGTTTGGCCCCGACACCCATATCTAGCAGTTGACGCGTCATTTGCTCTGCTCGCTCGTGTAGGCGAAGTCTGGAAAAAAACATAGTCAAAAGACAATATAACTAACATTTAGACTGCCCGCCATGTGGTTTCCACTCGACATTAGATGTTTATCCACGTCGGACTTAACTTTCTTTTTAATCCTGCTCCACACTCTCGGCAAACAAAACTACACGAGAATAGGCGAATACGAGAGTCTGGAGGCGAATGCGAGAGTATTCGGCAAGTCTCGGCTATATTCGTGTAGTCTCCATGGTGGCGGTATTTCGTCTACTGTTTTTCTCGTTGTAAGAAGTATAATACGCTACAAGACATAATGCTATAAGGCCGCAGCAGTTTCAACGTCCATCTTCAACGTCCTCAAACAGACAACTGCGTTAAGCGAGAGTGTAGAGAGCAGTTCTCGATGTCGTCTTGTTTCGGCGAATACCGGGAACGAAACCTCTCGACGAGAGTGTGGAGCGGGCTTTAGTTAGTTTATAAATATTATGCCAATAATATTGTTTTAATTTTAAGAAACATTTCATGTATAGGCTTTTATTTTCTCATAATATGGTGGATACAAAGTTGTGAGCAACCAGTCTTCAAAACTAGTGAAAAAAGGTGAAGTTTTAAAAATCTTAAAAATCTAATTACACCTTAATGTTAGAATCTTACCGCTTATTTTCTTTCACCCACAGAGGTCTCCACAAATAAGGGTCACTAGTGTAGTTTATAGAAATGACTCTAGCGTCGGGGTAGTCCATTTTGATCCAATCTTTGGGCCAGCAAGATGAGTAGCACTGATCACACACACAGCCGCACCCTACTTCACACCGCCTCCCGTCCCCCGTGTCACACTCGCACTCCCCCGTGTCACACCTCCACTCGCCCGTGTCACACTCGCACTCGCGCGCGCTAACTTCAGATTTAACTTTCTCGTTAGTTTTTATATCACATTCCTTTTTGAACAAATCGCGCACGAAATTCGCCTGCATTTCGTAGTTATCCACGATTTCTACTTGGTCCAATAGACTGTTAAAATTTTCCGTTATGAAAACGTCTTCGTTTGGTAGAATTTTCATGTTTTTGTAGAAATTCTCTTTGTAACTCTCGTCGTGGATTTTACTTTCGTAGTGGTTGGATTTGTTGAATTCGTTTGCTTTTTGTTTTTCGCATTTGCACGAGGTAGCGTTGTCTATGAGGGGTATTTTGTTTGGTTCTATTTTATATTTGGGCCGCCAATCACCTTGCCGCCATGTGTTTCCCAGAGAACCTGTAACACATAAAATAATTTGTCAATGTATAGGTAATTTTTTAATATTTCCTCGTTTTCCAAGCTGAATGAATGAACTTCCAATCCTATTCATCATCATCATCAGGTACGACCCTCTCTATACTACCAGAGCCATATATTAGCTTGAGTAGTCAGAGGATTTGGCCTACACTCTCCACGCTGGCCAGACGGGTTGGAGAGGTCTCTTTGATGTTTATTAGCTTTGTTTAGCTTGTGTTTCCTTAGTCGCCACTTACGACATCCACGGGACACGAGCGAGCAGAGCAAATGACGCGTCATCTGCTAGATATGGGTGTCGGGGCCAAACCCATCATTTGGGTGGGCCATTCTAAGGCTGGTCCTATTCTACTCTGCCGGGAACCACATGGCACTCCAATCCTATTATTACTATCTAATTTCAAAACTCCTTTAATACATTACCATAAATCAAAGTTAAAGATATTTCAAATAGGCAAAAATTTAAATTAAAAATTTGAATCTGTTTTAGGAGTTTGACGAGCACCGTGGCGCAGCGGTCACAACGCCTGCCTGCGACACGAATGGTCCTGGGCTAGATCCCCGATCAGGTCAAGATGGAAAATGATCTTTTTCAGATTGACCTGGGTCTTGGATGTTTATCTGTATCAGTATCTATCATAAAATATAGTATCGTTGTGTTAGTGTCCCATAACACAAGTCTGTAACTTACTTTGGGGCTAGCTCAATCTGTGTGATTTATCCGTATACATATATTTATTTATTTAGGAGTACAAGATAAAATTACGGGTAGCGCTAGATTCTAGATTCGCTGATTTAAGTTATTTCGCCCAAGTCATCAAGACTAACACAGGCTATATACGCGGACGAATTCGAGCTGAAAAGCTGCTTCGAATGAAATGGCTTACCGTACAATCCGTGTACGAAAATGACGTCAATCTTGGGTTCAGGCGGCGCGTGCAACACGACGCACTCAACGCGCGGCTCAGGGTGCAGGTGGTCGGTGCTGGCCGCGCGGGGCTTCTGTGGCGGCCGCGAGGCTGGAATAATAAGCAGCAATAATTGATATCATTATTAGGTCTCTTTTTTAGGGTTCCGTAGTCAAAAAAAACGGAACCCTTATAGATTCTTCATATCTGTCTGTATCTCACAGCAATTTTATTCTAAAACGATTGAGACTGCACAGTTGAAACTTGGTTTGGTAGCTTGGTAAGAGGGAACATATATGTATTCTGTGAACCCAATGTGAACCGCTTTACGATTTTTATACAGAAATAAAAAAGAAATAAAAGATTAGGGGTTTCCCATACATTAAAACAATTTTTTTTTTCATCAAACATATACGTGCGAGGTGCCTATAGATAGTTGTTTAAAAATGTCATTGAAGTTTCTAAAACCATTTTTTCTTAAAGTCAATAGTTTGAAAGATAGGCACTTTTAAAATGGGACAAACTCCCTCACCCTCTAATAAGAATAAGAGAGTAGAAATTAAAAAAAATATGTTGCAGATCTCAACCAACATTTTCAACGAAAATTTAAGAATATAGTAAAAGACATAGTTTGAAGAGTGAGAAACTACGTTTTCCAAAAGAAGCTTGGTCGCCCGTATAAATAATTTAAAAAATTACTTACCGGCGATGGGAGGTAGAGGTGTGGTTAATAATCTGTGTATGAGGATGTTCGCAGTGCTCCAGAGACAAGACACGCACCAGCGGCTGAAACAAAACAAAAGTAAATTAAACACAACGTACTTAATTAGTGGCCATCTTTATTTGCCCGCGTGATGTATACATCACGCGGGCTTAAGCCTTTGTACTTGTTAGTAACCTAACCTATGTGTATGCTTTCTTGAGGTTCAGTTGATAGAAACATAACCAACAATCAAACTCCTTTTCGAATTTATTATTTATTAATCTTGTACATAACCCTACATACCCCAGGTACCTAAAGGAACGTTTTGTTTTTCGCAATCCGCAAAATTATTCTTTGCGTGATGACGAATCTCTGCATCTAATTACACCTACCCACTCGTCTGATTTCTATTCTAAGTCTTTTACTGTCCAAGCTATCCGTCTATGGAACAGCCTACCACTAGGAATATATTATAAGTTAGGATTGGATAGGATATATAATCATAGTAATAACACATTCATACAATAGAACATAAACGAATTCCCGATAAAACTACTGATTTTATGTGATGAAATGAAGTAGGTATAAAAAATTAACGTTACGTCACACTAATTTCATGATATTTAGACCCATCTCCCGTCCTTGTCACACACATGGTCGTATTTGTGTGACTCCTCTCCGTTGTGTGATGTCAAATATTTTAATTTAAGAAAATATCAAAACTATAATACAGACAATAATATATTTTTCAAATCAATTTAATAAAGCTTGTAATTTAGCAAGACAGTGAAAGTTTAGATTTACCATTGTATTTTTTCAGTTTTTTGAGTAAAATAAATCATAAAGCTTATGATCCCCAACACTCTGTTGTCACACTTTGTCACACTTCTCTGACCCCCTCTCCTCCCCTTGTGTTACGTATATTATGGACGGTCCATTTATTGTTTCTAAGATGTTATTTAGTAATTTATAAACACAAAGTAAAAAAAAATACTACGTAGAACTTGGCGAAAAAAGGTGAAAGGTCTTAAATATTAATATTTTTGAACATTGTTTTTCAGTTTCCTTCCATAAGAGCGTATACTAGCAGTATTTTTTCAATATGGTTTCCATACAAATGTATTTCTCTATTTTCTCGCTGAAAACTGATTCTAGAGCCACAATTCTTTTTTCATAAAATCTAGTACTAAAATAGGAATACCCCTATTTTTTATTTCTTCCAAACAAACTGTTCTTGTACAATTTTTTTTTCTTTTAAAAAGGTTTTGAGAAAAAAGTAAAACATAGGGACATACCTATTTTAGTAATAGATTGTATGTAAAAAGAATTGTGCCTCTAGAAGCAGTTTTCAGCGAGAAAATAGAGAAATACTTTTGTATGGAAAACGCACTGCTAGTATACCCTCTTACTTTACGTACTTACTGTTTACTTATTCTGTCAGAGTTATGCAATTCTCACACCGCGTTGTATTTACAAAATCTGGAGAGGGGCGCCTGAAAAACAGCGTTATGTTCAGACCTTGCTCCGAGACACAAGCTGAGGCATTCTTTTGCCATAAATCTAATATGTCACCAGTTTTTATAATTAAAAAGGTACATAGATTTAATTTTGGCAATAATAGATTTTTTATTTATTTATTTATAGGATTCAAATCGGTCAAACATTTTATCGTCAGAAATATACTTATAGCTACACATTTTGCCGCCAAGCAGAAAAAATCACTTCCCTTAATGCTATTAAATATTACCTATTACTTTGTAGGTACTACCTATTATGTTTTCTATGCTATTACCTATTACAATGGTATAATTAACAATTACGAGTTCGCTCCAACTCTTGCTCCTACTCAAGAATATTCATTATTGCAACTATAAAAAGCATTTACGATTATTGCATTTGTTCCTCAGAATATTGCTTTAGTTATTAATCTGAGATTTGTTCTGAATATTTTTTTTTATAACTTCGCACCATAGAACTATATAATATAATATAATATATACGGACAAATCACACAGATTGAGCTAGCCCCAAAGTAAGTTCTTAGTAAGACTTGTATTATGGGATACTAACTCAACGATACTATATTTTATAACAAATACATATATAGATAAACATCCAAGACCCAGGTCAATCTGAAGGAAATCCTATATTATACACGTGTTACCGTCCGTGAATTCGTGAATCACCCGTTTTGGTTTTTATTTAGAAACTTCCAGTAAATGCTGAGTTGGGACAATTTTGGGAAAATCTATATAATACTAGCTGTCACATATAGCCTATGTCCTTTTTAGTACCCTAACCTATGTGTATGCAGAATTTCATGATGATCGGTTCAGCAGATACGGCGTGAAAGCGTAAAAAACATTTTCCATCTTGACCCGATCGGGGATCGAACCCGGGACCTCCGTGTCGCAGGCAGGCGTGTTGACCGCTGCGCCACGGAGCTCGACTTAGTTATTAATCTGAACTTTGCACTATATCCTGTTCTGTATGATTAGTCTCTTTATATAGCAATGTACCTACTGCCATCTAACAGTGACTTTGTGAAACTTAGCTTGCCACAGAGTCTGTGAGGCGAAATGAGTTCAGACGATACGGCACACTAGCGCCACCCAGCAATTAATTCTATAAGCCCTAAATCATATCATATTTAAAAAATCATATAGCTGAATGCCCTAGTAAATTACTTGTAGTATTATTGGTACAAGTTTTCACTCTTTTTAAATTTGATGAATTAAGTGAACAAATTATTACCGCTAAAAGTGGCCACTTTTGGCGGTAATAATCCGTTTTCTTAAACTTAGATTATAATCTAAATGAAAAGTAATAAAAAGAATACTACAAGTAATTTACTAGTGCATTCAGCTATTAGATTTTTTAAATTTGATATGATTTAGGACTTATAGAATTCATTGCTGGATGGTGCTAGTGTGTCGTATCGTCTGAACGACGTCTCGCACAAAATTTAGTTATGCAAACAAAATCTTCGTATGACGGGAAATATTGTATTGTCTTTGCAATCATTATATTGTAGTGTGGGCTATCACCAGTTTATATATGATTTTCTACATAACAGGACGTTCAACATAATGTGTGTGGGGACGTTTCTGTAGGAGGCTACAATAACCTTAATCTCAGGAATGTACGTAGGACTGGCATATGTCGTCGGCTATATTATAAATTATAGTAGAGATATTACTACAATAAAGCAATCAGTTCAGGGTTAGAAGATAACTACGCGTTATACGTTCCATATAGAGTAGGTATTCCTACAAGATTTTGAGAGTGATAAATTGATTTAAAAATAAAAAAACGACGACGAAATGTATTTTTGTAATGTGTTGCAGCGCAACTATATCGTGGTACCGGCAACGATAACTAATACCATTATGGCTTCACCTCTGCTGAAAAAGTGCCTTTAGATGGATAGAAACACTTTATTGCACACGCATGACGCCGTTTGGTTCCTGACGCCGTGTGGTTCCCGGCAGAGTAGAATAGGACCACTCCAAGTCATCCCGTGGATATCGTAAAAGGCGACTAAGGAAACACAAGCTAAACAAAGCTTATAAACATCAAAGAGACCTCTCCAACCCGTCTGGCCAGCGTGGAGAGTGTAGGCCAAATCCTCTGACTACTCAAGCTAATATATGGCTCTGGTAGTACAGAGAGGGTCGTGCTCCTGCAGTGGAGACTAGAAAGACCTGATGATGATTGCACACAAATTATATTTGTTGTATGATGGATCATCAACAAGTCTTTATTAGTCTCCACTGCAGGAGCACGACCCTCTCTGTACTACCAGAGCCATATATAGCCAGGGCAGTCAGAGGATTTGGCCTACACTCTCCACGCTGGCCAGACGGGTTAAAGAGGTCTCTTTGATGTTTATAGCTAGTGTTAGTGCTAGTGAGGAGCCCGATGGTCCAGTGGGTGTGAGCTCTAAAAGCGCTTACATATGTTAAGCAACCCCTGGTGCAGTCCCTACTTGGATGGGTGACCGCAAGTGGCATAAAAATATCTCGAGCTCCTCCGTGCTTCGGAAGGCACGTTAAGCCGTTGGTCCCGGCTGTCATCGTTGATGGCAGTCGTTAAGCTATGTCAGATGCCTTAAGGCAGCTTGAAAAATCTGACACCAGTGTTGGCCACTTACACATACGAAAAACAAAAACAAACAAAGCTAGTGTTTCCTTAGTCGATTTCTACGACATTCACGGGGAGACTTGGAGTGGTCCTATTCTACTCTGCCGGGAACCACACGGCAAACGTACGTAGGTAAAGCGCAAATATCTTCAAATATAAAACCACGAAGCTTCCAATATAAAACTGTACGTCAAATATAAAACCACGGGGCTATTGATAAAGGCCCAGTGACCTGGAGGCCGGAATACAGTAATTGTCCAATACGTATCGCGAAATTGATAATAGCTGTGAATTGAAAAACATCTCTAGGCCTCGCTATGATGACAGTGGCACGTTTGTGTGGGTTAAGGCACTTACTACAAAGATACTATGCTGCCTCCGTGGTCCAGTGGTTAAGGTATTGAGTATTGAGTTCGCCTTGTTGGCCCGGGGGTCGTGGGTTCGATTCCCACGGGAAGCATACTTAGTTAAGTTGTTACCAGTTTGGTTAGGACATTGCAGGCATGAATCACCTGATATTCTGATAAGAAAGATGATTCCGTGCTTCGGAAGGCACGTTAAGCCGGCGGTCCCGGCTGCCATCTGGTAGTCGTTAAAGGAACCACGTCAGAGGCCGAGAGGCGGTTCCGCATAACTCTGACACCAGGGTGTGCATGGTCGACTGACCGTGTCACCTACACGAAATGATGATGATGATGATGCTAATATCTGATGACTGTGGGTTACTTACTTACGACGTTAACGACGTACATTATATTTTCTCTATCATCGCATATCATCAGGCCTAACCTCTCGTGGATATCGTAGAAGGCGACTTCGGAAACACAAGCTGTTTGTTTTTCGTATGTGTAAGTGGCCAACACTGGTGTCAGATTTTTCAAGCTGCCTTAAGGCATCTGACATAGCTTAACGACTGCCATTAACGATGACAGCCGGGACCAACGGCTTAACGTGCCTTCCGAAGCACGGAGGAGCTCGAGATATTTTTATGCCATTTGCGGTCACCCATCCAAGTAGGGACTGCACCAGGGGTTGCTTAACATATGTAAGCGCTCTTAGAGCTCACACCCAGTGGACCACCAAGCTTAAACCAAGCTTATAAAGTGAGGAATCAGAGGAGACGATGAGACACATCTTGTGCTACTGCGACTCTGCTGGTAAGCGTTTGGACCTTTTCGGATCGGCGTATCCTGATCTAGAGGAGACTACAGGCACTACGCACCAGGTGATATCCTGAAGCTTATGCAGTCCTTCTTCGGGAATCACCGTGTGAGTGAGTAAGGCATGGGGTAAGTACAAAATAACCCAAAGGTTAGACGTGCTTCCGATTTATAATCGGCCCCAATGAAGATAAGATAAGATAAGCTTATAAACATCAAAGAGACCTCTACAACCCCTGTGCCAACGTGCATGCTGAATCCTCTGTCTGCTCTTGCTAATATATGGCTCTGGTAGTACAGAAAGGGCCGTGCTTCTGCAGTAAAGAAAAAAAAAACCGGCCAAGTGCGTGTCGGACCACGCGCAGTGTAGGGTTCCGTAGTTGCGAATGACAACTTTAAGTTCACACTATTCACACTCGCACCTTACAGTTTAGCGACCAAAAACATCTAACAATGAAAATAGTATGAAATTTTACAGTTTATAAGTTGGTTGCCTATAACTTTTTAGTTTGTACTTAATACTAAGCTCTGATAGTTTTCCTTTAAACTTCAGTATATATACTACTGCTGTAATTTTTTTCACGTATCTATATATAACCGTTTAGCAGATAGAGGGGGGGGGACACTTACCTCTAACAAAAATTCGCACTTTTAAACCAAATATTTCGAAAACGGATCCCTAAATCGAAAAATGGTGTTCTCAACCTCACAATATTTTTGAAAGACCTATTAAACGACACCCCAAACGGTGGGTAAATAGAGAAAAAAAAATTACTCCCCCACTTTACTTGTATGGGAGCTACCCTAAAAAAAATTTTTTTTCAAGTTTTTATTCTACCACTTTTTTGCCATGATTAATATACATACCCATACCAAATTACAGCTTTCTAGTACTTATAGTCTCTGCGTAAAACCGCGGACGGACAGACAGACAGACAGACAGACAGACAGACAGACATGGCGAAACTATAAGGGTTCCTTGTTTACTACGGAACCCTAAAAAGGCTAATATTGATGATGATCATGAAACTGTCAAAGTTTATGTCCGCGATATTCATTTTTTGCTATGACACTCAGGCAAATGCTTGCCTTGACCGGCTTTTACAGTTTGCGCGGGAAGAGAAGCACCTGGTAATGCTGGTATATTCTACGTTTTTTCTTTACTCCCAAACCAGTGTGAAAGGCAGACGGGTTTTTTGAAGTAAAAACTTCTGTATCGGCGCTGTTTGTGATGGGTAAAAAATGTTAAACTCTCGACAGGTCACGTGACCGACGGATTCGTCAGATTGAAACTTCGTAAGACGGCGCAGGGCACTTGCGCGGATGTGCGCGTGTGTGTGTTACAGCGTGCTACGCACATTCATGGATGGTCACTGCTGTTAGGAAAGGTATTAAATTATAAGTATGTAATATTTAAGTTTTCACTTCTGCCGGCACTCCCGGAGTGCAACTCGTTATTTTTAGGGTTCCATAGTAAACTAGGAACCCTTATAGTTTCGCCATGTCTGTCTGTCCGTCCGCGGTTTTACTCAGAGACTATAAGTACTAGAAAGCTGTAATTTGGTATGGGTATGTATATTAATCATGGCAAAAAAGTGGAAATTTTTTTTTTTAAGGTAGCTCCCATACAAGTAAAGTGGGGGAGTATTTTTTTTTTCTATTAACCCATCGTGTGGGGTATCGTTAAATAAGTCTTTCAAAAATATTGTGAGGTTGAGAACACCATTTTTCGATTTAGGGATCCGTTTCCGAAATATTTGGTTTTAAAGTGCGAATTTTTGTTAGAGGTAAGTGTCCCCCCCTCTATCTGCTAAACGGTTATATATGGATACGTGAAAAAAATTACAGCAGTAGTATATATACTGAAATTGAAAGGAAAACTATCAGAGCTGGGTACTAAGTGCAAACTAAAAAGTTATAGGCAACCAACTTATAAAATGTACTCGAAAATGTAAAATTTCATACAATCTTCATTGTTAGATGTTTTTGGTCGTTCTGTGAGGTGCGAGTGTAAACAGTGTGAACTCAAAGTTGTCATTCGCAACTACGGAACCCTATACAGCGCGTGGCCCGACACGCACTTGGCCGGTTTCTTATTTTATTTTAATATTTGACAAAGTTCTTGTTTCTTGGTTACCTAACTAAGTGCTGTCGAAGTCAGTTACTTACGCTAGTTATAAATAACATGCCTCGCCTGGGTCGCGAAGCCATACCTGTGTATCATGTGAGCAGTACACGATGAGGCATGCAAGTAAACTATAATATAGTATAGTAGTGTAGTAAACTAGCTGTTACCCGCGGCTTCGCCCGCGTGATATATAGCCTATGTCCATTTCAGTAGCCTAAGCTACGTGTACGCTAAATTTCATGATGATCGGTTAAGTAAATACGGCGTGAAAGCGTTACAAACAAACTCACTTTCGCATTTATTATTAACTAGCTGTTACCCGCGGCTCCGCCCGCGTGATTTATAGCCTATGTCCTTCTCAGTACCCTAACCTATGTGTATGCAAAATTTCACGATGATTGGTTCAGTAGATACGGCGTGAAAGCGTAACTAACAAACAAACTCACATTCGCATTTATTATTAGTTAGGATTAGTAGGTTTGATTGTTCGTTGATATAAGTTAGTTTTAATTAATGTATTCTTTTAAATGAATACAAATATTTATACCTACTATAAAAAAACCGGCCAAGTGCGTGTCGGGCCACGCGCAGTGTAGGGTTCCGTAGTTGCGAATGACAAATTTGAGTTTACACTGTTCACACTCGCACCTCACAGTTTAACGACCAAAAACATCTAACAATGAAAATTATATGATTTTTACATTTTCCAGTACATTTTATAAGTTGGTTGCCTATAACTTTTTAGTTTGCACTTAGAACTCAGCTCTGATATTTTTCCTTTCAACTTCAGTATATATACTACTGCTGTAATTTTTTTGACGTATCCATATATAACCGTTTAGCAGATAGAGGGGGGGGGGGACTCTTACCTCTAACAAAAATTTGCACTTTAAAACCAAATATTTCGGAAACGGATCCCTAAAATGGTGTTCTATATATTTTTTAAAGACCTTTTTAACGATACCCCACACGATGGGTAAGTAGAGAAAAAAAATTACTCCCCCACTTTACTTGTATGGGAGCTACCATAAAAAAATTTTTTTTAAGATTTTTTCTACCACTTTTTTGCCATGATTAATATACATACCCATACCAAATTACAGCTTTCTAGTACTTATAGTCTCTGAGTAAAACCGCGGACGGACAGACAGACAGACATGGCGAAACTATAAGGGTTCCTAGTTTACTACGGAACCCTAAAAACGAAAGTCTTCAGCTTTATAATATTAGTATTAGAAGTATAGATAGTGATCCCAAGCTATTTTCAGCAGTCAGATCAGTTGAGTGAGATGCCGACAACTCCGGATCTAGCTTATTGTCCAATATGCGTCGCGTAGGCTAATAGTTTCTTATAGTAGGGTCCACGGACCCCTTGTGGTCCATTACACCTGGAATCATTACAATCTTGGTTAAGCCTAATATTTTATGCACAATACACGCGCTGTCAAGTCTACAAAGACTGAAACTTAATTTATTTATTTATATTTTTAGGGTTCCGTACAAAAGTTGAAAAACGGAACCCTTATAGGATCACTCGAGCGTCTGTCTGTCCGTCCGTCCGTCTGTCACAGCCGATTTTCTCCGAATCTACTGAACCAAATTAGATGAAATTTGGTAAGATAGTGTAATCCTATGACCCAAACACGGATGTGCAAAGTAAATAAAGATTTTTTTGAAATAAGGGTCATTTTGCGGGGCCCAATTACAAAATTAAAAAAAAAAGTTTTGCAAACCTTACTGTGTCATATATCAAATGAAAGGGCTCGTTATGACGATCTCAAAAATATTTTTTTTTGTTCGGGTAAAATCAATGCTTTTGATTTTATTCACGAAAGAAGGCAAAAATTGACCATTCCCCCCCCCCCCCCTGATCTCTGAAACTACTGAGTAGAAAATTTTGAAAAAATTACAAAATATAGTTCATTCCTTGAAGATTACAGGAAAAATAATAAGAATTCTATCACTTGAAAATTAAGTGGTAAACTCACAATAATAAGTTCATCTAGGGAAATAGTTCACTAAAACACAACTAGAGGGCGCTAGTCAATTGAATAAAACATTTTTTGCACATTGTGTGTGTGTTCACGAAGCATATTGTACGGAACCCTCATTGCGCGAGTTTGACTCACACTTGGCCGGTTTTTTATTTTTACATTCGGATGACCAACAACAACAAAAGTAGTATAGGTTATACATTAGCAACAATAAAGCCTATATTAGGTCTTCAATAATAGGTAGGATAGGTTAATACTAGTATAAAGAAAATATTGCCAACCTCATGCAAAAGAATTGACAACATATACTTTTCCGGAAGTGTTAGTTTTTATATATGCAATCGAAAGTACCTTGTATGTATATACATCCATATTTTTTGTAAATTTTTTAAACCAGTATTTATTTTTTATGATTTTTTGAAAATAGGTACAAACGTAGGATTTATAAACAAATATCTGTGCCTTATACCCTGTCATTGTCAATCTGACGTAAAATAATGACATTGACAGGACTTTGACCGTCAGAGTTGCCAGATTTGGGAACTTTTACCCGGGAGTCTGGAAATTTTCTAAAGGCCTATATGTTGTCAATTGAGCCAAATCTTTTGGTCCCATCCCAAGTCCCAACCCCTTAATCGTACGATTTGTTCTCATAAAGTCACAAAGCTTATGATCCCTCCCCCCTGTTGTCACACTTCATTGTTAAGGGGCCTCAGCCCTTAACGTTTGACGTAATATATGCATGGCCCCTTAAGTTGGTACTTCTTAAACTCATCATCATCATCATTTCGAGTAGGTGACACGGTCGGTCGCGGTCATGCACACCCTGGTGTCACAGTTCTTCGGAACCGCCTCTCGGCCTCTGACGTGGTTCCTTTAACGACTACCAGATGGCAGCCGGGACCAACGGCTTAACGTGCCTTCCGAAGCTCGGAATCATCTTTCTTATCGGACAATCAGGTGATTCATGCCTGCAATGTCCTAACCAAACTGGAAACAACTTAACAAAGTATGCTTCCCGTGGGATTTGAACCCACGACCCCCGGGTCAACAAAGCAAACGCTTTAACCACTGGACCACGGAGGCTGTAGTCTATAGTCAGTCACTAAGTCAGTCAAACGACTATATTATATTACTCAGAGTGTACAGTGCCCGGCAAATAAGTTGACCTAAGTGTGAGTAGGACACCGTAATACATTGCCACTGATTAATATAGGTGTGTCTCGCTCACACTTAGTTCAACTTATACGCCGCGTGTTGTATTTTAACACGATCCCCATTATTTGGTACTTCTTATACTAAATCAGTCCTAAAATTACTCAGAATGTATTTTAATACGACCGATCGCCCTTGACTATTGTAAACCCTAATTGTTCGGGTTCACCTCACTCAATGGCCCTGCATTATTCAATAGTTTGCCAATCGCCGGTAGTGTTGTCCACACAGAGATGTATAGAGTGGGCTCGGGGGCGTGGCAGGTGGGAACGCAATATGAGCAACATGGGCATATTTCTCGAACACGCTGTCAGTCGGAAGTTTATGTGCACTCGCGTAGTACGTCACGATTTTTACGAAAATGCCGTCTTGTGCAGTGATAATGTGCAAAAATAGAAGTTCCAATAAGAGCCTGAAACATCTCGGAGTCACCTACCATAAGAAAGTACCAAAATATTCGTGTTTTTAATGCATTTTAGAGCAAAAACTTAAAATCAATAAATAATATGTCATCGAGAATGTCATGCCGGTTACATTGCTATAAAAATGAAATCAAATTAATGGATGTATTACATTGCGCGTAAAGTCTTTCATTAGCAGTAATAAGACTGTTTTGACCGCGTAATGTATGTGACGTCAAGCAAACGTGTCGTACCTTACCAATATCGAAGTACGGGGGCTGGTTGACGTTGCGACTAAGGATGTCCCAGTATCTTTTTATCGATAATTTTCACTGAACTAATATACCTCAATGCGAACTAATGTCGATGCATAAGGAAATACTTGTAGCAGTGTTATAATATGTTTACCAGTTAAAAGTTAATAAATATCAATGTCTTTTGAAAAAAAAAAATACTTTAATACTATTTTGGAACTATCCTTTGGGTTAGTTTGTTTTGGCGCCTGATTTTAGCGAGGACCAGTAATATGTTAATAAATATAGTTGCTAATCGTACTCTACGCACTCTATCCCAGTGGAGAGTGTGACTCTATAAACTTGTCGATATAAAATTTGACATGTTTCTGTATATCAGATGTTCTAAATCTTAAATTTTTATACCTCAACAAAACTACTAATCAGGCTGAAAAACTTTTGCTACAGCGTCATTTTTATATCTCCTATAGTTTTCCTGGATCATTATGGTTCTGCGTCAGTTGTTCCATATCTTCAATTTAAATACCTCAACAAAAACTGCTCAACAGGTTGAATAAAATTTGCTAAGGCGTCATTTATATATCCCAATCCCAACTAATATTATAAATGCGTAAGTGAGTTTGTTTGTTTGTTACGCTTTCACGCCGTATCTACTGAACCGATCATCATGAAATTTTGCATACATATAGTTAAGGGTACCGAGAAGGACATAGGCTATATATTACGCGGGCGAAGCCGCGGGTAACAGCTAGTTTCTTATAGTTTAACTGGACCATAATGGTTCTGCATGAGGTGTTCCAAATCTTAGATTTTTTATACCTCAACAACAATGCTCATCAGGCTTAACAACTTTTGCTGAGGCTCCACTTTTATGTTTCTTATAGTTCAGCTGGACCATTATGATGCTGCATCAGGTGTTCCATTTTCCGAAATCATTTCTTCCCTATATGTTACCTAGGCTTAATAGCTATATAGCAAAAAAGTTTCATTCAAATCCGTCCAACATTTCCTGAGATAAACGTATTCATACATACATACAGACAGACAGACAACAAAATTCCAAAAATTTTTTTTTCTTACTATTATGATTTTTAAATGTCCATTTCAGTCAAAAATTCTAAATGTACAGACAAAATATTTTTACTGTTTTATAATTATAATTATGTATAGAATAGATAATACATTTTGTTTTTGTACGCTACTTCCTGCTATGAAAAAGGTGCCACTTCCCATATAGTTGAATCGGCACTGTCCATAGATATCAAAAATAAGGCACTGTCCTTTCCCGCTTGCGCTGAATCATCCCCCGCAATAAATGAATTAATCTATTAGTTTATTCAACTATTTTTATTTATTTAACGACGCTGCATATAAATAATTAAATATTAAAACAAATCACAAACCATATACGTGTACTACGCGCAAGAAACATCGATAATAGTTTATCGATTGTCAATCACTAGCGTATGTGTGAACTTGTTGAATGTGTGAGCTCGCATCTACGCGTCAAACACGAATGTGTGCCTGTCTCACCCGTTGGCCAGTTTGATTTGTTTGCATAAAATATTTTGTCATTGTGTGCGTGAACCTAGTGTTCCTATGTTTATGTGCATGTAGGTGTAAATTTTTCTGGAGACATCGGAACTCAAACAAGTTTCGCTCGTGCACCGATCTAACCTAGTAAATATTCTGATATCTATGGTTGTCCATCTATCGATAAGTGCGATATCGATACTTTTTTTATTTTATTGTAAAACTAGCTGTTACCCGCGGCTTCGCCCGCGTAATATATAGCCTATGTCCTTCTCGGTATCCTAACCTATGTGTATGCAAAATTTCATGATGATCCGTTCAGTAGATACGGCGTGAAAGCGTAACAAACAAATAAACAAACAAACTCACTTTCGCATTTATAATATTAGTTAGGATTTAACGGTTCGAGTTTGCCTCACTCAATGGCCCGGCATTATTCAATAGTTTGCCAATCGCCGGTGGTGTTGTCCATATCGATAATTTACCATCCCAACTGCGAAAGTGAGTTAGTTTGTTACGCTTTCACGCCCTATCTACTGAACCGATCATCATGAAAATCAGGAGCCCGATGGTCCAGTGGGTATGAGCTCTATGAGTGCTTACGTATGTTAAGCAACCCCTGGTGCAGTCCCTACTTGGATGGGTGACCGCAAGTGGCATAAAAATATCTCGAGCTCCTCCGTGTTTCGGAAGGCACGTTAAGCCGTTGGTCCCGGCTGTCATCGTTGATGGCAGTCGTTAAGCTATGTCAGATGCCTTATGGCAGCTTGAAAAATCTGACACCAGTGTTGGCCACTTATTTGATTGATTGACACCAGTGGCGGCTCGTGACTTCAAGGAGTGGTGGTTCACCTGCTTACCTACTGTCTCTCAAAAGCAAAACGACCTATTGAAATGCCGTACGTTCGTCAATTATTTGTAGTCGACTGCCCCTATGCACCTACTTAATAATATTTGTACATACATAATCAGTTACTCTAGGTACAATTCTTGTTAATATTAATGCATATTGTAAAACTATTTCTGTATAAAAAGTATCAGGTACTTATGTACATGCAGTGAAATATCTCATCATCTTGACTTACCATTGGTTTAGTGAGAGGAGCTGCGCGCTAATGAATATTCTAATAACTAGGTACTTAACTAATTCAGGTTGAAAAGCACGAGAAGATGGTTTCAAAAAACAGATTAGGCGGCATACCGCCTAAATAAGCCATAGCCTATTTTCTTTTTTAGTTCTTGTTCAAATAATCCCATTAACAACACACTTTGAAGCCACTTTCAACCACTACACTTTGAAGCACACACAAAGTAGAAAACCATAACTATGAATAATTATTGGGTAATTTCGCGCGCGTTATCTATCACACCGTGTCACAGGTGCGAAATAAAACAAACAAACTGATTTGAGTAAGGTCAAGGACACGCCTTCGCAACAAAAATCTTCAACGAGCGAGCGAGACACCCCGGCCGATGCCGCCCGAGCGAGCCCGTTCGGGAGTATTCGGGACTCGTGCGCCGACCCGATTTTTCAATTTTTCTCATACATTGAGTACGGATCATCTTCCGTTTCACCTGCCGGAGCATTTCTGTCTCATTCCATATAGTTTCTATGGAGACGCTTCGTGCGCACTTTGAAAGCGCTCGCCCAATTTTTGGTTTAGCTAAGATGAGTCTTAAATCTTAGGTCATAAAGATCAAGCTTGTTTGAAAATATTTTCTTCTTCAGTGTGTAATTAAAGTTACATACTTTTGGATAAATAATAATTATTGTGTCGAAAAAAAATTGGGAAATACATAAAAATCTGGTAGTGCAGTGCATGAGTGCACTGAAGGAGCGGCCGCCACTGCTTCCCACCACAAACTCCTCTCGTACTCTATTGTTTTTTGTTTTTGTTTCAGTGTCAGACTTCCAATGCCTGCAGCCGACGGCGAAGTCCGCGGTGCCAGCCAACCTTCAAGTCCAGCCGAAGGCGGAAGTTAGTCCAGGTAAATACATACCCCCGTTGTAGGTGGCCTCTGCTGTCACTTTGTGACTGAGAGGGACTCGTGAGCGCGCCTTGGAGGGGTCGCTAAGCGCGACCGCCGCGCCGGTGCTGTGGAGCGAGAGTAGCACACGCCCCCGGCACATAGCGGCTCAGTTGTGACACCGTGGAGTTTAGTGGCCACACCACATAACCGTGCGTGGCTTCCCGTGGCCCGCGCGGGTAAATACATACCCACTCTGCTGTACCCGCAGTAGAGTGGTATGCGAAGGCATTTTCACCTCTTTAAAAAAAAAATGGTAAATGGTATTTTAACAAGCTTATAGTCAATTTCAACCCCTCCATTTATTTTCATGATAAGTCAGTTTGTTTAGGTACTTAAGGGGGCCCACTAGGCACAGTAGCGACGCCATTCAAGTGCTTATATGATTTACATTCTTGAATTTCTTTCTATTTGTAAAGTATTAGGAATAAAATGATTGGCGTGGCTACTGTGCCTAGTGTGCGGCCATAAAATATATGTATCTAGATTGTTTACAGTTTTAAAGCACCTAAACGAATAGACTATAACTTAGCTCAAAGACCACTATTAAGGGTGCGCTAGTCAGGTGTTTCGCCATACAAATTCTGTAGGGTGATGACTCCGTTGTTCGGTATCGTCTGTTTAAAGTTTTTGATTCTATCGATTTGTTTTGTCGTTATCTATGCTTGTATGGAATCATAATTGTAAAATTATAAGTACTTTAAAAGTTATGAGTCTCAAAACATTCCGTTTTAACACGTAATTGTAACGCATCTTTGGGCACAATTAAATACCGGAAGGAGTATAAAATCTCTAAAACAAAATTCATACAAGCATAGTTTGGTTATTAAAAAATATAAATTATTTTACTTTTTAAAAAACATTCAGTTGTTTTATCACAAGAACACTTCTCCCAAACGCATACTCGCGAATTTTTAGACGACGAAGATTTAGATTTTCAACAATATTTGTGTTTGCACACACTAGACTGTTGTTCCTAAACCGAGTCTAACCCTTTCTCAGCGAAATAGCACGCATTTTAGCCACGTGCGCTGACGAGTTCGAGTTCCCGACTAGCGCATCTCTCTCTCATCTGAGCGTTTTCCCGGTTGCATCCTCAGCTGGAGTGCTTTGGAGCCCGGGGTCCGCTTTCCGGCTTTTTCTTCTCCACTTCGCACGATCTTCGGCATCCTTGGCTGTGAGGCCATTGGCACGCATATCCTCCCTAACAACATCAAGCCAGCATTTCTTGGGCTTTCCCCTTCTGCCGGGGCCTGGTGGAGGCGGCATAACCAGACATTTGTTTCCAATGTAATTTGCCGGTTTTCGCAAAACGTGACCGTACCAGCGTAGGCGGCTCTCTTGCAGTTTATCCGCTATGTCTCGGACATGGAGACTGCCACGAATAAGGGAGTTTCTTACGCGGTCTTGCCTCGAAACTCCACACATCCAGCGCAGTATGTTCATCTCCGTGACATGCAGATCCCTTTTGTGCCGCTCAAGTACTGGCCACGCTTCACTTCCATATAAAAGGACAGGTCTTATGATGGATTTGTACACCTGTCCCTTTAATTTAACGGGCATTTTTGGGTCGCAAATGACACCAGTCACCTCACGCCATTTTGCCCACGCTGCCGATATGCGAGCTTTAATGTCACTGTCAATGTCCCCAGACGCGTGAAGAACAGATCCTAGGTATTTGCACTGGTCAGTACACTCGACAAGGTTTTCGCCTATGCGTACTGGTAGGGGATCTGTGACATTGCAAGCCATGTACTCAGTTTTCGCCACGTTTAGTTTTAGACCGCCGTTCTCAAGCGCGTCCTTCCACACATTCGCACGTCGCACCAGTCTCCCCCTGTCCGCATCTGCCAGTGCGATATCATCAGCATACATGAGCAGCCACGGGGGTTGCTCATGTGCATTTCTTATGCTGTGTGATACTTCATCTAGTATCGCACTGAACAGGAAGGGGCTGAGAACCGAGCCTTGGTGGACTCCGACAGTAACGGGGAAGGGTTTTGTATCGCCAACGGCGGTCCTAACCATAGAGTCGGAATCGCGGTACATGTCGCGGATAATGTCAATATAGATCTCGGGGACCCCTTTAGACCTCAATGCCCACCAGATCATCTCTCGGGGAACACAGTCGAAGGCCTTCTCCATATCCAAAAACAGGAAGTGGAGAGGCGTGTTCTTCCGCCTGTACTTCTCCATGATGACCCTGAGGGCAAAAATAGGGTCCATAGTCCCTAGTCCAGGCCGAAAACCATACTGACACTCCGAGACAATACTCTCCTGTCGGATCCGGGAGTCCATTATCCGCTCAAAGAGTTTCATGGTGTGAGACATGACCTTTATACCGCGGTAGTTTTTACACTCTTGCACCGACCCCTTTCCCTTGAAGACTGGAGTAATAATACTCAGCCTCCACTGGTCAGGGATTTGACCAGTGAAGAGTGCGCGGTTGAAAAGGTTGGTTAAGATGCCCACACCACGAGGACCCATCGCCTTCCAAGCTTCAATGGGGACTCCGTCGGCTCCGACAGCTTTCCGATTTTTCATGCGGCGAAGAGCCGAGTGGACTTCTGCCGGCGTTATAGGTGGCACTGTTCCCTGATTTGGAGGAAGGTTTGGTGGCTGAACCTCTTTATGCTGCTGATTTAACAGCTTGTAAAAATACGAGCGCCATCTCTCCTTCACCGCGAGGTCCTCGCACAGTAGGTTGCCGTTAGGGTCTTTAACACAGCGGCATTTGGTGATGTCCTGTGCCGCTATGGCCCTTGAACGTGCCAGCTTGTAAAGAAGCTTTTGCCCCTCAGACGATTCTAGCCTATCGTACAATGGCTGTACGTAGTCTTGTCTGGCCCTGGCAACGGCTTTCTTAGTGGCACGTTTTGCAACTCTATATGCGTCACGGTCTTCAGGAGATTTGGACGCTTGCCACGTTCTGAAGAGGTCCTTTTTCAGACTAACCTCCCTCTGGACTGTGTCCTTCCACCACCAGGTCTCCTTGTCACATTTGCGTCCACCCTTCGACATGCCAAGCACTGCTTTCGCCGCACCAGTGACAACGGCCTGAATCCTGTTCCATTGTTTCTGGATGTCTTCGTCATCGGTCGCCGTGCATGTATCACCTATCACCGATGCGAATTCCTGGGACTTGGACTCGTCAAGCCGCCACCACTTGATTTGGCGTCGGCAACGTTCAATGGGCTTGTCAATGGGTTTTACGCAGAGATCCATGACAAGGAGCCGGTGTTGTGCAGTGAGACTCTCACCGGGTATGACCTTGCAGTTGGTTACTTTGCTGATATGGTGTCTCCTGGTTAGTAGGTAGTCGATTTGGGTAGCATGCCTCCCACTCTTGTAGGTGATAAGGTGCTCGGATCTCTTTTTAAAGAACGTGTTCACTACGGCCAGATCTGCAGCCGCACACGTTGAGAGAATATTTTCTCCCTCCGGATTACGGCTACCGTACCCGTAGCCTCCGTGAACACGCTCGAACTCCTCACACCCTTCACCGACATGACCGTTAAGATCACCGCCCAAAACGACCGCCTGCGACAACGGGATCCCTCGTAGCACCCCGTCTAAGTGGTCCCAGAACTTCGCCTTTTCGGCGTCGCTACAACCAGCTTGCGGCGCGTAGGCACTAATCAGATGGGTCATAACCCCTTCGACAAGCATCACTACGGCCATAAGCCGGTCGCTGAAGCGCTTCACCTCTAAGACGTTGTCCCGGAACTCCTCGGAGAGCACCACGGCCACCCCGTTCTCACCACCAGGGGCACCGGTGTAGATCAGCTTGTAGCCATTCCCAATGGACCGGGATCTGCTGCCTTTCCACCGAGTCTCCTGCAAAAACGCCACAGCCACCCTGCGCCTGGCGAGTACATCGGCTAGCTCCCTCGCGCGTCCGGTTAGCGTGCCAACGTTCCACGTTGCAAAGCGGAGCTTTCGGGTTGGGGCGTTCGTCTTTAGCCGTGTCCGCCCCGGACGCGGTAGCCCTAGCCCACTTATCACAGGAGTCGGGCGAAGCTCCTGCGCGCCGTTATGCAGCGGCGCCCTAGCATTGTTCCGTACTCCTGTTTTACTTTTAGCCATTCCTATGATTCGGCTGTAGTTTTACGACCGGCCGCCTGCCTGACGTCAACCCACCTCGGGAATCTATTGTTTGAAAGGAGGGAGAACAGGATAGTGGTAATACTGAAGTGATGATAAAGGATTTGGGGTAGGATAGGGAATAAGGATACTACGGACTCGGAAGAAACAGGCATAAACCCGTAGTAGCTCGGGTGGCCGGGCGCGCGTACCCGATGCCATGCCATCAACCACCGGACAGGCAGTTGGGGATGACACCCCTGACCTCCCGACTAGCGCATCCTTAAGACCTTTCTATGGACATACTGCACGCATACGTTTGATGTAAAAAAAAAATGTGATTTATTTTTACAAATGCATATACATATAGGTAAACATCCAATACCCAGGTCAAGCTGGCTGTCTTCAATATGAATGTCTAGTGAAAATTGAAGTCCCTCAAGTCTTATTATCTGTGTGTCTGCATGCTAATCTCGAAATCGTTTTTCTGAATACATGCATACATACAATAGTATTACGTGTATTTCTCTTACCCCCCCGTAAGGGATGTATACGTAATACTAAGACAGCCTAAGGTCATACTGTCTAAAGGCCTCGTTTAGCAAAGGGCGTAAAGGTGAAAAACGAAATCAAAATTGTTGCTAGCCACATCGCCTATTTGGCCCATTCCCTCGATCGGCTTTTACGGTCTGCGCGGGAAGACAAGCAGTTGGCACATTCTGCGCTTTTTCCTTTCTCTCAGTCCAGCATGGCTTCTCTGAATAAGTAATTAAAAGAGACAATTATAGAGATTTGTAATTTCGTCATTCTCGCCATCGACTCCGTGGCGCAACGGTAGCGCGTCTGACTCCAGATCAGAAGGTTGCGTGTTCAAATCACGTCGGGGTCAAGTAATTTTTTTTTATTTTATTTTTGAAATATTTTTGTTATATTTTTATTTTTGAAATACTTTTGTTATATTTTTTTAAATGTTAGTTTTGATTTTCGTTTACTTTTTTAAACAGTTTAGGTTGGGGTCCAAACTTTGTTTTAATTTTTTTTTTGCAATATTGTTTATATCTTCTATTTAATGTTCGTTTTTTCGTATGTTCTTGTTAATTTATTTATTCTTAATAATATTATAAATGTGAAAGTGGGTTTGTCACGCTTACGCGCCGTATCTACTGAACCGATCATCATGAAATTTTGCATACATAATTAGGTTAGGGTTACTGAGAATGACATAGGCTATATTTCACGCGGGTGAAGTCGAGGGTAACAGTTTTTTTAAAAATTGCGCCAATCTCATAATTTTTTTAAAATTTTATGTTCGCTTTATTTTTGTTATCTTTTAATTAATGTTAGTTTGGATTGATGTTTATTTTTGAAGAAAGACTGGATTGTTTTATTCAATTTATAACAAAAAAAAAAATAAAAAAAAGTAATATATCGGCGTTTGTCGAATAGATAAAGTGAAGAACACTGAGCTACGGTCCACGACTAGGGTTGTAGATGTAGGCGTCAAGTCTTCCAAACTCAAGTGGGATTGGGCCGGGCATGTATGCCGCATGCAATCAGACAGATGGGCCCGGAAGGTCACCCAGTATACCCGATGGACCCCGGCGTAGGGGCAGACCACGAACGAGATGGCGGGATGACCTCGACAAGATTCAAGATTCAATCGTTTATTTAATATAGGTTTCTTTGAACACTTATTAATTGTCATATTTGTGTTTACAATTTTTACAACAAAAATTTTTTGTTGACGTCAATAATTACTTATGGCTAAGTTTAGGCTTACAGTCAATAATTACTTATGGCTTAGTTTAAGCTTACAGGTTTTGTAAAGGCTGGCAGCAGATTGCACCAGATAGGTATGAATGGAAGAAGGAAGGGGAGGCCTTTGCGCAGCAGTGGGACACAAATTAGGCTATAAAAAAAATATATGTGAATATAATATATGTCAGTCATATTATTTTTGATATTTGAATTTTAATTTTTTTAATTATTTTATTTAATTTGCCCTGAGTGTATGGATTTATTTTTGTTAGATTTATTTAACTTGTATTTATATGCCCTATGTTTTGGTCAAGCTTTGCTATTAAATTCAACGTTAATCAGCCGTATTATATGAGCTTGCAGCAATACTGTCAACTTAAAACAATAGGCTACTTTCCTGGGTCAAAATATTAATAATAAAATTAATATTATTATTCTCTTTATTTATTTGTATAGTCTTAGTTTTAGGTTTTTATAAAATTTATATAAAAAGTAAAATATAATACAAAACATAAAAACTTTATCAAAACCTAAACCTTGAGTGCCGCCAGCAGCGGGGCAAGGCTCAAGCTACCAGCGGTCAGGGCCCCAGCGAGAGAAACCTTCTGACAATACGTGCCGTATCCAAGAGTACTGCCTTCTGTATTATTATTATAGACCGTCAGTTAGACAATCAGAAAATATTGGACACGTATTTTTTCTTTAAATGTCAAAGATAAAGCGTGTCAAAGTTCATGAGTGGGGGCTTGTGACATCACAGGCCACTAAAAAGTGTGCTGGCTAGTGACGTCACTCACAATTTTAACGGGCCATATCTTTGGCATTTTTTGATTGATTGATTAAAGAAAAAAACACGTGTCAAATGTTTTTTGATAATCTACTAACGGACTAATTATATTTTTTAGGAAAATAGCCCATTACTTAAAAGGTACATATCAGCGAAACTAGCACCACCCGTAATATTATTAAATAAATAAATAAATATATACGGACAAATCACACAGATTGAGCTAGCCCCAAAGTAAGTGTGAGACTTGTGTTATGGGATACTAACTCAACGATACTATATTTTATAATAGATACTTATATACATAAACATCCAAGACCCAGGTCAATCTGAAAAATATAATTTTCCATCTTGACCTGACCGGGGATCGAACCCGGGACCATCCGTGTCACAGGCAGGCGTGTTGACCGCTGCGCCACGGAGCTATTATTGTACTCCTAAATCAAATTGAAAAAATCTACTTCAGTACTTCGGTAGTAAGTTATTTGTAGTATTATCGGTATTATTTTTTATTATTTTCCATTTGGCTATAATTCTTATAATGACTACAAAAAACAATTTGACCCGCCCGTATGTACATAATTGTTACATACATACATACTATCACGTCTTTTTCCCTTGCGGGGTAGACAGAACCCAGGTCTAAAAACCTAAAGGCCACGTTTAGCATGTTGGTCGGCTTGTAGGTGGAGAACGGAATCAAAATAGTGATGGGTTGCTAGCCGCATCTATTGACATGATTCCTCGCGCTCATTCCCTCGATCGACTTTTACGATCTGCGCGGGAAGAGAAGCAGCTGACACATTCAATGTTTTTTCTTTTCTTCCAGACCAGCGTGGAAGATAATATTGTAAGGTTGCTAAAATTGCATAGCTTTCTATAAAATATGTTAATAAAACCCTGTCCTGGGAGATTTAGAACATACCCTATATTCTTGACGAAGCGCTTTGCACTTATACCATAAAATTATACAACGACATTTTGTTTCCAGTATCAACCCCCCCAGCCTCCGGGTCGTCGCCCTCCACGGCCCTTTTCGGGTCGACCGGAGCGCCCTCTGTCCACAAGAGCCCTATAAACTTGCTTTACGAGAACTACCCTGGCCTGAGTTTCATCTGCACATTCGGGGATGGCTCTCCGCTGGACGCTCCACAAGGTAAAGGTCTCCGGGGGTTGATTTATTATTTAAACAGGAAATTTAACCCCTGAGGAGGTGAAATAAGGGTATTTCACCCCCCTTAGATGTTGAATTTCTAAAAATACTTTCTTAGTACTCACGTACATCATGAAAGGAACCCCTGTACCAAATTTCAAGATACAGCTTTCGGCTGTGCGTTGATATATACATCTTTACCTTTTATCTTTTGTCTTTCAACAAGGACGAGTCGATGTTAAAATTGAATAAAACAAGATGTGTGTGAGATATTAAAGAAATTTGTTTTTATTTGAAAGGCCCATATATGCCATTATGGATGGAATTTGTATGGTTGCACGAATCTGAGAAGTTCAAATTTTAATGACTCTGCTGCATAGATCCGACTGAATCTGAGCGATGGCCAGCGTTATGTTGGCTTTTAGGGCAACGGTCGATTGTGGCTTATTGGTATAGACCTGCGACTTCTGAAAACCCTACAAGAAAGTCTAGCGGAGTCAAATCACACGATCTTGGTGGCCAATTCACGTCACCTCTGCGAGAGATAACCCTACCCTCAAACCGTTCATGCAGAATGTCCATTGTGTCGTTCGCTGTGTGGCAAGTATCGCCATCTTGCTGGAAACACATGTCGTTCACGTCCATGTTGTTCAATTCAAGCCAAAAGAAATTGTTTATCATTGATCTGTAGCGCTCGCCGTTGACGGTGATGGCCTCGCCAACGGCGTTTTCGAAGAAGTACGGACCAATGACGCCGCCAGACCAAAATCCGCACCAAACAGTAACTTTTTGTGGATGCATTGTCACCTGGTGAACCTCATGTGGGTTGTGGTCATCGTCCGGCAATTTTGCTTATTAACAAAACCATTCATCCAAAAATGTGCGTCGTCACTAAAGATTATTTTTCGGCCAAAATCCATTTTTGTAATAATTTTTATCCATAAATTTTTATAATAAAGTTTTATCATTTGCACATGTCGCTCAACCGTGTAACTGGCCATGGTGATTAGGCATCAGTTACTGAATAAGAAAAAAAAACAGATTTGACAGATGCCGCCAAAACAAAATGGCCGCCGGGAGTTCTTGGCGGGAATTTTAGCGGACTACACGGTGTCTGTTTTGGATCGTTTCGCAAATTGATTCTAGTGGACTTTATAATGTGAAATTGGTGTTATTTTGTGTTATAAATGCCCATATTTATGAACAATGTGTAGAATAACTAAAATAGACTGTCATTGTGCGGCTGTAGTGAGATTTACATAGCGGGCTGGTGGTTGTCCGCCTTGCTGCGTCGTCAATGATGAAACCAGTGGATTCGCGAAGAGTTGTCGCCAGGGGCTCCGTGAAAACAACGAAATGAATTACACCATCATTTCGTTGACAACCAAAAAGAATAACTCGCCAACTGGCGAAATAAATGAAGAAAGGCTCTAAATGACTTTTATCCAGGGCCGTAAAAAAATACTTAAAAAAAAAATGGCCGCCACAGATTATTAATATCGACCCGCTCTATTTGAAAGACCCTTTATATATAGATAGAAGATAGATAAGAACTAGCCTGGATTGTGTTTCTTCTGTACATTTTAGCAGACGCTCCACAAGGTGTAACGAGACAGACAGATAAATTTACTTTCGCATTTATAATATTAGTACGGAAGTACGGATGTGAGGGCATCATACTAAGAGTTACATATTTATTGTTTCAGCACCCCTACAGCTCAGTCACAGTATGCGTTTCAAGGTGGTTTGTCAAATCAAGGAGCAGAAGTTCGAAGGTTATGGTAAGACAAACGTTACTATAATTTTTTCTCTATATTATATAATGGGCATGTTGACTAAATTTTTTTTCATGTTGCTATGTAAAGACCTGCCAAAATTAAACACAATAGTGACAGAAATACATTTCTAAACAAAAAACTCTTTCAGTTATAAAAGTTTTAAAGACACATGTTTTTAGACGTAAATTTTTAGACGTGAAAACGCGCTGCTGAAATGCCTACATATTTGTGACGTCACAAGCTTGTATTTTGTATGGATGGCGTGAGAACTTTGTTTGGTAGCTATACGAAATATTTCGTTTATGGTAATGGTTTCATAATAAAAGTTGCTATAAATTTTGCAGACTAAAATACAGTATAATTGTAATTAAAGATTTTCATACTTTAAAAAATGGTCCTATTCACCCAACTTTAAAGAAGCTTTAAGATCACTTAACGAATCGATATCAAATTAAAAGTGTTCTTTATAGTGTTTTTAGATAGAAATGAATCTCATTAGAAACAAATTTTATATAATCTTAACATTAGGCAACTACCGTATTAAAAAAAATGTTTTCTTACTTAACTAAGGTCGGTACCAGTGCCGGATTTATATTTTTTATGAGTGTAGGCCACTTTATTTCCGCCGCCCCATGTACATACCTTTCTGAAATAATAATTTTCCATTTGTAGTAAAGGGGCCTCCTTTACTACAAATGGAAAATTATTATTTAAATAAACAAATGAAAGTTAAATAAACGAATGAATTAGTCATTAAGAAAGAGAGCGTAAAAAAGAAACAAGATATACATTTTTTTTTTTTACTTTTATCCTCTGAAGTGACCGTCCTCTGAAATCTACCGGACCTAGGACGCTGACGCCCCTAGGCCGCGGCCTATACGGCCTACTCATAAATCCAGGACTGGTTGGTACAGAAATTTCTTGTAGTAGTGACCTTCTATTATGTGAATATTCAACATTTTAGCCGCAAGAATTCCACTGCTGGACGTTGGCCTTACTATCCTATCCTAATCCTAACTTCCTAACTAATATTATAAATGCGAAAGTGAGTTTGTTTATTTGTTTGTTACGCTTTCACGCCGAATCTACTGAACCGATCATCATGAAATTTTGCATACACACGGGTTAGGGTATCGAGAAGGACATAGGCTATAAATTACGCGGGCGAAGCCGCGGGTAACAGCTAGTTATTTAATATTTAAACGAATATTATGAGATGTTCAATAAAGATGTTAGGGTAAGCATCGTTGACCCTCAAACCATTAAATCAGCACGACAAAATAAACAACTTTTCATATGGGACCAACGCTGGGAACTCGAAAATAAATACATTTCTAACCGCCTTCAAAAAAAGGAGGTTTCTAAATTCGTCGGAATCTTTTTTTTTATGTATGTTCCCCGATTTCTCGAAGACGCCTGGACCGATTCAAGAAATTCTTTTTTTGTTTGATAGGTAATACTTTACAGATGGTCCCATTAAATTTTTATCGAAATGTGTCGAGCGCTTTTTGAAAAAATACACAAAAACTAAAAAATGTACACATGAATGCCGTTCGGTTTACACTTATTTCCATTTTATTCGTAAGCTTATTAAATTGATAGGGTTGAAGTCGGTTTTTGTTTTTTGTTAAAAATATTTTATATCATCATATAAAAGCGTCGGTCGGCCCGGCAATTTGTAAGACAAATATCAAATTTCTTTTTTAGTTCCTAGCGTTGGTAATACAGGAATAGTTAGTCATTTTGACGGGCTGATTCGATGGCTTAAGGACAACGGTGTTTACTTATTCATTTATTTATAACACTTTCATCATCATCATCAACAGCCTTCTGTTTCCCACTGCTGGGTATAGGCCTCATCTTATAACACTTTATTGTACATTTATAACGGAAAGAAAAATGCATAGATTGAAAAATGTACAAAAGGCGGCCTTATCGCACAGCAATCTCTTCCAGACTACCTTTGGGTACTTGGAATGGAAATGGGAGAGAAAATATTAGATACGGTGCAATAAGAAAGAGATAGATAGCATTAACATAAATAATTCAATAGGGAATATGCAGGAAAAAAATATGTATACCAGTTTATCCTAAAATATTCGATAGTAAAGTACTGAAAGTGAAAACAGAATAAAATTTGATTAAAAAACGAACGAGATAAAATGCTTTTACAAAAATATGCCTATCTCACTCGCGAAAACACTATTTTGTATGGCAAATGTATGCATGACATAGACTATGACGTCACTAGTCCATATCGGACTTCTCTTTCTTATTTAAACTTTAAAGTTTCACATCTTCGTCGTTAATTAAGATATTTTAAAAGTTCTTCCATATTTTGTTACTGTGGTTATTAAGGATTATACTAAGCAAATAAAAAAATTACGTGCATACTCCCTATTATTATACATACATCAAATTATACACTTATAATATAGCATACAAAATAATGTAATACAAATGGGCGAACAACAAGATAAAGAAATACAGAAAATAATGGAATTATAAAGGAGAAAGAAAATGTGATTTGACTTGCGATTTAAAACTGGCTAGCGTTTGAGCACATCGGATATGTAGTGGTAGTGAGTTCCATAGGCGAACTGCTTCAACAGTGAACGACTGAGAATATAATACGGTAGTTGCCTAATGTTAAGATTATATAAAATTTGTTTCTAATGAGACTAATTTCTATCTAAAAACACTATAAAGAACACTTTTAATTTGATATCCATTCGTTAAGTGATCTTAAAGCTTCTTTAAAGTTGGGTGAATAGGACCATTTTTTGAAGTATGAAAATCTTTAATTACAATTATACTGTATTTTAGTCTGCAAAATTTATAGCAACTTTTATTATGAAACCATTGCCATAAACGAAATATTTCGTATAGCTACCAAACAAAGTTCTCACGCCACCCATACAAAATACAAGCTTGTGACGTCACAAATATGTAGGCATTTCAGCGGCGCGTTTTCATGTCTAAAAATTTACGTCTAAAAACATGTGTCTTTAAAACTTTTATAACTGAAAGAGTTTTTTGTTTAGAAATGTATTTCTGTCACTATTGTGTTTATTTTTGGCAGGTCTTTACATAGCAACATGAAAAAAAATTTAGTCAACATGCCCATTGGGTAGTGTTACTTTACATCCTGTTATTTTTGTGTATTTTCAACAGGTTCAAGTAAAAAGCTGGCGAAGTTAGCGGCGGCGCGTTCAGCGCTTGCAGTTCTCGAAGAAGGTCGAGTGGACTCTCCACCAGATACTGTCCCTTCAGGGTTCCTCCCGCAGACTTTAGCCGACCACATCGCTAAGTGAGTACACAGGAACTTATCATCGTCGTCATCAGGTCTTTGTCAGTCTCCACTCCTTGCGCGCCGGAGACCATCCAGCGAGCCACTTTGTCGGAGCACGACATCGTCAGGAGACGCTCGCCCTGTCAAACAATCATCCACATACAGTTGTTGTTTTTCGGGTGACGTGAGAAACAATGCTATAAATTTTTCATTCATCGTCAGGTCTTTTGAGTCTCCACTGCAGGAGCAGGACCCTCTCTGTACTACCAGAGCCATATACTAGCCAGAGCAGTCAGAGGATTTGGCCTACACTCTCCACGCTGCTTTATTTGAAGCTTTGTTTAGCTTGGGTTCCCTAAGTCGCCTTCTACGACATCTTCGGGAAGACTTGGAGTGGTTCTATTCTACTCTGCGGGAAGCCACGTCTCTAAGTGAGTACCAAGGACCTTATCATCATCATCATCAGGTCTTTGATAGTCTCCACTGCAGGAGCACGACCCTCTCTGTACTACCAGAGCCATATATTAGCCAGAGCAGTCAGAGGATTTGGCCTACACTCTCCACGCTGGTCTCTTTGAATCTTTGTTTAGCTTGGGTTCCCTAAGTCGCCTTTTACGACATCTTCGGGAAGACTTGGAGTGGTCCTATTCTACTCTGCGGGAAGTCACATCTCTAAGTGAGTACCAAGGACCTTATCATCATCATCATCAGGTCTTTGTTAGTCTCCACTGCAGGAGCACGACACTCTCTGTACTACCATAGCGATATATGAGCCAGAGCAGTCAGAGGATTTGGCCTATATAAATTATTAAATTTAATTTTCGCGGATTATAGGTATTAGGTTTTTTGTCTTGTGTTTGTTGAAAATTTAAAAGGCTATGGTAATGACGCGCGATCTAGGGCGACGTTGCCGCTACGCGTGCCACCGCATGATAGAGATAATTAATGATGCACGTGGGAACAATGGAACAGACACAAAAATATTGTATCGTTTAGTTAATATCTTGTATTTTTTAAATTTATGTTCTTTTTTTTTTTGCATTTTCAGATTGGTGAATGAGAAATTCAATGATCTCATGAAAGGCGACTTGGTACACTCAAAGAGGAAAGTGCTGGCTGGTATCGTGATGACCATAAACAATAAAACAGAGGGCGCCAAGGTACGTTCATACATATCCCAACTAATATTATAAATGCGAAAGTGAGTTTGTTTGTTTGTTACGCTTTCACGCCGAATCTACTGAACCGATCATCGTGAAATTTTGCATACACATAGGTTAGGGTACTAAGAAGGACATAGGCTATATACCACGCGGGCGAAGCCGCAGGTAACAGCTAGTATTTTATAATTCTACAGGAATAGATGTCTCATCCGACGACACGCGCTCTGGCAAGCTTAGTTATTACATGAAATAGAACGGTCGGGGTCAGATAAACATAACCCCTTACCAACAAATTTTAAATTGTAGGGGGTCAGGTTTATCTGCCTTCGAGCCAGCTGGAAATTATTGTAAAACGATGACCATAATATTCAGCTTACTGAGTACGAGTATCATACGACGTTTTCGATACATACGCGAGTACTATAAAATTTATTGAGTAATTGTGATCATATGTCAGATTTCTTCAATGTTTATTATCTCTGAAAATGTAAATGGTATTACAAAAAATAATTTTCATGATGATTCAGTTCAATAGATATTAGTTGGGATATATATTTATTTATTTTATATATATATATTTATTTTATATATATAAAGTTATTTCTTGATAAGGGTAAGCGTGACGCCCGCTTTTTGCAAAAACGCTAAGTAAAGCTTCACGTTTACACTTTAAGAGTCGCCTGGAAGCGCATGTCTCCATACAAACGGAAAAAGGAGGAGCCCGATGGTCCAGTGGGTGTGAGCTCTATGAGCGCTTACGTATGTTAAGCAACCCCTGGTGCAGTCCCTACTTGGATGGGTGACCGCAAGTGGCATTAAAATTTCTCGAGCTCCTCCGTGCTTCGGAAGGCACGCTAAGCCGTTGGTCCCGGCTGTCATCATTGATGTCAGTCGTTAAGCTATGTCAGATGCCTTAAGGCAGCTTGAAAAATCTGACACCAGTGTTGGCCACTTACACATACGAAAAACAAACAAACAAACGGAAAAAGGGAATAGTCAATAGTCAAAAATTTTATTCATCTTAAGATATTTTAAATATCATTTGGTGAACGTCACTTTACATTTGCAAATGGTTTACAATGTTATGTTATTGTTGACGTCAATAAGTTAAAGCTAAGTTTACACCGCTTCCAAGGCGGAGTGCAGAAGAAGCGGCAACAAACTGCACAACGCATTTTCTCCAAATGACGTCAACTTACAATCTACGACATACAAGTACCTACTTAGAACTAATATGTGGACGTGAGCTTACATTGTCATGTGATAAATTAAAATTCAATTAAATAAGTCAGAATTGTGGCAATATTTGATAATTTTGGAGTAAAATTAATAATTGAATCAATTAATCTCATTATAATCTACGTACGTTCCTATACAGCTTGGTTAAAATACCAATGGCTTGAGATTTACAAGCCTTTTCAAATTTGTATGGAAATCTTGAGAGGCGTATAATTCTCAAACATTTGATAATTTAACCAAACTGCATAGGAACGTACGTAGATTATAATGAGATTAATTGATTGGATGCTTAATTTTGCCCCAAAATTTTAATATTGCCATAATTCCCTTTTTCCGTTTGTATGCTCCGTGGCGCAGCGGTCATAACGCCTGCCTGCGACACGGATGGTCCCGGGTTCGATCCCCGGTCAGGTCAAGATGGAAAATGATCTTTTTCAGATTGACCTGGGTCTTGGATGTTTATCTATATATGTATTTGTTATAAAATATAGTATCGTTAAGTTAGTATCCCATAACACAAGTCTTTCATTAGAACTTACTTTGGGGCTAGCTCAATCTGTGTGATTTGTCCGTATATATTTATTTTTATATTTTATTTATTTATTTATGGAGACATGCGCTTCCAGACTTCCAGGCGACTCTTTACATGTAAACAGAGTTCATGAAATAGTTTGAAGGGCTATCTAGGGTCTATAAATAAATACAAATATGCTTCCACTCTGGTCTGGGAGAAAAGAAAAACGTAAAATATATCGGCTGCTTCTCTTCCCGTGCAGATCGTAAAAGCCGATCGAGGGAACGGGCGTCAGGAATCATGTCAATAGGCGATGCGGCTAGCAACCCATTACTATTTTGATTCCATTCTCACCTACAAGCCCACCAACATTGTAAACGTGGCCTTGAGGTTTTACAGACCTGGGCTCTGTCTACCCCGCAAGGGAAAAAGACGTGATAGTATGTATGTATAAATAAATAAATATATACGGACAAATCACACAGATTGAGCTAGCCCCAAAGTAAGTTCGAGACTTGTGTTATGGGATACTAACTCAACGATACTATATTTTATAATAGATACTTATATAGATAAACATCCAACACCCAGGTCAATCTGAAAAAGATCATTTTCCATCTTGACCTGACCGGGGATCGAACCTGGGACCATCCGTGTCGCACGCAGGTCTCGCATAACAAAACTTAAAATGATTCTGTCCAACGATTTATTTTTAAAGGTGGCAGCACTGGACTGCCAAACATTCATTGCGTCCGTTTGTTTCAGGTGATAGCAGTAACGACGGGCACGAAGTGTGTGTCGGGCGAACACATGTCGGTGCGAGGGCGAGCGCTGAACGATTGTCATGCTGAGGTGAGCTGCATCATCATCATCATCATCAGGTCTTCCTAGTCTCCACTGCAGGAGCACGACCCTCTCTGTACTACCAGAGCCATATATTAGCCTGAGTAGTCAGAGGATTCGGCCTACACTCTCCACGCTGGCCAGACGGGTTGGAGAGGTATCTTTGATGTTTATAAACTATGTTTAGCCTGTGTTTCCAACACTAGCGACATACTTGGTGGAATATTTAAAGTGGCCCAGGTATTTAAATTGACTGACCCAATCTAAGGCTACATACTCGTATAATTTTACAGGTGGTACATTTTGAGGACAATATTGATTGGAGTGTGTGGGTGATCCACGCGAGTGGAGTCGCGGGCCAAAGCTTGTAATTACTTGTTAACTTAAATAATAAAAAACAGGCCAAGTGCGTGTCGGGTCACGCGCAGTGTAGGGTTCCGTAGTTGCGAATGACTACTTTGAGTTCACCACTGCTCACACTCGCACCTTACAGTTTAACGACCAAAAACATCTAACAATGAAAATTGTATGCAATTTTACATTTTCGAAGTTTGTTGCCTATAACTTTTTAGTTTGTACTTAGTACTCAGCTCTGACAGTTTTCCTTTCAACTTCAGTATATATACTACTGCTGTAATTTTTTTCACGTATCCAACTATTTAGTATATATATACAACTATTTAGTAGACACTTACGAGTACCTCTAACAAAAATTTGCCAACCAAATATTTCGGAAATGGATCCCTAAATCGAAAAATGGTGTTTGCAACCTCATAATATTTTTTTCATTTAACAGTGTCATTAAATGCAAGCAAAGTGGGCTGGATGGTCGCTATTACGACCGCGGGCTATAAGATTTCATACAAATTCCATAAAGCCCGAGAGCGCATAAAGTATTTTTTTAAATTTAATAGGGCACTATACCATGCACAAGCGTCAAACCTTCTACAGCCAAAAAGTTTTCTAGTCGAATATTCAAATATGGAATTGCCAGTGAACCCGATGAAAAAAACATTTGAACTATTCTGCGAGATTTTTGTCCTTAATTCAAATTTGGAATTGTTAATGGACGAGCTCCGTGGCGCAGCGGTCAACACGCCTGCCTGCGACACGGATGGTCCCGGGTTCGATCCCCGGTCAGGTCAAGATGGAAAATGATCTTTTTCAGATTGACCTGGGTCTTGGATGTTTATCTATATATGTATTTATTATAAAATATAGTATCGTTGAGTTAGTATCCCATAACACAAGTCTTTCATTAGAACTTACTGTGGGGCTAGCTCAATCTGTGTGATTTGTCCGTATATATTTATATATTTATATTTATTTATTTTATTATTTATTATTAATGGCCGTGCGTGGCTGGCTGTTTGTATTCATCGATCTTTGACTTCCACTGGATAAAACATTTTCGTTATCTGTGTAATCCTCGAATGCATTTTCTGTTCACTGTTTGCCGCTATTTATTTTTAGGCATAATATTTATAAGTAATCGTAATTTTCATTAATTTGCATGAAATACATTTCCTATGATAAATGAATACATGGTCAATAATGTTGATATAGATAATATAATCAGCCAGCTTGCAAACGCATTAATTTTCAAGGTAAACTATATAGAATATTCATACTATACAATTTCAACCAATATAATATGAAAAATATTTTTTTTACTCTACTATTTACTCGGTGAGATGAAAAACATTGTGTGTATCACGGCCGGTATTAGACATTACAAACTCGGACTACTAAAAGCACTCGGCTTCGCCTCGTGCTTGTTAGTAGTCGCTCGTTTGACGTAATGTCTTCTATCCCGCCCTTGCTACACAATGTACTATTAAAGACCTATTTAACAATACCCAACACGATGTGTTTGTATAGAAAAAAAATATTACTCCCTCTTTACTTGTATGGGAGTTACGCTAAAAAAATTTTTTCAAGATTTTTTCTTCCACTTTTTTGGCATGATTAATACACATACTCATACCAAATTACAGCTTTCTAGTACTTATAGTCTCTGAGTAAAACCGCGAACGGACAGACAGACAGACAGACATGGCGAAACTATAAGGGTTCCTAGTTTACTTATCATCATCAGGTCATTTTAGTCTCCACTGCAGGAGCACGGCCCTGTCTGTACTACCAGAGCCTTATATTAGCCTGGCCAGACGGGTTGGAGAGGTACTACGGAACCCTAAAAAGCCATTCATTGCCATACTTTAGATACATTTCCATAAAGTAGCTATATATGTAGGCAAAGGAATGCCTGAACAATTATCTATATATATTCGCCATGTCTGTCTGTCTGTCGGTCTACGGTTTTACTCAGAGACTATAAGCACTAGAAAGCTGTAATTTTGTATGAGTATGTATATTATTCATACCAAAAAAGTAGTAGAAAAAAAATCTTGAAAAAAAATTTTTTTTTGTGTAGCCCCCGTACAAGTAAAGAGGAGGAGTAATATTTTTTTCTCTACTTACCCATCGTGTGGGGTATCGTTAAATAGGTCTTTAAAAATTTTTGTGAGGTTGAGTACACCATTTTTCGATTTAGGGATCCGTTTCCGAAATATTTGGTTTTAAAGTGCAAATTTTTGTTAGAGGTACGTGTCCCCCCCCTCTATCTGCTAAACGGTTATATATGGATACGTGAAAAAATTACAGCAGTAGTATATATACTGAAGTTGAAAGGAAAACTATCAGAGCTGTGTACTAAGTACAAACTAAAAAGTTACAGGCAACCAACTTATAAAATGTATTCGAAAATGTAAAATTCCATACAATTTTCATTGTTAGATGTTTTTGGTCGTTAACTTGTGAGGTGCGAGTATGAACAGTGTGAACTCAAACTTGTCATTCGCAACTACGGAACCCTACACTGCGCGTGGCCCGACACGCACTTGGCCGGTTTTGTATGTGCGCACACGTTTCAAGCTGCCTTAAGGCATCTGATATAAATTCATGGCTACCATACGAGCTCCGTGGCGCAGCGGTCAAGACGCCGGTCTGTGGCACGGATGGTCCCGGATTCGATACCTGGGTGACCTGGGTCTTGGATGTTTATCTATATATGAATTTGTTATAAAATATAGTATCGTTGAGTTAGTATCCCATAACACAAGTCTTATATAAGAACTTACTTTGGGGCTGGCTCAATCTGTGTGATTTGTCCGTATATATTTATTTACCATCTAATGGTTTAAAATTATTATTTATTTTTCGCAGGTGGCAGCTAGAAGGTGCTTACAACGGTACCTGTATGCTCAGTTGTTGATGTACGCTTCTGCTGCAGGTAAGCCTATTCAAAGCCATCTAGATATATTGTATATATGTCGCAGTCATCTGGTTGAATTTGCTATTTGATTGAATGACTAGCGCGTTCATTGAATGACCACGTTCAATTGAATGACTGAAGGACAGCTCGTCAAGTTGTTGAATGTAACGTTCAACGTCTTGACTGAATGAATGTCATTTAGCGAAGTCGTTGAATCTTAGCCGACTTTGTAATATTTGGTGGTAGCATGATTTCATTTTTCTTAGTTTGCGACGCTTGTTTAATCAACGTTCGGCCTAGTCATTCAATTAAACGTGGTCATTCAATAAACGCGCTAGTAATTCAATCAAATAGCAGATTCAACCAGATGACTGCGACATATACACGGTGAAATATTGATCGATCCGACGGCCAGAACATTTCGGAATATTCGAGACTGTGTGTGAGCGAGATAGACTACATTAGTGTGAGCAGGATAGAAAGATGTATGAGCGCGACAGACTTTGTGTCAAGAGATCCCTTATACGGATAAGTTGGCCTTTGTACAAAAGTCCTTTTTCTTGGAAAACAGTTTGTCTACGCCGCATGTAGGCGACGCGCTCATTGAACCATTGAATATTTTTATATTTTTATTTTCTTAAATGTGAGGTAGTATGTTGTCACCGACCAACCACCGCGCGATCAACGGGCCGCGCCCAAATCAGTCTGCCGTTAACTTGCTTGGAACTGACACCATACTGCGCCGCGATTTTTAGGGTTCCGTAGTAAACAAGGAACCCTTATAGTTTCGCCATGTCTGTCTGTCTGTCTGTCCGTCCGCGGTTTTACGCAGAGACTATAAGTACTAGAAAGCTGTAATTTGGTATGGGTATGTATATTAATCATGGCAAAAAAGTGGTAGAATAAAATCTTGAAAAAAAATTTTTTTTAGGGTAGCTCCCATACAAGTAAAGTGAGGGAGTAATTTTTTTTTCTCTATTTACCCATCGTGTGGGGTATCGTTAAAAAGGTCTTTCAAAAATATTGTGAGGTTAAGAACACCATTTTTCGATTTAGGGATCCGTTTCCGAAATATTTGGTTTTAAAGTGCGAATTTTTGTTAGAGGTAAGTGTCCCCCCCCCTCTATCTGCTAAACGGTTATATATAGATACGTGAAAAAAATTACAGCAGTAGCATATATACTGAAGTTGAAAGGAAAACTATCAGAGCTGAGTAGTAAGTACAAACTAAAAAGTTATAGGCAACCAACTTATAAACTGTAAAATTTCATACTATTTTTATTGTTAGATGTTTTTGGTCGTTAAACTGTAAGGTGCGAGTGTGAATAGTGTGAACTCAAAGTTGTCATTCGCAACTACGGAACCCTACACTGCGCGTGGCCCGACACGCACTTGGCCGGTTTTTTATAAGAACGTGCTAAACTAAGAACACAAAAGACTGTAATTTTGGACTACAAGTATTTCTATCCTTAAGGCGGTGTTTTTCATCGATAAACGAACCCCTACCCCGTACACCGCATGTACCAATGTAATAGCAGGAGCATCACGCGATACCAGCTGCACCAATCACCTACTGGACACCCCCCGCGTCCCGCAGGGCCTATAAAAGAAGACTTCCCCTCGTTCGCGCCTTAAAAGTCCGGTGAAGTAGCGAAAGCTCACTTGGAGCTAGCTATACGTAGTCCATTAAAAAAAAAAAAAAAGTTCGCGCCTTTTTCTTTGCAATCTTGCCTGCTCACGAATCGCACCTTTGTATAGATTCCCCAATTTTCTATTGCTCATGTATTTTGGAGTTTATTTTATAATATAATTCTTTAAGGATTATTTCCTTTTCATTTAAAATCCTTGTTGTCCTTTGAACACAGTTTCTTTTAAGTTAGGTATTTTTTGTGATATAAAGTGTGATATTACATACATACATACATGCCGTGTGGTTCCCGGCAGAGTAGAATAGGACCACTCCAAGTCTCCCCGTGGATGTCGTAGAAGTCGACTACGGAAACAAAAGCTAAACAAAGCTATAAACATCAAAGAGACCTCTCCAACCAGACTGCCCTGGCTAATACATGGCTCTGGTAGTACAGAGAGGGTTGTGCTCCTGCAGTGGAGACTAACAAAGACCTGTTGATGACATACATACGACGTTTCATACAAACTAGAGTTGCGCTACGTGGTATCCTAACTCCTAACTAATATTATAAATGCGAAAGTGAGTTTGTTGGTTTGTTACGCTTTCACGCCGTATCCACTGAACCGATCATCGTAAAATTTTGCATACACATAGGTTAGGGTACCGAGAAGGACATAGGCTATATATCACGCGGGCAGAGCCGCGGGTAACAGCTAGTATAATATATACAGACAAATCACACAGATTGAGCTAGCCCCAAAGTGTACATTTAGTGGGGTGGTGGGGTGTGTTTCTATAATTTGATATTTACCATCGCCATATAACCATGTTTAAAGCAATAAATACATTTATTCATTAATTCATGGCGGAAATTATACTTCTTTAGAGAAATTTGAAGAATTTATTAATATAATGTATATATATATATATAATATATTCGGACAAATTACACTGATTGAGCTAGCCCCAAAGTAAGTTTGAGACTTGTGTTATGGGATACTAACTCAACGATACTATATTTTATTACATAATACATATATAGATAAACATCCAAGACCCAGGTCAATCTGAAAAAGATCATTTTCCATCTTGACCTGACCGGGAATCGAATCCGGGACCATCCGTGTCGCAGACCGACGTATTGACCGCTGCGTCACATACGAGCTCGTCAAATACGATTTGACGAGCAGTCTGTACAAGGAGCGAAAGATGAATGAAGTTTAGAACAAAAAACTGTATGGAGAGCGTATGCTCCTGCCAAACTTGAAGAGCAAATGTAATTTTTGTTACTTCTTCACTCATGCTGTTGGACGGCGTATAGGCCGGAACACAAAGTAAGTTCGAGACTTGTGTTATGGGATATAATAAAGTATGTTCTTTCAACAGACCCACGTATACCAATCCCCTCATCAGACGTGGAGCCAATCCCCTCAGGCGGGTACCAGGTCAAGCCTGACCGTCAGTTCCACCTGTACGTGAGCACAGCGCCTTGCGGAGACGGCAGGATATTCAGCCCGCACGAGAGACAGGAGCCGGAGCCTGACAGACATCCTAACAGGTGAGGACATAGGCTATACGTAGAGGTCTTTGCGCCTCCCTTTCTTGGCTATGACGCTTTGGGACTATAGTTCCTTTTGAGTCTTCAATTATCATCGGCTACTCTACCACAAGAAATATATGGCTGGACACGGACATTAAGTTTTCCAATGGCCATAGGTCTAGGTCTTTGCGCCTCTCTCTCTTAACTGTGCTACGGAACCATTGGTCTTTGTGAGTCTTCAATCATCATCATCATTAGAATTTCCGAGTTGTCAACACACGAAGATTTCATACATCGGTCCGAGTGACGGATTGAATTCGGGTGGGTCCGGATTTTTTTCCGCCCCGGACCGGCCCGACCCGTAGTAAATACCTGGAGTTATAGCTATAATAAAAGTGTTTTATTGACAGACTCGCCCGCGGCCAACTCCGCACCAAGATAGAGTCAGGCGAAGGCACCATTCCAGTCAAGAACTGCAACAACGTCGTGCAAACTTGGGATGGAGTTTTGCAGGTATTGATAATACTTAACTTACTTATTTACTGCAATGGCGCGGCGACCCAAAGTGGATCTCGGCCTCCGACACTAGAAGGCGCCACTTCTTGCGGTCATGTGCCTTTGCCAATCGCATACTCCTTGATAATGAGCTTATAAATTAAATAAATAAATATTGAAAACAAATTGCCGTGTGGTTCCCGGCAGAGTAGAATAGGATCACTCCAAGTTTTCCCCTGGATGTCGTAAGAAGCTACTTTGGAAACACAAGCAAACAAAGCTTATCAAAGAGATCTCTCCAACCCGTTTGGTCAGCATGGATGCTCAATGTGGAGAGTGTAGACCAAATGCTCTTAACTGCTCTGGCTAGTAAATGGCTCTGGAAGTACAGAGAGAGCCGTGCTCCTGCAGTGGAGACTAAACATGTCCTGATGATGATGACGCATGAATGAGGCAGCTTGCAAAAAAAATTAGGAGTGTTAGTCACTTTATATGAAAAGCAACAACTGTATGTGGATGATTGTTTGACAGGGCGAGCGTCTCCTGACGATGTCGTGCTCCGACAAAGTGGCTCGCTGGATGGTCTCCGGCGCTCAGGGAGCCCTACTATCCTCGTTACTGCGGCCAGTGTACCTCACCTCACTAGTATTGGGGTCGCTGCTACATCCACACCACATGTACCGGTAAGTGGTAGTTTCAGATTTACATTTCAGGGCAGCGGGATCACTAGGAATGGCTGTTATATTGGGATGGAATTGGTTTTTGATAAAATATGGAAGGTTTTAAGGCTCTGGTGTTTGAAAGGCAGTTGACTCCCACGCGGATCACAACGAGGGAACACAGGCGAAAGGGAGGGGTTAAAATATCAGACGATGTCGTGTTCAGACAAAGTGGCTCGGTGGATGGTCTCCGGCGCTCAAGGAGCCCTACTATCCTCGTTACTGCGGCCAGTGTACCTCACCTCACTAGTCTTGGGGTCACAGCTACATCCACACCACATGTATCGGTGAGGTTTAGATTTACATTTCAGGGCAACGGAATCATTAGATACTACTAAATGATAAATAATTAAAAACAAAGTACTTAAAAATATGTTTTGTCGATGTTTATTTGGATTTATAACATTTTTTCTAACAGATTTCTAGGATAAGGATACCAACATTTTGCATTACCATTTTGTCAACATGTACAGACATATGTGTACTATCTTTCAAATGGGGCGTAACTAACAGGGTTGTTTATTATTTAAATAATAGGCATGTTTCCTAAAAACATTAATTTTAAACAATTAGTCCGTCGTATAGATAAACAAAAAATATTCGATGAAAATTTATCTTTTTTCAATAAAACTAAAGATCATAAAGATAAAGCGTATCGAACAACAGGAGTGGTAACTCATGACACAATAGGCCGGTAAAAAGTGTATCGGTCGCTGTCGTCACGCGAAACTTTACGGGCTATGTCTTCATCAGTTTTTGTTTGACTAACAAGAGAATTATTTTAAAAAGAATTTACTTAGGAAACATCAAACAAGCCTTCATCATCATATTGTTTGACCATCGTTATTAGCCGCTGGGGTCGACATAGATCACTTTGCTTGAGTGGCACTTGTTTCTAAAACAGAATTCCATATTTTACAAAATAGTTTTTGAGTACTATAAACAATAATATCTACGAGAAAGGCAACTAAACTTATTATTTTTTCTTATGCTTTAAGGCCGCACAGTGGGCACACTAGCGACGCCAGTAATTTTATTTCTAATACTTTACAAATAGAACGAAATTCAAGAATGTAAATCATATAAGCCTTAGTAAATAACCTGAAGTATTTTTGGGATCATGTTTTAATATTATGAGAATCAGTCATTTAGAGAAATAGCGATTACCGCCAAAAACGGCCGTTTTGGGCGGTAATCTGATTCTCATAATTCTCACTGACTCTGATAATATTAAACATGATTCCAAAAATACTTTGGTTATTTACTAAGGCTTATATGATTTACATTCTTGAAATTCGGAATAAAAAAATTGGCGTCGCTAGTGTGCCTAGTGTGGTTAAGCTTTAACAAATCTAACTAAAATTATTATGAATTGAATCTACGGATAATATGTTTTTAAACTCATTTAACTGTTGCAAGAGAATAAGTACTTTTAAGCTACTTAAATCATCTGTTATAATTTCAACGACTACCATATTGTAAATTTACTATACAACGTGTTAATGAAATAACGCAAAACCTCTCACCTCAGTCCATGGAACTGAACAACATTTTTGTTCTGCAACATTCCCAAAATGCCAAAAATAGAATTCGGATTTTCATATAAATTGACTCGGCCAGCTCGTCATCATCATTTCGTGTAGGTGACACGGTCAGTCGACCATGCACACCCTGGTGTCAGAGTTCTTCGGAACCGCCTCTCGGCCGTTGACGTGGTTCCTTTAACGACTACTCGGTCAGCTATTCAGTTTGTACGAAAATACGGTAGTTGCCTAATGTTAAGATTATATAAAAATTGTTTCTAATGAGACTAATTTCTATCTAAAAACACTATAAAGAACACTTTTAATTTGATATCGATTCGTTAAGTGATCTTAAAGCTTCTTTAAAGTTGGGTGAATAGGACCATTTTTTAAAGTATGAAAATCTTTAATTACTATTATACTGTATTTTAGTCTGCAAAATTTATAGCAACTTTTATTATGAAACCATTACCATCAACGAAATATTTCGTATAGCTACCATACAAAGTTCTCACGCCACCCATACAAATACAAGCTTGTGACGTCACAAATATGTAGGCATTTCAGCGGCGCGTTTTCACGTCTAAAAATTTACGTCTAAAAACATGTGTCTTTAAAACTTTTATAACTGAAAGAGTTTTTTGTTTAGAAATGTATTTCTGTCACTATTGTGTTTATTTTTGGCAGGTCTTTACATAGCAACATGAATAAAATTTTAGTCAACATGCCCATTCTCAAATATTTTTTGGTTTCGTGAAAGTTGTAGAACAAAAGTTTTTCAGTGTCATGGGCTGAGGTACCACCTGAAAGGTTTTGCTGTTTTTCATTAACACGTTGTATAGAAGACTTCAGGCATGAACCAGTTATAAACAACACTAAATATTTGATATATTGAACTAAATTTTGTTGAAACTTAAATATCTTAACTTATTCTATTGAAAATGGCGACTGGCGGTGTGTGATCAGGTAGTAGGTGCCGCGAGCGCTGAAATATAACGTTATTTTTGTTAAATTTAATGCACAAAAATACATAAATACTGGTTGAAATATACGCACATTTTACTACTTTGAAAGTGCCTATCTTTCAAAGGATTAACTTGAAAAAATTGATAATATAGTTTTTTTTTTATTTAAGAGTCATTTTTGAGGTTCTTAATCTTTGAAATCGTTACGCTTTTCACAAAATACATCTGCCTACATAGTTCAACTGCGTAGTCGTATTATTTTGGGAATAACATGGTTGGAACATACGGACAGATGACGAATCTATAAGGATCCCGGTTTTTGCCATTCGGCTATGGAACCCTAGAAAGCGCGTCAATACGTCAAAAGCAAATAGAAATATCATTATAGGGTGCAGTGTGCATTGTGCATAGTGAAGCTATGTTACCGTTTATTATTATACATTACGGACTTTGACAAAAACAAATATCTTAATGCCTATATACAGCAAACTAAAAAATTTCCTGCGACATCAAGCCAATCAACACTCTAAAGGTGACCCTGAGGCTTTGTTTATCCCGTAAAGGATCGTGATTATGTATGTATCGATAAGCCGTTGATAAAATTGATGTCCCTAGATTTCTCTGTGTTGTAAAAGTAGTATCGTTTGTAAGTTATGTCTTTGTATAGCAGTCTTACCTCACTTCCCCCCCGCAATCGTCAGCCTATCTCCCTTTGGTGCGAGTCCCAACAACTTTTTCACGAACGCTACAGCTCTATTCTCCGCCCCCAACTCCAAAGTGTACGTCGATACAGACGGCAGTATCTTCTGCGTTCCAAAGTAGTTCTCCTTCTCTTTCAAAGAGTGCTGTAACTTTCCACTATCGCTGTTAATCAAAGTATCTATTTCTCTCATAACAGTGATCACTGGAAGTATGTTCCTTTGGTGTTTGAATAGGAATTTCAGCATTCTCATTATTGCGTTGTCATTGGCTTCCACTTCCGTTTCCCGGTTGAATATGAAGCGTCTCTGCCGTTTCTTTCTTAGCCTTTCGATTATTGATTCTTTATTCTCTTCTATATTTTTGCTGATCGCTTTTGTCTTCTCGTTGCCGAAGATGCCTGAATGTTTTCTTTCTTTTTTGACAGTTTTTATTCTTTTACTGTTTTTCTTTGTCTTTTGCGTGTCATCGTTAGTGTCTTGTTCATTTTTATCATCATCTACATGGATTACATCTGGTTCTAAATTGGTTTCAGTGATTATACTGTCAGTGCCATGTTTATTTTTTAAATCTTCATCATTTAAATTGTCGCTATCATTTTCTTTTATGTCTTTATCAACTATATCGTGTCGACGTGTCAGTTTCACAAGTAAACTGCTATCTTTTATCTCAAAATTGTTTGACTTAGTGATTTTAACTTTAGGTTTTGTATCTTTATCGTCTTCTTTATATTTCTTCGCGACTTTAATAGTAGCTTCCCGAACTTTTCTTACTTTAACAACTGCTTTTGTTTGTACAATGCCAGTTTTGTTTTTCAATGTATGTACTTTTCTAATATTACTATCTATTATTGGTTGTACATTGTCAGTGTTGTTTTTCAGTGTCTGTATGTGAATGAGAAACTCGTATAGCTTTGTTTTGAAGTCTTTCTTGTCGTTGGGTTGTAAGTAGAATGTGTAGAAACCGTTTGGTTGCTGTGTGCGTCCTTCACCTGTGAACGTGCAAATGATTTTTATTTACATTATTTACAACTAGCAATTTTCCCGCTATTTCGGCCGCGTTGAACTTCTATTTCATCCCCTTAGGGGTTGAATTTCTGAAAACCCTTTCTTAGTGCTCACTTACATCATTAAAGGACCCTTGTGCCAAATTTCAAGTTTCTAGGTACAGTAGTTTCGGCTGTGCGTTGATATATAAGTCAGTACGTCTGTTTTTCCGTCCGTTAAGTCATTAATGCTGTTTTTTTTTTTTCGTATGTGTAAGTGGCCAACATTGGTGTCAGATTTTTCAAGCTGCCTTAAGGCATCTGACATAGCTTAACGACTGCCATCAACGATGACAGCCGGGACCAACGGCTTTACGTGCCTTCCGAAGCACGGAGGAGCTCGAGATATTTTTATGCCACTTGCGGTCACCCATCCAAGTAGGGACTGCACCAGGGGTTGCTTATATAGGCATACGCAAGCGCTCATAGAGCTCACACCCACTGGACCATCGGGCTCCTCGAAAACATAATAGCTGAGGATGATCTCTCTCTCTCTTTGGTGACTAGTATGAAACCCTTATTACACTTGGCTGAATTCAGTCACTGAGGAGATAGATGCCGCGTTACGTTAGACATATTGCCATTCGTGTCTCTCTTACTACTAAATATACGATTATACATAAATAGCGGCCAAAATCATAACTTTAACTTCGCTATAGTCGGGTAATCCTCGACCTGAGAACGAATCAAACATGTTTGTGCAAATGCCAGTGCTCAGTGCAAAAAACCAAGTCCGAAATACAAGGATCTCTTACTGAGGATCAACGCCCCAGCCCATATGGGAGACAGGTCCGTTCGCGCAGTACCCATGCTTGTATTTCTTCCAACTCTCGCAAGCTGTAGCTACGAAGGCTCGTGGTCGGAGTACGGATTCGCTGTAGAACATGTAGGAACGCCAGTGGCTGCAGAAAACTGGGGAAGGTTAGTTGGGTTAGTAGGTAATTGAGGTGGGTAATGGAGGCTCCTCGTGTGACGCATTGAAATCCCCTATGCGTCCAGCGCACCCTAGGAACAATCTGCGAGGACAGTCTAGTCGTTTACGCAGATTAGCTGATTCTTTCATCATGTCTTCAAAACATTACGACTCGAGAAGAAGAATAAGTTAATTGAGGACCTGGACATTTTACGTAAAGGTGTTACATGTGTGAGGATGTGGTTCCCGGCAGAGTAGAATAGGACCACTCCAAGTCCTGTGCATGTCGCGACACAAGCTAAACAAAGCTTATAAACATCAAACAGACTATACAACCCGTGTGGCCAGCGTGAAGAGTGTAGGCCAAATCCTCTGACTGCTCGGGCTTAATATATGGCTTTGTAGTACAGAGAGGGTCGTGCTCCTGCAGTGGAGATTATCAAAGACCTTTTGATGCGCTGTAGAACATGTATGAACGTCAGTGGCTGCAGAAACCTGGGGAGGGTTGGTTGGGTTAGTAGTTAAGGCTCTATAGTACAATATTAATTGGGGACCTGCCCCCGTAGCATAGCACGCGCGACAACGTTTATCGACTATCGCCATCTTGTTTTTCGCAATACTGAAGAGTGAGAAGTAGATGGTTTATCGCGCGATATAAACGGCGTCGCGGGAGCCATGCTACGGGGCCTGGAGATTTAACGTATAGGGTCTTTCCGAGTCTTCAATCATCATGTCAGCTGCAAGAAGTCAGCTGCTGGACAAAGGCCTCCTTTGAGGAGTTCCAATACGACTAGTTTGAAGCGGACTGCATCCAGCGTCTTCCTGCGACCATGGTCAGTTCATCCGACCTATTGGTAGGGTCTTCAATATACCCATGCATTCCATATGCCTTGTGGTTCCCGGCAGAGTAGAATAAAACCACTCCAGGTCTTCATCTGGATGTGGTTGAAGGTGACTTAGGAAACACAAGCTAAACAATGTTTTTGACATCAAATAGACCTCAACTCGTCTGGCCAGCGTGAAGAGTGTAGGCCAAATCCTCTGACTGCTCGGGCTTAATATATGGCTTTGTAGTACAGAGAGGGTCGTGCTCCTGCAGTGGAGATTATCAAAGACCTTTTGATGCGCTGTAGAACATGTATAAACGTCAGTGGCTGCAGAAACCTGGGGAGGGTTGGTTGGGTTAGTAGTTAAGGCTCTATAGTACAATATTAATTGGGGACCTGCCCCCGTAGCATGGCACGCGCGACAACGTTTATCGACTATCGCCATCTTGTTTTTCGCAATACTGAAGAGTGAGAAGTAGATGGTTTATCGCGCGATATAAACGGCGTCGCGGGAGCCATGCTACGGGGCCTGGAGATTTAACGTATAGGGTCTTTCCGAGTCTTCAATCATCATGTCAGCTGCAAGAAGTCAGCTGCTGGACAAAGGCCTCCTTTGAGGAGTTCCAAATTGAAGCGGACCGCATCCAGCGTCTTCCTGCGACCATGGTCAGTTCATCCGACCTGTTGGTAGGGTCTTCAATATACCCATGCATTCTATATGCCGTGTGGTTCCCGGCAGAGTAGAATAGGACCACTCCAAGTCTTCATCTGGATGTGGTTAAAGGTGACTTAGGAAACACAAGCTAAACAATGCTTTTAACATCAAATAGACCTCAACTCGTCTGGCCAGCGTGAAGAGTGTAGGCCAAATCCTCTGACTGCTCGGGCTTAATATATGGCTTTGTAGTACAGAGAGGGTCGTGCTCCTGCAGTGGAGACTAACAAAGACCTTTTGATTCGCTGTAGAACGGAATGCCAGTGGCTACAGAAAAGGTTGGTTGGGTTAGTAGTTAATTGGGGTCATGGAGATTTTACGTATAGGTGTAACATGTGGTAGAATGCTGTGTGGTTCCCGGCAGAGTAGAATAGGACCACTATAGGGCTAATATATGAATCTGGTAGCACAAAGAGGGTTATGCTCCTGCAGTGCAGTCTAAAAAAAGACCCACGCGTAAAAAAGCGTCACCGTATTCCCAACCAACCCGTGGCAATACCCCCCCCCCCCCCCCCCACGATGTAATCATCATCAAAAATCAGCACGTTTTTATACTTCCACTGCAGCACAACCCTCTCTGTACTACCAGAGCCATACATAAGCCAGAGCAGTCAGAAGTTTTAGCCTACACACCACGCTGGTCTTTGATGTAGATAAGCTTTGTTTAGCTTGTGTTTCGTAAGTCGCCTTCTACGACATCATCGGGAAGACTTGGAGTGGTCCGTTCTACACCACAATACTTATGTGCTAACATTTATTTGTGAGATGCTGTTGGTGAAGAACCACTTCTAATTCGCACCCTGGTTGTGGGCTGATCCCACCGTTGGGGTAGAAGTCCACGTGCCCTATTGGTCGGTTGAAACCTGAAAACAAAAACAAAATCAAAACGGTTATTTAGAAAATAGGTCTTTGCAGTTTTTTTTTATGTCATATCGCATTTAAAATGGTCTTATTTAGCGTACTTGTTTCACCTTATTCGTTTGCAATCATAAAAAAAAAAATTGGCAAAATGTTCTTGGTCCGGCTCTTAGAGTATCAATATAACTATAGAGCGCTCCTAATGTTTGTCGTCGTTGTGCAGAGCGTAAGCAGATGTTCTATAGATGTAGCGCGGTCGGTAGTGATGTGCTTCGCGTCGTGCGAAACGTCGCAAATGAGTTACATCCGAGGGCGTCTTTGGATGTAAATCACTTATTTTGGATCTTTGAATCCGTAGTTAGTTTCTAGATATGAAATTAATCATCGTCCTCGTCATCATCCATGTCATCGTCATCGTCCTCGTCATTGTCAACGTCTCGTTATCGTCACCGTCATCGTCATCATCCATGTCATCATCATCGTCCTCGTCATCATCCATGTCATCATCATCGTCATCATCCATGTCATTGTCGTCGTCATCATCGTCATCGTCATCATCCATGTCATCGTCATCGTCTCGTTATCGTCACCTTCACAGTCATCGTCATCGTCATCATCCATGTCATCGTCATCATTACCGTCATCGTCATCGTCATCGTCAACCTCATCGTTATCATTATTATTACCACTGGGAGTGTACCCGGGTGTTTCCAACCGGGTACGGCCAGGCACCACTAGGTACCAATAGGCATGATTGGATACCATCGGGTACAATTGTGTGACATCAGTTCCCATCGAATTCCATTGGGCTACCACTTTCATGTTTCTACTACAAAAAAATATTCCTCATATCCAAACAAAAGTAGTAGGTAAACCAAACAAATGGTAACAAACATACAGTCGAATACAAAACCTCTTTCTTTTTAAAGTCGGTTACAAAATAACAAGAATATAAAAAGTATCAAAAAATCAAATTTCAATTACATTATAAAATAAATAGGTATCGTGAAAGAGCCGAAGGTTCTGTCCTAAAAATCATCCAAAGTTCGTCTGTTTAACATTAAGGAATTAAAAAATAAAAATGCATATAGAAAATTAATCAATATTTATCATAATAATTGTAATACATATAGGAGTAAAACTACAAATATTCGGATCCGATGTGGTACAACACTAAATCTAATGCGGGAAGAAGTAAGGCGGGGGACGTGGAACCATGTGCTGTGTTTACCCGCCCGCGCGCCTCCCGCAACACCCTCTAACCCCCTAGTCAATTACAATAAAATCAGTGTTTTAGAGGCAAAATATTACTCACCGATGAAAAGAAATATCATTCTTCTTTTTATTTTGCTTCCGGGAATCATGTTTACAACTCGGCACTGCACATTTCACCATAATTATTGAAAAAACGAAAAATAATGGCGGGAGAAACAATCCGTGCGCGTGACCTCGGGTGACTAATCGCGACGTTCGCACTGTTTTAAAGCTGTTCATACTCGTAGACGCGCGCTCTATAGTTAATATTTATACTCTAAGGTCCGGCTGTTCTACTTTACAGTTTGCATCACTAACTGATTCTCTCGTGTAATTTTATGATAGCCTAGCGGATGTAAGCATTATAAGCGCTTCCGCATGTAAAGTAACCCTGGGCGCAGTCCCCACTTGGATGGGGGTGACCGCAAGTGGTTTAAAAATTTCTCGAGCTCCTTCGTGCTTCGGAAGGCACGTCACCTCTTCCAGAGATTTCGAGGGCCAACTGACACGCTGTATAAGCATTCTGTGAAAATTGTAATTGCCTACTTACAGTACTACAGTAGATACTCAGCACGACAGCAGACAGACATCCTAGGCTTAGTATTAAACGTCCATTTTAAACCTATTAGGTACAGAATCCTAAAAAGAATACTTGACATACAGAACACAATATTAGGTTCAGCGGGGCGCGCGCGGGGAGCGGACGCGTTCCACGCAACTCGTATCAAATATAAGAGCCGCCATTAAGTTTGATGCAGACTGTACCTACAGTAGATACAGCCAGACAACAGACAGACAGTCGGACTTCCCAGGCTTAGTAATAAACTAAAAAGAATACTAGACTTACCAAATATACCGGCATCTGTGTGTATGACGTCAACAAAGTCAGCATCCGAGGGGTCCAGTCTCTGCTCCAGGGGTAATTTGTCGAATAAGGGGAAGGCTGGGTCCAGCCCGGTGATTCTTGAGACGCGTCCTGAAAATTTGATAAACACATAGAATATTCATCATCATGAAGTCTTTTTAGGGTTCCGTAGTTAACTAGGAACCCTTCTGGTTTCGCCATGTCTGTCTGTCCGTCCGCGGTTTTATTCAGGGTATGGATATGTATATTAATCATACCAAAAAAGTGGTAAAAAATATTGTGAGGTAAAGAACACCATTTTTCGATTTAGGGATCCGATTCCGCAAATTTTTGTTAGAGGTAAGTGTCCCCCCCCCCCCCCTCTATCTGCTAAACGGTTATATGTGGAATTGTGGATACGTGAAAAAATTATAATTTAATTTAATTTTTTATTGTTAAATGTTTTTGGCGTTAAACTGTGAGGTGCGAGTGTGAACAGTGTGAACTCAAAGTTGTCATTCGCGACTACGGAACCCTACACTGCGCGTGGTCCAACACGCACTTGGCCGGTTTTTTTTAGTCTTCACTGCAAGAGCATATCACTCTCTGTACTACCAGAGCCATATATTACCCAGAGCAGTCAGAGGATTTGGCCTCACGCTGGCCAGACAGGTTGGAGAGGTCTCTTTGATGTTTATAAGCTTTGTTTAGCTTGTGTTTCCTGAGTCGTCTTCTACGACATCCACGGGAGGACTTGGAGTGGCCCTATTCTACTTTGCCGGGGGTTCCCGGCAAAGTGGAATAGGCGTGTGGTTACACGGCGTTATAATTATATAGAATACACTAGCTGTTACCCGCGGCTTCGCCCGCTTGATTATAATAGGCTATGTCCTTCTCAGTACCACTTACGTCTAACAAATATTTCGGAAACGGATCCCTAAATCGAAAAGTGGTGTTCTCAACCTCACAATATTTCTTAAAGACCTATTTAACGATACCCCACACGATGGGCTAGTAGAGAAAAAAAAATTTAAAGAACTTGTATGGGAGCTATCCTAAAATAATTTTTTTTTCAAGATTTTTATGTACCACTTTTTTGCGATGATTAATATACATACCCATACTAAATAACAGCTTTCTAGTACTTATAGTCTCTGAGTAAAACCGCGGACGGACAGACAGACAGACATGGCGAAACTATGAGGGTTCCTTGTTTACAACGGAATCCTAAAAAGGAAGGACGAGATAACAATATAATAATAGAGTTTACTTTAATAACTCTAAATATTTAGAGGGCCATAGTGGCCTAGACGTTGATTACTTTTTAAAATTTTGATAATTTATTTTTAGCTTACCTGATTTTAATGCGCTACCCGCCACACCGGCCGACTGAGCTCCCAGGCTGTGTCCCACGAAATGTGTATTTGTTAGGTTCAGACCTCTGAAACATAAGATTAAAGCATCATCATTATCAGTTCTTTGTTTTGAGTATACTACCCTCTATGTACCACCAGCCGGCCTATTTACTAACTCGGATGACAGGTGTCGATGCCTATCAATCTAGGATTTGCTGTTACAATGCGTTTTTTGTATTACAAATAAAAATTTCGAGCAAACAAAACCCGCGTTAATTAAAAATTCTAGATTGATAGGCATCGACACCTGTCATCCGAGTTAGTAAATAGGGCAGATCACAGGGGTCTTGAGTCTTGACATAATTATATTTGAACTTCAACTAATTGGAACCCTCCGTACAACACGCGGCGTATAAGTTGAACTAAGTGTGAGCGAGACACACCTATACCTATTAATCAGTGGCAATGTATTGCGGTGTCCTACTCACACTTAGTTCAACTTATTTGCCGGGCACTATACATACTATCTCGTCTTTTTCCCTTGCGAGGTAGACAGAGCCCAGGTCTTTGCAAACTAAAGGCAACATTTAGCATGTTGGTGGGCTTGTGGGTGGAGAAAGAAATCAAAAAAGTTGTGCTAGTATCCAGTCAGCTGGTAAGGTCCTTCAAAGATGCTTAACCGATAAATGAGTTATCACTTCAGATTATAAAATCTAGAAACGGCTAATACAAAGTATTATCTCACCTTGATACCAAGTAATCAACGAATTGCGCCGCACAGTTGCCGATATACCACGTGTTCTCGGCCGCGGTGAAGTACCACGGCCCAGCTTCTAAGGTGCGCGCGTCTATCATGATCACGTTGGTGTATGTCACCTTCATCATCATCAGGTCTTTTTGAAGTCTCCACTGCAGGAGCACGACCCTCTCTGTACTACCAGAGTCGTTAGTTAGAGCAGTCAGAGGCTTAGGTCTACGCTCTCCACGCTGGCCAGTCTCTTTGATGTTCATAAGCTTTGTTTAGCTTGTGTTTCCTAAGTCGCCTTCTATGACATCCACGGGAAGACTTGGAGTGATCCTATTCTACTTTGCCGGGAACCACGGCTTCTTAGTATAACTCACCTTCATCAGAGGAGCCCGATGGCCTAGGTAGATCATTATAAGTGCTTTCGCATGTTAAGCAACCCCGGGCGCAGTCTCCACTTGGATGGGTGACCGCAAGTGGCATTAAAATATCCCGAGTTCCTCCGTGCTTCGGAAGGCACGTTAAGCCGTTGGTCACGGCTGTCATCTTTGATGGCAGTCGTTAAGCTTTGTCAGATGACGTAGGCAGCTTGAAATATCTGACGCCAGTGTTGGCCACTTACTCACACGAAGAACAATAAACCATCATCATGAGGTCTCCACTGCAGGAGCACGACCCTCTCTGTACTACCAGAGCCATATAATCCGCCAGAGTGGTCAAAGTATTTGGCCTACACTCTCCACGCTGGCCAGTCGGGTTGGAGAAGTGGGATCATCTCACCTTGAGACCAAGTAATCAACGAACTGCGCCGCAAAGTTGCCGATATACCACGTGTTCTCGGCCGCGGTGAAGTACCACGGCCCGGCCTCCAAGGTGCGCGCGTCTATCATGATCACATTGGTGTCGCCTCGGAGCATGTATGCTGGAACAAAGAAACAATAATTATATTTTTTGGCAAAATGCAAACTTCGTGCATGCAAGATGTAAATTTTTTTCAGTTCTATCTTTCTTCTTCTTCTGTTTTATAAAATGGCTTTCACCGAGATTTCAGTGATTCTGCCAATGTCCAGTAAATTGAGATACTAAGTATCGGTGTTGTACGGTAAAGTTGTAACAAGTAGCATCAAAGATGGCGTATGTTCCAAAGAACATACGCATCAAAATGCCTCGTGGTCGGGAGGTTATCGTGATAAGTCTATACGAGTCCATATAACAGTCCACTTTAACTATTTCACAAATTGTTCCATGAGCACAAGCATTTATAACACCAAACTACACTAATTTCAGATTATAAAGTCCACCAAAATCGTCCAAGGTAGACCCCAACTGCACCCCTTGACTTTCCACCACAAACTCCGAGTTCTATCTTTGGTCCCAGAGATAAAATACATATTGACGGACGGATGTAAATGAAAATTTATACAAATACTTGTACTTGTTATAATTATGTAATTTTGACTTAGTATGTACCTATGTAAATGTAATGGCGCATGGTTCCCGGTGGAGTAAAACAGGACCACTAGTCTTCCTCTGGATGTCGTAGAAGGCGACTTAGGAAACACAAGCTAAACAAAGCTTAGAAAACATCAAACACCCCTCTGTCTGGCCAGCGTGGAGAGTATAGGCCAAATCCTCTGACTGCTCTGGCTAATATACGGCTCTGGTTGTACAGAGAATCGTGCTCCTGCAGTGGAGACTAACAAAGACCTGATGATGAGCCTACCTTCTCTGACCATGACACCACTGCCATCGTCCGGTTGTTCCAAGAAGGCGCCGAAGTAGAGCACCGTAGGAGCGTGGAAGTCCAGGTTGGACGCGAACAACTTCTCGTCATCGCCAACCATTAGCGGCTGGAACACTGTCGGGTTGTGTCTGTAAGAAAAGTGGATCAGTCAGTTAATAATAATAAAAAGTAGTATTAACAAAATAATTTAAGATGAAAAAGAATCGACTTATACAGCGTGTAAAAATGACCGAATGATGGCAGTAGTTTATATTTCAATCAGTGAGTCAATCAGGTTTGTATTTTATATAATGACTAGCTTTCCCCCGTGACTCCGCTCGCGTTAGTGTCTATCCCTCGGAAACAGTACTTTTCTCCGGGATGTAAGGCAGCCAATGTCGTACGTTGTCTAGACAACGTAGGCAAAATTTCATCATGATCGGTTCAGTGGATAGGGTATAAAGCATTACAAACAAACTCACTTTCGATTTATCACTTGACCCTCGATATTTTTTCAAAGGGGCATCTCAGACTATCAATATGAACAGTTTTCCTATGTAACCAATGTTGGGAAGACGAATTTTTATGACTTTCCCCATACTAATTGCCCGAAATCGAAATTTTCATACCACGCCCAGCCGGCGTGGTATGAAAATTTCGATTTCTTTTTTGCGTTCCCAGCATTGATCCCATAGGGAAAGTTGTTCATATTGACGGCCTGAGTTAGAATAGAATAGAAGAATAGAATAGAATAAGTTTATAGAACCCATTTAAGAGTATGTCGAGGGTCATTTTACATGCTGCGTGCGATTGTATTATATTGTCAGCCATGTGGTTCCCTGCAGAGTAGAATAGGACCACTCCAAGTCTTCCCGTGGATGTCGTAGAAGGCGACTTAGGAAACACAAGCTAAACATAGCGTATAAACATCTAAGAGACCTCCAACCCGGCTGGCCAGCGTGAAAAGTGTAAGCCAATCCTCTGACTGCTCTGTCTAATATATTGCTCTGGTAGTACAGAGAGGGTCCTGCTCCTGCAGTGGAGACTAAAAAAGACCTGATGATGATGATGAAATGGTCTAAGTACCAAAGGTCGTTATACAATTTGCCTGTAGCAAAAACTTCATAAAGACAAACCTGGTGTATAATTGAAAGCCGATATCCGTGTGGCCCTTCACGAAGGGACATTTTGCCTTGTTCACGGGCGCTATCTGCAGTAAGCCGGATTCGAATCTGACTCCGGGCGGTCCTGTAATTAAAAAGATAAATATGTTCATCAGTGCGGATTCGCCATATAACAAACAAAGGACTGAGCATGGAAGTAAGTGGAAACCGAGGAAGGGGGAGACCAAAAAGATATGGATAGAATGTGAAAGGCAGGAAATAGAGAAACATGGAAGGATAGGACATACTGCGCCGACCCCAGATTAAGGGATAGCAAAGACAATATAATACTAACGTAATAGACTGCCCACCTCATACAAGAATATTGGACCAAATTAAGGTTGCGAAAAGCAGGCGAATGTATGGCGCAGGAGAGTTGCTTGCTACTCGATACTAGATGGCAGTAATCTGTGTTAGCCCAAACTTACTAAATATAGGGTGTCATTTTAAAATATTATGCCTAAAATATTGTTTTGATTTTTATAAGATATATTTTGTGAATTATGTTCTTATATTCTCATAATACGGTAGATACAATGTTGTGCTGTTTCGAATGGCGCCATCTATGTGAGTCTCTGAGAACAAATCGTACGATTAAGGCGTTGAGACCACATGGATAAGGGAAGGAGAATGATGATGAGTGCGGATTGGGGTGACATCGTGCGCGCGTCTCTATTCACATTCGCCCTAAGAAAGACCTCCGGATAAGGTCGAAACATGTCGGCCAGTAGTTGACTATTTATGTTAGTAACCCGATGTGATGTTCATCATCATGATGATGAATCCGATGTGACGTATTTTAATAATAATTACTTTGCGCGGCGAAAGAGCGGATAAAACGTATGTTTTAGGGTTCTGTACCAGAGAACGTAAAAAGGAACTATTTTAGGATCACTCGTTTGTCCGTTTGTCTATCAAGACCTTTGTCTCGGACGCGTGGACGTATCAATTCAATATTCATCATCATCAGCCCCCGTAGCATGGCTCCCGCGACGCCGTTTATATCGCGCGATAAACTATCTACTTCTCGCTCTTCAGTATTGCGAAAAACAAGATGGCGATAGTCGATAAACGTTGTCGCGCGTGCCATGCTACGGGGGCAGGTCCTTGTAAGTCTCCACTGCAGGAGCACGACCCTCTCTGCACTTCCCAAGCCATATATATTATATATCATACATATAGCCAGAGCTGTCAGAGGATTTGGCCTACACTCTCCACGGTGGCCAGACGGGTTGGAGAGGTCTCTTTGATGTTTATAAGCTTTGTTTAGCTTGTTTCCTAAGTCGCCTTCTACGACATCCAAGGGAAGACTTGGAGTGGTTCTATTCTTCTCTGCCGGGAACAACGCGGCTATCAATCAAGCTATCAAGTCAATATTTAGATCTGGCGGTCTCTTTAATCTGTAATTAAATCAAACTTCAAACTCATCGGAATCAAAAGATATAGCAGAGTCGCAATTTTTGTGAATTTTCTCATTATCTCAAATCTTAATGGAATCAATACTAATAATAATATTATATATATATAATAACTAAATAATACTGTTGATCTAGAACCATGACATTTGGCATGAAGCAAGGTCTTCTATCTTATGTTTCATGGACTAAACTTGCTATAAATAATGGCAAGTGTGTAAAAACTTAGCCTGCATAAGCTTGTGGTTTCTTTCTATAATAAAGTTGTGACGTTACAACAGTACAGACAGATTGACGGTGTGGTGTCACCCATATAGGTACGTCGCAACGCAAACGATCCATTGTAAGAAGGGTGTCAGTCGCGGTTTGTTAATAACACAGCTTATTTGACATGTAAACCTAGATATTCAGTGGCTAATAAAGAACTAGTTTCTAAAAAATATTATGAGAAATACAAAAAAAATATAGTTTGTATGAAACGTGGACACGCCAAAGATGACACCACCATGATGGAGCCCGATGGTCCAGTGGGTGTGAGCTCTATGAGCGCTTACGTATGTTAAGCAACCCCTGGCGCAGTCCCTACTTGGATGGGTGACCGCAAGTGGCATGAAATATCTCGAGCTCCTCCGTGGTCCGTCCCGGCTGTCATCGTTGATGGCAGTCGTTAAGCTATGTCAGATGCCTTTAGGCAGCTTGAAAAATCTGACACCAGTGTTGGCCACTTACACATTCGAAAAACAAACAAACAACCATGATGGAACGGTGAATTTTTTTCATCATCAGTCATCAGCAGGTCTTTTAGTCTCCACTGCAGGAGCACGACCCACTCTGCTACCAGAGCCATGTATTATTCATTTATGTATATATTTATTTGTCCGTATATATTTATGGACTAAACTGGCTATAAAACATTGCTAGTGTTTAAAAACTTAGCCTTAAACTTGTGGTTTATTTCTGTTACATCAATACAGATAGATTGACGGTATGGTGTCTGTCACCCATATAGGTACGTCGCAATGCAAACGATCCCTCTAATATGGTTGATGAGTTCCCTCTAATATGGTTGATGAGTTCCCTCTTATATGGTTGAGCTCAGCGATGGCTGATCCACACGTCAACTCGTGAACGGGTGCTGTCAGGGGGGACTGGTCTGCTCGGCCTCTTGGAGACTACTTTAAGTATCATATGTTGTTTATTATATTTGCACACTCGATCGTTAACATAAACATGTTCCAAAAATAATAAATCTATGTATATTGAAATTGTAACATGAAAACAGAAAAAAGAAAGAAAAAGACAATAAGGAATAAATATTCGTAATCATATAAAGCCCTTCAGGCGAGTAGGCGACCAAAACTGTTGATAAGAGTTTCTTTCGGCGTTTCTTCTCTGCAGTGGTCGGTTCCGAAACGCTAGTAGTCTGTAGCTTTTGAACAATTAATAAACACATATATCTAATGAGATAATTCTAAATATGTATGACGTGAAAAAGTGCCTGCAAAGGCCTATTTTCTGAATAAACGTTGTGATTTTGATTTGATTTTGATTTTGATCCATTGTACTAAGGGTGTCAGTCGCGGTTTGTTAATAAAACAGCTTATTTGACATGTAAACCTAGAAAATCAGAACTTAGCGCGAACTTATTACTTATTTGTTTCCGCTGCCGTTTCTATGGAATTACATCCATCGTGAAGATCTTGGCGGGAATTTTTGCGGACTAACACGGTGTTTTTTTTTTTTATTGTTAGGTTCGCAAACTAGTTGTTACATAGTTTAAACTAAATGTACATATAGATTTATATAAAACATTTGCAACAACCTTCTATGAGCGATTATAGATTGAATTTGCAAAACAATCTAAAATAAACACCGTGTTAGTAGATTCTAGTGGACTTTATAATGTGAAATTGGTGTAATTTGGTGTTATAAATGCTCACAATTATGAACAATGGTTTTTTGTGTCAATGTCATAGGACGGCAAACGAGCAAGCGGGTCACCTGATGGTAAGTGATCACCGCTGCCCATGGACAACTGTAACACCAGGGGTGTGACAATAGCGTTGCCAGCCTTTTATTTGTCCCTCCCAGAGGGGAGAGGGGATGGGCCTCCGTCTCTCTCACTCACCAAACGAAGCATAGCAGCGATATAGCTACTAATCATACGTCGATTTTCTGTGAGAGTGTGGTACTTCCCCGGACGAGCCGGCCCATTCATGCTACCAAAATGCTACATTTAGCAAAAGTGAATTTCGCCGGTAGCGTGGCTCTACCACAATGTCTGGAATAACTAAAATAGACTGTCATGGTGCGACTGTAGCGAGATTTACTTAGCGGGCTGGTGGTTGTCCGCCTTGCTGCGTCGTCTATAATAAAACCAGTGGATTCGCGAAGAATTGTCGCCATGGGCTCCATCAAACGAACGAAATGAATTACACCGTATCGTTTGATACACAAGAATAACTCGCCAACTGGCGAAATAAATGAAGAGAGGCTCTAAAGGACTCGTATTCAGGGCCGTAAAACAATTATTAAAGAAATACCCTTCGTGGTCGCAGCAAAAATAAATAAATAAAATGAATAAATAAATAAAATAAAAATAGAATATTTCTGGACGTATAGCGATGTTTTTTATATATGTCTGGACGCTCCTTCAGGTTTCATTTCAAACTGGTGCAACCATTACAACCGAGTAATTATTGAAATTACTTGCGTTACTCGTATGTTAATTTCGTATTGACAACAGAGGCACAAGCGCGTGAAATTACTTGTTGGGTCACTTGTGTTGTTTGGTTCGCCGTGTGGTTCCCGGCAGAGTAGAATAGGACCACTCCAAGTCTTCCCGTGAATGTCGCACAAGGCGACTTAGGAAACACAAGCTAAACAAAGCTTATAAAGATCCAACTCGTCTGGCCAGCGTGGAGAGTGTAGGCCAAATCCTCTGACTGCTCTGGCTACTATATGGCTCAGATAGTAAAGAGAGGGTCGTGCTCCTGCAGTGGAGACTAAAGAAGACCTGATGATGATGGATTGATGAACCATAATAACTAAGTAATTATTGAAATTAGTTGCGTTACTCGTATGTTAATTTTGTATTGACAAAAGAGGCATGAACGCGTGAAATTACTGGTTGGGTCACTTGTGTGGGTATTTTTCCAGAAGAGCTTGTAGGTACTAATAGGTAATAGTTGGTAGGAAAATCCCAACTTTAATTATAAATGCGAAAGTGATTTTATTTGTTTGTTTGTTACGCTTTCACGGCGTAACTACTGTACCGATCAGTGGCGGCTCGTGTCTTCAAGGAGTGGTGGTTCACCTGCTTACCTACTGTCTCTCAAAAGCAAAACGACCTATTGAAATGCCGTACGTTCGTCAATTAATTGTAGTCGACTACCCCTATGCACCTACCTAATAATATTTGTATACCTACATAATTAGTTACTCTGGTACAATTCTTAAGAGCGTATACTAGCAGTATTTTTTCAATATGGTTTCCATACAAATGTATTTCTCTATTTTCTCGCTGAAAACTGATTCTAGAGCCACAATTCTTTTTTCATAAAATCTAGTACTCAAATAGGAATGCCCCTATTTTTTATTTTTTCCAAAAAAACTGCTTTTGTACAATTTTTTTTTCTTTGAAACAGGTTTTTAGAAAAAAATTAAACATAGGGACATACCTATTTTAGTAGTAGATTTTATGTAAAAAGAATTGTGCCTCTAGAAGCAGTTTTCAGCGAGAAAATAGAGAAAAACATTTGTATGGAAAACGCACTGCTAGTATACCCTCTTAATATTAATGCATGTTGTAAAACCGTTTCTGTATAAAAAGTATAGAAGGCAGGTAGGTACTTAAGTAGATGCAGTGAAATATCATTTGACTTGATGATCTACTACCGATCATCATGAAGTTTTGCGCACACGTTCTCTGGACTACGGACAAAGACATAGGCTACCTATCGTCCCGGCAAAACGTACGGTTCCCGAGGGATGGACATTGACGACGCGAGCGGAGCCACGGGTAACAACTTTGGAAGCGGCCTAAACTTAGCCATAAATAATTGATTCCGGTCTCGTGTCTCCCCTGATGGCTCCCCTAGGGGAGCCATTAGGATTTTTTTAGTCTTGGTGTCTTCCCTAGGTCGGGGAGACATCAGACCTAGCTAGTTAATAATATATTGAGTACTTGACGTCAACAAACATTTTTTGTTGTAAAAATTGTAAACACAAATATGACAATTAATAAGTGTTCAAAGAAACCTATATTAAATAAACGATTGAATCTTGAATCTTGAAAAAAGTGCTTTCGTATAAAATTTCCTTGAGACCGTGCCCCCTTTGAGGGGTCAGTAGTCAAATCACATACCTTACACTATTATTATTATATTTAAATAAATCCTAATCCCAACTATCCCAACTAATATAAATGCGAAAGTGAGTTAGTTTGTTTGTTTGTTACGCTTTCACGCCGTATCTACTGAATCGATCATCATGAAATTTTGCATACACATAGGTTAGGGTACTGAGAAGGACATAGGCTATAAATCACGCGGGCGAAGCCGCGGGTAACAGCTAGTACAGTATAAAATTAAAAACTAATACTTTGTGTGTGCGCTGTGCTGTTAAAAAGAGTCCTAGAAATTAAAAAATAATAAAACCATTTTTTATTTTCTCGATCCCAGGTTTCTATACAGAAGGGCAAACGTTAGACTCTCATAGATCCATTGCAATTTGTTTTCACATTTCTTTTTAGGGTTCCGTACAAAAATTGAAAAACGGAACCCTTATAGGATCACTCGTGCGTCTGTCTGTCCGTCCGTCCGTCTGTCACAGCCGATTTTCTCCGAATCTACTGAACCAAATTAGGTGAAATTTGGTAAGATGGTGTAATCCTATGACCCAAACACGGATGTGCAAAGTAAATAAAGATTTTTTGAAATAGGGGTCATTTTCAGGGGCCCAATCACAAAATTTAAAAAAAATGTTTTGCAAACTTTACTGTGTCATATATCAAATAAAAGAGCTCATTATGAGGATCTCAGAAATATTTTTTTTTGTTCGGGTATAATCAATACTTTTGATTTTATTCACGAAAGAAGGCAAAAATTGACCATTCCCCCCCCCTGACCTCCGAAACTACTGGGCCGAAAATTTTGAAAAATTACAAAATATATTTCATTCCTTGAAGATTACAGGAAAAATAATAAGAATTCTATCACTTTGTAAATAAAGTGGTAAACTCACTATAATAAGTTCATCTAAGGAAATAGTTCACTAAAACACCACTAGATAGCGCTAGTCAATTGAATAAAACATTTTTGCACATTGTGTGTGTGTGTACACGAAGCATATTGTACGGAACCCTCATTGCGCGAGTTTGACTCACACTTGGCCGGTTTTTTATTTATTTGTAGCTCTACTCCTTCAGAAAAAAACAAGGATTTTTATTCTTGATCCCAGGGTCAGTCGACCGCACCTATTTTTTTTATAAACTGGGACCTATGTGAATTGGTACCTGTCCGTCTAAAACATAATGGTCCCACGACTGCACTACTTTTTTTCTCGAAAACCCGAAAATCTACATTTTTTTTTGGACATATCACACCTATTGAGCTAGCCCCAAATGGGTACATGTACATAAGATAAATGTCCAAATCATAATAGAACGCAGTCTTCTTCTTCTTCTTCTTTTCGAGTCGGTGGCAAACCAATTATTTTTAATTTATATTTTTTGCTCCCAAAATGCAGCCACTTGGATGGCGTTAGTATTAGCTATCATCAGATCGTCCAATGTACAGGAGCAGGAGCACAAAGAGCAAGACAACAAGTGGGACATTGTTTGGGGGAGTCCACATTCGCACAACTCATCAAAGTTGTTAGTAAACCCCCATAGAACGCAGTGACAACTACTAAAGATGTTTCCCATCCCACCACGCCACCAAGAAAATATTTATATAAACGTTATCAGGTCTGTCTGGTTGTTGCGTCAGCCGCTGGGACAGGTACGAGGAAAAAACGAAAGTGCGGATGTCAGAGTCCTGCCTGGTTAGTTAACACGGTCCTAGGTAGCATTTATGCTAGACGGCGGTTCTCAACATAGACCCTCCACTTGTAAGATAATTTTTTGTAACTTTGGAAGCGGCCTAAACTTAGCCATAAATAATTGATTCCGGTCTCGTGTCTCCCCTGATGGCTCCCCTAGGGGAGCCATTAGGATTTTTTTAGTCTTGGTGTCTTCCCTAGGTCGGGGAGACATCAGACCTAGCTAGTTAATAATATATTGAGTACTTGACGTCAACAAACATTTTTTGTTGTAAAAATTGTAAACACAAATATGACAATTAATAAGTGTTCAAAGAAACCTATATTAAATAAACGATTGAATCTTGAATCTTGAAAAAAGTGCTTTCGTATAAAATTTCCTTGAGACCGTGCCCCCTTTGAGGGGTCAGTAGTCAAATCACATACCTTACACTATTATTATTATATTTAAATAAATCCTAATCCCAACTATCCCAACTAATATAAATGCGAAAGTGAGTTAGTTTGTTTGTTTGTTACGCTTTCACGCCGTATCTACTGAATCGATCATCATGAAATTTTGCATACACATAGGTTAGGGTACTGAGAAGGACATAGGCTATAAATCACGCGGGCGAAGCCGCGGGTAACAGCTAGTACAGTATAAAATTAAAAACTAATACTTTGTGTGTGCGCTGTGCTGTTAAAAAGAGTCCTAGAAATTAAAAAATAATAAAACCATTTTTTATTTTCTCGATCCCAGGTTTCTATACAGAAGGGCAAACGTTAGACTCTCATAGATCCATTGCAATTTGTTTTCACATTTCTTTTTAGGGTTCCGTACAAAAATTGAAAAACGGAACCCTTATAGGATCACTCGTGCGTCTGTCTGTCCGTCCGTCCGTCTGTCACAGCCGATTTTCTCCGAATCTACTGAACCAAATTAGGTGAAATTTGGTAAGATGGTGTAATCCTATGACCCAAACACGGATGTGCAAAGTAAATAAAGATTTTTTGAAATAGGGGTCATTTTCAGGGGCCCAATCACAAAATTTAAAAAAAATGTTTTGCAAACTTTACTGTGTCATATATCAAATAAAAGAGCTCATTATGAGGATCTCAGAAATATTTTTTTTTGTTCGGGTATAATCAATACTTTTGATTTTATTCACGAAAGAAGGCAAAAATTGACCATTCCCCCCCCCTGACCTCCGAAACTACTGGGCCGAAAATTTTGAAAAATTACAAAATATATTTCATTCCTTGAAGATTACAGGAAAAATAATAAGAATTCTATCACTTTGTAAATAAAGTGGTAAACTCACTATAATAAGTTCATCTAAGGAAATAGTTCACTAAAACACCACTAGATAGCGCTAGTCAATTGAATAAAACATTTTTGCACATTGTGTGTGTGTGTACACGAAGCATATTGTACGGAACCCTCATTGCGCGAGTTTGACTCACACTTGGCCGGTTTTTTATTTATTTGTAGCTCTACTCCTTCAGAAAAAAACAAGGATTTTTATTCTTGATCCCAGGGTCAGTCGACCGCACCTATTTTTTTTATAAACTGGGACCTATGTGAATTGGTACCTGTCCGTCTAAAACATAATGGTCCCACGACTGCACTACTTTTTTTCTCGAAAACCCGAAAATCTACATTTTTTTTTGGACATATCACACCTATTGAGCTAGCCCCAAATGGGTACATGTACATAAGATAAATGTCCAAATCATAATAGAACGCAGTCTTCTTCTTCTTCTTCTTTTCGAGTCGGTGGCAAACCAATTATTTTTAATTTATATTTTTTGCTCCCAAAATGCAGCCACTTGGATGGCGTTAGTATTAGCTATCATCAGATCGTCCAATGTACAGGAGCAGGAGCACAAAGAGCAAGACAACAAGTGGGACATTGTTTGGGGGAGTCCACATTCGCACAACTCATCAAAGTTGTTAGTAAACCCCCATAGAACGCAGTGACAACTACTAAAGATGTTTCCCATCCCACCACGCCACCAAGAAAATATTTATATAAACGTTATCAGGTCTGTCTGGTTGTTGCGTCAGCCGCTGGGACAGGTACGAGGAAAAAACGAAAGTGCGGATGTCAGAGTCCTGCCTGGTTAGTTAACACGGTCCTAGGTAGCATTTATGCTAGACGGCGGTTCTCAACATAGACCCTCCACTTGTAAGATAATTTTTTGTTTTAAGAAGTTCAAGAGACAAAGAATTTAAGGTTCCCGTTATTTAACACGTGACCCTTACTAACAGTTAGCTAGACGGTGGTTCTCAAAGTGGCTTAACATAGACCCCCCATTCTAAGATCGTTATCATCATGAGCATAGCTGGGCATTAACTCGTTAATCGTTTATTAACGAAGTTAATATTTTGATTAACGGATTAACTTTCAAGTTAACTTTTAAAAGTATTAACGGACACGTTAACTTCCGTTAATATGCAGAAGTCCGTTAATCGTTAATCCAATACCTAATCGTTACCGCACAGCACCGCGGCGCGGTGCGATAAACATGTTTAGTCTAGTATGAAACGAGAAATACCGGGCGGCGCGTGGCAGCGAGTAAAATAAAAACAAAACTAGATATACATATTTTGCCGGCGCGTGCGAGTGAGAAAGAAAACTGCGAAGAGATTTGTTTCGTTTGATTATTTCATTACTTAGCGCCGATTAAATTACACATTTGAATTATAAGTAGTTTGTTTTGTTCCTAACCTGTTAACTTCCAGAACCTAAACCAACAGGTTTTATAAGTTCACTAATGCAACTATCATCATCATCATCATCAACAGCCTTCAGCATCCCACTGCTGGGTATAGGCCTCTCTCAATGCATGCCATCCATTGCGATCTTGTGCCTTACGTAGCCAGTTTCGACCTGCGATTTTCCTAACATCATCAATCCACCTAGCTCTCGGACGACCTACGCTTCGCCTGCCATCTATTGGCCACCATTCTGTCAAAACCCTACTCCACCTATCATCACCTCGCCTTGCCAGGTGTCCTGCCCAACTCCACTTTAGTTCCATAATACGTTTTCCAGCATCTTGAACTTTCGTTCTTTGTCGGATCACTATGTTAGGAACTCGCAAACTATATAAAGAGGCAATTTTACACATATTAACGGATTAACGATTAACGTTAACTTCCGTTAATTCTTCCGAAATGTAACGCTTTAACGTTAACGAAGCTAACTTTTTTTTAGCGGATTAACGATTAACGAAGTTAACTATTTGATTGACGGTGCCCAGCTATGATCATGAGGTCTTTATAGTCTCTTCTGCAGGAGCACGACCCTCTCTGTACTACCAGAGCAGTAAGAGGATTTGGCCTATAATCTCTACGCTGGCAAGACAGGTTGGAGAGGTCTCTTTGAAGTTTATTAAGCTTTTTTTAGCTATTGTGTTAACTAATGCGCCTTTTACGACATCCACGGGAAGGCTTGGAGTGGTCCTATTCTACTCTGCCGGGAACTACACTGCTTTACCGCTTGCGTGCTTTCGTCAATGATACAAAAAGATTGGTGCTAAACAGTAAAGTATTTTTAAGAATTACTTAGTAAGATTATTAATGTAAAAATGTAACAAGTGTAAAGAGTGGAGCTCCTGTAACACAAGTTTTTAACTCCAGCATTCTTTGTATGATGCAAATTTTGTTGTTGATGAATAAAATTATTAGAAAAAAAAAGTAGTTACTAGAGGTTTATGACTGGGTTATATTACTTTACTAGCAAAAAGCGCTTCTTTGCCTCCTCTTGGGGTTTTATTATATAGATATTGTTATAAAATTTTATCAAGCTTGGATATATAGAGGGATATTATATTTACTGAACAAATTTTTTTTAATACTTTTGCGGTTTAGTATTTAAATTAAAAAACCGGCCAAGTGCGTGTCGGGCCACGCGCAGTATAGGGTTCCGTAGTTGGGAATGACAACTTTGAGTTCACACTATTCACACTCGCACCTTACAGTTTAATGACCAAAAACATCTAACAATGAAAATAGTATGAAATTTTACAGTTTATAAGTTGGTTGCCTATCACTTTTTAGTTTGTACTTAGTATTCAGCTCTGATAGTTTTCCTTTCAAGTTCAGTATATATACTACTGCTGTAATTTTTTTCACGTGTCTATATATAACCGTTTAGCAGATAGAGGGGGGGGGGGGACACTTACCTCTAACAAAATTCGCACTTTAAAACCAAATATTTCAGAAATGGATCCCTAAATCGAAAAATGGTGTACTACCACTTTTTTGCCATGATTAATATACATACCCATACCAAATTACAGCTTTCTAGTTCAGATAGTTTCTGCGTAAAACCGCGGACGAACAGACAGACAGACATGGCGAAACTATAAGGGTTCCTTGTTTACTACGGAACTTTACGGACTACGGTCTTTTTTACTCTCTACTGCAGGAGCAAGACCCTCTCTGTACTACCAGACCTTCGAGCAACACGGAAGGGAGTAGCCATACGCTGCATTCCCCTTTGTCAAGGTACAAGCAAAATTAGGCATATGCATGTCTATGTGTTAGTTGTGTGTGACTCATCTGTACACAAATTATTTTTTCTTTTTTAAGTAATTTTTTGTGACAATGTCATAATTACTATCAAGTGACAGTTTAAGTTTTGTATGTAGGTGTGCGGAACTAAATTTGTGTGCACATTTCCCCCCGCAAAAAACGCCAGAAAAATTGTCATAGTAAATAGTCGCTTTGCCCACTCCCTCCGTCCGGTACGGAGGCCGTGTTGCTCGAAGTACCAGACCCATCCATACATTAGCCAAAGCAGACAGAGGATACACACTATATTTATTCAGATCCATCTAGGCTCTATTGTTTCTGCAAATTGCAAACGTTACGTAAACGCTTTACCACTTGCGTCTATGATACAAAAAGATTGGGAACCTATGTGCTAAACCGTAAAGATATTAATAGAGTAAGTAGGTTTATGACTTGGTCATATTACTTTACTAGTAAAAAGAGCTTCTTTGCCTTCTCCTGTGGTTTTATTACCTAGAAATTGTTACAATTTTAATTGATTTTATTTTCACATCCTCTCCAACCCGTCTGGCCAGCGTGGAGAGTGTAGGCCAAATCCTCTGGCTACTCAGGCTAGTATATGGCTCTGGTAGTACAGAGAGGGTCGTGCTCCTGCAGTGGAGACTAGAAAGACCTGATGATGATGATTTTCACATCCAGAGAGGGAAATTATTATCTTCTTCATTAATTATATATTATGTCCATGATACAAAAATATTGGGAACCTCTGTGCTAAACCATAATAGTATTTTATGCAACGGTTTTATAATAGGGGTCTTAAAAGGTGTGTGGCGCGGGTAGCGCTAATGGAGGCGCCACGAGCCTTTTAAGACTTAAGAGTCCCACGTAAAGCCGCAATCCCATACAAACGTAGTTTCGTTTTAGTTTTACAACAGTTAAGAGTCGCCTGGAAGCGCATGTCTCCATACAAACGGAAAAAGGGAATTGTGGCAATATTTGATAATTTTGGAGTAAAATTAAGCATTTAATCAATTAATCTCATTATTCTAACGCTTGCGATTTGGAAAATAAATTAACCTCTGCTCTTGAAAAAATTACTAACTGGCTTGAAAATCATAATTTAGAACTGAATTTAAACAAAACAAAAATAATACAATTCAAACCTTTTCAAAAAATTCCACTTCAAATATCTTACAAGTTTAAAAACACAAAATTAGAATCAGTCAGTACTGCTACACTATTAGGGATCGATTTAGACACAAATTTGACCTGGAAGCCATATATACAAAAATTAAAAAGCAAATTATCGTCGTTTACGTATGCATTAAACCAGTTAAAACGTGTGACAGACTTCGGAACTTCACTTGCAGCCTACTATGCATATGCGCACTCCAGATTATCATATGGTATAGTCTTGTGGGGAAATTGCTGTGAAGTGAATGACATATTTGTTTTGCAGAAAAAATGTCTTCGAATACTTGTAAATATAGATCAAATGGCATCATGTAGACCATTTTTTATTAAACACAAAATATTGACCCTTACATCAATTTATATTCTTGAATCATGCAAGTTTGTAAGAAAACATGATAATCTGTACGTGAAGCAGGAGAATAAAAACAAGAGAAATAATAGGGATTTGAACAAATTAGAAAGACCTCTCACTAAAATGCAATTAGTTTCTTCAAGTCCCCACCATATGGTAATAAAAATATACAATTATATCCCAAATTATCTCAAAAATATTAAAGAAAATACCCGATTTACCAACCACCTCAAAACGTTCCTTGTTGATAAATGCTACTATAGTATATCAGAGTTTTTTGATGATAGGCAAAAAGATATATAATTTTCTTCGGTTTCTCAACTCTATCTATATTAATTATGTAATTTAATTCGATTTTTTTTTAAGTAAATTGGCATCTAGTTGCCCCTCATGTTTGCAGTGCCCTAGCAGGGCGTCACTTGTACTTGTATCGTGTATATGTAACATCTTATGAAACTGTGACTTGCAATAAAAATCTGAATCTGAATCTGAATCTGAATCTGAATCTGAATCTGAATCTGAATCTTATAATCTACGTACGTTCCTATACAGCTTGGGTAAAATAGCAATGGTTTGAGAATTACAAGCCTTTTCAAATTTGTATGGAAATATTGAGAGGCGTATAATTCTCAAACATTTGATAATTTAACCAAACTGTATAAAAACGTACGTAGATTATAATGAGATTAATTGATTGGATGCTTAATTTTGTATTAAAATTATCAAATATTGCCGCAATTCCCTTTTTCCGTTTGTATGGAGACATGCGCGTCCAGGCGACTCTTAAGCCAATCTCAACCAAATTTCGTACATACGACCGGATAAGGCATATTGATGTTTATAATCAGATTTCAATTTTAAAAACAATACCTATACAAAATTACAGCGCGTACAAGTTTTCGATACCAAACTTCAACTCGCTGTAATTTTGCTAACCGTTGCATACAATATTTTTTCTACGACTTTCAAAAAATGCAAAATCCTAGTAAAACATAAATTTTGAGTTTGACAACTTACTCGCGGGAAATGTAAATATGACAAAATTTTGTGTCTTTGGTTACCTTCTTTTTTTAATTGATGTTCGCTTGACTCTTAAAAAAAAAACAAAAAGCTTCTTTTGCAATCACGAAAACTAGGTTTAATAGTCTGTGGCTGCTAGCACCTAGTAAATATTCTGATATCTATGCTGCTAGCCGTATCGTAATAGCGACATTATAGACTATAGTACGGTTGTGCCGTACTGTCATGGAGAATAGAGTATAGACTTATTATGGATGTTCTTATGTTTGTGTTCTTGATCATATAAATGACAGATAAAAGTACAGGAGTAGAAAAAGTTATTACTAGAGTACCTAAGTAGGTATCTTTATGACTGGGCTATATTACTTAACTAGCGGGAAGAAAATTAGCTGGTATATGCTATGACATTTCTTCTTCAGAAATTTTTTTCTTTTCAGACGAAATGTCACTTAAATCGTATGTTCTAGACACACTTGCATTAGTTGTAACTAGCTGTTACCCGCGGCTTCACCCGCGTGGTATATAGCCTATGTCCTTCTCGGTACCCTAACCTATGTGTATGCAAAATTTCATGATGATCGGTTCAGTAGATACAGCGTGAAAGCGTAACAAACAAACAAACTCACTTTCGCATTTATAATATTAGTTGGATTGGGACTAGAAGATTTTTTCTGGTGTCAATTTGTCCAATAAAAAAAGTTGGAAACAAAACCACCGCCGTGTAGTTCCCGGCAGAGTAGAATAGGACCACTCCAAGTCATCCCGTGGATGTCGTAAAAGGCGACATAGGAAACACAAGCTAAACAAAGCTTATTAACATCAGAGATACCTCTCCAACCCGTCTGGCCAGCGTGGAGAGTGTAAGCCAAATCCTCTGACTACTCAGGCTAGTATATGGCTCTGGTGGTACAGAGAGGGTCGTGCTCCTGCAGTGGAGACTAGAAAGACCTGATGATGATGATGATGGAAACAAAATTCCTTCCCACACAGTAGTAATACATTTTTTATTAGCTCATTAGTATTAGCAACAACGTGCCGATCCGTTACTCAATAATTTCTTCGCGCCAGTTAACCCCGTGCAATCGGCTGTAATCGTTACATCGAAACAATGTAGGTTTGTTCACGTTAGGGCGCGAGTTGGGCTCAATATATCTACGTAATGTTGAATTTTCCATATTTTTTTCATTTTGCTTTCATGCTGGTTTGGGAGAGAAGAAAAGAACAAAGAATGTACCTGCTGCTTTTCCCCCGCGCAGACCGTAAAAGCCGGTCAAGGGATTGGGTGAAGCTATAAGGAATCACGATATAGGCAACGCAGCATGCAGCTAACAACCCATCTCTTGAAGCGTTATCCTTTGATTATACATGGCGAAATTTTGATCGTTCCGGACCATTAAAGGGGTGATTCAGCCTGTCAATATAAACAACTTTTCCTATGGGACAAATGCTGTAAACTCGAAAAAAAATTCGACATTCCTATACAAATTGCCCGGGCGGCTGAACACTTTTGTATGAAAATGTCGAAATAAAATTTGAGTTTCCAGCATTGGTCCCATAGGAAAAATGGTTCATATCGACGGGCTGAATCACCCCTTTAAGGGTCCAGAACGATCAAAATTTCGCCATATATACTCTATAATCAAAGGCGTTATCTTGCTTGGGCCTCACTAAACAAAAAAATTATAATAATGATCTCTCCACTTTCTTTCAAATAATTTGTGTATTTCAAATTGTAGCATTTATCACCGAAAAAATATGTATGTCATTAACTAATCAACCTCGTGAGGATATGCATACATATTATCACGTCTTTATCCCTAACGGGGTAGACAGAGTCCAAGGTCATGGAAACCCAAAGGCCACGATTAGTGTGTTAGTGGGCGTAAAGGTCATCATCATTTCGTGTAGATGACACGGTCAGTCGACCATGCACACCCTGGTGTCAGAGTTCTTCGGAACCGCCTCTCGGCCTCTGACGTGGTTCCTTTAACGACTACCAGATGGCAGCCGGGACCACCGGCTTAACGTGCCTTCCGAAGCACGGAATCATCTTTCTTATCAGACAATCAGGTGATTCATGCCTGCAATGTCCTAACCAAACTGGAAACAACTTAACAAAGTATGCTTCCCGTGGGAATCGAACCACGACCCCCGGGTCAACAAGGCAAACGCCTTAACCACTGGACCACGGAGGCGTAAAGGTGGAAAGCAAAATCAAAATAGTGATGGGTTACTATAGCCGCATTGCATATGATGTGATACCTTAGATTTTCGCTTAAACCCTTGACCGGCTTTTACGGTCAGCGCGGGGAGCAAAGCAGCTGGTATCCATCCATCCATCAGGTCTTTTTAGTCTCCACTGCAGGAGCACGACCCTCTCTGTAGTACCAGAGCAATATATTAGCCAGAGTAGTCAGAGGATTTGGCCTACACTCTCCACGCTGGCCAGACGGGTGGAGAGGACTTTTTGATGTTTGTAAGCTTTGTTTAGCTTGTGTTTCCTAAGTCGCCTTTTACAGCAAGCATAAAAGCAGCTGGTATATTCTATGTTTTTTTTTCCACGTAGTAAACCACGAAACTCGTAAATAAGGCCACCTAGACGTTTATTACACTTGTACGAATAAGCTATTGTAATGTTGGAGCTGTAAAATTGCATCAAAATCGTCATAACTGTGCGTAACGTGTAGTTCTTATGCATTTACTTATTTGATCTCATTCTCACGAATTGAAGAGATTTAACACAGATACGGACAAATCACACAGACTGAGCTAGCCCCAAAGTAAGTTCGAGACTTGTGTTATGGGATACTAACTCAACGATACTATATTTTATAATAAATAAGCATCTAGATAAACATCCAAGACCCAGGTCAATCTGAAAAAGATCATTTTCCATCTTGACCTGACAGGGGATCGAACCCGGGACCATCCGTGTCGCAGGCAGGCGTGTTGACCGCTGCGCCACGGAGCTCGTCAAAATATTAGTATCTTGATACGTACGTATCCTCTGAATGCCCTGGTTAATATATGGCTCTGGTAGTACAGAGAGGGTCGTGCTTCTGCTGTGGAGACTTACAAAGACCTGTTGATGATGATGATGAGTACGTATTATTAGCGCTTAAAGCATATTAAGCAACCAATAATCCAAAATAATATTATTACTGCGAAATAAGTTTGTTGGTTTTTTACGTTTTTACGCTATCTACTGAACCGATTATCATAAACTTTTGCATTCACGTTGTCTGGAGTACGGAGAAGAACATAGGCTTTTTTTCATCCCGCTAAGCGAGTAACAAATAAAGCCGAAAAAAAATTTCGTCGGCGTTTTACTTCACCCCCCAATTTCACCCCCTTGGGGGTTAAATTTCCAAGAATCCTCTTAGTGCTCACTAATATCATAAAAAGAACCCCTGTACCTTTCAATTTTCTAGGTACAGGTTTCGGCTGTGCGTTGATATATAGGTCAGTGAGTCAGGTTCGGCCCTATACTACTTTTACTATTATGTATTCTGTGCCTATACATATAGATTTTACGGCCCATGTGGCGCAGTGGTTAACATGCCAGCCTGCGACGGCGTTCGATTCCCGGTGCGGAAAATACTTATAAACCTTCCTCATGAATCAATCTGTCCTTTGTTGAAAATTGCATTAAAATCTATTATGGTAGATACAAATTTGTGACGCTAGCAGTATTGTTAACTGTCAGAAAAATATCATACGATATAGAGGTTGGGACCACATGCTAGCGTGCTCGTAGTACCATAAAGAATATAATTCTACAGGAAGTAGTACTAATAGTTGATGAGCTAAGCCGCAGACGGAAAGACAGACAGACAGACATGAAGAAACTGTAAAGATTCCTCATTTACTACGGAACCCCAAAAGAAAGATGAGCGCAATTTCACTTTAATTTGATTATATAAGTCCCGTGTGTTATCTACTTGCGGTTTTGCAGTAATGATAACAGATTAGCTTGTATGTACTCGTAACCGTGCGTGTGTAATGTTGTTTACGGCACGCACCCTCCGTGGCGCAGTGGTTATTACGCCAGCCTGCGACACGAGTGGTCCCGGGTTCGATCCTCGGCTAGCAGGCCTATTTGCTAGCTTTTGACATTTACGGTGTAATTTGTTTTGATGTTCACTATCCATTGCGGCTTTTTAAACACGCTTTTATTAAATATAAACACTGTCATGGTTATTGAAGTGACCATCAAATGTACATCGTAGTTGTCAAAAGCTAGCAAATAGGCCTGCAGGTCATGATGGAAAAACGATAAGTTTTGATTAGCCTGGGTCTTAGATCTTTATATATATCAGTATCTTTTATAAAAATACTAGCTGTTACCCGCGGCTTCGCCCGCGTGATATTATAGCCTATGTGCTTCTCAGTACCCTAACCTATGTGTAGGTATACGACGACTCTGTGGACAAGCTCCGTGGCGCAGCGGTCAACACGCCGGCCTGCGACACGGATGGTCCCGGGTTCGATCCCCGGTCAGGTCAAGATGGAAATGATCTTTTTCAGATTGACCTGGGTCTTGGATGTTTATCTAAATAAGTATCTATTATAAAATATAGTATCGTTTTTAGTTAGTATCCCATAACACAAGTCTCGAACTTACTTTGGGGCTAGCTCAATCTGTGTGATTTGTCCGTATATATTTATTTATATACAAAATTTCATGATGATAGGTTCAGTAGATTGGGCATGAAAGCGTAACAAACAAACAAACGCACAAAGAAACTCACTTTCGCGTTTATAATATTAGTTAGTAGTTAGGATTAGAATAGTTAGGATAGTATCGTTGAGTCCTATATCCAATGACGGAAGGGCCCGACTTAGTGTCGAGCTAGCTCAATCTGTGTGATTAGTTGCTATATACCTATTTATTATTTATGCTAAATAACAGTTTAAAAGGGAGGTTCTCAATTCGTCGGATTTTTTAATGTAGGTCAGCACCTTTGTGAGTTGTAAGATTTACTCTGGCAGACAAACAACAAAAAACACATACACAAACATACTTATATAAACTGTCACAACAACATACATACTCTTTATGTGTAGTCGCGTAATAAAAAAATACATTGTTACTCCGGGAGTGCCGACAGAAGTGAAAACTTGAAAAAACATGAAAAAACTTTTTTGGTAACAGTGTCACGAATTCACTGGTTTTTCCCATCTGTCATCATCATCATCATCATCTCAGCCACAAGAAGTCCACTGCTGGACATAGGCCTCCCCCAAGGATTTCCAATATGACCGGTTGGAAGCGGGCTGCATCCAGCGCCTTCCTGCGACCTTTATCAGGTCGTCTGACCACCTGGTCGGTGGGTGTCCAACGCTGCGCTTGCCGGTACGTGGTCGCCATTCGAGAACCCTTCCGCCCCATCGGCCATCGGTTCTTCGCGCTATGTGCCCCGCCCACTGCCACTTCAAAGAGCTAATCCGCTGAGCTACGTCGGTGACCTTCGTTCTTCTACGGATCTCCTCGTTTCTGATTCGATCTCGCAGAGAAACACCGAGCATAGCCCTCTCCATAGCTCTTTGAGCGACCTTGAGCTTTCTTATGAGGCCCATCTGTGTTCTGTGAGAAGGACTCATATTTTTTTTAAATCTACGATTTTTCCCATCTCCAAAATGCCCAGAGAAGTTTTCATTTCACTTTTTGGGCGTACATCTAAGGAATCATGGCAATAGGCGATGCGGCTAGCAACCCATCACTATTTTGATTCCGTTACCCATCTCCACGCCCATGCTAAACGTGGCTTGAGGTCTATGGAGCTGGGCTCTGTCTACCCCGCAAAGGAAAAAGACGTAAGATAGTATTATGTAAGATTTCACTTAAAAAAAAGCGAGTATGTACTAGGCAACTAGAACTCTTTGGTTAGGGAACCCTAAAAATCGGAGACACTGCGGAGATGCTGATAAAAGAGAAAACTTGAAAAAAAAAATTATAGGTACAGAAGTTTCGGCTTTTTTACTATCTCCGATATTTCTCTTATTAACCGACTTCAAAAAAGGAGGATGTTCTCAATTCGTCATAATCTTAATTTTTTTTATGCATGTTCCCCGATTTATCGAAGACGCCTGGACCGATTTAAGAAATTCTTTTTTGTTCCATAGGTAATACTTTACAGATGGTCCCATTGAATTTTTACCGAAATATGACGAGCGCTTTTTGAAAAAATACACAGTAACCAAAAAAAAATTTACAAGTATGCCGTTCGGTTTACACTTTTTTAAACTTTATTCTTACGCTTATTTAAATAAATTGATAGGGTTGAAGTCGGTTTTTGTTTTTTGTTAAAAATATCTTAAATCATAAAAAATAACAACTTAAGTACTCACGTATCAATGAAAAGAAACAAGCCAACGGCACTACACTCTGCATTGTCAAGTCACTGTGAGAGCTGTCTGTGCGTCTGTGTGCGCGGGGCTCGGCAACTGCACGCGCTGTCACTCTGTCGGAGAGGGGCGACTGGGGGCGCCTTGTCTCACATAACTTTTTAACTCCTATTATTGGTACTCCGAATTTTGTTTTCATACAATTTTACATCCTAATGAGCACTCTTCATATTTTTTGTTAATACTAATGACTGTAATTCATAATCATCGGAATTCATAATATCACAATTCATACATTTCGTTTCTACTAATATTTGTTTTTATATATTTTCTTATACTAATGATCGAAAATCATAATCATCAGAATCCTAAAATCACTATTCATACACTTTATTAATACTAATATTTGTTTTCATATACTTTTTAAATTGTTATTTATCTATTAGAGTTCGAAAGCGACTGGTTTGGTTACACGACTTGGTAACAGAAGGTAGGTTAGGTTATGGTTACACATAAACCATTAACGAGCTCCGTGGAGCAGCGGTCAATACGCTGGCCTGCGACACGGATGGTCCCGGGTTCGATCCCCGGTCAGGTCAAGATGGAAAATGATCTTTTTCAGATTGACCTGGGTCTTGGATGTTTATCTATATATGTATTTTTTATAAAATATAGCATCGTTGAGTTAGTATCCCATATCACAAGTCTCGAACTTACTTTGGGGCTAGCTCAATCTGTGTGATCTGTCCGTATATATTTATTTATTTAACTCACTTTCCCATTTATAATATTAGGTAGCTGGGATTGGGATAATAGGGAATATGCATGAAAAAAATATCTGTTATCTTACCAGTTTATCCAAAAATATTCAATAGTAAAGTACTGAAAGTGAAAACAGAATAAAATTTGGTTGAAAAACGAACGAGAAAAAATGATTTTACGAAAATATGTCTATCTCACTCGCGAAAACACTATTTTATATGGCAAATGTATGCATGACATAGACTATGACGTCACTAGTCCATTTCTCTTTCTTATTTAAACTTTAAAGTTTCACATCTTCTTCGTTAATTAAGATATTTTAAAAGTTCTTTCATATTTTTTTACTGTGGTTATTAAGGATTATACTAAGCAAATAAAAAAATTACGCGCATACACCCTATTGACCTACTACACCCATGCTATAATAAATAATAATAAATAAATATATACAGACAAATCACACAGATTCAGCTAGCCCCAAAGTAAGTTCGAAACTTGTGATATGGGATACTAACTCAACGATACTATATTTTATTACAAATACACACATAGATAAACATCAAAGATCCAGGTCAATCTGAAAAAGGTAATTTTCTATCTTGACCTGACCGAGGATCGAACCCGATACCATCCGTGTTGCAGGCAGGCGTGTTGATCGCTGCGCCACGGAGCTCGTCCGTGAAATTACAAAATGTCTGAAATAGATCCAGGGCGATTATAAATTATTGCATTTTTCATGCATACTGCGCTCGGCACACTTCTGTGAAAGGAATGTTGTAAGAAGCAGGTTTCGGATACCACTAATAAGTGTTTTAATACTAAACCTAGCTAGGAATATTATACAATCCTAGACCTGTTAGTGTTCCGTTTTGGCTTTGATACAAAGTAATATTTCAATTTTTTTTTTTATTAAAACTAACGTGAGATGTTAACATTATTAATATGTAAAATACAGGTCACTCACGTATGAAGTCAGCTAAAGGCCGACAGGATGAGGTTGAAACATGTCGGCCTGTAGCTGACTTCATACGTGAGTGACCCGTATTTTACATATTAATAATATTTTAATATTGGAATCCAGATAGGTAGGATATGAAAAGATCGTAAGGTCAATCCAGGAAAACTTAAAACATTTTGGACCTCCACAGCTTTTATTTGTATTGTACTGTTATTTATTTTTTCAATTGTTTTGTTTTTCGTATGTGTAAGTGGCCAACACTATTGTCAGATTTTTCAAGCTGCCTTAAGGCATCTGACATAGCTTAACGACTGGCATCAACGATGACAGCCGGGACCAACGGCTTAACGTGCCTTCCGAAGCACGGAGGAGCTCGAGATATTTTTATGCCACTTGCGGTCACCCATCCAAGTAGGGACTGCACCAGGGGTTGCTTAACATACGTAAGCGCTCATAGAGCCTACACCCACTGGACCATCGGGCTCCTCCAATTTTTTCAATTATTTTGTTTATAATACGGTCCTTATGACTTCCGAATAGAATCGTTAGGTTGTATTTTACAGAGTAGACTCTTTTACTTTATACCAATTCATTTATTGCTAGCTGTTATCCGCGGCTTCGCCTGCGTGGTTCATATCCTATGTCCTTCTCAGTACACTAACCTATGAGTATGCAAAATTTCATGATGATCGGTTCAGTAGATTCGGCGTGAAAGCGTAACAAACAAACAAACAAACTCACTTTCGCATTTATAATATTTTATATATATATTATATTATTATATATAAAATATATATTATATTATAATATTATATTATTATTAGGAAGGATTAGGATTAGGATTTACGGTAATCGCAAATGTATTGAAAAAAACCTCATGTTTCTAAATACAAAACACATTTACGAGACACAAAAACACCTTTTCTTCAAGACACCTTTACGAGCTCCATGGCGCACCAGTCAACACGCCTGCCTGCGACACGGATGGTCCCCGGTTCGATCCCCGGTCAGGTCAAGATGGAAAATGCTCTTTTCAGATTTTTATCTATATAAGTATCTATTAAAAAATATAGTATCGTTGAGTTAGTATCCTATGACACAAGTCTCGAATTTACTTTGGGGCTAGCTCAATCTGTGTGATTTGTCCGTATATATTTATTTATTACTTGGTGATTAGTACTTTTAGAACATTCCATCCTACACAGACAATATGTTGAAAAAAAAAAACATATTTTTGTTTATTAATGGTTTTAATAGGAAGATACGGGATATTCTGTCGGAAACTACGCAACACTAAGACCCTTGCCCTCTCGATCGTAAACCTAGTTATAAGATTTCTGTTTTCTTTTGCATTTCTTAATAATTTAAGTATGTAAGTATATAATGCATAATGAGCTGTCCTTTCTCGCATTTCCGTGATGAAAGGCTCTGTGTTGGAGACTCATGTGCAGAAACCTGCAGAGCATATAGAGGGTGAACCGCTTGTCATAGATGCTTTTAGGCCCGAATGGACACCGTCAGTGTTGTGTGTAAAAACCTGTGTAATAAAAGACAAAGAAAGAGGGTAGACCGATACGGTTTCCCTTGACAGCTCAACATCCACCACCGCAGTCTCTTCAGTTAGTCTGTGAAAATGGCAGCTGCAATGTTGTCGAAATATCAGACAGAACTCAAAAATAATCGCGGTAAGTCCCGAAGTGAACATAATAGTGCTTTTAGGCAGCTTGAAAAAATCGAACGCCAGTTTTGGCCAGACACACGATAAACAAAGAATACAGTGCTTTGAGGGAAGCGTAACCGTCGTGTCGCTGTCCTTTCTACTCGGCCCGATGATGGTCTTCGTAACAGAACGAAACTAGTCGGCAAATCCGACGAAATAAGACTTGAATCAAGCTGGGTTTTGAGATTTTTTCTCGCGTAAGTTATAATGTTATTAATACTACAGCTCAGAGTCAAAAGTTTCTGCAGGTTCTCTGTTTGCTCTCTGGTGCATTTAAAACGTTCTAGTTAAAATGCATACATAATTTTCAACTTCCTAGACCAGTCGCACGCACCTAAGCCGGAAACCTACATAGGTCATTGCTCTTGTAGTCACCAAGTAAATGGCAATTATAGTTCTTAGGAAACTAGCCTATTTCTTAAGAACTATAATTAGTCAGCCAGTTATTTGGTAAACAAAAATTGGATACACATTTTTTCGGTTACATATTAATAAACGAAAACTGCATCGAGCAAATTTCAAAAGAACAACGGACAAATTAACAAATTTCAAAATAACAAATTTCAAAATAACAATGGTCATTTGAGCAAAATTTTTTTTTATGTCAGTCTGTGACAAATTATTATTCAAATGTCAATTGGATTTTTGGTGGGAAGTCAAGGGGTTCAGTTGTCGTTTGCCTTATACAATTTTGCAAATTGATTTAAGTGGACTTTATAATATGAAATTGGCGTAGTTTGGTGTTATAAATGCTCGTACTCGAGAACAATTTGTGAAATAGTTAAAGTAGACTGTTAAATGGACTCGTATGGATTTGTCGCCAAAATCTCCCACGAGGCTGCCAAAGAACATACGCCATCTTTGATGCCACATACCGTACAACACCGATACTTAGTATCTCATTATACTGGACATTGGCAGAATCACTGAAATCTCGGTGGAAGCCATAATTAAAAAAGAAATATTTTTTTTTATCTCACGTTAGATTTATATTGTCTTAGACGTAACGTAATTTTAATTTCCATTTCTTGTTACAGAGCAATCTGCGGCCGCATAGAATCGTACATAACCTCCCTCCCGCCACCATTCCGCCTACACAGGCCACTATTGGCCCGTGCCGCCAGCACTGAGGCCAGGACGCCAGCTCGAGCACCGTCCTTCAGTGTTTGCTGGTGCGCCACTACGCCGGTGAGTTCTGAAACTCATCATAAGGTCTTTAGATAGTCGTTAGTCTCCACTGCAGGAGTACGACCCTGTCTGTACTACCAGAGCCATATATAGTCAGAGCAGTCAGAGGTTTTGGCCTCACGATGGCCTCCAGGGTTGGAGAGGTCTCTTTGATGTTTATAAGCTTTGTTTAGCTTGTGTTTCCTTAGTTGGCTTCTACGACATCCACGGGAAGACTTGGAGTGGTCCTATTCTATCCAGCTACAATTCTGCGCATATACTCTGATAGGATAGAGTGCAGGAAATCAAAATAATCAATCAAGGCAAAGACAATATAATACTAACGTAATAGACTGCCCACCTCATACAAAATATTGGACCAAATTAAGGTTGCGAAAAGCAGGCGAATGTTGCTTGCTACTCGATACTAGATGGCGGTAATCTGCGTTAGCCTTTAACTTACTAAATATACGGTGTCATTTTAAAATATTATGCCTAAAATATTGTTTTGGCTTTTAATAAGTTATATTTTGTGAATCATGTTTTTATATTCTCATAATACGGTAGATACAATGTTGTGTAGTTTCGAGTGGCGCCATCTATGCGAGTCTATGAGAACACATCGTACGATTAAGGCGTTGAGACCACATGACCTAACCAAGGTCGCAGGAAAACGCTGGATACAAGCTGCTTCAACCGCTCCTTTTGGATATCCTTAGGAGAAGCCTTTGACAAGCAGTCTTCTTGCCGCTGAAACAATGATGATATTCTGGCGAGTTTCAGACTCACCGGCACAAATAGGACCACTCCAAGTCTTCCCGTGGATGTTGTAGAAGACGATTTAGGAAATACAAGCAAAACAAAGCTTATAAACATCAAAGAGCCTCTCCACCGTCTGGCCAGCGTGGAGAGTGTAGGCCAAATCCGCTGACTGCTCTGACTATATATGGCTCTGGTAGTACAGAAAGATTCATGCTCCTCCTCATCGTCAGGCATCCCTGATGTTAATAAGCTTTGTTTAGCTTGTGTTTCCTTAGTCGCCTTTTACGACATCCACGGGATGACTTGGAGTGGTCCTATTCTACACTGCCGGGAACTACACGGCATACATATTTATTATTTAATGTTTTCTTATGTTTTCGCGATTGTTACACATTTAAATAAAATTATTATAATACGGTTTCTATCGCGTTTATTACATTATTTATACACCTAACGTTTCGAGCACTTTACAGTGTTCGTGGTCGCAGGTAGTCAGTGTACCTGAAACCGTAATATAATAATTTTATTTAAATATTTATTATTATTTGAATCTCCTTGGAGTCAGGGATGTTACCCCGGTCTTTTGGTAAGCTTACCTGGGGATATAGATCCAACACGTAGAGGGCCTTTGGAGTAGTTGATGTAATGTTTTTATTATAATAATACTATTATGAACCAGACCACCGACCAGGTGGTCAGACGACCTGATAAAGGTCGCAGGAAGGCGCTGGATGCAGGCCGCTTCTAACCGGTCATATTGGAAATCCTTAGGGGAGGCCTATGTCCAGCAGTGGACTTCTTGTGGCTGAGATGATGATGATGATGATGATGAACCAGAAGTGGAATTTATTAAAAAAAAGCAATGTAACAACAACTAAATTTATATTTTCTTTAGAATTATTAATTTAAACAAAATCAAACAATATTAAATAGAAAAAGTAAAATTAAAGAGAAATATGGCTGACGCGCGTGTACAAAGGACGTGTGCCTCGGTCGGCTGCCGGAAAACGAAGAGAGCGCTCGATGTCTGCGCCGCGCCGTGGTGGTGGTCACCCCACTCTTGATGGTGGGTGGGGTCCCCTCTTGTCGCTGGCGCGTCATTTGAGACAGCAACATATAGCTATCCTTTTCTTTTTTTTATGACGCGTTGCTATCATCTTGTAACAATACATTATTATTTCTCTAATTCCAGATGCCAGAAGTAGTGAACGCCACGACGGGTAAACTGGAGAGTGGACAACCTTCACTACTTTGCAAGCAGAGTATGTTTGCCCGTTGGCAATACCTGGCTAGGAGACTACCTTTGCTGCCACAGGTTTTAACACTTTTTTATTATTCTTCTTCTCATCATATTTTTGTGTAGGTGACACAGTCAGTCGACCATGCACACGCTGGTGTCAGAGTTCTTCGGAACCGCCTCTCGGCCTCTGACGTGGTTCCTTTAACGACTTCCAGATGGCAGCCGGGACCAACGGCTTAACGTGTCTTCCGAAGCACGGAATCATCTTCTTATCAGACAATCAGGTGATTCATGCCTGCAAAGTCCTAACCAAACTGGAAACAAATTTAACAAAGTATGCTTCCCGTGGGAATCGAACCCACGACCCCCGGGTCAACAAGGCAAACGCCTTAAACACTGGACCACAGAGGCAGTTATATTCTTCTTCTTATCGAGTCGAAATAGTTTCATTCTATTTAATATCTACTGACCAGTATTTGGCCACGCTGATTGCCCTGTCGTTGGCCTCATGAAGGTCCTGTACGGTGCAAGTAATAGGGCAGTTTGGGCACGACAGAAGGTGAGGCATGGTCTGATCGGCAGTCACTCAAATTGTTGGTAGAGAAACCCCACCTGACACTGTTTTCTCGACATCTCCCGACGCCAATTCGGAGTCGGTTTAGGGACTTCCAGGTTGCCCAGGGGAGGTCTGCACCGGGTGGAAGCTTCTCAACAGGTGGAATATCAAACAGACTGGGTGAAACTTTTGTTTCCGAAGTGTAAACCTGGTGTTTTATTTAGCATCATCGTCATCAGGTCTTTTTAGTCTCCCTGCAGCAGCATGACCCTCTGTACTAACAGACCAGTCAGGGGATTTGGCCTACACTCTCCACGCTGGCCTGAACTGGCTTTTAAACATCCAACAAAGGGTTCCGTACCCAAAGGGTAAAACGGGACCCTATTCACGAAACTTCGATGTCTGTCTGTCTGTCACCAGGCTGTATCTCATAAACCGTGATAGCTATTTCTCACCCCTTTAAGGGTAACAACCAAAATTTTTGATATAAAATTTTCAAGCTAATTTACATTTTTTTTTTAAATATATATATACAGACAAATCACACAGATTGAGCTAGCCCCAAAGTAAGTTCTAATGAAAGACTTGTGTTATGGGATACTAACTCAACGATACTATATTTTAAAACAAATACATATATAGATAAACATCCAAGACCCAGGTCAATCTGAAAAAGATCGTTTTCCATCTTGACCTGACCGGGGATCGAACCCGGGACCATCCGTGTCGCAGGCAGGCGTGATGACCGCTGCGCCACGGAGTTTTTACTTTGAAACTGTTGATGGACGAAGTGCTTGCTGTATATTTCTGGTTTTGCAGGAGGTGGAGGTGGACACGTCACCTGCGACACTGCCGGCCGACCTCGATCACTTGCTCTACAACGAGGCTAAACAGCTGTCCCCCACCTACCAGGTAAATACAATTTTCAATACTTTTGCTGTTAATACGGTTATTATGACCTGTTGTTTTTTTTTTTTAAATTTATTCGCAAATGTATGTAAAACGATTTAAAAACGTCGTATGACTCTCTTACTCAGTGAGCTGCTCATTATAAGCACTCGGCTTTGCCTTGTCACTCAAGCAGACCGATTTGCTAACTCGATGTACAACGATTTGATTGTCACTTTAGCATTCATTACGGTTTTCATATCTTAAATATAGTTATTCATACCGAAGCCGTAATGAATATTGAAGTTACCATTAAAATGATGTACACCGTAGTTGTCAAAAGTAAGCAAATAGGCCTGTAGGTCTTTTTTAGTCTCCACTGCAGGAGCACGACCCTCTCTGTACTACCAGAGCCATATATTAGCCAGTGCAGTCAGAAGATTTGGCCTACACGCTCCACCCTGGCCAGAGGGGTTGGAGAGATCTATTTAATATATATAAACTTTTTTAAATACAAAAACCTAAGGATCAGGGAGGCAGTTGTTTGTTTGTTTTTCGTATGTGTAAGTGGCCAACACTGGTGTCAGATTTTTCAAGCTGCCTTAAGGCATCTGACATAGCTTAACGACTGCCATCAACAATGACAGCCGGGACCAACGGCTTAACGTGCCTTCCGAAGCACGGAGGAGCTCGGGATATTTTTATGCCACTTGCGGTCACCCATCCAAGTAGGGACTGCACCAGGGGTTGCTTAACATACGTAAGCGCTCATAGAGCTCACACTCACTGGACCATCGGGATCCTCCGCAGTTTATTCACTTACATGCTTAATGCTGATATCTATCTTAGGTAGGCTAACTCTCCTTAAATATTTTCTAGGCCGCCAAGGATCGTCTGATCGACGCGTTTGAGAAAGCCAAACTTGGCCGCTGGATCAAGAAGCCTCTAGAACAAGATCAGTTTGTCTGTGAGATCCTCGATGCAGACCCACAAGTACTGTTCGCCTAGGCTGGCCCTGCTCTACTTGGGTATAGCTCGCTGCAGTCTGACGTTACGGCGGGTGATGTAGGGGGTGAGGGGGATGGGGGTCTTGTCGAGATGGGTGATGTTGTTGATGAAAATGTAGGTGTAGATGATGAAAATGCTGATGAGGCGTCAATTTATAGGAATAAACGTGTAATCAGTCATGTTAAGAAAGATTATAATAAGGATATCCAGATTGATTTCGATGAAGCTGATGTTAGTAATTCTAAACATAATGCTAAGAAAGTTAATGATTTTGTTCATAATATAGATGTTAAGGATCCTCTAAGCGAGGTTAAGTATGCCAAAAGCCAGTTTGAAGATATAAGAGTCGTAATTAGCAATCGTCTTAATAAATTTAGTGAAGAAGGTGGGAGGAGAATTAAATCTGCGGACGTTAAAAGTAGCGTAAAAGTTACTAATATAAAGAAAACTGTATCTGGTAGTGATATGACATTCCAAAGCGAATATGATGAAAAGTTTCATAGGAGCACAGTAGAAGGAAATGATTTGGTTGTTAAAAGAGGTACAGATTCAGATGCAAATATAGCTAGTCAGAATAACAATAATGTTAATGATTTATTTAATAATGATACAAGAGTTGGTACAGTTGACTCTTTAAAAGATAAAACAAATGATGGTTTTAAACAAATAGAACCATTAAGAGCACCAAAATGTTTAAAAGTAAGTAATACCGTAATAAATAATGGTAACCCTGATGTCTTTAATGAAAATAGGATTACTGAAATTAAAAAAGAAAAACCTAAAAGCAATTTCTTATCTAAATTGAAAGAAATAAACTATGAACGCCGTGGTTCTTTACAATTGATTAAAAGTTTGAAAAATAGTGTTAACATAAAAAGATTTAATAGCGATAATTTTAATAACTATGAAAATTCTAGTACGCACAATTTTAACACAAATGTTCATCAAGACTATTTGAAAGCTAATTTAGGTTTTTCAGATAATCTAAAAGAAAATAAAGATGAAAGGCGCAGTTCCATTCAAGCGATTAGTTTAAATGCTAGTGTCGATATTAAACGACCTGACATTCATCATTTTAGTGATTTTGAACATTCTAATGAAAAGAATAAAGATGAAGATAGTAATAAACAAAGTAATAACGTTAATTCAAATTTGCCATCAACATTGACGGAAAAGAAATATGTCAGACGTGGTTCTGTACAAGCAACTCGGGGTCTAAATTCTAATACTGTTATTAAAACCTTTAACAGTAGTAATATTGATGAATTTGAAAATTCAAATATGCACAATTTTAGTCAAAATATTACCGAGAAAGAAAATAAAGTTAATTATGATCTGTTAGATTTAGGCAAAATAGCAGTAGAAGATAATAAAAAAGATACTCTACAAAGTACTTTACTTAGAAGATTAAAAAGTAGATGCGTAGAAAGTAGTGATTTTTCCAAAGATAAATTTAGGGGTTGTTCTCAAATGGATAGTCTTGCATCTAGAATTAATAATGTAAAAATAGATTCTAAGGACAATGTAGATTTTAAGTTGAATGATAGTAATGTTGATTTAAAACAAGCAAAGATGAGTACAGACATTGAAATAGGTTATATAAATACAAAAGAGTCAATTAAAAAAGATGATATTGTTATTAAAAAGGAAAACAGTAATAGTAACGTGAAAGGTTTTGATCATAAATTAGTAAGAAAAGATGATTTTGATAATAAAATCAACAAAAATTCAAGCGTTAAAACTACATCAAGATCTGATGATACGCCACAAGTAGAACTAAAAGAGGAAAGTATCCCCAGCCGCCTGTCTTCTAGGAAATTGGAAATTATCAAACGAATCAAGTTCAAGTAATCATAAATAGGCAATGAAAAAAATCTACTTCGATGGTACGAAGGATGAGAGGGAGCTCCAACTATCCTAAGGCTCATAGACGAGAGGATGGATGCCGATAGAGGCACACAGACCTCCATATTAATTCATTAAACCGTCGATACAAAAAATTATTACAACATTGAATATTGTACACACCTAACATGGACTACTTGGCTGAAATAAATTATTGTTATTTATTTATTTTATTTAATGAAACACATAAAAACTTTTTAATTTGAGATCTGAAGTTCTAAATTATCGTTTAATTAGAATTATATATATGTATAGTACTACCACTTTAATAAGTTACATCGGCATTGTTCGATGGCGCAGAATAGCGCAACCTACTGCCGACTCAAGCCGAATGAAAACATCAATCAAATAACGAACATATTGCTACAAAATAAGATTTGAAATCCAAAAACAACAGGACTCGTGCTATCTCGCTCGCCATACTCGTACGACTGCCGTGAGTGGTCGAGACGCCGCATGGCGCGTACACATCAGCCAATAGCGGACGGGTATTTTCGCGCCATGCTAAAATTTGACTTCTGCGCAGGTACATCGGTGTAACTTATAAAAGTGGCAGTATTGTATCCGTAGCATGACGCCTGAGTCGCCATATATCTCGCGATAGAGTATACTTATCTTGCTCTTTAGTATTACGGAAAACAAAATGGCGATAGTCGGTAGACGTTATCGCGCGTGTCATGTAGTGTTGCCATTTTAACCGATTTTTAGCCACAAGTACGAGACCGCTAGCCACAAAAAAAAAAACAACGGATTGCACTCCGGGAGTGCCGGCATAAGTGAAAACTTAAATACTATCACTTATAATTTAATATCTTTGTTAACAGCAGTCACCATCCATGGATGTGCGTAGCACGCTGTAACACAATCACGCGCAGATTCGCGCAAGCGCCCTGCGCCTTACGAATTTTCAGAATCTGTCGGTCACGTGATCTGTCGAGATTGTAATTTTTTCCCATCACAAAAAGTGCACAGCGCCGCTAAAGAAGTTCTCACTTCAAAAATTTTATGTGGCAGCAAAAATTTTTTGCGACAATTTTTAGCTACTCATAATAGGGGGAATATGCATGACACAATGTGATTGTTACTGACCCTGTTATTAAGGCGCTCTTATAGTAACACTAGCGCCACCCAGCAATTAATTATTTTAATCCTAAATAATATCGAATTTTAAAAATCTAACAAGTACATAACTAGTAAATTACTTGTACCTATATATCTTACCTCAAACAATTTGAACTTAGCATTTTTTCCAATTATATATATAAGTTATAGAAAATAAAGTTTCAGGTAATGGAATGCAAAAATATAGAATTTAAATATTAAAAAAACTTCACCCATCTTTGACGACTTCCTGCACCCTTGAGGTAAAAGTGGGTATCTGTAATTTTGTAAAAATTAAGCGTCACTCTGCGACTGTTTGCTGTTTGATAAAAGCCTTTCATTTTTTTCAAACCTTTCATTCGATAACAAATTTATATTTATCCATCATCCTCGTTTCAGCTGTGTGAAGTCCACTGTTGGACACAGGCCCCCTCAAGAATTTCTATCATTTAAATAAAATTATTTTATACGTTAGGTGTAAAAATAATGTAATAAACGCGATAAAAACCGTATAAAATAATACTATTTAAATGTGTAACAATCGCGAAAACATAATTTCTATCATTGCAGGGGGTTTGCTATACTCACCACGCTTGGCAAACGGGTTTATTTTTCTTATATAATTATATCGCTACTGCCGGTCGAAACCGTTTTTTTATGCAAAGAAAAGCCGTTTGTTGGACTTTGGGATGGAATTTGGGATGCTTCTTGCTCGGATGGTTTCGGGATGAGTTTGTAACAGCTCGGGAGGCCGGGCGCGCGTTCCTGGTGCCATACACGCAACTACTACTAGGCAGTTGAGGATGACACTACATATACCCCTGACCTGCATATATTTACCCTTTTTTGCCTCATCTCTTAACCCAGTTTGAAGGCGGCTAGTATTTAAGTCGAGTAGTGAGTATTTTAGTGGCTCGCTGTGGCCGAACACCAACATTTTAGTCGAGTAGATTAATAAGGAATTTAGTCGAGCCGATAGAATCTAACTTACACATCCGCTAAACAAGAAACGGGTCGCTTTAGTCGAGTTGGTTTGTAGCTGTTAAATATTTATTTATACATGATATTTGGCCAGTGCAGTCGATTTTGGGCAGTGGCGAGTGTTTTATTACTAAAATACTCGCTTCTCAATTAATTAACTAGCCGTTATATATAACAACGGGTCACTCACTTGCTATCTTGTCGTGATTGCCGACTATAGTTTCGGACTCGTCAGGAGCCTATTCTCAAAGCGAGTGCGAGAATAATAAGACGGTTAGTTTTTCCCTCATTTAGTTTCAATGATACAATTTACTAGCCGTTTGCGAACTAGGCTAGAGATACGACCATCACCCTCCGATCTGCGGCGCGCTATACAGTAGGGCGAGGACCAATCTTAGTGACAGACGTAGATTAAGATCTCAGAAATCGAAAATGTCGAGTTACCCACCTTTAACTTATTGTAAAACTGTGGTACACATATTAAAGATATTAAGAAGTATCTTAAAGTTAAATAAAAAAACGCATCAAAAAGCTCATACAGTTACTGGACTATAAGTTAAATAGTAACATTTAATTTTTATAGCGTTATGTCAATAATATAAATACAGTTCCGATCTGAATTTGTTAAAAGTTTTGTGAACAGTCATCTAGAGTTAATGGAAATAATAAAAAATTACGTACACAGAAAAGAAATAAGGCAAAGGCCATCAGGCCGATTTGCTAACTCTGTGTACAACGATTTGATAGTCACTTTAGCATCCATTACGGTTTTCATATCATAAATAAAAATTGTCATTCATACCGAAGCCGTAATGAATATTGAAGTTACCATGAAATTGATGCACACCGTAGTTGTCAAAAGTTAGCAAATAGGCCGGCTGTTCTTGTGTAAGACCAACTTATTATCAAAAATTTTACTTATGTTACCCCATTTAACTTTGATTATATCTACCATTTTAACACAAGATAGGTATGTGTATCACAGTATTCTTAAAGCATATGTAATGTGAAATGTTATATAAACTCGTAGTATTCAACCAAAGTTGTTAGGCTTAGCACAAAATAGTGTTTAAAGTTACAAGACTGTGATTTTGATTAACTCTTGGACTATAAGGCTGTGTTCAAATCCAATGTTTGCATTTGGCGAAATTTTTTTGGACCGTAATCTTCTTTCTTTCTTTTTCGTATGTGTAAGTGGCCAACACTGGTGTCAGATTTTTCAAGCTGCCTTAAGGCATCTGACATAGCTTAACGACTGCCATCAACGATGACAGCCGGGACCAACGGCTTAACGTGCCTTCCGAAGCACGGAGGAGCTCGAGATATATTTATGCCACTTGCGGTCACCCATCCAAGTAGGGACTGCACCAGAGGTTGCTTAACATACGTAAGCGCTCACAGAGCTCACACCCACTGGACCAGCGCCTTGATTTTGTTTCCTTAATCATTTTGATTTTGTTGTTGGGGTGTCATTGTTTTTTGCGATTTTTAATTTTAATTCGTAATTATTGAATTATGTCTTCATCAGATTCTGAAGGTGATTTTTTTTTTTTTATGTCATAGGACGGCAAACGAGCAAGTGGGTCACCTGATGGGAAGTGATCACCGCTGCCCATGGACAACTGCAACACCAGAGGTGTCACAGGAGCGTTGCCGGCCTTTTATTTTTCCCTCCCCAGAGGGGAGAGGGAGATGGGCCTCCGGCTCTCTCACTCACCGAACGAAGCATAGTAGCGGTAAAGCTACTACTCAAACGTCGATTTTCTGTGAGAGTGTGGTACTTCCCCGGACGAGCCGGCCCATTCATGCTCTAAAACTCCAATGCAGCTAAAAAGTTACAATACATGAAGATCAAATTCACGCTCGAAAAACCTGAATACAGTATTTTGAACGAATCCAGTGAAATCGACGACATCGTAAATAAAGCCTCCGAGGTCTCAATGACGAGCTCCGTGGCGCAGCGGTCAACACGCCTGCCTGCGACACGGATGGTCCCGGGTTCGATTCCCGGTCAGGTCAAGATGGAAAATGATCTTTTTCAGATTGACCTGGGTCTTGGATGTTTATCTATATAAGTAAGTATCTATTATAAAATATAGTATCGTTGAGTTAGTATCCCATAACACAAGTCTCGAACTTACTTTGGGGCTAGCTCAATCTGTGTGATTTGTCCGTATATATTTAAATTTTAAATTTTCAAAAAGCCGGTTTTGGCGCCAAAACTGAAGAGAAAGCTGTTGAAATTAGAACTAAAGAAGAAGAAGAACTTATTGAGCTAGCTGATGATGCAGAATTAGATCAGTTAATCGCTTCTTCTTCAATAAAACCTAATACAACTGCAACCAAAAGAGTAACGCGTTCGTCTAAACGAAATCAAGTCGTTTCTGTAGAAGAACTGCTCCCACCGACGAGGAGAAAAAGTGAAGAAAGTCCAGGGGAGGCGTCCAGAGGGAGGAAAGGTCGCGGGAGGGGAAGGCGAGGAAGAAATAACAGTAATGATGACTCTAGTGTTCAGAATGAGAGTAGTAACAGAGGGAGAGGTCGAGGCCGAGGTCAAAGGACGCCTCGAGGACGCAGAGGTCGCGGGAGAAACAGAGCAGTTAATAACTTAATATCTATGATGTTCCGTACACATAATTTGGGGAATAATGAATATTATCCAACATATAGTGTCGGCAACACAGATGAATATCCAGATCAGTGTGAGAACCAGGGTTTGTTCAGCAAAAATCCTCAACCGGCTAACGATGTAGTCGTTATTGATGAAGGGGACCCAACAGATGAGAACGAAGAGTTATCCGTTAAAGTATACTGGCAGAGTTCCGAGTTTTTCAAATTCAATATACGTAAATACCAAAAGATAGAATAGAATAGAATAGAATAGAATGAGATTTATTTGTACCAAAATAAGTCACACACATTACAATATATACAAATCACAAATGGGATATATAATGGATGATATGACATGCATGCAGTTTAGACTGTAAGTGTGTGACGCAGTGATACAAATAGGTAGTAACTCAGTGCAAGATCACATCAATATTTGATTATTTTGCCAATAAGGAGAATGTTAGTATTGACAAACTATATTTTACGTTCAATGATAGGATATTGAAGCCTGATGATACCCCAGATTCAATATACAACATCGTCAAGTTTATAGACGGAGGTATTGTGAACCAAAGCGTCTCAAACTTAGTTACAAAAGACAGGTTCCTCTGGATACCTAGTTCAGGCACCAGTTCTCCACAACAGATTATTTTGCAATGTGTGCATGTACAATGTACAATAACTAGTGTCATATTAGTTAAGAGTTTTGTTGTGGAGAAAATAAAGTATATTTTTATTTATTTTATTTATAAAGAGAACATAACAAATGGGATAAAATTGAAGTTCCAATGTCAGAATATGAATAACCGTTTGAAACTGTAGTCCGATTGGATGATAAACTGTCCGTAGCCATGATGAAGTGTGCCGAGTATTTTGAGAAAACATTAGACAAGTTACGATTTGAATTTGATGGGGATTCTATATCAGGTAAAAGTACTGCACTAGATTTGGAACTGGAAGGTGGGGAGTGTATAGATGTCAAGATACTCAACTGATAGTAAAAAGGTGCATTTACAAGATTAATTTAGGGTCAGTTCACACCGAAACGCGACGCGACGCGCACTTTTTACACTGTGATAAGATTTTAACCCTTATACGCATAATCAAAACGACCAATTTCGCATCAAAAATTCGCCTCCTCCTCTGGTATCTTGCGGCCATCTATCATCGACTATCAAGTTTTTCTAGCAATTTTAGTCTTATTAGTGTGCAAATAAGAGTTAAAGTCCTATCACAGTGTAGAAAGTGCGCGTCGCGTCGTTTCGGTGTGAACTGACCCTTAAGAGTCGCCTGGACGCGCATGTCTCCATACAAAGGGAAAAAGGGAATTGTGGCCATATTTGATAATTTTACGGCAAAATTAAGCATCCAATCAATTAATCTCATTATAATCTAAGTACGTTCCTATACAGTTTGGTTAAATTATCCCATGTTTGAGAATTATACGCCTCTCAAGATTTCCATACAAATTTGAAAAGGCTTGTAATTTTCAAACCATTGGTATTTTAACCAAGCTGTATAGGAACGTACGTAGATAATAATGAGAATAATTGATTAAAGGCTTAATTTTACTCCATAATTATCATATATTGCCACAATTCCCTTTTTCCGTTTGTATGGAGACATTCGCTTCCAGGCGACTCTTAAGCAAGCAACTGAACTTCTATACCTGAATCGATTGACCTTGCAGGGCTATTTGCTAACTTTAAACAAGTACGGTATAAAACATTTTGAGGGTAACTTCAATATTATTGTTTATGTACTTTTACCCGACTGATACCCAGGAGGGTAAAGTAAAAATAAAATATATACAGTCAAATCACTCCAATTGAGCTAGCCCCAAAGTAAATTCTTAAGTAAGACTTGTGTTATGGGATACTAACTCAACGATACTATATTAACAGATTACTAAATAGTTACTTCGTAAACTATATTTAATAACAAACACATATATAGATAAACTACTATACTAGCTGTGTAGTTCCCGGCAGAGTAGAATAGGACCACTCCAAGTCATCCCGTGGATGTCGTAAAAGGCGACTAAGGAAACACAAGCTAAACAAAGCTTATTAACATCAAAGATACCTCTCCAACCAGTCTGGCCAGCGTGGAGAGTGAGGTCAAATCCTCTGACTACTCTGGCTAGTATATGGCTCTGGTAGTACAGAGAGGGTCGTGCTCCTGCAGTGGAGACTAGAAAGACCTGATGATGATGATGATGACTAGGCACAGTAGCGACGCCAATCATTTAATTCCTAATACTTTACAAATAGAAAGAAATTCAAGAATGTAAATCATATAAGCCTTAGTAAATAACTTGAAGTATTTTTGGAATCATGTTCTAATATTATCAGATTACCGCCAAAAACGGCCGTTTTTGGCGGTAATCTGATTCTCATAATTCTCACTGATTCTAATAATATTAAACATGATTTCAAAAATACTTCAGGTTATATACTAAGGCTTATATGATTTACATTCTTGAATTTCTTTTTATTTGTAAAGTATTAAGAATAAAATGATTGGCGTCGCTACTGTGCCTAGTGTGCCCCCTTAATTAAACTTTACAGATTCTTTTACATTACAATTTAGTGATATCGTTTAACTTTTTAAGTCAACACCGCTCTTCGTAATTAGGTGCATATTTATATTTTAAAAAAACGTTTGGTGTGAACACGGCTTTTCCTAAACTCTTTGTAGAATACCAATTTATATGTAGCGGCACTATATACCTTTCGAAGTTTAAACACTGTTTCGAGTTGGATGGAAATGTGAAACACGTGGCAGTGTTGAATATTCAATTATAATTGTATTGGACAGTAATTTGACTGTTATTACTACAGAACCACTAACATCAGTCCGAATTAAAATTTTATGGTGGCTCGGAACATAGCGCGAGTCTTAGCACAGTACACAATATTAGGTCTGCGCGGGGCGCGCGGGGAGGCGGGGCGCTGTGACCAGCTAATATGCGAGACGCCATGAAGTTTGATTCGGAGTGTACTAGTTAAATTTTTATACATGTGAGCAACCCTCGAAACTGTCTGTTCATAATGGGCTGAGTTACTCCTTTAAGAGTCGCCTGGACGCGCATGTCTCCATACAAACGGAAAAAGGGAATTGTGGCAATATTTGATAATTTTGGAGTAAAATTAAGCATTTAAGGCGCTCTTATAGTAACACTAGCGCCACCCAGCAATTAAATTCCTTAAATCATAAATGGTATTGAATTTTAAAAATCTAACAAATACAAAACTACTAAATTACTCAAAGTATTTTTTGTTTATAACAAGTTATTTACTAGTGCCAAAAAAGAAAAATCGGTTAACGACGAAAGTGGCCACTTTTGGCGTTAACCTGTTTTTCTCTTATTTTATCAAACGAATATTAGTGAAAATGAATACAAAAATACTACAAGTAATTTACTAGTTATGTACTTCTTAGATTCTTAAAATTCGATATAATTAATGATTAAAATAATTAATTGTTGGGTGGCGCTAGTGTTACTATAGGAGCGCCTTAACCAAATAATCTACGTACGTTATATACAGTTTGGTTAAAATACCGATGGTTTGAGAATTATAAGCCTTTTAAATTTGTATGGAAATCTTGAGAGGCGTATAATTCTCAAACATTTGATATTTTAACCAAACTGTATAGGAACGTACGTAGATTATAATGAGATTAATTGGTTAAATGCTTAATTTTTCTCCAAAATTATCAAATATTGCCACAATTCCCTTTTTCCGTTTGTATGGAGACATGCGCGTCCAGGCGACTCTTAAAGGAGTAACTCAGCCCATTATGAACAACTTTTCCTATGGAACCAATACTGGAAATACGATTTTTTTTTATACATTCCCATACAAATTGTCCTGGCGAGTGAATACTTTTGAACGTCAAAGTCAAAGATTTTTATTCAAAATTGGATAATAATTGTATCTCTTTTTGAACGTCATTTTTTTCATTCTTATTATTTTTATTTTTAATATGCAAAATCGAAAAACTACTAGCGTTTCGTAATGACCACTGGTGAGAAGAATACGCCGAAAGAAACTCAATCCAGACTTGGTCCCAAATAAAGTCAACAAAAAATTTGTCTTCCCTGTATTGGTGCCATAGGAAAAGTTAGTCAAACCAAGGGGCTGAATCACCCTTTAATCGCTGTTCAAACAGGACTTAGCATTAATCTTTCATATAAGTGTTCCAAAACTATTCATATTTCAACCGATATCAGTTGCATTAGCCACAATGGACATAGAATGCCACTGTCTGTAGTTACTACCATAAAGAAAAAAATATATTACTCAAAGACAGCTCTTAGCACTTGGCGCTTCAATATTCTTATTAAAATGAAGAAATATGATACTTATGGCAAAGACAATATAATACTAACGTAACAGACTGCCCACCTCATACAAAAATATTGGACCAAATTAAGGTTGCGAAAAGCAGGCGAATGTATGGCGCAGGATAGTTGCATGCTACTCGATACTAGATGGCGGTAATCTGCGTTAGCCTTTAACTTACTAAATATACGGTGTCATTTTAAAATATTATGCCTAAAATATGGTTTTGATTTTTAATAAGTTATATTTTGTGAATCATGTTTTTATATTCTCAAAATACGGTAGATACAATGTTGTGTAGTTTCGAGTGGCGCCATCTATGCGAGTCTATGAGAACAAATCGTACGATTAAGGCGTTGAGACCACATGCTTATGGGAAAAAAATCCACGTGGAAAGGATTTGAACTGAGACAGTCTTTACTCTCTGTGCGATTAATTTTAATTAAAATAGCATTTTAAATGCATAGAAACACTTATAAAATATTGATGCTTCAATACTGCCATCTAGTGGTGTTTTAGTATATCGTTGTATATTGTATAATTCAGTATTGATTTAGATAAGTTTAATTGTTTTGATTGTAAGTAACTATGTTGGAGGAAATAAATATACTTGATTCAATCTATTTTGTTTTTTTTTTATTTACGGTGCGATACAGTGCGCCCCTATTTAAAAAAAAATAATTTGAAAGAAACGAGCTCTGTGGCGCAGCGGTCAACCCGGTCGAACCCGGGACCATCCGTGTCACAGGCCGGCGCCTGTGACACGGATGGTCCCGGGTTCGATCGACTGTCAGGTCAAGAATAGAAATATAATTTATATATACACATCCCATATACACTCCATATCCACATATAAGACCCAACTTCTATAGACCAACGACCCGTTTTCCTAATAACTGATAAGCAAAAGAAACAACAATAATTGGTAACATGATATTTATTGATACAATAAACTCAACATAATTTTATACATCTTACAGGCACAGCTCTAGCGCTTCACACAAGCGGTGTAACATTTATGCTTAATATTATTACATACAAATCTTTGAGGCCGCACACTAGACACAGTAACGACGCCAATAATTTTATTCCTAATACTTTACAAATATAAATGAGAATCAGAATCGCCAAAAACGGCCGTTTTTGGCGTTAATCTGATTCTCATAAGTCTCACTGATTCTGATAATATTAAACATGATTCCTAAAATACTTCAGGTTATTTACTAGTACTTATATGATTTACATTCTTAAATTTCTTTATATTTGTAAAGTATTAGGAATAAAATTATTGGCGTTGCTACTGTGCCTAGTGTGCCCCCTTAAGGCTCTCCCACATAGCTGCGTTTTTACCGGCTGGTAACTGCGTCCGTGGTACTGGACCACGGAGGCAGTTACCGGCCGGTTTGCCTTGTTGACCCGGGGGTCGTGGGTTCGATACCCACGGGAAGCATACTTTGTTAGGTGGTTTCAGTTTGGCTAGGACATTGCAGGCATGAATCACCTGATTGTGTGTGCTTCGGAAGGTACGTTAAGCCGGTGGACCCGGCTGCCACCTGATAGTCGTTAAAGGATCCACGTCAGAGGCCGAGAGGCGGTTCCGCAGAACTCTGACACCAGGGTGTGCATGGTCGACTGACCGTGTCACCTACACGAAATGATGATGATGACCGGCCGGTAATATCTGAGTGTTAACTATGAGTTAATACATTACATTTACGAGAGTAGTAGGTATACAGTATAATATTTTATAACCGAATTTATTTACTTATTTATCGTCATAATTTACTAAACTTTGTTTTTTGTACATAGTTTTATATACTAGAGTAGTTTTCGAATCTTGTAATCGAAAACGACTCAAGGTTGTAAACGAATACGATCCTGTGATACAGGAACATTTTCTGCGGTATCAGAATCGCTTACTACTTACGTATATAAACTCACGGTTGACGCTCTATTTTCAGTTTTGTTTTAGGACGGCGACGAAGTTACACACTGCTGCTTTAATAACGTGGCTATGGAAGTATTCCTCCATTTTAGCTCCGATTACAGGTGACCACCCGGCCGTCTTGAGCGACTTGCACACAAGATAGGCCCTTCTGCCAACGTAGCTTTCGGCCCATACGAAAAAATATGCGAGTTGCTGCACTCCAAAGGCCTTACAAGTTGAAGGCACTATGCTCACCACAAAAGTCCGGTGAAGTGGCAAAAGCTCACTTGGAACTAGGTACATAGTCCTTACAAAAAAAAATCCTCCGTCCTAAGATATTGTGATAAAAAATATTTTAACATTTGGTATTATAACGGTAACGATCGTACACACACTTGTGATTAAAGTTAGTACAGTACTACACCAATGTACCTGCGCAGAAATCAAATTTATGAATGGCGCGAAAATATCCCTTCCCTATTGGCTGATCTGTACGCGCCATGCGGCGTCTCGGCCACTCGCGGCAGGCGTACAAGTATTGTGAGCGAGATAGCACGAGTCCCTTTTTTTTGTATTTCAAATCTTATGGAGTGGGAATAATTATTAAAATACGTAACAACGGATTACTCACGTAAATAGTCAGCTACTGGCCGACATGTTTCAACCGATCGCTAACATCAGTGCGGATTGGGACGACACCGTGCGCGCGTCTCAATTCACATTCGCCCAGAGGAAGACCTCCGGATGAGGTTGAAACATGTCGGCCTGTAGCTGACTATTTACGTGAGTAACCCGTTGTTACGTATTTTAATAATGTCTTTATCTTACGTTAGTTTTAATCAAAAAATAGTGGGAATTAGTTCGTTATTTCACTGATGTTCATTCGGTTTGAGTCGGCGGTAAGTTGCGTTATTCTGCGCCATCGAGTAATGGCAATAAATGGCTTTATAATTTTTTTTTTTTTTTTAATGCTGATGCGGCTTATTAAAGTGGTACTACTATACTTAACGAAGAAATGCCGGCGCGTAAAAACGCAGCACGGAATAAGGACGCAACACAATATTGCTGCCGGTAATTACCGGCCGATAAAACGCACCTGTGAGGGAGAGGTTTTACATCCGTGCAAACGTCAATGTTCGAGTCAATAATCAGGGTCGCCACTGCATTCTATTAATAATAACTTTGTCATGTCACTGGCAGACGTAAAATTCACCAGGGTGGGAATATTACCATCCGCGGGCCACCCCATCGCCGTGTGGTTCCCGGCAGAGTATAATAGGCCCACTCCAAGTCATCCCGTGGATGTCGTAAAAGGCGACTATAGAAACACAAGCTAAATAAAGCTTACTAACATCAAAGAGACCTCTCCAACCCGTCTGGCCAGCGTGGAGAGTGAAGGCCAAATCCTGTGACTACTCAGGCTAGTATAAGGCTCTGGTAGTACAGAGAGGGTCGTGCTCCTGCAGTGGAGACTAGAAAGACCTGATGATGATGTCACTGGCAGCGGCACTTGTTCAGTGCTGTCTTCATCAGGTTCATGAGCTCGATGTTTTGCGGAGCGGCGCGGAGCGGCTTAAACTTAGCCATAAGTAATTATTGACGTCAACAAAATTTTTTTGTTGTAAAAATTGTAAACACAAATATGACAATTAATAAGTATTCAAATTAACCTATATTAAATAAACGATTGAATCTTGGATGTACAGCAGGCAGTAGGGCTTGCATCCATCCACCATCATCATCGGGTCATTTAGTCTCCACTGCAGGAGCACGACCCTCTCTGTACTACCAGAGCCGTATATAAGCCAGAGCAGCCAGAGGATTTGGCCTACACTCTCCACGCTCTCAGCGGGGAGGCGGGGCGCGTACAAGCAGTGACCAGCTAATATCCGAGCCGCCATAAAGTTGGTACTTTTTCCGGAATGAAATAGCCTGTGTCCTTCCTCCGTACTCCAGACAACGCATAGGTATACAAAATTTCATGATGATCGGATCAGTAGATGGGGCGTGAAAGCGATTATTAGCTGGGATACGTCGCCTGACTATAGGGATTGTTTGTTAACATGCCAATATCACTGGCAGCGGCACTTGTTCAGTGCTGTCTTCATCAGGTTCATGAGCTCGGTGTACAGCAGGCAGTAGCGGCTTGAGGGCTTGCATATCTCGCGGTGGTCGACTGACACGCCGTATAACGCGCCTATACCAGCGTCTGGAAAAGAATAGTTATTTATATGCAACTGTTGCATAATAAATAAGGGGTATTAATACATTATGATACAAGTACGGTAAGCTGGATATTATAGTCTAGGTGTTTATAGGCACGAGACGAAGCCGAGTGCTTATAATAAACCGACGACTATAATAGACAGCTTACTGTACGAGTATCATACGACGTTTTTCAATACATTTGCGATTACCTTAAACTAAAACAAGATTGAAGTTCAGCAAATAAGGAATTTATAAAAGTTAGGTAACTAACTACAGTAGTTTATAAAAATACATTTATAATAATTAGGTACATTTACACAGGTTTATTTTCTCCAAAAAAAGTACATTGATAACCTTCTCCTTTTCGAAGTCGGTTAAAAAATCACATCTCACGAATCAGAAAAAAGTTTCATGCTGAACTTGAAACTCTTTGCTCGGATTCTATGAAAATGTTTAAATTTTGCATCTGTGGCATTGGGCTATTGAGCGGTTGTGATTGGTGTAAAGTAAAAAGCACAAGTGCCGTAAAATACGTCATTACGATACAGATTTCGATGTCATAAGAACCGTATTATCAGCAAATGTATTGAAAAACAATGTTATTTAATTAAAACAATAAGTAAAAGAATGTGGGTAATAATAGTATAACATGAGGGTTTAAGTACTGTTGCATATGACATGGCAAAGACAATATAATACTAACGTAATAGACTGCCCACCTCATACAAAAATATTGGACCAAATTAAGGTTGCGAAAAGCAGGCGAATGTATGGCGCAGGAGAGCTGCTTGCTACTCGATACTAGATGGCGGTAATCCGCGTTAGCGTAAACTTACTAAATATAGGGTGTTATTTTAAAATATTATGCCTAAAATATTGTTTTGATTTTTAATAATAATAAGATATAGGTATTTTATGAATAATGTTTTTATATTCTCATAATACGGTAGATACAATGTTGTGTAGTTTCGAGTGGCGCCATCTATGCGAGTCTCTGAGAACAAATCGTACGATTAAGGCGTTGAGACCACATGGACATGGTATATGACAGCAAAGAATTACTTTGTAATACATAGTTATTTTTTTTTTATAATAATATTGAACAACAATGGGGGGATATATTCTGATATCTATGGGCGGGATCATGGATCTAAGAATGGCGGGATATGAAGTGAATTCAATATTTAATCATCATTATCATCATCTCAGCTGCAAGAAGTTCACTGCTGGACATAGGCCTCCCCTAAGGATTTCCAATATGACCGGTTGGAAGCGGCCTGCATCCAGCGCCTTCCTGCGACCTTTATCAGGTCGTCCGACCACCTGGTCGGTGGGTGTCCAACGCTGCGCTTGCCGGTACGAGGTCGCCATTCAAGAACCTTTCTGCCCCATCGGCCATCGGTTCTTCGCGCTACGTGCCCCGCCCACTGCCACTTTAAAGAGATAATCCACTGGGCTATGTCGTTGACCTTTGTTCTTCTACGGATCTCCTCGTTTCTGATTCGATCTCGCAGAAAAACACCAAGCATAGCCCTCTCCATACCTTCTCCAAATAAAAGGTCCATTGTTCCATCATCATCAGGTCTTACTAGTCTCCACTGCAGGAGCATGACCCTCTCTGTACTACCAGCCTGAGTAGTCAGAGGATTTGGCCTACACTCTCTACGCTGGCCAGACGGGTTGGAGAGGTCTCTTTGATGTTAATAAGCTTTGTTTAGCTTGTGTTTCCTTAGTCGCCTTTTACGACATCCACGGGATGACTTGGAGTGGTCGTATTCTACTCTGCCGAGAACCAAATGGCCATACTGAATGAATCATACGTGATCATGAAGACAGAGACTTACCAGCAGAGGTGACGCTGACGATGCGTAGCCACAACACAGACATGAGAGTCCTGGTGGTCTCCACCAGACTCCTGACGGCCGGCCGGAGAGGCGCCGTCGCTCGCAGCCAGCGCTCTTGGAGAGACAGCACTAGCGCGCAATCTGTTGAGGAACCAGTATTATTTTCATCATTCTGAATTCTATTTTTTATTTATTTACTCGTTATTGCACAATACAATGTAAAGGCACAAGCATTATCTAACAGTCAACCTTTGGGTTATGCAGAGAATTTTAGGTGGGTGTAAAAAGAAAAACGATATTAACAGTAAGATGTAAGACAATTACATACATAAATACAATTTTATATAAATATACATACATATATACATACATACAGCTCTGAAATGAGGTTATATTTAAGGCCGAGGCCGCACAATCTTAATGACTGATTCTCATAATATTAAACATGATTCCAAAAATACTACAAGTTATTTACTAAGGCTTATATGATTTACATTCTTGAATTTCTTTCTATTTGTAAAGTATAAGGACTAGAATGATTGGCGTCGCTAGTGTGCCTAGTGTGGCCCCTTAACTCAAATCCGGGTTGTTAGATAGTTCGATTTACATCCTTATGGAGGTAGGTATGTAAGTAAATTTGAAAATCGAAGCCACGCATCGGCTCCTATAATATGCATAACTTTATTTTTAAAATAAGCGCACTGGCCACCATAAATGGCTGAGCGCAAGGCCGTATAAAAAAAACTGTTTGGCGCGCATTTTCTTGTTTAATTCTTTGTTGCAAATGCTGCGTTCGGTGAGTGAGAGAGTCGGAGGCCTTTTCCCCTTCTTCTTCTTATTTAAGAGCTTTATAGCTCTTGTCGATGGAGTATGCGCCAAACTTCTCTATCTTCTGCTTTAGACTTTAGTTCTTGATATGTCATGACACCAGCCTTCTTCTTTAGTTGGTCAACAAAACTTTTCCTTGGACTCCCTGGACCTTTCTTTCCTTTCACCTTACCCTCCAGTATGTTTTTAAAGAAGGCATCATGTCGTATCAAGTGACCAATCATCCTACCCCTCCTATTCTCTATTTCGTTTATCAGTCTTCTTTTCTCTCCTACAATTTCTAACACCTCTTCATTACTTTTTCGTTCTGTCCAAATGATTTTTTCCATCCTTCTCCAGCACCACATTTCAAAGGCAGCAAGTCTTTTCCCCGTTCCCTCATAAAGACCGGCAACGCACTTGTGACACTCATGGAGTTGCAGTTGTCCATGGGCAGCGGTGATCACTTACCTTCAGGCCCGCTTGCTCGTGTGCCGTCCTACCTATGTCATAGGTTTAATATTAAGAGAGCCTAAATTTTTTTTTTTTTTTATAAATTCTTGAATTAGGCAACCTTTGCTGACCTCAAGCTTATCTGACTGCTCTGGCTAATACAGAGAGGGTCGTGCTCCTGCAGTGGAGACTAACAAAAACCTGATGATGTAAATTAGAGGCCTTACCTTTGCTGATCTCAAGCAGCTCGATGCTCCGAGCCGTGATGGGAGTCTTGATATCCGCCAGAGGAGACCCTCGGTGGGGCACGGAGTAGAACATAAAGCCGCAACTGTTGCGCCACAGGCCACTGCGAGAAGTTGGGCACACGTCTGCTGGAACATAAAATTATTTTTAATCAAGTTCTGGGGTGAGATCCAGAATGGGCACAGGTATCAGAAGATACGAAACACGGCGCTACCACCCAGCAATTAATAATTCGATAAGTTATACCTACATCATATCAAATTTAAAAAATCTAATAGCTGAATGCCCTAGTAAATAACTTGTAGTACCTATTATTGGTATAAGTTTTCACTATTTTCAATTTGATGAATTAAGAGAATTACCGCCAAAAGTGGCTTGAAGTAATTTTTATTTTTTAATAAATAAATATACACGGACAAATCACACAGATTGAGCTAGCCCCAAAGTAAGTTCGAGACTTGTGTTATGGGATACTAACTCAACGATACTATATTTTATAATAGATACTTATATAGATAAAAAACATCCAAGACCCAGGTCAAACTGAAAAAGATCATTTTCCATCTTGACCTGACCGGGGATCGAACCCGGGACCATCCGTGTCGCAGGCAGGCGTGTTGACCGCTGCGCCACGGAGCTGGTCTTCCACCACCAAAGACAATATAATATAGGTATTGTCTTTGCCACCACGTTTACTTAGATTTTAATATCTATGAAAAGTAACAAAAAGAATACTATAAGTAATTTACTAGGGCAATCAGCTATTAGATTTTTAAATTTGATTTGATTTAGAAGTAAAATAATTAAATGGTGGGTGCCGCTAGTGTCGCCTATCGTCTGATGCCACAGCGCCTTAACACGCCAGCCTGCTGGGTGGTCCAGTGGGTGTAAGTACTATAAGCGCTTAACCATGTAAAGCAACCCCGGGCGAGGTCCTCACTCGGATGGGTAACCGCAAGTGGCATAAAAATATCTTGAGTTACTCCGCGTTTCAGAAGGCACGTTAAGCCGTTGGTCCTGGCTGTCATCATATTAGTGGCAGTCGTTAAGCTTTGTCAGATGCCCCTAGGCAGCTTGAAAAATCTGACACTAGTGTTGGCCACTTACACACACGAAAAACAAAAAACCACATTTACTTTTTTTAAGCATGAACTGAGGCCGAGTATGCGACTTTCGATGATGATGATGATGATGTGGCCTACCTAACCTTGTTGCCTGACTTTGCCATGACCAAATTGTCGAAATGTTTATTTTGTTATATTATTATAGTTTTAATTATTTTTACATTTCATTATTAGGCATAGTTAGGTAATCATTTTCTTATAAATATTATGTACATAATTTATTTGTAAATATTTTTAAATCATGTAAATAGCTTCAACGTATACACGGACAAGAATTCTTTTTATATGTATATAGTTCGCCTGGGGCGATGACCGCTCCGCGCATGCGCCTAGGCGCCATCTGTGTTTTGCCCGTGACGGGCAGCGCCCCTGGCGAGAGACAATGGTACTTGTTTCTGCTTCTCCGTCCGTACAAATATTAGCTCGCAATTTGATTAACTAAATATTATAATTTTATTTAGTAGTTGCTCTTATGTATAAATTTCTCCTTCTTGTATATATTTTGTGCAGTGTGCGTTTTTGTAAATATTGTGTACAGATCGTGTAAATAAACTGTTGTAAATAGTGCTTCGGTTTTTCCTTCATACGAACATTCCCGCGCTTTGCATTTGTTTTGGCGCGGAGATTTGGAGGACCCGAACCTCGCCACCACTGCTATAGCGCTTTATTGGTGACCCGCAAGAACACAAAATGAGCGTAAATTTTGAGAGCGAAGAATTTAAATCGGCGGAGGAAACATTTCGTGTTGGAGTAAGAATACCACCATTTTACCCACAAAAACCCGCCTTGTGGTTTGCACAACTTGAAGGCCAATTCCAGCTGGCCAACATAACAGCGGATGCAACAAAATTTTATTATGCTATCGGTCAGTTGGAACCGCAGTATGCATCGGAGGTTGAGGACATCATCACCTCGCCACCAGCGGCTTGTAAATATGATAAACTCAAGGCGGAGCTTATCAAAAGGTTATCTGCATCTAGAGACCGCAAGGTCAAGCAGCTCCTGGTACACGAAGAGCTAGGTGATCATAAACCATCCCAGTTCCTGCGCCACTTACAAAACCTGGCTGGCCCTGGCGTGCCAGAGGAATTTCTGAGGACAATTTGGACCAGTCGACTACCTTCCGGGACCCAGACCATCATAGCTGCGCAGCCGGAGGCCACTTTGGAGGTGTTGGCAGAGCTAGCCGACCGAGTTCATGATGTCGTCTCGCCGAGTCTACAGGTAGCCTCAACATCAGGTGCAGCGACGTCTGGTAGGTGCAGTAGTGACCCTGTACACGATCAAATAGCCGAGCTAGCCAAACAAGTAGCTGCTCTGACGTCTAAAATCAATCAGATGTCGATAAGAGAGGACCATCGTCGACCAGTCGGACGTAATCGAAGTCGTTCCCAATCCCGTACTCGTTCCCAATCCCGAACTCGTTCTCAATCGAACTATAGGAAGTATCCTATGTGCTGGTATCACGCAAAGTTTGGTGATAAAGCGGACAAGTGTGTTAAACCGTGCGATTTCGGGTCGGAAAACTTAATGGGCAATCGGTAATGGCGGCCGACGATTGCGTCAATAGTGGTCGCCTATTTGTTACAGACAAAAGGACTAAAATGCAGTTTTTGGTAGATACAGGTAGTGACTTATGTGTGTTTCCTCGTATTTACTGTAAAGAGCGTAGTAGGACTCGTACCGAGTATGATTTGTGTGCAGCCAATGGTACGCCCATTGCGACCTACGGCCATATTAATTTAGTTTTAAATTTAGGCTTGCGCCGTGACTTTTCATGGCAGTTTACTGTGGCCGATGTTACAAGGGCAATAATAGGTGTTGATTTTTTGTCTTTCTTTAATTTAGTGGTTGATTGCAGAAACCAACGCCTGATAGACAACAATACTAGCCTTTCGACCGTGGCTTCGCTTGCACGACCGGCGGATATCATTTCTTCGGTAAAGACGGTAACTGGTGAGTCTGATTTTCATGACATACTCAGGGAATACCCTGACATTACTCGTCCACACGGTACACACCACACACCTACACACAACACAGTACACCACATACGCACTACACCTGGCCCACCCGTTTCTTGTACACCTCGTAGGCTGGCCCCTGATAAACTCAAAATTGCAAAGGAGGAGTTTGCATCTATGCTGCAGAGTGGTATAGCCAGACCCTCCGAATCATCCTGGGCCTCTCCTCTCCATCTTGTCCCTAAAAAGGATAACGGATGGCGTCCCTGTGGGGATTACAGGATGCTGAATGCGAGGACTGTTCCGGATAGGTACCCCATTCGCCACATTCAGGATTTCTCACATAGCCTCTCCGGATGTAAGGTCTTTTCCACCATTGACCTGATGAAGGCCTATCATCAGATACCAGTTTATTCCGAGGATATCCACAAGACTGCGATTGCGACGCCGTTCGGGCTCTATGAGTTCCCATTTATGACCTTCGGTCTTCGCAATGCAGGTCAGACCTTTCAGCGGTTCGTTGATGAGATGTTGCGGGGCTTAGACTTCTGTTTTGCATATTTAGATGACTTTTTGGTCTTTTCGAGGGATCCAGAAGAGCACAAGAGACACCTACGGACGCTGTTCACCAGGCTACAGGAATATGGTATGGTAATCAATACTTCCAAGTGTGTTTTTGGTGCGGAAGAGGTAGTTTTTCTAGGTTACCTTATCTCAGCTGAAGTAACAAAGCCACTGCCTGCGAAGGTTGATGCCATTCAGACCTTTCCTGCACCAAAAACTGTACGAGAGCTCCGTAGGTTCCTGGGGATGCTGAACTTTTACCGGAGGTTCATCCCAGGCGCGGCAGATCATCAAGCTCCCCTGAATGCTTTGTTAGAGGGTTCGGTGAAAGGTTCTCATCCCGTCCACTTCACCATCAGGGAGACAGAAGCCTTTGAGTCTTGCAAGAAAGGACTATGCCAAGCAGCACTCCTTGCTCATCCTGACTGTAACGCCAAATTAGCTGTTGTGACGGATGCATCTGACACAGCAATTGGTGCAGCGTTGCAGCAGTTCAAGGACGATAAGGGATGGCAGCCTCTTGCCTTCTTTTCCAGGAAGCTAAGTCCAGCTCAGAAGAAATATTCCCCCTATGACCGTGAGTTACTTGCGATTTACGAGGCAATCAAATACTTTCGCCATATGGTCGAGGCTAGGGATTTCGTGGTTTACACCGATCATAAACCATTATGCTTTGCATTCCATTCTCGCAAGGATAACTGTTCCCCGCGTCAGTTTCGACATTTGGATTTTATATCTCAATTTACTACAGAAATCCGACACATATCAGGTAAGAACAATGTTGTAGCTGATACACTTTCTAGGATAGAGGAGATCGCACAGCCCGTTGATCTGGGTAAATTAGCAGACGCTCAATGCTCAGATACGGAACTGCAAACTCTCTTGGAAGGTGCCACTTCGTTGAAATTAAAGAAGATGAAACTGCCGGGTGTCAAAGCGGAGCTATACTGCGAAGAGAGAGACGGCAACGTTCGACCATATGTCCCGATAATGTATCGGCGGCAAGTATTTGATTGTCTCCACTCGCTTAGTCATCCAGGGGTGAATGCTTCGTTAAAACTAGTTTCGGATCGATATGTGTGGCCAGGGCTCAGGAAAAACTGCCGAGAGTGGACTAGGAGCTGCCTCGCTTGTCAGCGGTCTAAAGTCACTCGGCATGTCTCCTCCCCACTTAGTTCCTTTCAACTCCCGAAATCCAGATTTACCACAATCCATATTGACCTGATTGGCCCCTTACCCTTGTGCCAAGGATACAAGTACTGCCTTACTGCAATCGACAGATTCACGCGATGGCCTGAGGTAGTACCACTCCAGGAAATTACGGCCGAGGCCGTTGCCAAGGCTCTGCTGCACGGATGGATCTCCCGGTTTGGTTGCCCGGTAAGTATTGTGACTGATAGGGGTAGGCAGTTCGAGTCAGCCTTATTCAAGAGCCTCTCTGAACTTGTTGGCTTTCAGCACAGACGGACTACGGCTTACCACCCGGCATGCAACGGCATGGTGGAAAGATTTCACCGCCAGTTGAAGGCTGCCATCACTTGCCACTCTTCTTCAAATTGGGTAGATTCCCTCCCCCTTGTCCTGCTAGGCATTAGGAACTCCTACAAAGAAGATCTTGCCTGCTCATCAGCCGAACTCACCTATGGTGAGCCTCTGAGATTGCCCGGCGAGTTTTTCCATCACAGCAACGAGTATGCCACTGATGTGACTGATTACTTGTCACGTCTTAGGTCACTCGTGAAGAAAATAAAACCATCACCAGCTTTTAGACATGGCAATCAGTCAGTTTTCATCTTTAGGGATCTCGCTACAGCTTCGCACATCTTTCTGCGCGATGATTCATGCCGTGGTTCTCTCACGCCAGTCTACTCTGGACCTCATAAGGTGTTAAAAAGAGGGGACAAGACCTTTAAGGTACTTCTTCGTGGCAACCCGGTCACAGTATCGGTAGACCGCATCAAGCCGGCCTACATACTGCATGACACCGACACCACACATAACACCCCATTACACACTAACACACCAATCAGGCCACCCGATCACACTTCATACAATACACTACCTGAACCTCGAAGAGATGATATCCAAAGGTCACGTTCAGGCCGTATTGTGCGTTTTCCCCAACATCTGTTATCGCCCTTGTCGGTCTCAGGAGGGGGGTGATGTGGCCTACCTAACCTTGTTGCCTGACTTTGCCATGACCAAATTGTCGAAATGTTTATTTTGTTATATTATTATAGTTTTAATTATTTTTACATTTCATTATTAGGCATAGTTAGGTAATCATTTTCTTATAAATATTATGTACATAATTTATTTGTAAATATTTTTAAATCATGTAAATAGCTTCAACGTATACACGGACAAGAATTCTTTTTATATGTATATAGTTCGCCTGGGGCGATGACCGCTCCGCGCATGCGCCTAGGCGCCATCTGTGTTTTGCCCGTGACGGGCAGCGCCCCTGGCGAGAGACAATGGTACTTGTTTCTGCTTCTCCGTCCGTACAAATATTAGCTCGCAATTTGATTAACTAAATATTATAATTTTATTTAGTAGTTGCTCTTATGTATAAATTTCTCCTTCTTGTATATATTTTGTGCAGTGTGCGTTTTTGTAAATATTGTGTACAGATCGTGTAAATAAACTGTTGTAAATTAGTGCTTCGGTTTTTCCTTCATACGAACATTCCCGCGCTTTGCATTTGTTTTGGCGCGGAGATTTGGAGGACCCGAACCTCGCCACCACTGCTATAGCGCTTTAATGATGATGAAGGGCGCGAGCGATAATCTGTTCTTTACAACTAATTAAGAGCGTATACTAGCAGTATTTTTTCAATATGGTTTCCATACAAATGTATTTCTCTATTTTCTCGCTGAAAACTGATTCTAGAGCCACAATTCTTTTTTCATAAAATCTAGTACTAATGTAGGAATGACCCTATTTTTTATTTTTTACAAAAAAACTATTTTTGTTCAATTCTTTTTTCTTTTAAACAGGTTTTTAGAAAAAAATTAAACATAGGGACATACCTATTATAGTAATAGATTGTATGTAAAAAGAATTGTGCCTCTAGAAGCAGTTTTCAGCGAGAAAATAGAGAAATATATTTGTATGGAAAACGCACTGCTTGTATACCCTCTTAAATCGACTTAAAAACCAGAAACTCTTATCAACATCTCTTACCTTCACTGTTCGAAGACGTATCATCACTCCTCTCACCATTACCTCCCCCATTTACACTACCCTTCCCCTCACTAATGGTAACTACGGTGTTGTCTTCATTACTACCTTTTTCTCTATGCTTATTGTCTATGCCTAACTTAGTTTTCACATCTGGGTTTTCACTTTTGGTGTCTTGAGTTTTGAGATAGGCTTCATAAGCTGAAATCATAAAAAGCAGGTTAAATATAATTACCACCAAAAATACTTTGGTACACTACAGTTCTCTTACTAAAAAAACCGGCCAAGTGTGAGTCAAACTCGCGCAATGAGGGTTCCGTACAATATGCTTCGTGAACACACACACAATGTGCAAAAAATGTTTTATTCAATTGACTAGCGCCATCTAGTGGTGTTTTAGTGAACTATTTCCCTAGATGAACTTATTATTGTGAGTTTACCACTTAATTTTCAAGTGATAGAATTCTTATTATTTTTCCTGTAATCTTCAAGGAATGAACTATATTTTGTAATTTTTTCAAAATATTCGTCTCAGTAGTTTCGGAGATCAGGGGGGGGGAATGGTCAATTTTTGCCTTCTTTCGTGAATAAAATCAAAAGTATTGATTTTACCCGAACAAAAAAAAATATTTTTGAGATCGTCATAATGAGCCCTTTCATTTGATATATGACACAGTAAGGTTTGCAAAACTTTTTTTTTAATTTTGTAATTGGGCCCCTCCAAATGTCCCTTATTTCAAAAAAATCTTTATTTACTTTGCACATCCGTGTTTGGGTCATAGGATTACACTATCTTACCAAATTTCATCTAATTTGGTTCAGTAGATTCGGAGAAAATCCGCTGTGACAGACGGACGGACGGACAGACAGACGCTCGAGTGATCCTATAAGGGTTCCGTTTTTCAACTTTTGTACGGAACCCTAAAAATATACGAAACACTAGAAAAGTATACTAAACATACAAAAACCAACGGTTTACAGAATACATTCTGCCTACCAAGTGTCAACTGCGTATTTAGATAGTTTCGATATAAATGGCTGTGACATACGGATAGACACACAACGAATCTTCAAAAAAAATTCTTTTAAGGATTCCGTTTTTTGCCATTCGGCTACGGAGCCCTTATTTAACTAGCTATTTAGGTCCCACTGCTGGGCAAAAGCCTCCCCTTCTGTTCTCCACCTAGTCCTATCCAGTGCCCTGTCTTGCCATTCCTTATTAAATGCACAGAACTCGTCTTTCCATCTCATTTTTGGCTTCCCTCGAGTATCAAAATTAAATTAAATTTACATTTATTGATTTTCAACTTCATTGTTATGGTGGGTAGTTGTATAAGGTGACGCAAGCTCTAATTCGGTATTTGCCTAATGTTAAGATTATATAAAATTTGTTTCCATTGATACTAATTTCGGGGCTTTCCGTTTACGTCCCACTTTTTCATCCCAGTTTTGCAAAATTCCGCTTTCATACCAAAACCTATTCCGCTTTCATCAGCACTTGCTTTTTTATATTCTAATTTATTTACAACTTTTATATTTATTAAGACACATATTTGGATGAGTATCTGAATCTATGAGTTACAGAAATAAGTATATTTACGAAATGAGATACATTTTTTTGCCGCCAGTACTGAAAATTTTGAATGGGATGAAAGCGGAATTAAATATCAAGGTAGGGAGAAAACGGAATAATAATTATTATTTTAAGGAGGTGGGGTGAAAAACTGGGACGAAAACGGAAAGCCCCCTAATTTCTATCTAAAAACACTACCTATTAAAAACACTTTTATTTGATATCGATTCGTTAAGTGTTATTAAAGCTTCTTTAAAGTTGGGTGAATAGGACCATTTTTAAAAGTATGAAAATCTTAAATTACAATTATACTGCATTGTAGTCCGCTAAATTTATAGCAACTTTTATTATGAAACCATTACCACAAACGTAATATTTCGTATAGCTACCAAACAAAGTTCTCACGCCGCCCATACAAAATACAAAGTTGTGACGTCACAAATATGTAGGCATTTTAGCAGTGCGTTTTCACGTCTAAAAATATGTGTCTTTAAAACATCTATATCTGAAAGAGTTTTTTGTTTTGAAATTGATTTCGGTCACTATTGTGTTTATTTTTGGCAGGTCTTTACATAGCGACACGAAAAATTTTTTTGTCAAGTAGCCAATTCGTATAAGAGGAATGGGATTTAATGAGAATACTCACCCTCACAGTAAATCTGTTTTATAAACAGCCCACCCTTAGAATGGCCCACCCAAATGATGGGTTTGGCCCCGACACCCATATCTAGCAGTTGACGCGTCATTTGCTCTGCTCGCTCGTGTAGGCGAAGTCTGGAAAAAAACATAGTCAAAAGACAATATAACTAACATTTAGACTGCCCGCCATGTGGTTTCCACTCGACATTAGATGTTTATCCACGTCGGACTTAACTTTCTTTTTAATCCTGCTCCACACTCTCGGCAAACAAAACTACACGAGAATAGGCGAATACGAGAGTCTGGAGGCGAATGCGAGAGTATTCGGCAAGTCTCGGCTATATTCGTGTAGTCTCCATGGTGGCGGTATTTCGTCTACTGTTTTTCTCGTTGTAAGAAGTATAATACGCTACAAGACATAATGCTATAAGGCCGCAGCAGTTTCAACGTCCATCTTCAACGTCCTCAAACAGACAACTGCGTTAAGCGAGAGTGTAGAGAGCAGTTCTCGATGTCGTCTTGTTTCGGCGAATACCGGGAACGAAACCTCTCGACGAGAGTGTGGAGCGGGCTTTAGTTAGTTTATAAATATTATGCCAATAATATTGTTTTAATTTTAAGAAACATTTCATGTATAGGCTTTTATTTTCTCATAATATGGTGGATACAAAGTTGTGAGCAACCAGTCTTCAAAACTAGTGAAAAAAGGTGAAGTTTTAAAAATCTTAAAAATCTAATTACACCTTAATGTTAGAATCTTACCGCTTATTTTCTTTCACCCACAGAGGTCTCCACAAATAAGGGTCACTAGTGTAGTTTATAGAAATGACTCTAGCGTCGGGGTAGTCCATTTTGATCCAATCTTTGGGCCAGCAAGATGAGTAGCACTGATCACACACACAGCCGCACCCTACTTCACACCGCCTCCCGTTCCCCGTGTCACACTCGCACTCCCCCGTGTCACACCTCCACTCGCCCGTGTCACACTCGCACTCGCGCGCGCTAACTTCAGATTTAACTTTCTCGTTAGTTTTTATATCACATTCCTTTTTGAACAAATCGCGCACGAAATTCGCCTGAATTTCGTAATTATCCACGATTTCAACTTGGTCCAATAGACTGTTAAAATTTTCCGTTATGAAAACGTCTTCGTTTGGTAGAATTTTCATGTTTTTGTAGAAATTCTCTTTGTAACTCTCGTCGTGGATTTTACTTTCGTAGTGGTTGGATTTGTTGAATTCGTTCGCTTTTTGTTTTTCGCATTCGCACGAGGTAGAGTTGTCTATGAGGGGTATTTTATTTGGTTCTATTTTATATTTGGGCCGCCAATCACCTTGCCGCCATGTGTTTCCCAGAGAACCTGTAACACATAAAATAATTTGTCAATGTGTAGGTAATTTTTTAATATTTCCTCGTTTTCCAAGCTGAATGAATGAACTTCCAATCCTATTATTACTATCTAATTTCAAAACTCCTTTAATACATTACCATAAATAAAAAACCGGCCAAGTGTGAGTCAGACTCGCGCAATGAGGGTTCCGTACAATATGCTTCGTGAACACACACAATGTGCAAAAAATGTTTTATTCAATTGACTAGCGCCATCTAGTGGTGGTTTAGTGAACTATTTCCCTAGATGAACTTATTATAGTGAGTTTACCACTTAATTTTCAAGTGATAGAATTATTTTTATTTTTCCTGTAATCTTCAAGGAATGAACTATATTTTGTAATTTTTTCGAAATTTTAGGCCCAGTAGTTTCGGAGATCAGGGGGGGGGGAATGGTCATTTTTTGCCTTCTTTCGTGAATAAAATCAAAAGTATTGATTTTACCCGAACAAAAAAAAATATTTTTGAGATCCTCATAATGAGCCCTTTCATTTGATATATGACACAGTAAGGTTTGCAAAGCTTTATTTTAAAATTTTGTAATTGGGCCCCTGAAAATGACCCTTATTTAAAAAAAATCTTTATTTACTTTGCACATCCGTGTTTGGGTCATAGGATTACACCATCTTACCAAATTTCATCTAATTTGGTTCAGTAGATTCGGAGAAAATCGGCTGTGACAGACGGACGGACGGACAGACAGACGCTCGAGTGATCCTATAAGGGTTCCGTTTTTCAACTTTTGTACGGAACCCTAAAAAAAGAAAAAAAATTAAGATATTTCAAATAGGCAAAAACAAAGTTTAAGATATTTCAAATAGGCAAAAATTCAAATTAATAATCTGAATCTGTTTTAGGAGTTTGACGAGCACCGTGGCGCAGCGGTCACAACGCCTGCCTGCGACACGAATGGTCCTGGGCTAGATCCCCGATCAGGTCAAGATGGAAAATGATCTTTTTCAGATTGACTGGGTCTTGAATGTTTATCTGTATCAGTATCTATCAAATAAAATATAGTATCGTTGTGTTAGTGTCCCATAAGCATAACACAAGTCTGTAACTTACTTTGGGGCTAGCTCAATCTGTGTGATTTATCCGTATACATATATTTATTAGGAGTACAAGATAAAATTACGGGTAGCGCTAGATTCTAGATTCGCTGATTTAAGTTATTTCGCCCAAGTCATCAAGACTAACACAGGCTATATACGCGGACGAATTCGAGCTGAAAAGCTGCTTCGAATGAAATGGCTTACCGTACAATCCGTGTACGAAAATGACGTCAATCTTGGGTTCAGGCGGCGCGTGCAACACGACGCACTCAACGCGCGGCTCAGGGTGCAGGTGGTCGGTGCTGGCCGCGCGGGGCTTCTGTGGCGGCCGCGAGGCTGGAATAATAAGCATCAATAATAATCATTATTAGGTCTCTTTTTTAGGGTTCCGTAGTCAAAAAAACGGAACCCTTATAGATTCTTCATGTCTGTCTGTATCTCACAGCAATTTTATTCTAAAACGATTGAGACTGCACAGTTGAAAAATGGTAGCTTGGTAAGAGGGAAGATATATGTATTCTGTGAACCCAATGTGAACCGCTTTACGATTTTTATACAGAAATAAAAAAGAAATAAAAGATTAGGGGTTTCCCATACATTAAAACAATTTTTTTTTCATCAAACATATACGTGCGAGGTGCCTATAGATAGTTGTTTAAAAATGTCATTGAAGTTTCTAAAACCATTTTTTCTTAAAGTCAATAGTTTGAAAGATAGGCACTTTTAAAATGGGACAAACTCCCTCACCCTCTAATAAGAATAAGAGAGTAGAAATTAAAAAAAATATGTTGCAGATCTCAACCAACATTTTCAACGAAAATTTAAGAATATAGTAAAAGACATAGTTTGAAGAGTGAGAAACTACGTTTTCCAAAAGAAGCTTGGTCGCCCGTATAAATAATTTAAAAAATTACTTACCGGCGATGGGAGGTAGAGGTGTGGTTAATAATCTGTGTATGAGGATGTTCGCAGTGCTCCAGAGACAAGACACGCACCAGCGGCTGAAACAAAACAAAAGTAAATTAAACACAACGTACTTAATTAGGGGCCATCTTTATTTGCCCGCGTGATGTATACATCACGCGGGCTTAAGCCTTTGTACTTGTTAGTAACCTAACCTATGTGTATGCTTTCTTGAGGTTCAGTTGATAGAAACATAACCAACAATCAAACTCCTTTTCGAATTTATTATTTATTAATCTTGTACATAACCCTACATACCCCAGGTACCTAAAGGAACGTTTTGTTTTTCGCAATCCGCAAAATTATTCTTTGCGTGATGACGAATCTCTGCATCTAATTACACCTACCCACTCGTCTGATTTCTATTCTAAGTCTTTTACTGTCCAAGCTATCCGTCTATGGAACAGCCTACCACTAGGAATATATTATAAGTTAGGATTGGATAGGATATATAATCATAGTAATAACACATTCATACAATAGAACATAAACGAATTCCCGAAAAAACTACTGATTTTATGTGATGAAATGAAGTAGGTATAAAAAATTAACGTTACGTCACACTAATTTCATGATATTTAGACCCTTCTCCCGTCCTTGTCACACACATGGTCGTATTTGTGTGACTCCTCTCCGTTGTGTGATGTCAAATATTTTAATTTAAGAAAATATCAAAACTATAATACAGGCAATAAATTTTTCAAATCAATTTAATAAAGCTTGTAATTTAACAAGACAGTGAAAGTTTAGATTTAACATTGTATTTTTTCAGTTTTTCGAGTAAAATAAATCATAAAGCTTATGATCCCCAACACTCTGTTGTCACACTTTGTCACACTTCTTTGACCCCTTCTCCTCCCCTTGTGTTACGTATTTATGGACGGCCCCTTTATTGTTTCTAAGATGTTATTTTGTAATTTATAAACACAAAGTAAAAAAAAAATACTTCGTAGAACTTGGCGAAAAAAGGTGAAAGGTCTTAAATATTAATATTTTTGAACATTGTTTTTCAGTTTCCTTCCTTAATACGTACCTACTTACTGTTTACTTATTCTGTCAGAGTTATGCAATTCTCACACCGCGTTGTATTTACAAAATCTGGAGAGGGGCGCCTGAAAAACATCGTTATGCTCAGACCTTGCTCCGAGACAAAAGCTGAGGCATTCTTTTGCCATAAATCTAATATGTCGCCAGTTCTTTTTACCCGACTGCCAGGAGGGTTATGTGTTTAGCGCGTATCTTGTATGTATGTAATATTCTTTATTACCTTGTATCTCTAGAACCGTTGAATGGATTTTCACATTTGAGGTATCGTAAGATTTGTCTTAATAGCCCGAGTGTTCTTAGGTAGGTGAAATATAAAATAATTGTAGTTATCCATGCAGGCGGGTTTTTTGTTTTTTAAATTATTTAATTAAGAAGTTACATAGATTTAATTTTGGCAATAATTGATTTTTTATTTATTTATTTATAGGATTCAAATCGGTCAAACATTTTATCGTCACAAATATACTTATAGCTACACATTTTGCCGCCAAGCAGAAAAAATCACTTTCCTTCATGCTATTAAATATTACCTATTACTTTGTAGGTACTATTATGTTTTCTATGCTATTACAATGGTATAATAACAATTACGAGTTCGCTCCAACTCTTGCTGCAACTCAATATTCATTATTGCAACTATAAAAAGCATTTACGATTATTGCATTTGCACATATTCTTTTTTTAGGGTTCCGTACAAAAGTTGAAAAACGGAACCCTTATAGGATCACTCGACCGTCTGTCTGTCCGTCCGTCCGTCTGTCACAGTCGATTTTCTCCGAATCTACTGAACCAAATTAAATGAAATTTGGTAAGATGGTGTAAACCTATGACCCAAACACGGATGTGCAAAGTAAATAAAGATTTTTTTGAAATAAGGGTAATTTTGAGGGGGCAAAATTAAAAAAAAAAGTTTTGCAAACCTTACTGTGTCATATATCAAATGAAAGGGCTCATTATGAGGATCTCAAATTTATTTATTTTTTTGTTCGGGTAAAATCAATACTTTTGATTTTATTCCCGAAAGAAGGCAAAAATTGACCATTCCCCCCCCCCTGATCTCCGAAACTACTGAGCCGAAAATTTTGAAAAAATTACAAATTATAGTTCATTCCTTGAAGATTACAGGAAAAATAATAAGAATTCTATCACTTGAAAATTAAGTGGTAAACTCACAATAATAAGTTTATCTAGAGAAATAGTTCACTAAAACACCACTAGATGGCGCTAGTCAATTGAATAAAACATTTTTTGCACATTGTGTGTGTGTTCACGAAGCATATTGTACGGAACCCTCATTGCGCGAGTTTGACTCACACTTAGCCGGTTTTTATAACTTCGCACCACAGAAATATAACTTAGTTATTAATCTGAGCTTCGCACTATATCCTGTTCTGTATGTCTGATTAGGGCCAAGCTACACGACCGATTTTTTGTCCAATTCCAACCAAACTGTTTGGTTGGATTGGAAGTCACCACCAACTTCTATCCAACTAAACAGTTTAGTTGGCTATGTGCGCATACGATCAACTATTCTGTCGGTCGTCTGAGCTGAGAGGTGTGGACCATACTCTACTAATTTGTGGTGTGGATGGCATTATTCAAAGTCTCTTTAAATAGCAATGTGCCTACTGCCATCTAACGGTGACTTTGTGAAACTTAGCTTGCCACAGAGTCTGTGAGGCGAAATGAGTTCAGACCATACGGCACACTAGCGCCACCTAGCAATTAATTCTATAAGTCCTAAATCATATCATATTTAAAAAATCTAATAGCTGAATGCCCTAGTAAATTACTTGTAGTATTATTGGTTCAAGTTTTCACTATTTTTAATTTGATGAATTATGTGAACGAATTATTACCACTAAAAGTGGCCACTTTTGGCGGTAATAATCCGTTCTCTTAAACTTAGATTATAATATATATGAAAAGTAAAAAAAAGAATACTACAAGTAATTTACTAGGACATTCAGCTATTAGATTTTTTTCAATTTGATATGATTTAGGACTTATAGAATTAATTGCTGGGTGGTGCTAGTGTGTCGTATCGTCTGAACGACGTCTCGCATAAAATATAGTTCATCATCATCATCAACAGCCTTCTGCATCCCACTGCTGGGTATAGGCCTGTCTCAATGCATGCCGTCCATTTCGATCTTGTGCCTTACGTAGCCAGTTTCGACCTGCGATTTTCCTAACATCATCAATCCACCTAGCTCTCGGACGACCTACGCTTCGCCTGCCATCTATTGGCCACCATTCTGTCAAAACCCTACTCCACCTATCATCACCTCGCCTTGCCAGGTGTCCTGCCCAACTCCACTTTAGTTCCATAAAATATAGTTACCCAAACAAAATCTTCGTATGACGGGTAATATTATATTGTTTTTGCAATAATTATATTGTAGTGTATTTGATTTTCTACATAACAGGACGTTCAACATTATGTGTGTGGGGACGTTTCTGTAGGAGGCTAGAGTAATCTTAATCTCAGGAATGTACGTAGGACTGGCATATGTCGTCGGCTATATTATAAATTATAGTAGAGATATTACTACAATAAAGCAATCAGTTCAGGGTTAGAAGATAACTACGCGTTATACGTTCCATATATACATGGCGAAATTTTGATCGTTCCGGACCATTAAAGGGGTTATTCAGCCTGTCAACATAAACAACTTTTCCTATGGGACAAATGCTGTAAACTCGAAAAAAATTTCGACATACCTATACAAATTGCCCGGGCGGCTGAACACTTTTGTATGATAATGTCGAAATAAAATTTGAGTTTCCAGCATTGCTCCCATAGGAAAAATGGTTCATATCGACGGGCTGAATCACCCCTTTAAGGGTCCAGAACGATCAAAATTTCGCCATGTAGAGTAGGTACTCCTACAAGATTTTGAGAGTGATAAATTGATTTAAAAATAAAAAAACGACGGCGAAATGTATCTGTAATGTGTTGCAGCGCAACTATATCGTGGTACCGGCAACGATAACTGATAGCACTATGGCTTCACCTCTGCTGAAAAACTCCCTTTAGATGGATAGAAACACTTTATTGCACACGCATGACGCCGTTTGGTTCCTGACGCCGTGTGGTTCCCGGCAGAGTAGAATAGGACCACTCCAAGTCATCCCGTGGATATCGTAAAAGGCGACTAAGGAAACACAAGCTAAACAAAGCTTATAAACATCAAAAAGACCTCTCCAACCCGTCTGGCCAGCATGGAGAGTGTAGGCTCCTCTGACTACTCAAGCTAATATATGGCTTTGGTAGTACAGAGAGGGTCAAGCTCCTGCAGTGGAGACTAGAAAGACCTGATGATGATTGCACACAAATTATATTTGTTGTATGATGGATCATCAACAAGTCTTTGTTAGTCTCCACTGCAGGAGCTCGACCCTCTCTGTACTACCAGAGCCATATATAGCCAGGGCAGTCAGAGGATTTGGCCTACACTCTCCACGCTGGCCAGACGGGTTAAAGAGGTCTCTTTGATGTTTATAGCTAGTGTTAGTGCTAGTGAGGAGCCCGATGGTCCAGTGGGTGTGAGCTCTAAGAGCGCTTACATATGTTAAGAAACCCCTGGTGCAGTCCCTACTTGGATGGGTGACCGCAAGTGGCATAAAAATATCTCGAGCTCCTCCGTGCTTCGGAAGGCACGTTAAGCCGTTGGTCCCGGCTGTCATCGTTGATGGCAGTCGTTAAGCTATGTCAGATGCCTTAAGGCAGCTTGAAAAATCTGACACCAGTGTTGGCCACTTACACATACGAAAAACAAAAACAAACAAAGCTAGTGTTTCCTTAGTCGATTTCTACGACGCATTCACGGGGAGACTTGGAGTGGTCCTATTCTACTCTGCCGGGAACCACACGGCAAACGTACGTAGGTAAAGCGCAAATATCTTCAAATATAAAACCACGAAGCTTCCAATATAAAACTGTACGTCAAATATAAAACCACGGGGCTATTGATAAAGGCCCAGTGACCTGGAGGCCGGAATACAGTAATTGTCCAATACGTATCGCGAAATTGATAATAGCTGTGAATTGAAGTATCTCTAGGCCTCGCTATGATGACAGTGGCACGTTTGTGTGGGTTAAGGCACTTAGTACAAAGATACTATGCTGCCTCCGTGGTCCAGTGGTTAAGGCGTTCGCCTTGTTGGCCCGGGGGTCGTGGGTTCGATTCCCACGGGAAGCATACTTAGTTAAGTTGTTACCAGTTTGGTTAGGACATTGCAGGCATGAATCACCTGATATTCTGATAAGAAAGATGATTCCGTGCTTCGGAAGGCACGTTAAGCCGGCGGTCCCGGCTGCCATCTGGTAGTCGTTAAAGGAACCACATCAGAGGCCGAGAGGCGGTTCCGCATAACTCTGACACCAGGGTGTGCATGGTCGACTGACCGTGTCACCTACACGAAATGATGATGATGATGATGCTAATATCTGATGACTGTGGGTTACTTACTTACGACGTTAACGACGTACATTAAATTTTCTCTATCATCGCATATCATCAGGCCTAACCTCTCGTGGATGTCGTAGAAGGTGACTTAGGAAACACAAACTGTTTGTTTTTCGTATGTGTAAGTGGCCAACACTGGTGTCAGATTTTTCAAACTGCCTTAAGGCATCTGACATAGCTTAACGACTGCCATTAACGATGACAGCCGGGACCAACGGCTTAACGTGCCTTCCGAAGCACGGAGGAGCTCGAGATATTTTTATGCCATTTGCGGTCACCCATCCAAGTAGGGACTGCACCAGGGGTTGCTTAACATATGTAAGCGCTCTTAGAGCTCACACCCACTGGACCACCAAGCTTAAACAAAGCTTATAAAGTGAGGAATCAGAGGAGACGATGAGACACATCTTGTGCTGCTGCGACTCTGCTGGTAAGCGTTTGGACCTTTTCGGATCGGCGTATCCTGATCCAGAGGAGACTACAGGCACTACGCACCAGGTGATATCCTGAAGCTTATGCAGTCCTTCTTCGGGAATCACCGTGTGAGTGAGTAAGGCATGGGATAAGTACAAAATAACCCAAAGGTTAGACGTGCTTCCGATTTATAATCGGCCCCAATGAAGATAAGATAAGATAAGCTTATAAACATCAAAGAGACCTCTACAACCCCTGTGCCAGCGTGCATGCTGAATCCTCTGTCTCATCATCATCATCATCATCAGGTCTTTCTAGTCTCCACTGCAGGAGCACGACCCTCTCTGTACTACCAGTGCCATATACTAGCCTGAGTAGTCAGAGGATTTGGCCTACACTCTCCACGCTGGCCAGACGGGTTGGAGAGGTCTCTTTGATGTTAAAAAGCTTTGTTTAGCTTGTGTTTCCTTAGTCGCCTTTTACGACATCCACGGGATGACTTGGAGTGGTCCTATTCTACTCTGCCGGGAACCACACTGCGAATCCTCTGTCTGGCTCTTGCTAATATATGGCTCTGGTAGTACAGAAAGGGCCGTGCTTCTGCAGTAAAGAAAAAATAGGCTAGTATTGATGATGATCATGAAACTGTCAAAGTTTATGTCCGCGATATTCATTTTTTGCTATGACACTCAGGCAAATGCTTGCCTTGACCGGCTTTTACAGTCTGTGCGGGAAGAGAAGCAGCTGGTATATTCTACATTTTCCAATTCTCCCAAACTAGCGTGAAAGGCAGACGGGTGTTTTTAAGTAAAAACTTCGACAAAGACAATATAATACTAGACTTCGATATCGGCGCTGTTTGTGTTGGGGAAAAAATTGTTAAACTCACGACAGGTCACGTGACCGACGGATTCGTCAGATTGAAACTTCGTAAGACGGCGCAGGGCACTTGCGCGGATGTGCGCGTGTTTGTGTTACAGCGTGCTACGCACATTCATGGATGGTCACTGCTGTTAGGAAAGGTATTAAATTATAAGTATGTAATATTTAAGTTTTCACTTCTGCTTCACTCCCGGAGTGCAGCTCGTTATTTTTAGGGTTCCGTAGTAAACTAGGAACCCTTATAGTTTCGCCATGCCTGTATTGCTGTCTGTCTGTCTGTCCGTCCGCGGTTTTACTCAGAGACTATAAGTACTAGAAAGCTGTAATTTGGTGTGAGTGTGTATATTAATCATGGCAAAAAAGTCGTAGAAAAAAATCGTGAACAAAAAATTTTTTTTGGGTAGCTCCCATTCAAGTAAAGTGGGGGAGTAATTTTTTTTCTCTATTTACCCATCGTGTGCGGTATCGTTAAAAAGGTCTTTGAAAAATATTGTGAGGTTGAGAACACCATTTTTCGATTTAGGGATCCGTTTCCGAAATATTTGGTTTTAAAGTGCAAAATTTTGTTAGAGGTACGTGTCCCCCCCCCCCTCTATCTGCTAAACGGTTATAATATATGGATACGTGAAAAAAATTACAGCAGTAGTATATACTGAAGTTGAAAGGAAAACTATCAGAGCTGGGTACTAAGTGCAAACTAAAAAGTTATAGGCAACCAACTTATAAAATGTACTCGAAAATGTAAAATTTCATACAATCTTCATTGTTAGATGTTTTTGGTCGTTCTGTGAGGTGCGAGTGTGAACAGTGTGAACTCAAAGTTGTAATTCGCAATTACGGAACCCTACACTGCTCGTGGCCCGACACGCACTTGGCCGGTTTTTTATTTTATTTTAATATTTGACAAAGTTCTTGTTTCTTGGTTACCTAAGTAAGTGCTGTGGAAGTCAGTTACTTACGCTAGTTATAAATAGCATGCCTCGTCAGGGTCGCGAAGCCATACTTGTGTATCATGTGAGCAGTACACGATGAGGCATGCAAGTTATAGTTAACTAGCTGTTACCCGCGGCTTCGCCCGCGTGATATATAGCCTATGTCCATTTCAGTAGCCTAAGCTACGTGTACGCTAAATTTCATGATGATCGCTTCAGTAGATATGGCGGTGAAAGCTAACAAACAAACAAACTCACTTTCGCATTTATAATATTAGTTAGGACTAGCTGTTACCCGCGGCTCCGCTCGCCTGATATATAGCCTATGTCCTTCTCAGTACCCTAACCTATGTGTATGCAACATTTCATAATGATCGGATCAGAAAATAGGGCGTGAAAGCGTAACAAACACGTCGACACGGGGGTCCCGGGTTCTATCCCCGGTCAGGTCAAGATGGAAAAAGATGTTTTTCATATTGACCTGGGTCTTGGATGTTTATCTATACAAGTAAGGTCTGTGTGGCCAAAACCGTCATACTTTTTTGCTAGTTCACTTTGATTGAACTTTTGTACATGTTTATTTATATTTTATACGGATCTGATTAATGAAATCCGTTAAGAATTTCATTGGCTATTAGTATTTTATCATTGCAATACATTATCTATTGTGCATATATAAATAACGTACGTTTTTTAAAAAGATGTCGATAGGCGGTTTTACCCGCCTAAGTGGGGCCAAACCATCTAGTGTAAAATTTTGTAAGAAAAAGGCAGTATTATGAAAAATAAGCAAATGTCATACATTCATATTAGAATGCTGACCAAGTTTCTTCCTTAAGGTCCTACAAAATACGTTTAAATTAGCTTGTATTAGAGAATGAAAAATATCGGGGCTTAACCGGCATATTTCTGAGACCAGAAGTGAATAACATTTTAGGAAGTTCGATAAATATATTAATTAAAAATACATTATTATCTAACAATAAAAGTAGTCTTGTGTAAAATTTAGCTTTTATTAACTCAAACCATAGTTGAAATGTATGACAATAAAAATATTGTAGTGCTTATCTAGATATAACAAAAAAATAATAATATTTAATTTACATTATCTATTCAATGACGAACAATTACTTCCATTTTTAAAACAGGTTTCATATTATTTTTGCTAACGTATTCTGAGACCAAGTCGGTTGTACTTCAGACCTACTGAGACCAAATCCATTATATGCAGACAGCAATATTTTTTTCTATATTCAAAGGTAATGTAGGTCTTTTTCCAAGTACACTAGACCTTCTTTTTTGTTTACTTGGTCCATTATTGTGGTCCTTGGTATGTTATAAATTTGGATAGATAGATAATGCGCCATTTTGCACTGCAAGAACCGCTGCTTTTAAGCTTTTTGTAGTATAACATCCTCTGTCCGTTTTTCGCTTATAATTTCTAACCATTTTGATTGTGTTGAATGACCGCAAAGAAAAAAGTTTCATATGAAAATTGACTGGGACAGAACGATTTTACCGTTAAACCCGCCAATCATAAACAATTGTTATTTGTGGGTCAATAAAGTTTTAATAAATCATACATTATAAAATAGTAAAAATTGAGTGTCTGTAAATTTATTATAAACTGTGTGTGGACAATAAAAAAAGAGAACTGAGAACAAAAAAGATTTTATAGAAATTGTCTATCTGGATGTTCATGCTCATTTTCGGAAGTACAAAACGGATTTCGAGGCGTTTTTTAACAATAGATTAAATCAGCTTGAAGCAACATATAGGCTTTATTTAATAAAACTCTGTTGACTGAGAAGAAGTTATCGCCATTTCTGAATTTTACGCCAACGAAATCGCGGGCGCCAGCTAGTTAGTAAGTAAAATCCAACCAACAAAAACAGGATAGTAATTTCAACAAGCAAGCGTAATTTTTAGAATTTTCTTAAACTGTTCGGCATTTATAAACAGGTTCGACTATAACTCTATTTTTGATTAGAATTTTAAGAAAATTTGATAGGCCAAACCTACCTACATGCCATTATGCCCTTTTATATTCTTGCTATCCGTGATATTAAATCCTCTCATTGACGCGCATTTCTAATTCCTTAAACTATATCAATAAGTGCATAAAAATGTTCCTCTTCTCAGAAATGTTGACTATTTCTGGATTCGGGAAAAACCGCCATACGTTGATATAGCCCCGTCAATTTTGGACGGTTTTTCCCACTTTGCAGTTTAGAGATTATACATTTTTGACCTTTTATAACTCACACGCAATTAGTTTTTATGTATGAAATGTATTCAAAAACGTGAAAACTTACCTTAAACAATTTGTTTTTGATGCTATCGACCTCGTAAATGTAGAATTTCACAGTAAAACTATTTTTTTTTCTGCACCTCTCCACACTCGTGTTTTGCGTTAGTAAGAAAACAGAATTTCAACGCATGTTTTTTTTTATTGGATGAGGATAAAGCGCAATCTTTTAAATTTAGTTTGTACTAAAAAGTAATGCTGTTTCATCGACTCGTAGTAAAAATTGCGTGCTGTTCTTAGATTGGACACAAACTTGTTTGTATGGTTTAGCCCCGCAGACGGTTTTGGCCACATTGACCTTATATATTATAAAATATAGTATCGTTGAGTTAGTATCCTGCGACACAAGTTCACAACTTACTGTGGGGCTAGCTCAATTTGTGTGATATGTCCCTTTATAAAAAAAAAAAGAAAAAAAAACCACCGTCGCATTTATTATCAGTTAGGATTAGGATTTGTTTAAGTAGGTAGGTTTAATTGTTCGTTGATATAAGTTAGTTTTAATTAATGTATCCCTTGAAATGAATAAATATATTTATGCTATAAAAAACCGGCCAAGTGTGAGTCAAACTCGTGAACACACACACAATGTGCAAAAAATGTTTTATTCAATTGACTAGCGCCATCTAGTGGTGTTTTAGTGAACTATTTCCCTAGATGAACTTATTATTATGAGTTTACCACTTTATTTTCAAGTGATAGAATTCTTATTATTTTTATCTGTAATCTTCAAGGAATGAACTATATTTTGTAATTTTTTCAAAATTTTCGGCCCAGTAGTTTCGGAGATCAGGGGGGGGGGGGGAATGGTCAATTTTTGCCTTCTTTCGTGAATAAAATCAAAAGTATTGATTTTACCCGAACAAAATAAATATTTTTGAGAGCCTCATAATGAGCCCTTTCATTTTATATATGACACAGTAACGTTTGCAAAACTTTCTTTTAAAACTTTTGTAATTGGGCCCCTCAAAATGACCCTTATTTAAAAAAAATCTTTATTTCCTTTGCACATCCGTGTTTGGGTCATAAGATTACACTATCTTACCAAATTTCATCTAATTTGGTTCAGTAGATTCGGAGAAAATCGGCTGTGACAGACGGACGGACGGACAGACAGACGCTCGAGTGATCCTATAAGGGTTCCGTTTTTCAACTTTTGTACGGAACCCTAAAAAAGCAAAGTCTTTAGCTTTACAATATAATATTAGTATTAGAAGTATAGATATTGATCCCAAGCTATTTTCACGTCAGCTGATCAGCCCTATTTACTAACTCGGATGACAGGTGTCGATGCCTATCAATCTAGGATTTGCTGTTACAATGCGGTTTTTCTATTCCAAATAAAAATTTCGAGCAAGCAAAACCCGCATTGTAACTGTAAATTCTAGATTGGTAGGCATCGACACCTGTCATCCGAGTTAGTAAATAGGGGCTGATCAGTTGACGTGAAAATAGCTTGGGATCAATATCTATAATACTAATATTATATTGTAAAGCTAAAGACTTTGTTTTTTTATAGCATAAATATATTTATTCATTTCAAGGGATACATTAATTAAAACTAACTTATATGTTTGGGCTGTTGAGTGAGATACCGAGTACTCCGGATCTAGCTTATTGTCCAATATGCGTAGCGAATCATGATAGGCTAATAGTTTCTTATAGTAGGGTCCACGGACCCCTTGTGGTCCATTACACCTGGAGTCCTTACAATATTGGTTAGGTTAGGCCTAATATTTTATGCTACAAAGTCTGAAACTTAATTTATTTATTTATATTTTTAGGGTTCCGTAGTAAACTAGGAACCCTTATAGTTTCGCCATGTCTGTCCGTCTGTTTGTCTGTCCGTCCGCGGTTTTACTCAGACTCTATAAGTACTAGAAAGCTGTAATTTGGTATGGGTATGTATATTAAACATGTCAAAAAAGTGGTAGAAAAAAATTTTGAAAAAAAATTTTTAAGGTAGCTCCCATACAAGTATAGTGGGGGAGTAATTTTTTTTCTCTATTTACTCATCGTGTGGGGTATCGTTGAAAAGGTCTTTGAAAAATATTGTTAGGTTGATTACACCATTTTTCGATTTAGGGATCCGTTTCCGAAATATTTGGTTTTAAAGTGAAAATTTTTGTTAGAGGTAAGTGTCCCCCCCCCCCCCCCCCCCCCCTGAAAAAAATTACAGCTGTAGTATATATACTGAAGTTGAAAGGAAAACTATCAGAGCGGAGTACTAAGTGCAAATTAAAAAGTTATAGGCAACCAACTTATAAAATGTAGATGTAGTTAGATGTTTTTGGTCGTTAAACTGTGAGGTGCGAGTGTAAACAGTATGAACTCAAAGTTGTCATTTGCAACCACGGAACCCTACATTGCGCGTGGCCCGACACGCACTTGGCCGGTTTTTTTTTACATTCGGATGACCAACAGCAACAAAAGTATTATAGGTTATACATTAGCAACAAAAAACCCTATAATAGGTCTTCAATAATAGGTAGGATAGGTTAATACTAGTATAAAGAAAATATTGCCAACCTCATGAAAAAGATTGACAACATATACTTTACCGGAAGTGGTAGTTTTTATATATGCAATCGAAAGTACCTTGTATGTATAAACATCCATATTTTTTGTAATTTTTTTAAACCAGTGTTTATTTTTTTATGATTTTTTGAAAATAGGGAACAAACGTAGGATTTATAAACAAATATCTGTGCCTTATACCCTGTCATTGTCAATCTGACGTAAAATGATGACATTGACAGGACTTTGACCGTCAGAGTTGCCAGATTTGGGAACTTTTACCCGGGAGTCTGGAAATTTTCTAAAGGCCTATATGTTGTCAATTGAGCCAAATCTTTTGGTCCATCCCAAGTCCCAACCCCTTAATCGTACGATTTGTTCTCATAAAGTCACAAAGCTTATGATCCCTCCCCCCTGTTGTCACACTTCATTGTTAAGGGGCCTCAGCCCTTAACGTTTGACGTAATATATGCATGGCCCCTTGAGTTGTACTTCTTAAACTCATCATCATCATCATTTCGAGTAGGTGACACAGTCGGTCAGTCGGTCATGCACACCCTGGTGTCAGAGTTCTTCGGAACCGCCTCTCGGCCTCTGACGTGGTTCCTTTAACGACTACCAGATGGCAGCCGGGACCAAAGGCTAAACGTGCCTTCCGAAGCACGGAATCTTTCTTATCGGACAATCAGGTGATTCATGCCTGCAATGTCCTAACCAAACTGGAAACAACTTAACAAAGTATGCTTCCCGTGGGAATTGAACCCACGACCCCAAGCAAACGCTTTAACCACTGGACCACGGAGGCTGTAGTCTATAGTCAGTCACTAAGTCAGTCAAACGACTATATTACTCAGAATGAATGTATAGTAATATATTATATATGTATGTATGTAATATGTACAATATATACGATCCCCATTATTTGGTACTTCTTATACTAAATCAGTCCTAAATTACTCAGAATGTATTTAAATACGACCGATCGCCCTTGACTATTGTAAACCCTAATTGTTCGGGTTCACCTCACTCAATGGCCCTGCATTATTCAATAGTTTGCCAATCGCCGGTAGTGTTGTCCATCTATCGATAAGTGCGATATCGATACTTTTTTATTTTATTGTAAAACTAGCTGTTACCCGCAGCTTCGCCCGCGTAATATATAGCCTATGTCCTTCTCGGTATCCTAACCTATGTGTATGCAAAATTTCATGATGATCCGTTCAGTAGATACGGCGTGAAAGCGTAACAAACAAACAAACTCACTTTCGCATTTATAATATTAGTTAGGATTTAACGGTTCGAGTTCGCCTCACTCAATGGCCCGGCATTATTCAATAGTTTGCCAATCACCGGTGGTGTTTTTTTTTTTTTTTTTTTTTTTTTTCGTTTCTCAAAATTTTTATTTGCATTTTACTTCTTAACTAATAATTAAATTTATTACACTATTTAACTATTTACATATTTACATAAAAAAAGAAACCGAAAACACAATAAATTTAGAATAATTCCTGCCCGTTTGGCATGGTGGCAAGAACACTGGCTGCGTTCCCCCGTTGGATAGCTATGCTAATCCGTTGGGCGAAAAAGCAGCCAGCCCTCTTATCACCGGAAGCTGATATAAGCCGTGGAGTAATCTCTTTAAAAAAGCCCCTTGCGCTAGGGCCCCATGGTCCCAACGTTTCTACGCCAAACGGCACAAATATATAATCCTCAGCTAAGGTTGCATACTTGCGCCGTTTGGCAATCTCAGCGCCTTCAGCAGCTGACCCGGCTCTCATGACTGATCCCCTGAGATGAGAAGGTGCTAGTGTGTCGACGCATGTAGCGTCCCACACCAGAGCCCTACCACGTTCCCATGGGATCAGCGTCATACCATCAGGCCTCTTGCCATCATCACGCGCCACACCTCGAGGTTCGAGGGTACAAGGTACATTGATGGTGGCAAGGGCCCTTCTGATTATGTCGTTCAGAGAGCCATGGCGTGGGATTCTGCCTGCGCTGAGATGACAGCACAGACCGTGGAGCCCAAATTTATCAACTTCAATGCCGCACGGGCAGGTGTGGGGCGTGCACACGGGAGCTCCTAGACGGAGTCCAATAACTGTACGAAAGCTATTATTATCCAGTAGTGTTCCGATGGCGTAAGATGGAATAGTGTGAAGCCAATGACTGGACTCCTTCGAGGATACAGCTTGAAGCCGAGCGCGGTTAATATCACTATTTATAAATTTTTGTGCCAAATCTGAAGCAGTTCTCTGTACCAAAGGAGCGTCCCAGAGTTTTTGTTGTTGTGTTTCCACTGGGAAGCTGTCTTCGGGGCAAAGAGCTAACCAAGTTTCCTTTGCCTCTGCTAACAGGTCAATAGCGAGGTCTTCGTCTTTAAGAATTTTTTTGCATAAGGCTGTGACACTGTGAACAGAGGAAAGGAAAGCAGGGAGAGCAACACTAGAAATTTTTCTTATACCGATGCCACCATTTTTAATTGGTAAGGTTAACTGTAACCAGGAATTTTCGTCGAATCTTAAATTTAGAATACTCTCTAAGGTTGAATGTAGACAGTCATCTAATTTTTTAATAAGTTCCAAATGTTTCCAGATTGGGCTTGCGCGAAGGATATAGGTAAATTTGGGAACAAAAAGACAATATTTTAAAATAGTGTATGCAATGTGTGAATTTAAAATACCCAATCTGGAAATTGTAAAGTTAAAATGTTCTAATTTTTTTTCCAAAAGGGGAGACACGCTGTCCTCTAATAACGGGGCGCCTAGAAGAAACAAAGAATCTTTAGACATAACTTTTATATCCCCAGAAATTTTGAAAAAGGAATCTAATATGTCCATTCGAATAGTTTCCGAGACGTTTTCAGGGATGTAAATTTCACATTTTTTAAAATTAAGGTCAAGACCGATTTTTTTGAATTTTTCAATAATTGTCAAGAAATCTTCGTATACAGATTCTTTGCTTCCCAGTAGCGTCCCATCATCTAAGAACCAGGTGTTCAATTTAGAATTTAGGGATGAGATGATTGGATGGATACCTAGACTGAATAGCGCTGGCCCCAGGGGATCACCTTGTTGCACTCCTGTAGATGATAAAATGGTGTTGTTTTCGTAAAGCAGTTTAGTAGGGGATGAATAACATTGATGAACATAGGTAAAAAGTTCTGGAATATGAGTATTAACTTCTTGCAACAAGGCGGTCCTATCAATGGAATTAAAAATATCCGGTGGTGTTGTCCATATCGATAATTTACCATCCCAACTACGAAAGTGAGTTTGTTTGTTACGCTTTCACGCCCTATCTACTGAACCGATCATCATGAAAATCAGGAGCCCGATGGTCCAGTGGGTATGAGCTCTATGAGTGCTTACGTATGTTAAGCAACCCCTGGTGCAGTCCCTACTTGGATGGGTGACCGCAAGTGGCATAAAAATATCTCGAACTCCTCCGTGCTTCGGAAGGCACGTTAAGCCGTTGGTCCCGGCTGTCATCGTTGAGGGCAGTCGTTAAGCTATGTCAGATGCCTTAAGGCAGCTTGAAAAATCTGACACCAGTGTTGGCCACTTACACATACGAAAAACAAACAACAATCATGAAATAGGCTACCTTTGATTCCCGAGGGATTGACACTAGTGCGAGCGGAGTCGCGAGCGAAAGCAAGTTTTGATTGGAGATGTGGAGAAATTTTCATCGCTTTGGACCCTAAAAGGGGTGATTTAACCCGTCGTTATGAACAAATTTTCCTACGGGAACACTGCTGGAAACTCAAAAAAATTACATTCCCATACAAATTGACGGGGCGGCTGACTATTTTTATTTGGAAATGTATTTTTGAGTCACAATATATGTTTGTATTTCATATAGGGGTGTGGGGTTTAAGGGTTCCGTACTCAAAGAGTAAAAAGCGGGACCCTATTCGCGAGATTTCGATGTCTATCTTTCACCAGGCTGATCCCATCTCGTAAACCGTGACTGTTGAAATGTTTACAAATTATATATTTCTGTTGCCGCTGTAATTAAAAATACTGAAAACAGATTAAAATAACTATTTAAGGGGGGCTCCCGTAAAACAAACGTGATATTTTGCCGTTTTTTGCTCGATGTTTAAAACGGCAACAAGCACTCGACTCATAAAATATTCATAGGTTGTATAATTACTCCAAAAATAAATAATTAAATAAAATTTTAAGGGGGGCCTCCATACAAAAAACATGATGCTCGATAGTCTTATGTCGTATATATAATGATACGGAACCCTTCATGCGTGAGTCCACCTCTCACTTAGCCGATTTTTTGTCGTGTTCAATGGCTTTTCCCATCTCAAAAATGCACAACGCGCCAAGAAGATTTCACTTCGAAATAAAATTATCGATATTTTATAAACGCGCACAGGATGTGGTCACACATCACTAGTGCAAAGAGGCCGGTCTTATCGCCACGTGAGTACATCGATATCGATACTCAGGCGGCCTTCCAGCACGTTTTGTGTTTCTACTACCTACTGTCTGTTGCTATATGATAGCGTAGGTCATCATCATCAGGTCCCTGTTAGTCTCCATTGCAGGAGCACGACCCTCTCTGTGCTACCAGAGCCATATATTAGCGAGAGCAGATTGGTCAAGCCTGAAAATAGTTTTGATTCGTCAATCGAATTTTTATCACCCATTTTTGTAAAAGTTCGTCTAAGGTTTCGTTTCGCCAAATCATGTAAAGTTTCTGATTGGTCACGTCTACAAAAAGTTCTAATTTGTCAAGTCTATTGGTAGTTTCGATTTGTCAAACGTTAATATGTTTCCATTCGTCAAGCCTATTTTTAGTTCTGATTCGTCAAGTCTACAAACTCTATTGAAAATTAATTTATAATTCTTTTATACCTATTATATATTATATTATATTTTATAACTCATCCTTTTTGCAGTCGGTTAAAACATTTATCATGTATCTACACTTTCTGTTTTTCCCTTGTAATTCTTGCATTCAATTTATTCAATAATTATTTATTATTATTATAAGTATAAATTATAAATTCATTTTCAATACATTTTGTAGACTTGACGAATCAGAACTAAAAATGGGTTGACGAATCTAAACATATTAACGTTTGACAAATCGAAACTACCAATAGACTTGACAAATTAGAACTTTTCGTAGACTTGACTAATCAGAAACTCAACATGCGTTTAGCGAAACGAAACCATATCAACATTTGACGAACTTATACAAAAATAGGTGATAAAAATTCGCTTGACGAATCGAAACTATTTTCAGGCTTGACCAATCATACCTCAAATCACGATTTCGATAGACAGTACATAAGTACGCCATGTCACGTGTGAGCTAGTTGTACCTACGCCGTGTGGTTCCCAGCAGAGTAGAATAGAACCACTCCAAGTCTTCCTGTGGATGTCGTAGAAGAATAAGGAATCAGAAGCTAAATAAAACTTACAACAACCCGTCTGGCCAGCGTGGAGAGTGTAGGCCAAATCCTCTGACTGCTCTGGCTAATATATGGCTCTGGTAGTACAGAGAGGGTCGTGCTCCTGCAGTGGAGACTAACAAAGACCTGATGATGAGTCAGTAGTTTCGGAACCGATATAAGCCAAACAAACTTCTCTCACCAACCCGTTTGCCAAGCGTGGTGAGTATTGCAAAAACCCCTCCGAAGATGCAAATCCTTGGGGGAGGCCTGTGTCCAGCTGTGTGTCTTAGTCCGTCTTATTATAAAACGAGGATTAACTTTGGTACCTACCTGGTTTAAACCAATATCCAACCAAAATAAATTGACAGTGACACTTACTAAATGTCAAATTACTAAATGTTGACTTATTTTGGCCGGATAATGGTTTAAACCAGGTACTAAAGTTAGTCCTTGTTTTATAATAAGACAGATTGTGTCTGGGGTAATGGTGAATGAATGAATGCGTTTATTTGCTCATGAATAAGGTAATTAGTACAGGTGTTAATATGATTGCTCTTCTTATTTAGCTACATTTATAGCATGCAAATTTACTGATGATGAACGAAACTCATTGGCTAGATACATACGACTACATTAACCTAGCAATAATTATAGGAATAGTGCTCACGCGAGCAACGCGGCTGGCAACAGCTAGGCGATAAAGATAAATAAACGAACACACAGGTGACATAACCACACATATAACACGATGATAAGATATAGTAAGTAGGTTAAACGTGTCTCACCTCTCTTATCATAGTTATATATAACAAGAAAATCTATGCTATTATTTATATAAATAGTACATTCTGCAGCGGCCGGCAATAGAGGCATTGATGGACGAACGTGTGAATGTGGTCCGAGGCGGAGCCGAGGCACACATACGTAAGTCTATCAATGCCTGATTGCGGCCAAGGCATGTATAGTACTTTTCTCAAACATTGCGCGGAAATAAAAAAAATAGTATATAGACAAACAGACATATACTATATTATTATATTATATTGTCTTTGATATTATCACGTGTTTACCCTTACAGGTGAGACGGACCCCAAATAAAAACCCGCGGCATCGACCCCAAAATGCTGGCAGTATTGCCTCGTTTTGGATGGCAATGCTTATTCTTGAGTAAGGTAATTTTTTGCCTTCCTTTAGTCACGTGATACCTCAATCAGTGTCTTTGACAGAAAGTCAAAGAGATGTGCTTACGGATGGACCCCACGGACCCATGGTTTCTACCCCAAAAATTTAATTGTTCGTTTGCATTGACTAGGCTCTGAAAATACATTTTCAAAATTCTTATACCTATTGTGACATACCTAGGCTTTAATTTACGCGGACAAAGTCCCGGGATGATTGCTAGTGACAGGCTTTACCTGAAGGAATATCATAATTCCATTTATGAGTTTTCTGTGCCCTTGCTCGGCTAACGAATTGCTACACTGTTAATGTAAAGTTACGAAATAGTCTAGGCTTTGGTATTTTGTCATATTACTAATGCCATTAGTCGCGAATCCCACTTATGTAAGATCGCTTACAAAATAAATTATTTAATCCATTAGAATGAAGACATACAAGAACTCAAAGTTTAGGTTAGGTTATACACGGACAATGACGAATGTGGTCCCAGCCCTTTAATCGTACGATTTGTTCTCACAGACTCACATAGATGGCGCCACTCGTTGCTACACAGCTTTGTATCTACCTTATTATGAGAATGTAAAAGCATTATTCACAAAATATATATCTTACTAGCTGTTACCCGCGGCTTCGCCCGCGTAATATGTAGCCTATGTCCTTCTCGGTACCCTAACCTATGTGTATACAAAATTCATGATGATCGGTTCAGTAGATACGGCGTGAAAGTGTAACAAACAAACTCACTTTCGCATTTATCATATTAGTTGGGATAAAAAAATTAACAATATTATTGGCTTAATATTTGAAAATTACACCCAAGTTTTAGTAAGTTTAGGTTAAAGCAGACTTCCGCCATCTAGTATCGAGTGGGAAGCAACTCTGCAGCACCATTCATTCGCCTACTTTTCGCCACCTTAATTTGGTCCAATATTTTTGTATGAGGTGGGCAGTCTATACGTTAGTATTATATTGTCTTTGCCCACAGTAAGTTGTGAACTTGTGTCGCAGGATACTAACTCAACGATACCAAAGACAATATAATACTAAACGATACTATATTTTATAATATATACTTATATAGATAAACATCCAAGACCCAGGTCAATATGAAAAAGATCTTTTTCCATAGTGACCTGACAGGGGATCGAACCCGGGACCCCCGTGTCGCAGGCTAGCGTGTTGACCGCTGCGCCACGGAGCTCGACTAAGCTAAGTACCGGTGTTGTACTAATCAAAGATCATTATTATTCTTTGCTTTAAACTTAATATTTTTGTATAACGTTGGTTATATGCCAGACGTTAATATCATTCTGTCTTTGGCCACATGCCTGTGGCTAAAATGATGGTGTATGTATAGTTATGTTGTGTGTATGTGTAGGTAAATGACTAAGTCATATCAACACGTGTGTATTGTACTCGAATAATGATGCAGTTATTCCTTCATCTATTATTGAGACTTCAAGTCGTTGACTCATTGTGATTTCAAAGATTCTTACAACGCTGTATTGTTCATTCAAATGAAGCAAAGAACACAGAAAGACATGAAGCATTAAATAAGTAGAAGCAAAGACAATATAATACTAACGTAACAGACTGCCCACCTCATACAAAAATATTGGACCAAATTAAGGTTGCGAAAAGCAGGCGAATGTATGGCGCAGGAGAGTGGCTTGCTACTCGATACTAGATGGCAGTAATCTGCGTTAGCCTTTAACTTACTAAATATACGGTGTCATTTTAAAATATTATGCCTAAAATATTGTTTTGATTTTTAATAACATATATTTTATGAATCATGTTTTCATATTCTCATAATACGGTAGATACAATGTTGTGTAGTTTCGAGTGGCGCCATCTATGCGAGTCCCTGAGAACAAATCGTACGATTAAGGCGTTGAGACCACATGGTAGAAGTATTATCTTCCACGCTGGTTTGGGAGAGAAAAAAAGGTAGAATGTGCCAGCTGCTACATTACTCGCAGCAACTCTCATGTTTTGCCGTTTGGGCCGAAAAATACGTTGCCAGAAGGGACTATCATGAATGCAGTTCACCCAGGACCGCCGAGTGGTTCCCAGTCATCATCATTATCATCAGGTCTCTTTTAGTCTCCACTGGAGGAGCATGACCCTATCTGTACTACCAGAGCCAAAGCAGTCAGAGAATTTGGCAATACGATTGGAGGTGATTGTACGCTCGGCGCTCTCTGCACTCTCCACGCTGGCCAGGCGGGTTGCCCAGATGTCTTTTTGATGTTTCTAAGCTTTTTAGGGTTCCGTAGTAAACTAGGAACCCTTATAGTTTCGCCATGTCTGTCTGTCCGTCTGTCTGTCCGTCTGTCTGTATGTCTGTATGTCTGTATGTCTGTCTGTCTGTCTGTCTGTCTGTCTGTCCGTCCGCGGTTATACTCAGAGGCTATAAGTACTAGAAAGCTGAAATTTGGTATGGGTATGTATATTAATCATGGCAAAAAAGTAGTAGAAGAAAATCTTGAAAAAAATTTTTTTTATGGTAGCTCCCATACAAGTAAAGAGGGAGTAATGTTTTTTTTTTCTATACAAACCCATCGTGTTGGGTATTGTTAGATAGGTCTTTAAAAAATATTGTGAGGTTGAGAACACCATTTTTTGATTTAGGGATCGGTTTCCGAAATATTTGGTTTTAAAGTGCAAATTTTTGTTAGAGGAAAGTGTCCCCCCCCCCCCCCCCCCCTCTATCTACTAAACCGTTATATATGGATACGTGAAAAAAATTGCAGCAGTAGTATATATACTGAAGTTGAAAGGAAAACTATCAGAGCTGAGTTCTAAGTACAAACTAAAAAGTTATAGGCAACCAACTTATAAAATGTACTCGAAAATGTGAAATTTTATATAGTTTCATTGTTACAAGTTTTTGGTCGTGAAACTGTGATGTGCGAGTGTCATCATCATCATCTGTGTGAACTCAAAGTTGTCATTCGCAACTACGGAACCCTACACTGCGCGTGGCCCGACACGCACTTGGCCGGTATTTTTTAACTTGAATTTACCAAGTTGCTTTCTACGACATCCTCGGGAAGACTTGGAGTGGTCCTATCCTCTATTGGAGTGGTCTCTGCCGGGAACCACACAGCGTTCGGTCCCCAATAATCGGAGCTAGTTACAGCTAAAGTGGCGAATAGTGCGACTGGGTCAGAGGGTAGCATTACCACCTACTCGGAGCCGGAGACGAACCGAACTGGGGTTATTTTCGCTAATCGAAGCCGTATTACTATCCTAACTAATATTATAAATGCGAAAGTGAGTTTTTGTTACACTTTCACGCCCTATCTGCTAGTTCATTACGAAATTTTGCATACACATGGATTAGGGTACTGAGAAGGTCGTAAGCTATATATCACGCGGGCAGAGCCGCGGGTAATAGCTAGTATTTATATATTTCCGTCTGGCCAGCGTAAGGAGTGTAGGCCGATTTCTCTGACTGCTCTGGCTCTGGAATACAGAGAGCGTCGTACTCCCGCAGTGGAAACTATAAAAGACCTGACGATGATGATGACTATTTACAAAGCAATTCACAGTGTGAATTGCTTTGTAAATAGTCATCATCATCAACAGTCACACGTGTACATATGAATGGCAGCTCTTCATTCAATGGGTAGGAATTTCTCCTCTGGCCTCGGGCCAGACAAAATTGTCATGTTGCACGGTAGGTCACTGAACTGCAATCCAGATTTGGAGAAGCGCCAAATTGATTACATGCATTATTTAATTCACACGCATTATTTAATTAAGTGTTGTGTTCCGGTTCCTGTAGTACGATTGCGTCTGTATCGCTATTACATACCTACATATACTACTACGTGACGAGCTCCGTGGCGCAGCGGTCAACACGCCTGCCTGCGACACGGATGGTCCCGGGTTCGATCACCGGTCAGGTCAAGATGGAAAATGATCTTTTTCAGATTGACCTGGGTCTTGGATGTTTATCTATATAAGTATATATTATAAAATATAGTATCGTTGAGTTAGTATCCTATAACACAAGTCTCGAACTTACTTTGGGGCTAGCTCAATCTGTGTGATTTGTCCGTATATATTTATTTATTTATTTACACCTATCACGTCTTTTTCCATTGCGGTGTAGACAGAGCCCAGGTCTTCAAAACTTTAAGGCCACGTTTAGCATGTTGGCGGGCTTGTTTGTATGTGAGAACGGATTCAAAATTGTGATGGGTTGTCGCCTATTGACATGTTTCCTGACGCCCATTCCCTCGATCGGCTTTCAAGATCTGCGTGGGAAGAGAAGCAGCTGGTACGTTCTAAGTTTTTTATTTTCTCCCAGACCAGCGTAGAAGATCGCTATTACGAGTAGATTATATATATAATAAAGTGTATATAGACTCTTCTAGCGTACAAAAATATGTGTCCAACACATATACAGTGTATGATCATCATCATCAATAGGGAGTATGCACGTAATTTTGTTATTTGCTTAGTATAATCCTTAATAACCACAGTAAAAAAATATGAAAGAACTTTCAAAATATCTTAATTAACGACGAAGATGTGAAACTTTAAAGTTTAAATAAGAAAGAGAAGTCCGATATGGACTAGTGACGTCATAGCTCTCGTCAGAGAGTATTATGTTCCTTGCGTCATAGTCTATGCCATGCATACATTTGCCATATAAAATAGTGTTATAGCGAGCAAGTGAGATAGACATATTTTCCTAAAATCATTTCATCTCGTTCGTTTTTCAACCAAATTTTATTCTGTTTTCACCTTCAATACTTTACTATTGAATATTTTTGGATAAACTGGTAAGATAACAGATATTTTTTTCATTCATATTCCCTATTCGTGTAGGTGACACGGTCAGTCGACCATGCACAACCTGGTGTCATAGAGTTCTTCGGAACCGCCTCTCGGCCTCTGATGTGGTTCCTTTAACGACTACCAGATGGCAACTGGGACCAACGGCTTAACGTGCCTTCCGAAGCACGGAATCATCTTTCTTATTAGACAATCAGGTGATTCATGCCTGCAATATCCTAACCAAACTGGAAACAACTTAACAAAGTATGCTTCCCGTGGGAATTGAACTCACAACCCCCCGGGTCAATAAGGCAAACGCCGTAACCTCTGGACCACAGAGGTTGTATGTATGATGCTAAGAGTATATGTAGTCAAAGTATGCAAACACATAGCTACCGATTTGATGGCATAAGGTGACATGACGATTAAAAAATTGTTTTATAATCATTGAAACCTAAGATTGAAACAAAATAAATTGTTAATTATTATTACAGATACTTAGATGTATGTTCGTCCGTCCGTCTGTCTGTCTGTCACCACACTGTATCTCATGAACCGTGATAGACAATTGATATTTTCACAGATAATGTATTTTAGTTGCCACTATAACAACAAATACTAAAATCGAATACATAGGATTTTTTTAAAGGGCGGGATCCCTTTAAAAAAATCAAAAAAAGGACAAAAATCAAGTGTTGCAAGGGATTGCAACACTTGATTTTTGTCCTTTTTTTGCTCGTTAGTCCTAAATTGATAATAGTACGGAACCATTCGTGTGCGAAGTCGACTCACACTTGGCCGATTTAATTTAATAACCGTTACTGCCTCCGTGGTCCAGTGGTTAAGGCGTTTGCCTTGTTGATCCGGGGTCGTGGTTCGATTCCCACGGGAAGCATACTTTGTTAAGTTGTTGCCAGTTTGGTTAGGACATTGCAGGCATGAATCACCTGATTGTCTGATAAGAAAGATGATTCCGTGCTTCGGAAGGCACGTTAAGCCGGTGGTCCCGGCTGCGATCTGGTAGTCGTTAAAACCCGTCGTAAAAGGAACCACGTCAGAGGCCGAGAGGCGGTTCCGAAGAACTCTGACACCAGGGCGTGTGCATGGTCGACTGACCCTGTCACCTACACGAAATGATGATGACCGTTACTAACCACAATAATAAATGGCAACTTACAAACACATTTGCACGAGTATTAAATTACTCATAGTAACTAATGTAACTATTAAACGATATAAATTATCATTAATGAATCATTAGTGATATCTTTAGGTTGGGTTCGCGACCTACATGATATGGACTTTGGCTGGATGGCCAGTACAATAAGCAATTATGGACAGTGCCATGGGCGTAGCGAGGTGTGGGCAGGGGACAGCAGCTGCTCTAGGGGGGCATAGAAGTTTTGAATAGATTTTGTGAAGAAACGAAGACTGATCTTCAAGGAAGCTTAGTCTCGTTAGAAAACACAATCTAAACAAAGCTTATAAATAAATAAATAAAAAATATATATGGACAAATCACACAGATTGAGCTACCCCAAAGTAAGTTCGGGACTTGTGTTATGGGATACTAACTCAACGATACTATATTTTATAATAAATACTTATATAGATAAACATCCAAGACCCAGATCAATCTGAAAAAGATCATTTTCCATATTAACCTGTGATGTGATCACGAACATCAAAAAGACCTCTCCAACCCGTCTAGCCAGCGTGGTGAGTGTAGCCCACAACCTCTGACTGCTCTGTCTTATATATGGCTCTGGTAGTATAGAGAGGGTCGTGGTCCAGCAGTGGAGACTAGAAAATATCTGATGATGATTATGATTACCAAAATAAAGGTACAGTACTACCACTTTAATAAGTTACATCGGCATTGTTCGATGGCGCAGAATAGCGCAACCTACTGCCGACTCAAGCTGAATGAAAACATCAATCAAATAACGAACTTATTGCTACAAAATAAGATTTGAAATCTAAAAACAACAGGACTCGTGCTATCTCGCTCGCAATACTTGTACTACTGCCGTGAGTGGTCGAGACGCCGCATGGCGCGTACACATCAGCCAATAGCGGACGGGTATTTTCGCGTCATGCAAAAATTTTACTTCTGCTCAGGTACATCGGTGTAACTTATAAAAGTGGTAGTACTGTACCAATTTTTTCGAAAAATTTCCAATTTACTAAACTGAAACACGGCTTTGCTGTGGATCCTTTACATTGAACATTCAAGTTTTTCTTCTTGACCTGATGATGATGATGATGGTCGAAGTTGCCCTTTCAACGATGTAAAGGAGATCAGCTATGCCAATATTATGATCTGAGTTTTTTTTTTCCAAACGTGAAAATTAAATATAATAATAATTAGTACAAATTAATTAAACTAGAATAAACTAATAACATATTAAATAATTATGAAATGATCTGAGTTAAACTCGTGAGCGTCGGGCACCGAAATAACCAGTTTTGCGGGTAGGTACACTCAGCTGCGAATATAGGTAAGTATTGCCATGGGCATCATGCATGACATGGCCCATCCCAGGGCCACTTCTGTGTTCTCAAATCAAATCAATGCGTATATTTATAAAATAGGCAATTGGACGCACTTTTCCACGTTAAATCACATTTAATGTTTATCTTATTAAGTAAGGTTTTATTAATTTTAATGTTCAAAAACTATAGACTACTAAGCATTTTGGAACCAACCATTGTAGAGAAGAACGCCGAAAGAAACTCTTTTCAAAAGTATCGGTGTTGATTTATAACAATATAAATTTTGCCTAAAATAATTTTTACATAATAAACAGTTATAATTTTATCATAAGTTTACTAATAATTAAAGGCGCAAAAATATATTCACCTGACAACTCAATTGTAACATTAAGACGCCTACTCGCCTAAGGCTTTGTATGATTTTATTTATTTTTATTTTCTTATCTTCTCTTTCTTTTCTTTTTTCATCTATTTTTGTGTTATTTGGTTATAGCAAAAGTCATGACTAGTATTACACTATGGAAAGGAGATCAGCTGTGAATGCCAATATAATGATCTGAGTTAAACTCGTGAGCGTCGGGCACAGAAATAACCAGTTTTGCGGGTACACTCAGCTTCGACAATATTGTGTTAGCAAAAGTAAAGTCTCCGTTAGACGCATAGTGTAAATTGTAGAGTACACTCACTAGTCTACTATTCTACTATCTCAGATGTACACGTAAATGTAAGTTTTGTTAGTAGAGTCAGAACGCCGAAGCTGTCACTAGTTCTAGATCTTTACTCTCCTAATACTAAACTAAACATACATAAGAAAATACTTGTAACAGTATTATAAAATTGTATGGCATTGCATTGGCTGCTGCTAAATACTGGAGGGATAAAATATAGCATTCTTTTAGACTTTTTGAGCCACCGACACAATAAGAAGAAGACTATATATCTAGCTCCAAGTGAGCTTACGTTACTTCACCATACTTTCAGGTATGGGCAGAGCGCCTTCAACCTATCGCACATCTCCAAAGGCCCCTTCGGGAGGGACGGACCTCGGCTTAAGGTGTTGCCTGTGTGTTTAAGGCTTGGAGAGACAGCAAACTCTTATGTTTCTGCCGTATGGGCTAAAAACTTCGTTGCCAAAAGTGGGACCGCTAAACTATTCGTATATGAACTAGTCGTACCCTACGCACTCTATCCCAGAGAGTGTGACTCTGTCAAATTGTCGATATAAAATTTAACATGGTACTTAGTGTATCAGATGTGCAAAATCTTCGATTTTTTCTCCTCAACAAAAAATACTAATCAGGCTGAACAACTTTTGCTATAGCGTCATTTTTATATTTCCTATAGTTTACCTGCACCATTATGGTTCTGCGTCAGGTTTTCCAAATCTTCAAATTAAATACCTCAACAAAAAATGCTCATCAAGTTGAATAACTTTTGCTAAGGCGTCTTTTAGATATTTCTTATAATTTACCTCGACCATTATGGTTCTGCATGAGGTGTTCCAAATCGCCGAATATAGATTATATACCTCAAACCAAAAATGCTCATCAGACTTTTTGCAGACATCAGAAATTTTGCTAAAGCTCCACTTTTATATCTCTTATAGTTCAGCTGGATTATTATGATGCTGCATCAGTTATTCCATTTTTCAAAATCATTTCTACCTTTTAACCTATGTTGCCCCGGTTTAATAGTTAATATAGCAAAAAAAGTTTTATTCGAATCCGTCCAATATTTCCGGAGATAAACGTGATCATACATACAGACAGACAGACAGACAGACAAGAAATTCTAAAATTTTTTTTTTGCTTTCTATTATTTTTTTTAAGTGTCCCTCTATCCATTTCAATACCAAATATACAGACAAAATATTTTTACTGTTTTATTATATGTATAGATATACTCTTTATATCTTTATTAAACATTTTTTGGTGAACAAACTTACAAATAATAGTGAAATAATAGATGTTTTTAACACTTATTCTGTTAACCAGACAGCGGGAATTAAAAATACGTGGCCGACTGTACCAGATGAGACCCGTAGGCCTATTTCGCAACGACTCACGTGTCGCCTCACGTGGCAGTATTTTTAGATAACTATGGTGTGTCTCTGTGTCATATTGTTTTGTTCTTTATTTCAATTTTTAACGTTCCAAAGCATAGATTTAAAAAAAATGTTCCAAATATAAGAAAATTTTTGAAACAAACTCATTTTTAATGTTTTTTTTTTTGTTAATTCCACTTATTTAATAACTCCCGTTCTTGGCGGGAATTTTAGCGTCGTTTGTTTTAGATTGTTTTGCAAATTATTTCTATTGGACTTTATAATGTAAAATCGGTGTAATTTAATTTGGTGTTATTTAAATTCCCTTCTCAAATACTTAGATGGAGGGAATTAAAAACGCGTGGTTAAAAAGTGTCGCCACACGTGGTAGTATTTTTAGATAACTGTGGTGTGTCTGTGTCATATAATATTATTTTGTTCTTTAATTCAATTTTCATCCGACATGTAATAGGTACATATATCTCCATGCAACCGACGAAAAAAACGAAGGAGTTTATCAAGTCCACGCGTATATTTTTTTGTATGTATGACCACATACATACCACATTAACTTTTTACAGAGTAGTCCGATAATTCTTTTTTATTGGAGACTCTGAAGTTGGTCCCATATTTTTTTTTTTTTTTTTTGCTTTTTTTGTGTTATTTAATTTTTGTGTTAAAAAGTTTTGTTACTAGTATTCCACATTCCAAAGATTTAAAATAACAAGCTTAAGTTTCAGTTTTTTTTATTAAATTACACCATTTATAGTTCATATTCGTTATCATGTATTTGAGTAAGTATCGATATACTTACTCCTACTACTTAAATGCGATAAAACCGTATTAAAGGAATTTAATTTAAATTGAATATGACGTATACGATAATAAGTCATATTCAATTTAAATAAAATTACCCTTAATATGGTTTTATCGCGTTTATTACATTACATTATAAATAAATAATGTACTTATACCTGCGATCACGAACAAGAAACGTTAGGTGTAAAAATAATGTAATAAATGCTATAAAATCGTATTTATAAGAAATTTTATTTCATGGAGATAATAAACTATACTACTTAAGGGGGCACACTAGGCGCAGTAGCGACGCCATTCATTTTATTGCTAATACTTTACAAATAGAAAGAAATTCAAGAATGTAAATCATATAAGCACTAGTAAATAACTTGTATTTTTGGAATCATATTTTAATATTATGAGAATCAGTCATTAAGAGAAAACGTGATTACCGCCAAAAACGGCCGTTTTTGGCGGTAATCTGATTCTCATAATTATTACTGATTCTGATAATATTAAACATGATTCCAAAAATACTTAAGGGGGAACACTAGGCACAGTAGCGACGCCAATCATTTTATTCCTAATACTTTACAAATAGAAAGAAATTCAAGAATATAAACAATACAAGCCTTAGTAAATAACCTGAAGTATTTTTGGAATCATGTTTTGATATTATGAGAATCAGTCATTGAGAGAAAAAATGATAACCGCCAAAAACGGCCGTTTTTGGCGGTTATCATTTTTTAATAATTTTTTTAATTTCTTTCTATTTGTAAAGTATTAGGAATAAAATGATTGGCGTCGCTACTGTGCCTAGTGTTCCCCCTTAAGGTTATTGACTAGTGCTTTATGATTTACATTCTTGAATTTCTTTCTATTTGTTTTTCTTTCTATTCGCTACTGTGCCTGCCTAGTGTTAGAAATAAAATGATTGGCGTCGCTCGTGTTTTATTTCAATGTGTAACAATCGCGAAAAAATTGAATAGGTATGTCAAATTAGCTCACTACAAAAACTGCTACATGTTTTATTTTATATTTTTGTTTGAGGTCATAGAAGGCATTGTTTGATCTGTTAGAAACATTCATAGAATTGTTATGTTTTAATGTTTTGAATGCAGTCCCTACTTGGATGGGTGACCGCAAGTGGCATAAAAATATCTCGAGCTCCTCCGTGCTTCGGAAGGCACGTTAAGCCGTTGGTCCCGGCTGTCATCGTTGATGGCAGTCGTTAAGCTATGTCAGATGCCTTAAGGCAGCTTGAAAAATCTGACACCAGTGTTGGCCACTTACACATACGAAAAACAAACAAAAAAATTTTTTGAACTTACTTAACTAGCGCCTGGTACGAACTTCGCACGAACAGATTATTATGCCTAAAATTGTTGCCTGCCAACATGTTTTGTCCGAAAATAAGTATTATTTTTCTTAAAAAGCCATAAAAATTATAGTACGCTTTAAAATATAGTATTTTAGCAGGAATAAATAAAAAATACACTAAGTTATATTTACATATTTAGTAATTTTTTTTCGGTACGCCCTTACCTACCTTTATCGAACGAAATACGTTCAAAAATTGGGCGGCCTGTAATTAATTATTTTTTTTTTGTTTTAGTGTTTGCCAACACATAACATAACATTGATTTCAATGAAATCTACATAAATTGTACTGTTGAAGAAATATATATAAAATAGTATTTTCTCTAACTATATATTTCTTCAACAGTATATATGTATCATCATCATCATCATCATCAGGTCTTTTTAGTCTCCACTGCAGGAGCACGACCCTCTCTGTACTACCAGAGCCATATATAAGCTTGAATAGTCAGAGGATTTGGCCTACCCTCTCCACGCTGGCCAGACGTGTTGGAGAGGTCTCTATGATGTTTATAAGCTTTGTTTAGCTTGTTTTTCCTTAGTCGCTTTTTACGACATCCACGGGATGACTTGGAGTGGTCCTATTCTACTCTGCCGGGAACCACACGGCGTTAGTTTTTTTATTATTTTAGGTCGTAGCACGTAGCGTTGGATATGCCTATGAGAAACATTCATAGTTATGTTTTTATAACGTTGTTATGCTATAATGTTTTGAATTTAACTAGCGCCTGGTACCGACTTCGCACGAACAGATTATTATGTTTTGTCTATGTTAGTCACGTCAGCTCGATATCCCATCATTGTTAGAAACGCGCTTGACTTTACTATCGTCATCATCATCATCAGGTCTTTTTTAGTCTCCACTGCAGGAGCACGACCCTGTCTGTACTACCAGAGCCATATATTAGCCAGAGCAGTCAGAGGATTTGGCCTATCACGCTGGAGACGGGTGGGAGAGGTCTCTGATGTTTATAAGCTTTGTTTAGCTTGTGTTACCTAAGTCGCCTTCTACGACATCCACGGGAAGACTTGAAGTGGTCCTATTCTACTCTGCCGGGGACCACACGGAATATATAGTATTAGTAAAATAATTGAACGGAATGATGGAATACGAGGAAATGGGTTAAAATCTAAGAATTCATATCGATAGGCGATGCGGCTAGCAACCCATCTCTATTTAGATTTCATTTTCCACCTTTACGCCCATCAATAACTAAACGAGGCCTTTGGACAGTATGACCTTAGACTCTGTCTACCCAGTATGGATAAAGACGTGATACTATGTATGTATGTATGTTGTAAGAATCATGATGATGATGATGAAAGGTACTCACACTAGCGCTACTAAATACGGGTGTAGTTTGATGTTGCCTGGCCCATCCTGAGCGATGACGTCACTGGTCGCCGCCATGTTGATTCGCTGTCAGTTGTCCTGCAAGAAATTCGAAATTTGAAAATTGTGTATATTGTACATTATACCTACATCCAGTTACATCCCCATCCCTACAAATTTATAGTGTAATCTATAGTATGCCGCCGTGTGGTTCTCGGCAGAGTAGAATAGGACCACTCCAAGTCTTCCCGTGGACATGTGGTCTCAACGCCTTAATCGTACGATTTGTTCTCAGAGACTCGCATAAATGGCGCCACTCGAAACTACACATTGTATCTACCGTATTATGAGAATATAAAAACATGATTCGCAAAATATATCTTATCAAAAATCAAAACAAATATTATAGTCATAATAATTTAAAATGACACCCTATATTTAGTAAGTTTAGGCAAACGCAGATTACCGCCATCTAGTATCGAGTAGCAAGCAACTCTCCTGCGCCATACATTCGCCTGCTTTTCTCAACCTTAATTTGGTCCAATTTTTTTTTTTGACGTGGGCAGTCTATTACGATAGTATTTGGTATAAGCAAAGAATTTAGAATGCCGTGTGCTTCCCGGTAGTAAACCAAGTCCTCCCGTCCAAGTCTCCTCGTGGATGTCGTAGAAGGTGACTTAGGAAATACAAGCTGAACAAAGCTTGTAAACATCAAAGAGACGTGTCCAACCCGTCTGACCAGCGTAAAGAGTGTAGGGCAAATCCTCTGACTGCTCATTTTAATATGGCTCTGGAAGTACAGAGAGGGTCGTGCTCCTGCAGTGGAGACTAAAAAAGACCTGATGACGAGCGGTAGGGTAGATAAAGCGTCTTTATTAAAAACTTGTTATCAACGCAAGTTTTCAATTTAGATACTTCTACTCTACATACATGGAACTGACAGAAAAGGTAAAAAGTTGAAGAGAGACGGCGGTAAGGTGACGAAAGAAATAACTGTATCCGATCAACGACGAACGTATAATAAATCATAAAAGAGTTACATGTTTAGTAAGGATTATAGGTTTACACAATATAGTAGGTATACACTTCAAGTTAAAAACAATAGAAGAGTAACTAGAAGGTACCTACATAAGTTACATATCAGAGTCCCATCCATTATACAAACACAAAACCTCGATTAAGTCGCTACACTTTCGTAGATATTCCTAAGAGACTGGCAATAAGTTAAAAACAATAGGTACATAAACATTCCGTATTTCCGTACAAAACAAGACGTTTGCATGTGTGTTGTAAATATAGTTACATGTTGAAAAACGTAAGTTTAATAAAACATGGCACTTATTTATTTATTTATATATTAAAAATTACATACAGATTAACAGTAATGAAACCAAAACACCTGCATGTTAAATTACATTTTTGATAGAAATTATAAATTAAAAATTAAATTAAATTAAAAAGTACAATAATCAATCATGATTAATTAAAATTAAATTTGAATCAAAAGTAATAAATACAGAATCAAAATTAGGTTAATAAGAATAAAAAATGTCATCATTAGAAGTCAAATAATAAAATTTATAGAATTTAGGTATAAATTTAACTTATTTATAAAATTGTTAATAGAATCATTGAAAATGTCAATATCAATTTGTTGAACGAGCATTACGAACGAAATTAACGAGCTTAGTTTAGGCATGTGGTCTCAACGCCTTAACCGTACGATTTGTTCTAAGGGACTCGCATAGATGGCGCCACTCGAAACTACACAACATTACCGTATTATGACAATATAAAAACATGATACCTACACAAAATATATCTTATTAAAAATCAAAACAATATTTTAGGCATAATATTTTAAAATGACACCGTATATTTAGTAAGTTTAAGGCTAACTCAGATTACCGCCATCTAGTATCGAGTAGCAAACAACTATCCTGCGCCATACATTCGCCTGCTTTTTGCAACCTTAATTTGGTCCAATTTTTTGTATGAGGTGGGCAGTCTATTACGTTAGTATTATATTGTCTTTACTCCAACTTTATGTATAGCTATTTAATTTTCCCCATACATATTAACATACACAGCTGCATACATACAATCCATAGATATCAGAATATTTACTAGGTATACAATCTCTGAAAAATAGTTAAGTAAGTCTTTTTTTCGGCAATTGAATTTACTTGGGATTTTCAAGGAAAGTATAAATAGGCATTATGTGAGTTTGCGTGTACTACCCTATGTGCCGTGTGGTTCCCGACAGAGTAGAATAGGACCACTCCAAGTCTTCCCGTGGATGTCGTAGAAGGCGACTTAGGAAACACAAGCTAAACAAAGCTTATAAACATCAAAGAGACTCTTCCAATCCATCTAGCCAGCGTGAAAAAGGCCAAATCCTCTGACTGCTCTGGCTAATATACCTATGGCTGTGGTTGTACAGAGAGAGGCGTGCTACTGCAGTGGAGCCTAACAAAGACCTGGAGTGCTATTTTTGAACGCGTGACTCACTAAACGAGTGATTGACGCGAGTGTTTCCAAAAGGCCGCATTTTTGAATTATGCGTTGACGAATGATTGCAGCGAGCGGTTGAGACCGCTCGTTTCCACAAGCGACGAACGCTTTTATGTCAAAGTCACTTCCTGTCATTTAAAGTTCATCTGTCATCAGTTTACGTTCCGTTTGACGCTACACTTTTTAAACATTTTAAAAATCCTTAATAACCTTAAAAAAGTTTTAAAAAAAATTCTGCGTGAAATAAGAAGAAATTAAATATTTTCTTTGAAGGTTGGCAGCACTACAATTCAAGCGATGGTTTAAAAATAAGGCAAAATGGCATTTCATGACTTGGGAAGACGAGTGTGACTTGTAGTCGTGCACGACTTGCGCTTTAGTGAGTCACGCGTTCAAAAATAGCACTCCTGCCCCCTTATTTACTAACTCGGATGACAGGTGTCGATGCCTATCAATCTAGAATTTACAGTTACAATGCGGGTTTTGCTCGCTCGAAATTTTCATTTGGAATAGAAAAACCGCATTGTAACAGCAAATCCTAGATTGATAGGCATCGACACCTGTCATCCGAGTTAGTAAATAAGCGGGCTGATGATGATGTGCACCACCATAGTCCACCAGGTATCTTGTCTGGTGTAAGGTCAAACGCATCATTTGATAGGTATCCCAATCCCAATCACCCAACTAATATTATAAATGCGAAAGTGTGCTTGTTTGTTTGTTACGCTTTCACGCCGTATCTTCTGAACCGGTCATCATGAAATTTTGCATACACATAGGTTCGGGTACCGAGAAGAACATCCCAACTAATATTATAAATGCGAAAGTGAATTTGTTTGTTTGCTTATTTGTTTGTTACGCTTTCACGCCGTATCTACTGAACCGATCATCATGAAATTTTGCATACACATAGGGTAGGGTACCGAGAAGGACATAAGTTATATATTAGGTCGGGGAGAAAGTAATTTCGTATTTTGTATGAAGATTTTATCTGTCCATACAAAAGAGGTGTAACTTTGACATCAAAATTCTCAGACACAAAACGCTTTAACCAACTTTGTGCTATTCTTACTGGGACTGCGGTATGTTCATAAATACCAAAATTCACTTTCTGCGTATTTTGCATAATTTCTTTATTTTTTAATTAACTTTTTAAATTGTTAATTTTTTTTCGTCTATCTGATACATTTTTATTAAACAAAGAAACGGTTAGAATTAAGGGAAAATATTTTGTAAATTTCTATATAATTCTTGAAAATTGTACCTTTCAGATGGTATCTAATACAGCCAGATACATACAATATTACCAAAGATATTTGATTACAACTTTACACATAAAAATGCGAAATTACTTTTTCCCCGACCTAATATTACGCGGGCGAAGCCGCGGGTAACAGCTAGTATTAAAAAAAATGTCTGCATTTGGCAATGACAGTGTCTAAGGCTTGGCCGTAGACCTTCTAAGACGTCAAACCTAATTAATACGGTAGTTGCCTAATGTTAAGATTATATAAAATTTGTTTCTAATGAGACTCATTTCTATCTAAAAACACTATAAAGATCACTTTTAATTTGATATCGATTCGTTAAGTGATCTTAAAGCTTCTTTAAAATTGGGTGAATAGGACCATTTTTTAAAGTATGAAAATCCTTAATTACAATTATACTGTATTTTAGTCTGCAAAATTTATATCATTTTTTATTATGAAACCATTACCATAAACGAAATATTTCGTATAGCTACCAAACAAAGTTCTCAAGCCACCCATACAAAATACAAGCTTGTGACGTCACAAATATGTAGGCATTTCAGCGCCGCGTTTTCACGTCTAAAAATTTACGTCTAAAAACATGTGTCTTTAAAACTTTTATAACTGAAAGAGTTTTTTGTTTAGAAATGTATTTCTGTCACTATTGTGTTTATTTTTGGCAGGTCTTTACATAGCAATATGAAAAAAAATTTAGTCAACATGCATTCTAACGATTATTCAACATGGTTGCATAAAACTGATATAATATGTGTGCAAAGATTCATAAATTTTTGTGTGCCAGTAGCCATGTTTGGAAATGTGGGTTATTTTACGAACTTTTATTACTTAAAAGCTGTTATTGCGTGTCCTGTTAGTCTGTGAGGGTCAAATTTTGCAACCACTTATATTCACAAAATATATCTTATTAAAAATCAAAACAATAGTTTAGGCATAATATTTTGATATGACACCGTATATTTAGTAAGTTAAAGGCTAACGAAGATTAGCGCCATCTAGTATCGAGTAGCAAGCAACTCTCTTGCGCCATAGATTCGCCTGCTTTTCGGAACCTTAATTTGGTCCAATATTTTTGTATGAGGTGGGCAGTCTATTACGTTAGTATTATATTGTCTTTGGTTCTGCATAACTTAGCTTAGCTTATCAATTAGATTAGCTAAGTTACGCTTTCACGCCATATCTACTGAACCGATCATCGTGAAATTTTGCATACTCCCAGGCAAAGACAATATAATACTAACGTAATAGACTGCACACCTCATACAAAAAAATTGGACCAAATTAAGGTTGGGAAAAGCAGGCGAATGTATGGCGCAGGATAGTTGCTTGCTACTCGATACTAGATGGCGGTAATCTGCATTAGCCTTTAACTTACTAAATATACGGTGTCATTTTAAAATATTATGCCTAAAATATTGTTTTGATTTTTAATAAGATATATTTTGTGAATCATGTTTTTATATTCTCATAATATGGTAGATACAATGTTGTGTAGTTTCGAGTGGCGCCATCTATGCGAGTCCCTTAGAACAAATCGTACGATTAAGGCGTTGAGACCACATGTCCCAGGTTAGGGTACTGAGATGGACATCCCAATCCCAACTAATATTATAAATGCGAAAGTGAGTTTGTTTGTTTGTTACGCTTCCACGCTGCATCTACTGAACCGATCATCATGAAATTTTGCATACACATAGGGTAGGGTACCGAGAAGGACATAGGCTATATATTACGCGGGCGAAGCCGCGAGTAACAGCTAGTAGGCTATATATCATGCGGGCGGAGCCGCGGGTAACAGCCAGTAATATTCTAAATGCGAAAGTGAGTTTGTTTGTTACGATTTCACGCGCCATCTACTGAACCGATCATCGTGAAATTTTGCTTACTCCCTGGTTAGGGTACTGAAAAGGACAAAGGCTATAAATCACGCGGGCCGCTAGCAATTGCATAATAATTGCACAAAAATACCTTTAAAGAAAATAACATATAAAATCTATCAGAACTCAGTTCGAATGTGTCTTCGTCACGCTCGACACAGACAGACAATCATATTTTTTTAAATCCGGAAATCGTACTAGGCCGTGGGCCTTGGGCCTTGACTGTAGAATCTAATTATTTCCTAAGTAGGTTAGGTAAGTATAAGGATTTCCTGCTAAAAAATACTGCTTTAGCAGAAACTTTATTTTTTCAAATTTGTTTTCCTATTTTATTTTAACACTGGAAAATTAAATTTTTCTTTCAGTAATTTTTAATTTGATTTTTAGAATTCCGTACTAAAAGTTAAAAAACGGAACCTTTGAAGGATCATTCGTGCATCTCTTCTTTTTCTCCGAATCTTTTGGATCAAATCAGTTGAAAGGTAGGTTGGTGTAATACTATATGACCCAAACCATGTGGTCTCAACGTCTTAATCGTACGGTTTGTTCTCAGAGACTCGCATAGATGGCGCCACTCGAAACTTCACAACATTGTATCTACCGTATTATGAGAATATAAAAACATGATTCACAAAAATATATCTTATTAAAAATCAAAACAATATTTTAGGCATAATATTTTAATATGACACCGTATATTTAGTAAGTTAAAGGCTAACGCAGATTAGCGCTATCTAGTATCGAGTAGCAAGCAACTCTCCTGCGCCATACATTCGCCTGCTTTTCGGAACCTTAATTTGTTCCAATATTTTTGTATGGGATGGGCAGTCTATTACGTTAGTATTATATTGTCTTTGCCCAAACTCAGATGTGCAAAGTAAATAAATATATATTTTTTAAATAAGGGTTATTTTCGAGGGACATATAAGGAAATTAAGAAAAAAGTTTACTGTGTCATTAATTCATTATCAAATGAATAGGCTAGTTATGAGGATCACAAATGTATTTTTGATATTAATAGTCCACTAAAGCACCACTAGATAGCGCACGGAACCCTCTTCAAGCGAAATCAACTCGCACTTGGCTAGAATTTTTTAAATAATGCCTCTTGAGGAGCTGTGCCGCGTGCGCGTGTGGCCGGATGAGATATGTTCATTGGACATCAAAATCGGTTTAATTTTTATTTGTAAATATATAGGTTTAAATTTTTATTTAATTTGTTAATTTATTTAGTCCATTGTAAATTACATTAGCAAGATATTATATGTAATGTTTGCGGGGTGTAATTTCCACCATACCAACGTACCATAACAGAGTCGTAAACGCAGGTACAGTCCAAATCAAATTATTGCGGCTCGGATATTAGCTGCTCACCGCTTGTACGCGCCCCGCCTCCCCGCGCGCACCCCGCTGAACCTAATATTGTGTACTGCACATCGACTCGCGCGATATTCCAAGCTTCCACAAAGTTTGATTCAGACTGTACTAACATAACACAGGAGTCATCATCATCATCATCATCAGGTCTTTCTAGTCTCCACTGCAAGAGCACGACCCTCTCTGTACTACCAGAGCCATATATTAGCTTGAGTAGTCAGAGGATTTGGCCTACACTCTCCACGCTGGCCAGACGGGTTGGAGAGGTCTCTTTGATGTTTATAAGCTTTGTTTAGCTTGTTTTTCCTTAGTCGCTTTTTACGACATCCACGGGATGACTTGGAGTGGTCCTATTCTACTCTGCCGGGAACCACACGGCATTTAAACATAGGTAAAAGCTAAGACAGTATAATACTAACGTAATAGACTGCCTACCTCATACAAAACATTGCGAAAAGCAGGCGAATGTATGGCGCAGGAGAGTTGCTTGCTACTCGATACTAGATGGCGGTAATCTGCGTTAGCCTTTAACTTACTAAATATAGGATGTCATTTTAAAATATTATGCCTAAAATATTGTTTTGATTTTCAATAAGATATATTTTGTGAATAATGTTTTTATATTCTCATAATACGGTATATACAATGTTGTGTAGTTTCGAGTGGTGCCATCTATGCGAGTCTCTGAGAACAAATCGTACGATTAAGGCGTTGAGACCACATGCCATGGCTAACTCAGATTACCGCCATCTAGTATCGAGTAGCAAGCAACTATCCTGCGCCATACATTCGCCTGCTTTTCGCAACCTTAATTTGGTCCAATTTTTTTTTATGAGGTGGGCAGTCTATTACGTTAGTATTATATTGTCTTTGCACATGGTAAAAGATAATATAAATTATGTCATTCTATTGTGAGTTGTAACAACGCAGTAGGTATGACTCACTCCACATAAAACTTAAGTGTATAGTGATATGCGAGCTATCTCAGTAACATGAATAGAAATCTAGATTACTAGATTGTTCTCTAGAAGGTATTTTATTTTTAGACGAGCTCCGTGGCGCAGCGGTCAACACGCCTGCCTGCGACACGGAAGGTCCCGGGTTCGATCCCCGGTCAGGTCAAGATGGAAAATGATCTTTTTCAGATTGACCTGGGTCTTATAAGTATTTATTATAAAATATAGTATCATTGAGTTAGTATCCCATACATAACACAAGTCTCGAACGTACTTTGGGGCTAGCTCAATCTGTGTGATATGTCCGTATATATTTATTTTATTTATTTAGGAGAACCAACAGCTTATAACATACATACATACATACTATCACGTCTTTATCCCTTGCGGGGTAGACAGAACCCAAGGTCGTAAAACCTACAGGCCACGTTTAGCATCGTAGTGGGCGTACAGATGGAAAGCGGAATCAAAATAGTGATGGGTTGCTAGCTGCATCGCCTATCAATGTGATTCCTTAGATTTTCGCCCAATCCCTTGACCGGCATTTACGGTCTGCGCGGGAACCACTGGACCACGGAGGCAATGACCGGTTTTGGAAGCGGCTTGTATCCAGCGTTCCCAGATTGTCAATCCATACAAATATTAATTTTATATTTTATATAGAATACACCGTAATAGCCGGTCAAGGGATTGGGCGAAACTCTAAGGCATCACGTCAAAAGGCGATGCGGCTAGCAACCCATCACTATTTTGATTCCGCTTTCCACCTTATCACCCAACATGCTAAATCTTTGGGTTGTATGTCCTTGGGCTCTGTCTACCCCGCAAGGGATAAATATGTGAAAGTATGTATGTATATTATTCAAAACGATTACCCCTCATTTTCCAACAAAACAAGTTCTAGGAATAAGAAATATTTCTTCCAAGCCGGTTTGAGAAAATAATAAATAAATACAAGATAAATACATATACGATACGGACAAATCAAACAGATTGAGCTAGCTTCAAAGTAAGTTCGAGACTTGTGTTATGGGATACTAACTCAACGATACTATATTTTAATAGATACTTAGGTATATAGATAAACATCCAAGACCCAGGCCAATCTGAAAAAGTTCATTTTCCATCTTGACCTGGCCGGGGATCGAACCCGAGACCCCCGTGTCGCAGGCTGGCGTGTTGACCACTGCGCCACGGAGCTCGCCAAAAGAAAAAAATATGGGCTAAGCGCGAGTCGGAATCGAGCACGAAGGGTTACGTTTTTAATCAGAGCACAAACTTTAACGGGTGACTAAGCCCATCAATAACAGTTAATATGGTTCAGTTCAGTTCCCATCATTGGTCCCATATCAACAACTTTTGATATGGGACCAATGATGGGAATTTAAAAAATTTACTGACACACCCATACAAAAGTATCCAGCTGATCGGACCAAATGCATGGAAAAGGTAAAAATAATATTGAATTTTCAACATTGGTCCCATACCGAAAGTTGTTCATGTTGATGGGCTGAGTCACCTCTTAAAGTTTGTTTATTGAATTTAAAATAAGGGTGTCTAACTACGATCATCATCATCATCATCAGGTCTTTCTAGTCTCCACTGCAGGAGTACGACCCTCTCTGTACTACCAAAGCCATATACTAGCCTGAGTAGTCGAGGATTTGGCCTAACACTCTCCACGCTGGCCAGACGGGTTGGAGAGGTCTCTTTGATGTTAATAAGCTTTGTTCAGCTTGTGTTTCCTTAGTCGCCTTTTACGACATCCACGGGATGACTTGGAGTGGTCCTATTCTACTCTGCCGGGAACCACACGGCTGCTAACTACGATAAAACAAGTCTTTTGTATTAACCGTTTAATATTTTTTTTATTACTTTTGTATGCAAATAAATTGGTATGAAAATTTCTAGTTTCTACTTATTACGATCCTAGAGCATTAGGTTTAATATATATAGACGGATAGACGGACATGCCAACAGAGTTTAACTACTTATAGTTTTCGTTACACCACTTCAGTTTTCATTTCCACTCAGATATGAAATAAAAGAACACAAGTTGTCTCCATATCTAATCGAGCTCCGTGGCGCAGCGGTCAACACGCTAGCCTGCGACACGGGGGTCCCGGGTTCGATCCCCGGTCAAGTCAAGATGGAAAAAGATCTTTTTCATATTGACCTGGGTCTTGGATGTTTCTGTATATATGTAAATATATTATAAATTAATATAGTATCGTTGAGTTAGTATCCTGCGACTGCGACACAAGTTCACATCTTACTGTGTGGCAATTTGTGTGATATGTCCCTATATATTTATTTATTTATCGTAAACTCCGATCAACGGAACATACGTAAAGCTTGGGGATGTTATACAACCAAACACACATCAAAGTTAAAACATAGCCTAAAACATTTATAAGTAGTTAAAGGTCAAATAAAGAACTTAAGAAAATCGGGGGATATGTATCTAAATTTAATGTAGGTACCTACCTACTTAATTAAGTTAGTTTAAAGGAAAATAAACATTTATTACCATAAAACGAAGATTAAAAATCCATGTAGCCTTGGCCATAATTACATCAGAGATTAACAAATAGTCGCACTGTACCAAAAACCTATTAAATTATCATTAATTTGTTTTATAACATCACCATTTACGTCATAACATTACTTTATTATCTCCACACGACACTATTAAAACAAAAATGGCAACAATTTTTAAAAGTTAAAAAGAACGCGTTTGAATTTGAAAAAAGAAAATGGAACGCGGCAATGGCGACCGACTACGCCGAGGTTTCCCGCCACACTATTTTCAATTTAATTTTCTGTTTACATACTCTGTGCTGTGTTCTATTATGCCGTTGTATGATCTTTATATCCGTAGATTAAGACATAGATTCGTCTAACAGACACAAATACCCAATTACGACACTACATAACTCTACTATCAGCCGACAAACTTAGCTGCTCCCATAAGACTCTCCTATTCGATTGGAATAAGACTCATTTTCATTTGAAACGTGTGCTGGTATAAGTTTGTTGTTACAGTATCTCACATACGACAAACATATCTTTGCAGTTGATCGAGCATTTATTGCCTTTGTGGTAATTCAGCGCGCGTGTTTTACATACGCAAAATATAAGTTTGTTTCCAGTCACGATAGTGAATCTACTTTAATAATGCATGTTTGAAATTGCGAGCAGTATTTGAAAACAATTGACAATCATTTTGTTGACTTTCAGGTTGAGTTGGCCATTCATTTCCGTGTATTTTGCGACATGAAAATTCAACGAGACAATATTTTGTCGCACGGAAAAGGAACGTAAAGTAAATGTTCAAGGTCAAAGGTACAAGACATGCACATAAGTCTCGTTTACCATGTTTGGTTCTTTACGAGTTTACTTTTTAAAGTAGGTACGTACGTAGGTTCAGATATAGTAGAGATAGTATCATAACACCTCTTATTTATTATATATATAGCAAGATATCGGCAGGACTTGACAATCAGAAATAAGTACCTACATATATATAGGTATAGTGATATAGATTTTATGACTTGTCCTTTACGAAAGCGCCTGTGGGATTTTAAACAGCATTGTTTCTTAGTTGTACCTCAAGGCGATATAGTAGGTCTTACTCGATTTATTTCTGATCTTTTATCGCAATGTCTTTAAAAAAAACATCTTAATTAGTTATATTTATGAAAAGCAAATCCTAACTTATATTATAAATGTGAAAGTGAGTTTGTTTGTTTGTCTATTTGTTTGTTTGTTTGTTACGCTTTCACTACTGAACCGATCATCATGAAATTTTGCATAGGTTAGGGTACTGAGAAGGACATAGGCTATATATCACGCGGGCGAAGCCACGGGTAACAGCTAGTGCTTATATATAACTTGTAAATATGCCTCTGTCATATTATAATTGTTGTTTAAAAGATTGATAATCTATGCTCCTAAAACTTTTCTAAAATTTAATTTACCATTTTCCATGACGTTTTACTCAAACTAGTGTTTGGCTGCAACGAAACACAGAGGGCGTTAGGTGCTACATTTCACGGATAACATCGTCTGACTGCTTTCTGAACTTTATTATTATTTATCTACTCTAGTTAAGTAGCAGTCAAAGACAATATATTATATTGTCTTCGGTAGCAGTGGAGCTATCTATTGCCATCTTATGATGGCTTTTGGAACTAATCTTGCCAGTGCCTTTGCCTTCAATTTGATACAGCCAGTCAAAACGTGTTCAAAATGTCTTAAAAGGCCGTCAACGCTCTTGACACACCCCTGGTGTTGCAGTTGTCCATGGGCAACGGTTGGTCACTTACCATCAATCAGGTGACCGCTGCTTGCCGTTTGCCGTGCTATATATAACATAAAAAACTATGCAGCACTCAGCACTGAGGCGGCGGGTCCACAAAGCTGTTAATGTTGAGTTTTAGAATGTTGCAGCCAAATATTACCCAGAGACACAGTGGCGTAACAATAGGGTGGCATGGCAGGGTTGGCAAAATGCCACGGGCCCCCGACCCAAGAGGGCCCCGGCCCAAGAGGCCGCCAGCTCAAAATATTTCTTTACATTCTACTTGAGTATTTTATTTTAATCGAAAAGTATATATTTTTATAAGTTCTGCTTAAAATCCAAACCGTCAAAAAAAAAAATACTTATGACCGTCACAAATTTTTCTTAATAAATATCTTATTGAAATTAAATTGTTATTTTTATTTCATTGTAAATGTATGCAGATTTCCTCACGATGTTGTTCCTTCATCGAAAAGATGATGAATGCATTGAAATATTATGTTCGATGAATGAATGAGAAGTCTCCAATAAGCATTGGGCTAGCGTGGGGACTACAGACCATTCCCGCTCGCCTAAGAGAGGAGGCCTATGGTCATTAGTGGGACAAATACAACGTGTAATGGAGTACGCAGAAAATCTCTAAGTTTATTAAAATTAAACAGAGTACAATGTGACAATTTTTACTGATAGGGCCCCATCAAAACAATTTGCCCCGGGCCCCCGATGGTATATAGTTACGCCACTGCAGAGACAGCAGTTATAAACATCAAAGAAACCTGTCCAACCCATTTGGCCAGCGTGGAGAGTGTACGCCAAATCCTCTCATTGCTCCGGCTAATATATTGCTCTGGTAGTACAGAGAGGGTCATGCTCCTGCAGTGGAGACTAAAAAAGTCCTGCTTTTGATAATGTATTTATTTATTATCATTTCCAATGCTGCTTTAATAAATAGGCATCATCATCATCATCATCAGGTCTTTTTAGTCTCCACTGCAGGAGCACGACTCTTTCTGTACTACTAGAGCCATATATTAGCCAAAGCAGTCAGAGGATTTAGCCTACACTCACCACGCTGGCCAGACGGGTTGGAGAGGTATCTTTGATGTTTACAATCTTTGTTTTTGCTTGTCTTTCCTAAGTCGCCTTGTACGATATCCACGGGAAGACTTGGAGTGGTCCTATTCTACTCTGCCGGGAACCACACGGCATAATAAATAGGTACCACGACCGACGGTTAAAAATAATGGGGACACAGTTAATTTAAACAGATGTTCGGTTCATATTGTAATTGTAAATTGTCTCTTGTTTGTTACTAATTAACATATTTTATTACGATACCTTGACTTAGCTGACATCAACTCTTTAGTACATTATTTGGACTTTAGACGCTTCTCTTTTTATATTTTTTAGGACAATACCTAGCGGTAGGTCGTGGGTTCAAACCAAAGACAATCTTTGGTACAGTCTGAACGCACAGCCGAAACTACTGAAACTTGAAATTTGGTACCGGCTTCCTTTCTTACTGCTTCTTCTTCTGCTGCACTAGGGAGTGGAGCGAAGTTTTACGCGATGAAGTCGCGGGTAAATTGCTAGTGTTAAAGAAATGCTTTTGGTAGAGTAGGTACTAGAGTTAAAACTTTCAACTCTTGAAATTGACTTTTATTACAAATTTTATCCAAACATTTTGATTGATAACAGATTCAAATACAAAGGTGTCTTAACAAAATTAGAAACCCCCATTTATTTATGACATGATATGTAATGCATAAAATGAAACGTATTTGACATTTGAGCAAAGTGTTGCCAAGTATTTTTTTCTGAATAAATGTTTTACCATAAATAAGGGAGATTTAAATTATTTATTCAAAACAAAGTTCTTTCGTACATTGCCCAGAGGAAAAAAACTAGTATTTGTATTAGTTATACAAGGAGTACCTAGGCATTTAAACTTCCTCTGTTCACAAAAACATTATTTTGAAATTAAGATTTTCGTTTTAATTTATTTACCGTATAAAATACATTATAATCACTTTTTAGGCTTGTGTCTAGAGTTCAATTTTGAGTAAATCGAAGTTAAAGAAACTAATGCAATATGTATGCCTATCTACTTGACTTTTAGAAACAAAGAAATATATTTATTTAGCGCGTAAAATCAACAAAGATATGAACACAAACAACAAACACAACATAAACTACATCGCCTGTATTTAACAGCAGCCTGTAACAGTTAATTTACTAACAGTTTGTATAAATTAGTACGAGAACCCCATTCGTCGTTATTTTATTCAAATGTTTTAAGTGATAAACTTCAAGCCCTGATAAAGTACCGCTTTTTGCTCCTAAATTACAAATCTATGACTTCATTTCTCCTTTTTTAAGAAACAGAAAATGTTGATTTGTCAGGAAAAACCGTTGATACTCTAAGGGAAAAACAATTAAAAAGTAGTGGTGAGTGAGGTGAATCTAAAAATGAAATGGCAACACTTTCGCGACGGCCATCAGGGAGCGATCAGTCACGCGAGAAAAAAATCCAAATTCTCTATTTTAATTTGATGTTTTATCATTGTAAATAAACTTGATATTCATAATTAACGTTACAAATGCGTCCGGGAACTACTGTGCGACAATATGGAGTGGTTAAAACTTAGTTACGTGGCCAAATGTGTGATTAATTCTTTTGTACTTAAAAAGTGTTGAAAAAAAGATCATTTTTTTCACTGCGTGACGACTACATTACAGGTACACGAGTTTTTTTGCTTTGTGCCTTTATCGATTAACTCGCTGGCTGGTTTCCATAGACATTGAGCTCGTTTTTCGAGATTTAAACTCAATTTTGAAACGTGGAAACTTATTTTCTTTGTTTACATTAATAAAGTTGATAAATATGCAATGTTTTTTAAGTAAATATTGGTCTGAGGATGTGTTTCATTAAATAATAAATATTTTAGTAATGGAACTGCGTTGTTGTATGAAACAATAATGTTTCAACATGTTAAGGCATTCATTAATAAAAAACAGTAACCTAATACCTATAACTTTTATCTCCTTGGATTGGCTTTAGAGTTGGATATAGAGCTTCATGTTGTTAAGGGTGGGGGGATGCGGAGGTTAGGGGGGGGGGGGGGGGGGGGGCATACAGTCTGTACTGGAGGAATGTTACATACAAAGGGGTCCCCATTGTAACATTCCCCCTGCGCGAAGACATAAACATGAAGGGTCTACCTGGCTGCTAACTATTTGTATTATTATAAGCTTTCTGTCAGATATTTCACAGTTGGTAGGTTCATCTGTTGTTTTACTTGTTGCAATATCTTTCTTTCTTCCTTCATATTATGGCTTCCACTGAGGATTCAGTAATTTTGCCAATGTCCAGTTTAATGATTAGTACCTCAATAAACTGGTAGGTAACTGGATATTGGCAGAATCACTGAAATATTGTTTTGTATTCATGTACGGTATACGTTTTAACAAATGGTATCAAATATATTCTTTGATAGCCTCATGGGAGCTTCTACAAATATATACAAGTCCATAGAGCAGAGTACTTTAACTATTTTACAAATTGTTGAGCTCAAGCATTTATCACCAAACTACACCAATTTCATATTATAAAGTCCACTAAAATCAATTTGCAAAATTGTGTTAGGCAAACTCCAACTTTACCCCTTGACTTCCCACCACAAACTCCTGTTGCAATATCTGAGTAAAGGCTAGTGATGTCCAAATACCGTCTGCCACTGCCTTAATTTACTAGTATTCCAAAAAATAATATGGAAATTAACAAATTAGACTACACTATACTACACCTGTTCCCATTCCCGTACTAAATAACCTATTTAGGGGAAGTCTTCAAAATACACATATGTCATATGGGCAAAGGGGGCTCAGCTCTACATCATCACATTATGTTCTAAGGAAACATAGTGCTTTTGATTATACGAGACCTCACTGCAAAAAATGGGTCTCCATACTTCAGGTTATTTACTACGGCTTATATGATTAACATACTCCAATTTTTTTCTTTTTGAAAAGTATTAGGAATAAAATTATTGGCGTCGCTAGTGTACCTGGTGTGAGCCCTTAAACATTGCTTACAGTATTTAAAAGTCATCTAAGTACCTGGAATAATTTTTTACTAACTATAATCTAATCAGTGTGGCTTTATTTATTATCCATGATCTTAAGCAAAGCTTATGATAAAAATCTAATATTACCATAATTATCTTTTACTGAATTGCTGAAAAATTTTATTAATTACTATCATATATGCTCTATGGTATAATTTTAGAAACTGTCATTGTAACCAAGAAACAGTTATCAATTTTTTGTGTCGAATTTTTGGTGCGAAGTCGAATTGATTTAAGTGGAAAGTTTTTAATTCTAAATTTAAAATTTTCAGAATATAAATACATGCACTTTTTCACTTCAAATCACATAAAATATATTTTCCGGGACCATCCGTGTCACTGGCCGGTGTGTTGACCGCTGCGCCACGGAGCTTGTCACTAATAAAAGTAATGATATTGCATATTGCAAGTATATATTTAACATAAAAGTACAATGTAATCTGAACAAATTACATTGTTTATTCATATTGAATATTGCCCTTCTCGATATGCACTTTTATTTTATTTACGCACATCACTAAGCGGCTACATAAGACCCCTAAGCCTAAGTGCGAGCAAGATCGACATTAAGAAATGATTTATGGCCCAACGACTCAGTTGTTAACGCGCCGACTATAAATTGGTATATCAGTACTTTGTATCTCTTTAAACTGGACATTAGCAGAATCAATGAAACTTGTGGAAGCCATTAAAATAAAAAATAGAACAGAACATTCTGTATTACAGTCTTTATTCAGACATTCTTTTTACACTTAACAAAAACATTTTAATTTATTTATTATTTTCGACTGTTTAACCAATGACATAGCCGTGTGGTTCCCGGCAGAGTAGAATAGGACCACTCCAAGTCGCCCGTGGTTGTCATAGAAAACACAAGCCAAACAAAGCTTATAAACATCAAGGAGACCTTTCCAACCCGTCTGGCCAGCGTGGAGAGTGTAGGCCAAGTCCTCTGACTGCTCTGGCTAATATATAGCTCTCCTAGTACAGAGAGGGTCGTGCTCCTGCAGTGGAGACAAAAAAAGACCTGATGAAGATGAAGGAGAAGTACCAATGACAAAGGCCTCCTTTAATCCTTTCCACCTTTCTGCATTCTCCTTTCCTTGTCCAGGTAGCTCCAGCTACTTTCTCAATGTTATCAATGGATGTTTATCTTTATATGTATTTGTAATAAAATATAGTATCGTTGAGTAAGTATCCCGTAACACAAGTCTTGAACTTACTTTGGGGCTTTTGGGCGTAATTTGTCCGTATATATTTATTTATTTATCCACCCATCTTTTTTCAAGGTTTTCTTCTTTTCCTCGTCAAGTTTCTGGGGTTCCAGATCATTGTTTTTGACCATTTGTCCTTATCACTGATTGCAGACAAGTATAGATCATCATCATCATCATCAGGTCCTTTCCGTCTCCACTGCAGGCGCACGACCCTCTCTGTAGTACCAGAGGAGGCAGAGGATTAGGCCTACACTCTCCACGCTGGCCAGACGGGTTGGAGAGGTCTCTTTGATATTCATAAGCTTTGTTTAGCTTCTGTTTCCTTAGTCGCCTTCTACGACATCCGCGGGAAGTCTGGGAGTGGTCCTATTCTACTTTGCCGGGAACCACACGGCTAACCACACGGCATAGATCATCATGAGGTCTTTTTTAGTCTCCACTGCAGGAGCACGACGCTCTCTTTACTACCAGAGCCATATATTAGCCAGAGCAGTAAGAGGATTTGGCCTACAATGTCCATGCTGGCCAGACGGGTTGGAGAGGTCTCTATGTTGTTTATAAACTTTGTTTAGCTTGTGTTTCCTAAGTCGCCTTCTACGACATCCACGGGAAGACTTGAAGTGGTCCTATTCTACTCTGCCGGGAACCACACGGCCCGTATAGATAACATAGACTTAATATTAATATCATCATCATCATCAGGTCATTTTTAGTCATATATTAGCCAGAGCAGTTAGATTTGGCCTACAGTCTCCACCCTGGCCAGACGGTTTGGATAGGTTGAGACTAAATATAATGCCAAGCAATCATACTAATTATTTAAAACTTTGTTCCAGAACCAAAATGAATATGAACATGGAAGTGGATCCGTTAAGTACCTACGAGTACCCTTATGACTACAACGCACATCCGAACATTAACCCCTACGCACACCTACACCAAGTAAAACAGGAACAACCGTTGATCGGCCATGAGTTCCTTGGCCATTTCATGGATGTCAGTTATAAAAATAACGATAGACTATATCCTAATATACCTCATTCTTATCAACAATACCAAGAGAGACAATACACAGACCTACACACAGTAGGAAACGAAAATAACGGAAACATAAATAACGAAAACGGAAGTAACGATGCTGTTAATCCAGCGCTCAAAGAAGAGGACATCAAACCGTTAATAGACCCAAAGAAAATTAAAAAAGAGAAGGGTAGAAAAAGCACCTACTTTTCTGAGAAAATATTAGATAACGATTTTAAGTTTTACGGATGCTCCGTTTGTGATATCAGCTTTTCTGCTTTGCATGAATTAGATCAGCATGTAACCAATCACAAAGATAGAATAACTAGCTACGATTTGAAAATAAAGAATCAAATTAAAAGGAAGAATATGAAAAAGGAACAGAAAAAGAAGAAGAAAATGCACAAGGATGTGAAAATAGAAACTGAATTTGAAATAGAAATTAAACCTGAAGATGGTTACATCGGTAACGAGAAAGCTTCAGAATTTAATGCGAACCAAAATGAAAATAATGAAACATCTACAAATGAAAACAATGGAAACATTACTAGTGAAAATAACGGAAATATTACTAAAATGAATACCGAAAATGTTGCAAAAGAAAATGTCGAAAATGCTACAAATACAACAAATGAAAATAACAGAAATATTCCAAATGAAAATGAGGGAAATACTACAAAAACAAATAATGAAAACACTTCTAATAATAACGAAAAGGTTGCTACGGATAACGGGAATGCTCCTAACATTGATAATGATTCTAAGAAGGATGTGAAAGAAAAAATTGAAAAGGATAAAGCTAAAGAACAGACCGCTGCAGAGAGAGTTAACTTGGAAAAGATATACAAATGCTTCGCGTGCAAGAAACAATTCACTTTAAGTTACTATTTGAAGCTACATGTGCGGTCACATACAGGTAAGATTTTAATATTTAGTCTTTTGTTGTTTGTGTTGTTCCTGGCAGAGTAGAATAGGGCCACTCCAAGTCTTCCCGTGGATGTCGTAGAAGGTGACTTAGGAAATACTAGCTAAACAAAGCTTATGAACATCAAAGAGACCGCTTCACCGGGTGACCCTTTAAGGGCCCAGAACGATCAAAATTTCGCCATGTATACTGTGATTAAGCCACCTTACTAATTTATTCGGAACTAAATTAGTAATAGCAAAGTATCTATGAATAGAGTTGAAGGTTTGTGGCGCTTAACTCTAGTTTACAGCGAGCCATATAGATGGCGTTGTTAACAATTGGTATTTTGACGTCATTTGGAGAAAATGCGCTTCTTCTGCACTCCGCATTGACAGAGGTATAAACTTATTTGTAAGTAAATTATTGACATAAACAAAAATTAACTTGTAATAAATAATTTGTAATGAAAGTTTGCATTCACCAAATGATATTGAATATCTTCCGGATACTAAAATATTTGACTATTGACATTTAAGAGTCGCCTGGAAGCGCATGTCTCCATACAAACGGAAAAAGGGAATTGTGGCAATATTTGATAATTTTGGAGTAAAATTAAGCATTTAATCAATTAATCTCATTATAATCTACGCACGTTCCTATACAGCTTGGTTAAAATACCAATGGTTTGAGAATTACAAGCCTTTTCAAATTTGTATGGAAATCTTGAGAGGCGTATAATTCTCAAACATTTGATAATTTAACCAAACTGTATAGGAACGTACGTAGATTATAATGAGATTAATTGATTGGATGCTTAATTTTGCCCTTAAATTATCAAATATTGCCACAATTCCCTTTTTCCGTTTGTATGAAGACATGCGCGTCTAGGCGACTCTTAAGGGCGGCCAACCCGTCTATCTTTTCATACAAACGCTCGTACGTGATTATGGCGGTGTAACAAATCTTTCTTTGAAGCTTTTCAACTAATAGGTATCTTGTGCACTATATCTAGGTTTCTATCAAAACGAGAAATCAAAATTTTGAGAAACCACTTAAGTATTAGCCTCCAAAAATCCGCTTTCTCGCACAAATGTTATGTGAACTTTGGGCGTTTATAATGTACTCATTAATTTTAACAGTAAAAAAAATATTTATTTAGAAACTTTGCAAATGTTTTGGAGATTCTAGATATACAACTTTTTTTTCATACACTTGTAAGGCTTACTAATAAACACGTATTTCTCGAAACAAGTTTAATGAAATTTCCGCCCACTATTTTTCGTTCAATGTCTTCGCGTACTCACTAGCTTGTTACCATGTGGCAGTAAGAGGTGTGCGGGAGACGAGGGCAAGGGGCTCTTTTCGCTTTGCCTCTTTATCTGACATTGCGCTGGATGGAACAAGCTTTTCGACCATGCTCGCGTTGACGATAGTCGGTCGGGGAAGGGCCCTCTTAAAAGCCAAATAAAGTGAAAATTTCAATTTTTACGGACACGACAACCTTGCTTGCCTTGCTTGCTAGCTTCCACGCTGGTCTGGGAGAAAAGAACAAACGAAGAATGTACCAGCTGTTGCTCTTCTAGCGCAGACCGTAAAAGCCGGTCAAGGGATCGGGCGAAAATCGAAGGAATCACGTCAATAGGCGATGCGGATAGCAACCCATCGCTATTTTGATTCCACTTTCCACCTCAACGCCCACTAACACGCTAAACGTGGCCTTTGAGTTTTGTACTAGGCTCTGTCTACCCCGCAAGGCATAAACACGTGATTATATGTATGTATGTCATCATCAGGTCTTTTTGAGTCTCCACTGCAGGAGCACGACCCTCTCTGTACTACCAGAGCCATATATTAGCCAGAGTCAGTCAGAGGATTTGGCCTACACTCTGCACGCTGGACAGACGGGTTGGAGAGGTCTCTTTAATGTTTATAGGCTTTGTTTAGCTTGTGTTCTCCTAAGTCGCCTTCTACCCCATCCACGGGAAGACTTGGAGTTGTCCTATTCTACTTTGCCGAGAACCACATGGCTAATTTATATGTATGTATGTATGTAAATTAATGTAATGTATGTACGAAATTTCAATTTATACGGTAGCGACAACCTTGCTTCAAGTTTTTATCAGTCAATGATCTTTAGAGATCATGGTTCTTAGGATTTTAGTGCTACCATGTGGTCTCAACGCCTTAATCGTACGATTTGTTCTCAGAGACTCGCATAGATGGCGCCACTCGAAACTACACAACATTGTATCTACCGTATTATGAGAATATAAAAACATGATTCACAAAATATGTCTTATTAAAAATCAAAACAATATTTTAGGCATAAGTTGAAGCTAATGCAGATTACCGCCTTCTAGTATCGAGTAGCAAGCAACTCTCCTATGCCATATATTCGCCTGCTTTTCGTAACCTTAATTTGGTCCAATATTTTTGCATGAGGTGGGCAGTCTACGTTCAATATTATATTGTCTTTGGTGCTACGATGTGTCGTTTGCATAAAAAACTAGAGATTTTGGTGGGAAGTCAAGGGGTACAGTTGGGGTTTGCCTTAGACGATTTTGCAATTCAGTTCAGTAGTTGTTAGCCTCACCCAAAGGGTAAAAACGGGACACTATTACTGAGACTTCGATGTCCGTCTGTCTGTCTGTCATGACAGGCTGTATCTCCGTGAGAGCTAGAGAATTTGAAATTTTCAACTATACCTAACAACAAATACTAAAATAATACCCTTTTTAAGATAGAGATTTAGTTGTGAATCAGGCAATAGAATTACGCAGTAGGTTACGAGCTCCGTGGCGCAGCGGTCAACACGCCGGCCTGTGACACGGATGGTCCCGGGTTCGATCCCCGGTCAGGTCAAGATGAAAAATGATCTTTTTCAGATTGACCTGGGTCTTGGATGTTTATCTATATATGTATTTGTTATAAAATATAGTATCGTTGAGTTAGTAACCCGTAACACAGTCTTACTTTAGAACTTACTTTGGGGCTAGCTCAATCTGTGTGTAAAAAAAATATATATTTTTACTTATTATTATGTGATATCTATTAAAATAGAGATTTAATGGGAAATTAGTTACTACAGCTACGAAGTGGGTTTAATAATTTTTTAAATTATTCTTGTTTCACAGATGAAAAGCCCTATACATGCAGTGTGTGTGGGCAGTCCTTCATTACGGCGAGCAAACTCGGGCGACACAACAAGAGGATGCATCTCTCCGTGCGCTACCAATGTCGGATCTGCTACAGATTCTTCTCCAAGTAAGTTCTGAGCCGCAGGGTTTCAGCCTTAGCAGCGAAAAAAACCAGAGAATACCTACCTACATCTCTGTGTTACCAGTGTGGGATATGCTACAGATTCTTTTTCAATTAAGATTTCCCGAGCCGCGTGGTTTCAGTCTTAGCAGCGGAGAAACAAGGAATTGTGTCTCAGTGCGCTACCAGTGTCGGATATGCTACAGATTCTTCTCCAAGTAAGATTACGTTTTAGAGCCGCAGCGTTTCAGCCTTAGCAGCGAAAAAAAACTAGAGAATATGTATTCTTGAGTTTTTTTCCTATACTAGAAACACTGATCTCGGTGTCACTAGTATAGGATATAATACAGATTCTTCTCCAAGTAAGATTCCCAGCCGCAGGGTTTCAATCTTAGCAGCGAAAAACACTAGAGAATACATCAAATCACTACATATTATAAAACAAAGTCCTCTGCCGCGTCTGTCTGTCTGTCTGTTCGCGATAAACTCAAAAACTACTCCACGGATTTTCATACGGTTTTCACCAATAGATAGAGTGATTCACGAGGAAGGTTTTAAGGTATAATACATGCCCGGGCGCAGCCGGGTAGGGCTGCTAGTCAAATCAAAAAATCATCAGACATCTGTGATACTAGTATAGGATATAATACAGATTCTCCTTGTAAGATTCCTCTCTCCAAATAAGATCTCTTTCGAGCCGCAGGGTTTTAGTATTAGTAGCGAACAAAACTAGAGAATATATCTGTTTTACGAGTTGAATACATCTATGATATTAATGATTATAAGCTTTGTTCAGCTTGTGTTTCCTAAGTCGCCTTCTACGACATCCACGGGAAGACTTGGAGTGGTCCTATTTTACTCTGCCGGGAACCACACGGCTTCATCAAAGAGACCTCTCCAAACCGCCTGGCCAGCGTGGAGAGTGTAGGCCAAATCCTTTGACTGCTCAGGCTAATAATATGGCTCTAGTAGTACAGAGAGGGTCGTGCTCATGCAGTGGAGACTAAAAAGACCTGACGATGATGATGATGATGATGATATTAATATAGGATATGCTACAGTTTCTTATCCAAATAAGTTCTCGCCGTGTGGTCCCCGGCAGAGTAGAATAGGACCACTCCAAGTCTTCCCGTGGATGTCGTAGAAGGCAACTTAGGAAACGCAAGTAAAACATAGCTTAGGAACATTAAAGACACCTCTCCAATCCGTCTAGCCAACGTGGGGAGTGTAGGCCAAATCCTCTGACTGCTACGGCTAATATATGGCTCTGGTAATACAGCAGTAGAGACTAAAAAAGACTTGATAATGATGATGATTTATATAGTAGGTCGGGGAGTAAGTAATTTCGTATTTGTATGAAGATTTTATCCGTCCATACAAAAGAGGTGTAACTTTGACATCAAAATTCTCAGACACAAAACGCTTAAACCAACTTTGTGCTATTCTTACTGGGACTGCGGTATGTTCATAAATACCAAAATCCACTTCCTGCGTATTTTGCATAATCTCTTTATTTTTTAATTTACTTTTTAAAATGTTTGATTTTTTTTCGTCTATCTGATACATTTTTAATAAACATAGAAATGGTAAAAAAATTATTAAAAATATTTTGTACATTTCTATATATAATTCTTGAAAAATGTACATTTCAGATGGTATTTTTTTAAATTCAGCCAGATACATACAACATTACCAAATATATTTGATTGCAACTTTACACATAAAAATACGAAATTACTTTTTCCCCGACCTAATTTTTTTATTTTTTTATTTGCAGATTCGAATGCCTGACCCGGCATTTTGACAAAAAGCATCCGGACGATAAATTGGAAGGTGAACCGTACGGTGAGTTATATAGCTCCATTTAATAAATAAATAAATATATACGGACAAATCACACAGATTGAGCTAGCCCCAAAGTAAGTTCGAGACTTGTGTTATGGGATACTAACTCAACGATACTATATTTTATAATAGATACTTATATAGATAAACATCAAAGACCCAGGTCAATCTGAAAAAGATCATTTTCCATCTTGACCTGACCGGGAATCGAACCCGGGACCATCCGTGTCGCAGGCAGGCGTGTTGACCGCTGCGCCACGGAGCGTAACCAAAAAAAATTTTACAAGGATGCCGTTCAGTTTAAACTTATTTCCATTTTATTTTTATGCTTATTCAAACAAAATGATAGGGTTGAAGTCGGTTTTTCCTTTTTGTTAAAAATATCTTAAATTATTTTATTCTCAGACTACAACGCCATCCTACCCTACCTGAAAGAGCTTGAAGAGCAATTGAAGGAGAAAGCTGAAGAATCTAAAAAAGCGAAGACCGAAGACCTATGGGACGGCTGGCCCGCGCCCATAGACAACGGGGAGACCAGCGACAAGACTTTTGAAGTTCTCGTTGAAGAGAAACCTATGGATGGGTTGGTGGATGAGAAACCTTTGGAACTATTGCCTCATTTAACGCAGGTAAGGGTTAATATATAGTTTTGTCACTAATTACGTCTTTATCCATGACGGGACAGATAGGGCTTAGGGTAAAACGTCAAAAGCTTGTCAAGTGCGTTGGTGAGAAAGGTCACCAATATAGTGTTCTATGTCCAGACATCGGTGAGAAAACTTTTGAAGTGTTAGTGGAGGAGAAACTATAGTCACAAAAATATAGTAAATTTTATCGGGGAAAAGAAAGGAAATTATAGAGTAGTACAAACATCTGGCGAAAGGAGACGCTAGTTGTATCTGTATTTTGATATTTACAGCGGTAACCTATGTACGGGTAGCTCAATGAGAAACCTATTAAAGGTTTGGTGGATGAGAAACCTCTGCCTCATTTGACGCTGGTAAAGATACAAAGTTATGTCAGTTTTCTCGTCTTTATCCCATACGGAATAGACAGAGCCTAGGGTTAGACGTCAAGTCCACGTGATACCAGAAAAATACTTTTGAAAAGACAAGTTTTGGTGGAAGAGAAACCTATGGAGGGTTGGTGGATGAGAAACCTTTGGAGCTTCTGCCTTATTTGACGCAGGTAAGTGTTCATCATCAGGTCTTTTTTAGTCTCCACTGCAGGAGCACGACCCTCTCTGTCTGTACTACCAGAGCCATATATTATCCAGAGCAGTCAGAGGATTTGGCTTGCACTCTCCACGCTAGCCAGTTCGATGTTTGTAAGCTTTGTTTAGCTTGTGTTTCCTAAGTCGCCTTCTACGACATCCACGGGAAGACTTGGAGTGGTCCTATTCTATTCTGCCGGAAACCACACGGCACGCTAGTACAGCGAGGGTCGTGCTCCTGCAGTGGCGAAAAGACCTGATGATGATGATAATGAAGTACTTACTTCCCGTCATTGTCATCATTCTTGAACTACATATTTTAATACATACATACTATCACGTCTTGCTCCCTTGCGGTGTAGACAGAGGCCAAGTTTTTAAAACCTTAAGGCCACGTTTAGCATGTTGGTGGGCTTGTAGGTGAGAACGGAAACAAAATAGTGATGGGTTGCTAGCCGCAACGCCTATATACATGATTCCTTACTCCCGTTCCCTCGATCGGCTTTTACGATTTGCGCGGGGAGAAAACAGCTGGCACATTTTACCCAGACCAGCGTCGATGGTATAATGTATAATGTGTTAATATTTTAATTCCAGATCAAGAAAGAGGAGCCGTATCCCGAGTTTGCGACAGTGAAGGACAGTGATAGCCTAAAGAGCGAGAAGGAAGATGAAAAGGATGATTTTAACGACAGCTTCCATGACGACAGCTTTAGAGACGATGACGCTAAAGATGACAGCTTCAAAAATGATGACAATGACGGGAAGTAAGTACTCCAGGGACTCGGTCAGGTCATTATGGAAAAAGATCTTTTTCATATTGACCTGGGTCTTGGATGTTTATCTATATAAGTATATATTATAATATATAGTATCGTTGAGTTAGTATCCTGCGACACAAGTTCACAACTTACTGTGGGGCTAGCTTAATTTGTGTGGTTTGTCCCTATACATGGAGAAATTTTGATCGTTCTGGACCCTTAAAGGGGTGATTCAGCCCGTCGATATGAACCATTTTTCCTATGGGACCAATGCTGGAAACTCAAATTTTATTTTGACATTTTTATACAAAAGTGTTCAGCCGCCCGGGCAATTTGTATAGGAATGTCGAAATTTTTTTCGAGTTTACAGCATTTGTTCCATAGGAAAAGTTGTTTATATTGACAGGCTGAATCACCCCTTTAATGGTCCAGAACGATCAAAATTTCGCCATGTATATAAAAAGGTTGAGCGCGCCTATTTCCAATACAAATTGCCCGGACGGCTAAACACTTTTGTATGAAAATGTCGAAATAAAATTTGAGTTTCCAGCATTGGTCCCGTAGGAAAAATGGTTCACATCGACGGGCTGAATCACCCCTTTAAGGGTCCAATCAAAATTTTGTGCTCTTGATGCATTCAGCCATTAGTGGTGGCCAGTGCGCTAGTTTTAAAAACATAAATATATATTTTTTAATATTATAGAAGCCTATGCGTGGCCGCTTCGATTTTCAAATTTACTTACCTCCATAAAGATGTAAATCGAACTTACAACCCCGATTTTGAGTTATATACAACCTCCTTTCAGTGCTTGAATGATGAAAAATAATTTTCTGTTGCTTTTGAAATGACGTGACGTTTGTTTCTTTCTTCTTCTTCTTCTTCTTCTGCTTTATAAAATGGCTTCCACCGAGATTTCAGTGATTCTGCCAATGTCCAGTAAATTGAGATACTAAGTATCGGTGTTGTACGGTAAAGTTGTAACAAGTAGCATCAAAGATGGCGTATGTTCTTTGATGCCTCGTGGTCGGGAGGTTATGGTGACAAGTCTATACGACTCCATATAACAGTCCACTTTAACTATTTCACAAATTGTTCCATGAGCACGAGCATTTATAACACCAAACTACACCAATTTCATATTATAAAGTCCACCAAAATCAATTTGCAAAATCGTCCAAGGCAGACCCCAACTGCACCCCTTGACTTCCCACCACAAACTCGCCGTTTGTTTCTTTATTTCCAGCGCATCTGACGACAACTACTTCCCCTCCGGCACGTGGGTGCCCCCCACCCCCAAAGTGGAGATCGAGGAAAAGCCCAAGAGACGAAAAAAGACGGACCCACCCCTAAAATGCGATATATGCAACAAGAAAATTAGCACCATCACATATATGAGGATACATATGAGAACGCATACTGGGGAGCGACCGTTCAAGTGTTATATATGTGAACGGGGGTTTATAACCTCTAGTAAACTGCATAGACATGTGTTGACTCATGCTGAGGCCTGGGAAGGAAATTTAGGTATGTGTACCTATTATTTTGCAATTTTACCAATATTTTTTGAGTTTTCCCGCAATTTAACTATGTTTTTAGTGATTTTCCCAATTTTTTTTTATATTTTTCTGATTTTTTGCGACTTAGCTTGGATTTTGCGTTTTTTTATTTTTATTTTCCATGAACTCGTACTACCTTTTTAAGTGACTTAAAAAAGGAGAACGTTCCTAAGTTTTTGAAAAATACGTCAAATTGTTCATAATGCATTTGACACATACTTCAAGTGTTATATATGTGAACGGGGGTATATAACCTCTAGTAAATTGCACAGGCATGTGTTGACTCATGCTGAGGCCTGGGAAGGAGGTTTAGGTGTATCTACCTATTATTTTGCTTAATGTTTTCTTATATTTTCGCGATTATTACACATTTAAATAAAATTATTGTAATACGGTTAGTAAGTTTCCAATTTTTTTTTGGTAGTATTCTCGCAATTTACCAATGTTTTTAGTGACGTTCACAATTTTTTTGTATACTTCCCGGATTTTTAGCGACTTAGCTTGGATTTTACGTTTTTTTATTTTTATTTTCCATGAAATCTTACTACCTTTTTAAGTGACTTAAAAAAGGAGAACGTTCCTAAGTTTATGTAAAATACGTCAATTTGTCCGTAATGCATTTGACACATACTTCAAGTGTTATATATGTGAACGGGGGTTTATAACCTCTAGTAAACTGCATAGACATGTGTTGACTCATGCTGAGGCCTGGGAAGGAGGTTTAGGTATGTAATCATCATCATCATCAGGTCTTTTTAGTCTCCACTGCCGGAGCGCGACCCTCTCTGTACTACCAGAGCCATATATGAGCCAGACCACACGATTGGGCTACACTCTCCACGCTGGCCAGACGGGTTGAAGAAGTATCTTTGATGTTTATAAGCTTTGTTTAGCTTTTGTTCCCTAAGTCGCCTTCTACGACATCCACGGGAAGAATTGGATTGGTCCTATTCTACTCTACCTAATTAATTACCTCTATTAAAAAATAAGTTTGGTTGCCGTGTGGGGAACCACAAGGCAACCAAACTTATATTTTATTACAAGGCCGGCGTTGCTCTTGTCACACCTTGATCACGTCTTAGGAGAACCAGCTAAACAGAGCTAATAAACATCAAAGAGACCTCTCCGACCCGTCTGGCTAGCGTGGAGAGTGTAGGCCAAATCCTCTGACTGCTCTGGCTAATATATGGCTCTGGTAGTACAGAGAGGGTCGTGCTTCTGCAGTGGAGACTAAAAAAAGACCAGATGAAGAAGATATACCATATTACCGTCAGATAGATTCAATTCGTTGAAATTAGATTATTTCTTATAAATAATTAAAATATTATTTTCTTAGGTGGAGAAGCCGGCGTGAAGAATGAAAAGAATGAGAACGAAGCAGATATTAAAGAAGAAGAAGGTGAAGAGAAGGAAGGGAAGAAAAATGACAAGAAGAAAGACAAAAAGTACGAATTATCGATATTTTAATTCTTCAAAGACAAAATCAAAACGTTTATTCAGAAAATAGGCCTTTGCAGGCACTTTTTCACGTCATATCATATTTAAAATTATCTTATTAGATAATATGTATTTATTAATTGTTCAAAAGCTACAGACTACTAGCATAAATTTCATTCATAAATTTCATTCTTTGTTCATTTAATTTTATACACAGACATAAATTTCATTCTTTGTTCATTTAATTTTATACACGATAAAGTGTGAAGGCGGACTTAAGAGTCCCACGTAAAGCCGCAATCTCATACAAACGTAGTTTCGTTTTAGTTTTACAACAGTTAAGCCAATCTCAACCAAATTCCGTACATACCTATACAAAACTACAGCGAGTTCAAGTTTTCGATACGAAACTTCAACTCGCTGTAATTTTGTATAGGTATTGCTCCGTGGCGCAGCGGTCAACACGCCAGCCTGCGACACGGGGTCCCGGGTTCGATCCCCGGTCAGGTCATGATGGAAAAACGATCTTTTTCAGAATGACCTGGGTCTTGGATGTTTATCTATATAAGTATATATTATAAAGTATAGTATCGTTGAGTTAGTATCCTGCGACACAAGTTCACAACTTACTGTGGGGCTAGCTCAATTTGTGTGATATGTCCCTATATATTTATTTATTTATTTATATTTATGCCTTATCCGGTCGTATGTACGAAATTTGGTTGAGATTGGCTTAACTGTTGTAAAACTAAAACCAAACAACGTTTGTATGGGATTTCGGCTTTACGTGGGACCCTTAAAGCCAATAGCTCTTTCTGCCAGTCAACCGACTAATAACCAGAATTCGGTATTTGCCTAATGTTAAAATTATATAAAATTTGTTGTTTTTTATATAAAGTTTGAGACTAATTTCTATCTAAAAACACTATAAAGAACACTTTTAATTTGATATCGATTCGTTAAGTGATCTTAAAGCTTCTTTAAAGTTGGGTGAATAGGACCATTTTTTAAAGTATGAAAATCTTTAATTACAATTATACTGTATTTTAGTCTGCAAAATTTGTAGCAACTTTTATTATGAAACCATTACCATAAACGAAATATTTCGTATAGCTACCAAACAAAGTTCTCACGCCGCCCATACAAAATACAAGCTTGTGACGTCACAAATATGTAGGCATTTCAGCAGCGCGTTTTCACGTCTAAAAATTTACGTCTAAAAACATGTGTCTTTAAAACTTTTATAACTGAAAGAGTTTTTTGTTTAGAAATGTATTTCTGTCACTATTGCGTTTATTTTAGGCAGGTCTTTACATAGCAACATGAAAAAAAATTTAGTCAACATGCCCATTGATAACTTTAAATTAAAGAAAAAAATACTTAAAAAATAAACTACATACATATTATACACGCTTGTTCATAAAAATATAATAGACGAGACATATCCTACATATATACTTATATAATCTCCTTGGTTTTTACCTTGCACTTCCATTTTTAACCCCCGACGCAAAAAGGGAGGGGTGTTTAACGTGTCTGTCTCCCAAACGGATGAACCGATTTTCATTTAGTTCTTTTTGTGTCATATATAATTTTATCCCAAGTGTTCTTGGCAAGTTACATGAAAATCTATTTCGGGGGGTTTTTAAAATGTCACAAGCTTTTTTTTTTGCTTGTGACACATATAAAAATAACTTGTTTTTTTATAGAACCCGCATAAAACGCGCAAAGGCAGAGTTTGCAGCCAAATCGAAGGGCGAAGCGAAAATCTCAAGAAGATGGCAGCACACGTGTCAGTACTGCCACAGGAGGTTCCTGCACGCCGAGACGCTGCAGGTGAGCCATACAACACATACACGACGCATACAAGACCCATACAACTCATACATGTCCCATACACCTGGTCTAGAAGACTTTTATACAAGTGTTAATGCATACATCTGATAAATAAGCCATTTTACGACCATATAACACATTGTATGGACGTCATACAACTCATACATGACCCATACAACTGGTCTAGTAGGCATTTATATATGTATCAATGCATACATATAACATATCAGCTATTTAATCACTATAAAACACATTGCATGGAAATCATACAACTCATACAAGACCCATACAACTGATCTAGAAGGCATATATGCTTGTACCAATGTAAAAATATAATGTATCAGCCAATTTACGACTATACAACACATTGCATGGAAGTCATCCAACTCATACACGTCCTATACGTCATAAACAATTTTTCTTTCTTTTAAAGACCGGGATTATGGATGTAGGGGGAAAGGCAGCTAAACTTAAATGGGATTGGGCAGGACATGTGTGTAGGATGCACCTAGATACGTGGGCTAGGATTGTTACAGACTGGGTACCTGCTGGCTGGCGTCGTAAAAGAGGCCGCCCAAGGACAAGATGGTCTGACGATCTATCGGCTTCTGATCCAAATTGGTCATCAATCGCAGGAGATCGAGATGAGTGGCGGAAGAGAGGGGAAGCCTTTGCCCAGCAGTGGGACAGTATAGGCTAATTAAAAAAAAAAAGTTATTTACCCTAACCAATGTGTCAATCTTTGTTGCAGGTCCACAAAAAGAGCCACGAAGGTGAAGAACTAGTGTTCAAATGTCACTACTGTCTGCTGCCTCAGCCGGACGAAGCGACGCTGACTGAACACGAGGCGACTCACACCGGTCCGGCGCCGTACGTGTGCTCGGACTGTGGGAAGAAATACCGGAAACGGGAAGCTATGGTGAGTGTACAAAAATACAAATGTATGAGAGTCATACATGATCCATACATAGATTTTGGTGATCGCATAACCTATCATAAGTTACTTATAGTTGTTTTGATGCTAGAAATATAGTGTATGAGAGTCATACAATTTTGTATGAAAGACATACATCAGCTTAGGATTGTGTGAAGAAATGCCGGAAACGGGAAGCTATGGTGAGTTTTACTAAGAAATACAAATGTATGCGAGTCATACATGTCCCATACATGGATTTAGGTGATCGCAAAAGCTATGATAAGTTAGTTTGAGTCATTTTAATGCTAAAATTCGATATGTGGGAGTCATACAACTTTGTATGAAGGCCATATGAAGTTCATTTTATCCGTTTGCTATGGTGTGAGATACTTTAGGCCTAAAAACAAACTTTAGTCTTAAACCTCACCACGTATCACCAAGGGGGACCCCGGGGGGTTCAAAAATGCTAAAAGTAACCTCACGTGATTAATGGACGGCCCCTTATCGCAATTATTAGTTTATTAGTTAGTGCAATTGATTTTCACATTAAGACTATGATGGGCATAAGCCTAAAGGTGAAAATCAATTGCACTGATAATAAGTAAGCCATAAATTTTTAGCAAAAGTCATTGAGATATAACTACTAGAGAAGACACCGCAAATCCTTACTTTGTCCCGATCAACTGTGGCCATCGCGCCACAACTCACTCAGTCGGTTGTTAGCTCTTTCGCTTGTGGTACTTCCCACGATTAATAAATAAAAACTTGGTAAAAATCATAAAAAATGCCTTGGTGTGTATTGAGTTATTGCAGTAATAACTTATCAAACACTGCACAGTGCAAAGGAACAAATTTTCATCAGCAAGTACATTCTTTTTTACAAAAAAGTCAGTATAATTACCTCCCGCCATTTTGCAATATGTTGACATGTTGCTATGGAAACGCGTGAGAGTAGCAAGTATAGCGCTGAGGTATTGAGTTATATATGATTGGGCGCTTTGTTATTGTTTTAGCGCTGCAGCGCTTAAATTTCGAGGAATGGAACAATGCCAATATATAACGTACCTCCTCTAATGTTATGTCTCAATGGCAAAAGTCCATACTTTTGCAGGTGTGTCGAGCTCCGTGGCGCAGCGGTCAACACGCCAGCCTGCGACACGGGGGTCCCGGGTTCGATCCCCGGTCAGGTCATGATGGAAAACGATCTTTTTCAGTGTGACCTGGGTCTTAGATGTTTATCTATATAAGTATATATTATAAAATATAGTATCGTTGAGTTAGTATCCTGCGACACAAGTTCACAACTTACTGTGGGGCTAGCTCAATTTGTGTGATATGTCCCTATATTTTTATTTTATTTAAAACTCGATATGTGTAATGAATAGTTAATCATTGACTGTAAGGCGGTACGAAGTTCGCCGGATCAGCTAGTTAATAATAAATAAACCCGTGAAATTTGTCCGTATATAAATATATACGGACAAATTTCACAGATTGAGCTAGCCCCAAAGTTAGTTCGAGACTTGTGTTATAGGATACTAACTCAACGATACTATATTTTATAATAGACATTATTTAGATAACCAAGACCCAGGCCAATCTGAAAAAGATTGTTTTCCATCATGACCCGGCTGGGAATCGAACCCGGGACTCGTTGTGTCACGGGCTGGCTTGTTTACCACTACGCCACGGAGGCTGGTATAGCATACATATATACTATCACGTCTTTTCCCCTTGCGGGGTAGACAGAGCCCAGTTCTATAAAACCTAAAGGCCACGTTTAGCATGTTGGTGGGCTTGTAGGTGGAGAACGGAGTCAAAATAGTGATGGGTTGCTAGCCGCATCGCCTATTAACATGATTCCCATTCCCTCGATCGGCTTTTACGATCTGCGCGGGCAGAAAAGCAGCTGGTACATTCTATTTTTTTTTCTTTTCTTCCAGAGTAGCATGGAAGGAATATTTATTTATTTTTATTTATTATTGATTCGAACTGTGTTGAAAATATGTCTACAGTAAATCCCATCTCCATTGTTACAGATATACCACAAAAAACAACATAAACCCGACAAGATGTTTTACTGCGAGGTGTGCCTAAAGGCGTTCAACGCTCAATGCAAGTTACAGCGCCATCTGTTGAGCCATAACGAAAAGAAATTCGTGCTTCGCTATGAATGCCCTGTGTGCGCGCATATGTTCCACACAAAGTACCACATACAAATGCATCTGACGACGCATCAGAAGGAAGGATTGTGAGTATTTTGCTTATGCCAAAGACAATATAATACTAACGTAATAGACTGCCCACCTCATACAAAAATATTGGACCAAATTAAGATGGCGAAAAGTAGGCGAATGTATGGCGCAGGAGAGTTGCTTGCAACTCGATACTAGATGGCGGTAATCTGCGTTAGCTTAAACTTACTAAAGAATGTCATTTTAAAATATTGTTCTGATTTTTATCCTAATCCTAATATTATAAATGCGAAAGTGCGTTAGTTTGTTTGTTTGTTTGTTACGCTTTTACGCCGTTTCTACTGAACCGAACATCATGAAATTTTGCATACATATAGGTTAGGGCACCGAAAAGGACATAGGCTATAAATTACGCGGGCGAAGCCGCGGGTAACATCTAGTAAGATATTTTGTAAATAATATTTTTTTATTCTGATTCGTAACTACACATAATTTTAACTACCGTATAGTTACAATGTTGTGTAGGTTACGTACGCGTGGCGCCATCTATGCGAGTCTCTGAGAACAAATTGTATGATTAAGGCGTTGAGAACACATGCTTATACCCTAGATATTGTAATTCTACAAGAAAAGAAGTCTCATTTGGAGGGATGCGCTCTGGCAAATTAACCATTTAGGTATTACGTAAGCTAATTTTAACCCCCTCTTGTCAGCAAACGTAAGAAAAGTTATTTCCCCTCCCCCTATAGGCCAGTCAATACGTAACCAGTAAGGGGGTGCCAGGCTTTGCTTATTTTTGATGACATGGGGGACGGGGGGTTGACATCGTGATGGCGGTAGTTACTAGTCAACTAGACTATTTAGAATGTTTTTAAGCATTAAGGCGCTCCTATAGTAACACTAGCGCCTTCCAGCAATTAATTCTTTTAATCCTAAATTATATCGAATTTTAAAAATCTAACAAGTACATAACTTGTAAATTACTTGTAGTATTTTTGTATTCATTTTCACTGATATTCGTTTGATAAAATAAGCGAAAAACAGGTTACCGCCAAAAGTGGCCACTTTTGCCGTTAACCGATTTTTCGTTAAATATGGCATTAGTAAATTACATGTAATATACAAAAAATACTTTAAGTAATTTTGTAGTTTTGTACTTGTTAGATTTTTAAAGTTCGATACAATTTATGATTTAAGGAATTTTATTGCTGGGTGGCGCTAGTGTTACTATAAGAGCGCCTTAAAAGGAATGCTTTTTTTAGTTAGTTTAAACTAGTCTAGTAGTAGTTTTTTTAGTTTTAATTAGTCTACAGTACTACCACTTTTATAAGTACCGATGTACCTGCGCAGAAGTCAAATTTTTGCATGGCGCGAAAATACCCGTCCTTTATTGGCTGATGTGTACGCGCCATGCGGCGTCTCGGCCACTCTCGATAGTTGTACAAGTATTGCGAGCGAGATTTTAAATCTTAAGTAGTAGCAATAAGTTCGTTATTTCATTGATGTTTTCATTCGGTATGAGTCGGCGGTAGGTTGCGCTATTTTGCGCCATCGAATAATGCCGATGTGACTTTTTAAAGTGGCACTGTAGTTGACTAATAATGAATCTACTGCCATCTATAGGTGGCTCCTTAAAACTTAACTTGCAAAAGCACAAGCCTCTGGATGAGACTATTCCTAAAGAATTATAAAATCTATAGTTTTAATTATGAATATCTATTACACGTATCGCCATCTATGTTCAGTTAGAGTACAACTCTCGTTTGTATGGAAATTCGTGGACACAAGATGATACCACCTTCCTTATACATACATATTATCACGTCTTTATCCCTAGTTGGGTAGACAGAGCCGAAGGTCGTAAGACCCGGCCACATTTAGCATCATGGGGTGTAAAGGTGGAGAGCGGAATCAAAATAGTGATGGGTTGCTAGCCGCGTCGCCTATTGATGTGGTTTTCTGATTTTCGTGAACACGTTGTATAATGGCCTTAAGGCGCTCTTATAGTAACACTAGCGCTACCCAGCAATTAAATTCCTTAAATCATAAATTGTATCGAACTTTAAAAATCTAACAAGTACAAAACTACTAAATTACTTATAGATTTTTTTTTGTTTATCACAAGTAATTTACTAGTGCCATATATAAAGAGAAAAATCGATTAACGCCAAAATTTTAATTTAATTAATAACTAACCTAGAAGTAAGTATTACCATGTGGTCTCAACGCCCTAATCGTACGATTTGTTCACAGAGACTCGCATAGATGGCGCCACTCGACACTACACAACATTGTATCTACCGTATTATGACAATATAAAAACATGATTCACAAAATATATCTTATTAAAAATCAAAACAATATTTTTGGCATAATATTTTAAAATGACACCGTATATTTAGTAAGTTAAAGGCTAACGCAGATTACCGCCATCTAGTATCGAGTAGCAAGCAACTCTCCTGCGCCATACATTCGCCTGCTTTTCGCAACCTTAATTTGGTCCAATATTTTTGTATGAGGTGGGCAGTCTATTACGTTAGTATTATATTGTCTTTGGTATTACTAACAAGAATCTTGTTATAAAAATCCTACAAAAATTATTGCTAACCCAAAAACTCCGCGAGACGAGCTCCGTGGCGCAGCGGTCAACACGCCGGTCTGCGACACGGATGGTCCCGGGTTCGATCCCCGGTCAGGTCAAGATGGAAAATGATCTTTTTCAGATTGACCTGGGTCTTAGATGTTTATCTATATAAGTATCTATTATAAAATATAGTATCGTTGAGTTAGTATCCCATAACACAAGTCTCGAACTTACTTTAGGGCTAGCTCAATCTGTGTGATTTGTCCGTATATATTTATTACTCTTCAAGATACAACGTTACACCGTACGGGTTACAACGTGTCTATATTTTTCCTTTCGGCATAAACGCCTCTAACAAAAATCAACCAGCGAATGACGTTACTCGTTTAGCATTCTGCATGATTGATGTGAGAAATATATTCGGCAGCTATGTTAAATTTTGCATTTATGGAAATGACCTTATAGCAATAGTTAACCTAGAAATAAGTATTACTAACAATTATGAGTTAATGTTACTTAATAAAAAATAAATTATTATAATGCATAATCTTTATATACCATAATTTTGCCAACAGGATACAAGAAGAGAACCGCAACGACATCCTAGCCATGGTTCTTCAAAACGCGCGAAAATTTCCCAAACAAACAGACGCGCCCACCACTAACCTAACAGAAATTCTCCCTAACGACGATCGATCTCGAATCTGCAATATTTGCGGAGAAATATTCCAACATTTCTACTATTTAGAAGAGCATTTAAAAAGCCACGGTTCAAAAATTGCCCTCGAAGACATCAACAACGAGGAGGAAAAGAAACATATCTGCAAAGTGTGCAACAAAGGATTCAAACTACACTATTACTTGAAACTACACAGTTTCACGCACACTAAAGAGAAGCCTTTTATATGCCAGCAGTGCGGTAAAGGGTTCATTACGCGCGGTAAGCTGAAAAGGCATCTAGAAACGCACACGGGCATAAAGAAGTATCAATGTCATATTTGCTGTAAATTCTTTACGAGAACTAGTTATTTGAGGATTCATGTTAGGACGATACACGGGACTCAGGATTATAATTTTAGGGTAGGGAAGGAATATGGCAATGGGGAGTCTATGGATGTATTTTAATATTAAGTTTTCTTTACTAAATTAATGCCAATGTTTGGAGGGTTAGAGGGATGAAATGTTACTTTTTTACATCCTTTTATGTAATATTTGGAATAAAAGCAACATTTCAGAATGAATAAATCTAAATTTAAATATGGTATTGGTACTATATTTAAGTATATATATTAAGTTTTCTATACAAAACTAATGTCAATGCATTATTGGAGGGTTAAGAGGGTTAAAAGTTTCTTTTTTACATACTATTATTGAATACACCGAGAAATATTTAACATTTTGGACTCTTTTATGGGTTGATTTAGTCCGCCGATTTGAACAACTTATGATGACCAATGCTGGGCATTAATTATTTTTAACATTCCCATGAAAACTGTGTTGTTAAAAGTTTTTGTATAGAAATGTCAGTGCTATTTTTGAGTTTCCAGCATCCCATAGGATAAGTTGTTCATATCGACGAGCTGAATTGCCCCTATAAGGGTCTAAAACGATCAACTATTTCGCGTATATTAACTTTACCGTTTCACCAAATTCGAAAATAAAAATACCATCGGAATTAATAAATCAAAATTCAAATGTAAATGTTTTATTATATTGCCGCAATTTTTTTTACACACTTCAAATAAGAATAATGTCTCTTACATTATTCAATGACAACGTAACTCCAAAATTCTGACTAATGATTGGTTTCAAAAATACATTCGAAAATTTGTTTCTAGGATTAATACTGAGAAACGTACGCCTTTTTTTTTAAGCAATAGATTCAAGATTCAATCGTTTATTTAATATAGGTTTCTTTGAACACTTATTAATTGTCATATTTGTGTTTACAATTTTTACAACAAAAAAAATTTGTTGACGTCAATAATTACTTATGGCTAAGTTTAGGCCGGCGGAGTGCAGAAGAAGCGGCAACAAACTGCACAGCGCATTTTCTCCAACTTAGGCACTTCGAGCAACACGGCCTTCTGTACCGGAAGGGAGTAGCCATACGCTGCGTTCCCCTCTGTCAAGGTACAAGGCAAATTAGGCATATGCATGTCTACGTGTTAGTTGTGTGTGACTCATCTGAACACAAATTATTGTTTCTTTTTTATGGCATTTTTTGTGACAATGTCATAATTACTATCAAGTGACCGTTTAAGTTTTGTATGTAGGTGTGCGGAACTAAACTTGTGTGCACATTTCCCCCCGCAAAAACGCCAGAAAAATTTTAATAGTAAATTGTCGCTTTGCCCACTCCCTCCGTATGGAGTCCGTGTTGCTCGAAGCTTAGGCCAGACAACACACAAAATGTAACCTCTTTATTCATAAAAAGTAACACAAGCTTATTAAAACTATTTAAGTTCTATTCTATTTTTTTTTTCAATACATTTGCTAATAATACGGTTCTTATGACATCGAAATCTGTATCGTAATGATGTATTTACCGCACTAGTGCTTTTTACTTTACACCAATCACAACAAGCATGAAAACTTTTTTCTGATTCGTGAGATGTGATTTTTAACCGACTTCAAAAAGGAGAACGTTTTCAATGTACTTTTTTGGAGAAAATAAACCTGAGTAAATGTAGCTGATTATTATAAATGTATTTTTACAAACTGCTTTAGTTCCTAACTTTTATAAATTCCTTATTTGCTGAACTGCAATCTTGTTTTAGTTTATGGTTATCGCAAATGTATTGAAAAACGTCGTACGATACTCGTACGGTAAGCTGTCTATTATAGTCGTCGGTATAATATAAGCACTCGGCTTCGCATCGTGCCTATAAACACCTCGACTATAATATCCAGCTTACCGTACTTGTATCATAATGTACTATTATTTTATGACTCGTAAAAGCCTCGGTGGAAGCCATAAAATCATCATCATTTCGAGTAGGTGACACGGTCAGTCGACCATGCACACCCTGGTGTCAGAGTTCTTCGGAACCGCCTCTTGGCCTCTGACGTGGATCCTTTAACAACTACCAGATGGCAGCCGGGACCAACGGCTTAACGTGCCTTCCGAAGCACGGAATCACTTTTATTATCAGACAATCGGGTGATTCATGCCTGCAATGTCCTAACCAAACTGGAAACAACTTAACAAAGTATGCTTCCCGTGGGAATCGAACCCACCACCCCCGGGTCAACAGGCGAACGCCTTAACCACTGGACTACGGAGGCTGTCATAAAATAAAAAAAAGAATTGATGGACAAGAAATATATTAACTAAAATAGGTTTAATAAGCGTTCATTTCTTAAAAAAAAAAATGCGTATGTTTTTGATTCTTACTTTGTTTATTTCCAGGTAAGTATCAAAGTGTTTAAACTTGCCCAAAATATTAAATTAAAATCTTAATTGTGTTAAAATAATTAAGTAGATAATTATAGGTGTAATTGTGGGGTTGTAAATTTGTAAATAATTATGATAAGCAATCATTTTATTCAATTAGGTTTGTTTGTGACACTTACTGGCAACACTGAGAAGTAAGGTCCAAGTTTTTGACAAAAAATGTCAATTTGTTTGAGAGTTTGTGGTGGGAAGTCAAGGGGTGCCTTGACGATTTTGCAAATTGATTTTAGTGGACTTTATAATATGAAATTGGTGTAGTTTGGTGTTATAAATGCTCGTGCTCATGGAACAATTTGTGAAATAGTTAAAGTGGACTGTTATATGGACTCGTATAGACTTGTCACCATAACCTCCCGACCACGAGGCATCAAAGAACATACGCCATCTTTGATGCTACTTGTTACAACTTTACCGTACAACACCGATACTTAGTATCTCAATTCACTGGACATTGTCAGAATCACTGAAATCTCGGTGGAAGCCATATTATAAAACAGAAGTAGATTTTGAAAATCGATTTTAGTGGGCTTATAATATGAAATTTGTGTAGTTACTTTTTTTTGTATTTATATAAAATTACTTTTTTTCAACATATTCTATTTTTTTTTTCATTTTAAGGCTTTTTTAACTCAAGTGATTTATTTTGCTCTGAGGACCTGACGCTACAGTACTGCCATCTAGTGTCAGCATTTTGAAACCTAATTTCTTCGATTTTAATGTTTACCAGTGATATTTTAAGACGTTATTAATTGTACTTTATGCCACAGTATAAGGGTTTAAAATTATGTATTTTCAAGTTTACGTGGCTTAGACCAACCCAACTAGCGCAATTCCTCATTTCATTTCTTTTACTTCTAAATACCTCCAACCCGTCTGGCTAGCGTGGAGAGTGTAGGCCAAATCTTCTTGACTACTCTGGGTCTCCACTGCAGGAGCACGACCCTCTCTGTACTACCAGAGCCTTATTAGCCAGAGCAGACAGAGGATTTGGCCTACACTCTCCACGCTGGCCAGACGGGTTGGAGAGGTCTCTTTGATGATAATAAGCTTTGTTTAGCTTGTGTTTCCTTAGTCGCCTTTTACGACATCCACGGGATGACTTGGAGTGGTCCTATTCTACTCTGCCGGGAACCATACGGCTTTTTAGGAGTACAAGAATAAAATTACGGGTGGCGTTAGCTTCGGTGATGTAAGCCCCTTAAGATGCCTTCTTTCAGCTATGATTTCATCTTTACTAACTTTACCAACTCAGTTTACGTATGTAAGTGGTTTAAATGTTAAGTTTTTTGAGAAATATGTATTGATTCACAAGTCTTTCGTGAAGTGTGGTCAAACTTACAACTTCGGGTTCATCTCTGTCATCATCATCTCTTCAAATTGAAAATTGTTGAAAGCCCTCTATGTAGGGCATGTGAGGAATCGGACGAATGAGACACATCTTGTGCTACTGCGACTCTGCTGGTAAGCGTTTGGACCTTTTCGGATCGGCGTATCCTGATCTAGAGGACTACAGGCACTACGCACCAGGTGATATCCTGAAGCTTATGCAGTCCTTCTTCGGGAATCACCGTGTGAGTGAGTAAGGCATGGGGTAAGTACAAAATAACCCAAAGGTTAGACGTGCTTCCGATTTATAATCGGCCCCAATTGAAGATAAGATACAACTACGGGTTTATAGTACGGTCGCGTAAATATGCTACGTAAACTAGAAATTTTTGTACGATTTGGTCCGCGTAAAACTTCACCCCCTTATTTCATCCCCTTAGGGGTTAAATTTCTAAAAAGGCTTTCTATAACATGCGTGTAGATAAAAATATTAATATGGAGACTTAGGCCCAGTGTATCTATTTATCTATACAACGTGTTAATGAACAAGCGCAAAATCTCTTAGGTGGTGATTGGGCTTATGAATATGAATAATTTTATTATGGGGCCGACTCTGCAACTCGACAAAAAAAATTTGCTGTTTCATGCCAATTGTCAATACCTACTCGACCAGAATATATGGAATAACAGTTTTTTTTTGTCGAGTTGCAGTCTGCCCCATAGTAAAAATTGTTCATATTCATAAGCACAATCACCACCTAAGAGGTTTTGCGCTTATTTATAAACACGTTGTATATATCCACATCTGAAATTTGGTACATGAGCTCTTTTCATAATGTAAGTGAGCACTAGGAATGGATTTTGAGAAATTCTACCCCTAAGGGATGAAATAGGGGGTGAACTTGGAAGAAAAATTCTAGTAAATAAATAATAAGGGATACAACATACAGCAAACGTGATTTTTGCCATTATTTCTCGATAGTTTAATGTTGATAATGGTACGGAATCCTTCATGCGTGAGTCCGAATCGCACTTGGCCGATTTTTCATGTAGTCATAATAGAGACGGGTAGTTTTACTATAAGCTTGAAACCGCACGGCACAGAATACTTGTGAATCATACTTGAATTGGTTGTCGGGTTAGGTTAATTCATTCCTTGCCTTAATTAGTCTTATTTTTTAAATTGTTGTTTGTATTTTGCTTACCACGGTTACATGTGGATTTTTTTCACCCTATTTTATTTCTTTATTTCATCATCAGCCGGCCTATTTACTAACTCGGATGACAGGTGTCGATGCCTATCAATCAAGAATTTAGTGTTACAATGCGGTTTTTGTATTTCAAATAAAAAGTTCGAGCAAGCAAAACCCGCATTGTAAAAGTAAATTCTAGATTGATAGGCATCGACAACTGTCATCCGAGTTAGTAAATAGGGGGCAGGTCTGAACACGACCCTCTCTGTACTACCGAGCCATGTATTAGCCAGAGCAGTCAGAGGATTTGGCCTACACTCTCCACGCTAGCCAAACGGGTTGGCGAGGTCTTTCATGTTTTGTTTAGCTTGTGTTTCCTAAGTCGCCTTCTACGACATCCACGGGAAGACGTGGAGTGGTCCTGTTCTACTCTGCCGGGAACCATGCGGCTTTATTATTTATCTGATATTTCTTACTTACTTTTCACAGATATTATAATCCAAGTTTAAGAAAACGAATTATTACCGCCAAAAGTGGCCTCTTTTGGCGGTAATAATTCGTTCTCTTAATTCATCAAATTAAAAATAGTGAAAACTACAAGTAATTTACTAAGGCATTCAGCTATTACATTTTGTAAATTTGATATGATTTAGGACTTATAGAATTAATTGCTGAGTGGCGCTAGTGTGAACTCACTTCGCCTTAAACCTTGTCATCAACCGTATTGTGCTATCGAAGTCATTTTCATTTCGAGCCATTAACTGTCCCACTGCTGGGCAAAGGCCTCCCTCCATTTTTTCCATTCGGTCCGATCTAGGGATAGAATTCTCCAGTTGTCGTGGAGCTTGTCGATTTCATCTCGCCATCGCATTCTTGGCTTACCTTACCTTTAATTTCATAAAGCAGTTATTTTCTGTGTGAATGTAAGATTTGCAGCAAAACTTCAAAATAAAATAAATTAAATACCTGGCCAGCGTGGAGAGTGTTAGCCAAATCCTCTGACTGCTCTGGCTAATATATAGTTCTGGTAGCACAGAGAGGGTCGTGCTCCTGCAATGAAGACTTACATAGACCTGATGATGATGATGATGAAACTGAGCACCCTGTAAGGATTTGTGGCGTAGATTCTAAGTCGGGATAGGAAGGAATTATGGGACGAGATAGAACATTTGGGAGGGATGAAGGTATGCCATTGTTTTGGCAGGTAGGGAATACTAGACTAACAAAGACCTGATGATGAAGAAGGCTCACTTACTGTAGATATATATGGCTCTGGTAGTACAGAGAGGGTCGTGCTCCTGCTGTGGAGATCAAATTGACCTGATGATGATGAAATAAAGAAATAAAATAGGGTGAAAAAAGGTCCACATGGACAGGACTTGAACCTACGACCTAGGTCTATGTACGAGCTATGGTTAGCCATCTGAGCTACCGCGCTTCAATCCAGCACCTTTTTAAGCAATTACTCTCATTTTAAAGGTGCAACTAAAAATTGTGAGTTTGTAATCACTGGCGACCGCAACAGAGTTTGATTCAGGGTTTTATATGTTTATTTGTTGGTTTATACCGCCAAAACTTTGTGGTGTTGTGACAATTTAACTTTATTCTTTGTGAAAAAATAGATAATGTATACGAAATCTTAAGATTTCATATAGACAATAGGCTATGGATATTATGTTCATAATTTACTTCTAAAATATTGCAAAAATAGTTAAATTGTTTCGAACATGTTTTTATATAAATTTAAGGGCAGGGTGGAAATCCTTAAATATACTTAATTTCTTTGGTGAATATTTGTAATTAAAGTGTTAGTAATAATTTTAGTGAATTCGGTGTTAATGTTTCATACAGTTGTTGATTTTGTAAAAATGATAATAAACTATTTCATTTTATTGTTGCCTTTACTTTATAATAAACTACAATACAGCTGATCGGCCAATTTGTTTATACAAATTGCCCGATGGCCCAGTGGGAGGGGAGCATTAACGCTTTCGCATGTTAAGCAACCCCGAGCGCAGTCTCCACTTGGATGGGTGGCATAAAAATATCTTGAGCTCCTCCGTGCTTCGGGAGGCACGTTAAACCGTTGCGTAAAGACCTATCTAACAATACCCAACACGATGGGTTTGTATAGAAAAAATAATAATACTCCCTCTTTACTTGTATGGGAGATACCCTAAAAAAATGTTTTTCAAGATTTTCTTCTACCACTTTTTAACATGATTAATATACATACCCATACCAAATTTCAGCTTTCTACTACCTATAGTCTCTGAGTAAAACCGCGGACGGACAGACAGACATGGCGAAACTATAAGGGTTCCTAGTTTACTACGGAACCCTAAAAACTAAATCAAAACGTTTATTCAGGCAAATAGGACTTAGCAGGCACTGTTTCACGTCATATCATAAGTAACATTATCTTATTAGATAATATTTATTAAGTTAATTGTTCAAAAGCTACAGACTACTAGCGTTTCGGAACCGACCACTGCAGAGAAGAAACGCTGAAAGAAACTCTTTTCAACAGTTTTGGTCGCCTACTCGCCTGAAGGGCTTTGTATTTAAGATTTTGTATTTATTTCCATAAGAAAAACATAACAAATTCATAAGGATGAACAAAAAACTAGTAAGGTTTGTCCGCATATTGTATGATTAGGTATATTTATATCCTTATTGCCTTTTTCGTTCTCTTCCTTTTTCTTTCTTTTTTACTTGAACCAGTAGTTATTTTACCAAAAAAAGTGGTTCTGTTTCAGGCACTGTGCTGTAAAAAGGACTGTTCAAAAAGTCCCCCGGTAAAATACTAACGTAGTGACTGCCGTCCTCACACAAAAATAATAAGCCAAATTAACGCGCTACACGGAGTCCAGTGCTGCCCCATTTTAAATAAATTATTTGAAAGAAAACGTAGATCAATTTAATTTTGATCTAGGAGGCCCTTAAACACCTTCAAATCTGCAAATGGGGACCTGAATTAGGAAACACAACCTAAACAAAGCTTATTAAATCAAAGAGACCTCTCCAACCCGTCTGGCCAGCGTGCAGAGTGTAGGCCAAATCATCTGACTATGGCCTATGGCTAATATATGGCTCTGGTAGTACCTTCGATCAACAATACCAACTAGATATCGCGTTACGTACAAAATCGAAGCAAAATTCTGTCCGCTTGAATGTAGCTATAAAACCGTTTTAAGTTCAACGTATTCTCGACCATAGCACATGATAATAAAGTCGCAATTCTATTATTCCAACTAAACAAAATAAGAGCTCACCGTCTGGAGTGCGCTCTTATTTGCCGAGCCGCTTTTCTTGGGCCGACCGATATCTAGTTGGTATTGTTGATCGAAGGGTAGTACAGAGAGGGTTATGCTCCTGCAGTGGAGACTTAAAAACACCTGATGATGATGATGAAATGGCACCCGGCAGTACTGAACCCCGTTAGATTCATGTAGGTACCTATGTTAAGTTTGGTTCGTGCCCAACCAATTCAGTCTGTGTGTTTTAAATTATTAGAATTTAAAACACATAGACTGAATTGGTATGGGCATGTGATGAGGAGAGAAGAAACTCATATCACAAGAAAGGCACAAGACCTAAGAAACGATAGATCGATTGTGTCAAGGAGAGTAGGTATGAACAGGAAGGAAATGACAAAGGCTATAGATGACAGAGCGTCAACCATGAGTTTATAATACGTGAGTAGTAAACGATTCGATCTAAAGTATAACTATTGTCTACTCGATAGAAAACGAAGGTTAACTCATGGTGCCGATACCGCAGAAAATGTTCCTGTAAACACAGGATCGTATTCGTTTACATTCAACCTTGATTCGTTTTCGATTACGAGATTCGAAAACTACTCTGGTATATCGTACTCATGGTGAACAAAGTATAGTAAACTATGACGATTATAAAAACGTTACCGTATACTACTCTCGTAAATGAAATGTATAAACTCATGGTTGACGCTCTGATCAAGGTAGAGAGAGCTGACATACTGTGCCGGCTCCACTTATCAAAGTGGGACAAGGTAAAGGAAGAAGAAGAATAATTTGAAACACATATATAATGCACAAACACTTTATTTAGGATTAGAACAAGTCAAATACGCCAAATACAGCAAAAAACGGTTCAGTTGACCGCAGACATCGCAAACCAGCTCCTTGCTCGCCTTTACGACATCGCAGAACGCCTCAAGCACCCTCGTATTGCAGTCGGCATTGTAGCCTAGTAAACAGCTAAACAGCTTGTACACTTGCCGCCAGTATCGGGCGAGGGCTTGGCAGCAAAGACAGCATTTCTGGCCAGACGTAAGGCAGTATATCGGTCCAGACGAGGCGAACAAGCTGTCGGTCGAACCTTTTTCTTCCCAGACGGTATTCGAAGAAGTGCTGATGGTACATCTTGATTTAGGCTTTTTGTCAAACTGAAAATAAAATTAAGATATTGTAACTCTACAGGAATTGATTCCTCATCCGTAGGCTCGCGCCAAAGTCAATATAATACTAACGTAATAGACTGCCCACCTCATACAAAAATATTAGACCAAATTAAGGTTGCGAAAAGCAGGCGAATATATGGCGCAAGAGAGTTGCTTGCTTTTCGATACTAGATGGCGGTAATCTGCCTTTAACTTACTAAATATACGGCGTCATTTTAAAATATTATGCCTTAAATATTGTTTTGATTTTTAATGAGATATATTTTGTGAATCATGTTTTTATATTCTCATAATACGGTAGATACAATGTTGTAAAGTTTCGAGTGGCGCCATCTATGCGAGTCTCTGAGAACAAATCGTACGACCACATGATAATACTAACGTAATAGACTGCCAACCTCATACAAAAATATTGGACTAAATTAAGGTGGCGAAAAGCAGGCGAATGTATGGCGCTGCAGTTGCTTGATGCCACTCGATACTAGATGGCGGCAATTTGCGTCTAAGCAATATAGGTATGTCCGTCAATCTCACGGAGCAGTTTGACATTTCGAATGTGAAAAATGTTACCATGTTAAAGCTTTTAGTGTGGTACGATTACGATTTGCGGATGAATTGTAAAGACTACAGAAACTACGCGACTAAAGAAAAAGGTTAATGTCTTCCACGAGTAAAAACATATGGTGTTTATTTTTATCCATGTGATTAGTTTAACACAAGGAGTGTATATTTTTATTAGTGTAATAAATAAAACCAGAATTTGAGTGTGTTGAATCACTGCTTGACATGAAATTAATCTTATTTGTGCATGAAACATGATTTTTGAAAGAAGGAAGATAAATAGTTAATTATCCAAATTTAAAGTTATCGAAATTCATGATGCATTTATAACACTTTTCCATGGACCAAAAAAATACGATAAATCTTATCGGCAATGACCGGTCGTGGCACATCACTAGGTATTTTGTAAATTTTATGTAAAAAAAGGCAACACTCCAAATGTCAGTTTACTCCGTGGGAACATAAAACACACTATAGACTTACTAAAACCGAAGACAATATAATACTAACGTATAGACTGCCCGACTCATACAAAAATATTGGACCAAATTAAGGTGGCGAAAAGTCGTCGAATGTGTGGCCAAGTATGGCGGTGCAGACTACCGCCATCTAGTATCGAGTGGCTGATTTAATCTGCGTTAGCCTAAAACTAACTAAAACTGAAAAAAAAGGTAAAAATATTGTTCTAATTATTTTTATGATATATTTTGTGAATAATGCTTTTATATTCTCATAATACGGAAGCTCAGATTAATAGTCCAAGTACGCAAGATACAATGTTGTGTAGCAATAAGTAGCGCCCTCTATGCGAGTCACAAATCGTACCGTACGATTAAGGCGTTGAAAACCACATGATTTGGTCCAATATTTTTGTATGAGGTGGGCAGTCTATACGCTAGTATTACATTGTCTCGGTCATGTGGTCTCAACGCCTTTATCGTACGATTTGTTCTCAGAGACTCGCATAGATGGCGCCACTCGAAACTACACAACATTGTATCTACCGTATTATGAGAATATAAAAACATGATTCACAAAATACATCTTATTAAAAATCAAAATAATATTTTAGGCATAATATTTTAAAATGACACCGTACCTATATTTAGTAAGTTAAAGGCTAACGCAGATTACGGCCATTTAGTATCGAGTAGCAAGCAACTCTCCTGCGCCATACATTCGCCAACCTTAATTTGGTCCAATATTTTTGTATGAGGTGGGCAGTCTATTACGATAGTATTATATTGTCTTTGGCTCGGTCAAATGTAGAAGAACCAAATTGAATCCTACGTTCTGAACGTAGGATTAAATTAGTAAGTAGGTACCTTTTTACTGAGCGTGCACCATATCTCCGGATCTTCAACACGCTCCATGGTTACAGGCAGTTTGTCCAAAAATTATCGAAATAACATTTCTACTAATACAAAAAAAACTTGCGCATTTTAAGTTTTGACTGTTTTTTCTGAAGTGTGGAATTGTCATCTATCAGACAGTTTCTTCTTAATTTAAAAGGAGGGTCGTTTTCTTATAAAAAAGAGTTTTCTAGCGAGCCGTGCCCACCACAGACTACAGACATGAAAAAAAATTTTTTGGCTAAGCCCACAGACATATTTTTTTTTTTACTTTTACAGACAACGTTTTTAAAGAAACTGAAATATTATTAAAAGTGTCATTGCTTTCTATTGTTGCAATTTGCAGTGATGCACATTCCGTAAAAATAAATATTTCACGGATTTAGTTGACTATATATTAAGGTATTTGTATTTTAAATACCGAAAAATGCTAAAACCTTGAATAGTAGGAAAACTGAATTTTTCTTTTATTTATCGGGATTTGACATCTAGTAGTAGGTACCGAGAGGGTTATGCTCCTGCAGTGAAGACTTGCCTATTTTATTTGTAAATAGTAGTTTTAGTTTAACTTTTATTTTTTGCTGTTCTAATTAATGTATGAATAAATATTTTCTTGATATTTTAATTTAAAAGAAATGTCACAATAAGAAATACAAAATAAATTGAATTAATTTTAATATTATAAATTGAATTATAAAATAATTTAATTGAATTATAAAATAAGTTGAATTAAATTTAAATTTTAGAGACTAAAAAAGATCTGATGATGATGATGTAGATAATAAAGATTATTTGACATTACAAGTTTGAAATTTGGGACTGAAATTTAAGCTTGTACATATGTGTCTGCTTACTTATCATATATCTGTGGCCGATTGAATATACATTTAATTTTACTGAAACAATAACTCCTCTCCAACCCGTCTGTCCAGCGTGGAGAGTGTAGGCCAAATCCTCTGTCTGCTCTGGCTAATAAGGCTCTGGTAGAACAGAGAGGGTCGTGCTCCTGCAGTGGAGACTAAAAAGACCTGATGATGAAGATGAAGAAACAATAACAGTCACTACATATAACCGAAAACGACCATGGAGAAGCGATAGATCCCTATCTATCTCTTCTCCCTGGTCGTTTTAGGTTATAGTGACTGTTAGGGCCAGCTATTGAGGGTGTGCATTTCCCCAGCGGAAAAGTGTCGAATAAAAAATGTTGAATATACTAGATCGTTAGTTCAAAGCTGCCTTCGAATGTTTATCGATGAATGAAATTCGTGTATTCAATAATTTTTGAGAAATCCGTCAAAAACATATTCCGCCAGGGAAACGTTTCCCTGGCGGAATTTTGTGAGGGATCCGAAATTCAATTAGTAGAGCAATTAGTTCATCATAAGAGATAAATGTTTATGCATAAATGGAATTTGTGTGTCATAGGCCTCCGAAGTTATTCAAAATGCCGCTGGGGAAATGTTCGGCCCTTTGCTGGATCTCATAAACGGTTTGGAATACGGTCTTGGATTTTTTTACACACATTGCTATTAATTGAGGACCCTCCCTCAATAGCTGGGACAAGTCTTAAGTGTAAAATAAAAAAACCGTTTTTATTCCAAAAACTTTAATGTAACCATCCAAAGCCACGCAACATCACTGGGCTAATAAAAAACCTCACATTGCCTTATAAAATAACGCGCGAATCATAAATATGTCTACCAACTGTATTGGTGGAAATACACCATTACTAAAAAGACGTTTACTTTTTGCCACCCAAATAATTTACAATAAGATGAATAAAATAAATAAATTTATAAGGTGTAAAATAATAATCGTCATTTTCTTTCAAAGTGAATTTATTGGCAAACTTTTTTCTAAAAGATAAAAAAAAATCGGCATATATTTGTGTTATTTTCAGCATTTTTTTCTGTGCATGTTTCTGTCTATGTTTCAACGGTATATATTTATTATAAACGGTAATATAATTCAAGTTTACAGTCTCATCTAGCAGTGCCAGCGATAATGCGACTTAAAAAAGTATAATTACAAATAAAATCTAAAGCTTCAGATTTTCATAGAAAAAATGAAATATCAGAACAGTGTATTTCCACCAAAATCATACAACACACTATAGAAAAAAATAAAACAACATATTCATAATAATCTTTCAAATAGCATATATTTTAGAAATAAAAAAATACAATGATACATAACATAAACTCTGATAAGCTAACTTACAGCTAAGAGTTGCCAGAGTAAAAAAGACTGACATTTGTGACGAAGGAAACAAAAAAAAAGAATGTATTAAAAACTAATAATTTATTTCATAAAACATACATAATCGGTGTTCATAATTTAATGATAGAAAAAGAAATTTCCGAAAAAAAAATTTTGTTACACGATTCAATTTCAACTTGTCATTTTATGAACTCTAGACTTATTCTAGGTAATGTCAAATTGATAGGGATCCCTAAAGTAAAAAAAAATAATAGTAAAATAAACATTTAGTTGCATAAAAATAAAAATGGACCCCTTTACTAACAACATTGCTGTACTGTGAAACATTGGACGCATATTAAAACATTGAAATACACAAAAAAAGACACAGGTTTAAAGTTATAAAAAATATAAAACTAAAATGTGTCATAATTTCATTTTTGCGCCCAATATAATCACCGAAAATCAAGAAAAAAAAAATAAGTTAAACTTCTACAATAGGTAGGCTAGCCAAATATAATCTTACAATTAATTGATAGTGCTAAATATAATATATTTGTTTATATTAATAATAAATTGAAAACATCACACAACGCTATTGCATAAAAACGCGATTTTTTTATTTCTTTACTAACAATTTTAGTGTATTGAACATATTTTAAGGATTTTAAGAAATACATAGTTATTTGCGTTTCGTAAAACCCTCACTAATAAAAAATTGGCAGTGATGGCAAATATTTAAAACAAGCTACATTTTGAGAATTACTTTGATTTTTCATACAACGCTTGTGTGATAATTTCGTCATATTTTTTAAAAGCACGAATGGCGTAGGGGCCCCACAAATGGTCGATGGCCCCAAAACACGAAAGCATCACATGCCCATCATAACGTCTATAGAATGCACCAAAGTCCATCCAGAACGGTTCAGCCGAAAAATGCTGTTGTACTTACTATACAAATCACAGATTTTTGAAAATTAGTACAATTTTAGTAAAAAGTTTTTAGAAATCGAAAATTCATTGTACTTAATTCAATTAGGTAACTTAAAAATATACAACTTTAAAACACACAATTTGATTATTACATTTTAAAAAGATGATTTTAAGTAGTTTTATTTTAAGTAGATTTATCATTATATCGACTGAACCGTCCATGACAGGTAAAAAACTAAAAATAGTTATTTTTGGGTGTTTTTAATAGCATTAAACTTAAAAACTACATGTTTAACGTTTCATACTACTAAAAAGTCGCCCAAAATAAAGAAAAAACCAAAAAATCATAATTTTCGACATAAGATTTGTTGTGGCAAGTCATAAGATTTAAAATTGGTGAATTTCGGGTGTCAAAATAAATTAAACATGCTTTATCGCTACTTAGCTCTTACGCTAGAAATCTGCTGTTAAATCAGAAATGAGTGATACGCGACGCATTTTCCGCCAAGTCGCAAAAAATAATACCAAAATCAGAGCTCAACCAAAAAATATGTCTGATATTATAAAAGTTTATTTTATTTTTGTGCCTAAACACATGATTTTATGTTTTTTTTATTCATTTGCTTTCGTTAGCGTCTCGTTGCGACCGCGATGGATTTAACTCCATTCATACTTATGCGTATCATTTAGAAAAAAAAGTAGTTGACTTTTGAGACGATTCTATAATTTTTTTCGCGAATTAACTGAGAAACGTTTCGTATCGCTCAAATCAGTAACAGTCGTTAACAATAGCAACCCAATATGCCAAATAGGTGGGCTTTTACCTTTTATCTCTTCTATGTTACTTTAAGAAAATACCAACATCATTTTGAACAGTTTTGATTCCATCCTAGCCTGTTTCTGGTTGCACCGTCAAACATGGTAAGAAGCTCCTCAATATTACACCACTAAGTTTTAGCATTGTATATGAAAAAAATCCTTCTGACTGTTTAAATAGCATGTTAAAATATTTTTTAGTATTTCTTCACTTCTTAGAGTATTTAAGTAGAATGTCGATTTTTTAAACCAGTAAGTTCTAACATGGTGTATGAAAAAAATCTCTAACTGTTTAAGTAACATGTCAAAATATTTTTTAGTATTTCACTCCACTTCTTAGGGGATTTAAGTAGAACATATATTCTTTAATCTGCATGTTTTGCATGTTATTTGTGTTTAAAAAATACCCCTGTATGACGTCTATCCCTTGGACTATTTATAGTAATTCTGTCAAAATCTGCACAAAATGACATTCCAATATTTTCCAAGTATTAAACCTTTTTTTTATACATGTATATGCGGTTAAAGAGAGCTATATAATACGTATTTTTTAATTCTATGTACGATTTCAACTTTACATGAAAAGTTTACATTTTACAAAAGTGTGTAAATTACTTGACAATAATGTCAAAAACTTAAAATAGCTATTTGTTACATTTAACATATTTTTACGTTCTTTTTTTAACGCTTAGAATATTTAAAAATCAGTTTATTTCTCTTGTGTTTTGACATTATAGAATGAAACTTACATAGAATTGAAAAATAATGGTCATTCTAATTTTTTTGGGGCAGAACGCTGCTTATCCTGAAGTATTGAGTATTTTTTTACGATTGAAATTCTACAAATAATGTTTATTTGTACTATACGTCAGTCATTTATTGTATTAGTACAATTATACGGTGTTTTTATGTTTAAAAAAACTAGTAATACTCCAACTCCAACAAGAAAAAAGTAAAATTTTAACAGTAATCTCAAATGTACTCCGTAGGTGGTAAATGCATTTTTTTTATAATTTAAAAATTAATTACAACAATTATAAGTCCAAAGATAAAATACTAATACTATTTTATTTATAATTCAGTTCATAATACTCAACAATTTTCGCTGAGACTGTATTTTTATTTTTATCATACATTTGATTATGATTTTTTTTCGATGATATTGTTCAATATCATGGACAGAGCCTATTTAAAAAAAAAGTATTAATATTTTTTTCAAATGTTATATATACTACCAACGTCATATTTACTAGAAATACTTTGAAAAACTTTTTTTTAAAAAATCAGGATAAGCGTGTCGTCCCCGTCGTCTCTTATGTACACCCCACCAAAGCAGTGAATTACAGAATTACAGGCGAATGGAGACCTTAACTTTAAATTACATGTAATTTCTGAAGCGAGATGGCAGTGTTGAATTGTGGGATTATCTGTAAAGAAAAATATTACAATTAGAACAAAATTTTATGTAATTTTGTTTAATCATATTTAAGATCCATTTGATGCCAAGTGTTCATTTTTTTCTTTGCGTCCGCACCTTCTCTAGACGGCGATAACTCAAAATCAGTGATTTTGAACCTCGATGCGAAATAATCGCTGAGTTATAGCCTTTTCGTCTTGCTTCAGCACACAAATGACACGTTTGCTCCTGTATAGATTTAAGGTTAGTTATTTTAAGCGTGTTTGTGGCAAATTAAATGAACGCTTTATCTAGTGCTCGATCTTTATTGGTTCGATTTTTGAGTTCCATGCCTCGAACGGCAAAAGACCCCTTATGAAATGTTGAATAAGAAACCCTTATGAACTCTTATGAACACTTGTTTGTCAGTCTGTCTGTCAAGACCTTTTGAGGAACGCGTGGACATATGAACCCGAAATTAATATTACAAATATGTGATATTGATGACTACATTTTAAATCTCTATTTGTTCTTATTTACACCAATAGAAACAGTCTTGAATATGTGTACAAGAGTGAATAATAAGCTTTCTGTGTTTCCTATGTGTTCTGATTTCCTGCCTGAACCCGCTCTCTCTGATTCCACCACACCCACACCTGCTTCACCTTATATGAGGCCCGCTCTGACAGAGCTGAGCTAGTCCTGACATTGGCGCCCAACGTGTAGCGCAAATGTCACTTTGGCGCCCAACGTGTAGCACCAATGCGAAGCCCCGGCTCTGTTAGAGCAGGCCTAACGAACCATGGATAAAAAAGGAATAGGATGAAAAACTGATGATACCATAGGCGGGCTGCCAGGATTAATTAATTTATTTTTATTTAAAAATCTTTATTGACCACTATGGTACAAAGGGCGGACTTAATGCTGAAGCATTTTCTACCAGTCAACCTTCAGGATAAATAGGTAGAAGTATTGCGACAGGCGGTTACTGACTATATAGGCTTATTAGCTGTTACCCGCGGCTTTGTCCGCGTGATATATAGCCTATGTCCTTCTCAGTACCTTAACCTATGTGTATGCAAAATTTCATGATGATCGGTTCAGGAGATAGGGCGTGAAAGCGTAACAAACAAATAAACAAACTCACTTTCGCATTTATAATATTAGTTAGGATTAGGATGATGATGATTGATGACTCACCTCTAGGCGGGTTGCGGCGTGCTGGACTTCTCCTTCTTCTTCTCTTTCTTCTTCTTGAGGAAGGAAGGCGTCCGGAGGCCCTTCTTCTTCTTCTTGTCCTTCTTCGGAGAATCCTCCGTCGACACCTCCTTTGATGGGGAGCCCTGGAACGTGGAACAAAATCATGAATTTAAAACCAATATTTTAAAAATGTTAATTTTTTCTATAATTGATTGTTGTTTAAAAAATATTTTTTTGCGACTAAGCAACTAATTACAAAAAAATGGTATGTAAAAATTTGTACCAATCCCAATGTATTCGAAATCGAAATCATATTTAAACGTTAAGTAAACTCTTTGAATTGTATGCTAAACGTTATCGTTTTTAGGGTTCCGTACCAGAACGTAAAAAAGGGCCCGTTTTTTTCTTCTTTTAAATTATGGCTTCCACTAAGATTTCAGTGATTCTGACAATGTCAAGTATAATGAAATACTAAGTATCGGTGTACAGTATGTGGCATCAAAGATGGCGTAAGTTCTTTGGTAGCCTCGTGGGAGCTTCTGATGACAAATCTATACGATTTCATTTAACAGTCTACTTACAAATTGTTCTCGAGCACGAGCATTTATAACACCAAACTACACCAATTTCATATTATAATGTCCACTTAAATCAATTTGTGAAATCTTCTAAGTCAAACGACAACTGCACCCCTAGACTTCCCACCAAAAACTCCGGGCCCCTTGTTATGGAGACCTCATATCCGTCCATCTATATGTCTGTCTATCAGCTAGACAGTTGATATTACCAAAGATACTGTATTTCTGTTGCCGCTATAACAGAAACTTCCACGAGATCAAAGAACAGACGCCATCTTTGATGCTACTTGGAAAAACTTTACCGTACAAAACCGATACTTAGTATCTTATTATACTGGACATTGGCAGAATCACTGAAATTTCGGTGGAAGCCATTATATAAAACAGAAGAAGAACAAAATACCAATTTATACAGAATAAGTATTGGAGGGGCTCCCATACAACGTGTTTTTTTACGGAAACCTTCGTGCGCGAGTCCCACTCGCAATTGAAATATTTATTAAAAGGAAGTTACTTTGAAGATAAATAATTAAATCAAATAATATAATCATCATCGTCATCATCAGGTCTTTCTAGTCTCCACTGCAGGAGCACGACCCTCTCTGTACTACCAGAGTCATATACTAGCCTGAGCAGTCAGGGGATTTGGCCTACACTCCACGCTGGCCAGACGGATTGGAGAGGTCTCTTTGATGTTGTTAAGCTTGTGTTTCCTTAGTCGCCTTTTACGACATCCACGGGATGACTTGGAGTGGTCCTATTCTACTCTGCCGGGAACCACACGGCGGAAATCACTACATATTATAAAACAAAGTCCCCCGACGCGTCTGTCTGTCTGTCTGTCTGTTCGCGATAAACTCAAAAACTACTGAACCGATTTTCATGCGGTTTACTCTAATGAATAGAGTGGTTCTCGAGGAAGGTTTTAGTAAATAATATAATATTTGAGAGTATTGTTGAGAAAGCTTACCTCTTTACTGCTGTGAGAGAAGGTACTCTGATGCGCGTCGGAGTGGTCGCCGTTGACAGTGTGCTCTCCTAAAATTAAAAACGTAATTTATTAATTTAAAGTCTAATAAAAAACAACTAATCTAACTACATTACAGTTCTAAAATTTTTGTTCTTAAGTTTTAAAACTTTTATTAATTACGATAGTTAGAATAAAATAAAATATTTCATTAATACATTACAGTTTGTATTTATTTTGTCTACTCTATAAATATATTTTACTTCTATCCTTACTTTCCCGAACACTAAAAAGAATCTTACTGTTAGGGAACCGACTAAATATCCCTTATCCTAATCCACGCCATCTCGTGGCTCTGCGTCAAACTAAACGCGTCAAGCGCCACCTAGCGGACAATGAAGACGATTCGAGTCGAAGCTTCGTTCGTGACCGCGCGCGCAACAGTCAAAAATCAAATTAAATAAAAAATGTTTCCTCTCAAAAACTATTGTGTATCAAGTTAGTGCGTGTGTCCGTATGTCAATATCTTCGACTGCAGCAATCCAGAACAGTGCCCCGGGGACAGAAGACCAAAAGATGCAGAAGCGTCGTGAGTACCTTCCCCTTCCTTTAGTCGGCTTTATTTTCTGGGATTCTATAATTATTTTTCTTTTTAATAAATATACATAAATAAATCTATACGGACAAATCACACAGATTGAGCTAGCCCCAAAGTAAGTTCTTAAAGACTTGTGTTATGGGATACTAACTCAACGATATTATATTTTATAACAAATATATATGTTACGGTAAATTTGATTAATTAAAAATTATTAATAATTTTCTTACATTATTAATAATAACCTAGTGTTTTGTGAAATGTGAATAATTCATTGAAATTAATTACTTTTTGTAGTTATTATTAATAATTAACTACAAACATTGGTAAAAGTAATAAAATTTAATAAGACCCCAAGTTTTGTTGTCCAGCAGGGATTTTCTTTTAATATCACACACAGTCTTATAATTGTACTTGTCTCAGATCACACAAATAAACACTTGTTTGTGTTCAGTTACTGTTAAAACTTGTTTTAAAACAAGGACCAACTTGTACTTGTTTAAAAAAATAGACATTATATCATTCGCGTTTTTATTCAACATGTTGTAATTTTAAATAATTAAACCGACTGCATTTTTTTCTAATACAGCTGAAACATATCTACATCTCTATTTTATAAAATTACTGAACCGATTCTGAAAAAACTTGCACTGTTCCCTAAAAAAGAATAACCGTCATCCAGCGTTTTGCGTAGTATCGATCCGCCACTCGTTATTAAGCTTACGCGTGGTGACATGACTTCCAGGTAGAACCCTACCTGCCCTATGGATTTCATCAATCAATGGGTCATCAGCCAAAGGGTTTCGGCAGTACCCGAGGGTCACAATGGGTCCAAACGGTACCATTTACCCCAGGGTCCTATGGGTCCCTAAGGGTCCCATTAGCTTCCAAAGATCCCATTGGTTTCCATGGGTCCCATTGGATTCCATGGGTCCCATTGGATCTCATGGGTCCCATTGGGTTCCATGGGTCTCTTGGGTCCCGTTGAGTGTCATGGGTTCCATGGGTCCCATTGGGAACCATAGAATCACATTGGAACCCACTGGGTTCCATGTATCTCATTGGGTTCCATGGGTCCGATTGGATCCCATTAGGTCCCATCGGTACCATTGGGTTCCATTTTGGCACCATCCACAGTGCCAAGAACGAGTAAATACGAAATGATTGCTGACGTCACAAAGAGTGGCGGATCGATTCTACCGGTTTAAAAATTGAGCTCCAGATCTTTTTAAGTCTCCACTGCTGGAGTACTACTCTCTGTACTACCAGAGCCATATATTAGCCAGAGTGCTTACGTTTGTTTTTAAAAAATTATTACATTTATCGGTATTAAGGTTACATTATTAATAATCACCGACAAGTGTGATTAATTTCTCACTTTTACCTCGACTTTCGGTAATTATTAATAATGATAGACAATTATTAATAATTTTCAATTAATCACTCTTACCGTAACATATATATAGATAAACATCCAAGACCCAGGTCAATCTGAAAAAGTTCATTATCCATCTTGACCTGACCGGGGATCGAACCCGGGACCATCCGTGTCACAGGCCGGCGTGTTGACCGCTGCGCCACGGAGCTCGTCATATTCAACAAACCTTGTTTTTGCAACACTTACTAAACGCATAATATGTTTTAAAAATAGAGTAAATAGGTTTCTTCTCTCGACAGCTAGGCCAGCATGATGGAAAATGATCTTTTTGCAGATTGGCCTGGGCCTTATATGTATATTTATATGTATCGTCGCTACATATTAAAAAAACAAAGTTTCCACCACGTCTGTCTGTCTGTTTGTTCGCGATAAACTCAAAAACTACAGCACTGATTTTCATGTGGTTTTGCTCCGATAGATAGAGTGACTCATGAGGAAAGTTTATAGGTATTATTTATGCCCATGCGCAGCCGGGGTGGGCTGCTAGTCTGTTATAAAATATAGTATCGTTGACTTAGTTAGTATACAAGTTCATAACTTATTGTGGGGCTAGCTCAAGCTGTGTGATCTGTCCATATGTATTTATTTCTATATTCTGGGTAAGCTCGGTTCATCCATATCTTTGCGTCTAGGCTAGATGATGGTCAAGAGTGATCCCAAATTAAATTTAAAAAAATCCTGTGCCTCTTACTGTCTCTGCCTTGCAAGTAATTGTAGATAGTGACAGATCGTTTTTTATATATTAATAATACGGTAGTTGCCTAATGTTGAGATTATATAAAATTTGTTTCTAATGAGACTAATTTCTATCTAAAAACACTATAAAGAACACTTTTAATTTGATATCGATTCGTTAAGTGATCTTAATATAAATAAATAAATATATAGGGACATATCACACAAATTGAGCTAGCCCCACAGTAAGTTGTGAACTTGTGTCGCAGGATACTAACTCAACAACACTATATTTTATAATATATACTTATATAGATAGATAAACATCCAAGACCCAGGTCATACTGAAAAAGATCGTTTTCCATCATGACCTGACCGGGGATCGAACCCGGGACCCCCGTGTCGCAGGCTGGCGTGTTGTCCGCTGCGCCACGGAGCTCGACTAAGAGCACGGAACTCGTTAAGTGATCTTAAAGCTTCTTTAAAGTTGGGTGAATAGGACCATTTTTTAAAGTATGAAAATCTTTAATTACAATTATACTGTATTTTAGTCTGAAAAATTTATAGCAGCTTTTATTATGAAACCATTACCATAAACGAAATATTTCGTATAGCTACCAAACAAAGTTCTCACGCATTTCAGCGGCGCGTTTTCACGTCTAAAAATTTACGTCTAAAACAAAAAACTCTTTCAGTTATAAAAGTTTTAAAGACACATGGTCTTTAAAACTTTTATAACTGAAAGAGTTTTTTGTTTAGAAATGTATTTCTGTCACTATTGCGTTTATTTTTGGCAGGTCATTACATAGCAACATGAAAAAATTTTTAGTCAACATGCCCATTTGAGTGCGTTTGACCTAGGAGTTCATTAACTAAATTACATACCATTAGGCAAGACCTAATAATATTTATGAGTAACGATTTAGTTAAGATGCTTTTGAGTATTCGGAAGTTAGCTACTCCTATTTAAAACATGATCTAAATACATTACTAGAATTATTAATTGTTGGATATACGATTGAATACGGTAGAACTAAATAGAACTACAATACATAGTTTGTTTTATTTTTGGTATTTTTAGTTTTTTTATTTCTCCAAATAGTCATTTTTAAATTTATTATAAAATACCTTAAATCTTAATACAATACACCATTAAATAAACATAATATATTAAATAACATACCATGCTCTCATGCAAATGTGCAAGTTAAATTATCTGACAAAATTAACGTTAAATGAGATACAAAAGTATTTTTTTTTGTGTTATATAATTGTAATTGTCGGAAATAAAAATAATATAATAAATCAAAGAGTAATAATTAATCAATTATTACGTCATTATTAAAAGTAATTTCCGAATAGTTATTATTATTATTACACCAAGTGCAATTCGCAAAAAGCACAATTTTTTTCGAGTGCAACAATTACGCGTTCAACGTCAAACTTTAAGCCAACGCACAAAACCTTGTAGATTTTTATATTCGTTAACTTTGTCAGAGCTTAAAAAGCTTTCAAACTCACCTCTGGTCGTTAGTAGAACGGAACCCCTCTCTCGGAACCAGCCGAAAGCTTATCATGCGAGTGCGAAGCAAAACAAAAAGAGGAATATAGACAACTCAATCGTCAATGCAAAAAAAAATAAAGTGAAGGAGAAATAATAAAAATGTTACTACCTGTTTATTACTTTTCGCGCAAATAACAGAAATGCTCGTACAGCATTCTCTTTTTTTATTGAAAAAATAAAATAATTTTTTTTATTTTACTTTGTATTGTATAACAGTAAACTTAGATAATTAACTTTTTAAAACGCTAAATTCGGGAGGGTTAACTTAATATTTCAAAAAATTAAAAAAAATACCATGACAACTAAAATGTATACGTAGATTTTGCTATCGTTGAGTTGCCTAACAATGGTAATAAAACCAAAATAAAAATATATTTTGCATTCTTTTTTATTGAAATCTTTGTACACATTGAATAAAATACAAAACACACATTGACAAGGACAAAGCGGCAAACATGATCACTTTAAGGCTCTAGTTTTCAAAAAAATAACATGCCAATACTTCAAAAGAACTTTAAAATAACCATGTCTGCGTTTAACAAACATAAAATATAAAAACACCAACACAAAATCATGCAACAGTTTATAAAAAAATGTGTTTTTGGAAAAACCGCACCGCTTTTCGATAAAATATTAAAATAAGCCACAATTCCCGTTATGAACACTCGAGTAGAGACAGTCTTATCTCAAAAAATGAACTCCTTTCAACTTATAAAGCGTGATTTTGGGTTCCCTGGCAATATTTTAGTATCAGAATCAGCATCCCTAATAGTTGATAGAAGAGAAGTAAAAAAAGTAAAAAAAAAATGGAGATGTCCAATTAAAAAAAAAAAATTGTACGGGATGCCGTACAAATATTTTTTTTTACCTTTTTACTGCGAATGTATATTCTATTAAGGATTCTTATTACCCTTAAAATATGGCGAGGGTGCTCAGAATCACCTGTCTAAATATTTCAATGAAACTAAAATGCCAACTCATCATGCTATCAATCCTGATAATGTCAAAAAGCGTGTCAATTGAACGAAGTCCTACGCCCTTTTGCACTATCTTGTAATTAATTATCTGCTTGCTCTCTAACTTTTGACAACTACTGTTAACAAAGTTTTGATCGTAATTTCAAAATACATTGCGACGATCGACTATTTTTATTAAAGGCACATAAAGCGTAACTGATCAAAACGATGCTTATCGTAGTTGTGATGGTTAGGGAGAGGCCCCGTCCGGTCAACAAAAAATATTTGATAATTTCAGAACAGTATTCTGAAAATTCAAAAATTACTTTTGGAAAACCACTGGCGAAGATCTGTTAAGTACATGAATGAACTGGAGAGATCTGTTTTAGATGAGTAATGACAATCTCTGCTAGTTCTTTAAAAAAAATCAACTCTTTTACATCGACTCACACAAGACTTTCATAAATCTCTTACTACTTTTCTTAATTACTTAAAATTATCCATAATCCTTAACGTTCTTTTTTTATATATGTTTAATCTAAATCAATATGCTCATTAAAATCACTTGGATCGAAACTCTCTGACATCCTAAATTGAGAAATTATTCTGTAAAATAGAGTATCTTCAAAAGGAGGCCAGCTCGAATACCGCCTTGTTTTAGCCTTAACCATCCTATTATCGTAAATCAACCTCTTTTGAGGCTCTGAATCATTCCTTGAATCTAACATATCAGAATTACACGTATTGTACTCTAAAGAAACACTTGACGCGTTCATTTCGATGCTAACATTATCTAAAACGCCAGACCTTCTGCTTTCATTCGATTTTTTTGCCTCTAATTCTATTTTACTTTCATCAAAATCTACACAAACAAAACTGGGTAAGCTATCGTCGAAACTTTTTACTGTTCTACACAAAGGTTTGACTTCTTCTTTGAAATTTTCGTCGAAAGAGATCCAGTATTTTATACCGCCTGTATGCTCTGTTTGTTCCATAGCAATAACTGCAGCCTTTTTGACAAATGGTGAACCCATAACTGTGTCATCTTTCTCATATAGAACTGTTAAATCCTCGCCTACAAAACTGCCTTTTGATTTCTTTATAGGAGATTCACTGCAATCAAAGACTATTTTGGAGTTCTGATTACTATCAACGCTATCAACGAATGCTGTATTCATGTGCTCATCTTTATCATCTAAAGTAAAGGTATCATTCAGTATCTCATCTTCGGTTTTTTCTTCGATATTTTCTTCAAAATTCTCAGCTATATCGTAATTTGAAAGTTCGCTCAAATCGTACATAGTCTTGTTATGACTTGAATCATTTAATTCAACGTTATCATCAATGTTTTGCGTTTCTGAGAAGTACTGCTCATTCAATGATATTTCTTCGCATATATTTACGGCGTCTTTTAGATCTTCTTCAAACTGTGAATCATCTTTCACAATATGTTCTATTTCTGTGTTATCAACATTACAATTTCTGTTAGACTCGCCTAAACTAAACGTATTATTTTTAAAACTGTGTATGCCTAAATTCTTTGGTGTGCTATCATTCAAACAAGTTTCAATACTTTTCAGATCTGTGTGTATTTCATCCGCCTGATGTAATTCGTGAAAATCATGATCAAATTCTATAGCAATATTTTCGTGTTCTTCATCTGACCAAATACACTTAGCAGTAGCCAAAATATCTTCACTGTCAGCTACAGTCACAACTCTTTTACCTTTCTTTTCTTTGAATTGTTTATTTTTATCAGAGCACGCACCATAGGCCCTATCGAAAACGTGGTACAATATAGGTTGTATTATTTTAAAAGCTTGATTTTCACTGTCACTGACTTCAGTTAGAACCGTTTCATTTAAATTAATTACATGTGTTTCTAGTTCTTCAACTATTTTCATGATTGAGAACGTCTCATAATTACTTGTATCTGATGTATCTGGGGTACTTGTGGCTTTGGTGATATTTTCAGATTTTTCTACACATTCTGTCTGTTCGTATTTTGCAATCGATTCAGGTGTAGTTGAATTTAATTTGCAATTACTACTTTTTGAGACTTCTTGTGTATCAATATTTTTGACCGCATCGTGTGATTCTTTACAATCAACATATTTTTCGTCACTAGCTTTAGTTTCAACAATTATCTTTTCCAAATTCGGTTTATTTTTAATTAAAACTATTTCAGCATCATATTTCTGAACAGAATTGCTATTTTCATTTCCAATGATAAAATTTGTCTGGATGTTTCTTTGACCTATATCTTTAAAAAAATCAAGAGATCTATTTTCAAAATCAATCCTGTTTAATAAAGAAGAGACAACGTCTGAAATCACTTCATAAATTTCGAATTCAACCGTCGAATTGAAACTAGTCCCTTCTAAGGCTGAGCTAGTGTTACTAAAGACACTTGTTCTAATAAAATCTTTATTTTCAATAGATATAAGTTCCGAATTGGCTACGATTGATAAGTTATCAGACATACCCTTGTTACAATCAAGAGACAATTTAACTGCCTGATGAGTTTGATCTAAAGCTACTCCTTTTTCATTTAAATGATCACCGGAATTATTTGGTCCATTTGAGTTACTATGAACCATATTTTTTTCTTTTTTTTCTTCATCAGTATCCATCACGTTATGCACAATTGCTTCGACTACATGACTATTAACATCGTCAAGCTTTGAAGATGTATTATAAGCAGTAACTTCTGATTCAGAATTACTCTCTTTGCTTTTGTTATCAGTATTCGAATCATCAGATATTTTGGATTCCTCCAAAATAGGCTCGAGAACGGGAGCTTTAGGAGTATTTTCACGGAACTTCTGCGGAGAATTTCTAGGACTGCACGATTTTTTATAATCTTCACAGTAAAAGTTTATCGGTACGGAATAATCCCTGATATCTTTCTCAACGAGGTCTTTGACAGGACTTTCGTACGCGGCTTCCTCGTAATCCATTTCATCTGTAAAGCTATGATATTCCCCTTCAGTAGATTCTATTGTATTATTATTTATATCTTCAGTATCTACTACAGGGACAACTTCTGCTCTATAAAGCTCCTCTACTTTTACTTCCTTGACAGTTTTATCTTTTGTACTTTCTGTGCCATTTTTGGTTTTCTCTTGTTCAATAACAGTTTGGTTTTCCGAAGAAAAACTACTTCCAATGTCACCTAAATAATTATCTTCATTAAATTCCTGACTTTCGACAAACTCCAACTCCTGTTTCGCGACTTTCAATACAGGCACCACCTTTTCCTTGACTTTAACCAAATTGGGTTCAAACATACCGTCATCAATACATTTTTGTTGTATATTATCTACGGAAAAGTACATCGAATTTGGCATTTTCATACCTAAATTCTCTTTAGTCAATTCCCAAACGTAAGAATTGTTAACAGTGCCACAGCTACGGCATCTAGGTAGATGAAAATGCGTAGGATCAGGGTTTTTAGCATAGCTATTAACGAAACCACTGTGTGATCTTGTTCTGTACAAATTCTGAGAGTTACTAGTTCTTTGACGTGGTAAGGATCGAGTGCGGAAGACATATTCGGACCTGCATCTTCCGTCCCACTCTAGCGACGCGATAGAATGAAGACTAGACCTACTACTACCATTACCAGCAATATCTATAGGCTCTATATCTACATCTTGAGTCATCCTATTGTGAAGACTGACTTTACATTTGGGATCAGTTTTAACTTCAGCATTATTATTATCGGGAGGTGTGGCAAGTCTTTCGTAAATTTGAACAACTTTATCGAAGTTAGCGATGCGGTTATAGTCGTGTTTTCTCTTGGTGACTGTTTGAGCTTCGGTCGCGTGCTTAGCTTGGTTAGTACCTGTGCAGAAGCGGGGTTATGAGAGCGTGGAGACGGCAATGTCAAAATGCAAAAAAAACCCATAGCATTTTAAATATAGGAAGCGTGAGTGTATTTTCTAGACAATATCTTACAGGACATTCTGGTTAACAGTGAAATTGCTAGCATTTAGTAGCATTTACTGGCAAGACCATAGTAATTTAATGTAACATGATATCTAGAGAATACACTTAATAGAAAATTACGTTCGAAGCCAGTCAATGATAGAAAAAAAAAAGATCTCGGTGGAATAGACGTAAATGATAAATACTTTTACCGAAATCTTTTTTTACATAATAAATAAATAAATAATAATAAATAAATATATAGGGACATATCACACAAATTGAGCTAGCCCCACAGTAAGTTGTGAACTTGTGTCGCAGGATACTAACTCAACGATCGTTTTCCATCATGAACTGACCGGGGATCGAACCCGGGACCCCCGTGTCGCAGGCTGGCGTGTTGACCGCTGCGCCACGGAGTTCGCAATAATACAATATTTGCAGGGTATTTTGGAAAACATCCATATCCTTCAAACCCGTCAAAATAAACAAGTTTTTTCTAGAAAAATAAAAAGTTATATCATATTCAGCCGGCTCGGCAATTAGGATGGAATTTTTTTTTAATTCGAAACGATACGAGCTCCGTGGCGCAGCGGTTACCTCGCCAGCCTGCGACACGGGGGTCCCGGGTTCGATCCCCGGTCAGGTAATGATGGAAAACGATCTTTTTCAAATTGACCTGGGTCTTGGATGTTTATCTATATATGTATTTGTTATAAAATACAGTATCGTTGAGTTAGTATCCCATAACACAAGTCTTTCTTAAGAACTTACTTTGGGGCTAGCTCAATCTGTGTGATTTGTCTGTATATATTTATTTATTTAATATTTATCCCATTGGATAACTTGTTTATTTGCCAGACTGTTTTGATGGTATGAAGGATAAAGGTGTTTTTTATTAATAACCTTTTGTAATATATACAAATAAATAAAATATATGTATGTATATACATTTGATTTACGAGCAAAATATTAAATGTATTGTTATGACGAAAGACGTTACAATCCGACGGGGTCCAATCAAGACAATACTCTGATAAAAATTTAACTCAATTTAGTCACAAATAGAATAGCCAAATATACTAACGAAAAAATACTTTTGGAACAGTTAATGATACATGAAAGACAACCACAACGCCTAGACCACAAACGAACAAACACACAAGTAGACACAATGATACTGGCGTAGAAAAGACAATCAAACATATACCCAAAACTTAAAGCGAACAACAAATACATCAGTAGATATTTAGCGATACACAATGTCAACATATTTCCGACACCACGATTGTAAGACTGCTCTCTTACAGGGGGACCGCTTGAGGTGAGGGGACTTTGACTCTTCTTAAAAATCCCCCTTCCCCATCTATCAAACAAGATTAACAAAGACTGAGCTTCCCCCTCTCCAACAAGCCCTTGCCTAAATGCTATTAACACGTAACGAATGAAAGACAGTCACAAAACTATCCCCCTACTCAAGCAGTAAGAAGAACAGTCACAGAACTGTCACCCGCCCCCCTCTCAACTCTAACGACAGTCTGCTGTACAGCAGTAGTTTGAGCACGGACAGCGACAGTACTGATTTCCCTCCCCCCTTATATTATACAGTGCTGATCCCCCCTCCCTTTATAACCTTGTATAACCATCTTACTTTAATATTTAAAACACGTAACGAATCAAGGACAGTCACAACTATCCCCCTTCTCAAGCAGTAACAAGGACAGTCTCAAAATTACCCCCCCTAAATCCACCCCCTCACACTTCTAACGACAGTCTGCTGTACAGCAGTGGTTTGAGCACATACCACGACAGTGCTGATATTCTCCGCCCCCTTATTATACACCCATTGAACCATCTTACTTTACCTAAATACTAAAAACACGTAACAAACTAAGGACAGACACAAAACTACCATCTCTCCACCCCCCTTCTCAAACCCCCCTCTCACCTCTAACGACAGTAGCCCCATTGATTAACCATGTTACTCCCCCTACGAGTATATGTATACTAAAACACGTCGCAAATCAAGGACAGTCACAAAACTACCACCTCTCCACTCCCCTTTCAAGCCCCCCGTCTCACCTCTAACGACAGTCTGCTGTACAGCAGTGGTTTGAGCACGGACCACGACAGTGCTGATGGGTCCGGCGCGACGCGCATCCACAAATACTTCGTCATCAGACAGTAGGTTCTGGTCTTGGTCGGACACTTTGTAAAAACAATCAAACGAGAAATTATTACCTACGCAACACAAGCTTAAACCTTATTTATTTGGAGTAATTTATACGAGTATATTCCACGCTGGTCTGGGAGTGAAAAAAATGGAACCCAGCTGCTTCACATCCCGCGCAATACCGTAAAAGCTGGTCAAGGGAATGGGTGAAACCTAAGGAATCATTTCAATAGGCGATGCAGCTAGCAACTCATCACTTTAAAATCAACGAAATGGTCCTAACATGGTGATAATAACACCTTCAACAGATGAGAGTCGTGAACCTACCGGAAAGCAGCATAGACAACTTTTCAGATGAAGAAAGAAAGCATTGACAAGTGTCGCTGTTGTGTTTCTTTATGACTTAAGAGGGCCCTGAACGCGCAAGTCTCCATACAAACGGACAAAGGGAATTGTGGTAATATTTGATAATATTTGTGTAAAATTAAGCATTCAATCAATTAGTCTCATTACAATCTACGTACTTCGAATCATTTGCGATTATGAAATATGACTAAGGGCGATTTGGTATTTTGAATTTATATCTGGCAACTTTTGGTCCGTCATTTGATGACATAAAGATTGAGATTTTCGTTGGCAACAAACAAGAATAACTCGCCAACTGGCGAAATAAATGAAGAAAGGCTCTAAAGGACTTGTATCCAGGGCCGTAAAACAATACAAAAAAAATATATAATTATTTAAAACAAAAAAAATTTGGTCTTAAATTTTGTTATTTCATTTGTTGTTCTATTGATATTCGCTCCATGAAGTATTGATTAATTAATATGTAACCAGCCAAAATGATTATGAGGATGATCAAACGAAAAATTACCAAAACACACACTGATGGCACAAAGACTCTCAAAATTGAATCTTTTATTTTCCCAAAGCAGACGTGGATCGGATGTAAACCTCGTCAATTGTCAGTCAGTCATTAAAACACCTCAAAAAGTTACACGGAGTTTGTGGTGGGAAGTCAAGGGGTGCAGTTGAGGTCTACCTTGGACGATTTGCAAATTGATTTTGGTGGACTTTATAATATGAAATTGGTGTAGTTTGGTGTTATAAATGCTCGTGCTCGTGAACAATTTGTGAAATAGTTAAAGTGGACTGTTATATGGACTCGTATAGACTTGTCACCATAACCTCCCGACCACGAGGCATCAAAGAACATACGCCATCTTTGATGCTACTTGATACAACTTTACCGTACAACACCGATACTTAGTATCTCAATTTACTGGACATTGGCAGAATCACTGAAATCTCGGTGGAAGCCATTCTATAAAACAGAAGAAGAAGAAGAAAAAAGTTACACATTCACTCAAACACTCAAATTGTAATCAGACTAGCAAACATTGACACCTTTAAATACATCAGGCGACCCGCTATACATGGATCTCTAAGACACAAAAAAACACCATCAAAAGCCAAAAACTCTAAAACCCACAAAACCACTCGAAGCCCCCGAAACCCTCTCAAAGCCCCCAAAACACTCTCACCTCTCTCCCCGCGGGGGCCGTCAGAGACATGGTAGAAGTGACCCTCGACACGTCGGTAGACGTGAATCGGATGTAAACTTCTTCATTTGTTATTGGGTTACAAGTAAGTCGGTCACTAGACACACCTCAAAACTTATCACATTCACTCAAACACTCAAACTGTAATTAATATCAGTCCTAGCAAACATTGACACTTATAAGTACATCAGGCGACCCGCTATACATGGATCTCTAAGACACACAAAACAACCATCAAAAGCCAAAAACTCTAAAACCCACAAAACCACTCGAAGCCCCCGAAACCCTCTCAAAGCCCCCAAAACACTCTCACCTCTCCCCCCGCGGGGGCCGTCAGAGACATGGTAGAAGTGACCCTAGACACGTCGGTAGACGTGAATCGGATGTAAACTTCTTCATTTGTTATTGGGTTACAAGTAAGTCGGTCACTAGACACACCTCAAAACTTATCACATTCACTCAAACACTCAAACTGTAATTAATATCAGTCCTAGCAAACATTGACACTTATAAGTACATCAGGCGACCCGCTATACATGGATCTCTAAGACACAAAAAAACACCATCAAAAGCCAAAAACTCTAAAACCCACAAAACCACTCGAAGCCCCCGAAACCCTCTCAAAGCCCCAAAACACTCTCACCTCTCTCCCCGCGGGGGCCGTCAGAGACATGGTAGAAGTGACCCTCGACACGTCGGTAGACGTGAATCGGATGTAGACTTCTTCATTTGTTATTGGGTTACAAGTAAGTCGGTCACGAGACACACCTCAAAACTTAACACAATCACTCAAACACTCAAACTGTAATTAATATCAGTCCTAGCAAACATTGACACTTATAAGTACATCAGGCGACCCGCTATACATGGATCTCTAAGACACAAAAAAACACCATCAAAAGCCAAAAACTCTAAAACCCACAAAACCACACGAAGCCCCCGAAACCCTCTCAAAGCCCCCAAAACACTCTCACCTCTCTCCCCGCGGGGGCCGTCAGAGACATGGTAGAAGTGACCCTCGACACGTCGGTAGACGTGAATCGGATGTAAACTTCTTCATTTGTTATTGGGTTACAAGTAAGTCGGTCACTAGACACACCTCAAAACTTATCACATTCACTCAAACACTCAAACTGTAATTAATATCAGTCCTAGCAAACATTGACACTTATAAGTACATCAGGCGACCCGCTATACATGGATCTCTAAGTCACAAAAAAACACCATCAAAAGCCAAAAACTCTAAAACCCACAAAACCACTCGAAGCCCCCGAAACCCTCTCAAAGCCCCCAAAACACTCTCACCTCTCTCCCCGCGGGGGCCGTCAGAGACATGGTAGAAGTGACCCTCGACACGTCGGTAGACGTGAATCGAATGTAAACTTCTTCATTTGTTATTGGGTTACAAGTAAGTCGGTCACTAGACACACCTCAAAACTTAACACATTCACTCAAACTGTAATTCATATCAGTCTTAGCAAACATTGACACTTATAAGTACATCAGGCGACCCGCTATACATGGATCTCTAAGACACAAAAAACACCATCAAAAGCCAAAAACTCGCAAAACCACGCAACCACTCGAAGCAACCCGTAATACTTTCAAAAGCCCCCTGAAACTCCTTTTGAAAGCCCCCCAAAACACTCTCACCTCTCCCCCCGCGGGGGACCGTCAGAGACATGGGGGAAGTGACTCTCGACACGTCGGTAGACGTGGATCGGATGAAGACTTCGTCATCGGATAGCAGGTTGGGGTCGCGGTTCAACGCTAATATCAAAAAGAATTGCTTACTTTTCATAAAACATATTTCATCGATTGAAAACCGTTAAATACATTATGGAAACCTGGCTTTACTCACGTTTTATTTCAATGAATTCGCCAATTGGGAGATGAATAGTATTCAGATTTTTTTAACATATCAATATCTGACTAAAAATACTATAATGCACACTTTCAATTTGATATCAATTCAATTACCACGCTTAATATTCCTTTAAAGTTGAATGGGCAAGTCCCAAATAAGTTAATAAAAATATTGTATTAGACCATTAAAATAAACGCAATATTTAATAAATAAAATTCATTTATTTCAGGAGCCCGATGGTCCAGTGGGTGTAAGCTCTATGAGCGCTTACATTATGTTAAGCAACCCCTGGTGCAGTCCCTACTTGGATGGGTGACCGCAAGTGGCATAAAAATATCTCGAGCTCCTCCGTGCTTCGGAAGGCACGTCAAGCCGTTGGTCCCGGCTGTCATCGTTGATGGCAGTCGTTAAGCTATGTCTGATGCCTTAAGGCAGCTTGAAAAATCTGACACCAGTGTTGGCCACTTACACATACGAAAAACAACAAACATTTATTTCAGGTTACATAAGACCCATAGCACTCATTAAATTAACTATTAAATTATAGAATAGATTCAAGATTCAATCGTTTATTTAATATAGGTTTCTTTGAACACTTATTAATTGTCATATTTGTGTTTACAATTTTTACAACAAAAAATTTTTGTTGACGTCAATAATTACTTATGGCTAAGTTTAGGTAGTAGGTAGTAATAGAATATTAATATGTCAAACAAAGTTCTAATGCGTTCAATTCACTAGTATTTTTTTGGGATGTGTAATGGTATCGCCAAAAAAAAACGGTTTTTAATACTGTGATATCTGAAAGAGTTTTAATGAAAAAACAATCTTCCAAATTGGTATTGGTATGTTCGAAGAAAGCTCAGTGCTTTGAGGGAAGCGTAACCGTAGTTTCGCTACCCCTAGCACTCGTCTTGATGACGGTCTTCGTAACAGACCGAACTAGTCGGCGAAACCGACGAATAAAACGTGAGTAAGGTGTTTCCATAATGAATTTATCTCGCGTAAGTTAAAATATATTATTGTTGACTGAAAAATAAACATATTGCAAGAAAAATGCTGGAAATAAACAGAAATACTTACATAGAAAATAAACATACGAGTAATTCACATAAAATAAGTTAGGAAGTGTGCAACTCAGGGCATGCCATGCACCTGTTTATGTTTAAATTTGCATGTTCTAATAGTTCATTGTTTGGGGAAACCTATACACCCTTAGTTTAAATTCAATACACAACTTTAAGAGGTGACTTAGCCCATCAACATGAACAACTTTCGTCATGGGACCAATGCTGAAAATTCAATATTATTTTTACCTTCTCCATACATTTGGTCCGATCAGCTGGATACTTTTGTAGGGGTATGTCAATTTTTTTTACTTCCCAGCATTGTTTCCATATCAAAAGTTGCTCATGTGGATGTGCTGAGTCACCTCTTAAAGTTTGTGTATTGCATTTAAAATAAGGGTGTATAAAAAAGAAAACAAAAATTATTTAGTCATAGCCACACAGAATATATACATATAAGCCTTATTTTTTTTTTATGGCAAAATTTTTGAGATTCTGCATAAACATGCAAATTTAAATAAACAATTATAAGGGATATTATTAATTGCACATCAAATAAATAATCGCATATCAATATGTTGTCTTATGTTTTCGCGATTGTTACACATTTAAATAAAATTATTTTAATACGGTTTTTATCGCGTTTATTACATTATTTATACACCTAACGTTTAACGTCTACCTGCGAACACGAACACTGTAAGTAAAGTGCTCGAAACGTGTATAAATAATGTAATAATCGCGATAAAAACCGTATTAAAATAATTTTATTTAAACGCATATCAATAAACAATATCCCAAGTAAATGCAGTAAATTAACGCATTGATCATATCCGAAATTAACGCAAGATTTTCAATATTTTATACGTATTTTTTATGAATTCCTTATACTATTCTAATATCATCGTCATCATCAACAGGTCTTTGTTAGTCTCCACTGCAGGAGCACGACCCTCTCTGTACTACCAGAGCCATATATTAGCCAGAGCAGTCAGAGGATTTGGCCTACACTCTCCACGCTGGCCAGGCGGGTTGGAGAGATCTCTTTGATTGTAATCTTTGTTTAGCTTGTGTTTCCTAAGTCGCCTTCTACAACATTCAAGGGAAGACTTGGAGACTATTCTGATAAACTTTTATTAAATTAAAAAAATAAGACATAGGAAAAAATTCAGTTACTCTTTGTATGAGTACCATAAAGACAGCTGTTTCAAAACCTTCCTGCGTGATTTCTTTTTCCACACCTTATAAACATCAACTAGATCTCTCCAACCCGTCTGGCGAGCGTGGAGAGTAAAGGCCCTCTGACAGCTCTGGCTAATATATGGCTCTGGTAGTACATAGAGGGTCGTGCTCCTGCAGTGGAGACTAAAAACTGATGATGATGATGATGATGTTATTTCAAGATTTTTAGTAGCAATAGTACCTACTGAATTTATGACTAATAAATAATAATTATATCAATACATTTTGGCATTCAGTAAACTGGCGTTTTATAATCAATAACTTTAAATATCGTTATTAATAATAGTTTTGTGATAGTAAAAAAATATAATTTGCATGCTTTTAATATAGGTAAATAGGCTTGAACTTAGCAAAACCATACCATGTATATTATGAACCCTATTTAAAAACAAATAAATGATTTTGAATTTTGAAAATCGTGCGTCAACTTTTGGACGCCCATTATAAGCTGACACCGTGTACTACCTGGCAAGAAAAACTACCCACCTTTGGTCCGGTCGGCGTGCGAGCGCTCCGCGTTCAAGAAATCGGTGGTGTCGGCTAAGGAACAACAATACCATTCAGCATGCGTGTTTGCTTGCAGTGAAAATTGTGTACACTTTTAAATAAAATTAATTTAATACGGATTTATCGCGTTTATTACATTATTTATTTACCTAACGTTTCAAACACTTTACAGTGTTCGTGATCGCAGGTATTTTATTTAAATGTGTTACAATGGCGAAAACATTAGAAAACATAATTGTGTACACTGTGTGTTTTTATAAACTTAACAAGCCACTGACAAAGATGTGTAAAGACTACTCTTCTAGTTTGTTGATTTTGCAAATATTAATAAAATATGACGTTCTAAGATACATGATATCTAAATTTGAATAAAATTTCACTTCATTTCTTCTTCACTTCTCTGATATTTTAAGCGCTGTTCACACATCTCCTGGTCCAAGCTATCCGGGCTCCGGGCCGTCCGTTTTCCAGGGCCAGGCCGTCCCTGGTGTCAGTGTAATCTTTTTTTGTCAATATTGGTCTGTTTTCGGTCAATTGAAGTGTCGATTAAAAAATGTCTGTCATAGGTCCGTCCGACAACGATTTTTTTTTTACAACTGAACAATGACTTAAGACTTGTCGTCCCCGTTGGTAAAAATCAGATGGCCCAGACGGGGCGAGGCCGGGCGGGCGAGACGCTTACGGCCCGGCACTGAATTGCGTGATCGAGTTCTTAAAAATCATATGTAATCGATTTTCGGGTGTTGGAGTGCATGTATAGTGGCCCCCACGCGGCGCACTTTAGAAGCAGCTAGACACTACGCAGTGTCTATCCTTACACCACAATGGCAAAGTCCCCCCAAAGGTCACATCACCGTTCCGGTCCGGCCGGGTACCGGTCAGGGAACATCCGGAAATGTGTGAACAGCGCTTAAGAGCTAGCCTCTTGGTGGTATCATTATGGAAGGTACCTAAATACAGTAAAGTGTTCGATACGTTAGGTCTAAAAATAATTTAATAAACGCGATAAAACCATATTGAAAGTAATTTCATTTACACTATGTGTATATATATTTTTATATCTATTTTTTGGCCACTTACACATACGAAAATCAATCAAATCAATCATATATCTAGTTTCAACAATTTGAATATTGTGTATATACAGTGACCCATTTTCAGTGCAAGCAAGTGTATATTCTAATATGTTTGTAAATAACAGGCTGGTAATATGTCTCATTAACTACTTTGTCCATTCTACCTAAAATTCACCAAAATGCATTGTTTTTTTTTTCAAATTAAATAGAATTTTAAAACATGATGAATTTGAGCTTGATATAACTTGTTTTTAATTTAAGGGGGAACAGTAGGCACAGTAGCGACAAATAGAAAGGAATTCAAGAATATAAACAATACAAGCCTTAGTAAATAACCTGAAGTATTTTTTGAATCATGTTTATTACTATCGGAATCAGTGAGAATTATGAGAATCTGATTACCGCCAAAAACGGCCGTTTTTGGCGGTTATCACTTTTTCTCTCAATGACTGATTCTCATAATATCAAATCATGATTCCAAAAATACTTCAAGTTATTTACTAAGGCTTGTATTGTTCATATTCTTGAATTTCTTTCTATTTGTAAAGTATTAGGAATAAAATGATTGGCGTCGCTACTGTGCCTACTGTTCCCCCTTAAAGAAATTACATTGAAACAAAAATCGATGTTTTTAAAGAAAATAATAATTGTAAGGTTGTTTAATACGTTTATTGTCACTTCAATAACAAAGGTACGTCAACACAACTTATAATTGTAAGATACAACAAATATCAACAAAAACAACGCACACGCAGAGCGAAAAAAACAGTTGCTTGCGCGGGACGCGGGTCATCGAGAATTGGCGCGCGGGCGGCGGCGTCGAGTCCATTCTTGTTCGCGCATGCGCGTCGCGCGTTACCATGGTTACCTATGGCGCGGACACTCGCGCATGCGCTGTATACATCGTACGACTTCAGTATTAGGATCGGGCGCGCGGGGAATCCGAACTACCTACTGGTCCGCGCGTTACACCCTCCCCCTCTAACCCAGTTGTTGCGCCCCCGCTGCTGGGTTAGCTTTACGGGGCCTTCCCCTTTTGCGTTTCTCCTGAAGAGGAGGTTGTACAGAACCTACAAAAGGAGTTAATAGGGATACATGGTATTTTCCCAACGGGATTCCATCGCTAATGCGTTCGAGCGCATAGGTGGTGAGACCTACAATTTCCTTAATGCGATACGGACCATCGCGTCGAGGAATCAACTTTGGCGTCTGTCCTTTACTTGTGTCATTGGAACCTTGTGTTTTCAATAACACGAGATCGCCTACCTTATAATCTGGTTCTGGGCGACGTTTCTCATCTGCATACTTCTTCTGGGATACCTGGGCTCTTTCGTGTACATCTCGGGCGTCGAGCAGCACAACTGACAACTTTTTCAGGTACGGGGTTATCGACGCGACAACATTATCGTTCTCGACGATAGCACGCATGTCGGACAATACATCGGCAGGTGCACGTATTTCACGCCCGAAATTAAGATACGCAGGCGTCTGACCAGTGCTCGCAGTGACTGCGGAGTTCCTGGCGAAACGTATCGCCGGCAGATGCACGTCCCAAGAGTCATGCTCCTTACCTACCAGAATGGCGAGCTGCGGTTTGAGGTCGCGATTCTTTCGCTCCACAGGATTCGACTCTGGATGGTAGTATGACGTCAACGACTGCTTGATGCCCATAACATGACAGGTTTGCTGCATTACCTCACTCACAAATTGCACGCCGTTGTCGCTAATGAGCCTCCTGGGAACACCATAGCGTAAGTATACCTCGTTCACCAACGTCTTGGCGCACTCGTCAGCCGTGGCGGTCGGGAGTGCAAACAATTCTACCCACCTGGTGCAGGTGTCTTCCAATATCAAAATCCATTTATTGCCGCGTGGTGTTTCCGGTAGAGGCCCGAACAGATCTACAGCCAGGACTTCAAATCGGCGAGAAGTAGCAGGTACCTGAAGTAAGCCGGCAGGTTTTCGCGTGTCCACCTTATAACGCTGACACGCCACACAATTTTTTATATATTGAGAAACATCATTTCTCATCCCAACCCAGTAATACTTACCTGAGATACGCTGCATTGTCCTCTCCACGCCAAAATGGCCGGCTGTAGGGGCGTCGTGATACTCGGCTAGCACATCTTTGCGCTCATGTTCCGGCACCACTAAACTCGCATCATTATTTTCCTCGTTCTCGGGGCCATAACGATATAATATACCATCGGCCATGACATACCCTTTATCAGCCCATGCGCTCCCCCTAAATGGATCGTCGGATTCTATCGCGTCTATGATCTTGCGTACCTCGGGATCTTTTAATTGGTTGTCCCGGACATCACTTGGACTGCGTGAAGGCAAATCCATCACGGTGAGACACAAGTCACAGTCGGTGTCGGTTGGGCAGGCAGGGCGCGAGAGGGTGTCTGCGATAACATTCGCCTTACCTGGGGTATATTCTATTTTTAGGTTATACTCCTGCAGAGTGAGTGCCCATCGGGCCAAGCGACCACTCGGCGATTTTAAACCCATCAGCCACCTTAGGGGTTGGTGATCAGATTTCACTACCACCTCTGCTCCATCAATGTAGCCTCGGAATTTCGAGACTGCCCATACGACGGCTAGTGCCTCGCGCTCGGTCGTATTGTAGTTCTTCTCGGCGGAAGTGAGGAGGCGACTGGCGTACTCTACAGGTCGCTCGTCGATCCCCTCCCCCTGGAGTAGCGCTGCTCCTATAGCATATCCACTGCTGTCAGTTCTGAGGACGAAAGGCTTCGTCTCGTCAGCCTGACGTAGGATGGGAGCCGACACGAGAAGAGATTTGATGGTATCAAAAGCGGCCTGCTGTTCCGGACCCCACCTCCAGATGCTAGCTTTCTTTAATAGCGAAGTCAAGGGCGCACTGATCTCGGCATAACCAGGTATGAAACGCCTAAACCAACTTGACGTTTGTAGAAAGCATTTGAGGTGTTTCACATTCTGAGGCGGTGGCATGCTCGCTATAGCTGATGTTTTATCAGGGTCCATGTGAATACCTCCCGGCACGATGACATGACCTAAGAATTTGACAGATTCCCTCGCGAAGTGGCTTTTCTCACGATTCACTCGCAAGTTGAACATTGCCAAGCGATCGAATACAGCCTCCAAGTCTGCGAGGTGCTTCTCAAAAGACTCCTCAGAAAGTACCAGCAGGTCATCCAAATAGGCTACTAGAGTGATACCTGGCAGGTTAGACTTGAAACGGTCGATCAATCTTTGAAAGGTAGCTCCAGAATTGCGCAGACCCATGGGCATGCGTTTGAATCTGAAGGTTCCCAGCGGTGTCGTGAAGGAAGTGAGGTCCCTGTGGGCAGGATCAACGCTCACCTGAAAGTAGCCTGATCGAAGGTCCAAAGTCGTCATGTACTTGGATGTCTTGGCGGCGTGGAGCACGTCTTCAATCCTGGGAAGTGGGTAGCGGTCAGGCTCTGTGACCGCGTTGAGTTTGCGGTAATCCACGCAAAGCCTGAAACTCCCGTCTTTCTTCTTGACCAGAACGACATTAGAGGCCCACGGAGACTCGCACTCCTCGATAACATCGGCGCTGAGTAGCTTTTGGAGTTCCTTCTCCAAGGCTTCCTTCTTCAAAGGCGACAGCCTATAAGGCGGTGAAGCTAGAGGTTCTTGGTCATCACTTACCTTAATCTTATGTGTGGCGAAGTCTGTCGGAGGCCCCTCGGCAGCAAACTGGGCCGATCTCCTATTCAAAAACAGATTGAGAGCATCCTTGTGCTCGGGTGGTAACTTACTCCCTTCGTCGTCACGCAAGGATACGTCGGAGATGTCGGCTTGCATCAGTTCGGTCTTGTTTAAAAGGACAGATCGCACAAACGGAAATATCTGATCGGGGTCGTCAGAAAAATACCATGACTCCTGGGCTAGGTCCAGTGTGACACCAGCCTTAATAATAAAGTCGTGACCTAACAATGTTTTGGTGTTTTCTCCAGGCAACACCACAAACTCTGTATCTACCTGCTTCCCTTCTAAAAACACGGGTACCGTCGCAATGAGTACTCTTTTCGAGCGTCGAGAGCCGTCCGCAAGCCCGATGGTGCGTTCTGCCTCGCAAAAGTGTACCCCTTCCGATACCAAAATATTATACAACAGGGTACCCGCAATACTACAGGTAGCCCCTGTGTCAAATATCGCAACGCCTACTCTATTCGCGATGTTCACGGAAACAGTAGGATGTGATGATGATGAAACGAGCGGTGCGCACGTGACGTCATCATCGGTTAAGTTATTAAAATCACATGCCTTCGGGGGAACACTCTTTCCGAGGCAGTGCTCGCATTTTGACCTAACTACGCCGGGCTGGCCACATCCGTAACAACGTATCGGGTTAGGGCTATTATTACTAGTTTTCCCGGAGTCGGGAACGGCGTTTACGGTTTGTTTACTTTTTAAATTTCTGCAATCGGCCACACTATGCCCGTAAAACTTACAAAACGAACAACGAACGCGCTTTTCGCGTTTCGAATTTTCGTTCGAGTTATTAGTGACTTTCGAGTCGGTAGTAACGCTCGGACCAGTAGTAGAGGTGCGCTCAGTCTTTTCGAGTTCGCGATCGCGTGATACTTGCGGGCGGGAAGAGTTCGTCGCCCCCGCGGATGAAGCGCGCGAGTTTGCCGTGTAGGTACTTGTGGTACTTACCGCCAATTCGGAGATCGCGTCTTCGATGACCCTCGCCTTCTCTACAAAATTATCGATATCAACAATATTATCTCTTTGTAACCTTTTCCTAATACGACGATGCAACAAACCGTAAATCATGTCGATTTGCATCTGTATAGGCACTTCGTATGGTAATTTTACGATTAAAGACCTCACTTTACAAATGAAAACTTCCGCTCGTTCATCGTTTTGTTCCTTACTGAACACTTCTCGCAATATTTTGTAAGCCGGTTGCTGTTGACCGTACATGGCGCGAAGTCGAGCCACGGCGTCCTTCCAGGTGGTGACGGTGGTGCGGGCGCCGCGCCACCACACCGCTGCGTCGCCCTCCAGCAGCATCGGGAGTCCCCGCAGCGCGTGATCATCGCTCACGTCCGCGCACTCCTTGAACACTTGAACTGCGTCGATGAATGCCTCCAGCACCTCCGGCTCGCGGGAAGCGCCATTAAACCTCGCGGTGCATTTCGCGAAGTTTCCTGCGGTCGAGCTAACGGTGGTGTTTGGTGTCGGCGTCGAGGCTGGTGGCGGCGTCGAATGCCATGGGCTTCCTTGGTAGGGCAATGACCTCAGCGTTTCCAACATGCTTCTATTAGTCTCGGCTTGCATCCTGGCAAACGACTCCAGTACGCCGGCAAGGAACGTTTCTGTGTCCATCCTCGCGTTGGCGCCGGCGCGTTCAGGCGCTGGGACGGGTTCGGGGGCCCCCACAGGGCTCTGCTCCGCAGCCTCGTCAAAGTCCTCGTCGTTGTCGCTCGGCTGGTTGTCCGCGTCAGCAGCAGCATTGGCGGCTCGCATAGCACGCGTGTTTGGCATTGTATATATTGTTGTAGGTAAGTACTAATCACGGCACAGCAATAAAAATAAAACTGTAGGTATGGTTCGGGGTTCGAAGCCACGAGTTGGGCAGCCACTGTAAGGTTGTTTAATACGTTTATTGTCACTTCAATAACAAAGGTACGTCAACACAACTTATAATTGTAAGATACAACAAATATCAACAAAAACAACGCACACGCAGAGCGAAAAAAACAGTTGCTTGCGCGGGACGCGGGTCATCGAGAATTGGCGCGCGGGCGGCGGCGTCGAGTCCATTCTTGTTCGCGCATGCGCGTCGCGCGTTACCATGGTTACCTATGGCGCGGACACTCGCGCATGCGCTGTATACATCGTACGACTTCAGTATTAGGATCGGGCGCGCGGGGAATCCGAACTACCTACTGGTCCGCGCGTTACATAATGCATTTTAATCAACTTTATTTTTGATTTTCTTTCAAATAACGAACCAGACGCATCAAAAACGAACATCAACCAAATCACTAAGCTGCTTTTGATGAATTCTTATTAAATTAAGAAATGGAGAAAAAATCTACGTGGGCAGGATTTGATTTTTTCAAAAACAACAACGCTGGTTTCAAATACTGCCCCCGTGGAAGTTTTTTCCCAATACTTAATTCTAACTTAAGGGGGAACAGTAGGCACAGTAGCGACGCCAATCATTTTATTCCTAATACTTTACAAATAGAAAGGAATTCAAGAATATAAACAATACAAGCCTTAGTAAATAACCTTAAGTATTTTTGGAATCATGTTTTGATATTATGAGAATCAGTCATTGAGAGAAAAAGTGATAACCGCCAAAAACGGCCGTTTTTGGCGGTAATCAGATTCTCATAATTCTCACTGATTCCGATAGTAATAAACATGATTCAAAAAATACTTCAGGTTATTTACTAAGGCTTGTATTGTTTATATTCTTGAATTCCTTTCTATTTGTAAAGTATTAGGAATAAAATGATTGGCGTCGCTACTGTGCCTAGTGTTCCCCCTTAAGAGTCCCACGTAAAGCCGAAATCCCAAACAAACGTAGTTTGGTTTTAGTTTTACAACAGTTAAGCCAATCTCAACCAAATTTCGTACATACGACCGGATAAGGCTTTAAGTTTCGTATCGAAAACTTCTACTTGCTGTAATTTTGTATAGGTATTGTTTTTAAAATTGAAATCTGATTATAAACATCAATATGCCTTATCCGGTCGTTTGTACGAAATTTGGTTGAGATTGACTTAACTGTTGTAAAACTAAATTACGTTTGTATGGGATTTCGGCTTTACGTGGGACTCTTAATAAGAACTCAACTAAACGTTTAGTAGTTCGGTTGCAGTCGGTTTGTATTTGTAAAGTTATTATGGTCTTAATTTTTATATCAGGCTCAAATACTATGAGAAGCATGCATCTTAAAGAATTTGGAAAAAAGTCGTGCCAATAATTATTATTATTGAGCATCCACACCGAAGTTATCTTATGGAGAATAAAAAACCTAGAAACTTGAAATTTAGAAAGGATTTATATAAATACAATCCCTCAGGTAGTCATTATCATCATTTCGAGTAGGTGACACGGTCAGTCGACCATGCACACCCTGGTGTCAGTAATCTTCGGAACCGCCTCTCGGCCTCTGACGTGGTTCCTTTAACGACTTTACTTATTTAACTTTACTACTAGAAGAGAAATAGGGAGGTGAAGTTTTAGAGGTGAATTTGCTGGTGATTAATAACTTCACGTATTTGCTCGCATAGGCCTATTTTCTGAACAAACGTTTTGATTTTAATTTTCGATAACCTTTTACTATAGAATGTCCACATCAACAACTTAGTAACGTTGTTGTACGAATAGTAACTGAGGTGTGGATGCACGATAATGCAATATATGATGCAAGAAACTCTTTAAAAACACAAACATCATAGATGGTTGAAATAAGGTTGAAATCTATAAATATCACAAAAATACAATACTTACTCCACGCTTGAGTATACAACAAACAATTATACTATTCCTATTTTATACATGGTGAAATTTTTATCGGTTTGGTAAAACGGGCGAATGAGCCCGTCGAAATGAACAACTTTACCTATGGCAAAGACAATATAATACTAACGTAATAGACTGCCCACCTCATACAAAAATATTGGACCGAATTAAGGTTGCGAAAAGCAGGCGAATGTATGGCGAAGAGTTGCTTGCTACTCGATACTAGATGGCGGTAATCTGCGTTAGCCTTTAACTTACTAAATATGCGGTATCATTTTAAAATATTATGCCTAAAATATTGTTTTGATTTTTAATAAGATATATTTTGTGAATCATGTTTTTATATTCTCATAATACGGTAGATACAATGTTGTGTAGTTTCGAGTGGCGCCATCTATGCGAGTCTATGAGAACAAATCGTACGATTAATGCGTTGAGAGTAGTTGAGACCACATGCCTATGGGAACAATGCTGGAGGATCTCAAAAACTTTTTTGAACTTTTCATACAAACGTGTTCAGTCGCCCTGGCAATTTGTTTGGGTATGTGTTTAATTTTTTTTTTAAGTTCCTAGCGGTATTTCTATATTAGTTGTTCATATTTTCGGGCTGAATCAAGCCTCTTTTTTTTGTGGCGGCAAGATTATAATTTAGAATGTACTAGCTGTTACCCGCGGCTTCGCCCGCGTGAGATATAGCCTATGTCCTTCTCAGTACCCTCACCTATGTGTATGCAAAATTTCATGATGATTGGTTCAGTAGATATGGCGTGAAAGCGTAACAAACAAACAAACAAACAAACTCACTTTCGCATTTATAATATTAGTTAGGATTAGGATAATTAAGAATTATTCCACAAATTTGTTCATTTCAAACTTGTGGAATAATTCGAATTTTGACTTTTAGACTCTATAACATTTTTATTACAAAATTTTGAAAATCATCCGCATGACAATTAGTCGATTTCATAGAGCACTGTTCAGTGCTTACCAATGCCGAAAATATATCTCGAGCTCCTCCGTGCTTCGGAAGGCACGTTAAGCCGTTGGTCCCGGCTGTCATCGTTGATGGCAGTCGTTAAGCTATGTCAGATGCCTTAAGGCAGCTTGAAAAATCTGACACCAGTGTTGACCACTTACACATACGAAAAACAAACAAACTGCCGAAAAACCGCCATACAGATATTAGGGCATAGACACGTCAATTGAGTTTGAATTTGTGGCCCCAATAGAAATTCAAACTAAATTGTTTGAAATTTCATCATCTTTACCCTCACTCCAATATTTGTCTATGGTCTCTATTGCCTAGAGAAAACATAAGGCAGTCAGTCGTCTGATACTAGTAATAGTATTCTTAGTTTGTGGTGCTTACGCAACAAAGGGGTTAAGGTCCAAAACGATAAAAATTTCAGCATGTATACCTAATTTATACAGATTAAAAAAAAACTCACCATCGCTGAGCACGACTTCCGGTTGGCTTCGGACCGGCACCTGTTTGGTCTCTATTCTCAACACGCGATGCTCTGGAAACAATAAATACTTTCAATCAGAGTCGCGCACGAAGGGTTCCGTACCAGTTTTTCCCCCCGCGCGCGGGCCCAAGAATACGTGCAAACGAAGTCTCTCGGTATTTTTATCAAAACATATAGTATAACCGGGAGTTAAAGCTGTAAATTTGTGTAATTCGATTGTTAACCTAATAACGAGACAAATTTCAAGAAGTTATTATATTCAGTGCGGAATAAATAGTGTAAAAAGGCTTTTAAAAAACAAAATATCGGCGGTTACTAATAGTGAATCATAAACGCAAGCAACTAGCAAGTCACCGCTGCGGTGAGTCATCCTGCCGATCGCCAGGCGTCGAGATTGAAGAGACAATACAGCGACCTCGTACCAAGACGCTAAGCGATAATAAGCAATACCGATTAAGTCGTTATCTACTGAAGACATGATGATGTTGTCGCAGTAACACATTTTTCATAGTACGGGGCATGTTTGTTTGATCCCTACATTTTCTTTTACTTTACCTTGAAACTATCAAAGGTAGCTGCGTCTTTCTCAACAAAAATTACTGCATCTTATTGGCTTTTCACCAAAATGTCATCAAATAAAAAGAATAGTGTTTGCGCCGGGTGTTTTAATATTATTTCTGGAGAACAACACGTACAATGTGTAAAATGTAATAAGCTGTATGATTTGCTGTGCGCGAACGTCAGTGAAGAACAATTTTCCAAAATGACGAATGAACAGAAAAGGAATGGAGTATGTCAGGCTTGCAAGAACAGTCGCCCTAAGAGTGATAACTCAAATACACCGATACGCTCATTAAAGGACTATGCTTGCATAGACCGGGTCTCTCCCAGGGATGATGGAATGGAAAACATTACAAAAAGGAAGCCAGCACCTTCAACTTCCACACGGCATTCACCAATTAATTTTGATGAGAGTTCCACTAGCACCGCAGGAATAAACCTCGAAGGTATTGACTTACAAAGTGAAATCTCAGCTGCCATTAAAACCGCATTACCTTCTATATTAACCCAAATAATAAGAACTGAACTGGCTGGCGTCAAGAATGATATTCAAGACATGAAGAAATCTTTTGAGTTTTTAAGCTCAAGATATGATGAAATGCAAAGTTCCATAGACTCTCTCATAGGAGACAATAAACAGCTCAAGTCAGCTAATATAGTACTACAGACTTCGGTGGCGGAATTAACTGACAGGTTAAATAAGCTGGAACAGAGCTCAAGAGACTGTAACTTAGAATTTAATGGCATACCTGAGAAACGTACAGAAAATATATTGGAAATTGTAAAAAGGTGTGCTAGTATTGTTGGAAAAGATATTATCGATGGTGATGTAGTGAAATGTACCAGAGTTGCAAAACAAAATAAAGATAGCAAGTTTCCTCGTGCAATAATCGTGAAGTTCAGGAGCGAGTTATACCGAGATGAGTTTTACTCAGCGGTATATAGATATAATAAGACAAATCCGAACGAAAAACTTAACACAGCTTTGCTGGGTTTGGACGGTGGCAAAAAACCAGTTTATATCTCGGAACATCTCTCGCCTTTCAACAAATCATTGCACGCGGCAGCAAGAAAGAGAGCTAAAGAAAACGCATATAAGTTTGTATGGGTTCGAAGCGGACGTGTCTTTGTACGTAAAGACCCAAACTCACATTACATTCATATTAAAAATATTCAGAGTTTAGATTTGATTAGTTAACTATTTTTTTTTTGGAATTACTTCAATTACATACTTACATTTAACTTATATTTTTATTTGTATCTATCTTTTGTTTTTTAGTTTTTGTGTTAGTTATCCATGTCAGTTACAATTTTATATCAAAATATACGTGGTACCAGAACAAAAACTGAAGAAATATATAATTCAGTATTATGTAACCATTATGATATTATTTGCTTGTGTGAAACTTGGCTGGACGACTCCATACTTTCAAGCGAATTATTTGATAGCAGATATCAGGTAGTCAGAAGGGACAGATCAGAGCAATTTCTTGTAAAATACGATAAGGATCATGGCGGTGGTGTATTGGTTGCATTATCAAAGAAATTTGATGTCACCGTAAGGCAGGATATGCAGTCTGAATATTTGGAAGATTTATGGTTGGAGGTAAGAATGGGAGATAGGATGGTGTTCAATCTATGTATTGTATATCTTCCTGAGTATCTACCAACTGCCTTGGTAGTAGATTTCATAAAAAAGTGTAGAGAAATTGAAAATTATGGCAGCACTCTTATAATAGGTGACTTTAACTTAAGAAACATGGTGTGGATGAAAGATGGTTGCCCGGTGAGCCACTATTGTGAAAAGTCAGAGTCATTGTATGAATTAATTCACGAAACTCAGCTAAGACAAATCAATAGTATTTTAAACGTTAATAACAGGCTACTGGATTTGGTAATCACAAACGCTCCTGACTTATATGAATTAACTCTTGCTTCACCTCTTAGCAGGCCCGATAGTCATCATCCTCCATTAGAACTGCACCTCAATTATAAGTTACCTACTTTAACAGAAAAACCAGTCGAGAGACTGTGCTTTCATAAAACAGATTTTTCAAGCTGCATAAAACATATTGAAGAAATAAAATGGGATGAGCATGTTCAAAGTTTAGAATGCGATGAATTTGTACAACTTTTTTACAATACAATTCATGAGGCTATTGAGAAGTATACACCTAAGATACATCGTAGCAGTAGTAGAAATAATTATCCCGTATGGTTTTCTAAGGATCTCATTAGGCTTATCAAGAGTAAAGACAAATACCATAAACGTTTCAAAAAGCATAAAAATCCCCGAGACTATGATACATATTCCCTCTTACGATCAAGAACTAAGGATCTCATGAACCAATGTTTCAGAATTTACATTTCTAATATCGAAGCCGATTTAAATACAAATCTAAAATCTTTCTGGAGATACACTAAAGGTAAGAAAGTAACTAATGATATACCGAATGTCATGTATTACAATAATAATAAAGCAAATACCGGGCAAGATATTGTAGACCTGTTTGCGGATTATTTCTCATCTGTATATAGGACAAGCAATAATGATTCATATGAACCGAAATTTCCTACGTCTAATGTATCAATTGCTTCTATCGACATTTCTATGGATGCAGTTCTAGACAAATTGAAGCGTGTTGATGTAAAGAAGTCTGCTGGTCCAGATGGTATACCACCAATTTTCCTAAAACTATGCGCAACGGCATTAGCCAAACCATTAACATTAATATTTAAAAAATCTTTGGTAGATGGAGTATTTCCTTCACTCTGGAAAATAGCCAAAATAACTCCCATATTCAAATCTGGGGATAAGAAGGATATTATAAACTACAGGTCGATTAGTGTTTTGAATTATTTTTCCAGGATTTTTGAGGGTCTTGTATACGAGCACATTTATAATCATATTAAACATAGACTTCACACTAGTCAACACGGATTTGTTTCGGGTCAATCAACCAATTCCAATCTTCTAGTATATACTAACTACTTATCTGAGTCTTTTAACAACAGTGGTCAGGTAGACACAGTTTACACGGATTTCTCTAAAGCGTTTGATCTGGTTGATCACAATATATTATTGAGAAAATTAGATCAATACGGTATACACGGAAGCCTGCTGAGGTGGTTAGAGTCATACCTGCTTAATCGTACTCAGTTGGTAGCATTGTATGGATATGATTCGAGGCCGTATGTATCATGCTCTGGTGTGCCACAGGGATCTAACTTGGGCCCACTTATGTTTTTGGTATTCGTAAATGACCTTTTGGAAACAATAGATTGCGAGTGTCTCGCGTATGCAGATGACATAAAGGTTTTCACTAGAGTTCATCATATTGCTGATTGTGAAAGATTGCAAAATGATCTAGATAAGATAAACAAATGGTGTCTAGAAAATAATATGTCACTAAATATTCACAAATGTTTAACTATCACATTTACCAAAAAAAGATGTCCAATATTGTATGAGTATAAAATTAATCAAAGTCCACTAAAACGAGTGTTTACGGTGCGAGATCTGGGAGTAATTTTTGATAGCGAACTTTCCTTTAAGAATCATTATGATCACATTATTAGTAAAGCCAAGAAAACTCTAGGCTTTGTGTCACGTATTGCGAAACCATTTAGAAATCCTAGATCCTGGATTATATTATACTTTTCATTGGTCCGTAGTACTTTAGAATACTGCTCATCTGTGTGGTCACCTATTTATCAGATTGATACAGATCGGATTGAGCAGGTTCAGCGCCGTTTTCTAAGAATTCTGTGTGGTAGACTCGGATTGCGACGCCGAATTCCTGAATACGAGGATCGACTGCTTAGATTTAATATGGAAAGCCTGGAATTCCGTAGACATACAACAGACTTATGCAATCTATACAAGATAGCGAACGGATATATGGGTTCACAGTTACTTGAAAAGTTGAGATTTAAGATACCAAATCGACCAGCCAGGTTTCCGCAACTATTCAGCATTCCACCTGTAAGGAATAATGTTGGAGGAAATAATCCCATGATAAGAATTTGTGATTTGTATAATAAAATGAATAATGGGATTGAACAAGATGTATTTGCGGATAGTTTGTTGAAATTTAAAAATGCGGTAGCACAACGCAACAAATAAATTGTATTCATTTCAAAACCACAATTATGTCAATTTTTTTTTTACTGTTTTGTTTAGTTTATTAGTATTTTTTATTTCTTTTTACTTCCTTTGTTTGCATGTACATTATCTTAATAAATGTTGTGTACAATCTTAGTTAGGATCTTAGAATTAAAATGATATTAGGTGTAAGTTCATATGAAATGTAATGTTCTAATTTCTGTGATTGTACCTTAATCAATAAAATAAAATAAAATAAAATTATCAACATTAGACTATCGAACAAAAAAAATCACAATTGCTCGATTTATTTCATGGTAATCGCAAATGTATTGAAAAACGTCGTATGATGCTCGTACTCAGTGAGCTGTCTTATAGTTTTCGGATTATTTTAAGCACTCGGCTTCGCCGACTGGTCAGCTTGGATAGTGTAGGCCAAATTCTCTGACTGCTCTGGCTAATATATGGCTCTGGTTGTACAGAAAGAGAGGGCCATGCTCCTGCAGTAGGACTAAAAAAGACCTGATAATGATGATGAGTGTTACTTACCATCACGCGGTTCCTCTTCAGGTACGCCAAAGCCTGCTCTGGCTGATATATGGCTCTGGTAGTACAGAGACGGTCGTGCTCTTGCAGTGGAGACTAAAAAGACCTGATGATGATGATTACTTACCATCACGCGATTCCTCTTCAGTTTCGGAGGGCGCGCTGGCGGGCGACGTGATCTGGGCCGCGCTGATCGCCTCGGACTCGGAGAGGTCTGTGTCGTCTGGAAGTGGAGGAATATTATGGTAGATTTTGGGAAAGCGTGGTAGTTTTTGATTTCAGACGAGATGGAATCAAAATATTATAAGTGGAAAAATGTTTTATTAGATTTTGGGAAAGTATGGTAGTTTTTGATTTTAGAAAGGTTTCAATTTAATAATTTAAAGGTGGAGAAATGTTATGGTAGATTTTGGACAAGCATGGTAGTTTTTGATTTGAGAAGGGATGGTGTCAGCTTTATTGTATAAACGTGGAGGAATGTTATGGTAGGTTTTGGGAAAGCGTGGTAGTTATTGATTTTAGAAGGGATAAAATCAGATTGTATAAAATTTGACTTTCATTTCTATCATACTTTATACATGGTAGATTTTACCTAGCCATGGTAGATTTTTATTCTGACCCTACAAACCCATTGACAAAAACTTTAGAGGTGATTTTTTGCATGGTAGATTTGTCCTAGTCATGGTAGATTTTCATCCTGAACCTACAAAATCATTTTCCAAAACTTTGAGGTAATTTAATGCATGGTAGATTTTACCTACCCGTGGTAGTTTTTGATTTTAACCCAACAAACACTCACATTCATTTCCGCGTTGCTTTCTCTCCACAATACGCTTGTACTCATCGGTCAGTAACCTTGTCGAAGGAGTTGCGGGCGTAGACAATACTTTTTGCATGGTAAATTTTACCTAGCCATTGTAGTTTTTTATTCTGAACCCACAGTATAATTTTCTAGAACTTTTAGACAATTTTATGCATGGTAGATTTTTCCTACCCATGGTAGATTTTGATTCTAAGCCCAACAAACACACTCACATTCATTTCCGAGTTGCTTTCTCTCGACAATGCACTTGTACTAGTGGATCTCGCGGCCACGCGGCCCCTGGTCAATCCAGAGGTACTATTTTTGAACGTGTGACACTCATCTTCGACCAATTTTTGTATGGGGAAATCATTCGAAGACGGATGTCACGCGTCCGAAAATAGGACACCTGGTCGAAGGGGTTGCAAGCGTAGAAAATACTTATTGCATAGTAGATTTTACTTAGGCATAGTAGTTTTTTATTCTGACTTATAAGATTGTTTTAAGATTTTGAGGTGATTTTGTGAATGGTAGATTTTTCCTAGTCATGGTAGTTTTTGATTCTAAACCTACAACATCACTTAATAAAACTTTGAGGCAATTTTATGCATGGTAGATTTTTCCTACCCATGGTAGTTTTTGATTCTAAACCCAACAAACACACTCACATTCATTTCCGCGTTGCTTTCTCTCCACAATACGCTTGTACTCGTCGATTTCACGGTCAGTGACCTGGTCGAAGGGGTTGCGGGCGTAGGGCGCGCTGTAGACGGTCGCGTTGTGTTGATATCCGCGTTGTATGATGCCTTTAGATGCCGCGCCCATTAGCACCTGGAAAAGAAATATTAATATTTGAAACTAGCAACTTTCCTAAGATTTCGTCCGCGTAAATTATAGTCTATGTCAATCGCAGATAAATTAGCTCCGACGTATTTTGCGGCTTCGACCCATGGCATGCCAAAACCATACGCACGATCCCAGTTATTCCTTACATAGTAGACTTTTCCTATGGTAGATTTTGCCTACCCATGGTAGTTTTTTAATTCCTATCGATATATAACAAAAAAAAGTAATATCTCACCACATAATCACCTCTCCCACGAGTTAAGCCGCCTCGTCCCGCGTCGCGCCTATAATCATCTGCACGACAATTGCCATAAACTCCTTTTAAAGTAGACTCGACTTTTCTTATGGTAGATTTTGCCTACCCTTGGTAGTTTTTGATTTCCAATCGATATATATAAAAAAAGTAATAACTCACCACATGGTCGCCAGTATGAGTGTTGACTGCATCTTCTCCCACGAGTTTAGCCGCCTCGTCCCACGTCACACCTTCCAGGATATGGGACTGGGGTCCAGCGCTGATCTTGTCCGCGCGACGGTTATCCTTGATCTATTTATAAAGTTATTTAGATTCCGTTCATTTAAATAGCGTTATATATATGATTGTGAAATAACTAGTAGTCTGTAGCTTATAAACACTAATTAATAATATAAACATATGGAAGTAAATAGGAAATATTTAAAAAATGAAATGACGTGAAAAAGTGCCTGAAGAGGCCTATTTCCTGAATAAATCTTTGAATCTTGAATCTTTGAAATGTATTGTTGAGAAAAATAATTTTATAATATTTAAGTCGATAAATAAATAAAAAAATATAAGCATTATACTTCAATATATCCACTACAATTCGAATTTAAATTGGTTTTGCAAAGTACGCAAATCTGTCTTGCACCAAAATCCAATCGTTTAATTAAATTTTTTTATGAACCCGATAATCATAATCATAGATATAAAATTTCATGATTTAATTTTATATTTTTACCGTATGGATAACTCAATATGTGTGATTGATTAGTGATTATAAATTTATATTTATTTATTTATCATTAAATTATAGGTAATTAATTGATAAATAATTAAATATAAATTCTTAGTCTTAGACGATAAAGCAAGACTAACAACATAACGAAAAGAAAAATCGAGTACTTATCAAAGCAAATGTATTTCGTACTAGCCAGCAATATAGCTAGCAGCGGATAAATGAACTTTCTATACGTGAGAAATTTTTGAACATCGGTCCAGTTGTTTCGGAGCCTATTGAATAAGATAAAAGATTTAAAAATATATATTTTCTCTAACAATCTAAGTCATTGTAAACAAAAAGTGAAATCTCTTTTCTTTGTAATATGAGTAAGTATAGATGAATAATACAACAAATAAACAAAAACACATACCTGCTGTTGCAACGCTTTGAATTCCTTAGGATTGGTGTTCTTAGGCACAAACTGTAGGGTGTCTATCTTGACGGGCGTGCTCGAGTGCGCCGGCGAGCCATCTTGGACCCACTGCCGTCGGAATACGGTTCAAATTCCGAGGACACGTGTAGGAAAAGAAAAGTTCAAATTAGTAATGTTGCCAGCATAGAGTTAGGAAGGGTGGGAAGTGCGACAGATAAAAATTTACACCTGGCCATCGAGCATGTACAGTAGATTTTTTTTTATTAAAAAAACAATGATTAAACAAAAAAATATTGTTTTTATTTAAATAATAAATTTAATCCTCATGCAAAGCCAAAAATAACAACAAAAAGCATTTATTTTTAATGATGGAATATTTAAAAGGAACTCAAAAAAGGAAGAAAATAAAAAAGGTAGTGCTGTAGGGCGTATTCCATGTGGCAACATTATCTATTTACTTTTTCTTTTGCGCTACACTGTACAGACTCGATGTGTTTTTATGTGAATAAAATTATTATTATTTTTATAAAATGAATAATTTTATTCCAACCAGGGTATAACGAAATGCCATTGAAATTATATTTTAGTAAAAGCTTAATTTAGTTACGTAATTAAAAAAGCTATTTTCATATTTTTATTATTTAATAAGCAATGATGTGACCCTAAACCAAAAGAATAGGAAACAAATATATTTTAATTGAATCAGAAATCATTGAAATAGTCAGAACAATTATTAACGAAAAAAATATTTCTTTTACAAATAATGTAACGTTTTCAAGTTTTAAAACGAGACAAATAAGAGGTAAACAATAAACATATAACAATAAGATACAAATAAAATATCTGAAAAAGGAAAGAAAGAAACCCCAGTGTCAGTGGTTAATGAAGAAAAAAAAAACTTTACAAATGTTATTACCTCCTCGTTGTTAGCGTCGACCCACTGCAAAACATTATTTTATTAGTCACGGCACGAAAAAAACACAAAAAAATAAAAATAAAATGTTAAAACACAGTCACATCACGAATAAAAAAATTTGAAAAAAACGATAGTTGTTAAAAATTTCAAAAGCATTTCCTTTGTGAGAAGCGTCGATTAAAAAAACGTTAATAATGATTGTTTATTATATTTTTTATTGATCTGTAAACATATAACTCTATAAAGCACAATTTTAATATCGAAGCGTTACTTAGACCAATACGTCATTATTTTATATAGTTTCATATGATCATATCTTTTATTGTTTCTACTGGAACTGGACTCTTCACTGGACAATTTGAACTTTTATTCAAAAGTATAAAAAAATTTAGACTGTACTGTATTTTCTTTTTTTTAAACTTATTAATATTTTTAATTATATAAACGCTAACTGGTAAATTATATGACTTTATAAGTGCTTATTAAAATCTAAAATTGTGAAAATAAATCTTATTTAGACTGTATTGTATTTTCTTTTTTTTTAACTTATTAATATTTTTAATTATATATACGCTAACTGGTAAATTATATGACTTTATAAGTGCTTATTAAAATCTAAAATTGTGAAAATAAATCTGCTACCTTAATACAATCAAAATTATAGTAATAAAAAAAATGTGTGATGCCACGAATATGCTGTCATATGACTCTTGAAAATATATTGGCTTTTCGATTATTCATGTCTAGTAGAATAACAAATCTATGGCACTTCAAGTTAGAGGGTCACAGAAGAAAATTCTGCTAACTGATATTATTATTTTTATGATTCTTATTTGTGACATATCTTATTAAAGATTGTATCTTTGATCTCCTAAAGATATGATCATATGTTTTTTGCTATAAAACAACGGAATGAGTAGTCCCATAAAAACTTTTTAAAAATCGTTCCAAAAATATTTAAAAAGTTTTTTGATCCTCAAACTCCATGATCAAAAATAGTATGCAATTTATTTGTACAAAATTGTTCAGGAATTTTAAACCTTGTTTGTTTTGTTTTCCCTAAACATGTGGAACAAATTTTTTAATGTTAATATTTTGAGTATCATAACTTATTATCCACACATTATAACTTAACTTCAAACTGAGTCAATAATTTTTCTTATTGACAGCTGTTACAACTCTCTTATAAGGCTATTATATTTTACTAAAAGCTATAGGTACGCTTTTTAACGACCATTACTCCTACAATCTTTTATACGACTGAGATTTTTGCGATCGTGGAGTTTGAAGAAATATTTGGGACGTTAACGAAATCAACACACACGTAAAAGCATTATTAATATAAAACGCAATTTATATATTATTTTCTGTATATAATATCTCTTATACAATATAGTAATAGAATTATTTCAAAATCTTTTCTTTACAAATTGATATTAGCTTAAACTTTGTGCTACGTGTTTTTTATCAGAGAGCTATTTAAATGCGTGTATAATACTGTATTGGATAAAAAGTCTGCATCAAACCGAAAGAGATTAAATATAGGCTTGAAAACGATCAATCATTAGAGAAATTTGTACCAAAGCAAAATAAACGGACAGTTCAATAGTTTTACAGTTCAATAGTGTTACTAAGATACCAAAAGTTGTTCATGTTGGCGGATAAATTAACCTCCTTTAGGCTTAAAAGACCCTTTCCAACAAATGTATAGAATCTAAAAAGTGTGCTATGTGCAATACTATTTAAATGGCAACGTATATTAAAAAAAAGATTTTCAAATAATTCACTTGCTTCCTACAACTACCAAGTTTTTCGATGACATCTTCACATAGAGAAAAAGGAATCCAAAAACAGAATTTTGAGCTTTTTTGAGCGTTGTTTACACAAAAATGCTCTTTTACGCACAAAATTCTTATTTCTATCGAGGAATGATAATATCTTGAATATTTTAATCTATTTTCCTATAATTTATAACATTTATAGAATAATATTAATAACCGATTAAATAATACCAGTATATAATATACTTTTGGTGATAAAACCTTAATAATATAAACCCGGATTAACAAAAAAAAAAAAGAAAAATATAGAAAAAAATAGTAATAAAAGATGGAATGCCCCAAGACGACAATAATCTTATAATATACTTTATATTGTAATAAAAACACTTATATTACTGTTAAATGTGACTTGTAAAGAATCTACGTCGATCCTTAGCTGACAGAGGCCTATTGATAGAAACGTGTAAAAAGTAATATTTTGAAATACCTATAAGCATGATTTTGATTCTAATATGCCTAGTTATTGACAAAACTCACGATCAACAAAATAATCAGCATAATGAAAAATTAATGACGATTTAACATTGCTATTTAAAACTAAATATATGAAAACCGGAATGACATTAATTATATGTGAAATCTGTCAAATCACTAATCACGTGTTCAAATAACTGTACCGTTATTGATGTTTGATCTTGATTCTTTCAAAAAATTAATTAAAAAAATTGAGGAATGTCTTGGGCTTAAAATTACTTTGCTGATCGTACATTTTCTCAATCTATCCCCAGACCCTATCATCATAACTATCCTGTTCTCACTTCTTTCTGGCAGCAATCTTAACACTCTTATATGACCTTTGTTCTTACTAACATCTCCACTAATGCTCTTATACTACTTCTGCTCTTTTATGCGACCTCTACTCTCACTAGCAGCTACTACAACCCTTATTCAGCCTCAACTCTGAGATATTCTACCTTGGTGATCTTCTTCGGGTCGTTGGTGCCTGTCTCGAGAACCTCCACTTTCTGGTACACATTGGGCGAGTTCAGCCAGCGAGTGCGCTCGCCCACTTTGCCGCCTTTCTTCCACAGTCTAAAAAATATAATGAGAAGAATATTCAGATAAATATAATGTAGTTTATTTTAATTATTAAAAACGTCTGTCTGTCTGATCGCGATAAAATCAAAAACTACTGAACGGATTTTCATGCGGTTTTTACCAATAGATAGATTGATTCACGAGGGAGGTTTATAGGTATAAAACATGCCCAGGCGTAACTGGGTAGGGCTGCTAATTCGTTAATAAAGATTTAGCGTACCCAGGAACAGTAGCATCGCGTCTCAGGAATACATACCAATATACTACAAATACGGCTACACAAGCTAAACAAAGCTATAAACATCAAAGAGACCTCTCCAACCCGACTGGCCAGCGTGGAGAGTGTAGGCCAAATCCTCGTGACTGCTCTGGCTAATATGGTATGGTAGTACAGAGAGGGTCGTGCTCCTGGAGCGGAGAATCATTATCATCATCATCATCAAAACTATCAGAGCCATATATTAGCCAGGGCAGTCAAAGGATTTGGCCTACACTCTCCACGCTGGCCTGACGGGTTGGAGAGGTCTCTTTGATGTTTAAAGCTTTGTTTAGGTTGTGTTTCCTTACTTGACTTCTATGACATCCACGGGAAGACTTGGAGTGGTCCTATTCTACTCTGCCGGGAACCACACGGCAACGAATTTATTTTTCTCATTGAAACATATTTCTTTCTTAGTATTTAAACAGTTTTAAGTTAGGAGTGCTTACCCTTGTCTATAGAGCTCCTCCTCCTCGAGGAGGTATCCGAGGGAGGACACCGCCGGTGGCACTTCCACGTCGTTCTTGGGCTTGGGCACGTCGTTCTATAAATATAAAAAAAAAGAAATTAAATTTTTGACATCTATTATGGCCATCGGTTTGTTATAAGTACTCGACTTCAACCAAATATCCAGCTTATTGAGTACGAATAACATACAATGTTTTTTAAATATATTCATTACCATAAAATTAAATTGAGCAATCATTCTGATTGGTATCCATAAAATATAATGTTAAAATCACATTTATTGAAAAGGATATCAAGGCTTAGGTTCTTTACTTCAAGAGGCAAAATGTGCAATAAGTTTCAAAAAACTTCAGGATGATACTTGGGTATGATCACCCATCTCACTTAGGGACAGTTGCTTACCTTGATAAGAGGGTTGCGGTAGATATACCCGGTACGGAATCCAGCGTTATCAAGCATACGCATCAATGCTTCGAACTCCTCTCCCCCAACGCGCCACTTGTTGGAGTCCGATGGGGGTTTGCGGGAAGCCTCGTAGATCTGGAAATATTGACAAGAATAAGTCAGCACCAAGTCTTAAAACCACACTACATCATCATCATCAGGTCTTTTTTAGTCTCCACTACAGGAGCACGACCCTCTCTGTACTACCAGAGCTTTATATTGGCCAAGGTAGTCAGGATTTGGCCTACAGGTTGAGGGCACTCTGCCCTCACCTCAAAAGTCCGGTGAAGTTTTGTTTTTCGAATGTGTAAGTGGCCAACACTGGTGTCAGATTTTTCAAGCTGCCTAAAGGCATCTGACATAGCTTAACGACTGCCATCAACGATGACAGCCGGGACCAACGGCTTAACGTGCCTTCCGAAGCACGGAGGAGCTCGAGATATTTCATGCCACTTGCGGTCACCCATCCAAGTAGAGACTGCGCCAGGGGTTGCTTAACATACGTAAGCGCTCATAGAGCTCACACCCACTGGACCATCGGGCTCCTCCGGTGAAGTAGCGAAAGCTCACTTGGAGCTAGCTACGTAGTCCATTCAAAAAAAAAAAAAAAAAAAGGATTTGGCCTACACTCTCCACGCTGCGCTGGTTTTGTTTCGTAAGTCGCCTTCTACGACATCCACGGGAAGACTTGGAGTGGTCCTTTACTACTCTGCCGGGAACCACACGGCTCATTATCTCCTCACTAATTAAGGTTTACTCAATGTTTCTAGCCTGGTGGAAGGCCTTGACCCTGGCGTCACAGCCTAAGCTCCTTGCGAAGACTACTTTTCCATCATTCTTAGATACATCTTAGAGAATGCTTCTACCGCACTTAAAAATAGACTAATTAGTGCTCAAAAGTGGCAATACATACCTTACTCCTAGTCTCTTCATCGATCAATGTCAACTCGTCCAGCGGCAGTGAGGCCAACTTCAGTTGCACATCGCAGGCCGCGGTGAGGTTCCTGGCCTGGTGGAAGGCCTCTTCCAGCGTGGCCCCGCAGCAAAGGGCCCCGGCACAGCTCAGGACGAGGACCTTGGCGTGGGGGCCTAGGGCTCGCACCAACTTGTCGCGTTCTTCGTTGTCCAAGACTCCTGGGAAATATATACTATTAGACTGCGATAGTAAACTTCATGCCTAAAGATTCCAAGGAACTATTGGATAACTGTACTGAACTGATCATGATGAATTTAAATTGAGTCCACTAAGAAAATATACACTTTCGGACAAAACAGTTTTTTGATTGGTTGTAAGAAAACCATACAACCTAAAGTCCCTTTCATAAGAAGCTATAAAAATGTTCAGGGGTTCGCAACATTTGGATGAAATAAAAATAAAATTGTTGATTTTTGTGTAAAAAAATAAACCAAAGAAGAGATGGTTAGAAATATTTTTCCATAAAGAATGGAGGGAGTTTGCAGGTGAAGTGATTATTTGGCAACGTAAAATATCTTTTGCCCTGCATTGAGACTCAATAGCTAATAAAAAAAAAATTATAGCAAAAACTGTTACAGAAACTTTATTATAAATCAGTAAGACTCAATAGCTAATAAAAAAAACAACTTATAGCAAAAACTGCTACAGAAACTTTATTATATCTCAGAAATGCGCCAAATGTTTTCATTCACGGAGTCGGACTCGTTCCTGTACCAAAAAACATTGAGCGACAGCGTTTTGTATCGTTAAAATATAACCCACTAATTAGGATTGGTCTTTAGTTTCGTATTACCCGTATAGCAATTTAAGTCAATTGTATTTGGTCAACTCATAATATTGTCGCTAGGTAACTCTAACTCAGTAGAAGTTTATTGACGTACTTAATTTATAGCTTTTCGTGGCGGCATGTGGTCTCAACGCCTTAATCGTACGATTTGTTCTCAGAGACTCGCATAGATGGCGCCACTCGAAACTACACAACATTGTATCTACCGTATTATGAGAATATAAAAACATGATTCACAAAATATATCTTATTAAAAATCAAAACAATATTTTAGGCATAATATTTTAAAATGACACCATATATTTAGTAAGTTAAAGGCTAACGCAGATTACCGCCATCTAGTATCGACTACCAAGCAACTCTCCTGCGCCATACATTCGCCTGCTTTTCGCAACCTTAATTTGGTCCAATATTTTTGTTTGAGGTGGGCAGTCTGTTACGTTAGTATTATATTGTCTTTGGTGGCGGGGAGTTTAGTTGATAACTTCCCTCTGTTTTGAAGTCTGTTACTAATTAAATGGTCAGGGTGTCATCCTCAACGACCTGTCCGGTGGTTGAAAGTATGACACCGGATATGCGCGCCTGGCCTCCCAAGCTACTGATTTCCAATCCTTAATCTATTCGAGCAAGTAGTACCCCAACAAACTCCTACCCTTCCCTCGCTTAAAAATGGTTTCAATGGGGAGTAGCGTCAGCACCGAGATCAGCCAAACAAACTGTGTTCACCAACCTGTCTGCCAAGCGTGGAGAGTATAGTATGGCAAAACCCCGATACCGAAAATCTTTGAGGAGGCCTATGTCAACATGTCTATGTTTACATATTATAAAACAAAGTCCTCCGCCATGTCTGTCTGTCTGTTCGCGATAAATTCAAAAACGACTGCACGGATTTCATGTGGTTTTCACCAATGGGTAAAGTGATTCATGTGGAAGGTTTATTAGTGTAATACATACCCGGGCGCAGCCGGGGAGAGCTGCTAGTGTATTTTTGTTTTTCGTATGTGTAAGTGGCCAACACGGGTGTCAGATTTTTCAAGCTGCCTTAAGGCATCTGACATAGCTAAACGACTGCCATCAACGATGACAGCCGGGACCAACGGCTTAACGTGCCTTCCGAAGCACGGAGGAGCTCGAGATATTTTTATACCACTTGCGGTCACCCATCCAAGTAGGGACTGCACCAGGGGTTCCTTAACATACGTAAGCGCTCATAGAGCTCACACCCACTGGACCATCGGGCTCCTCTAGTGCTAGTGTATTATAAAATAGTACAGAAATCTTTTATGCTGCTGATATTAAATGAATTATAAAGGTTCGAAGTTACCGTAGGGCACGTGGTGGTAGGCCACCTCCCCGAGCAGCGCAGCCTCGCTGCACAGCGGCAGCAGGCCGCGCTTCATGCTGGACACGGCGAGCGCGGCCGGGGAGCGCACGTGCAGCACGCAGCGCACGTCGGGGCGCGCGGCGTGCACGGACGCGTGCAGGGAGAAACCTGGGGAAGTAAAAATTTACATTATGGACAATTCATCAGTCCACTCGTACATCTTATAATTTAAAATATTTTTAACAAAAAACAAAACCGACTTCAACCCTTATCAATTTGTTTGAATAAGCATATGAATAAAATTGAAAAATAGGTAAACCGAAGGGCATTCGTGTAAATTTTTTTTTTGTTTTTGTGTATTTTTTCAAAAAGCCCTCGACATATTTCGATAAAAATTTAATGGGACCATCTGTAAAGTATTACCTATTGAACAAAAAAAATAATTTCTTAAATCGGTCCAGGCGTCTTAGCGATATCGGGGAACATACATAAAAAAAATAAAGATGATTATGACGAATTGAGAACTTCCTCCTTTTTTTAAAGTCGGTTAAAAATAAGAGATTATGAAAAGGCAAAATGTAGTTCAGATAGCCAAAAATATGGTCAATGTTATGTGTTGCCGAAATAATTAAACTTAAATTAGTCAGCTCTTGCTCCACTCCACGGCCGTATTATAGAGCCTTGAATATATAGGGCTTTTTGCCTAGAAAAGAAGATGAAGACACTCACCTTCGACGTTGACGGGGAAGTTGGTAGTGCCCTGGTCTTGTACAACGCCTTGCATATCCACCTTGACGAGGGAAGAGGCGGTGACCTCGTGCGGCAGTAGGCCACGAGGAGTCGTCAGGACCTGTTCCACGGCGGTGTTCAGCCGCGCCGTGATCTGACCGCTGATGCCGGCTGTAGAAGAGAAACATCAAAGTCAAAGTCAATCATTTCATACATCATAAGATATTTCAATATCATTTAGTGAACGTCAATTAAGGTGGCCCTTCCCCGACCGACTATCGTCAACGCGAGCATGGTCGAAAAGCTTGTTCCGTCCAGCGCAATGTCAGATAAAGAGGCAAAGTGAAAAGAACCCCTTGCCCTCGTCTCCCGCACACATCTTACTGCCTCATGGGAACAACCTAGTGAGTACGTTAAGACATTGAACGAAAAATAGTGTGCGGAAATTTCATTAAACTTGTTTCAAGAAATACGTGTTTATTGGTAAGCCTTACAAGTTTATGAAAAAAACCTTGTACATCTAGACTCTCTATTACATTTGCAAGGTTTCTAAATAAATATTTTCTTTACTGTTACATTTAATGAGTACATTATAAACGCCCAAAGTTCACATAAAATTTGTGCAAAAAAGCGGATTTTTGGAGGCTAATACTGAAGTTTTTTCTGCAAATTTTGATTTTTCGTTTTGATAGAAACCTAGATATAGTGCACAAGATACCTATAAGTGGAAAATCTTTAAAGAAAGATTTGTTACACCGCCATAATCACGTACGAGCGTTTGTATGAAAAGATAGACGGGTTGGCAGCCCTTAATCGTATTCTTTAACTATTTACATGGGAAAAGAAAAAAAATAGAAAAAAGAAACAAAAAAAAATAGATATCTCTTGAATCCTGCCCGTGTGGTGTGCAGAACAGGAACATCGTATTCTTCAACTGTTTACGTGAGGAAAGAGAATCTAATTCCTGCCCATGTGGCATGGTGGCAAGAACGCTGCCTGCGTTACTCCGTTGATAAACTTTGCTTATTCCTTGGGCGAAAACTATCTCACCGGCGAGTTATCTTTTTACATTTTAAGATATAGAATCCGGAAGATCGCACCAATAGCCCCCCCATAGAAACAAAAAAACTATGGAGAGAGTGGACCAACAAAATCGACCCCGAAACAGGAAAATGGTGAGACAGAAGAGTTAAAACTCAATCTTTAAACCTATTAATTTTAGCGAAAGTACCTAACAGAAATCCTTCATATAACCATGTAAATGATTCACACAATAGCCGTAGCTGTCATAAATCGGCAGGATGTTACGGCCGTGAATAACAAAGATTGACGCCCGCCTCCCAAATCGCGCCCACGCGCAATCAAACTGCGCTTCATAGTCGTTCCCGTTAATGGACAAGACGGCTGTCTAGCACGTACTCAATAAACTAGTATTATATGTGTTTAAGTATGTAATATGGTAAGAAAGGATATCTCTTCTCTTACCATATTACATACAGGCTCCGTTTTGTTAGTTGTGGTCAGGGGCGTCATCATCAAAGGCCCGTCCGGCGGTTAAAGGTACAGACAGCATCAGGTACGTGCACCCGACCTTCCGAACTTTTACTTTCTCATCCGAGCAAGAAGTATTTGGGATGCTGCTTTCTTGGATGAGAAAGTAAAAGTGAATGGAATTAAGATTCCATTATCAGGTGACCCGTTTGCTCGCCCGTCCTATGACATAAAAAAAAACTAGTACAACAAACTTCTACCCTTCCTTCGCTTAAAAAACGGTTCGATGGGCAGCAGCTTCGAAACAGAGATACTGCGCTAATCAACCCGTCTGACAAGCGTGGTGATAACGGAAAAATAACTCTAAATCCCGAACCCTAATCACGTAACAATCATCATCATCAGGTCTTTTTTATTCTCCACTGCAGGAGCACGACCCGAGTTTTATGTTAGCAAGAGCAGTCAGAGGATCCTCCTCAGACTCCAGACAAATCCTCTGACTGCTCTTCCGTCTGGCCAGTGTGGAGACTTCCACACTGGCCAGACGGGTTGACAATATTTCTAGAGTTATAACCACGTAAACAAGCTCGGTTTCTTCTGCGCATATCTTCTATCTGACAATAGAATAGCAACCTGTGGTACAGGTTCTTCAGGAACCAATTTCAGGAGCAAGCCTCTTCACAATTGGATAAGCGTTATTTCTATCCGTACACTAGCGTCAACCATCAAGTATCATGTTGCTTTTATTTCAAGAGGGAATAAAACAATTCATTAAGTGAGAAAGTAGTACGTATTCGACATTATTCCTTTAGCCACCAGACGGATAGTTGAGAATCATCATTATTTCGTGAAGGTGACACGGTCAGTCGACCATGCACACCCTGGTGTCAGAGTTCTTCGGAACCGCCTCTCAGCCTCTGACGTGACTCCTTTGACGACTACCAGATGGCAGCCGGGCCCAACGGCTAAACGTGCCTTCCGAAGCACGGAATTATCTTTCTTATCAGACAATCACTTGATTCATGCCTGCAATGACCTAACCAAACTGGAAACTCCTTAACAAAGTATGCTTCCCGTGGGAATCGAACCCACGACACCCGAATCAACAAGGCAAACGCCTTAACCACAGGACCACGGAGGCTATTGAGAATGTCACCCCACAACTAACAAAACTTACGCCCGAATTCTCAAAGGCAGCTCAGATGCATCATGACTAAAATCGTTCTCAAGCCCCGTTCTGTTACTGTCTAGAGAACCTTACGAGAGAAAGGCAGGCTGAGATTTATTTAGGATACAGGCCACTCACTTTGAGTCCAGCCAAACAGGTCCACGAGGCGATACACGGCAGCCAGCTTGCAGCGCAGGATCTTCTCTCCCTTCTCGTAGCCAACGCCCTCGATGCCACGGATGTCGTTGATGGGAAGCACGCAGCTTGGGCCCTGGAACATGAGTGGTTGAATAGTGAACATCATCATCATCAGGTCTTTTTAGTCTCCACTGCAGGAGCACTACCTTCTCTGTAGGCATATATTAGCCAGAACTGTCAGAGGATTTGGCCTACACTATCAACGCTGGCCAGACGCGATGGAGAGATATTTTTGATGTTTATAAGCTTTGTTCAGATTGTGTTTCCTAAGACGCCTTCTACGACATCCACGGGAAGGTTGGGAGTGGTCCTATTCTGCTCTGCGGGGAACCACACTTAATAGTGAAGAGGAACGAGATAAATAGAACAGTAGAGATTCGGTAGCTTCTTCAAGAATTAACGGTCATTCTACCGCTATTGCCACACTTTTAGTACCTATTTACTTTTGTTGCGGTACTTCGTACAGGTACGGGTCTTCTTCAGAATATAAACAATTCAGGGGAGAAATAGACCACACGCACGGACCCTCTCTTTGCCTTAGCTGCACTATTCAAGTGCTGAGAAGTAGGGGTCTATTCAGGACTTACCCTCAAACTGCCAGTGTGCAGCCGTCCGCCCACCATCTCCCTGATGCGCTGTAAGAGAGGAGCATCGTTTCCTTCATGCATTTGCTGATCTAACACACGCTCCAGCTCCTCTCGGAACAGCTTGGAAGACATGAGGGCTTCCACCCGTTTGCGGCGCTCCATTTCGCGGACATCCTGTAACAGAGAATGAAGATATTAAATTCTTCTGCACTCCGCTTTGGAAGCGGCCTAAACTTAGCCATAAGTAATTATTGACGTCAACAAAAAATTTTTGTTGTAAAAATTGTAAACACAAATATGACAATTAATAAGTGTTCAAAGAAACGTATATTAAATAAACGATTGAATCTTGAATAATTATAACAACAAAAAAGCATCAAACACAGCAAGAAATGGCTTTTTAAATATTGCAGAGATTCATAGGTTGGTAACGTTCTATATTCATTATTCTTTTTTTGATAAAAATTACATGAGATATAGACATTATTAATCCGCACTGATTGGGACGATATCGTGCTCGCGTCTCGAATTCTAGATTTATATTCGCCCAAAGGACGACCTCCGGATGAGATCAAAACATGTCGGCCAGTATATACCTGACGATTTACGTAAGTAACCCATTGTTACGTATTTTAATATAATGTTTAGGTATTCATCTTATTTAGTCATATTCAAACCAAACCAAGACCCTTTAAAGAACCACATTCCAGCAAACCGTAACAAAGCCCTTTAAAGAAAATTCGTGGTTAGTTGACAATTTCTCATTTTAAAAAGCTGTTCTTTTTCTTGAGCCGCGAGGCTTTGGAGTTCGGCAATCTTTGTCAACATCAATATTAGCTAGCCTTTGCTTTAGTCTCTCTTATTGTTCAGTTGAGTTCACTCACTGAAGTCTCTGTGTCCGTTTCCGCCATCTCGGCTTATCTGTAAATGGTCACATTTTATACTTACCGCATCGATATCAGCGGGCCGCTGTTTTAGTCTCTCTTCTTCTTCAGTTGATAGGGGCCCGGTGCCGTTTGGCAGCGTCTCTGTATCCGTGTCCGCCATCGCTGCTTATCTGAAAAGAAGAGAAAAACATATCAATATAAAGATCAGGCTCATTTTGGAAATCCTTAGGAAAAGCTTATGTACATCAATGGACTTCTTGTCCATACTAATATTAAAATGCGAAATTAACTCTGTCTGTCTTGCTTTCACGCCAAAACAATTGAAGCGATTTAAATGAAATTTGGTACACAGATATTCTAGAGCCTGAGAAAGGGCATAGCCTACTTTTTTTCCACTTGGAGAAACGAACTGTCATATACCTGATGGGCTGCAATGGGATCGGTTAACATGGTATGTTTACCTTACAAATGCCAAATATAAAAACTATGTTAGCGCGTTCTAATTCACAACAACCGCCATCTATTGACGAATAACAAACAAAACTTAAGTTGCCGTATATAGAGGTTCACATACCATTTCTAAAATTCCAGCAGTCAGCATACACTCATATGAATTCTGCTAGACAAAGGTACCTATTCACCGAATACCTCCATAATCAAATTATAGACGGGGGTCTTCGACCCGAGTGGGCACAAAGGCGCTCTATGCCATAATTATAGTGTGCGCGATAGCTTATTTGTAAGATGGTGATTACTCATAGGCGTGGATCATAGGTGAGGGGGATTTTGAAAAACTAGTTGTTCCTGTGACTCCATTCGCGTGGCTTTCGGTTAACATACATTACGCAATCTATCTGGGCCCCGGATTCTGCGTCTCCAACCATCTCGATGAGCAGTATTGCCATCCGTCCGGAGAAAGCCGAACAGTGCTAGGATTTCTGACCTCCTGTCCGGCCAAATTTGACTGCGTCCGGTCCGTCCGGCTTTTGCTAGGCTTTTTATTTTCTTACTTTTTTTTCGTTCAGTCAGTCAAAGTCGCGCAAACGAGACAAAACTCAAGTCACACAACTTCAAATACTATCACTAAAGTTTCTTGTTTTAAAAAAGTTTTTTAAATCCATCGTCTGTCACAAATCTTTCTTTTTTTAGCGTCCAGCCTTGTGCAACAAATGTCCGGCATTTTAATTTCAAAATTTTAATGTCCTAAAAATACCTTTTATCTTGGTGTCCGGCCTTGGGACCCATTTTGACCCAAAAATCCGGCTTTTGATTAGCTAAATCCGTTTTATTTAAATATGGCAATGCTACTTTAGTAGTAGTAATGAGGATGCAACCGGAAATGCGGAAATGACAAGACAGATTAAATATCGTCAATAATTTTCGCGGACCTCGCCCAATAATAATGACGAATATAAGCCAGTTTTTCATTTTTTGGTTTATTCATGCATTTTCGTACGTATCGCCGACTTAAAAATGAAAAACAAATCTAAAGTCAAATTAGAAGCTATTTCAACCAGTGAAAGTGCGTTGTGTCAGGAATCTATTGTGTCCGAGCTACGTGTAAAAATGTACCGTTTTGCGTAACTGACGTAAATCATCAATTGTGATGGTAATGGTCAAATTGTGTGGCTTTGGAAAAGGTATATAGGCCATTTGTGTCTTGTCAACGGGTGTCATCATCATCAGGTCTTTGTTAGCCTCCACTGCAGGAGCACGACCCTCTCTGTACTACCAGAGCCATATTTTAGCAAGAGCAGTCAGAGGATATTTTAAACAAACAAACGTTTCATTTAGGGCTTTGTCAACGGACGTAACAACAGGACACATGCACACTGATAGTCCTGCTAAAAAAACAACGGGTTGTTTTTTTTAGCAGGACAACAAGGAAACACTCCGTGAAATCAAAATCAAAACGTTTATTCAGAAAATAGGCCTTTGCAGGCACTTTTTCACGTCATATCATATTTAAAATTATCTTATTAGATAATATGTATTTATTAATTGTTCAAAAGCTACAGACTACTAGCGTTTCGGAACCGACCACTGTAGAGAAGAAACGCCGAAAGAAACTCTTATCAACAGTTTTGGTCGCCTACTCGCCTGAAGGGCTTTATATGATTACGAATATTTATTCGTATAGTGAATGCCGGTAGAAGTGAGAACTTGAATATAAACGTTGTTTTTCGAATCACGTCACGTGTCCTTACGAATTTTTAATCTGACGAATCTGACGGTCACGTGACCTGTCGTGAGTTCAACATTTTTAACCCATCACAAAAAGTGCACAGCGCCGCTAAAGATTTCACTTGAAAAACTATTTATATTTAACCGCCTGTTTTTCTATCCTATATCCTAGGGATTGTAAATGCAGGGGGCATTAAGCGATCAAAACATTACCTACATACAATACTATCACGTCATTTTCCCTTGCGGGGTAGACAGAGCCCAGGTCTATAAAACCTCGAGGCCACGCTTAGCAGGGTGGAGGGCTTGTAGGTGGAGAACGGAATCAAAATAGTGATGGGTTGCCAGCCGCATCGCTTATTGACATGATTCCTCATGCCAATTCCCTTGATTGGCTTTTACGATCTGCGCGGGAAGAGAAGCAGCTGACACATTCTACGTTTTTTCTTTTCTCCCAGACCAGCGTGGAAGTCAATCCCAACTATCCCATCCCAACTAATATTATAAATGCGAAAGTGAGTTTGTTTGTTTGTTTGTTACGCTTTCACGCCGTATCTACTGGACCGATCATCATGAAATTTTGCATACACATAGGTTAGGGTACCGAGAAGGACATAGGCTATATATTACGCGAGCGAAGCCGCGGGTAACAGCTAGTAATAAAATAAAATAATTTTGACGAGCTCCCTGGCGCAGCGGTCAACACGCCAGCCTGCGACACGGGGGTCCCGGGTTCGATCCCCGGTCAGGTCATGATGGAATACGATTTTTTTTCTGATTGACCTGGGTCTTGGATGTTATATATTATAAAGTATAGTATCGTTGAGTTAGTATCCTGCGACACAAGTTCACAACTTACTGTGGGGCTAGCTCAATTTGTGCGATATGTCCCTATATATTTATATGTATTTATTTAATAAGCGATCGAACCCGTCAAAATATAATCCGACATCAACGTTACGGTGCCGCCTGTCATTACCACCATGATATCGAACAATGGCCAAGATGGCGGCGGTCGTCGACCCCACGGTGACCATGAGCCGACATTGATATTCCAAATTTGTCGTCCTAATGCGGCGTGTCTGTTACTTGATGGGTATTTATTGGTGTTATCGATGAATTAGGGTTTAGCGCCGTGTGGTTCCCGGCAGAGTAGAATAGGACCACTCCAAGTCATCCCGTGGATGTCGTAAAAGGCGACTAAGGAAACACAAGCTAAACAAAGCTTATTAACATCAAAGAGACCTCTCCAACCCGTCTGGCCAGCGTGGAGAGTGTAGGCCAAATCCTCTGACTACTCAGGCTAGTATATGGCTCTGGTAGTACAGAGAAGGTCGTGCTCCTGCAGTGGAGACTAGAAAGACCTGATGATGATGAGGGTTTAAAAGGTCATGCGGTCGTATGGGGCATTCCGCTTACATAATTATCATCATCAGGTCTTTTTAGACTCCACTCAAAAAAGAATTAGGCCTACACTCTCCACGCTGGCCAGACGCGTTGGAGAGATCTCTTTAAGGGGGAACACTAGGCACAGTAGCGACGCCAATCATTTTATTCCTAATACTTTACAAATCGAAAGGAATTCAAGAATATAAACAATACAAGCCTTAGTAAATAACCTGAAGTATTTTTTCAATCATGTTTATTACTATCGGAATCAGTGAGAATTATGAGAATCTGATTAACGCCAAAAACGGCCGTTTTTGGCGGTAATCACTTTTTCTCTCAATGACTGATTCTCATAATATCAAAACATGATTCCAAAAATACTTCAGGTTATTTACTAAGGCTTGTATTGTTTATATTCTTGAATTCCTTTCTATTTGTAAAGTATTAGGAATAAAATGATTGGCGTCGCTACTGTGCCTAGTGTTCCCCCTTAATGTTTTCAAGCTTTTAGCTTGCGTTGCGTTTCCTAAGTCGCCTTCTACGACATCCACGGAAAGACTTGGAGTGGTCCTATTCTACTCTGCCTACCTACATTAGACCCTACACCCTACATTAGATTCCGCTCTTCATGCCGTGTGCGGAATCTAATGTTACCCGTATATAATTTGTGTGAGTTGCCCCGGGTTCGATCCCCGGTCAGGTCAAGATGAAAAATGATCTTTTTCAGATTGACCTGGGTGTTCGGTGTTTATCTATATTGTATTTGATACAAAATATAGCATCGTTGAGTTAGTATCCCATAGAGGGAACATCTCATTGGCTTCCTATTCTAATTATCTAAATACTATTGTAATATTTATAAGCTGTTGGTTCTCCTAAATAAATAAAATAAAAATAAATTAAAAAGAAGCAAATGTCATACTTAAGGCACTCTTACACTAGCGCCACTCAGCAATTAAATTCTTTAAATCCTAAATTGTATCGAATTTTAAAAATCTAACAAGTACAATACTAGTAAATTACTTGTAGTATTTTTTAATTATCACAAGTAATTTACTTGTGCCATATTTGAAGAGAAAAATCGATTAACGCCAAAAGTGGCCACTTTCGGCGTTAACCTGTTTTTCTCTTAATTTAACAAACGAATATTAGTGAAAATGAATAAAAAAATACTACAAGTAATTTACTAGGTACGTACTTGTTAGATTTTTAAAGTTCGATATAATTTAGGATTGAGAGAATTAATTGCTGGGTGGCGCTAGTGTTACTATAAGAGCGCCTTAAGAACTTACTTTGGGGCTAGCTCAATCTGTGCGGTTTGTCCGTATATATTTATTATTATTTATTTATAATTCTCTGACATTTAATAGGTCAACAGTAATGCCCTGACCTGACCCTGACTAGTCTGGTCTGACGGAAGCCATACGACTGGCGCGTTACAACTGATACGCACCGGATATACAAGGTGTCACGCCGAGGAGGGTCAGTGGGGGGAATTGTTACTTGTCTACCTATCTCAAACCGGCCAAGAGCGAGTCGGAATCACACAAATCTGTATTGACAAAAATTTGCAATTACCAAACCTGCTCACAAAAAATATCACGAGAATCTGTTGAGAAATGCGACCTATACAGCAAACAGCCGGACAGACATATCAAGAATTTTGTATAAGTTGAAGTAGATGAAACAAGCTCCATGGCGCAGCAATCAACACGGATGCCAACGACACGAATGGTCACGGGTTCGATTCCCGACCAGGACAAAATGAAAAATGATATTTTTCATTTGGGATGTTTATCTACGAGTAGTATACATATATGTTTCTAACGAATCATGGTAAATATGTTAATAGGCGATGCGGCTAGCAACCCATCACTATTTTGATTCCGTTCTCCACCTACAAGCCCACCAACATGCTAAACGTGGCCTTTAGGTTTAATAGCCCTGGGCTCTGTCTACCCCGCAAGGGGAAAAAAGACGTGATAGCATGTATGGATTGGATCACACTATCATATCACACACATATCTTGGTAATTCATCATCATCATCAGGTCTATTTTACTCTTCACTGCAGAAGCACGACTCTCTGTACTGCCAGAGACATATGTTAGCCAGAGAAGTCAGAAGATTTAGCCTGCACTCTCCACGCTGGCCAGACGGGTTGGAGAGGTCTCTTTGATGTTAATAAGCTTTGTTTAGCTTGTGATTCCTTAGTCGCCTTCTACGACATCCACGGGAAGACTTGGACTGGTCCTATTCTATTCTGCCGGAAACCAGACGGCTGTCCTGGTAAAAACTGTAAGTAGTTTTTGCTTCCGAAAGTTCCATATTTTATGAAAAAAATGGTTACAAAGTTACGCAAAATAAAAATGCAATAAGTACGACATGTTTACATAATGTAATGCACCGCGGAGTCACGTGACGCGTCACTGATAAAGATCCGTGACACACTTACCTTATCGCCGATAAGTGATGTTATGTTTTTTACTCGGTTCGCGAATTTCATTGACCCGTTTCTTTCTTTATTTCTTCTTTTATATTATAGCTTTCACCGAGATTTCAGTGATTCTCCTAATGTCCGGTAATGAGATACTAAGTATCGGTGTTGTACCACACACTCGGGATCTTCTCACGCTCCGCCCTTGCGGGCAGAGTCGGGGTAGCTGCTCAGGACAGTGTCCTCTACAGCGGATGCTGCCACCACCTGCAACGACAGGCGGGTCACAAAGCTGTGGCCGCGGCGGCCACGTCAGGTTTCAGTCTTGTCACCGGGGGCTGGGGGCAGGCGATGCTTAGATGGCGTCTCAGGGTAAGGGCTTGTAGGTTCTATCCGGTGGGCGGGCATGCAACGACGCGATCCCCCTGAGGTGGGGGTGTGTGTTGTACGGTATAGTTTTTAACAAGTGGCCTCAAAGACGGCGTATGTTCTTTGACAGCCGTGTGGTTCCCGGCAGAGTAGAATAGGACCACTCTAAGTCTTCCAGTGGATGCGGTCAACACGCCGGCCTGTGACACGGATGGTCCCGGGTTCGATCCCCGGTCAGGTCAGGATGAAAAAACCGGCCAAGTGTGAGTCAAACTCGCGCAATGAGGGTTCCGTACAAACACACACACAAACACACAAACACACACACAATGTGCAAAAAATGTTTTATTCAATTGACTAGCGCCATCTAGTGGTGTTTTAGTGAACTATTTCCCGAGATGAACTTATTATTGTGAGTTTAACACTTGATTTTAAGTGATAGAATTCTTATTATTTTTCCTGTAATCTTCAAGGAATAAACTACATTTTGTAATTTTTTCATAATTTTCGGCCCAGTAGTTTCGGAGATCAGGGGGGGGGGGGGGGGGAATGGTCAATTTTTGCCTTCTTTCGTGAATAAAATCAAAAGTATTGATTTTACCCGAACAAAAAAAAATATTTTTGAGATCCTCATAATAAGCCCTTTCATTTGACACAGTAATTTTGCAAAACTTTCTTTTAAAATTTTGTAATAGGGCCCCTCAAAATGACCCTTATTTCAAAAAAATCTTTATTTACTTTGCACATCCGTGTTTGGGTCATAGGATTACACTATCTTACCAAATTTCATCTAATTTGGTTCAGTAGATTCGGAGAAAATCGGCTGTGACAGACGGACGGACGGACAGACAGAACAGCTCGAGTGATCCTAGTTCTATCCTAGTGGTTCCGTTTTTCAACTTTTGTACGGAACCCTAAAAACATCTTTTTTAGATTGACCTGGGTCTTGGATGTTTATATCTATATATGTATTTGTTATAAAATATAGTATCGTTGAGTTAGTATCCCATAACACAAGTCTTACTTAAGAACTTACTTTGGGGCTAGCTTAATCTGTGTGATTTGTCCGTATATATTTATTATATATTTATATCGTAGAAGACGACTTAGGAAACATAGACATACGTGCCTCGTTACGTTCTTTAAGTTCGCACCGTTCCGTTATTTCTTTTGTCTAATAATAGTCGCGCTGTCACCATAAACTGTTTACTATGCTCCGTTCCATGACCTCGTGAACGTACGAGTTGTCTTCCTGATAAATAAATGTGTATGGTATGGACACATCGCACAGATTGAGCTAGTCCACCACGAGCGTGTACCAACCTAGATCTTATTGTTCCTTGTAATCAGGCAGGATAGAGGTCAAAGTTATACATAAAAAATAAGCCCACAGTTTGTTGTGAACTTGAGTCGCAGGATCATCATCATCATCAGGTCTTTCTAGTCTCCACTGCTGGAGCACGACCCTCTCTGTACTACCAGAGCCATTTACTAGCCTGAGTAGTCAGAGGATTTGGCCTACACTCTCCACGCTGGCCAGACGGGTTGGAGAGGTCTCTTTGATGTTAATAAGCTTTGTTTAGCTTGTGATTCCTTAGTCGCCTTTTACGACATCCACGGGATGACTTGGAGTGGTCCTATTCTACTCTGCCGGGAACCACACGGCTAAGGAGTCGCAGGATATTAACTCAATAATACAATATTTTATAATAGATACTTATATAGATGCCGAGTTGTTCCCACACGCCGATTTAACCCCGGCAGAGTAGAATAGAACCATTCCAATCCTTCCCGTGGATGTTGTAGAAGGCGACTTAGGGAACACAAGCTAAACAAAGCTTATAAACATCAAAGGGAGCTTTCCAACCACTCTGGTGTAGGCTAAATCCTCTGACTGCCCTGGCTCTGGTAGTACAGAGAGGGTCATGCTCCTGCAGTAGATAATAAAAAAGACCCAATGATGATAACGATACTGGAAAAGAACGATTGTGATAGCCGACTATCAGTATGGGAAGAAGAAGAAATCATTAAGGGAATAAAAACTGCCTAACAATAAAATATTAGTATTTATAGACCAAACAACAGATGTTAATGCGTCTTTAGGGACTCGTTAGGCTTACTACAATAGTGATACTAGAATGGCGACTGAATGAAGAATCCCAAGAGACAAGCAAACATACAATGGATCTAAAAATACCAGCAATAAATTTAAAATGTAATAAGTCCAATAAAACAGCTATAGTCACGCATCAAAGACTATTCGAATTTTTAGGGATGGCTTAGTGTCACGCGACTATAACAATAAATGGTAAATCACGTGATGTAAATGACAAACTATTACTGTTACCATTTCAGAGGTTTATTATAGCATGGCATGTACCATTTTTCCGTGCCAAGTAACGAAACTTTGTCCAGTATAGTATAGCAGATCATCATCAGCATCAACAGGTCTTTTTAAGTCTCCACAGGAGCACGACCCCTTTCAGTACTCAGAACCATATATTAGTTGGAGCAGTCCAAGGATTTGGCCTACACTCTCCACGCTGGCCAGACGGGTTGGAGAGGTCTCTTCGATGTTTTAAAGCTTTATTTAGCTTATATTACCTAAGTCGCCTTCTACGACATCCACGGGAAGACTTGGAGTAGTCCTATTCTATTCTAGCGAGAACCACACAGCTAAGCAGATCCGTCAAACAAATTCAAAACTCTGAAACTAGTTGAATACCTCGTTTTCAACAGGTTTCACGAGTAATGATTTTATTTATTTTCAGAGAGCAAATACTGCGTATATCCGGATCGTTATCAATAAATATTTTAGGCGGAAGTTTTTGCATAGTTATATTTCAATGAAAGTTTCACAGGTTTCTGTTTTCATGGAAGCGTTATTGTCTAGATGTTTTTGTTATACAATTTATATAATACACACTATTTACCCTCAGCCTACTTACACTTACACTTACAACTCAGCCCGTCAAAATGAACAACTCAAAAATAAATTTCCGCCATTAGTTCAATAGGAAAAGTTGTAGTCGAAATTTTGCCATATATATAGTGAGAGCTTACGCCCCATCCTATAAGTCGAGGCTTACTCTCCCTTTTGTCACAACTCTCAAACCATTTTAAAGAGTATCTGAATCGTATCTATGTTCGAGAGCTCCAATCCCGTCCCTCATACCCTACCAGTTGACTCCATTGTGTCTATTTACCTACCTATGAATCAGTACTCATTACTTATTGGAAGCTATCTAATAACAACTAAGTTAAATGTATAATAAAATAAAAAATACTACGGGCCTAAGTTATATATTCTGGTTATACTTAATCCATAACTTCCATCCTGTCCATAAACGTCAGTTAGTTCTACAACCATAATCAAACTTCCCAACAACAAAGTAAATTTAAATGAAACACCAATAAAATCATCGCTAAATCCATCACGACGTATTATCTAACTAGAGAACGCACTCAGACGCCTGTCAAAACAAACTCCGCTAGTAAACTCGCCATATTTACATATTTAAACCAAAAAAGATTTTATAGAACACGACCGAAATAGGCGGAGGGCGAGCGCGGAATGCGCTTCCGCCGTTCCGAATTTAAATTTCACGAACTTTTTAATTTTTTACGCGCGCGCCAACGACGGCGTATGCGGGCATACGGCCGAGGTTTTTCTGTTTGTAATTCTGTTTATGTCTGCTTCATGTTTACGTGTACATACCGCAAGGCGAGTTTTCGAATAATAATGACTTTTAAATAAGTAATTTCACGTGTATCTTTCTTGTTTCTTCAAATGCTTCTCGTTACTACGGGCGTGAATGAATACTTTTTTAAAGTTTAATTACTTCATATATATTGTGAAAGTCGTCGGAGCGTCGTAACAGGAACCTGTAGGACGCCTCCGTTGTCTGTCTGTCACAGGGCTTTTGCACCAATCTACTCACCGTTCCTGGGGTGAAACCATGTCGACCTCCCAGGGTATTTTTCTAGTTGAATACCTCTCGCTTTCAATAAGTTTCACAAGTAAATAAGGGTTAGTATATTTTCAGACACCGTCAGCCAATGGTGCGTACATTTGGAAAGTTATCAAAATAAATTATAAAGGGGCATTTGCACCCCTCCTCTCACCGTTGCTGGGGTGAAACCATGCCGACCTCCCAGGGAATTTTTCTCCTGCTCATAGCACCACTAGGTTAGCCTCCTCCATCAATATGCTAACCGCGAAATAATGGAATGCCCTCCTCGCGTCGCTGTTTTACGACTTTTACAATTTAGGGTTTTTTAAGACAAGAGTGGAGTAAATAGGAATTATTGAGTTTGCGTGTGCCAGCTTAGACCTCGCGGCCCATCAGGTATTTGATTTGCTATCTCGGCAAGCGCAAGGCACATAGGCAACTCCCAAAGCCAAGGTGCGTCCCTCCTGGGGGCCCGTTGGTGATTATTATTAGGCCTATTTTCTGAACAAACGTTTTGATTTTCATTTGATATGGCCTAATTAGTTGTGGGCACTCTGCCGTCACCTTAAAAGTCCGGTAAAGTAACAAAACCTCACTTAGATCCAAGTGAGTTTTTGTTTAAAAAAAATCTAATTAAAAAACAAAGTCTAATTTAAAAAAAAAAACAACGGGTTGCACTCCGGGAGTGCCGGCAGAAGTGAAAGCTTTATAAATTCACTTTGTTTTTTGATCAGGTCACGAGTCTGTCTTATGAATTCTCAATCGAACGAATCCGTAGGTCACGTGACCTGTCGCGAGTTTTAACATTTTTTCCCCATCACAAAAAGTGCACAGCGCCGCTAAAGAAGTTTCCACTTCAAAAAAATACCAAAGTCGAAGTCCCAAAACTAACAATGTCGTAAGAATATAAATATTGAGCTACTGTAAGTGCTTATTGGCTACAAGGTGCTTAATATTAATACTTTGCACGTCGAAGTCTGCAAAAGCCATTAAACAAAACTACTATGTTTGCTTCGCAGTCAGTCAATGACAAAACGAGCGCTTCCTTTCGCAATTTGGGGCTTGGTACAAGTTAAAAACTGTTTAAAGTTTATCTTTGTTGTAAATCTCTGTTAGTGAATCTTCAAGTCCCCAACAAAGCGCAAATCATCAGGTAGTTATCATCCGCTACAGCTTATGATTTGCGACTCAACACTACGCAATGTGTCAATATATAAGTAGTTGCAGGTTTTGTAAAAACACCAAAGCGTAGATCGTGGCTAGCAGACGCAAGCCTAGCTACGCAAGCTCTTTCTAAAGCTACAATAATCTAAGGTTATCGATAAATTGGGTAGTTCGCTGAGTCAGTAAGTACGAGCAGAATATATCATTATCATCAGGTCTTTTTGTAGTCTCCACTGCAGACGCATGACCATCTCTATACTACATGAGCTATATGTACAGTTATTATCCAGAGCAGTCAGAGGATTTGGCCTACATTCTCCACGTTGGCCAGACGGGTTGGAGAGGTCTCTTTGACTACGCTTTGTTTAGCTTGTGTTACCTAAGTTGCCTTCTACGACATCTACGGGAAAACTCCGCGTGGTGTTATTACACTCACCCGGAACCACACGGCACATATAGTAGTAGAATATTATGAAGATATATTTTTACCCGCTACAGCTCATAACTTGAGGCTCAACATTGTGCAATGCGTCAATTTAAGTGGTGGCAGGTTTAATGAAAGGGAAATGGGTGAGACCTTTCCCAATAGTTGTACACTAAGGATTAAATTTATTTTTATTTTTATTTTTTTATACGCTACATCTTATAACTTAAGGCTCAAGACTGCGCAATGCGTCAATTTAAGTGCTTGCAGGTTTTGTGGGAACACCAAAGCCTAGATCTTTGTTAACCAAAGTTTAAACATAGTATTTCTGCAGTAATACATTTTGAAACGTATCAGTTATACAGAATCACAAGGATTTATTTATTTATTTATTTATTTACTGTGATAAAAACGATAAACACCAATTACATTTATCACACATTAACAAGGATATTCTACCTTTTATTCTGGACTGGGAGAAAGTATAATGTGCCAGCTGCATATCTTCCGCCGTAAAAGCCGGTCGAGGGAATGGACCAAAATCTTAGAAATCATATCAATAGACCATGCGGCTAGCAACCCATCACTACTTCGATTCGTCTTCCATTCGATTTAGGGATCCTTTTCTGACATATTTGGTTTTAAAGCAAATTTTTGTTTGAGGTGAGTTTCCCCTCATCCCCCTCTATCTGAAAGCTATCAGAGCTGCAAAATCTACAATCAACAATTTATATCTAGTCACAAACCGTCTGCATAGTATGTCCGTATGATGGTAGACGCATTGTGATGGTAATGCAGTCTATAATAAAACGCATCACGCGCGCCACAGTATGTAGGTTATGACTACACTGCAGTAATATCGAACATATAAGCTATACTCGCCTATTTGTAGAACAATTTTTATGTTAAATTCTAAGCTTAAACGGTCAATAAAACCTCGATCTGACGGACCTGCATCCTTAGAATCTTATCCGACATGCAACATATGCATCCGGATCAAAGGACTTACATCTCCGTTCACAGATCTTTGGAGCTAAGTTGCGATAAACATGACACCAAATGATGATGGGTCAATACCCATCATCATTTGGTGTCATGTTGGGGATCCGCAATAAAAACAGAAATTATTTAACAGTATGAGAAGAATAGTATAAGCCTTGCTTTCTAATGTTAAACTATAATATTGTAAAGTTTCATCAAAATCCATACATTTAAACGTTCATTCTACCTGACAACAACCCTCCAAGTGTATATGTTTTTCACCGGTTAGCAGTGCTTTTATCGTCTTTCGAACGATATCGGTAAGGAGAGAGTGTGGACCTGTTATAGCAGCATTAAAAATAGCATTAAAAATCCAATACGACTGTAAAATCTACAATCACAATTTATAACTAATCATAAACCATCTCCATAGTATATCCGTATGATGGTAGACGCATTGTGATGGTAATGCAGTCTATAATAAAACGCATCACGTGCGCCACAGTATTTAAGTTATGACTCCACTGCAGTAATATCGAACATATAAGCAATACTCGCCTATTCGTAGAACAATTTTTATGTTAAATTCTAAGCTTAAACGGTCAATAAAAACTCGATCTGACGGACCTGCATCCTTAGAATCTTATCCGACATGCAACATATGCATTCGGATCAAAGGACCTACATCTCCGTTCACAGATCTTTGGAGCTAAGTTGCGATAAACATGACACCAAATGATGATGGGTCAATACCCATCATCATTTGGTGTCATGTTGGGGATCCGCAATAAAAACATAAATTATTTAACAGTATGAGAAGAATAGTATAAGCCTTGCTTTCTAATGTTAGACTATAATATTGTAAAGTTTCATCAAAATCCATACATTTAAACGTTCATTCTACCTGACAACAACCCTCCAAGTGTATATGTTTTTCACCGGTTAGCAGTGCTTTTATCGTCTTTCGAACGATATCGGTAAGGAGAGAGTGTGGACCTGTTATAGCAGCATTAAAAAATAGCATTAAAAATCCAATACGACTGTAAAATCTACAATCACAATTTATAACTAATCATAAACCATCTGCATAGTATGTCCGTATGATGGTAGACGCATTGTGATGGTAATGCAGTCTATAATAAAACGCATCACGCGCGCCACAGTATGTAGGTTATGACTCCACTGCAGTAATATCGAACATATAAGCAATACTCGCCTATTTGTAGAATAATTTCACGCTTGATTCTTGGGAAGATCCGTTATCAAAATGAAAATCATCCGGAGCTAAGGATCTATATCAGGTGGCGTATGCATCTGGATCGAAGGACCTGCATCTCCGTTCCCGGATCTTTAGACTAGACGTGGTTTTAAGAAACGGAGTGACCTTACCTTGGCCCTTACCTATATACACTCTAAGCCCCGTCATGCTTTTAATTCGATGATTAAAAAAACAGGCCAATTTTTTAATGCTTGTGTGCGTGACAGCTTTGTGTTATCACACGCGTCCTGTCAATTTATGCCCTCAAAATTCGTCAAATTGATTGCTGTTTGTGTGCGCGACCGACTATGGGTCGGACACTAGTTTTTTCGCTTTAAGGCTAAAAGAGTCTAGGTATCTAGGTTTTATACAATCTAAGCCTTGTCCGTAAGCCACCAGGCACCACATGTATTGTGTCATGTGAGTGAGGTGCAGTCAGGGTTGCCAGGCGTCCTGATAAAGCCGGACGGTTAGGCTTTTTCGTTGAGTGTCCGGCTTTTGTTCGTTCATTCGAACGATCAACATCTTAGGTTCATTGCCTGAAGATGCCTCGTGTAGAGGCGAAACACGTGTCGCGAGCACGACGGCCGATGCTGCTGCAGCCTCAACGGATGCAGCAACATCGGCAAGGTTCGCACGCATTAACTATTGGTGGCGGGCATGACAGGACTAACAGTAATGGGTGGGCGCTGGCCAGCAATAGTTTGCATGAACTAACTGGTGGCGGAAGCACACAAAATAATTTAACTCAAAGTGCATACCGGCACCGGCTATAATCGGAGTCCGGCCTGTCCGGATTAGGAATTGACAATTTTTATGAAGATTGAAAAAATTAATTGAAGGATTTATGTAGACTTTATAGCAACAAACCCTTGCCTGATTTATATCAAAAATGTCGTGTTCCGTGTACTACGAATAAAATATTAAGTGACTCCGGCCTTTTAACCCATATGTCCGGCTTAACAGGCGGCTCTATCCGGCTATTCATTTTGAAGATTCATAACGAGCTTCGTGGCGCAGCGGTCAACACGCCTGCCTGCGACACGGATGGTCCCGTCCCGGGTTCGATCCCCGGTCAGGTCAAGATGGAAAATGATCTTTTTCAGATTGACCTGGGTCTTGGATGTATATATATATAAGTATCTATAATAAAATATAGTATCGTTGAGTTAGTATCCCATAACACAAGTCTCGAACTTACTTTTGAGCTAGCTCAATCTGTGTGATTTGTCCGTATATATTTATTTATTTATTAAGACGTGGCAACCCTAGGTGCAGTAATAGCCTACATACTGACATACGAACATCACGCCTTTTATAAACAGCATTATCATCACAATGGGACGGACGTCATACTATGCACATGCTTGCAGGTTGCATATGTACAGTTCGAATCAACGCGGCTCGGAACGTCGCGCGAGTCGATGCGCAGTACACAATATTAGATTCAGCGGAGCGCGCGCGGTGAGGCGGGGCGCACAGCTAATATCCGAGCTGTCATAAAGTTTGATGCGGACTGTACCTACATACATATAAAGCCCGATGGTCCAGTGGGTGTGAGCTCTATGAGCGCTTACGTATGTTAAGCAACCCCTGGCGCAGTCCCTACTTGGATGGGTGACCGCAAGTGGCATGAAATATATCGAGCTCCTCCGTGCTTCGGAAGGCACGTTAAGCCGTTGGTCCCGGCTGTCATCGTTGATGGCAGTCGTTAAGCTATATCAGATGCCTTTAGGCAGCTTGAAAAATCTGACACCAGTGTTGGCCACTTACACATTCGAAAAACAAAAACAAACATATGAACATGTCTTTATCCCTTACGGGGTAGACAGAACCTAGGAGCATAGGACCATTGGGATACGCATAATGCTTTGGAGACTGAGGTCTGCTTGAAGGCATACTTACTCATAAGATTATTCAGAATCGTAGAAATCGATCCCACTGTAGCCGGTAGTCTTAAACTTACCTGTAACAAGAAAAGTTTAACATTATTACCTATCATCTATAATTGTATGTATGGGCACAGAATACATAATAGTAGTGTGGCGACCTCTACACTCGCCAAACTAACACGAAGACCCAACTGTGAATATGGCGAGACAGCAAATAACTACAAGACTTCTCACAAGATGGCGCTGCTCAATCCTGAAACGCGCAAGCAAAGTTTCTTCGATGTGCGACATAAATAAGACCTCAGACAGAACTCAGTCGGAGCCGTACGGTTCCCTGCGCGCACACCTTGCCCAGTGGGAAGATCTTCCCTTTGTGGCGGTCGAGCATACTACCTCGCTCCCGCTACAGTAGTAATGGTATGGGGCACTTACTATTAGCAAAGAATATATACTACTCGTTTATTAGCTTTGTTTAACTTGTGTTCCCTAAGTCGCCTTCTACGACATCCACGGGAAGACTTGGAGTGGTCCTATTCTACTCTGCCGGGAACCACACGGCGGCCTATATTATTTATTTTAGTATTAAGTATTTCAAAGTAAATAATAAAATAATAATATAAAATTGAGATTCGCCTCTTTTCTTAAGTGATATTACGATAGGGATCGTAAAAAATCCACCACCAACGATATAACTTACGCACCCTTCGTATGACGTCACTAGTTCTAGTAACAAAACAGCGGTCGATGCGGGGTCAACGGACACTAGGGGTTGGTTCGTACCTGTTACATGTCAGGCGTGAAGTGACTTGTGGTGACATGACATATTATACCTACTATGACTCTGTTATTGTCCTGAAGTTTGGCCGTTAGGGTATTAAGGCGCTCTTTTCCTGAAATTGTTTTTTTTTTTGTCGAAAACTAAACGAATTTTAATCTGAAAAAAATATGTTAATTTTGATTATCTTATCAAAGGCCGTGTGTTATTAATTACATGATTTTATTGGCTTTAATAGATGAAAAAAATAATCACAAGTTGCTTTTACTACTTTTGACGAAGAATGCATTTTTCAATTAATTACAAATTTTTTTTTTTTGTAAAATGATCATTTTATCAAAATAATTATGTACTAGCTGTTACCCGCGGCTTCGCCCGCGTAATATATAGCCTATGTCTCTGGCTTGCCTTAGTTGGCTGTCCAGAGAGGAGTCGTGAGAGCTGTTGCTCCAGGGATGGAAGTGTTAAAGGCCTAACGACGCGAGTAACTTCGGAGAAAGCGCAGCACACCTCTCGACATGAGTCGCCCGCACCGGTGTTGCCCCTTTTGTCGGCAATAATCGTCGGCTTTTATCAGGGGCCCATCTAGTGGGCGGCAAGCCACCACCTGCTTATAATAGTCAGTTATCATGATTATGGCAGGTGTGGCGACCTCTACACTCGTCACAAGAACTAACACGAAACACCCAACTGTGAATATGACGAGACAGCAAAATAACTACAAGACTTCTCACAAGATGGCGCTGCTCAATCCTAAAAACGCGCAAACAAAGTTTCTGCGAATGGAGACATAAGTAACACCTCCGACAGAACTCAGTCGGAGCCGTACGGTTCCCTGGGCGCACACCTTGCCCAGCGGCAACAGCGGGAAGATCTTCCCTTTGTGGCGGTCGAGCATACCACCTCGCTCTCGCTACAGCAGGTGTCCAAGCCTATACAATAACCCAGTACAAGACGACCCACATTTCACCCCATAACCCATTATTTTTCTCAAATTTCTCCAATAGCTCCACCTCCGGCCAAGACTGTTCAAGGGCGTGTCATACATTGGTATTCCTAGGACCGGGTCCTGGCTGGAGACCTACACTACATCAACTTCTCCAAAGGGCCTCTACTTGTTGGATCTGTATCCCCACGCAAGCCTCTCAAAGGACCGGGGTAACACCCGTGAAGCCCCAACCTACACACCGTAACACCCAACCCCAAAAGGAGATACAAATAATAATAATAATCATTTATTGTCTCGTTTTACAATTTACACAATACAATGGCAAAGTAACAGTTCACAGCAATCCCGGCCTCAATCTGTGAAAGGTGCCATCATTCCGCAGCCCACCATCGAACTAGGATTAAATTGTGTTTCCTATGTCGCCTTCTACGACATCCACGAGAACTTGGAGTGGTCCTATCCTACTCAGCCGGAAACCACACGGGACGGTCTAAACCACGGCGAGGGTTTTAAACTAAGCCGGAAACCATCCGGCTCGTGTGAGGCGCCATTTAGTTTAAAACCCGGATCGATGGGGCTGAACACGCAACCCCGTTCCGAGAATGGGGTATAAAACAAGGCACAAAGAACCATTTCGCATGATGAACAGGCGAACTTGCAAAGCGATATAAATTATACCACGCTTTATTACTCCACAAACAAGTTTCAATCACAGGTATTAGACTACGAGTCATATTGGCTCAAAAACGTTATACTTTAAAAAGTTATTAGTAAAAGGCCTCCGTGGCGCAGCGGTTAACAGACCAGCCTGCGACAAGAGGTCCCGGGCTCGATTTCCGGTCAGGTCATAATGAGGCTAAGGTCCTTAATAGAATAAAACGTCATTTTGAAAAAAAAACACAGCCTACCAAAAAGTTCTGTGTAATTATCGAACTGGCACTCAAAAAAAATACAAGAAACTGTCAAAAAATGCTATCTGTAGACTAGAACAGTCAGATACCTGGCCACGTAGACAAAATTATTACTCACAGCTGAAAATAGAACATTACCAATGGATATATTCATAGTGTCATCACCATCCTACTCCATTAGAACAAAGAAAGCGATCCCTGAACGAAAATACTGCGCAAAAACCCGCCCTACTTTCCTTCAAAGGGCTGTTTTGAGGTCAGATGGTTAATATTTAGGGACACTCAAGATTACCTTAGTTTTTACGATATAAGGAAAGAAAAAACTACTTTGAAGGTGTTTGACGAAGGGTTATTTGAGTTTCATAGTATGCCGTTTGGTTTTTAGTCTAGTATAGGAATTAACTTGTCCTATACAAGTCTTTCGAGGCTATTAAAGAACAATAACACTTACATAGTTATGTTCGCGAGCGGCGAGCTCCGTGGCGCAGCGGTCAACACGCCAGCCTGCGACACGGGGGTCCCGGGTTCGATCCCCGGTCAGGTCATGATGGAAAACGATCTTTTTCAGAGTGACCTGGGTCTTGGATGTTTATCTATAATAAATATATATTATAAAATATAGTATCGTTGAGTTAGTATCCTGCGACACAAGTTCACAACTTACTGTGGGGCTAGCTCAATTTGTGTGATATGTCCTTATATATTTATTTATATTTATTTATGTTATAGCGGACCCCGAGCTCTTAAGCATTACATACTACTGAAATAACGTCATAAAAAGACTCACAGATGAAAGTAGAACATTACCAATGGCAAAGACAATATAATACTAACGTAATAGACTGCCCACCTCATACAAAAATATTGGACCAAATTAAGGTTGCGAAAATCAGGCGAATGTATGGCGCAGAGTTACTTGCTACTCGATACTAGATGGCGGTAATCTGCGATAGCCTTTAACTTACTAAATATACGGTGTCATTTTAAAATATTATGCCTAAAATATTGTTTTGACTTTTAATAGGATATATTTTGTGAATCATATTTTTATATTCTCATAATACGGTAGATACAATGTTGTGTAGTTTCGAGTGGCGCCATCTATGCGAGTCTCTGAGAACAAATCGTACGATTAAGGCGTTAAGGCCACATGCCAATAGATATATTCATAGTGTCATCATCATCCCTCCGTTAGAACAAAGAAACCAATCCCTGAACGAAAATACTGCGCAGAAACCCGCCCTACTTTCCTTCAATGGGGTGTTTCAAGTCAGATGGTAATATTCAGGGACATTCGGTATACCCTAAGTTTTTACTACTTAGGGGTGATATGAGAAAGTTTTTAAACGATGGTATTTCAGAGGGGCCTTCTCGGTAACTTTGGACAACTTCGGGGTCCCAACGCAACGCGAGTTATAGTGACTCATCATACAAATTGACCTGGCCCGATTGCAAGTTGTGAACGCATGTCGCAAAATACTAACTCAAAGATATTATGTTTTATTGTGTTACCTAGATAAACATCTAAGACCTAGGCCAATCAGAAAAAGATCGTTTTCCAAAATCATCATCAGGTTTTCTAGTCTCCACTGCAGGAGCACGACCCTCTCTGTACTACCAGAGCCATATATTAGCTTGAGTAGTCAGAGGATTTGGCCTACACTCTCCACGCTGGCCAGTCAGGTTGGAGAGGTCTCTTTAAAGTTTCTAAGCTTTGTTTAGCTTGTGTTTCCTTAGTCGCCTTTTACGACATCCACGGGATGACTTGGAGTGGAGTGGTCCTATTCTACTCTGCCGGGACCCACACGGCGATTTCCATAATCACCTAACTGGGAATCATATCCAGGGCCTCTCGTGTCACAGGCGGCGTGTTAACCACTGCACCACGGAGGCCGGAATTAAAAAAACCTTAACCCGATTACAGTAATCGCACTAATAAGCGCTGTGAACTCTCTCTGTTGTGAGGTCACGGACCTCCTCTCGCCAAATTCTTGGGAAAATTAACATAATCAGTACAATCGCGAACAAATTTCGAGGCATTAAGGAATTTCCACGCTGGTCTGGGAGAAAAGAAAAAAACGTAGGATGTGCCAGCTGCGTCTTCTCCCGCGCAGATCGTAACAGCCGATCAAGGGAATGGGCGTGAGGAATAAGCGATGCGGCTATCAACCCATCACAATTTTGATTCCGTTCTCCACCCTCGTACAAGCCCACTAACATGCTAAACGTGTCCTTTAGATAAACCTGGGCTCTGTCTACCCCGTAATAGTATGTATCAACACAACACAAAAAAATAAAACAATGGAGAGCTTAACTCTGTTTGATTTATTGTACGTTACGACGTAATGTGACTTGATTGCAGTTATCGTGCGTAAAGTTATCGCACTAATAAGCGCTGTGAACTCTCTCTGTTGTGAGGTCAAAGACCTCCCTCGCCAAATTCTTGGGAAAATTAACATACATATACACATATAAGTACAATCGCAAACAAATTTCAAGGCTTTAGCAAATTTATTTGAAAGATAAATAAAAATTAAAACAATGTCGAGCTAAAAATGACTGTATAGACTATGTATAGAATATAATAAAGATAAATGATTTGATTAACTATTAGTGTGTATGTTTGAATTAGATACAATTCAAAACTAGTAGACAGGTTTAAAAAATTCTTGAACCCTCTATTAACAGGTCATACATACATATTATCACGCCTTTTTCCCATAGGGGTAGGCAGAGACTATGGAGTTCCACTTGCGACGATCCTTACAAACCTCTTTCGCTTCATCCACATTCATTACTCCTCTCATGCATTCTCGCCGGTTTCGGGTACTCCTTCCAGGGTTGTTGCAGATGCCGATTTTTTCACATCCGCGGATGTGAATGCAGATGCAGATTTTTGAAGGCTCACATCCGCGGATGCAGATGCGGATGCGGATGTTTCAGATCCTATATAAATATCCTAATCCTAACTTCCTAAGTAATATTATAAAAGGAGAAAGTGAGTTTGTTTGTTAGGTCATTTATTTGTTTGATTGTTACGCTGTCACGCCGCACCTACTGAACCGATCGTCATGAAATTTTGCATACACATAGGTTAGGGTACTGGTTTTTAGGGTTCCGTAGTAAACCCTTATAGTTTCACCATGTCTGTCTGTCTGTCCGTCCGCGGTTTTACTCAGAGATTATACGTACTAGAAAGCTGTAATTTGGTATGGGTATTTTATTATACAATACCAAAAAAGTGGTAGAAAAAAAAATTTAGGGTAGGTTCCATACAAGTAAAGTGGGAGTAATTTTTATTTTTCTCTACTAACCTATCGTGTCGGGTATTGATGAATAGGTCTTTAAAAAAATTGTGAGATTAAGACCACCATTTTTTCGATTTAGGGATCCGTTTTTGAAATATTTGGTTTTAAAGTGCAAAATTTTTTTAGAGGTAAGTTTTCTTTCTATTCGCAACACGTATGACATTCGCATCCGCATGAAAATCTGCATTGATTTATTGCGGATGCAAATGCAGATGCAGATGTCCAAATATATGCGGAAGCTCCGCATTTGCGGATGCGGATGCGAATATTCGCAACATCCCCTTACATCTGCTTTTGCGAGAATGTTCGCAATTTGGTCGCGACAAGTTCGTCGAGGCCGGCCCTGCCCGACTGTCTCAACAACATCTGCTGAATATATTCCTTTCGTTAGTCTCCTTTCATCCATCCATAACAGGTCAATGGCATTTATATACGCGGAAAAACAACCAACTAGTAATAATAAACAAAATAAAGTTGCACACCAACGACGTTGTTCACAATTACTTTTTGGTGACATTTTAAAAAAATCATATCTTCTTCTTCTTCTGTTTTATATTATGGCTTCCACCGAGATTTCAGTGATTCTGCCAATGTCCAGTATAATGAGATACTAAGTATCGGTGTTGTTCGGTAAAGTTTTTCAAGTAGCATCAATGATGGCCTATGTTCTTTGACGCCTCGTGGGAGCTTGGGGCGGCAAATCTATACGAGTCCATTTATCAAGTTCACTTTAACTATTTCACAAATTGTTTTAACAATTATATCTATTTTTCTCACTAGGTGGCGCTGATGCAACTCAAGTGCCAAAATAATGCCTAAGTTAGTCACTAAAAATGTTGTCATCCATGGCATTGACACTTGCCTTTTTGTCAACGTCATCTAGCGAACTTAAAATTTTTGTTTATTGAATGTCACTTTGAAACTCCTACATATTTCGTTAATTTATTTATTATTTATAATAGCGCCAAGTACGGACACAGAAAATTGCTTTTTTTTCCTTTTCAGTTTATTTCAACTGTGTTTTTTTTTATCAAATAGTTTTTGTAACATGTTAACACTTGTGCCACCGAATATACATCCAAATCGGAACAAAGGGCCTATTCGAGGCGGTTCGAAGAAAAACCTGACTCGTTCTTCTCCACTCTTCACTTCTTCTTCTTCTCTCGTCTTCACTTCACTCGTTGCATAATAGCGCCCTTTTATTAGTATTTTGAGGCTTGAAGGCCCATTGTAACACACACATTCATCATCATCATTTCGTGTAGGCGACACGGTCAGTCGACCATGCACACCCTGGTGTCAGAGTTCTTCGGAACCGCCTCTCGGCCTCTGACGTGGTTCCTTTAACGACTACCAGATGGCAGCCGGGACCACCGGCTTAACGTGCCTTCCGAAGCACGGAATCATCTTTCTTATCAGACAATCAGGTGATTCATGCCTGCAATGTCTTAGCCAAACTGGAAACAACTTAACAAAGTATGCTTCCCGTGGGAATCGAACCCACGACCCCCGGGTCAACAAGGCAAACGCCTTAACCACTGGACCACGGAGGCAGGTAACACACACATTATTATGTGCTTATGCATGGTAAACAATTCTTATCGCAGTTCACACATCAACTGGTGATCACAAAAAGCATTATATAAAAAAATAAAAAACACGAACGCCCTTTTTGACAGTTGACGTACACCATATATTGATTTTTGCTGACGTCACATAGCCTATAACACTCCAAGGAAGAATACCAATCTAATTTTTTGTTTTTTCAACATCGCTTAGAAAGCTCTCATTTCGTTAAAAATTTTAACACTTTTGCCACCGAATATACGTCCAAATCCGAACAAAGGGCCTATTCGAGGCGGTTCGCGGAAAACCTTTCTCTTCACTCGTTACATAATAGCGCCCTTTTATTAGTATTTTGAGGCTCTACGGCCCATTGTACATGTACACACGTATACGCGCTCATGCATGGTAAGCAATCCTTATCGGGGTTCATACATTAATAACCAGGATCACAACTTGCATAAATAAAACAAGTAACATTATTTAAAAAAAAACTCGACTGGTTGACAGTTCACGTCTACGATATATTGAATTATGCTGACGTCACATAGCCCATAACACTTCGGGAAAGAAAACGAATCTGCACCTCTAAATCGATCAAGCCATTACATTTACACTAGCAATTTTTCTGCGACTTCATCCGCGTAAAACTACACCCCCATTTTTCACCCCCTTAGGGGTTATATTTCTAAAAATCCTAGCGTAGAGCTCACTCACTATACTTATGGTAGTCCTTAAAGGAACCACGTCAGAGGCCGAGAGGCGGTTCCGAAGAACTCTGACACCAGGGTGTGCATGGTCGACTGACCGTGTCACCTACACGAAATGATGATGATGACTATACTTATAAAAAAATATTACGGCCGGTCTTGATTATTTACAGAATTTTATTTAAAAATCATTAGTATTTGCCTGCATCGGGAATCAAAGCCGTAGGCCGGAGGCAGGCGTAATCGGGCGTTGGTTCAACCGAACCGCCTTCCTGGTACATGACCCTACGCTACAGGGGCCGCATTCATACTTTAATCAACTTTAATTAACATAATTAGGTTAGCGAGTTGCCATGGAACGCCCCAATGTGCTATGTGTTTCGTGTGTGTAAGTGCCCATCACTGGTGTCAGATTTTCCAAGCCACCTAAAGGCATCTGACATAGCTTAACGACTGTCATCAATGATGACAGCCGGGACCAACGGCTTAACGTGCCTTCCGAAGCACGGAGGAGCTCGAGATATTTTTATGCCACTTACGGTCACCCATCCAAGTGGGGACTGCGCCCGGGTTTGCTTAACATGCGAAAGCGCTATTAATCCACTGGGATATCGAACTAGTGGTACACGACAATACGCTACAGGGGCCGCATTCATACTTTAATCGACTTTAATTAACATAATTAGGTTAGCGAGTTGCTATGGCACGCCCGAATGAGATATTTGTATGATACGGGTATGACTATGGCCGTTCATGGATTTTTCGGGGCCAATCCAACCCCCATATATGCAAAAAATTAAAAAGGCGTCTATACAAGATACTCGTATTGCTAAAATAATAATTTGAATAAGAATAAAAAAAAAGTGTTTGTTTGTACCTACACACTAATCTCCGGAAATAAATAAATAAATACATACGGACAAATCACACAGATTGAGCTAGCCCCAAGTAAGTTCTTAAGAAAGACTTGTGTTATGGGATACTAACTCAACGATACTATATTTTATAACAAATACATAAATAGATAAACATCCAAGACCCAGGTCAATCTGAAAAAGATCGTTTTCCATATTGACCTGACCGGGGATCGAACCCGGGACCATCAGTGTCGCAGGCAGGCGTGATGACCGCTGCGCCACGGAGCTCGGAAATATTACACGGATTCGAATATTTTTTATTTTGTTGTTTAGCTGTTACGCCTGGCCAACTTATAAGGTATAAAAAATAAATATATAGGGACATATCACCCAATTTGAGCTAGTCCTATAGTTAGTTGTGAACTAGTGTCATAACTTGGCCGGGGATCGAACCCGGGAACCATCGTGTGGCAGTCTGGCGTGTTAACCACTGCGCTACGGAGCTCGTCTAATTAATTTTGGAACAACTGATGCAGAAGCATAATGGTCCAGCTAAACTATAAGAGGTATAAAAACTACGTCTTTGAAAATTAATTCAGCCTGATGAGCTTCTTTTATCACTACATATTATAAAACAAAGTCCTCCGCCGCGTCTGTCTGTCTGTCTGTCTGTCTGTCTGTTCGCGATAAACTCAAAAACTACTCCACGGATTTTCATACGGTTTTCACCAATAGATAGAGTGATTCACGAGGAAGGTTTTAAGGTATAATACATGCCCGAGCGCAGCCGGGTAGGGCTGCTAGTTGAATTATAAAAATCAAACATTTCGAGCACCTGATGCAGGACCAATATAAATTTTTTCAAGTTAAAGAATTCGACTCGCACTTGGCCAGTGTTTATTCAAATTCCTGGTATTGGACGGTACGTTACATTACGTACATTCATATGGACGAGCTCCGTGGCGCAGCGGTCAACACGCCTGCCTGCGACACGGATGGTCCCGGGTTCGATCCCCGGTCAGGTCAAGATGGAAAATGATCTTTTTCAGATTGACCTGGGTCTTGGATGTTTATCTATATAAGTATCTATCTAGTATAAAATATAGTATCGTTGAGTTAGTATCCCATAACACAAGTCTGAACTTACTTTGGGGCTAGCTCAATCTGTGTGATTTGTCCGTATATATTTATTTATTTATTTATTCATACTTTAAATCATACTTTACATAATTAGTTCATCGTGTTGCCAGGGCAAGCCTAAATGTTGCGTGACGCGAAGGGTATGTATCACATGTATTAGGTCGGGGAGAGTGTAATTTCGTATTTTGTATGAAGATTTTATCCGTCCATACAAAAGAGGTGTAAGACATTAAAATTCTCAGACAGGAAACGCTTAAACCAACTTTGTGCTATTCTTACTGGGACTGTGGTATGTTTATAAATACCAAAATTAATAATATTAAAACTTACGCGAGATAAATTCATTATGAAAACACGGCTTTACTCACGTTTTATTACGTCGGATCTGCCGACTAGTTTCGGTCTGTTACGAAGACCATCATCGGGGCGAGTGAAAGGGGTGGCGACACGGTCTTCGTAACAGACCGAAACTAGTCGGCAGATCCGACGTAATAAAACGTGAGTAAAGCCGTGTTTTCATAATGAATACCAAAATTCACTTTCTGCGTATTTTGCATAATTTCCTTATTTTTTAATTAACTTTTTAAAATGTTAATTTTTTTTCGTCTATCTGATACATTTTTAATAAACACAGAAACGTTTACAAAATTCTATATAATTCTTGAAAATTGTACCTTTCAGATGGTATCTAATACAGCCAGATACATACAACATTACTAAAGATATTTGATTACAACTTTACACATAAAAAATACGAAATTACTTTTTCCCCGACCTAATATATTACGAGTACTATTTAATTAAAAAAATTGCAGTATAAATGTCCCAACGTGCTGGACAGTAAGTTTGGCACCTGAGGAGCTTTGACTATATACTCACTAGACACCGTCATGTCTTCACTTCAATAATTAAAAAACCGGCCAAGTGCGTGTCGGGCCACGCGCAGTATAGGGTTCCGTAGTTGCGAATGACAACTTTGAGTTCACACTGTTTACACTCGCACCTCACAGTTAAACGACCAAAAACAAATAACAATGAAAATTGTATGAAATTTTACATTTTCCAGTACATTTTATAAGTTGGTTGCCTACAACTTTTTAGTTTGCACTTAGTACTCAGCTCTGATAGTTTTCCTTTCAACTTCAGTATATATACTACTGCTGTAATTTTTTTCACGTATCCATATATAACCGTTTAGCAGATAGAGGGGGGGGACACGTACCTCTAACAAAAATTTTCACTTTAAAACCAAATATTTCGGAAACGGATCCCTAAATCGAAAAATGGTGTTCTCAACCTCACAATATTTTTCAAAAACCTTTTTAACGATACCCCACACGATGGGTAAGTAGAGAAAAAAAAATTACTCCCCCACTTTACTTGTATGGGAGCTACCCAAAAAAAAAAATTTTTTTTCAATATTTTTTTCTACGACTTTTTTGCCATGATTAATATACATACTCATACAAAATTACAGCTTTCTAGTACTTATAGTCTCTGAGTAAAACCGCGGACGGACAGACAGACAGACAGACAGACAGACAGTTTACTACGGAACCCTAAAAACTGGCCAATTTTACAACGCTTGTGTGCGTGACAGCTTTGTGTTTGCACACGCGTCCTGTCAATAAATGCCATTAAAATCCGTCAAATTGGTAGCTATGTGTGTGCATCATAGACTATATGTTGGACACAATTTTTTTTACGCTTTTATGCTAATAGAGCCTATCTAGGCATTATATAATCTAAGCAGTGGAGTAATTTTTATTAAGAGCGTAGACTAGCAGTATTTTTTCAATATGGTTTCCATACAAATGTATTTCTCTATTTTCTCGCTGAAAACTGATTCTAGAGCCACAATTATTTTTTCATAAAATCTAGTACTAAAATAGGAATGCCCCTATTTTTTATTTTTTTCCAAAACAACTGTTTTTGTACAATTTTTTTTCTTACACACAGGTTTTTTGAAAAAAACAAAACATTGGGAAATACCTATTTTAGTAATAGATTGTATGTAAAAAGAATTGTGCCTCTAGAAGCAGTTTTCAGCAAGAAAATAGAGAAATACATTTGTATGGAAAACGCACTGCTAGTATACCCTTTTAATATGTAGGCATTTTTGTTTCTTTGAGCACGAACTGTTAACACACTAACTGCTGACAGGCCTAGTATGAGACTTTTGAGAAGGCGAGCGATATATGGTGCTCCGTGTGTATACCTGTCTAGATAGGATTGCGGGCCTATAGCCGGCCGATAGCCCACGCGCCCACGCCGGGTCAACGCCCCCTGACTCACCGCCCTTACCGGTTGTAGGGCAGAAGACGAGCTTACTCAATGAACGGATATTGCAATATTGATGTTATCTATATTGCGAACAATAACAAATAATCTTATTATTATGTAAAATACGGGTCACTCACGTATGACGTCGGCTACAGGCTGACATGTCTCGACCTAATCTGGAGGTCCTTCTCAGTTCGTTTCACATACGACCTGAGGAAAATAGAAAGAAATTCAAGAATGTAAATCATATAAGCTTTAGTAAATAACCTGAAGCATTTTTGGAATAATTTTTTAATATTATGAGAATCAGAAATAAATAATAATAAAATCAGAATCAGTAATTAAGAGAAATAGTGATATGAGTGGTAATCTGATTCTCATAATTCTCACTGATTCTGATTACTAACATTACTAAGGCTTATATGATTTACATTCTTGAATTTCTTTCTATTTGTAAAGTATTAGGAATAAAATGATTGGCGTCGCTACTGTGCCTAGTGTGCGGCCTTAACAACCATTATCAGCCCGTCTCGCAATTAAATTAAAATTTAAATATATACGGACAAATCACACAGATTGAGCTAGCCCCAAAGTAAGTTCTTATTAAGACTTGTATTATGGGATACTAACTCAACGATACTATATTTTATAACAAATACATATATAGATAAACATCCAAGACCCAGGTCAATCTGAAAAAGATCATTTTCCATCTTGACCTGACCGGGGATCGAACCCGGGACCTCCGTATCGCAGGCAAGCGTGTTGACCGCTGCGCCACGGAGCTCGACTTGGCTGGTTAATTTAAAAACCTCAATTACCACACCAGTACTTCGCTATATGTACAGCAGACTTGTATGTTACGTCAGCGTGTCGTAACTGGTTTATTTACTGTCTGGCTTTTAATGGAGCTTTTATTGCTCGCACCACATCGTAAGGAGTACATTACTGTATAACATACATATATATATATATATACCTACCTTAGTCGTGTGGTTCTCGACAGAGTAGAATAGGACCACTCCAAGTCTTCCCGTGGATGTCGTTGAAGGCGACTTAGGAAACACAAGCTAAACAAAGCTTACAAACATCAAAAAGACTTCTCAAACACATCTGGCCAGCGTGGAGAGTAGCAGGCCAAATTCTGTGACTGCTCTGGTTAATACATGGCTCTGGTAGTACAGGGAGGGTCGTGCTCCTGCAGTGGAGACTAAAATAGACCTGATGATGATGGTGATGACTTCACTGTAGGTACAGCAGACTTGGATGTTACGTCAGCGTGTCTCAACTGGTTTATCGTCTTTGGATTATCGTTACCGTATTAACATACATATACATGGCGAAATTTTGATCGTTCCGGACCATTAAAGGGGTGATTCAGCCTGTCAATATTAACAACTTTTCCTATGGGACAAATGCTGTAAACTCGAAAAAAGAATTCGACATTCCTATACAAATTGCCCGGGCGGCTGAACACTTTTGTATGAAAATGTCGAAATAACATTTGAGTTTCCAGCATTGGTCCCATAGGAAAAATGGTTCATATCGACGGGCTGAATCACCCCTTTAAGGGTCCAGAACGATCAAAATTTCGCCATGTATAAAATCGCCGTATCTCTAAAGTTGGAAAGAAAACTTTGCTATAGGTAATTTTTTACACCCTCCTTGGGTAGGAAGAGTCCATATCGCCATCAACATCAGGTCTTTTGTAGTCTCCACTAGAGAAACACGACCTTCTCTGTACTACCAGAGCCATATAACTTTCAGCCAAGCAGTCAGAGGATTTGGCCTACACTCTCCACGATTGCCAGACGGGTTGGAGAAGTCTCTTTGATGTTTATAAGCTTTGCTTAGCTTGTGTTTCCTAAGTCGCCTTCTACGACATCCACAGAAAGATTTGGAGTGGTAGGACCACTCCAAATATTCTACTCCTATTCTACTCTGCTAGGAACCACACGGTAATATTTATAGGCTAAATACTTATAACTGTTCAGTTAATGTTTTATCTAAGTAATGTAATTAAATTCTATGTGACAATCAAATCAAGATAGAAGTTTGCGGTCTGACACGAAACAGTTAATTTGTTTCACCGTTAGCACAAACCGCATCTCAAACTCGACGCCATTGTAGTGATATTAGTTACGTCACGGACACGACTGGACCGCTAATGATAAGGTCATACAGCTAACCATAGTTTCCCATTTATGTCAAATAAGCAACGAAACTAATGGCGCGATTTTCAAAATAATTTCGCCTATGGAAAGCTTATTTACCTGGGGGTGACATAGGCTATAATTTGTTTCACCGTTAGCACAAACCGCATCTCAAACTCGCCGCAATTGTAGTGATGTTAGTTACGGCACGGACACGACTGGATCGCTAATGATAAGGTCATGCAGATAACCATAGTTTCCCATTTATGTCAAATAAGCTCCGAAACTAATGGCGCGATTAAAAAAAAATCACCTATGGAAAGCTTATTTATCTGGGGGGTGACATAGGCTATAATTTGTTTCACCGTTAGCACAAACCGCATCTCAAACTCGCCGCAATTGTAGTGATGTTAGTTACGTCACGGACACGACTGGACCGCTAATGATAAGGTCATGCAGCTAACCATAGTTACCCATTTATGTTGAATAAGATCCGAAATTAATGGCGCGATTTTCAAAAAAATTTCGCCTGTGGAAAGCTTATTTATCTGGGGGTGACATAGGCTATAATTTGTTCCACCGTTAGCACAAACCGCATCTCAAACTCGCCGCAATTGTAGTGATGTTAGTTACGTCACGGACACGACTGGACCGCTAATGATACGGTCATGCAGCTAACCATAGTTACCCATTTATGTTGAATAAGATCCGAAATTAATGGCGCGATTTTCAAAAAAATTTCGCCTGTGGAAAGCTTATTTATCTGGGGGTGACATAGGCTATAATTTGTTCCACCGTTAGCACAAACCGCATCTCAAACTCGCCGCAATTGTAGTGATGTTAGTTACGTCACGGACACGACTGGACCGCTAATGATAAAGTCATGCAGCTAACCATAGTTTCCCATTTATGTCAAATAAGCTCCGAAACTAACGACGCGATTTTCAAAAAAAATTCGCCTATGGAAAGCTTATTTATCTGGGGGTGACATAGGCTATAATTTGTTTCACCGTTAGCACAAACCGCATCTCAAACTCGCCGCAATTGTAGTGATGTTAGTTACGTCACGGACACGACTGGACCGCTAATGATAAGGTCATGCAGCTAACCATAGTTACCCATTTATGTTGAATAAGCTCCGAAACTAACGACGCGATTTTCAAAAAAAATTCGCCTATGGAAAGCTTATTTATCTGGGGGTGATATAGGCTATAATTTGTTTCACCGTTAGCACAAACCGCATCTCAAACTCGCCGCAATTGTAGTGATGTTAGTTACGTCACGGACACGACTGGACCGCTAATGATAAGGTCATGCAGCTAACCATAGTTTCCCATTTATGTCAAATAAGCTACGAAACTAATGGCGCGATTTAAAAAAAATCGCCTATGGAAAGCTTATTTATCTGGGGGTGACATAGGCTATAATTTGTTTCACCGTTAGCACAAACCGCATCTCAAACTCGCCGCAATTGTAGTGATGTTAGTTACGTCACGGACACGACTGGACCGCTAATGTTTCCAAGCTTTATGTCAACACTACTTAGAACTTAAAATTGCTTAGGCATGGCTTATTAAAGTAACTAGGAACTCAATAAAGAAATAAAAAAATCTAAGTATGTTCTAATCGAATGGGTTAATTAATCCAAAAATCGAAAGTAACTTGAAATTACTGGACAGATTTCCTTAATTCTTTTTTTTTTTTTATGTCAGAGGACGGCAAACGAGCAAGCGGGTCACCTGATGGTAAGTGACCACCGCTGCCCATGGACTAATGTAACACCAGGGGTATGACAAGAGCGTTGCCGGCCTTTTGTTTTCCCTCCCCAGAGGGGAGGGGGGATGGGCCTCCGGCTCTCTCACTCACCGAACGAAGCATAGAAGCTGTAAAGCTACTACTCAAACGTCGATTTTCTGTGAGAGTGTGGTATTTCCCCGGACGAGCCGGCCCATTCATGCTACCAGCTGAAGTGATTTTTGCCGGTAGCGTGGCTCTACCACAACTAAAGATTTCAATTCAATTCAATTTATTTATTTGCATAAATGTAGGTGTGTTGCAAGCCTATAAAAAGCTATTTTATCTGCGGGTGACATTAGTAAATTGTTGCACTGAGCAGAAAGTAAGTTATTGCTGCACGAGTGTTTATTTGGAGCCCGAGCTCTAGCGAGGGCTCTAAAAAGCACGAGTGCAATATAACTTACTTAATGCGAGGTGCATAACCTGCTTTTCTTTCAACTACTGCAATAAAAGTAGGTGAAAAATAAAACTGAAGACAAATTACAAAAGTTGAAAATTTGTTGTGTACATTCCCGCCTTTTTTTCTTTATGGCCAGTATTTTTTTTTGAGCAAGGCATTACACACGTCCCTTTGTAAACTCCATAGGGCCGGTAGGTTGGCCAACCCGCGATTTGAAAAAAAAACTATACAGTGCAGTACAGGACTTCCATACATTTTTGCTGCACTAGAGCAACAAAAATGTAGGGAAATCCTTTACTGCACTGTTTAGTTTTTTTTTTACTTCTAGTGCAGCAAACGTCCGCTTTGTGCTGGATATGTAGTGCAGTTATGATAGAATTGCAGCGTAGTTGGATGAAAAGACTATTATATATTGAAGGTATATTTGTCACCCGCGTCAAACGCGTTGAGATAGTATCTGTGTGTTCCCGGCAGAGTAGAATAGTCCTACTCCAAGTCTTCCCGTGCGTGTATGTCGTAGAAGGCGACTTAGGAAACAAAAGCTAAATAAAGCTTATAAACATCAAAGCGACCGTTCCAACCCGTCTGGCCGTATAAACTTTTAAAAGAGATTGAGCAATTTAAACCACTTTGGGAGCCACTGTGTAGACAATGACATTATCAGTTATGTCACCTCGACATTGTACTTTAACATGTCAGTCACGTGTGCTCAAGTAATGTCTATTTTAGATTTGACGAACCAGAAGTATGATAATAATACTTCGTTCAGAAGACCGCCTTTTATTTATTTAATAGTTTTTAATTAAAATTGACACTTTAAAATAACCTTCTATGGAAAAATATAGAGATTTTTTGTTGTGGTTGAACTAGAATTTAGACCACTTTGGGAGCCACTGTGTAGACAATGACATTATCAGTTATGTCACCCGGTACCTCGACATTGTACTTTAAAACGTCAGTCACGTGCGCTTAAGAAATGTCTATTTTAGATTTGACCGACTACTTATAAGTATGATGGGTGTTTGGTGGGGTGGGTCAAGGGGTACAGTTGTCGATTGCCTTAAACGATTTTGCAAATTGATTTAAGTGGAATTTATAATATGAAATTGGTGTAGTTTGGTGTTATAAATGCTCGTGCTCGAGAACAATTTGTGAAATAGTTAAAGTGGACTGTTAAATGGGCTCTACAGATTTGTCATCAGAAGCTCCCACGAGGCTACCAAAGAACTTACGCCATCTTTGATGCCACATACCGTACAACACCGATACTTAGTATCTCATTATACTGGACATTGGCTGAATCACTGAAATCTCGGTGGAAGCCATCATTTAAAAGAAGAAAGAAAGAAGAAAAGAAGTAGCCCAGATTGCCCGGTCAGCTGAACATTTTTGTATAGAAACGTCACAATGTTGTTTTGAATTTCCCACAGGGAAAAAGTTGTGCATATTGACGGGCTGAATCGCCCATTTAAGCCGCTGTAGTATCAGGCGATACGAGACACTAGCGCCACCCAGCAATTAATTCGATAAATCATATCAAATCTAAAAAATCTAATAGCTGAATGCCCAAGTAAATTACTCGTAGTATTCTTGGTACAAGTTTTCAATATTTTTAATCCAAAAGTGGCGACTTTTGGCGGTAATACTTCGTTCTCTTAAGAGTCGCCTGGACGCGCATGTCTCCATACAAACGGAAAAAGGGAATTGTGGCTATATTTGATAATTTTGGAGTAAAATTAAGCATTAAATCAATTAATCTTATTATAAACTACGTACGTTCCTATACAGCTTGGTTAAAATACCAATGGTTTGAGAATTACAAGCCTTTTCAAATTTGTATGGAAATCTTGAGAGGCGTATAATTCTCAAACTATTGATAATTTAACCAAACTGTATAGGAACGTACGTAGATAATAATGAGATTAATTGATTGGATGCTTAATTTTACTCCAAAATTATCAAATATTGCCACAATTCCCTTTTTCCGTTTGTATGGAGACATGCGCGTCCAGGCGACTCTTGAACTAGATTGTAATATCTATGAAAAGTAATGAAAAGAATACTACAAGTAATTTACTAGGGCAATCAGCTATTAGATTTTTTAAATTTGATTTGGTTAAGGAGTAAAAGAATTAATTGCTGGGTGCCGCTAGTGTCGCGTATCGTCTGCTACCACAGCGCCTTAATGATTAGACAAATTTTATTAACATATTAGGTGCGACTTCATTCGCGTGGAATAGTGAGTTCGGGTATTTTTTTATGAACCAAAAAGTATATATCCTTCCTCAGGTTCTAAAGTATCTGTGTCCCAAATTTCATTTAAATCGGCTCAGTAGTTTTGGTGTGAAATCGAGACAGACAGACAGTTACTTTCGCATTAGGGGCCGTCCATTAATCACATGATGTTTTTTTAGCATTTTTAGGGTTCCGTACAAAAGTTGAAAAACGGAACCCTTATAGGATCACTCGTGCGTCTGTCTGTCCGTCCGTCCGTCTGTCACAGCCGATTTTCTCCGAATCTACTGAACCAAATTAGGTGAAAGGGCATTGGGTAAAAGTGGCCTGATTTTCAAAATTTGCGACCACCGTTCAAAGTTTACTCATTCGAAAGATCATATTAAGATGTTTATTTTCATCTATGGCCGTTTCTGTCTACAGTGTATCGGAGCCGAGATATCGGCATTCATAATTAAAAAATAAATTACAATAATGTCGTCTAGATAGACAAAACAGGATCTTTATTTTATTATTTTTTCGTGTAAATATTACTTGATTCTATGATTTATATTATTTATATATAAAATAAAAACAGTTACAGTGGGGTATGCGACATTCATAATTAATACAACAAACATTAATATATTATTTTTATTACGCAGAATTTGATGATATCCTACTTCAGGCACTCATGCATGTGTACTTATATATTTTTACGAAAAAATTGTTTCATATGGCATAAAATGACACGGAAGACATGATAAGTCTCACACACAGATTTTTTAAGCCATTCGAAGGTAACTGATATGTCAGATGTGGATTAGAGAATTTTCTATAACAAAAGACCGAGGGTGAATGTGATTCATAACTTTTAGTGCGTTAAGTAAACAAACAATGGGAAGTTCCTAGAAAGTTGAAAGGCCCGCTACCGGTCGCGTTCATCCAATCACAGCGCAGGGTTCATTTACCTGACTCGGTTAGGCTTTGAAAATCGAGCAGGGTGGAGTGGAGGGGTGAAGGAAAGAGGTGCAGGCGCAGGCAGGATTCACTTCCCGTTTAACCTTTGTGTTGAGTGTGTGCAAGTGCGTTATATACTTTTGATTACCACGACCTTTGCTTTGTTTTTGGACTCTCTCTTTATTATCTTATTTTGTGACCTGGCATTACTAACTGGACTAAGCGTTTGCTGTAGTGATTTGGACTTTAAAACAATATGGATGCAGATAGAGCATCGTGTGTTGGCTGCCATCGAAGTTTGAACCGCATTGGCGGCACTCGCAGGAGATCTATAGTGTTAACGGCTCAACTGATGGAGCAAAACCCATGTTTAATGGCATACTGCATTGAAGTTATTAACATTCTTGAGGTAAGTGATGACATTTCTTATATAATTATTAATTGTTTAACTTTCTTATTTACACTAATATTAAAAAACAGTTGGTTTGTTAAAACGTGATAAACTCAGGGACTGTTGTGTCAAACATTATTTCATGTAGGTACAATATCCCAGTGTCAATTATATTTTGTTTGAAGTACATATCTTAAAGCGATCTCACTCGTCACAAAGCCATTCCTAACTTATTGAAAACTGGCCACTGGTTATATTTTCCCCTTTACCTTGATTATCTTTTGAGTGTCAAAGAAGATTAGTACTTGTGTTTCTTCCGCTTGCTCCCAAACCGGCATAAATGCAATAAGATGCAGTACGTGCCACTTTTTTTAGTGATTACTATATGTTTGAGACTTGCTATATGTTCGTAAGTCAAGTAAAAGAGGAAATGATTTCATATTTACTAAAAAATAAATAATTAAATCAATTTACCCAGTTAGATTTATCTAGGTACTACGATGTGTTTTAATTATTTTTTACCTATATATGGAGCTAATACGTATACAAATATATTGATTAAGCCTATATTTTGTATTTTACAGTTTGGTGGCGATGAACGGATATGTCGACCATGCTTTTTTCGAGCTCAGCGCTATGTCTCAAGAGATCAACAAGCAGAAGTTGCACCAGACCTACTTGAACAACATGCAGATGATCAAGTATTAGAGCATGATTCATCGCAAGGAGGCAATACAGAGGAATCTGAATCAGATCTTATTATTAATGAAAATATGCGAGACCAACAAGTGCAAGTTAGTAGACCGCAAACGATTGAAGTTCCTGGATATTCCAGAGCACCACTTAATACACAGTTATGTATTTTTGCTGATTGCACCAACACCAATCTTCAACGAATTCATGTTGACATAAGAACCACAATTCTTCAAAATAAAGGATTTTACCTTCCACGGGGTACACGTGTATGTAGAGAGCATTCAGATTCAGGGTTTCAAGATATTGAAACAAGAACACGTCGTGTAATTGCAAGTTTCTCGTCGAAGCAAGTGAAAGACATGATGGATATTTTAAGAAATCGTAGTTTTTAGATTTTGAGAGACTTTCTTCCATTAATAATGGAGTCTTTCATTATTACATTGGTTTCTCTAAGGAAAACTTTATGCGAATTCTTGAAGCAACCCCAAGTATCACACAACATCACAAAAAGGCTAAAACAGCCCTTGCAACAGTTCTTGCAAAACTTCACACCGGTGAATCAAATCAACGACTTTCTAGCGTATTCAAAATGACAAGAAAAACTTTTGAAAAAATAATGCGAGAAGTGAGACAAGAATTAATGACAGAGTTTGTGCCACAGAATTTAGGCTATGATCATATTACAAGAGAAGAAGTCATATCACGTTGTCTGACTATCCCAAATGTATTATTTGGAAATCCAAATGCTCCTCTGAGTGAACGTAGAGCCATAATTATATTAGACGGGACTTATATATATTTACAAAAAAGCAGCAACTATTACTTTCAAAGAAAATCCTATAGTCTGCACAAGTTTCGTCATTTACTAAAACCCTTTTTAGTAGTATGCCCTGATGGTCATATAGTTGATATTTATGGTTTATATGAAGCTACTACTTCAGATGCTCGTATTTTGTCTGAGATTATGAGTAGTGAAACTGATACATTTCATTGGTATTTTCGTGAAAATGATGTACTCATTTTAGATAGAGGCTTCAGAGATTGCATTGATGAAGTGGAGTCATATGGATACAAAACGTACATGCCAGCCTCCAAAGACGTAAATGAAAGTCAGTTAAGTGTGCGACAAGCAAATGATTCTAGGAAAGTTACTATTTGCCGTTGGGTTGTAGAAACAGTAAATGGCAGATTAAAAAATCAGTTTCGCCAATTACGTCACCAATACTTTAATGTAGTTGCAAGGCATCTTTTCGACGAGATAAAAATTGCTGCGGCATTATTAAATGCTTTTGGCAAACCCCTAACCGACCACCGCTTGGTGAACGAAATCGTAAACAAAATAATTCAATGTGATGGTGACAGAAACAGGTTAAGTGAATATGTTATAGAAAATAATCTCAATCGTAGATGGGCTCGTTTTCAGTCTATTGATGCGGCTTTATTAGATTTTAATGATTTCCCAATATTAAGTATGGACGAGCTTATTATATATGCGTTGGGAACGTATCAAATTCTCCAAGCCCGCAGTTATTACGGGGAGCATGTAAAAAATGGTTCGTATATAATTGAAATATATAAGGAGCCCCACATAGAAGATTTTAGAGAGCAGAATTTGGATTGTCGGAATCCATGGCTACTTAGAGGAAAAATTCAATCAAGACACGTGACAAGCAGAATTTATTATGTTTATATTTTATTAGAAAGGGAACTAGAAGGAAGCAGCGCAATATTGGGATGGACCTGAAACTACCAGCCGAGCTACCAGCCGGGTCTTGTGGCCGGGGCAAAAATAATTCAGGGGGGGCGCAGAAAATAAAATTTAAAAATTGTAACAACTCCTTAAATAAAAAGTTAAAATAATGATACTGTGACTTCCCGCATAATAAATGATTGAAAAACCAAAATTATCATAAGAGATATTATATAAATAATACGATAAACCTAAAATAAATACAACGCACACCCAAATATTCCTGATTCTTTTCAAGAATATTCTTATCATATCAGAAGACACAAAACAATTGATATCTCAGAGAATGAAGACCCCAATATAAAGTTTTGGGACTTAGAAAAAAACACCTACTCCAAATAAGAAAATAAAAAAAATACAACGCAAACTCCTACCTCGCTGATTCTTTCCTAGGACCTTCTTATCATACCAGAAGACACAAAACAATCAATATCTCAGAGAATCAAGACCCCACTTTAGAGTTTTGGGACTTAGAAAAAAACACCTACTCCAAATAAGAAAATAAAAAAAAAATACAACGCAAACTCCTACCTCGCTGATTCTTTCCCAGGACCTTCTTATCATACCAGAAGAAACAAAACAATCAATATCTCAGAAAATCAAGACCCCACTTTAGAGTTTTGGGACTTAGAAAAAAACACCTACTCCAACTAAGAAAATTAAAAGAAAAATACAGCGCAAACCCGGACCACGCTGATTCTTTCCCAGGACCTTCTTATCATATCAGAAGACACAAAACAATCAATATCTCAGAGAATCAAGACCCCACTTTAGAGTTTTGGGACTTAGAAAAAAACACCTACTCCAACTAAGAAAATTAAAAGAAAAATACAGCGCAAACCCGGACCACGCTAATTTTTTTATAGAACCTTCTTATCATATCAGAAGACACAAAACAATTGGTATCTCAGAGAATCAAGACCCCACTTTAGAGTTTTAGGACTTAGAAAAAAAATAAAAACTTTTTCTTAGAAAATTAAAAGAAAAATACAGCGCAAACCCGGACCACGCTGATTTTTTCATAGAACCTTCTTATCATATCAGAAAACACAACACAATTTGTATCTCAGAGAATCAAGACCCTAATTTAGAGTTTTAGGACTTAGAAAAAAACACCTACTCCAAATAAGAAAATAAAAAAAAATACAACGCAAACTTCTACCTCGCTGATTCTTTCCTAGGACCTTCTTATCATACCAGAAGACACAAAACAATCAATATCTCAGAGAATCAAGACCCCACTTTAGAGTTTTGGGACTTAGAAAAAAACACCTACTCCAAATAAGAAAATAAAAAAAAAATACAACGCAAACTCCTACTCCAAATAAGAAAATAAAAAAAAATACAACGCAAACTTCTACCTCGCTGATTCTTTCCCAGGACCTTCTTATCATACCAGAAGACACAAAACAATCAATATCTTAGAGAATCAAGACTCCACTTTAGAGTTCTGGGACTTAGAAATAATACCAACTTAGAAAAAATACCAACTTTGAAAATTAAAAGAAAAATACAACGCAAACCCGGACCAAGCTGATTCTTTCATAGGACCTTCTTATCATATCAGAAGACACAAAACAATCAATATCTTAGAGAATCAAGACTCCACTTTAGAGTTTCGGGACTTAGAAAAAATACCAACTTAGAAAAAATACCAACTTTGAAAATTAAAAGAAAAATATAACGCAAACCCGGACCACGCTGATTCTTTCATAGGACTTTCTTATCATACCAGAAGACACAAAACAATCAATATCACAGAGAATCAAGACTCCACTTTAGACTTTTGGGACTTAGAAAAAATACCAACTTAGAAAAAATACCAACTTTGAAAATTAAAAGAAAAATGTAACGCAAACCCGGACCACGCTGATTCTTTCATAGGACCTTCTTATCATACCAGAAAACACAAAACAATCAATATCTCAGAGAATCAAGACCCCGATTTAGAGTTTTGGGACTTAGAAAAAAACACCTACTCCAAATAAGAAAATAAAAAAAAAATTCAACGCAAATTCCTACCTCGCTGATTCTTTCCCTGGACCTTCTTATAATACCAGAAGAAACAAAACAATCAATATCTCAGAGAATCAAGACCCCACTTTAGAGTTTTGGGACTTAGAAAAAAAACACCTACTCCAAATAAGAAAATAAAAAAAAAATACAACGCAAACTCCTACCTCGCTGATTCTTTCCCAGGACCTTCTTATCATACCAGAAAAAACAAAACAATCAATATCTCAGAGAATCAAGACCCCACTTTAGAGTTTTGGGACTTAGAAAAAAACACCTACTCCAACTAAGAAAATTAAAAGAAAAATACAACGCAAACCCGGACCACGCTGATTCTTTCATAGGACCTTCTTATCATACCAGAAGACACAAAACAATCAATATCTTAGAGAATCAAGACTCCACTTTAGAGTTCTGGGACTTAGAAATAAAACCAACTTAGAAAAAATACCAACTTTGAAAATTAAAAGAAAAATACAACGCAAACCCGGACCAAGCTGATTCTTTCATAGGACCTTCTTATCATATCAGAAGACACAAAACAATCAATATCTTAGAGAATCAAGACTCCACTTTAGAGTTTCGGGACTTAGAAAAAATACCAACTTAGAAAAAATACCAACTTTGAAAATTAAAAGAAAAATATAACGCAAACCCGGACCACGCTGATTCTTTCATAGGACTTTCTTATCATACCAGAAGACACAAAACAATCAATATCTCAGAGAATCAAGACTCCACTTTAGACTTTTGGGACTTAGAAAAAATACCAACTTAGAAAAAATACCAACTTTGAAAATTAAAAGAAAAATGTAACGCAAACCCGGACCACGCTGATTCTTTCATAGGACCTTCTTATCATACCAGAAAACACAAAACAATCAATATCTCAGAGAATCAAGACCCCGATTTAGAGTTTTGGGACTTAGAAAAAAACACCTACTCCAAATAAGAAAATAAAAAAAAAAATACAACGCAAACTCCTACCTCGCTGATTCTTTCCCAGGACCTTCTTATAATACCAGAAGAAACAAAACAATCAATATCTCAGAGAATCAAGACCCCACTTTAGAGTTTTGGGACTTAAAAAAAACACCTACTCCAAATAAGAAAATAAAAAAAAATACAACGCAAACTCCTACCTTGCTGATTCTTTCCCAGGACCTTCTTATCATACCAGAAGAAACAAAACAATCAATATCTCAGAGAATCAAGACCCCACTTTAGAGTTTTGGGACTTAGAAAAAAACACCTACTCCAACTAAGAAAATTAAAAGAAAAATACAACGCAAACCCGGACCACGCTGATTCTTTCATAGGACCTTCTTATCATACCAGAAGACACAAAACAATCAATATCTTAGAGAATCAAGACTCCACTTTAGAGTTTTGGGACTTACAAAAAATACCAACTTAGAAAAAATACCAACTTTGAAAATTAAAAGAAAAATACAACGCAAACCCGGACCAAGCTGTTTCTTTCATAGGACCTTCTTATCATACCAGAAGACACAAAACAATCAATATCTTAGAGAATCAAGACTCAACTTTAGAGTTTCGGGACTTAGAAAAAATACCAACTTAGAAAAAATACCAACTTTGAAAATTAAAAGAAAAATACAACGCAAACCCGGACCACGCTGATTCTTTTATAGGACCTTCTTATCATATCAGAAGATACAAAACAATCGGTATCTCAGAGAATCAAGACCCCACTTTAGAGTTTTAGGACTTAGAAAAAATACCAACTTTCACATGGAAAATTAAAAGAAAAATACAACGCAAACCCGGACCACGCTGATTCTTTCATAGGACCTTTGTATTTTTCTTTTAATTTTCAAAGTTGCTATTTTTTCTAATTTGGTATTTTTTCTAAGTCCCAAAACTCTAAAGTGGGGTCTTGATTCTCTAAGATATTGATTGTTTTGTGTCTTCTTGTATGATAAGAAGGTTCTATGAAAGAATCAGCGTGGTCCGGGTTCGCGTTGTATTTTTCTTTTAATTTTCCAATTTAAAGTTGGTATTTTTTCTAAGTCCTAAAACTCTAAAGTGGGGTCTTGATTCTCTGAGATACCGATTGTTTTGTATCTTTTGATATGATAAGAAGGTCCTATAAAAGAATCAGCGTGGTCCGGGTTTGCGTTATATTTTTCTTTTAATTTTCAAAGTTGGTATTTTTTCTTAGTTGGTATTTTTTCTAAGTCCCAAAACTCTAAAGTGGGGTCTTGATTCTCTGAGATATTGATTGTTTTGTGTCTTCTGGTATGATAAGAAGGTCCTATGAAAGAATCAGCGTGGTCCGGGTTTGCGTTATATTTTTCTTTTAATTTTCAAAGTCCCGAAACTCTAAAGTGGAGTCTTGATTCTCTAAGATATTGATTGTTTTGTGTCTTCTGGTATGATAAGAAGGTCCTATGAAAGAATCAGCTTGTTCCGGGTTTGCGTTATATTTTTTCTTTTAATTTTCAAAGTTGGTATTTTTTTTAAGTCCCAAAACTCTAAAGTGGAGTCTTGATTCTCTGAGATATTGATTGTTTTGTGTCTTCTGGTATGATAAGAAGGTCCTATGAAAGAATCAGCTTGGTAAGGGTTTGCGTTGTATTTTTCTTTTAATTTTCTTAGTTGGAGTAGGTGTTTTTTTCTAAGTCCCAAAACTCTAAAGCGGGGTCTTGATTCTCTGAGATATTGATTGTTTTGTGTCTTCTGGTATGATAAGAAGGTTCTATGAAAGAATCAGCGTGGTCCGGGTTTGCGTTGTATTTTTCCTTTTATTTTCCAAGTGAAAGTTGGTATTTTTTCTAAGTCCTAAAACTCTAAAGTGGAGTCTTGATTCTCTGAGATATTGATTGTTTTGTGTCTTCTGGTATGATAAGAAGGTCCTATGAAAGAATCAGCGTAGTCCGGGTTTGCGTTGTATTTTTCTTTTAATTTTCCAAGACAAAGTTGGTATTTTTTCTAAGTCCTAAAACTCTAAAGTGGGGTCTTGATTCTCTGAGATATTGATTGTTTTGTGTCTTCTGGTATGATAAGAAGGTCCTATGAAAGAATCAGCGTGGTCCGGGTTTGCGTTGTATTTTTCTTTTAATTTTCTAAGTTGGAGTAGGTGTTTTTTTTCTAAGTCCCAAAACTCTAAAGTGGGGTCTTGATTCTCTGAGATATTGATTGTTTTGTTTCTTCTGGTATGATAAGAAGGTCCTGGGAAAGAATCAGCGAGGTAGGAGTTTGCGTTGTATTTTTTTTTATTTTCTTATTTGGAGTAGGTGTTTTTTTCTAAGTCCCAAAACTCTAAAGTGGGGTCTTGATTCTCTGAGATATTGATTGTTTTGTGTCTTCTGATATGATAAGAAGGTCCTATGAAAGAATCAGCGTGGTCCGGGTTTGCGCTGTATTTTTCTTTTAATTTTCTAAGTAAAAGTTTGTATTTTTTCTAAGTCCTAAAACTCTAAATTGGGGTCTTGATTCTCTGAGATACCGATTGTTTTGTATCTTCTGATATGATAAGAAGGTTCTATAAAAGAATCAGCGTGGTCCGGGTTTGCGTTGTATTTTTCTTTTTATTTTCAAAGTTGGTAATTTTTCTTAGTTGGTATTTTTTCTAAGTCCCAAAACTCTAAAGTGGGGTCTTGATTCTCTGAGATATTGATTGTTTTGTGTCTTCTGGTATGATAAGAAGGTCCTATGAAAGAATCAGCGTGGTCCGGGTTTGCGTTGTATTTTTCTTTGAATTTTCAAAGTTGGTATTTTTTCTGAGTTGGTATTTTTTGTAAGTCCCAAAAGTCTAAAGTGGAGTCTTGATTCTCTAAGATATTGATTGTTTTGTGTCTTCTGGTATGATAAGAAGGTCCTATGAAAGAATCAGCTTGGTCCGGGTTTGCGTTGTATTTTTCTTTTAATTTTCAAAGTTGGTATTTTTTCTGAGTTGGTATTTTTTTTAAGTCCCAAAAGTCTAAAGTGGAGTCTTGATTCTCTAAGATATTGATTGTTTTGTGTCTTCTGGTATGATAAGAAGGTCCTATGAAAGAATCAGCGTGGTCCGGGTTTGCGTTGTATTTTTCTTTTAATTTTTTTAGTTGGAGTAGGTGTTTTTTTCTAAGTCCCAAAACTCTAAAGTGGGGTCTTGATTCTCTAAGATATTGATTGTTTTGTGTCTTCTGGTATGATAAGAAGGTTCTATGAAAGAATCAGCGTGGTCCGGGTTTGCGTTGTATTTTTCTTTTAATTTTCCAAGTGAAAGTTGGTATTTTTTCTAAGTCCTAAAACTCTAAAGTGGGGTCTTGATTCTCTGAGATATTGATTGTTTTGTGTCTTCTGGTATGATAAGAAGGTTCTATGAAAGAATCAGCGTGGTCCGGGTTTGCGTTGTATTTTTCTTTTAATTTTCCAAGTGAAAGTTGGTGTTTTTTTCTAAGTCCCAAACTCTAAAGTGGGGTCTTGATTCTCTAAGATATTGATTGTTTTGTGTCTTCTGGTATGATAAGAAGGTTCTATGAAAGAATCAGCGTGGTCCGGGATTGCGTTGTATTTTTCTTTTAATTTTCCAAGTGAAAGTTCGTATTTTTTCTAAGTCCTAAAACTCTAAAGTGGGGTCTTGATTCTCTGAGATATTGATTGTTTTGTTTCTTCTGGTAGGATAAGAAGGTCCTGGGAAAGAATCAGCGAGGTAGGAGTTTGCGTTGTATTTTTTTTTATTTTCTTATTTGGAGTAGGTGTTTTTTTCTAAGTCCCAAAACTCTAAAGTGGGGTCTTGATTCTCTGAGATATTGATTGTTTTGTTTCTTCTGGTATGATAAGAAGGTCCTGGGAAAGAATCAGCGAGGTAGGAGTTTGCGTTGTATTTTTTTTTTATTTTCTTATTTGGAGTAGGTGTTTTTTTCTAAGTCCCAAAACTCTAAAGTGGGGTCTTGATTCTCTGAGATATTGATTGTTTTGTTTCTTCTGGTATGATAAGAAGGTCCTATGAAAGAATCAGCTTGGTCCGGGTTTGCGTTGTATTTTTCTTTTTTATTTTCAAAGTTGGTATTTTTTCTAAGTTGGTATTTTTTCTAAGTCCCAAAACTCTAAAGTGGAGTCTTGATTCTCTAAGATATTGATTGTTTTGTGTCTTCTGGTATGATAAGAAGGTCCTATGAAAGAATCAGCGTGGTCCGGGTTTGCGTTGTATTTTTCTTTTAATTTTCTAAGTTGGAGTAGGTGTTTTTTTCTAAGTCCCAAAACTCTAAAGTGGGGTCTTGATTCTCTGAGATATTGATTGTTTTGTGTCTTCTGGTATGATAAGAAGGTCCTAGGAAAGAATCAGCGAGGTAGGAGTTTGCGTTGTATTTTTTTTATTTTCTTATTTGGAGTAGGTGTTTTTTTCTAAGTCCCAAAACTTTATATTGGGGTCTTCATTCTCTGAGATATCAATTGTTTTGTGTCTTCTGATATGATAAGAATATTCTTGAAAAGAATCAGGAATATTTGGGTGTGCGTTGTATTTATTTTAGGTTTATCGTATTATTTATATAATATCTCTTATGATAATTTTGGTTTTTCAATCATTTATTATGCGGGAAGTCACAGTATCATTATTTTAACTTTTTATTTAAGGAGTTGTTACAATTTTTAAATTTTATTTTCTGCGCCCCCCCTGAATTAGTTTTGCCCCGACCACAAGACCCGGCTGGTAGCTCGGCTGGTAGTTTCAGGTCCATCAATATTGGGCCATTATTGCTCATGTGTTGTCGGAAAACGGACTCTAGGCTGTTGCTCGCATGTAATGTCCATTATATGGTATTTGGGATGGGGTAGATACCAAGATAATCTATCTCCCCCAGCTCAGTTTTTAGACACAATAATACGACATGATCAAGAAAATGAAGTTTACGATGAACCGGAAAATAACTAAATTGTATAAATCGGAAAATAACTAATCTTGTAAACTAATAATAATGTAATATATTCATATTGATATTGTATGTGCCTATAATAAATGATTTGTTTGTGTGTATCTGTTGCATTTTATTTATCACTAGCAGTCCGCCCCGGCTTCGCTCGTGGTACCTACATAGCCTATTTCACTCCGGGATAATGTAGCTTTCGAATGGTGAAAGAATTTTTTAAATCAGTTCAGTCGTTTCTGAGATTACCCATTACAAACAAACAAACAAATCTTTCCTCTTTATAATATTAGTCTAGATTCCTATCCATAACGACATACTATACGCTTTAATCAAATCATTTTTGTTAAAAAATATTACATCTATATAGACGACTTACTTATTATTTGTCTTATTTTGATATTTGATATTTCGGCTCCGATATAGTTTACATCAATAATGTTTTGTATATTGTTATTCTCAACTATAAGGCTAATTAAAAATACTAGTTATATTAGTGGTCGCTGAAAAAAAAAATCATGCCAAGGCTCATACAAAATTACCCAAACCCCTTTGGTAAGATGGTGTAATCCCATGCCAACCCAAACACGGATGTGCAAAGTAAATTAAGATTTTTTTTAAATAAGGGTAATTTTCAGGGGCCCAATTATAAAATTTTAAAAGAAAGTTTTGCAAACCTTACTGTGTCATATATCAAATGAAAGGGCTCATTATGAGGATCTCAAAAATATTTTTTTGTTCGGGTAAAATCAATACTTTTGATTTTATTCACGCGAAAGTTTAAAAGTAGTCACACCAATACAGGCAAAACTAAGTGAAAGCTTGTAAAAGGTTTGGGAAGCGCTGCATTAGTTAGAGAGAGACAGAAAATCGCACACTTCCGGATGCGGCGTTCCGCAGGACGCGTCCAATTGGGGACGGGCGGAAGCGCGCCGCGGGAAGATGGCGCGAATTAGTTTGAAATTAGAACTAGGTTGAAAATTTTGCATTTCGATTTGGGATTTCGAAGTGTGTGCGCGCCGTGTGGTTCCCGGCAGAGTAGAATAGGACCACTCCGAGTCTTCCTGTGGAAATACAAGCTAAACTAAGCTTATAAACATCAAAGAGACCACTCCAACCCGTTTGGCCAGCGTGGAGAGTGTAGGCCAAATCTTCTGACTGCTCTGGCTATATGGCTATGGTAGTACAGAGAGGGTCGTGCTCCTGCAGTGGAGACTAACAAAGACCTGATGACGATGATGAGATGTGTTTTAGTAAATAATGGCTTTACTGCAGATCACTAAGTGGATTCAAATTTTTATAGTACGACGTGTTTTTAAAATTCGAATTTTACATGTTTAAAGCAATATTTTTCGGACTTTTAAATGTTTAAAGCAATATTTTTCGGACTTTTAAATGTTTAAAGCAATATTTTATTAGGCATGAAATTTTATTAGGCAAGAAGCTACAGAGGCAGACGTGTAACAATAATATTGACGAGTATTAAGATTAGAAGAATCCATCGTTTATTTACTTAAGAGTTTATAGTTAAGGCGCTCCTATAGTAACACTAGCGCCACCCAGCAATTAAATCTTTTATTCCTAAATCATATCGATTTTTAAAAATCTTACAAGTACATAACTAGTAAATTATTACTCGTAGTATTTTTGTATTTATTTTCACTAATATGCGTTTGGTAAACTAAGAGAAAAACAGGTTAACGGCAAAAGTGGCCACTTTTGGCGTTAATCGATTTTACTCTTTAAATATGGCACAAGTAAATTACTTGTAATATACAAAAAATTCTATATGTCATTTAGTAGTTTTGTACTTGTTAGATTTTTAAAATTCGATACACTTTATGATGTAAGGAATTTAATTGCTGGGTGGCGCTAGTGTTACTAAAAGAGCTCCTTAAGAGTTCAGAACGGGAAAATCAGTGCAAATATACTCTCGTATCATACTCTAGAGCTATGTTTTATCTTTCCTATGTTTAAAGGCTGAAATTTCCCTATCCTGGCTAATAAAGGCTTCCTATCCTGAAACAAAACGCTGAGGGGATTGCAGAACTTCTAGATGCTAATAGTTAAATAGTATTGAACACTTTTTCGAAATTATATTAAATTCAAAAATTAAGAGCGTATACTAGCAGTAATATTCAATATGGTTTCCATACAAATGTATTTCTCTATTTTCTCGCTAAAAACTGATTTTAGAGCCACAATTCTTTTTTCATATAATCTAGTACTAACATAGGAATGCCCCTATTTTTTATTTTTTCCAAAAAAACTGTTTTTGCACAATTTTTTTTTCTTTTATACAGGTTTTTAGAAAAAATAAAACATAGGGACATACCTATTTTAGTAATAGATTGTATGTAAAAAGAATTGTGCCTCTAGAAGCAGTTTTCAGCGAGAAAATAGAGAAATACATTTGTATAGAAAACGCACTGCTAGTATACCCTTTTAATTTCGATGGCCTCCGAGGCGCGGTGGTTACCACGCGATACGGAGTGAGCCCGGGTTCGATTCCCAGCGAGGTCAAGGTGGAAAACGATCTTTTTCAAATTGGCCTGGTTATTGGATGTTAATCTGCATTTTCTTCTATAGCATTTTTTCAGAATACATTTTTATTTTTCATATAAATGCGTTTTATTCTTTCCACGCTAAAACACATTATAATTAGTCTGTTGACTAGCAGTGGACCTACTACCATCTAGTGGTGAATTATTGAAACTTACGATTGCTAGAGCGCGAGCCTTCGGATGAGATATTTATTCCTGTAGAATTATAACGACTACGGCTTATAACACAGAGTTAGAGGAGCCCGATGGTCCAGTGGGTGTCAGCTCTATGAGCGCTTACGTATGTTAAGCAACCTCTGGTGCAGTCCCTACTTGGATGGGTGACCACAAGTGGCATAAAAATATCTCGAGCTCCTCCGTGCTTCGGAAGGCACGTTAAGCCGTTGGTCCCGGCTGTCATCGTTGATGGCAGTCGTTAAGCTATGTCAGATGCCTTAAGGCAGCTTGAAAAATCTGACACCAGTGTTGGCCACTTACACATACGAAAAACAAACAAACAACAAACACAGAGTTACAAAAAGTAACACCGATCTATTGTGGCAAGGTTAAGGCCCCCATCATCGCCCCTCCCGCGACCTTGGGGTCAACGTTAAGGGCTTGAGGGCGTTGATAACACAGATACCGAGTTGACGACATGACGACAACTTTCGGGTTGATAACTGTATTAGATGGTTTTTGGTGAAAAGTCTAGGAGTTAACGCCCACATACACGCTAAACGTGGCCTTTGGGTTTTATGACCTTGAGCTATGTCTACCCCGCAAGGTATAAAGACGTGATAATATGTATATGTACATGATGAAGTAGTTTATTTTTAGGGTTTTATACCCGATGTCGAACTTTTTTTTAGTTTACTATTATGTAAAAATGACTTGTCACTAGTCGGCAGTCATTGAGCTATGTTAGATGTCTTTAGACAGCTCGAAAATCTGACATAACTGTTAGCAATAACGCACTCTAGAAAAAAAGATGTATGACAATTGCTGATAATATAGTAAACCCTCCAAAAAGATTCAAAACGTTTATTCAGAAAATAGGCCCTTGCAGGCACTTTTTCACGTCAAATCACATTTAAAATTATCTTATTTAAGTATTATGCATTTACTAATTATTGTTCAAAAGCTACAGACTACTAGCATTTCGGAACCGACCACTGCATAGAAGAAATGCCGAAAGAAACTCTTTTCAACAGTATAGGTCGCCTACTCGCCTGAAGGGCTTTGTATGATTAATGAATATATTATATTTCTTATTTTTTTTTTCCATCTGTTTTGATTTTACAATATCATTATACATTCATTATTTTTGGAACATGTTTATGTTTACGATCGAGTGAGCAAATTACAAAAAACAGCAGAACATGAAGTAGTCTCAAAGAGGCCGACCAGACCAGTCCCCATCTCCGTTAGTAAGACCTAGGCTCTTGTTAGTGTCACTTTGCAGAATAAAAAGCACGCATACACAATTATACACAACTGACGTTAATATATACTCCATCTTTCATTTTCACGGGCTAATAAAATAACAGACTGGGCAGATCCAATTAAATATGAATAAGAGCGAACTGACGTCATTTTCGAAATTTTACTCCCCAAAAAACCTATAAAACGACACCCATTTCGATTATGCACGGAAAGTCGCATCCGCCATCTTGGATTCCCAAACCGACGTCTTTTTCGAATTCGTCCCCGACGTCCTCCTATACTTTGGTTCCGGTAACAAGCAAACCCAAGTGATTTGCTTGTGTTTTTTGTAGTAGTACAAATGATACAAGGTTGTATCATTTGTACTACCAGTTGTACTTTTCAGTAGTACTTCTGACACGGAGCGAAATATTAAATTTCTCAGAATCGCGCCCCCGAAATTAAAGTCTAGCGAACTGCGACGCCCATAGATTATGTTATGCGTACAGACAGGTCTTTGACCTAGGGTGAGTGCCAAACGGCATGCGAGGGAATTTTAATAAATAATGCGTGTGAGTCATGTAATAAATGGCTTGTAAGGCGCTTTATGACTTTTCTAGATTTATGTTAAAATTCTAGTATAACACTTGTTAAAACTTCAATTGAAAAATTATTGAAAGTAAGAACAGATGAATCTGGCTGAGAGACTCGCCAAACTGTCTCTAAAATTAGATAGCGACAAATAGTGTTTACAAATAGTGAAATAAGTATCTCGCCCTTTTATAAATCAGTTTTGTCTTCATTATGTTACAAATTTTTAATTCCAGACGCAAAAAAAGGGTTGTGATAGGTATGGGCGTTATGCGTGTGTGAGGGTGTGTGTGTGGCACCGTAGTCCTAAAACAGGGTAACAGATTTGGCCGCATCCAAATCGGTTACCCTGCTACGGTGTTTTTTATATGAAAGCAGGCGGTTTTTTTTATATAAAAGCAGGTTTGTTGATGATGGATCTTTTAGCTCGTTCAGCCGTTACCAAAAAGGAGGGATTTTCGTGTCGGAGTTTGCTTAAAATTTTTAATCTTATATTTCTTATACTATCGGGGTCTCGGGGCGTAAAAAAGTATGTTATTTCCGGCGCCCAAGATTTTTATTGTATTAAGTAGATAATCTTAAATTCTCTCCATGTCGTTCTTCTCTAAACTATATAACTTTTATAACTTTTTTTATTGCTTCATAGCTGTCGTCGACCTATGAGCCATCTCTGAAATTTTTAGTGTATAGCCAAGCTTAATTTAAGCTGGAACAGGGCTAGACTGTAAACTTTAAATGTATGTTGTGTCATGTCTATATAGATATGACACAACTTGACAGTAAGAATATATATTCTATAGAATATATATTCTATAGTCTATGACCGACGCCAACAAGTCGCAATCGATAGCCTCGTAGCTACGGAATGAGGGGGTTGTAGCCATTTTTATTGCTTTCAGGGGGCGGAAATGCTATTGCAGGAAATTACTGCCAAGTTTTGGTTTGATTGGTATAACAATATCAATATGAATATCTTTTTTTATTGGATAAAAGTTGGGAACTAAAAAAACAATTCGTCATTTTTATACAAAAATGTTTTGCCGCCCGGGCGAAATGTATGTGAAATTCGAATTTTTTTTCGAGTTCCCAGCATTGACCCCATAGTAGAAGTTGTTCATATTAATTGTCTGAGTCACCCCTTTATGGGTATGTCGAGGGTCATATTACAATCTACATAAAGTTTATTTTTGTTGCTAGTCGAATCTTTCAAATACCTTTGTGTCATGTCTTTATATTCTACAGTCTATGGCCGACGCCAAAAAGTCGCAATCGCTAGTCTAGTAGCTACGCAACGAGGGGTTGTAGCCATTTTATTGCTTTCAGGGGGCGGAAATGTTAAATTTTAGTTTAACAAGATAAAATATTTTTGCTAGTCGAATCTTTCAATTATCTTTATGTCAAGTCTACATATTCTATAGTCTATGGCCGACGCCAGCAAGTCGCAATCGATAGCCTCGTAGCTACGGAATGAGGGGGTTGTAGGTGTTTTTATTGCTTTCAGGGGGCGGCAATACTTTTACAGGAAATTACTGCAAAGTTTTAGTTTATCTTAACAAGATAAAGCAATATATATGCAAGTCGATTCTTTTCAATATCTTTGTGTCAAATGCGGCTAGCAACCCATCACTATTTTGATTCCGTTCTCCACCTACAAGCCCACCAACATGCTAAACGTGGCCTTTAGGTTCTATAGACTCCTCTGTCTACCCGAAACGGAAAAAGACTTGGTAGTTTGTACGTCTTTTGTTTCAAGTCTACATATTCTATAGTCTATAGCCGACGCCAACAAGTCGCAATCGATAGCCTCGTAGCTACAGAACGAGGAGGGTTGTAGTTGTTTTTATTGCTTTCAGGGGGCGGAAATGCTATTGCAGGAAATAACTGCCGAGTTTTAGTTTGATTGGTTTAACAAGATAGAGTAAAACGTTATAGTGCTAGTCAGGGGGTGAGTAGAGTGCTTCCGCGCTTGGCGTATCTAAAGTGCGACACATCTGACGCACCCTTGAAAGTGTGTAAGGGATTGGTGAATCCCAAGGGTGCTTAGGGCCTTTACACCAATTATAGATATAAAAAAATCTGAAATTAATCTACAAAAGCCTTCTAAGTGAATAATCAATAAACAACATTTCACTTACAGAAAGAGAACAACCGGACAGACAGCTATATAGTAAAGAATTTTTGCCATACGGACATGCTAAGCGCTCAGTCAAGTAGTCATCATCATCATTTCGTGTAGGTGACACGGTCAGTCGACCATGCACACCCTGGTGTCAGAGTTCTTTGGAACCGGCCTCTGACGTGGTTCCTTTAATGACTACCAGATGGCAGCCGGGACCACTGGCTTAACGTGCCTTCCGAAGCACGAAATCATCTTTCTTATCAGACAATCAGGTGATTCATGCCTGCAATGTCCTAATCAAACTGGAAACAACTTAACAAAGTATGCTTCCCGTGGGAATCGAAACCACGACCCCCGGGTCAACAAGGCAAACGCCTTAACCACTGGACCAAGTAGTGAATTTACATCACTACATATTATAAAACAAAGTCCTCCGCCGCGTCTGTCTGTTCGCGGTAAACTCAAAAACTACTAAACGGATTTTAATGTGGTTTTGCACTAATAGATAAAGAGTGATTTACGAATTCGGGGAGGGCTGCTAGTAGATTATAATAGTACATTGTGTAGCAAGGGCGGGATAGAAGACATTACGTCAAACGAGCGACTACTAACAAGCACGAGGCGAAGCCGAGTGCTTTTAGTAGTCCGAGTTTGTAATGTCTAATACCGGCCGTGATACACACAATGTTTTTCATCTCACCGAGTAAATTGTAGAGTAAATATTTTTTTTCATACTACATTGGTTGAAATTGTATAGTATGAGAGGTATGAATATAATTTACCTTGAAAATTAATATTTATGAGTCTGCAAGCTGGCTGATTATATTATCTATATCAACATTATTGACCATCTATTCACTTATCATAGGGAATGTATTTCATGCAAATTAATGAAAATTACGATTACTTATAAATATTTTGCCTAAAAATAAATAGCGGCAAACTGCAGTGAGCAGAAAATGTATCCAAGGATTACACAGATAACGAAAATGTTTTATCCAAAAAGTGGAAGACAAAGATCGATGAATACAAAAAGCCAGCCACGCACGGCCATTATCAATTCCAAATTTGAATTAAGGACAAAAATCTCGCAGAATAGTTCAAATGTTTTTTTATCGGGTTCACTAGCAATTCCAAATTTGAATATTCGACTAGAAAACTTTTTGGATGCAGATGATTTGATACTTGTGCAAGGTAGAGTATAGTGCCCTATTAATTTAAAAAAATCTTTACACGCTGTCGGGCTTAATGGAATTTGTATGAAATCTTATAGCCCGTGGTCGTAATGGCGACCATCCAACCCACTTTGCTTGCATTTAATGACACTGTTTAAGGATAGGTGAGATGAAAAAATATAGATTGTTGTTGAACAACCGAATATAGACCGATTTTGGAGGCCGCCGCGTCATCTCATCGTAATAATCATGATATCATCGTAAGGACTCTCAATTGGAGCGGTGTGCGAAGGTTACATAGCTTACAGACAGACATATATTGTAACGAATTTAAGGAACCTTTCTTATCCAATGTGTTCGCCGTGTGGTTCCCAGCAGAGTAGGATAGGATCACTCCATATCTTCCCGTGGATGTTGTAGAAGGCGACTTAGGGAACACAAGCTAAAAAAGCTTATAAACATCAAATAAACCTCTCCAACCCGTCTGGCCAGCGTGGAGGCCAAATCCTCTGACTACTCAGGCTAGTATATGGCTCTGGTAGTACAGAGAGGGTCGTGCTCCTGCAGTGGAGACTAGAAAGACCTGATGATGATACAATGTGTTAATGTGCTTACCCGCCAAGTGGGGCTACATCGACCAAAATAACGTTTAGTGTGAATGTGGTCAAAGAGACCAGACCATGTCACACCTCATGTCGTGCCCCATGTGCCCATACCTGCACAAAGAACGACCTCAACTACGCCTCAGCAAGTGGCGTGGCTGTTGCAAAATACTGGAGGGATAAAATATAAGATTCTTTAGATAAGAAGAAGAATGTGTTACATCGGGTTGGAGATGTCTCTTTGATGTTTATAGCTTTGTTTAGCTTGTGTTTCCTTAGTCGACTTCTACGTCCTATTTTACTCTGCCGGAAACCACACGGCATTACTACTAAAATACCTAGCCGTAAACACGCAAAAACTATACTGAATAACTGCACTTTACGCGGTCGTTAAAAGTTGAAAGCGTAAAACGGAATATCTGATTCGTTAGGCCATGGAAATGAGTGCTTGACTTGAAGGGTGGCGGTGTCTGAGGGTCTGGCATAGATTCATTAAAGTTCAGAGGCGGCAGTTGGTTAAAATGCTAAAGTTGATTGCTTGTAACTAATTCGACACAGGTAGGATTCGAACCCACGATTATTCGGTCTGCTACCAACTACACCACCGTGACTTCGAATCACCACGTCGAATTCTCTCATTCCATATTACTCCGTAGGGTATAACTCTCATTTTTTTTTTCTCATTTTTTTTAATAAATAAATATATAGGGACATATCACACAAATTGAGCTAGCCCCACAGTAAGTTGTGAACTTGTGTCGCAGGATACTAACTCAACGATACTATATTTTATAACATATACTTATATAGATAAACATCCAAGACCCAGGTCATTATGAAAAAGATCGTTTTCCATCATGACCTGACCGGGAATCGAACCCGGGACCCCCGTGTCGCAGGCTGGCGTGTTGACCGCTGCGCCACGGAGCTCGTCAAACGCAATCAAAGCATGTGTATTTCTTCATTACTATCCACTATTTAGTAGTGTGGTATTCTATTCATTCATATCAGATGAATAGAAAATTGATGAAATTGAAGAGAGCTCTTACTCAAATAGGTTTTAAATAGCATTACAACGCTCGTAATATTAGTAACCAGTAATCACTTACTTATAAAGTCGTCTTGAGCTGTCTCACTGCAAACGCCTTGAAATCATGCACACTCTGAAACAAATGGAAATTATTAGTTATACAGTACACAAACAAAACAAAATAGCATAATATATCCCGAAGGATTCGAATCAAGGTAGGTCTGAGTCACAGTGCAAAAAAAAATCTATATAGCTTGCGCGCTACAAATATTTCTATCTCTGTGGTCTGACTAAAGTGTTTGGGAACTCAGGTACATATGGTTGTATACTACATAGGGGAGTTATTATAAGCTTATGTATCATTATCATCATCATTTCGTGTAGGTGACACGGTCAATCGACCTTGCACACCCTGGTGTCAGAGTTCTTCGGAACCGCCTTTCGGCCTCTGACGTAGTTCCTTTAACGACTACCAGATGGCAGCCGGGACCACCGGCTTAACGTGCCTTCCGAAGCACGGAATCATATTTCTTATCAGACAATCAGGTGATTCATGCCTGCAATGTCCTAACCAAACTCGAAATAACTTAACAAAGTATGCTTCCCGTGGGAATCGAACCCACGACCCCCGGGTCAACAAAGCGAACGCCTTAAACACTGGACCACGGAGGCAGTATGTATGCCAATATTGGACTAAGGAGTTAATAGTCCATAAAGCACCGGCAGAACAACTCCAAGTCTTCCCGTGGATGTTGTAGAAGGCGACTTAGGGAACACAAGCTAAACAAATCTTACAAACATCAATGAGCCCTCTCCAACCCGTTTGGCGAGCGTGGTATAGGCAAATCCTCTGGCTATACATATATGGTTCTGATAGTACAGAGAGGGTCGTGCTCCTGCAGTGGTGACTAAAAAGAACCTGATATTTCATTAGCAGGTTCTTTTTAGTCGCCACACCAGGGATTGAATAACCGAAAAAAATACGGTTAAATCGGTAAGCGGTATGACGTCATAACTTTATATTTCGATACCTTAGAATAATGGTACCTTCAAATTACCATACCATAAAGAAACGGTACCTGTCTGATTTTGGTACTGTAATATTGCGGTATCGTTATTTTTTTCGATATTGGAATTATGAAATAAAGGTTTTCATTGAATTTTACCGCCGAGGATTCGCCTCAATGTTCTTTGTCGCATCATTTTTTCGGTACTGAAAATATTTCAGTTAAGGTACCCGTAATTATAAAGGTATCGATACATAACGATATCGTAAATGTATAAATACCATTATTTATATTTAGCTGTATCACAACCGTAATTGTCAATTAATTTGGTTCTACCTTTAAATCTTAGGTGTATCGTAATTTTATACCGGTACCATACCTTTACCGTTTTCAACCCCTGCGCCACACCAAAAATGAAATACAATGCAAAAAGAAAGCAAGTAGACTATACCTGTTGTTTGCCTGTTTGTTTCTCGTAATAAATAAAATAAAATAGCTTATACAAAGCTAGTTGGTCCTTTAAACCCGCAGGTTAAATCCCTACACAGACACGCCCACGCCTGACAAGACGGCCTTCGGGCTATTTTCGTTAATCATAACTGCGGGGCACTAGTACCTACACTACATACATGTTAACACAACGTTTTAGATATGGACGTTGCCGTATGGTTCCCGGCAGATTCGAATAGGACCACTCAAAGTCTTCCCGTAGATGTCGTAAAAGGCGACTGAGGAAACACAAGCTAAACAAAGCTTACAAACATCAAAAAGACCTCTCCAACCCGTCTGGCCAGCGTGGAGAGTGTAGGCCAAATCCTCTGACTACTCTGGCTAATATATTGCTGTGGTAGTACAGAGAGGGTCGTGCTCGCTCCTGCAGTGGAGACTAAAACAGACCTGATGGATGGATGGTCCGAGAAAAATATTAGCACTAGCAATCCGCGTATATTATAGCTTATGTCAACCGCAGATAAATAAGGTGACATTGTAAACATTGCTTAACCGGCATTATCGCACGACCAAGGCCGCGCTCGACCGTCAGTCATGCTCTGATACTCACGATCTGGATGCTCCTTGTTTGGAGAATCTCTCAGATCAATTTCACCCCCCATCCCAATCAGGACATTGTAAACGATGCTTAACCTGCATAATAGCGCGTCCAAGGCCGCGCTCGACCGTCAGTCATGCTCTGATACTCACGATCTGGATGCTCCTCGTTTGGTTATGAATGAAGCGTGACGTTTGGGGTACCGCAGTGAAATTACTGTGAGAACCTTCGAAGGCCCGCCGAGGAGTTTTTGAAGGGAGTCAAGGGGTTCAGTTGGAGTTTGCCTAAGATAATTTTGCATTTTGGTGGATTTTAAAATAGGAAATTACTGAAGTTTTGTGTTATAAATGCTCGTCATCATCAACACCGTCAGATCTTTTTTAGACTCCACTGCAGGAGCGCGACCCTCTTTGTACTACCAGAGCCATATATTAGCCAGAGCAGTAAGACGATTTCGTCTACACTCTCCACGTTGGCCAGACGGGTTGGAGAGGTCGGACGGGCTCGTGCTCATTATTGATCAATGTGTGAAATTGTGCAATAATTAAATTAGACTGTCAAATGGACTTGTATAGATTTGTCATCAGAAACTCCCGTGCAACACCGATACCTTGTATCTTATTAGACTGGACATTGGCAGAATCACCTTACATCATCATCATCATCAGGTCTTTCTAGTCTCCACTGCAGGAGCACGACTCTCTCTGTACTACCAGAGCCATATAGCCTAATCACCTTACAAAAGTAATTTTTACATTAAAATAGTTTAAGGCACAAGGCGAATCTAGGGCTTAGTAGACATTTTTTTTAATGATATCTTTGTTTTCTTTCAAAATTTAAAAAAAAGTTAATTTTTAGGAAAAGCCTGAAATTTTTGGTCCTGCCCCAACCAAAACTTTAATGCTTCTCCTAAAATAAAACATTACTTGGCAAGAAACCATTACAATATGCAAGAAACGCCTTTCTACATTATGTATAGAGGTTGTTTTATGAAAATACACACGAGCGATTAAGCGGATTGAAGCGGATTCTGATTTTTCCGATGCGGCCCCTCATAATGTGCGCGTACCATAACTTTTATAAAGAGTTTTTGGTGGGAAGTCAAGGGGTTCAGTTGTCGTTTGCCTTATACAATTTTGCAAATTGATTTAAGTGGACTTTATAATATGAAATTGGTGTAGTTTGGTGTTATAAATGCTCGTGCTCGAGAACAATTTGTGAAATAGTTAAAGTAGACTGTTAAATGGACTCGTATAGATTTGTCACCAGAAACTGCCGTACAACACCGATACTTTGTATCTCATTAGACTAGACATTAGCAGAATCACCTTACAAAAGTAATTTTTACATTAAAATAGTTTAAGGCGAATCTAGGGCTTAGTAGACATTTTTTTTAATGATATCTTTGTTTTCTTTCAAAATTTAAAAAAAAGTTAATTTTTAGGAAAAGCCTGAATTTTTTGGTCCTGCCCCAACCAAAAATTTAATGCTTCTCCTAAAATAAAACATAACTTGGCAAGAAACCATTACAATATGCAAGAAACGCAGTTTTACATTATTTATAGAGGTTGTTTTATGAAAATACACACGAGCGATTAAGCGGATGGAAGCGGGTGCGGATTTCTGCGACGCGGCCCCTCATAATGTGCGCGTACCATAACTTTTATAAAGAGTTTTTGGTGGGAAGTCAAGGGGTTCAGTTGTCGTTTGCCTTATACAATTTTGCAAATTGATTTAAGTGGACTTTATAATATGAAATTGGTGTAGTTTGGTGTTATAAATGCTCGTGCTCGAGAACAATTTGTGAAATAGTTAAAGTAGACTGTTAAATAGACTCGTATAGATTTGTCGCCAAAAGCTCCCGGCTGCCAAAGAACATACGCCATCTTTGATGCCACATACCGTACAACACCGATACTTAGTATCTCATTATACTGGACATTGGCAGAATCACTGAAATCTCGGTGGAAGCCATAATTAAAAAGAAGAAAGAAAGAACTTTTATAAAACGAAAACAAACAAAACCACATCTTGGTTAAATTTAAACTTCCATGTCACGTCCTTTGAACTAGATATTTTTGATTAAATATACAAAGAACCATCTGTCGTTTAAACGACTTGCGCTTGACACATTTCTATACAATTGCATCACAGAAGCATTGCAAAGGTTGTCTGACAAAATGCCACCATGTCCTTTGCTTTTGTGCACTGTGGTATTATTATGTAGGTACCTTGTGCTGTCAGATAAAGTTAACTTACTACAGAATTCTTACCATTATTTATTAACTATCCTGTTAAATCCCACTTCTGGGCAAAGGCCTCGCTCTCTGCTTTCCATCGACATCAGGTCTATACTGCAGGAACACGACCCTCTAACCAGTGCCATATATTGGCCAGAGCAGTCAGAGGATTTTACCTACACTCTCCACGCTGGCCAGACGAGTTGGAGTGAACTCTTTCATGTTTGTAAACATAGTTGAGCGTCAAAAAAATTTTCAATATTTGAGAATTGCATCATAAATAGGTAAGGAACATAACAAAAAATAGGTAACATTTGGAACAGTTAGAATTTCCCACAGGGGAAAATGTAGGGAAATGCATTAAATTTTTGCATGCATTTGTAATGACGATGTGTGCGTGAGCTTGTGTCGCACTACTTTGCATGCTGTTACGTTTCTTACACTTGTAGCACACAGCTGCGAATGCAAAAATGAAGCGCTCCGGTACGAAACATTGGCGAAACCGCGAAACGCTGTCTAGTATTATTTTGTTTGGTGCGTATCACACCGCAAGCGAAACAAAACCGAGACGGAATCATTTCGTTTGGGGTTCGCGACAGGTTCGCACGAATCGAAGAGTCTATCCTGATAATTCTTAGAACCATGGTGATACCACAAACCCCTATTTCCACTCAATAACCCCTTACTTTCAGCAATGAGCAATCAAGATGCTCCAATGATTATGCTCAGAGAACAAAAGGTCATCCAGGTTATTTTAGTCTCCACTGCAGGAGCACGACCCTCTCTGCACTACCAGAACCATATATTAGCCAGAGCAGTCAGAGGATTTGGCCTACATTCTCCACGCTGACCAGACGGGTAGTAGAGGTCTCTTTAAGGTTTATAAGCTTTGTTTAGCTTGCGTCTCCTAAGTCGCCTTCGACGACATTCACGGGAAGACTTGGAGTGGTCCTATTCTACTCTGCCGGGAACCACACGGCACAATAAGTAAATTGGCAGAATACACCGGGTGCGATGACCCCGGTGAAAGCCATTGTCTGTGGTCGCCCGTTCGATTCCGTAAGTGGAGTGCGAACTGTGCAATCGTGATTTTTATCCGTCTGGCCAAATGGGAGGTAATGTTTTCATGACACTGACATCATTTTAAAGCCAAAAGGAGGGTAATAATTTTAGCTGTTCTTTATTCATCATCATCAGGTATTTTTTTAAGTCTCCACTGCAGGAGCACGATCCTCTTTGTACATCCAGAGCTAATATATTAGCCAGAGCAGTCAGAGGTTTTGGCCTACACTCTCCGCGCTGGCCAGACGGTTTGGAGAGGTCTCTTTGATGTTTATAAGCTTTGTTTAGCTTGTGTTTCCTTAGAAGCCTTCTACGACATCCACGGGAAGACTTGGAGTGGTCCTATTCTATTCTGCCACACCACCACACGGCTACTCTCAGTTCTGTTAAAGTTCCTAAACCATAAATTCGACGCTAGTGATGTAATTCCCTATTCACTTAACCCTGCGCGCAGATCAGCCAGATTGCAACAAAATGCAATGACATCAACATGAGATGACGTCAGTACGCGCCTCGTTTGGGCGGCGACAGTGAAAAATTAAATCACTACATATTATAAAACAAAGTCCTCTGCCGCGTCTGTCTGTCTGTCTGTTCGCGATAAACTCAAAAACTACTTCACGGATTTTCATACGGTTTTCACCAATAGATAGAGTGATTCACGAGGAAGGTTTTAAGGTATAATACATGCCCGGGCGCAGCCGGGTTGGGCTGCTAGTGGTATCTACTTGTGGCTTTTTGAGTTTAATTGTCGCCGCCTAAGCCCAGTGGCGCTTAAGTTCTTCCCTCATTTAAAAAAATATTTATTAGAATCGATAATAAAATTGATTGAGAAATGCGACCTGTAGATAAGAGAAACCAAGGCGCTTTGCTCGCCTTTGCGCTCGCTCGTTTCTTTCTCGTTCAATTTAGTACTCGAAGAGGTAAAATGTCCTACTTTCTTTAACCACCATTTTACTATATAGTCTTAGACTTTGTTGGACCACGACAATCCTTAGCCATCATAATTTTTTTTTTCATTAGATGAACCGGCTGTCTGTGGCTTTTACACTTCACCCATATTGCGAGTATCCTTAGAGAACTCTACTATTTGTATACTGTAACATTAGAATTTAACAATAAGACCATTTTATGCCAAAATTAAAAATAGTATCTTCTTACAGGCATATATATTATAGGTATATTAAACATCAAAGATGTAAGTTTGTACAACCTGTCTGGCCAGCGCCAGCGTGGAGAATGTATGCCAAATCTTATGACTGCTCCAGCTAATATACAGCTCTGGCAGTACAGAGAGGGTCGTGCTCCTGCAGTGGAGACTTAAAAAAGACTTAATGATGTTGATGATATAGAAAAGAGCGGTGACTTGACTCCTGATACTTTTGTTCCTGTGATGTAACTCCTCATTCAGACATATTAAGACTTAACCTTGCTCCCAGATGAGCTCGATTGCAACAAGATGCAATGACATCAACAAGACGACATGACGTCATCTCACAACGAGATTGGGCGGTACAGAACTCGAACAAAGATGAAAGATAGGGATTTTATAACGTTATTGAATGAATTCCGTTTGTGCCGTGTGGCAACCGGCGGAGTAGAATAGGACTCCAAGTCTTCCTTGGATGTCGTAGAGGGACATTTAGGAAGCGCAAGCTAAACAAAGATTATGAACATCAAAGGGTCTTCTCCAACCCGTCTGGCCAGCGTCGAAAGTGTAGGCCAAATCCTCTGACTGCTCTGGCTAATATATAGCTGCGGTAGTACATAGGGGTTGTGCTCTTGCAGTGGAGACCAAAAAAGACCAGATGATGATGATGAATGAATTCCGCTTCGGAGATATAATCCAGAGTTCGTCTCAGGTCTAAGTCGATTGTCTTAGTTCACTTCTTGTGCTAAGTAAAGCAAAGTTTAATTTCCTAAAGTTAGGTTGATCCATCACTAGTCCGAATCCGACCTAAGTTAGACTAGGATTAGACCTGGATTTTAAGTAAGTTTCGATTAAAAGTTTAATTTCAAATACCACTATATGTGATCGAAGGTACTATAGTTTTGTCGTGAGTGTTCGTTCGTACGTGACAGATAATCCTAAGCCCTAAGCCGTTTTCTCAGACCGCTAAGCTGGACTTAGCTGGACAGCGATACGAGAGCTCTAAGTAGGTACCAACCTACAAAGTAGAGATTCCTACTTTGTAACGTATCGTCATGTGGTCTCAACGCCTTAATCGTACGATTTGTAATCAGAGACTCGCATAGATGGCGCCACTCGAAACTACATAACATTGTATCTACCGTATTATGAGAATATAAAAACATGATTCACAAAATATATCTTATTAAAAATCAAAACAATATTTTAGGCATAATATTTTAAAATGACACCGTATATTTAGTAAGTTAAAGGTTAACGCAGATTACCGCCATCTAGTATCGAGTATCAAGCAACTCTCCTGCGCCATACATTCGCCTGCTTTTCGCCACCTTAATTTGGTCCAATATTTTTGTATGAAGTGGGCAGTCTATTACGTTAGTATTATATTGTCTTTGGTATCGTTATCTAACAACATTCATCATCATCATCAGGTCCTTGTTAGTCTCCACTGCTGGAGCACGACCCCTCTCTGTACTACCAGCCAAGGCAATCAGAGGATTTGGCCTACACTCTCCACGCTGGCCAGACGGGTTGGAGAGGTCTTTTTGATATTTATAGCTTTGTTTAGCTAAGTGTTTCCTTAGTGAGACTTACTTAGGGGAGACTTGGAGTGCTCCTATTCTACTCTGCCGGGAACCACACGGCAGCTAACTAACAACATTACTATAGAGTAAAAAAATAGGGTTTTTACCCCTTAAGAGTCGCCTGGAAGCACATGTCTCCATACAAACGGAAAAAGGGAATTGTGGCAATATTTGATAATTTTGGGGCAAAATTAAGCATCCAATCAATTA